>CM071879.1:19847531-21153781 GCA_036759885.1 Tetranychus piercei | reverse complement strand
GGGGTAGAGCTATTGACAACAGTCTGTAAATGAAGATCAATAATTTGAGGACTATCAATACACACAGATTGTCCGTTTACGACGTTGCCATTGTTCACTAGTGGGTTTGCGGTAGTCTTTACACTTGCCGTTCCTAACATATGTGGTTGATGAGTTTGGGGCACTGGTCCAGTTATTCCTGGAAGTAACCCTTGACCAGTTACACCCACACCTACATTTATTCCTCCACTTCCTCCTTGTGTGGATGAAGAGGATGAAGCGGTAGACACTGATGGTTTGATTGTTGAGCCGGTTCCCCGACTCCAGCTTCCCTCTGTCTGAGGTCTTAAACTTGGCCCTGGGCCATAAGAGTAGTCGATGTTTGGTTTTTGATCTCCTTCTTTTCCTGAGTCTCCACCATCCAGTTCTGGAAACTCTTGGGGAAAATAAGGGGAACCATGAGCCAGAAAGCTCTTTGATTGACCACTTTCGTCTTGTGATGTGATAGTACTCCAACTTCGAGAATTTGCGTTGCTGCTCTTCACTGAAGCAGCAGAAGTCGGGTTGAAGGAATCGTTTCCTTTTTCCTTTAAAGCAATTGCATTTGAGCCTTAAAAAACAACAAAAAATTAGAAAAAAAGTACAAATGATATCGCAAAGCAGGTAAATTATAAATATAAGATTAAACTCACCATACATAAGCGCCTGCTGCTGCTGCTCTTGTGACCTTATGGCTGCTGCCACAACCGCTGAACCATTCTTGTCTCCATGAAATTGACTGCAAGAGTCTACTGGTTGACCAGTTATTGAGGAATTCAAGGAATCCGGAGTCACCTGCTGTGTAGAAGTTGTAGATTCCTCCTGTGTTTTGTCTTTGACCCATCCTTGACCACCGCTTGGAACTATGTTTACGTTAGGATTATTTCCGGCGTTTTCACTTTTCAAACTAGGCAAATTTGTTGGTGGGGGAATACGGCGAATAGCGCCCACTTTACCCAATGTCTGAAGTCCATGTTTGGGAATAACTATGAAAAGAAAACATGAAAATTAAAAATTCTCTGGTACTGAAATCATGGGGCTCATGATACAAACTAGAATGGCGAAGCGATAACTGATTAAAAGTATTTGAATATACGCTTGCAAATTAAATAGGAAGATGTAAAGACAGGAGAAATGCCTTTTACTTACCTGCTGTCTTAGGACTTTCAAGACTTTTGCCTTTGTAGAGATTATTGATATTCAATGAACTGTACTTTTGTTTCGACCCTTTGTCTTTGTCCTCCTTTGAAGCAAGCCCCGACACTGTGGACATGCTGACCACAACACATTGAGGCCGAAACTGTGTTTTGTAGGATAATTCCTCTCCGCTCTCACCCTAAATAAATTTATTTATATATAGTATATTAGATACCTATAGGCGAAGAAAAGAAAGATGGCAAAAATTACAATTATTAAACAAATAAACAGTGAAATGGGGAGACAGGTTGAAGTGAAAAATTAAAACAACAATAATAATAATATACAAATAAATTATAGAATTAAATAATAAAATTGATTAGAGTTAATTCAAAAGAGAAAGAGAGAGAGAGACTGTGTGTATGTGTGAGAAAGAGACACTCACAGGAAACAAAGCGTCTTCTCTCTTTCTATCCTTCTTTCTCTCTTTCTTCACCCATCCCTTGACAAAGCTATCCCTTGACAAGCACCAAGAAGAAATGTTTCTTACAATATAACCTCACAACAAATTACATAATTGACCTATGGGTCAGTTAAAGACTTACCTTGATGGTCCTTTTATCGGTGGATGGGTTAATTAAATTAATTTAACTTGAATTAATTAATTGTAATTAGAAATAAAATATGAACGGAATGAGGCTGGAGCTTGCGTTTTACGATAGGTTGTGTTACTAACTCCATCTACTGTGCACTAGAATAAATTTTAACATTTTAAAAATTTAATAAAAATTTAAAACAGTCTTTATTTACGCTTTGTTTACCGTTGATCACCTCTAATCTGTGATTATTTATCATTACAAATTTTTATTCACATACTTCAAGTAATTAGTCTAAATTTTTTCCATCTTCATACCTTTTTCATCAAATCTAAAATTACGTGTTATCTTTTTGACTTTGTTGGATAAACCCGATACGTCAACCGGCTTTGAATTCAATAATTGGATTGATCGTAAGTTAATCAAGCTGCATGATATTGGTGTGAATATTGATACTGGCAAGCTCACCGGAGCTTATTACTGTTAAGAGTATTATTCTACAAGCTACAGTCTAATTATAATATGATTGGATACTTTTTCAATTGATACAATTATGAATTATTTTATCCACAAATAAAATTTGTCCCAAGTCATGATGTTAGCACAAGGTTTTGATCTCTATACAAAGGTTTGACACATATTTGTTTTGTTTGTAAAAAAAAAGTTTATTCATGTAAACTTATAAATTGTGATTTCTATGGATACAAGGGAAAAAATTAATTACAATTGAGAAGATCTTTTCTCTCCAGATTTTGACAGAAGTTAGCGATTTATATTGTCACCGAGATGTAAAATTTTTGTTCGGCTTCTGATAATTTAAGATGTTGATATGCTGATTTTGGAATAATTGGTAATTCGTCTTGGCTTATCCATCGGATATTTTCGAATTTGAGGCCTAAAGTGTCGGCAAAGCGAACCATCTTTTTCTTTGGTGTCTCTGGTGGTGTTTTATCGGTTTTCAGGGATTTACTTCTGAGCATTGGTGGACGTCGAAGTTGTTTTTTACCATTCCTCGTGATAACCATAAACACCTCATCATCATCTTCCTCAGAAGAGTAATAACTTGATTGACTATTTAAACTTCGTCGACCTTTCAAAGCCGACGGATATACAGTGTATCGACTCAATCCCAAGGCAGCCAATTTTTGTTCTAACACAGAGAAATCAATTGATGGGTAATCAAGGTTGTCATCAGAACTTGGTGGAGATGAAGATGATGAAGTTTCACTTTTAGCACAAAAATCGGAATCCATTGAGTCTAAGTATAAAGAATGTTCCGAAGAGATGGAAGGTGAAGACGAACTGAGTGAAGGTGGTAGTGATACTAATGATGTAGATGATTCTGTTGGTGATTGTAAAGATCTTTGCGAAGAATTCATTGTTTCACTTTAACCGGTCCAGTATGGTTTAACAGTCGAAAGAAAAGGGAAATTTATGTTGGTCAATCGTGTTTCGAGATCAAAAAGGGTCCATTATGATGATAATTTGGTAGATTCGTTGGTTATCCAGTTTCATTAGCAAACACAAAGAAAAAGTATTTGTCAAAGTTTATAATAAAATACTAATATAAAAGATGAATATATCTGTAAAAGTCAGTAGAGGTTTGTGAGTTTGTTTGAGTTTTGCGAAAATAAGTAAATACAAAAATATACACAAGATGAACGAGTGTTGCTGATAAACTAAAATTGAGAATTAGCTAGAACCTCAAGTTGGAGAAGAGCAAGAAGGAAGACAGAAGATAAGGAAGAAAGTATAATGTGGCACGAAGAAAGAGAAGAAGAAGCTAAATAGACACAGAAATAAAAGGAGGGATTTAGTAATCGCTTTTATCTGATCAGGCGGAGTTTCATGCGTTCTGACAACTAGCACAAAAATTAAGAAGATTATATTGATTGTTGTTAAAAAAAGCTGGTATCAAAGATTGCGATTAAATATTTCCCAATGAGACTTAAACATACTTAAAGCGCTCAACTCTTCAACGTAAAACAAAAAGCGCTTAACTTTTCGTAAAGATTAAATTAAACATAATTGGATTACAACATTCATTCACAACATTTTTTGATCAACTTTCAATTACCTCTTTTGGTAATGATTAAGGTTTACCTTAATCACAGATGTTGAAGCTCTTCGAGAAACCAGAAATTTATTGATTGTCCAATTGGAGGTAATAAACTTGCACCAGATCAATGCAAATTTATTATGCTAATCCATTCCTGTTAACCAGATATTTAGATTCACTTAACTCTATAGTTTGTTACTGTGTATAAAAATGGTCAACCGATGATTAGTAAATCTTTCAAGCGACTAGTGATTAGTGACTATGTCAATTGTAATTGTTGATTGTGTTTCGTACAATTCCAATCACGTGTTAATGCATTGATACCTCTGTGTATTGTGATTGTTTTTAGTTTTTAACATGGTTGATATGCATTTTTAAATAACAGAAGACTCAAAGTTTAATCAACTAATAACTACCAGCTTAAATCTAACAAATTATATTTTGTAACTTTTCTCACTTCATCTTGTAACACTAAATTGTTGTCTTTACATTAGTTTTAGTAATAAAATGTTACAATCAAGTAATGATTATCATTAACAGTAAACTTGTAAAAATTGGTGTGTAAAAATGCTTGAATATAAAAAAGACAAAATGATGTCAATTCGAAATACTGCCTTTTATCTTTCATTTTACTTCTCGTCCAAAACAATTATCAGCATGAAATTACCATCAACTGAATAGTTTATTGACTTGATAATTACTCAGGTCGATGGCAGTAATTTGTAAGAAAAGAAACAGGAAAAAAGATGAAAAAAGTGAATTCAAATAATCACATGAGATGAAAATACAGTAAAGGATCTTAAAGTGAAAATAAGATGATTTTCAAGATGATGTAAATTTACAAAAGCAAAGATTTTGTATGATTCTTGCCAAAAGACAATTTCAAATACAAGGCAAGAATGGTAGAGTCCAAACAAGAAGACGAAGACGTTAGATGAAAAAGACAGATAACAAGATGACTTTGTTGGTCCATGTTTAGACCCAAAAGGACGGCCTGAGTATACAGTATGTGGTCGAGTCGGTTTTAAATCTGTCCAAGGGTAAACGTCTACAGTTTTTAGGTTTTATCATAATGCATTTTTCAACTGCAAAATGTATTTCTGGTCAGAAGCTTGCAGCAACCGAAAGCCTTTAAACCTTAAGGCCATACTTTTTTAAAGTCAACCCAAACAAAACCATGGGTCATCATCATCTAGCCTAACATCAGCTCATATTAAAAAGTGGCCTCCGAATCATTTTGCAAGTTACCATCTTGTTTTATGCTGTTTCTTGGTTGTGATCCCAAAAGTCAATAACAAATGACCTGAAACAAGTTACCACTCTACTTTGATTTTAACATTAACATTCACCGTCCAAGTAAACAAACTATTCAATTCAATTTAATTTCGACTGCTATAAGGTTAGATTTAAGAGAGAAAATAAAGAAAAATCTGATCAAATAATCGGTTAGTCCGATCATTTTGGTTAATCTTGTCTCTTCATCTCGCCATTTTAGTCGCACTTCAGACGACGCTGTTCATTCATTACAATCATTGCTTTTATTTAACAACCAATCAATCAATAATTTAAAATGTCCTGATCATTGGACTGTTAAATTTGCTTGATTATTCATTAATCAACGTCAGTTATCCGTTTATCTCCCGTTCATTTGCTTTCAATTAATCAGTGCCTGCAGTCAATGCTGTTTGACTCTACTTTTGCATTTACTTTCTCAATTCACTTTTGTCTAGGTTTGTTGTGCTAATCATTCATCATTAATGATTTTATATTAAATTTTTTGTAATGTAATCAAACGTAATCTTGATTTCCTCAAATTGTTTAATCCCACTTGAAATAACAGTTTTATGCATGGTAAAACATCAGGTTGAGGTTGTCTGATTTAATTCAGCAAAAGTGTTTTAATTACTTGTTAAATGTAAATTGTTATCGTCAGTAGTCTTGCACTCCATTCAACCATAGGTCTATCATAATAAATACTCGAGGAAGAAGATGAATATTGTGATGATTCTCTTTCCTTGATACATCAATTATTGATTGAACTGTGTTAGATGGGTCGAAGGAATGCATTGCCTTGATGAAAACATGACCACGGAACGTGAATGAATATACAACAAATAAATACAACTCGGAAGATCCTTGGATTTGAGTGAACAGCCTTGACTAATGATATCATTGATAATTATTTACAATTTCTTCGTTAGCATCGATATCTCTAGTCGCCAATCTATGGGAAGCAATAAATATAAATTGCAAACAACTTGGAATAACCTTCTTAGTATAAAATTTAATTGTATTTCTTAGAGTTAACAGGCATCATTTCAAAATATTGTCTTTTCCTTCATTATTCCAGAAATATAATCTGATTAATGATTGAATTAGCTTAATTATCAACAGCAACTCTTAGGTGTTTCATCTAAAAGTCAGGTGTTTCAATCCAAAAGATTTCCCCTTTTTATCAAATCTTAGGACTAAAGAAATTGTGATGATTATATCAGGTAGAAACTTCTTACGAAATATTGCCAATAACAGGTTAATGATCATATTGGCGATTGGAACGATGATAAAGTTGATGGTGAAGATGCCATGAAGATGTCATACATAATTTTGTTTTCAATTAAAAATTGAAAGTTAAGGAAAAAGTAAACGTTTTAAAGCTTTCTTTGTAACATGATGAACCATGAGATAGTCAGTGAGATTGTCAAAGTTGAAACAACTAATGTTGTGCTAAAAAAGGAGTAAATGATGATCTTATAAATACAGCTGGATTTAATTGGAAAGAGGTTTGTGATATAAAAATGAAGATTTTCAAATATTACAAGAAAACTAATCAACCAAGTTTGTTTCCATGTTTTCTTTGGTTACAGAAGTACACTGTTGAGTTGAGCGCAAACCAGTAAACCAGTTGAAAAACCAGTCCTACGACTGATGATCATTTCAAGTGACACAAGATAAATTAACTAAAGAAATTGATTTAAACAAACAAAGTGATAGAATTTAAAATCAAATTAAAAGATAATTAAAAAAGTCAAAAAATGATCCAATTTAACCGTTTCAAAATCGGTTGTCATGGTTTTTGGTTAAAAAGTTAAAATAAACTTTTTCAGAGGTTTAAGAGGTTTTTTCAAAACCTATATTGTCTTTCATTAATTTAAATATTTGATTAAAATGTAACAGTAGATAATTTTATCGCGTTAATCGAGATTAAATACAAATTCTAACAATCTAATGATGTTTCGATCTAATCACGATTAAGAGTCAAGTTTATAAGGTCATTGTGATGAAACAAATTAACATTCAACACTCAAGTTCACAGTTGATAAACCTGGTGTGCATGTAAATTGTATTAAAACACAAGTAATTCCAATTGAATTGATAAGCAAAAGATGAACAATCAAAAGATTAATAAACTTTCTAACCAGTGGCATAATAAAATTTCAGTTGAAATCAAATAGTTGAAAGAAGATGAACAACTGAATCACTCTAAAGACTCGAGTCGATGTTCAATCATTGCAATAATTACATCAATAGTTACAATTGAAAGGTTAAATGTGAAAATATTGGGAAGAAAGGTTGAAATATTGTAGTAAATATTGGCAAAACTATTTGATTTAGTGATGAAAGTGAATGGCAATGACTTTACTTTGCCTTGAAAAGATCAAGTCAAGGACAAGAATGCTGGTTTATAATTATAAATCAGAGTTGATTGAGTTATAGATTAACATTAATCGAGATAAATAAAGTAATCAAATCAAGCAATTCGGTGTATAATATAATATATCAACAAAAAAGTAGAAAAATATTTGTAAATGATTATTACAGAGGCAGAATGAAGCCTCAAGATCAAGGATCAATGGCATGTAAAGATATTACAAGAGATTTACTGATTAATTAGCTTAGATGAAGACGATGGTTGAGATTAACCAGAAAATTAATTCAATCAACAAGAATCGAGAGGCAAACCAAAGAGTTTAAAGATCCATATCATTCAAATGATTTAATCAACGATTTTTCCAATTAAACTAACGTAACAAGTAAAAGCTGAGAAACAAATGAGATGCACTTTTAAGCAGTTCATTTTTCTAATTCAGTAAACTGATTAATCTTTCATTATCCTTAATCTGTTGTTCAAAGCAACTAAAAAAGTGACCAAAAAAGTAGATTATCCCAAAATAGCCATTACACCTTGTAGCAATGCCAAGACGGAAAAGGCTGATTTGTCGATTAAGTTCTTGATTGATTCCAGCTCATCATGATTTCAACACTTGATAATTTTAATTGGATAACAACGATAATTGATTAGTTAACAATCAATAAGCCTTGTTAATGGTTAAAAGTATTTTTGCAATTGAAAACAAAACAAATGGTAACCTTTCAGCAAATTGAGTTTTTCAATTATTTTGATTAAAACTGGGGAATTATGCTAACAACTGTCAATTTGACTGCATAAATTGAAGGTAAATTGAGATATCTTGTGATATAATGAAGAATAATCATCTTTTAATGTTTTCATATCCTTTTTGATTCAGTTTCAAGTGATTTTGTAAATAGATGGTATCAATAATGTTAATGTTATGATCGAGAAATTGTCTTAATATATCGCCAATAATAATTCAAACAGTTAATTGTTATTTTGAAAACAAAATTATAATTACTTTTATTATTATTAGAGATCGACTATTTTGAGACGTGTTTTGGCTTTTCAACAATTGAGTCTCGCATTGTTTGTTTTTGTTTTAACCTAAACTTCAATATGGTTGTATTGAATTTTAAGTATTTGGGTTAATTTTTGAGTCGTTTCATTGATGTGTTAGACATTAATTAGATCTTTACCGTGAAATATATAATTCTGACTCATTTTTTACTGTCACCATGAAAATGTAGTCAACTGTTTGTTTGATGGAATCTTAAGGTCAATGAGTCTGATTATAATACAATTACATCAGGATGATTTTGGAGATGAAAAGGTTCAAATTGGCATGAGTTTACATTTTACAAACAGGAGGAGACGAAGATATTTAATAATGAGGATGAACTTGAAGATGAGAAAGTGTTGTTGGATAAAATAGCAATGACAAAAGAAAAATGAGGAAATGATATAGATAATGAGGATAACACGGATGATGATGATGAGGATGACAGTTTGAATGAAGCAAAAAAGATCATTAACCAGTGGTCCACAATTAGTCAATAACAGTTTTTGGTTGAGGTTGAATCGTGTAAGTTTTGAGTCTTTGATTGGCAAAATAAGTCTTGTTACTACAGCTGTTGCTGATGATGATATTGGTGAGGATGAGAACAATTAATGAACGTTTAGGTGTTATTAGTTAATTGCACACTTGCTTCTCGTTATTGGAATTCTTATTATTGAATTATTATTGGCATTGGTATTATTATTGGGCTTTTCTCATTGATCGGTTGAAAGTGTGACTCTAAAATTTGTAGCATTTTTCATCTGATGATTGATTATGATATTTACTCGGCAGATTAATGGACAATCAAGATAATTATATCGCAACAGCATAATTGAGCTCCTCTTCTCAAACTTGGCGCTTCTCTTCGAAATGGTTCAATTTTTAATTAATGATAACAATATTTTGATTCTTGTAATTGCAGCTTTTGTCCAAATCTCTGGTTAAATTGGTCTGATTGTATTTTGACTTTTACTGTTGAAACATATGATGCACTGAGAGGGTCAATCTGTCTTTGATCACAGTCCATTTTTGTTTGGTGGTTTTGGATGATTTTAAACATTGAAACTTGGTAATTTGGGAATGAAACGGTTACTGTGCTGTAATATAAAGATGAAGAAACAGAAAAATTACACAACAATTAATAAACAGTAATCTAACATAAAAACAGGTAATTAGTGTAATTAATGTAAGATGTGAGTGTGAAATGTGATTGTGTATGTGTTTGTATGTGCACAAAGAAAGCCTTGATCAGATAAATCTTTTCCTTTCTGTGTATTTAATCAAATGTTTATTTTAATTCCTTGATTATAAAGTTTATTATGCAATGATTAACTTGGAAAATTAATTGAAAAGTTGTATCTGATCGAATTGAAATGGCTCTTTTGAAATTGTGTAAATCGTTTTTGATTGTGAATGTGAAATGTGATCTAAAGTGTGATTAATGTGCGAAGGAAAATTGAACAAGAATATTGAATCAGTTTATCAAAAATGAAATTAGAAAGTGCAAAACTATTGATAATAACTGATCAATCATTTGAAAAAGCAAATTACATTCAATTTGTCATTTGATGACAAATAATATTCAATTGAATTTGGACCAATTTTGGTGTAAAATTTGCTTTTCAAGTTGATTGAAAAGACATGATTAAATACTTTAATCTAATTATTAGAATCAAGTTAAAATAAGATAATAATATGAACAGTGGATAATTACTATCAACGGTAATTGAACAAATAGATGAAAAATGAGAAGTTGAAAATTTAAAGTTGCCCAAAGGGTGACAGCAGATAATTAAATCAAGGAGAAACAACTTAAGAGGTTCAAAAAAGTAATCAAAGGATTGAATTGGTTTAAACCGAGTGAAACGTGGAAGAGTGAAAATTAAATTTGTAGTGAATCTTGAAATAACTCAGTCTTAATCATCGTGAATAACATCATAAATGATGATTGTTGTACAGTTGTAAACATCTTCAACATTCAACTCTAAACGAAAGTAAATATGAAAGGTTTATGTGTTTATTTGTGTAAACCTTTCCCAGCAGGAGATTAAAAGATGGTCAAAAACAGCTAATTGTATCTCTAGATCTTAATGACCATAGTGATGATGGTCGGTTTTAGGGTCAGTTTCAACTATTGGTTTAAACATTCAATCTAAAAGTAAAAAAAGGAAATGAAAAATGAGAAGGAAAGGAAAAGATTAACAAAGCCAAGGCATATTTACATTGAAACTAAGCATACGCACATACAAATAGCAAATTTTAGGGTTAGGATAGCAAGATTGGGTTGGGATGATGGATAGTGTTTTTTGGGTTGTGTTTGTGTGTGTTTTGAGTGTTGAGTGTAAGTGTCAGTGTTTTTGAAAGGGTTTTTGAGTTGGTTGGAGGAATAAAAGGTAAGCCAAGTAATCGAACCTTTTTGAGCAAAGCATTTTTCCCTCAATATAACATGTAATAGCGTTTTTATAAGCGGGGTGTGTTGGGTACAAGTTCGGGTACAAGTTCGGAGAGAGCAAAAAGCGGTTAACAGATAACATGGAGAGCGTTTTGATGAATCATTTTCTGGTGTTTCAGTTCAGTTTGTTGAGTCTGACTTGCTTTTATCATTTCATATTTTCTTCTGTAACCGTCATTTTCTCCAAGCAAACAAAATTATGACAAATGAAATGATGCTATTCCTAATGGTTTTAAAACAAGATGAGGTTCAGTATGAAATCTTCAGGTTGGAGATAGAAAGAGAGAAAGAAATAGGATTTGAATGTTTTCTTTCTCTGCGCTTTTTGCTTTGATGTGAATCTTAAACAGCTGATCGATATTTGGCTAGGTTTGGGAGATTAGCAGTGAAGATGAAAAAGATGAATGATCATCATCAAAATTATGTTATCTGTTTAAACAGAAAGACACTTGATTTTGCTTTCTCTGTTTTTTCGTGTTTAACATGTTAATTGTTTGATTCTGGAAGGCTTCAATTGTTGATGGTTAGGAAATGAGGAGTGTTGACTTAATTTAGGGAGGTTGTGGTATTGGCAGCGGTTAAAGCGATCTGATCTCCGACTTTTTTGGCTCCGAACGCTATTACACCACGAATTCCTTTAACAGAAGTCTAAATAGAAAAGTTACAGAAAAGACAACAAGCAATCAAGCAGTTACATGATTAGCAATCAGGTTAATTACAAATTAAAATAAGACGTTTAAATGTAAGAATCGGATGAACAGAAAAAATAGAGCGAAAGAAAGATAAAAAGAAAGAAAGAGAGAAAGAAGAAAAGAAAGAAAATAAATAATGAATATGAAATCATGATTAGCACAAGAATGAAATTTTACCGTTTCATTAAAAAAATAAGGAAAACGTTTTTTATTATAAGTTTACTTTACCAACTCTATGGATAAAAGCATTAGACCTTCTTTTAACTGGCATTAGTTGTTAGACTAGACTTTATCATTAAAATTAGTTAATAATTTAGATTATTTATTTAGTTATTACTATTATGAATTAATGTTATTGTTATGATTATGTATCAGCTAAGAATTGGTGTTTTAATTTAGTTTTGCGTTTAATTTGCAGCCTATTTCTCATCAGTAATACTTTGTTTTTCAGATCAACTGCCATTGAAGTTTTTCTAGTTTGCATTTTATGTTTAAAAATAAATTGATTAATTGATAAATTAACTCTTTCTACTACGTCTTGTTAGTGTTACCTTTTTCTTTGTCCCACTAAGGTATTCTTTGTACATTTCAGATCGCAGATATCTTGGATAACTATCATTTTTCATTAAAAGATAAACATGGCCAGCAGCTTCATCAAAAATATAGCGACTTTTGGGTTTATTTTCCATATTTTTCTTGCTTGTTTCATATGATTTTGAATCAATATTGATTGGACAGTTAGCCTCTGTGAAATAATTAAAGAACAATTAGCATTTATTCAAACATAACCAAAAACAATAACAATATCTCACCAGTGCCAAGATATTCATTCCAGATGTCTTGAACTTTGGCTGCAACATCTTTTGAGTGAACACATTTTAATTCTTGTACAGCGTCCCAGAATCTAATGAGGGAAAAGATAATGAAATTATTATAAGACATATTTTAATGAGTAGTTGAGTTGATTAATGGTTAATGATTAAAGTTAATGATACTTTTTAAAATGAAATTTTAAGCGTTCATAATTGTTAACATAATTGAGATTGTTCTAGTTAATGTTAGTGTTTATGACAATTGACAATTACAATTTGCTAGTCAACCAATCGTTCATATCAGAATAAATTTCGATCCATGATATATTTTAATACGAAACTTCATTTATGAACAGACAAAAACAAACAATGGATCAAGATGAAGTAATCCAAACGAGTCTAGATAAATTGTCTCAATTTTGTTATGAATGAGACAATAATTTCTTTATTTAGTTATTTACCTTTAAGAGTCTTCAATCAATCAATCAATATATATTTATATATTGAATTGAACCCATACAATTTACACGTGAAACTCATCATTATTATAACTAAAGGTTTCTTTATCAATTGGCATACAATTCTGAATACTCAGAAAAGCTTCCTATTCATTTCACCATTCTATCTCAATAATACTACATGATAACAGTAATAATAAATTACAATAATTATAAAAATTAAATGTTGAAAAGACCCTCACAATATTGCCTTTAAACCAGTTGATACACCGATTGTATGAACAATAATCAAATACATAATCTAAAGATAATTTAACCAGGTTTTACTGATTCCTAATCTATCATAACTGATTCTGTTTTTATCACTAGAAACAGTTAAGCTCAGTTTATTGAAAATCTAGACATAAAGACATATTCCGGGGAAAATGTATATATTCATATAAATATAGCATTTTTAACCACTTAAGATGCCTTCATTGATTTCGTTAAAACACTTCATCATGAAAATATCTTGATCTCTTCAATTTCTTCGGTTTTTTTCTGATTCCTTCAGCTTGGTTTACTTATTTTGATAATAATTGATTAACAGTCAATTAAATGAGCCAAACATGGCTTACTTTAAATTCTCGGCTGAAAATTCTTTCTCCAAAAATTTCATGAACTGTTCACGTCCAGCTGGATCCCTCAATAACTCCTTCAAAGAGAAAGCCCAGCGACGAACTCGACGACATGGAACGTCTTTCCTGTAATAATATAAGAAAGCTTTTGATTAATGAATAAATAAACTTAAACATAAAAAACAAAGTCATTTCAAGCCATTGATATCAATCAACCTTAGATTATTTTTACACCAAAAGAAATTGTGATTACACTAACGGTAATCAACAATAAATGTCCTGCTTAATGTTTTGTTTGCCTCAAACTGATTGAGTTAATTTGGAGTTTAAAGTGGTAAACAAATTAAAATCAAATGACTACTTGAATATTACAATATTAAGAATATGATTATGTTAATTATGTTTACATTTCAAAATTTATAAATTAATGTTGCAAACAGTAAATTTAAATTGTAAATTTTCAATGTTAACTTAACATCAACTGTTTGCTTTAAACAGCAAATGGTTTGTGTATTTTTACATATTTTACTAATCTACTGTCATCCAATGAACCAAATTTTTATTATCAAATTAATATTAATAAACGATATTGAGTAAATCTATTTATAATTGGTTTATCTTCTTGCTGATTGCGATGTCAAATATTTTAAACAGGCAACCAGTAAATCGGTAAACTTCAGAATACAATTGATATTATTAAGTAAGATCTGTGTAATCAATCCAACTGATATTAATAATGTTGATGTTGCCTGAAGCTGTTTATCTTCAAGGTTGGAATCAAATTGTATGTATCAACCTGATGATTTGGCAAACATTGCCAGTCTTTTTTGATGCTATTTGATAATATCAAAAGGTAAAACCAAACAAAGGTTTGGCAAGTAAAACAAGTTATGCTGCTAAAAATACACTTTCAAACAATTCAGACATTATTCGATCGATTTATCTGCTTACGTTTGACGTTCCAGTTCCCAGAAGTCACTTGAATCACTAATCCAAGGATTTGATGGTTCAGGAGGAGTTATAAAAGGGTCATATTCAGCCCATTGATCAAAATAAGTGCAATAAGTTTCAGCAACTTTACTCAATTTAACTCCACCGATTCGGTGCTCTAAACGTATTCGAAGATATTCAACTTCTTTCCTCTGTAACTCCAATTTAGCACTTTCACTTACTGGACTCAATCGACCACCAGATGATGAAGTCACATGCTTAAAGAGAATAAGAAAATTGGATTAATTACAATTAAAGTGAGTTTAAAGAAAATTTATAATGCTTGGAAATAGTGAAATGGTCATTTACTTACTTTTATACTTTTTACAGGTTTATTCATGCGACAAGCTTTTTTAATGTCAATTTCAGTTGTATTTACACATCCAGGCTAACATGGTTAAGACAGGGTAAAAAGAAATTACAAAATTATCAGGATCAAGCTGATTAACCAGAAAATAAACTCACCACTGGCCTATGAACATCCCAAAACGCTCTTTCCTGGGAATCTAATACTTTCCTCTCTAGTTTATCACGCTTTTTGTCAACTCTGTGGTTAGGAAAAGAACAGAAATTATTGTGATTAACTTAAACTGTACAGTTAAGTTTCACTGGAGATGGATTTTTGTCAAAGGAAAAATGACAATGAAAGACCTAAGAAAATTTGTCAATTTTAGAATTAAGATTGAAACTCAACTGAACTATAAAGAACTATTAAATCGAAAATTAGGGAAAATTTGGAATAGGAAAGACTAGAAAGAATACATTTTTCAAATCAAGCCCAACATGATTTCATGGTAAATGTCTTCAATAATTCAATTGAAGGTGAACTTCATCATAGAAACATGCTGAATTCCTTTGTGTGATGAGAGACACAAATGTTTGCCTATTCAGTAAATGATTGAATATTATGCATGGTATGGTATAATAATAATGATGTTGCGAGAAGAAAAATGATTCTGTAAAGGACAATGTAGATGAAGCTAATAGCGATGACTGATTTTATGCTTTAATTTTACAATATATCTTTCATTGTCAGTTGTCCAATTGATTGTCAAGCTTATTATTGTTTGGTCCTTTTTATTGGGTTAAAATAGTTTACTTTGCTTGAGCCTCGGCTTGCATGAATATGAACTCCCATTTTCGTGAAAACATCTTCTGCAATCGAGCAAGATTTTCAGCTTCATAATCGGCCAATTCAAGGCGAGTCTTGTTCTGCATGGTTCGTTTACAAAGGTAAACAGCGTAATCGGTATTTTCAGGCTCCCAACAGTTGGAAGGCCAAAAATATGGTGTTTGAAAACGATAATAGGTTGAATCATTTTTCACTGTTAAAACATGATCATCAATAGGAAATAAATAACCATGAGCAGCCATTAAATTGGCTAAATGTAAGCATTCCACTTGATCATCAACATCTAAATTTTTCATCATCCAAGTTACCAAATCACTACCTGTAATGGAAGAATTAACAATAACAAATAAATTCGTGATTTATAATATTGTAACAAATTTACTTTGAAAATTGATATTACGGTTAACGCAATGTTTATTAACAATGTTGATATAAAAGTAATTCAAGTTGGCTACTTTTTTTGTTTGTATTTCATGGAATCATGTGTTTCTGGAATCAATTGCACCATTATGTCATTTTGAAATTTATATCTTAAAGATTATTCATGATCAACACTTGTGATTCTAGCTATTTATTTAGAAATGGTTCATTAATTATTAAAAATGCTGATATAACTTGATTTGACAAAGGAGCAATTTGAAAAAAACTGAATGAAAAAGAGATGAGAATGCAAATGAATTGTAATTGATATCAAATTGTTCATTATATTTACATATTTTTGCCTATTTCTATTAATATTTCAAGTCATTGATTTTTTTCTCTTCTTGTATATATTCAAGGATCAACATGAAGAGACATGATTAAGGTAAATATTGACTCAGCCTATCAACTTCATTTATCATTGTCAAATAATTTTTGTTTTGTTTCTTTTCATACATTGATCCTTTTTACATTTTATCAGTTGAATACTTGATGGCTTTACCTGTAGGAATCAACTTAATGGGATTAGATGAGAAAAATTTATTAACAAAAATTGATTCCAATCAGTCAGAAAGGAGAGCAATTTGTAACAACTCTCATTAACTTATTAAAATCAAATGAATTTAATGTGCAGTAAAATGTAATTGATAGATATAACCAATGGGGTTCAATTAATTCAGAGTAACGTTTAGTTGAATGAATGATAAAAATCAAACTGTTACTTGACTTTTTTTCCAGTAAATTAGATGAATCGAACTGGCCTGATTAGCCGAAAATCAACAGTTTAATGGTGATAAAAGCAATGACAATCATTGTAAATACTGGAGTAATTAGTGTTAAAGAATTAGCTTTTGGAAGTTTACAAAATTAGTAATATTGATAAAAGGATAGAGTTTGATTTTCTTACTTTGCCCATTATTTAAATTCTTAGTGCTGAATTTCTTAGTTTAAATCCTTCACAATACAAACATATAAAAAATGATTAAATATTAAAAATTATAATTATAGTGGAAAATTGAAATAATCCGTTCATCTAATAATAAAAAAGGGAGAAATTACATCAAATAATTTTACATTGGTGTATTATTTGATTTATTATATTTGGGAAATAAATCATTTATCGAAAATTTTCTTCATGATTGGCACTAAAAATTCTGATATTTTCATGATTGATTTGCTAGTAATGAAGTATTTGTTAGCAGGATTTACAGTTTTTCAATGTAAAAGATGCTTTCATGATATAAGATGGAATGCATAAAGGTAGCATTGAATAAAGGTTAAAGTAGCTTAAGTCTATCGGATAATAAAACACATTGTATTTAAATCTTGAATGTATTAGAGAAGCAAAATCTTAACGATTACCGATTAACACTGGAATGGATTAATTTTGATCGATTGGTTAAACGTATACGATAATTTTATTTATTTTTAGAGACAATAATGCAAGTGAAGCATTTCTAAATTAAATGGTAATATTTGCAGCGATTTTACATTGCATTGTGTTTAAACGAATCGGTGCGAGATTAATTTAAACAATTAAAGGTTCAATGAATCTGTAGTAAAATCGGAAAGAGACGTAATTGCTGGTGAAAACCATATTCATACCTAATTTATCATTCTAGATTGTCATTGTTCATCCAAAGACAGAAGAAGTTAGAAAATGAACCTTTTTTCCTGCTTCGTTTTTTTCTCATTGACTCTTTGGATCGATAAAATAGAAACAGTCGAGTAGACAAAATTCATTCCCTTTTTCATCTTCTCTATCATATACATTCTTCCATCCTCATCATCTTCCCAGCCATCCTTTTCCATCTCTTTTCATCTCTATTTCTTGTTTTCATCATTCTCTCATCTGACCTAAGACATCTTTTTGATTTACAAATATTGATTCTTTCTGACCTTTGCAACATTTTTCTCATTATTTTTATCGTCATCTTCTGTATTTTCATTATTATCAACAACATCATAACCATCATCAGAATAATCAGACTTAAAGACCAGCCAGTCTTGGGAAACTTAGAGAAATGATTGAATCTTTTATCATTCATTATTCTCGTAAACTCAATTGCTGATTTTTGTTGGTCTTTCAATATTCTCGGTCAATATTTTGAGTTTAAAATATTATCAAAGTTGAACATTATCAGAGTAAAGAAAAATCGATAATATTAAAATACAGTTTACCCTTCTTTGCCTGTTTATAAATATTGCATGTAATATCAAAATAAACCTGCAATAAGACTATTGACCTAGTTTATAAGTAGATCGAGGGTAAAGGTTAACATCAGCTGATGTTATTTGTCTTGTTATATATGACAATAATTTAGCCTTAACAACAAACAACCACACTTAAAATAATAAAGGATAACAACAATGATCAGGATAATGATGTTGTACGATAGTCTCGTGAGAGTATTATTTGGTTCCTATTTTATTATAATAATGATATTTCCTATTCAGCACAAAAAAATGAGCAAATTAATAGTAGATGAATCACCTAAATAATTTTCTATTAAGTATCAACATTATATCTCATGTAATTATTTTTTTTCATTACAATTGATAAGCTTTCGAAAGATTGAAATGATTTCATTTTTCAATTGAAACGATTGAAATATTTCAACTCAATATCTTCAAGTTGTCAATTGGATACAATTAAAGAGCTGGGTTTTTATTAAAATTTGTCAGAATAATATCTAAAATTATAATTTAAATTATTAAATTGAAACATTGCTCAAATTAATACCAATATGGTTAATAAAGCAAAGAAAAGAGTAAGCTCACAAAGAACGAGCGATGAATTATTCAAAGATTCATTGAAATTTAACTATAGTTGGATAGGTGAGATTTAAGCCTTTCCTGTATGTTTATAAAGAGTGATAAGCTTAATCTGGACTAATAAATCATCGGTAATCTATAAAAACGTACTAATAATTAATTAACGCTGGTAGACAATTTAGGTTGTTTGGTGTGGTTATTTGTATTCAGTTAAAATCATACATGTAATATCATGTGGAGTAAAGAAACAATCTGCCCTGAAAAGATATCCAACATTTGAATCTAACATCAATCAAGAACACACAAGTAAAATAAACAGCCAAATTAATCATCATAATACATGATTTTCACTCACCAGTAAAAACGCTTGGAATTTTGGAGATGAAGCTTTTAACGGTTTTAACGGGAACTCCAAATTGTTCATCTTGCATTTTCTCGATCACAGTTTCCATCTGAAAATTGAGCATAAAATTAAATTAGTAAATTGTCTAAATAACTGGAAATTTTTTCAAAACAAGCCAGCATCTCAAGTCTGTAATAATATTTGGACAAAAGTGAATAAAACAAAAATATAAAGCATTTCAGCTCACACAATCCGCATGTTAACTAATTTTTCACTTAATCAGATTGCTTATAAACTTGATCAATTATACAATAATAGTTAAACTCGATGTTTACATAATAGTAATTATAAACAACTGGGTAATTATGGTTTCATTTTATATAAGCCATTCAATTTTTTCTACCGTCTAGATGTAACTTGGAATTTACTCGACAGTTTCAAGATTGAAAATTTTCATTGATAAAGAGAGTTATTTCAAAAAGAAAATAAAATGAAATAATCCATTGGACAAGTGGTTCCCTGATTGATTCTTAATTGTATATCTATATCATCTTTAACACAATTAATTTAAGGTCCATCGATTGTAATAACGGCTTGATGAGGTTATTTGTTAAATTGACTTTAATAACTGGCAACTTGATAGCTTGGAATGGGATCTAATTTTCGTTAATACCTTTCTATAGACAATTTGATTGGGATTCCAGTCCTCGATGCGAACAACATCGTTTATATTAGGATGGTTTGGTTGTTCTTCGGCACTTGCACCAGCAGTTGCACTACTGGATGATCCTGATTCTCCGGCTTTAGCTTGAGCCTCGGCTATTTGTCTCATCTGTCTTCTATGGTAATGATGAGCCATACTTGATTTTATTAAAAAGTAGATTGTTTTTAACCTAATTATGTATTAACTTCGCTACAATTCAAATGTTTAAAGGTGATATGGATGATACTTGTTTCCTTTTGTGAGCTTTTGTGTTGATTGCTTTCCTTGAGTTGCCACAGTAAATGATTGCTTGATTGTTTTTTTCTGTTCAAATCTTAATCCTATTCCCTTCTCCAATCAAAAGTTGTATTCATTTTTTGTCTGTAATTCTTTGGTCAGTTAAAATCACCATAGACTAGATATCAATATTAAGGGTGTCATAATATGCGATTCGACCAACTCAATATCCTTATCAGGTTGGTAATTAAGATGCAATCTGTATAGTGAATGGGTCACAATGGAAATTCTTTGGTTGTGAAATCAACAAAATGAAATTCGTTAGAATGTCAACAATAAAATACAGCAGGCTAGTTACTGAGACAATGTCTCATCAACAGGATGAAACGGATAAGTAATTGAATCTTTTGAGTGGTCTGTCCAATCCTATTGATTTACATTTTCAGCTAACTTTCACTTAATTGAGTTGTCTCCCTTTTTGAATGATTGGTTTCTTTGTTTTCCTTAAAACCAATGCATCCAAAAAACAAAATAATGTTAGTAAATAAATGTAAATAAATAAACAATGTAAAATATTGGTGTGTAACAGGAGAGTTGATTGAGTTAATTGGCTTTATAAAAATTCTTTGAAATTGTAACAATCCATGTTTCTTGGTTCATTGACAGGCAATTCCGATGACCACCAGTCTTCTGATAGTTGTTAGTTACAAGTGATGGCAAGAAACAGTTCTCGAGGTATAATAAACCTTTAGATGCTGGTTCATCACTTGTTGTCAGCATCTTTAGGGCCATCAATAGGCAAACAAATACGTTGAAAAATCGATGAAGGTTGATACATTAAATATAACAGCGATATCACTAGGTTAATTAACAACTAATCACATAAAGATGCAATTTTTTACACCATTTTTATCGAAGATTTACTTTAGGATGCACATACCACAAGCAAGCAAAACAGTGCAATGGAAGCCAATGTTGAAAGCCAAATGAGAAAAATATTTTTAACCACCAAACCAAAAGAGAGAAACTATAAGAGTGAATTGAGCTTTTAAACGAAGCTGACTTCAATTTTGTATTGATTGGTCACCAATTAACATCTAAAAATGTCACTTGTTAGTATTAACATGATTGATTCACCGTAAGAATTATCCTTTAAACCTGAAAATAATTTGAAATAAAATAAATAAAAAGGAAACGATTTTTGACTCTTGGTAAAAGCAATGACAGTGTTTGTATACAATGTCCAAGATGGTTCACAGGTTTTGAGTTGAATCGCTGAGTGATTGGTAAAAATCAACTAAAATCATGAAAGAGTAAGACAGAGAAAGAAAGGCATGATTAAAGATGACTGAATGTAGAAAAGAGAAATAGAAAGAATACAAATTTCATAGGTTTATGGTTTATCGATCCGTTATTCAGCTCAAACTTGGAAGATGCTCAGATCCAAGCAGACTTTTGGTTCCATAGAGATTCTCTTTCTCTTTTTGTGACTTCACAAAGTTCTGGTTTTCCCTTTTTTCATTCATTCCAGAACAAATTATTGTTATTATGATTTAAGCAAATAACAATTATCAAATTAAACTTATGATTAAGCCAAATCATTCAATTGTGTAGAACCATTCAAATGTGTGTTTCAGCAAAAAGCTTCAAGTCGCTCAGAGCTTATGACTTCGTAGTTGTTGATGTATCAAGTATTCAGGCTTAGAGCGTTTAACTTTCGCGGATTTTTCCACAATGATTAGAAAATTATCAGTCAAATTAAAATTTTGATATTGAAAAAAATTAAAAAAGAGGATAAATTATAAAAACAAGAATTAACAATAATTTAAGCAATAATTTGAACATTTTCAAATTGGGCGCCCAAAAATAAGCTGTTTATGTTTCAAGAGAAAATGACGAAAACAAGTAACATGTGAAACTCATTTTGAAAATGTTTAAATGTTAAATCTCTCAACAATTGTTAATCATTTAATATTATTTAATTCACTTTTAAAATGGTACGTAAGTTAAAGTATCATGAACGTAAACTACTCAAAAAGGTTGATTTTATCAACTGGGAAGGAACAAATATAAAGGAAATTTCTGTAATGAGAAAATATCACATTACTAGAGATGAATATACAAAGTAAGTTGATTCAATTATTTTGCTCTATTTATTTTACAAGCTTTTATCTAACTTCAACAGTTAATTTATCGTTGTTATTAAATATTCTTTCTCCTTTACTAGGTATAACAAATTAGCCCAACAAATTAGGAAGCTGGTTGAAAAAATATCTGCATTGCCCAATGACCAGTTTAGAATCCAATGTTCATCTGAATTAACTGATAGACTCTACACTTGTGGAATTATCCAAACAAAAAGGCTTAAAAAATGTTCGCTAATTACCGCCAAGTCATTTTGTCGTCGAAGACTTCCTGTTTTAATGATTCAAAGTGGAATGTTTAGTGCTCCTCTTTCTGTCGCAGGTATGTTACTTTCTCAATCCTAGACCAATGTTTTAAGTTTTGTCTTTGAACTGCCAATTTAAATATTTTTCCCATTTTCTTCACAGTCAAATATGTTAAGCATGGACATGTTAGAGTCGGACCTAATGTTGTAAAAGATCCAGCATTTTTGGTAAATAGAAACCAGGAAGATTTCATTACTTGGACTGACAAATTCCAAGAAAAGATTGCCGATTACAAAGACGATCATGACGATTATGTGGATTAATTGATATTTTTTATGAGTAAATTACGTTAAATCATAAAAATTTTTCATCTATAATTTAATATTGCAGATTCAAATTAAACAAGTACACAGTGACTGACAATTAGTCTTACAATAACAAATTAATTCATAATGACGCTTATATCTTTAAATTTACAATAAAAAGTGTTTGATAATATCTTTATGATAGAATTTAAGTACTATAATCAGAGAGGTATTACCATTATTAAAGCTGGGTATAATAGCTGAAAATGGATACAAGAAGTGAGCTCTGTGTTAGATTTGCTTGATTTGGGTCTATTTCTATAAAGAAATTGTATTTTTGCGACAAGTTCACAAGGGTTTTCAATTTAACTTTGACTTTTCAGAATGGAATTCAGCAAGCTTGCTAGAAAAGCACATGTTTAGAAGTTCTAATAGAATGAACAGGACAACGATAGATGCAATAAAACTGAACAAAGATCGGGAATAGAATTTTATACAGAGAAAGGTGAAGACAGAATGTTCATTCTCTATCGTTAATAACGACTATTTACGAAGATTTATATGTATAATACGTACTAATCACGATAAATTGTGGTTTACATTGAATGGTCGTTATCATGTGGATATTTTTGTGAGTGTAAATGTCAATGGAATCACAAAGAGGAAACTTTCAAAACATCAAGAGTTTTCTCAATTCCAAACATTACCAAATGATACCCTTTCACATTTAAATTGGTTTCTTCTTTTGAGACAAAGTAAGCCAAGATCACTGGGTCAATGACAAGGAGTCACATGAATCTTCAGATCCTTCAGATGATGATCTAGCAGGTGGCCGTCGAGTTTGTTGGATTCTCATCCTTGGTTTTCCTGGTGAACCTTCATTTGACAAGTTACCCTCATCTGTATCTGCACAAACATGGACCACAATAGAAGGTAATTCTCTACTGGGTGGGTGAATCTCATGTATCTCTCCGGGTGTTAAATTAGTTATTGCGGTTATTAAATCGTAATTGATGAGTGGCTCCGCTTCTTCTCGAGGTTCCCAGCCAACTGGAGGCGATGCAGGTGGAGATATTAAGAATTGACGACTTGGTGCAGGAGGTTGGAGACGATTGTAACTCGATGTGTTTTCACTTGTCTAAAAAAGATGAAAAAGGGTTAGAATTTGGATGTAAACGATTTTTATGATTTATATAGAAAATCTAGAAATGTAAGCGAGATTTTTTTTCATTTTTGGCAATGAACTTAAATGTCAAAATATCACAGGTAGGTTGAAAATAGAGAGTAGGTTTTAATATAAATATTTGTTTTTTGCAAATTTCTCAGTAAGAATCAATTTAACAACCTACCTCAAGTATTTGAGCGAAGTAACAGTTGATCACAGAGTTACCAAATTTTCGTTGATGACACTCGATCCTTGCTTTAGCAGCTGTTAATGGACTTGAAAAATTTACTCTGGCTCGTTTAAAGCTTTTGAAGTATTGAAATGTTACTGAATCATCTATTTCCTTGAATATAGCTTCAAATTGTTCCTTTAAAGAGAAAATAGGAGAAAAATGAAAAAACAAATCGCAATTGTGTACAAGTCTTTCTAATCATCTGTTGAGAAAATGGTTTGAACTGAACACAAAATTAACAACAATAGATACAAATAGAAATTTAAATCAGTAATTATAGAAGGTCACTAATTACCTTGTCTTCGGTTGAATTAAATATACTGATATCCAAACTTGTGACAATTAAAGCGTTCGGTAAATCATCTGAAGCCACATCATCTAAACTACAATTACCATCAACTACATCCATGTAATCCTGCCCCATGGTGAAAAATAGCTTAATCTAAAAACACAATCACTGTTTCAAAGATTTTTGACTGTTGTTTTTAAATGAAACGTAAAATCGAGATATTTTACAACGGGATTAATTCTCAGTTTACGTGAACACAATAATAAAATAATTATAGATAATAGCTGATCATTTAAATTGTTATCAAATGATCAAACAGAGTGACAAATAAAAGTAAAATGATGAGCAATAGAAACTTGATGAAGCCTGATCAACGCAAGGTCAGTTGAGAAGGAAAAGATAGATTATTTTACTTTCGTCACTTTTAGGCTTATTTTAAATTTCAATTAACCATAAATTTTGAAATTTTGTTCGTCAGCTTTACGCTAATTACTTAAATTCATTAATCATAATTTGGAGAGAGTAGGACAAATAAAGAATTTCAAATTTTTATGTTTTGTCTGAATCAATCTAAATTATCTTCCTTTTGATAGGCTAATTTTGATATCCTTTTCCTTATTGTGAATCAACATTCATGGCAATTACACCACATTGTGCAACTAAAGATTTAGTTAATGAACTTTAAATGTATTGCTTGCCATTTTTTAAAATATTGACAATAATTTCTATTTGTTGACAAAAATTGTATTCAATTTACTGAACTCAGATTAGAATATATTAAAGGTAACACCTCATTTTAATGGGTGTAACTATTTTTGTTAATTATCATTTGTTTTATTTTGTATGATTGAGAAATCAAAAATTATCAATAAATTTTTAATGATCTTTGCAAACTCATTTTCATTTTTACCGGTTCTTGAATACCGGGGAAGAAGGCTTAAAAATACTTGAAATGGCTCCTAGATGTCCTTGCTATAGCAAAGCATATCGCTTTAATTCATTATCATTAGCTGTTTATCATTTTTATCAATGATGATATTTGATTAAGTTATAGTAATAGATAAATAATTATTCAATGGATAGATTTGTCAAGTCAGTTAATAACATGAATTCAACGGTTCTAGTGCCTTCGAAGTTAAGAGACATGGATATCGTTGGTAAAAGAATTAGCAGTTGTTCTGGTTCTATACCACCGTGTTTAGCAAATGCCGATATGTATAGTTTTTATATTATGTTGAATGATGTTAAAGAGGAATTACTTTGGGGTCCATCGAGCATCTCATCAATTGGACACGTTACTGGGGATGGATGTTGTACCACTGGACGCGACAAATCTTGTTGTGCAGTTGGTAGTAATCGATTGACCGCTTCATTAGGAGCTATTGTATTAACCGGAGGTGGAGGAGGTCCCGGCAGAGTTACTGGCAGACACAGTCGTCAGCCTTCTGCTGATGAGTCCCTTGGATCATTAGGTTCTACAGCATCTTCATCTGATCTCGAAACTGATAGTGAAGCGGATTCCTTTATTAAGGATAAAGAATTAGATGATGCAACTCTTCACATAGCCCAAGCATTCCGGCATCATTTACAAGCACTCCATACAATACTTCACCAGTTTGCGGATGCTGCTGATTATTTATCTCTCAGATATCAAGAAGAAATTGATTCTTGTTTCTAACATTACGTTTCCTTATCTCCCCTCTGTCTCACCATCCTGACCTTACCCTTTTTCTCGGCCTATGAAATTGCTAAAATGTATTATTCAGTAATCTACTAGGTAAGGAGACTTTCTCGATATAGCTATTTTAACTTCCCTTACAATGATAAGTACTCCTTCAAATATTTCAATCAAACTTGAATCAGCACTTGTTGACCAAGTCAGTGAAATTATTTAATTAATCATTATTTACTTTTTCTCGATGATCAATTAAAAATTCACTATTGTAGACACTAAACCAAAAATTTTACAAAATTTTGTGGGATTGCTTCAAAATCTAGTCTAATTTGTCTGATAGTCTCATTACCTAGTAGGTCACTGTATTTTGGAAGTTAATGATTAATTTTGTTAATTTGTAAGTATTTCATGTTAATTTTATTAGTTGCTGAATCTCAAGTTGATTTTTTCAAATTATAATTGGGTTGTCATCATCAACTGTTATATTCAAATTATCCTCGTCCATAATTGTAAAAATCTAAGCTTCAATAGAATTCACCCAATTCTGCGAAATTTAATAGAATTTTAAAATTATAATCATTCTATTAATATCATTAAATCTACTTAATGAAATTGCAATTATTAAACGAAATTATTAATATCTCAATATATTGAATTTTGACAAAAATACGGTTAAATCCAGGATGCTTGGCTTAGAGACAATCTCTTTCTAAAATCGACATTTACTATTCAGCAGATCAATTTTTATTGTTGTGCGTATAACTATTGTTAATTGGTATTCATTACGCAGTTATTTTCAACAATTAAATTTTTTAAACAATGAGTTGAATGTTTAATGACTAAAGAAAGTTCTGAAATAATCCTTGATCTCTTACAATAATTTTACCTTGAATTATGATTTATTGATTTAATTGACCTTATTATACAAATTTATGATTTGGGAGCAAAATTCAGTCATAATCTTGCAGATTCTTATCAGCTAATACAAATAGAAATATAGAAGACGATTTTAATCATTTGTTAATCACGCGAGATTCTGGTTTATCAATTGATTAAAAAGTTACATTGTAATTTTGTACCAGAAATATGATTGCGAAGTAGTCTAGTGTAACAATTCATGGGTCTAGACTTCAGTAACCAAATAAATTGCTAATTTAATTGCTTTTAACTAGTAATGCTAATGATTTATCTGGAAAGACAGGATTTAAAGTGAACAATTGTTCATTATTTTGATAATTTTTTTTGAATCTAGCCAGTTGCTAGAACGTCTGTTTCATTTGATTAAACTTAACTTTTCATTGAAGGTTGAATTTTTTCGACTACTTTCACCAAATGTAAATGCAATAATATAAATCAAGATCAGAACGATCTTATTGTAAGTATTTTCAGGAGAGATAGAGAAAGAAAAAGAAACAAAAGATGTTTTTAATTTGCAGTTTGCGTGGTTAAATCAAGGAGGATCTCTTAATTGTTGAGTTATATTGATAATGATTTGCATCATTGGATTTAGCTGATTCTCTAATAGACAGTCACAAGTCGATAGAAAGTCATACGATTAACAGTGAATCAGAAAGCCATAAAACAAAAAGATTCAAAAAAGTCACAGTTTGCTCTTTTGTGTAAAATTGATTGCAATATTTGTTACTTATATTTACTCATCCTGGTCAAACCTTGCAATTGCCGTTTTCATGTTTAAGATGAGCTTTGTTATTCCATACTGCTTTTACATTTTAATGTTAATTGGTAAGTCAATGCTTTGATTGAGTTTCATCATCCAATTCAACCGATAAATTGTTTTCTTATAATCTTGTGTGTCCATTGGATATTTTGGTTTCTTTGTGTTCCATTGCAGCTCAGTTTTGGGTAGTTAGAACAACTGAATTGGTTGATTGTGATGCGATTGCCGAAGAATCAGATCGTTGCGGTCTCAAATTAGCCTTTATCGGTGACCGAGACTTTCTCATCCCTGGAAATGATTCACAAATGGAAGTTCACTGCAGGTAAGTTTATCATTGTTATTTATCAGCCTCATCAAGAGCTTTAGTTCTTAATTAATGGGTTGGGTCTTAATTAATTTGTGTCTTCTTTTCTCACAGGACAATGTATGATAATTATTCCTGTTTGAGGCACTATGTCAAAAATTGTATGAAAACTGTTTCCAAAAGTTTGTTTGTGTCATTCTTGTATGATGTTAAACGCGATCTTAAACAACGTTGTTCAACTTCTGGACGAGAAGGTAAATCTCGTCTCTATCCTAATCAAGATAATCACTAAAATTTTGCACTTTTCAATTATTCTCCAGCATTTTTGAATCATATTGCTTGTCTTCGAAATGCATCAGCTGAAAATATGGAGTCAATTCATCAATGTAAAGACAATTATGTGATTCAGCTGGAATGGATCATGGACAATGTGAGATCAGAAGATCAAATCATCGCTGGTTGCTGTGCTTATGCTCAAACACAGGATTGTCTTAAGCAAAAGACAGCAAAAATATGTGCGCCAGCAGAAGAAACTATGGATTATCTTAACAAAATGGTCCATTCAACGGTAAGAAATCTCTTACCTGTATCTTTAAATTCGATACCTCAGCAATCATTTTGTATTAATTTTCATGTTTTTAAATTATCTTATTGTCAATTATTTTGCTAATGTCCTTCCATGTTTTTTACATTTTACAGACAACTCAAGCTATTAACTATGCTTGTACCAAGTACCGGAATGTATCTCAGTGTCGACAAGATTTAGATGAAGTAACATGGAGAAGACTGTATGAAAGTGGAATCGGTAATAATAAACCTGATCATCATTATAAATCTTCTGTCATGGTTACAATGGCCTTATTATCTTCAGCAAAACAGCCCAACTAAAAGGACCAAAATTTACTTATTTATAACCTCAAATTTAAAAACTTAAAAAACCCTTTGTCTAATTTGCAACAAAATATTTCATTTCTCTAGTTCGATTTTTACATTTTTAATATTAATTATTTGTAATCTTTTAATTATTTTAAACCAAA
The DNA here is from genome assembly GCA_036759885.1 of Tetranychus piercei. NCBI lineage: Eukaryota > Metazoa > Arthropoda > Arachnida > Trombidiformes > Tetranychidae > Tetranychus > Tetranychus piercei. The sequence goes on along the minus strand of CM071879.1, from coordinate 21,124,574 downwards.
ATTCTGGCTTCTATTAATATATAATGTAGAAAGCCAAAAAAGCATAGCATCGTTCAAGAGGTTGAAAACAGTCAAACTGTTTGAATACAAGACAAAGTTTAAATAACGTACCAAAAAAACTTTATTGATAAAACAGTTGACACATTGGTTGTATAATATTTACTCACATTACATATCGATTGTGTTTAACTGAATGTTTGATTTCTAAGATTAAGCAATTGAAAATCATAAATTGCTTAATGCTTCGTGATAAAGATAACGCACAACCGCGATCATCATTGATTTTGTATTTCATGAATCTCAAAATACGCGAATTTATGGTTCAACTTAAATTTGTAAAATTATAAACCAGATTTAGGAATTTTCTATTTACTGTCTATGAAGATCAAATTTACAGAATTAAGTAAACATAGAAATCTTGCCCCTAAACCTTAATCTTGAAATCAGAATGGAATATTATGCCTGAACATTATCGCTAAAAAACATGTAATGAATTTAACCTAATTCTTGATTTCAGAGAAACGCCATTGTTTTAGTTGTATATATTCTTGAAAAAAATGAATTTTTCCAAAATTTTTGCCCATGTGTTATGCTCAATTATCATATTGAATGTCCATTAATGACCTGTTACATGTCCGTCTTTCGGTTATTTTTCTTTGGGTTATTTGACCCTTTCCTCTAATGATGAGGTCACCTTGCAGTAATCACTTTCTCAACTCCAATTGACTCAAAGGTTTATGGGGAGAGTAAAACATCTTTTCCCTCAACAATTTTTTGTTAAACTTGTAAAAGCTTAATAATCTAACCTTTCCACCTTGATAAGACATTTGTTATATAAGAAATGATGTTTAGTCACTTTTGTCATCATAACTTAGTTTAACCTTTTCATATCATCAACTTTCCCATTTTTCATTTTTGCGTTGTCTCGTCAACTTGGGACTAGTGATGTGGGCATCACTAATCATTTTCTTGATTAGTTGGACCCTATTGAATGCTGATGGGTCTATCTCAGCTTCAAATTCCACTCGCAATATAATTCATGTTCAAAAAATATCCAAGCCTACCACGAAACCTAACTCTAACTATCCAACTTTACTTTCATCTAATTTTAAGGAGCCAAACATTCATCCTGAATTTGTTTCTGGAGAAACCTCTTCTCACCACGATTCTGTGCTAAAATCATTGAATTTACCATTGAATGGTTCGTCTCTTTATAACTGCGATGCATCTCTCTATTTTGCTTGTCGCGATGGTAGATGCATTTCCCTTTCATATCTATGTGATGGTCGACCTGACTGTGAAGAAGGTGAAGATGAACTATTGAATAATTGCCCAGAATCTTCTTTAAAGCGTTTTACTGTGCCTGATTGTGGTTCTCTACATTATTGTGCCAACTCAACTTACTGTACGGACCAAACATGTGATCAAAACTTTGATTGTCCTTTACATGATGACGAAGTTAGTTGTGCTATCGATGTGTGTATTAACTCATTCCGTTGTACTGATGGTTATTGTTTGCCCTCTAAATTACAACATTGTGATGGTAAAAAGGATTGTATTGACGGTTCTGATGAAATTGGTTGTAATGAAACTGGTTATAAACCATGCCATGAATTTACCAATCACTATCAATGTCACCTTTCATCGAAATGTATTGATGTAAAAGCTCTTTGTGATAACAATACCGATTGTCCTTTAGGTGACGATGAATCACCTCGTTGTGCTGCTCCTGAATGTAACTCACTTGGGTGTCAACATGATTGTCAGCAAACTCCTGCTGGGCCAAGATGCCTTTGTCAACCTGGATATGAATTAAGTTTCGGTGGTAAAAAATGTGACGATATTGATGAATGTGCTTTAGCTCAATCTCCTTGTTCCCATACATGCACCAATCGTCCGGGTAGCTATGTTTGCCATTGTAGAGAAGGCTATCGTTTAGCTGAAAAGGGAACATGTGTCGCTGAAAATCACGAAGCTTTAATTGTGTTTTCAGAATCAAGCCAGATACGAGGTTATTATCTTACAAGTCGCCGTTATTTTGAGATTGGTAAATCACCAGAATATGGTAACTGTACTGTTAAGGGAATTGATATGGACAGTTCCGAGCGAAGTGTCTATTTTGTTGAAATTTGTGATGGTGCTGGTCATGTTCATGCTAAATCGGTAGCTTTTAATGGAGATGAGCGTGATATTGTTATGGATGGTTTGAAAGCTCCTTTAGATGTTGCTGTTGATTCTGTGGCAAATAATATTTACATCGCTGATAATGGATTAAAACAGATAATTGTTTGTCAGAAACAAGGAAATCCATGTGCAGTTTTGATTCGAAATGGAATCGAAAAAATATTATCAATTGTTCTTTATCATGAGAAAGGTCTCATGTTTTGGTCTGATTGGGGGCGGGAAGCAAATATTTATCAATCCTATATGGATGGATCATCAGTTGAAATGTTGATAAAAAATGATACAATTCATGCCACTGGTCTTACTATTGATCGAGTACAAGATCGACTTTACTGGGCAGATTTCAAGGTTAACCGAATTGAATATTGGGACTTTCAAACTTCCAAACGTGTGTCACTTTACCATGCACATAATTTGGGTCCTGAAAGATTAGGAATATTTGAAGATCAAGTATATTTTACATCTAATCGTGGTCGAACAATTGATGTTATTAATAAGTTAGCTGCTACCAATCGAACTCGTCTTTTGTCATCAAAGAAAATCTCTGCTTTCCGTTTATTCCATCCAGTTCTATCTCCCAAAAGAGATAATCCTTGTTGGGATAATCCTTGTAGCCATATTTGTCTTTTAAAGGGCACGGAATATGCTTGTGTGTGTCCAGGTCACCTTGAACTAGACGTGAGTGGTCATGATTGTATACCAAAATCCAAAGATCCTTTTCTTTTGGTTTCTGCAGACAATCTAATCAGTCGTGTTTACTTTGAATCAATTGGTCGTAATGTATTAGTTCCTGTTTGGTCTTCTGATGCTATGCTTGGTTGTATTACATTTGACTGGAGTTCATCAACTATTTTTGTATTTCATTATGGAAGCAGTGAAATCGTTGCTGTTAATTTAACGGAACCTCATTTTGACAAATTTGTCAAAAAAGTTTTTGTTCTCACTAATCAAACTATCCATGGTTTAACTTATGATAGTTTTACTAACAATTTATATTGGTTGGATCCAAACAATGGACTTCTCGAAATTGGTAATTCAAATGGTCATTCACGAACAACTCTACTTTCTAACCTTGAAAGACCAACTGATATGGCTCTTTATCAAGAGGCAAATAAAATTTACATTGCCAATCTGGGCTCAGATCCTCATATAATTGAAACAGGACTTGATGGTTCAAGGCCAGTTAAATTTTTGTCTCTGGTTGGATCTTTGCCAACCTCTTTATTTTTATGTAAACGTCGTAAGCGTCTTTACTGGTCTGATGCCTTACACGGGATTGTTGAAAAGATTGATATCCACGGAGACGAGTCAAGTCGTTCTACTGTTTTATCCAAAAGTGGTCAAGTAATGTCAATTATTGTTCATAATGACACTCTTTACTGGACTACAATGCAATCAGGCTCTATGTGGCTAACTAAAATAGGAAGTACAGTAAGAGAAGCCAGTCGTATTGACTTACGAGTGCCAGACAATTCGCCAATAACTAAATATATTTTATACGCAAAAGATGAAAAACTGGTTAGTCAATGTTTACGTGATAATGGAGGATGTAGTCATATCTGCGTTTCCGTCGAAGGCAAAGTAAAATGTTTATGTCCACCTAAACATAAATTAATTGATGGTTATAAATGTGAATTGGAAAGACATTGCGCTCCTTCATTGTTTTCTTGCGATAATGATCGAACCTGTCTGATTCCTGAACTTCGATGTGATCATAGAATGGATTGTCAAGATGGAACTGACGAGATAGGTTGTGGGCCTGCTTGTCCTGATCCAGATTTCCGTTGCATGGAAGGTCACTGTATTCCACGAGCATGGCATTGTGATGGTGTTGGTGACTGTAAAGATCATTCAGATGAAGTTAATTGTACTTTGGATAGATGTGACGAAAATTCATTTCATTGTCCCGAAGGAAAATGTATTGAGAAGAAATGGGTTTGTGATGATTTAGCCGATTGCTCTGATGGAAGCGATGAAAAAAATTGTTCAGCGAAAGTTTGTGCTTCGTCCAATTTTCAATGTTCTGACGCAAAATGCATTCCAATGAATTGGCGATGTGATGGGGAAATGGATTGCTGGGATGGTGGTGATGAGGTCGACTGTCCCAAAGTGCAGTGTGGAGCGGGTCAATTCAAGTGTAATTCAGGAACTTGTGTCGATGCTAGAATGGAATGTGACCGACTTTTTGATTGTAGCGACCATTCAGATGAGCATTCGGATTGTATTTATAGTTCGGTAACTTGTCCACCTGATTTACATAGTTGTTCTGACGGTCATTGTATTTACCCGAATGAAAAATGTGATGGTTATAATGATTGTATTAACCAAGAGGACGAAGAGAATTGTCCAGAGCGAGTTGATTGTCCACCTGATCAAGTTCGTTGTGGATCCCCTAATGTTTCAGTTAGCTGCATTCCTCGTAAATGGTTGTGTGACAATGCCAATGATTGTGGAGATTGGTGGGATGAAACAAGCCCTCAATGTACAGCACCAAATCCCGAGACAACAACTGGCAAGCCATGTAGGGATGGAAGTTTCCCTTGTAAATCAGGTGATTGTATTGATTATAGTCAAGTTTGTGACCAAATACCTCATTGCCTCGACCAATCAGACGAAGGTGGTCTTTGTAATGTAGCTTGTCATTACAGTAACGGTAACTGCTCTCATATCTGTCATCCTTCACCATCCGGAGGTAAATGTGACTGTCCACCTGGTTTCTATTTGGATTCCGATGGTAAAACATGCCTTGATTTGGATGAGTGTGCTCAGGTTGGTTTTTGCTCACAATTTTGTGAAAACTATCCTGGTGGTGCTAAATGTACCTGTGCTGAAGGTTATTATCCGGTCTCTGAAGGTCATAAATGTAAAGCTAATGGTACGGAAGCATCCTTACTTTACATGCTTCCAAATGCAATTAAATCAATCAGTCTTCATACTCAAACTGAGCACTCGATTGTACGAATACGTCCATTAACAATGAAAGGCATGGATTATGACTATTTAAATAGGACCGTTTACTGGATCGACGGAGAAGCTGGGACTATCAATGGTATTCATTATGCAGGTGGACAATCAGATTTCGAAATAATTTCTAATTTGGAAAGACCAAGTCACCTTTCATGGGACTATATTGGTCAAAATTTTTACTTTGTTGAATCAGATTCAAAAATATCTGTTTGTAATGTCAACAGTAAGCATTGTGGACTAGTGATCTCAACAGAGTTGAGTAAAATTGACAGTTTTGTGGTTTCTCCTCAAAACCGTGTTATGTTTTGGTCTTCGTGGAGTGCATCTCATTCAACCACAGACGGAAGAATCGAACGATGTGAAATGGATGGCCGTAAGCGAACCAAAATCATTGCCTTCAATTTAAACAGTCCAAGTGGATTAACAGTTGATCCAGTAATGAAAATGATTTACTGGGTTGACACTAAACAAGAGGAACTGTACAGCGCTAATTTTAAGGGCAAAAATATACACCGACTGCTGGATTATAGTTTACTTAAACCTTTATCAATTGGTGTTTTCGAGGATTACATTTACTGGGCAAACACTGGAGCTGATAATTTAATGAAGTGCAATAAATTTACTGGCAAAGCTCGTGTTATTGTTCATCGAGGAAACATTAAAGCTCATGCAATGAAAATATTCCACGAAGTTCTTCAACAACCAGGTAAGCTTATTAAACATTTTTCATTTTAATCAATAATAGAAGATCAATAATTTTCATTTACCAATTTTATTTCAGAACCAAATCCATGTGAAAATGCAAATTGCTCTCATATCTGTGTTTTGAGTGTTAAAAATTATACTTGCATTTGCCCACCGCATTTTAAACTTAGCCAAGATAACCAAACATGTCTTGTTGAACGATCTCAACCACAAATTTCTGCGTTCAATAAAGCCTGTGTCTCAAACCCTTGTTTAAATGGTGCAACTTGCATTCCAATTCACATTGTTGACTGGGAATGTGACTGTGCACCCGAATTTTTCGGACGCACCTGCGAAACTCGAATCTCAGATATTGACATGCCATCTTCATCACACAATTGGATCATAATACTCATTATTTTGGTTATTGTTCTGTTTCTTGTTATCATTATTTACAGAGCAGAAAGGTAAAGTTTTAATTTTTCTGTTCTCTTCCATATTAATCGATAATTTTCTTATTTCCTTTCAGATCGCAAAGACTCAAGTTTCTTTCTTCCTATTTTAGGCCTCTTCGATCATCTTCCATCTTTAAACGTTTCAGTGGTGATAAAAAGGTTGCTGTAAGCTTCAAGAATCCTGCTTTTAATAGTAATCTAAAATCTGATTATAAAGATGTAGCAATGGAAAGCGAAGCATGTGAAGCCATGTTGCCCAGTGAGAAAAGCACTACTACAGGAAGAGGCTTCAGTAATCCGCTTTACGGTCAATATATGGACGACAATGACCAGCGTGTTTTTATCAAAGTATAAATGGAGACAAACGTCCATTTGGTTAAATTTATTTTATCCCATTTATTAGTATCAATTATATGTAGAAAGATCATTTATCAATGTCTGTGATATTTACTGTCCATTGAGTATTTTTCTCTTTACTTTCTGTTTAAATTATTTACCATCTTTATTTGTACCCTTTTTTGTTTCTATCAAATTTTAATTTTAAATAAAAAACAACTTCATTTATATTTAATTCAAATGTATTTCTAGATGCTCATTTTATGCTCACAAACTATCATGATTCTGGTCGTTATCCAAGGTTGATCTAAATGGTCACTAACGGACACTGTTCCTCCAAAGAAAGCAAACAGGCAATTGACAATTGAAGCTGAATAATAAATGTTGAAACGTTTATGCCCTAAATTGGATTCAATACGATAATATATTCTGAATAACAAACAATTTATTTGACAAGCAACTCACACAAGTAAAAAAGCTAAAACTGGTAACCTCTATTATTGATTGATTGTTTGTCAATCAAATTCATTTGGGACCATGAAAGGTAAAAAATCAACATGAAGAAGCTAAACAAAGAGTTACTTATTCTCAAATACAAATTGTGATATTGTTATCCTTCATTGTAAACATAATAATAAATTACTTTGTTAATCATGTTGCTCTTTAATTTGACATAGTCCAACCAGTTAACCAGTAAAAGCGTGTACTGAATATAATAACGTTTACATTCAATTTTGCTGTCTGATTGTCAACACAATTAACATTTTTCACTGTAGCATATCTAAATCTAATATATAATTTAACTTTTATCAAAGATATATTTAAATAATACATAAATTACAGATTTTGGACAGAAATCATGTTGTAATAATACTTCTCAGTTTACATATTTATTACCTTGTAATGTAATCTTTTGCTCGTTAATTTTGGTAAATCATATCTGAAGGCAAACATTCCTTGGTCCCACTCATTTCATCCCACAATGATTATGCATTTGGAGCAAAAATTATGTAGCTATTGGTATTTTAACGTCAATGTGCTAATTAATTTGATTTTGTATTCAGTTTCGGGTGAATTTGTGTTTTTTATATGTAATTTTTATTCATATACACATAATTGTAATAATTTATGTAATAAGTGTAAATCTCAACGTGTTCCAATATTGTGTATAATGTTTCAGGTGTGATTTGAGAAACGATAACAATGTTTAAAATTAATATTATAATAAACAATAAGTAAAACAGCAAAAAATAATAACGATATCAATGATGATAATGGTGATAATCTTGGTGGTAATTGTGATGATTTGAATTGGTCAGCAGAGACAGAGTATTAATTTTGATCAACAGCTTCTCAATTTAATCCAAATTATCCTTTTATTGACTGGGTAAACATGGATTAATATCTTGTTTTCATTGCTAAAATATTAAAATCCCCAAACAGTATAACAGTTTCCCTCCTTTTTAGGTACAAAAGTAAAAGTACATTTTTTTCGTTTCGTCGTTCATCATGTTGGTATTTGGTTTATCCTAATCCTTTGTTCATGATATTATCATAATAAAGTCATCATAATCATCATTATCATCACCAGAATCATCATCATTATCACCATTTTTCATTTTTCATCTCCTTCCTTCGAGTCCTTCCCTTTGAATAAGTCTCTTGGCTTAAGTTTGAATTGCTTCTCTCTTCAAGGTGCATACAGTGAAAGAGCTTGAACAATTTTAGGATCTTGTTTGGATCCTTCCTTAAATTCCTCCAAGGTGAGCTTGTTGTCATGGTTCTGGTGAAGTTACAAAATGACAAGAAAAAAACAAAGGCATTAAAATAAGACAAGAAATATAATGATAGTGTTGAAAATAATAAAAAATGTAATATACATTAAAAATTGTCGTTAAAATGTTTCTGTTTCTCAAGAAACTAGGAAATGGAATTTGGTTTCCGTTTCCTACAATTACTTTAGTTAAATGGTTGCATTAAAAGAACTCCATCAGCATCTTCATCATTTTCTTAACAATGTCCAGTTTGAGTTGAGAAAAAATAGATGAACTTTTCAAGTAAAAAGCTAATGCGATGAAAACCAGAATGAAAATAACTTTGTTACCACGCTATTGGACGAGCTTGGGTCAACTTCAATCAACTATTAATGATGTTGAATTGACCGTTTTATTGTTCGAAGTTGTACAGTTCTTATAAGTTTAAGATCAATTCAAAGGAAATGTTGATGAAACTATCATCAAAGTTGGTGCAATTTAGTAAACTATTAATATCTTAATGATTATTAATTTTAATAGAAATATCAAGTATCATTACTATCAGTATTATTGTATAAAATATGTTAAAGCGTTAATTTAAAATATTTCTTCACAGCAAATTTCCATTTACTCCGTGATTCTGCTACAATCCATGTATTGAGATTCTTTTTCCACGAATTCATTCTGATAACAGATTAACACAAAAAGTTGATAATAGATTTGAATCGAAACTATATCATAGATCAACTAAAATGAACGGACTAATTTTTTTCAAAAAGATTAAAATGCGAATGTTTTTTGATTTTTTCACAGGAAAATGTCAATATTTTGTACTTCAATCGATTTGTTTTTGTTTTTATCACCATGATGACGATGATTTTCAAGATAACCTGATTCTTGTCTGTTTTCAAGTGAAACAACTCATTATATTACCAGAATGAATACTTCATGCTGATAACATTGATAAGGCCACTCTTTACTCGTCACTATCAACCTTTCTTTATTTTAGCATCTTTCATAGTTCGTTGCCATTCATCTCCTCTCTTGATAAAAGTGATGAAAAAAGTGATGATGGAAACATTGAAATTCTGGTTACAAAAATAGCAACTTCAACACTAATGTGACTAAATGTGATTAATAATGATAGAAGTTAAGCTTTTCTATTGTCATTTTTGAGTCTCATTTTTTATCTTTTATGCACTTTGCTTCTCTTGTTAAAATTTAATATTTAATCATGCTGAGTGTTTGATTAAATCAGAGGAGCTTCAGAAAAGTTTAAAACTGAAAGACAATGAAGAATTAAATTAAATAACTGAAAGTTAACTCTCATACCTGATGTATTAGTTTGTTGATTAAATGACATTTATTGATACTTAGTGGCATTAGAAATATTTTTAATGGCAAAACCAGATACTAAATCAACAATTTAAAAGGCAAATTTTTCAATGAAATGCAAGTTTATTCACAAATCAGTTGAAACATGATATTTGTATGGAATGAACAAAATGAATGATTGACAGATGAATAATGTAATAATACATTAATTACAATCAGTTTTGACACTTTGAAGTTTATATAAAAAGAAAAATCATTCCCTTCAATCAACAATTAACAATGGAAATATTAATTGTTTCAACTGATTGATAATTTCAATATTTTCCAAGTTATTTTAACAATCAACCAAACAAATCAAGAAACAAAATTTTATCAATTGGTATAAATAACTTTTCATAAATACAAAATTTGCCAAACCAACAATCATAAACATTTTATCCTTCCCAATGACATTATCATTAACATCAATCAATTATCATCCCTGATTGTGTGAATAATATTAACCACAAAAACCACTGTATATTGCATTCATTTATGTATTTTCAAATGCTCATTGCTATTGAACTATAAATAATGTAACAATCAACAATCATCAAGTTGAAGGTCTGAAAAATGAAAGTTTGCATAATAAATCATAAAAGTCAGTGCATGATTAGCTTGATCACAATAAAACGATGATTGTTTAATACAAAAAGCATTTAAATTCGTCCAGATTTCGTTAACATAACATTCAAAACACTTAACTCTTCATGTAAATTGGTTCAATCTGTTCGTGCTTCTTTGGGAAGTTTGGTTTAATTTGAAGATCAATTGTAAAGCTTTTTAAACTTGATAGTTTTAATAAAGTTTTGAAAATGTCAATTGTTTTGTACTTAGAGTTATGAAAAGTAAAAAGTTTTAAGCTTTACTAAAAAATATGAATTCTAGCTGAAACCTCATGGAAAATCTTTTAATAGGAACAAAAGTCACTTGAAATTGTATTAAATAAGATTATCTAATGAAATGGAAATAGTTTGCATTTCAAATTGCTCATGAACTTTCAACTTACACTGAAGATTCAAGTCCACTGAAATCATCTAAACGTAAGTTTAGTATTTTTTGTTCATTCCCTGTTCATCTTATATTTTTTATTACAGGAGATGAAGTAGTTAAAAATTTACCTGGAATTAGAGAAGGAAAAATAATCTATTTTTTGGCAAAACTGAAGTTAGAAAACAAAAAATTGTTTAATATTTTTCACCCAATGGATAATATTTCAACTTCAATCCTCTTAAGTACGATCAACTCTATCATTTTATTATCGTATTCATTATTTACTGTATCATCATGATGATCATCAACTATATTTAACCATTGAATCCAACAACTGTACAACACATAAAATCTTGTTTTTTGCTTTTATTATTGTTTATATTAATACATTAACAGATTTATAATGTAGTGAACACACATTAATAAATCATAATAATAACTACACAAATATACAAGTTACTTGATGTGTTTATAATTATTTTGAGTCCTACAATTAGTTGATTAAAAGTAAGTAAGTTTTTATGTCAGTTATTAATGATGAAAACTGCGTTCATTCATAATATTATAAACAAGAAACAAAACAAAATAAAACTCAAGTCTCAATAAAATTTGTTTGTTTGCAAGAAACGAGTAAAAGTGTTGAAGTGAACTTAAATGAACAACAATTATGGATACTTTTATGACTATTATCATTGCCATCAGCATCTTCAGAATCATTAAAAAGTATTTTAACAAATTTGATAATAATTATGAAAGTTTCAAGAAATATTGGTAACAATAATACAAATATCATAACAAGTAATGGGTTTGTTTTTGTTTTCATGTTTCTCAACGCAAATTGCTCATTACAAGTTACTGGTTCAGTTGAAGACATGAAAGTATACAAAAATGTTCAACTAATAAGATAACGATGAAAAGAAGAACAAGATGATGAAAGTGATGATGAAGATGAGGATGAAAAAGTAGTTAAAGATGAAAGAGAAAGGTTTGCAACAGTAAAAGTCTTTTTTTCTAGGTAATTGATTTTACTTGCTCATACTTTTCTTGATAACTTTCCTTATTCCAAACTCTTTTCCTTCTTCCTCTTCACCTTTTATCCTTTGGACTTCATCTTCCTAGCATCATCATCAACATCATCTTGAGCATCTTGAGCATCTTCTTGATCATTCACGTGACACATTCTGGTACACGGTTTAATGAAGGTAAACGTTATAAGTAACAAGGGAATGGTTATAAAATGGTTTGCTTCATTGCAATTTTATCTACTCTTGATTCTATCAAAGTCAAAGCATTTTCTTGTTGGCTTTTGCGTTATTTTATTATTATTTTTCATTTTATTTCAGCTCTTCCCGTATTAGGAGATCTAATATTAAAGGTAGTATTTGATGGTTGAGATGGAGTCTTATATCTTGTGCTTTACCTTTTGAACATAAAACAATACAGATAAACTGAAATTAGATTGACAGAATGGTTTAAAAAAGATATTTAAAGATTGAAGATTTTGAAATGAGAAGCAGTTTATCCCAAATGTGTAAGTTTATATTCTGAATTGAACTTGTTTCATTTCATTTGGTTTGTTTGGGATTGAAAAAATTAAATAGCGTCAAATGTGACAAAAGCTAATATTTGATTGTCAATCAATTGTTTTTAAATTAAATTGTCAGCTCAATGATATGTAAATACAACTACAGATTGATCTGTAATAGTGTCCCATAAAATACCAATTGTTGGGATAATACCAATAACCAATTGTTATTTTGCATATTTATTGGCATAAAAATGAGTTTAATGATGATTTTGATGACTAAGGTTTATCTAATCCTAACAAATATTAAAATAACTATCGTATAATTAGATGAACAGACATGGTTACCTTGAGATAAGAATTTCAAGTCTTGGCTCACTTAACTGTATAACGAGATTCAGTCAATTTAGCTGATGTAACCAACATCATCAATTCAACAGTATTAATCATAAGGGTTGATGATATAATTTGATTTGATCCTAATAAACATTTAACATTTGAAATGGACATCAATTATCACTCAACTTGAATTGTTAAGGTAATTTTGCATGCAAAGCAGTCTTTCATATAAATAGATTATTGTTGATGATATTACCTGATATGATCAATGATAGGATCATCAATTTCAAGATGGATATTTCAAGGATAAAGGTATTTAAGAGGATAAAAAATTGCCAAATCAAAGTTAATAATGTAAAGGGATTTCAATTTAAAGCTAAATAACAAAATAACCTTAACATTCGCAATTCAAAAGGTTTACCTTCAAACAACATCTTATATTAAGGATAATATGTAAAATTATTTTTGACTTCATTCTTGGCTAGTAAGGCAAGCTGATAAGTTTCAAAGAACCAAGAAGAACCAGAAAAGAACCAGAAAACCTTGGTTAAGCCATTTTTTCTTGTTGATTTTTCTATTCTTTGGATTTTTTCATTTCATTTCCAGGTTTCCATAGAAACTTTGAACTTCACCATTGTTTGGATAAAATTTTCAAAGCTCTAAAAATTCTAACAATCTTAAACCGTTTCTCATTGAAAGCTCATGGTTCTGACCATTGAAAATGTTAACTTAATAGGCTCAAGATAAGGATGAATTCAATAAGATATGGATTGATTGAAGAATGATTAATGGTGGAATCATAATGGATAATTGAACAGTAAAATAATGGATTACAAATTGCTTGATGGGAATATTTGAAAATTGATTGAAAATCTTGAGAAATTTAATCTCTTATATTATCATCAAAATTGAAATTGAAAATGTAAACTTTCAATAGATTTGGTTAAGGAACAAAAAATCGTTCAACATTATTTTTCTCCTTCCAATCAATAGAGATAGTTTTATGTTATATCATTTTGTTTACCTTTACCTACAAATATTACAATTGTATTAATATTTTTTACTTGAATAAAAAGGTAAATATTGTTCAAGAATGCTTTCAATTTGCTGTATTTCTGTCTTGTTTACTTTTACAGTGATTTACAAAACAATTGTACACATTTACTGTTAATATCATTAGCAAAAAAAGTCATTTTGAGTTCAAACAAAAGTAAAACTGAAACCTATTGGACAAATTAGCCTTATTGACATCTTCAGCTTTGAATCATTATACGAAAACAATTCAGCCATTATCAGCACAAGCTATCATCAGACTCTACTGTAATTCAATGCTGTCTATAAATGGTAGCTTAAACATGGCTCAACATGGCATATCATTTACTTGTCGTGTACAGAATGGTTTTGTTTTTGGCTTTTTTTAAAAATTGATGTGAAAATGACTATTGGTGATGGCTGATAAATTAACAACCTAACCAACTGTTAACACAGGTATTAATAATTAAAAGACAAATTAACTCACCTTATCTAGTTGTTCAAATATACGGTCAACTCTTTCTTTAGGAGTTTCTTCTGGTTCTTCTGTCTCCTCATCTACTGGTAGCTGCTGATCTTTTAGCTGATTTCCAAGCATGGCATAAATGGCATCAACTATATTATACATTTCATCTCGCGTAATAAAACCATCATTATCAACATCATACAGTTTAAAAGCCCCTGAAAGTCAAGGTAAAAAAAGAATTAATATAGTCACAATTAATAATTAAAAAATACTCCAATTTCATATCATTTTTTGCTTTTCCCTCCTTCCCTTACACAACCGTTATTACCATAGTAACCATAATGTCTATTCAATGGCGGCGGTTACTGCTTTTTCATCATGTTTTTTTGCTTTGCAAGTATCTTTTGTTTTATTTTCACTTATGATAATTATTATTAATATAATTACTTACAGACTAGTTTCTCTTCAAGATTACCACGAGATGTCACAGAAAGTGCTTTGATAAACTCTTCAAATTCAATTGATCCATCCTGGGAATTGGTGTTCATAATGACAAAAAAAGGAAACGTGAAAAAACAAGAGTTAACAAAAATGGATAATCAGGAAACAAAATCTTCTCCAGCATTGTGTTTAACGAGAAAACGAGTGAATATTTACTATGAATTATTATAAAAGCTGGTGACTGGAGATGAAGCTGATGTTAAAGGTTGTGATGTCTGCTGATGACTAGTTATAATCATGAAAGAAGATAGACTTGTCATCTTTTTACCTTTTAACTTGAACTGAATTAACTTATTCACTAATGGACCTGATGAATTGTTTTTTGTTTATACTCATTCCCTGATGGATTTCAATTTAATTGACCTGTAAACTGGTTGTATTTTTTGAATAACAATCATTTTTGGATAGTAATGACGCTGATTGAGGTCTGAAGTAGTGCGATTCTATGGTTTATTCATAATAAATGTGTGATAAAAAAGTCTGTGAAATAATAAAAAATTGCTGTTAATCAGCAAGTAAAAATATCGAAATTAATTTATTCTTTTAATGTGTATTTTTAAGCATTTTCATTGTCGATTAATTGATTACTTTGATTTTTTATTACATTGTTACCCTCTTGATAGCTATTCATCCAACACTCGATTGTCTAACTGATAAAAATTAATAAACTTACCTTGTTCTCATCAAAAACCCTGAAAACGAGGGATGCAAATCTCGATGGATCTCCATGAGGAAAGAATTGTTTGTAAATACGAAAAAATCCCTTTATTTGGGAATGAAAAGATGGACAAAGAAAACATCAAATTAACTTTAGTTGTCAACTTAATCCGAAATTTAAATAGTTAAAATTGTATAACCAGATTAAATAGGATAACTGAGATGATGGAATGTCTAAATGGAAGAAAAAAATGTGAAACTATTTTCCTCATCCTAATAATAATGTGAAGGTTGAAAGTTGCATTAATTCTGTTGATTTAAATTCAGTGCCAAAATTAAGTGTGATTAGCGAAAATGATTTTAGCATGATTCATGGTTTAATCTGCATCTGTAAACACTGGCTGAATTATGAGCACATTAACAAGTAACTAAGTGAAACATGCAACAATCTTAGAAAATGAATCAAGATTAGAATGAAGAAGCACGATGAAAATGTTAGATAAACTTTTTGACATTTAAAATTGATGGTCAATTCGGTTAAAGGTTGAGTTACCATTGAAAAACACTTAATCTTTGACCAAGAAGGATGGAAAGTGTTTCAATTTACTGAGATTATCATTTTCATGGTTACTGTTTTCATGATGATAAGTAGATGTCAAAAATGGTTAAGATACTCAGAATTGGGTTTCCATGAAGCAAGGAAAGAAAAGGCTGTCAGAAAGAGACAGATAAATTGGTGTAAGATGATGGCAAGAGTGTATAAATAAATGATGACTTCGGGTGGAGATGATATTTTACATGATACTCTGAACATTATGTGTATGTCAACATGCAACATTGAAACAACTTTTTTCCTTCCCTGTGAATCTAATAAAACATCTTTACATGTTAACTTCAACAGTAACAACAACATGATAAGCAAGACTACCTTTTAACATATGAATAAGTTAACATTCATGTCAACAGGAAGGCTTTCATTTGGTTGGCAAATTATAACTTTATCATGATCTAACTAAGATGATGTTGATGGTTATGATGATGGTAATGAAGGAGAGAAGGAAGTAAAAAATAATGAAAAAAAAGTGTTCAAGTTGTGAATGAGAAGAGAAACGTTTCGATGATATTCATGAGCAAATTTTCACTCCAAGCAACTCCCAATCTTTACTTTGAATAATATGACCTTTTAGGGTGAAACTTTCATGGTTATACAATATTTATCTGTAATTATTCTTGAAAATGATTAATCGTTTACCTGTTCAGTTAAATGACCATTTGGACAATCCTTTTTGAATCCTTTGTACCTGAAAGAGTTTAAAATAAACTGATTAGAGTTTAAATTGTCACATTTTATTTTCACTCAAGTTATTTATTAACTTGATTGGGTTAAAATAGTTTGAAAACGTTCAATAGTATTTATTATTAGCTTATTTTATCAAGGAGTAACTTCATTCTGATAATATCATCATCATTATTATCATCTTATGATTGTTCAGATTTTATCGATTGAATGATCAGATTAGTTGCAAGATGGACAGGAATCAGAATTACTTGGATGATTATGAAGATAACGAATGATCGCAAACTTGGTTTCGCATTAAATGGTTAACTTAATATTGACTTGAATTAATAATAATTGGTTTTCATAAGTCAAATCAATCAAATAATGGAAACGAGATTTACTTTCTTTAATCGTTGCTGGTTAAAGATTAATGTTTCAGCCATTTACTGACAATAGATTTAATCCATTGAAATGATAAATTTAAATTCAATTTAATTTGGAGGTAAAAATTGTGTCCATTCCGGTTAAACTGACCGTTCAAATATGATTATTAAACTCATGAGAAGTTAATGCTTGAACAACAAAAAAGCTATTTTTACAAAATAAAATGATCCAAGTTTGATATACAAAGTTAAATTTAATCCTGTTTGAAACATTGAAAGCAAGAGTTGAATATTTATCAGTGATTAATTTAATTGAACAATAACAATTTTGTTGAATTTAACTGGAAAACCTTCAGAATGTAATAACTCTATGATTATACTGTTGATGATGATTATAATGATGGTGATGATTATAATGATGGTGATGATGATTGTTATAATGAGTTGAGAATGTCTAATTAGCTTAATAAACTAAATGAATAGGCGATTCAATCGTGCAATCAAAGTTTAATTACGTGGCCATTTGGACGTGATTAGTTTAACTAATTACACTGAAAAGTTGAACACAAAATGAAAACAGTTTTTATTCATTATTTTATTATACTTTTTGTCCCTAAATCGAGACGATAAAATTATTTTTTATTCAGTTTGCATGAAAATAATAGTTGAAACTAATTAAAATGAAACCAAACACAAGTTCAAGGATTCTGGCTCAATTCTGTGATGATTACGGAATGCGTAACAATCAATAACTTTATTTACAATTAAGCTGATAGCTTGAAGCTGAACCAAAATAAATAACATCGCAATCAACATTATGATCAGCATTGTAATTGATTTCAGGCGAGAAGGAATAGTTTGTTAATTGCATCAAATTGGACTGACATTTGATTTTGTTTGATGGATTGAGATATTAAATTTGTGCAAATCAAATGTTGATTCAGTTGAAAATGAAATCAAGTGAAACTTGAGAAACATTAACTTTATTGATTGTCAATCTTGGCAAGGTAATAAGAAATCAGAAAACAATTGTAAAATGTAATGTTCGATGGAAGATTCAGAAAAGTCAAAATACATTTTCATGAATAAGATTGAGATTGAATTGAAATGAAAGGGAAAGGAACAACAAAATAAAAACAAAAAATTGAAATATCAAGGAAAAAACATGACAAAATGTGAATTGAACATTTCAAATTGAAATTGTAAAAGTGAATGCTTTTATATTCAAAATTTTCATGACAATTGCCAATCTGATTAAGTTAAATGCATGTATATTAATAATATTATTACTAATCATTGTTTATTTGTCAATGTAAGTCGGATTCAGGAAATTGATTATAGAATCCAAATTTTCAGGTGTTTTTGAATGATTTTGATTCCTTTATGCTCGAGTTTAATCAAGTATTAAAATGATTGTTGGAACTTCAGATCACAAAACTGATTCTTAGCATGGTTGATCAGATTAACACTAAAAGTTGACCAGAATCTCTAGACATTCTTTGCTTTAATAAAGCCTATTTTCATGCTTATTCAATATTCCAAGCTAATATATTCTTGCAATGAAAGGAGTGTAACCAGAAAATTTTCCTTTCGAGTTAAGGATTGCGACTTTACAGGGTTTGTAGGGGCATAGAAGCTGAGTTTATTAGTTCTAATAAAAAATTTCTTTTGTCAACAGTTTTCGAGAAAATCGAGGCCAAAGTTGAAACTTCGATCGCCTTTTGTACAGTTATTGAACCAGATTTTTTCATCAGACTTATTTTTCTGGTGCTACTTTTGATGAGCAACCAGATAATGCACTCATTTTGAGAGATAAAATTTTCGTTTCCTGTGAAACAGATAACTTCGATTTTAGGTTAAACCTGGCGCTTCGGGTGAACAAAAGAGTTAGAGGCTTGAAACTTATTTTTCGACGATAAAAATAGTTGCTACACATCAACGATTGAACACTTTTTTCAATTTAGCGAAAGTTCTCCTGAATTCGGCCATTGGCCTTAAAACTTTGAACATCGATATCTCGAGAATGGTATCACACAAAATCATTATATAGAATATATATTATATATTATATGGAATAATTATTAGATATCATTATGGGCTATAATTTGTTGAAATATTGAATTGTTTAAGTATCTTACGAAAAATGTTATAGCATTGCATTACTTATGTTGTTAGATTTGTTGCTTGATTCATTAAGGCGAATGGTTACTCAAATATATTTTATGATGTGTTAAGAGATTATTCATCATTAAACGAATTAGCTCTGATTTTCTCTGGTATTCAGTCAACTTATGTTGTAACTTATGATGATATCTAATGATTAGTCCAAGAATGATGATTTTGGGTGATACCATTCTCGAGATATCGATGTTCAAAGTTTTAAAGCCAATGGCCAAAATCAAGAGAACCGTCGATAAATTGAAAAAAGTATTCAATCGTTGATGTGTAGCAACAATTTTTATCGAAGAAAATTAAGTTTCAGTTCCTCAACTCTTTCGGTTACAGAAAGGGTCAGGTTTAACCCAAAATCGAAGTTATCTGTTCTACAGAAAACGAAAATTTTATTTTTCAAAATGACTGCATTATCTGGCTGCCCATCGAAAGTAGCACCAGAAAAATTAGTTTGATGAAAAAATCTAGTCACATAACTGAACAAAAGGCGATCGAAGTTTCAACTTTGACCTCGATTTTCTTGAAAACTATCGACCCAAGAAATTTTTGAATAGCATTAATATACTCAGCTTTTATATCCTTACAAACCCTGCAAATCGCAATCTTTAACTCGAAAGGAAAATTTTCTGGTTACACTCTTTAATATTAGATTTTAAACTTTCTATTCATGGACAATAAGAAGAGTTGGAAAACACTTAAAATGCTTTTAAATGTTTGGTTAAAGTCTAGAGCAAATTTGATTAATATTTACTATTAATATGCATTAGTTCATCCTGTAAATTTACTGTCGGATGAAAACTAATCTGTTAACCTTTCATCAAATCGTCATTTTAAACGGGACTTTCAATTTGTTTAATTTATCAATATAAAATTGCTCATGCAAATTGAATCTCGAAGTCAATTCAAATCCAAGTGAGATCATTGATATTTAATTTTGAAGACTTCTAACAATTTGTAAGTTCATCAAAACGAGTTAAAGATCAAGATCAATTCATTCCAAGTTTGGTGAACTGGAAGAACTCATAGTATTTGAATATGTATGTTTTAATAAATAATAATGAACATAATTGCATATCTGATTGATATCTATTTTGACACTTTTACAACAAAATATTCGCTTATTGATCTCATTGAGTAACTCTGATCTTATGTGATATTCATGGGATTTTGCTTCGATCTGAGAAATCATTTTATCATGCAAATCAAATGAAGTGCAAATAATTCTGTGTCTCAATTGAGTATTTAAAGCTAAAAGAGTAAGATATGAAAGATGTAATTTCATCCAAAGTTGCGTTTTGTAAGTTTAACTGCGTTTTATGCCTTTGCACCGCGGTTTTAAAGTGAAAAAATTTAAGATCATAAACTGTAAAAGATTTGAATAATTAAAAGAATTATGAAACAATATTGTATCAGATTAGCTTACACAATGCATATTAAGGTAGGATTTGGATTTAAATCGTAATCCTGGTTAATGCTTGCAATAAGCTAATCAACTTATGTTATAAAAGCATAAAGATTGAGATGCGATTCAAGTGATTATTAAAAATTATGTGCAGACATTTGCCGACTGCACAAGTCAAGGTTTACTTGAAATGATTGAATATTGATTGATTAGTTGAATTGAATTAACTGAATTGAATTGATTCTTGAGTTTTTCAGGTTTTCTTTAGGTGAAATTAAATGATGAAAGCAAAAAAATCTGGTTGAATGAGGCAAAAAAGACAGAATTGGATGAAGAAAAAGTATGAAAGTTTCCCTTTTTGAGCAAGTACAGGCAAAATGAATGAAAAGATGTAACAATAATAAGATGATGAAGAGGAAGATGAAAAGGTACTCATCTTCATGTTGGTAAGTTCAAGATGTTTCATTTCATTTTAGCCTGATAATAACATAAAAGATAATAATTATTCATATGAGTGAACCTCAATGTTTACAATGAGCTGTTTCAACATTATTATCATGTTAATAATAATCTTGATAAAATCGAATGAACATTCAGAACAATTGAAAATCTAATTTAAATGTCAACATTTGAAGTCAGGTTTACACCGAATTGGAAAGCCATCAAAACATATTTAAACTCAGGATAGACTCATGATCGATTGAATGAACTGACAGCTGTTATGAATTTGAGTAAAACTCGTAAAACTATGAATTGGTTGGGAGATAATGAAAAACTGAAACAAATTGCAATTTAAATATTTTTCGTTTCTTCATTTTCGTGTTTGAAAACGTTCAACTTGTTAAGAATTGTCAAGACTTGAATTTCCGTTTCTTTTTTCAAGATTATGAGTATTATCATGATGATGATGATAATGTTAGTTTAATAGATCAGGAAGTATCACTTGATGGAGGAAGATTGAATCAGAATGAAAATATATCATGAAATTGAACCAAAATGAAAGTCTTGAAAAACAAAACAAAATAACAAGGAAAATAACAAGAAAAGGAAACAAGATTAAGTTTATTTTACCATGAAAATGATTTAGTAAAGTTCAGTGGTGTTTGCATTCAAAGAGGTTGAAAAGGAGGAAGAGAAGGAAGATGAAAATGAAGATGAAAAAAGTAAATTAATTGAGACTCTTTTCTCGTTATTTCCCTTTCATTCCCTTCAAGTGTATTTTTAATACAAAAATGGGATTATATTTTGCTGTGCAATATTTTTCCTTCAATACTTTTCAATATTTAATAATTACACCTTTTAAAGGTTTTAATCAACATTTCATCCCTTAATTAAAATTAATCATCATTAACTGCCATCATTATAATGAAGGTAAATTGCCGATTGAAGATGGGAAAGCAAATACAAATGCTAAGTTGCCTTTGCAAATGAAAGACAATGCCGCACCCTGAGGCCTGAAAACAATTGAATAATATTACAATGAGAAATATTAATTTAACTTTTTAGTCTTTCTGTTGACCACTTTTACAAATGAAAACCCTTTTTGAACAGAAAAGTTAATCTAATGTTAATCCTTCAGGGTTGAAATGAAACTTTTTTCAATTCAATTCTTCTGACAAAGCTTGGGTTTAAGTTCAAGTCTCAATTGGCATTTCGATGAAATAGACTTATGAAACATATTTAGTAAATTCAAATTTCATGAAAACGCTTCACTCCTAAACCTGGCTTTTCCAGTATAGACAACAGATTGTTCAAGTTATCAAAAATTCCTCTGGAATTACAGTTTGAAATTGAGCTTAGAGTTTATTTATTTAGCAAAAAAGTCTATTGAAAGGCTTTACTTGTTTTAAACTCAAAGTGTTTAGGCATGAGATTAGGTTAAGTATAGACTTTGTACACAAAAAGGTCAAAAAAAACTGTAATTTTACGCTCATTATGATGATGGTGATAATAGTCTAGAGTTCAATAATTAAATTATCAAAAGTCTGGTAAAAGCAGGTTTTTAGGTGAAATTGGAAAGCATAAAAATGGTTGAGAAAATTATTATTGTTTTTTATCATTAAAGTGAAAACAATTAACAATAAAGAAAAGGGTTTATCATGTATTTTCATGTAAAGTGATGATGATTAGTTGATCCTCATAGTTACGATCGAAAAGCGTCAACAGAACAACACTTTTAAATAATTAAAGGCACGCAATTTTATCAAGTTGATTATCATCATTTTGCTTGCATTATTTCATCGGCCTTTTCAGTTTTCATTACTTTTAATTATGCATTTCTTTGACAATCAACTAATCATCATTTAATGGGCTGAAAGCAACTTTTATAAATGACTGTAATGTGTGAAAATAATTGATTGACCAGAAGACAATTAAGAATAGTATTGATTAATAAAAATAAATAATGTTAATACATCTGAACATGCAATTATCAGCCATTGAATTATGAAGTTTCATCTGATAATCACAAAAGGATGATCAAAAGTGAATGAAAATTGCAAAATTTCAAGGATTTCATCGCCAAATGTTGAGAAAAATCAACAAGTTTGAAAACTTGAAAAACCTGATTCTCATTGAAATGCATGAACATCTGAACGAAGTCTTAGTATCGATTGAATGTTGAAATAAGTGATAGAAATGCTTTGAAAATATCAATTTTTTCAATGCAAATGTTGGAAAAGTGGATTATTTTGAAAGGTATTATCAAAGGTGAGAAAATGAAAATACCTTGAGGTTATTTTATATGCATTAAGATGCAATTTAGCATCACTTTTTCATCCTTATCTTCAATTGTAGCTCAACTTGTTCCCTTGGAACCCAAAAAAATGACGAATACAAATATGAACCTCTCACTCCCAATTGAACCTTGAAACTCCCTGATTCATCCTGTTTACCCTTTGATTTGTAAAGAAAATAAAAGCTGAACCTTTCAAGGAAGCATAAAATTAAGATGATGGCAAAGATGAAGACGATGATGATGTAAATGATGAAGATATGAGGCATTTTATGAGAAGAAGTGAAATGAATAAACTGACAAAAAAGGTAAAAATAATCAACTGAAGGAAATGTTCCAGGTGAACAGCAACTCAAGTAGCAATGGCAACTCATGCGTATTATTATCTTTTCATATTCATCATCATCTTCTTCATTATCATCATCATTCCCAGGTCAGCAGGTAACCTGTACTAATGGTTCATTGATTTCACCTGATTCAAGTTTTCACGTTTCAGCCAAATTCACTTAACAAGTCAAAATTTCAAAGTTCATCATTAACGTTTCACATTTACTTAAATGGCAAAATATTTTCAATTATTTCTATAGTTTTGACCTTTTTTGAAGGTGAAAATTGGTTTATTTTAAAGTGCCTTTTGTGGCTTATTGCTTTATTTGTTTACCTTTGCAACCAACAACATCATTAACAGCAACTCGGTGTAATATTAGCATGATAAATCAGCTGAAAATGATAATTGTGCATTTTCACTGAATGAAAAAGGGAACCTTTTGCTTGACAAAAACAAGACTGTGAATGATGAGAGGTAAAAAGGTAAAAATAGGCAGAAGGAAAGACAGACAAAGACAGGTAAAAAATACAGTGAAAAGGTTATCTTTTTCAGTAATCGATATATATATTTTAGTCTAAGGTGACAGGCAGATAGATTTTGTATTGAAATGCATTTTCAAAACCATTTATCAACATGTTTATATACCTTTGCACCTATTATTATCAATATCAATCAATCCTTTCATCATATCTGGTAACCTGTTAACCTTTGGTTTAGCTTATGGTCATTTCAGGGGAACAAAAAGATGTATTAATTGAATAATAATCATCAATTTAAAGGCTAACCAAAGTCAAAGATTGATAAAGATTAGGATTTCGTCAAATTTTGACTTTGCGTTGAACATGAAAACCATGGAAAGGTTCATTCAATGCGTCTACGAACACAGAAACATAATCAATGATTGTTGGCCACAAATTTTGGCTTCACTTGGTTTCGTCAACTCTTTCCTTACTTATCTGTCTTCTGGTGACCTCAACTCTCTGAATGGTTATAAATCACGTTTATAAATCCAGTTTTTCACTCCTTTTCACTCCAAGCTACCTTTACCATTATTATCATGTTCACCTTAATATGACACATTTCATTGTTTTTGACACTTTTTTCTGTGTTTGTGTCTTTTATGCTTTTTTTGAAACCAACCAAAATCACCTAACTTGTCAACTTTATTTGTACATTCAGTATTTGCTGTTAGTGCAAGTAAAAATGTAAAATAATGTTTCACTTTTCAAAGCAAAATACATCTTCTGATCTGATCTTTAAAAAGTTTTCATTAAACTGGTTCCTTGGATTGATCATTGAATAATATCTCATTGTTTTCTTGGAGTTGATATCAATTGTAATTAATATCCTGTTTATTAGTGTGGTTAAAGGATTTTATTTTGACTATCATTGTGATCATCAATTTGATTAATGTTTGCAAAAAGTCCATTAATTAGCTAGAAAAGCTGACTTTAATTGACTAAATTCTTGTTATTATTTTTGACACATTTCTTGAAGATGAGTGAATAGTAAAGGATAAATTGTGCGATGATGAGACAAGAGGAATAAAGGATGAAACAATAAAGATGATGATAATGAAGCTGATTGTAATCATAATTACTATCATCACCTGAACTGGCAGAAACAATTAAAGGATCAAATGGGAGGAAAAGTGAGATGAGATATAAATAAACTTACCATTCTCTTATTTCCTTTTCCGTGACTGATTCAGTTAAGATGGAAATGATCATGATCATGATGGAAACAATGATGAAGATGAGAAGGAAAAAGAGATAAAATAAGAATGAATCATTGAGCTTTATGGTGCGTTTTTGGGTTCATTTCATAGTTTCACTGATTCTGGTTAATCAAAGTAAATTGTATATTAACCATGAAATTGCTTACGGCTTTTTACATTCAATGGCAAAAATGATTAAAGGTAAAAGGTGATTTATATTATTATAATATTTAATCTAATATATCATCAGGCTTTTCACTGAAAATTGTTTGCTTATAAATCGATCGTTATTTTGGAAAATTTTAAAAGCTTATTAACAATTTGAATAATAATTTACACAATTAAACATTATGGTAATACATTTGTTTAAACTGATGAAACTATTTTGCATATTTATTCATCAATGAATGGCGAGAATAAATTATTCAATGAAAAGGGTTCAATTTTAAGAATGCAAAATGTGAGTGTTTATTGTTGCCAATAAATTGTTGATTGTAATTGAAAGTTAAATCAATGTTTACATCTTTTCTTAGGTTTTCTTGATCATAATATTATCCTTTCGTATTTGCATTGTTTGATTGAATAAATTGGTTTATGATTAAAGATTGAAGTTGATCAGTTTTCACTTATTTGATTGTTCACTATTATAAATATCGAGAAGATGAAATTAGGTTTAAAGGTTATAAAATACAAAGTAAAAGTAAATCAAATGTAAATGTGTTAGTATAATGATGAAGAGGTAATCATTATCATACAGTTAACTGTTTGGATGAATTGATTATGATTAGTGAATGATGGTCATCCTGATGAAATTAATTCGAGGAAATCTATTAAATCTATTATTTACTTTGGAACATCATTTACAGTAGAAAATTTGATTAAAAGATGAACAATTCATTGATTTATTCACTAAATGCTCATAAACTCAACTTTGCGTGCTTCACAAACATCCTCATCACTAACCCTTTCAGTTTTGTTGAAACAAAATGAAATGTTATAACATTAATTGTTTACTAACGATCGATATTTGGTTTGATCATTTTGATCATAGTTTCAACTATTTACTGTTACAATCAACATGTTGTTTCATCCTCTACATCGTTATCAACATCATTCATCACTCAACTGAATTAACCAGCAACATGGTAAAGCCATATGAGTTTAACAATATATTAACTGCAAACATTAATGCTTAAATCATCCTTTTATATAATTTTATTAATAACAGTTATTACAAAGTCAATCAAAATGTTAATTCGCAACTGTCTTAAATAGCGAATATTAAATCTCTATTGAATCATTAGTTGCATCTCATTTGCGAATCATGTAAATTAACATTTGATTGTAAATGAGATGTTAACCTTAACAGTTATTTGAATTGACCAATTTGTATGCAAACATTGAAATTGTAAATCGTATCAAATATTGCATTGAACAAGTTTAAGCAAACATTGATTCTGGTTAACCATGTTTGATCGTGTTTAATCATGACTTATCATGTTTAACTCTTTCTAAATTCAGTGTCAATTAATCACTTCTGGATTTTTTTATCAACAATCATAATAAACAATAAAATGACAAGTGATTACAATCCTGTCCATGAAAGTCTATCCTTTCAAAATGAATGAGTTTAGATGAAATTTGATATTATATTGTCATAACTTTCTACTGTTTTACTCAATTCTGTCGAGTTAGATTTCCAAGTAACAACAGGAAGAAACCCAAAAATTTCAAGACTAAATTGAGTAATGACATTCAATTGTAATTATTAAACAAGATTTAGTTATTACTTGACAAATTGTAAGTTTACATAGAAGTCACGTTGATTATATATAAACTTTAGATTTACTTTTAATTTATTACATTATTTATTGATTATTGTTCAATAATTTGTCTGATTTTATTATTATTATCAATAACCAGAAGATGCTTCTATTTAATAGACAATCCAACAGCATATAAGGATAAAAAGGATAAGTACACAAGTATAAAAAGAATCAACAATGGAAGCACGTTTTCTGGTTTAGTAATGAAAATAATAATTCGTTTATTAATATGTTATTATTATGGTGATTAAATTGTTAATACTCACAATAAGTTTCTTTGGTAAGCTTTTGAACAGCATCATTACTTAATTTGCTATTCTTCTTGCCCATTGATTATAACCTGAGTTTTGTTTTTGATCGACACTTTCTGTTCACAGTTGATGTATGATAATTATTGAATTGAAAGTGGATTGAAAATTGATGATTTAATTGCTAACACAAATAAAATATTGATAATTTGATTAACAACATAAACACTGAATAGACAGGAACAATAGATTATAACGAACAGATGATATTAATAGAAAATAATAAGTTAATTAAAGGAATAAAATATGAATAGGTTATTTGGCTCGGTTCAACTGGTAGTTATTGTTTGTGGTTCACAATGGTGATGATGATAAAAGTAACGGTAATGTTGATGATATTTGATTAATGATTATTAACAATTGATAATTCGAAGCCATTTAAGTCTGCATATTTGGTTGAACAATATATATTAGATTGATTGTAATAATCATGTTGGATTTGAAACAGAAAATAAATAAACTGTAAACGATTTATGTGAAAAAACTGTAAAAAAATAGCCTCAATTGTTGGTGTAGATCCTGTTTGATGGTTGACAAAAACAAGTCGCAAAGCAGTTGTTAATGTCTTGTGATTAACCGTTGGTCTTGTTAAAACAACTCACACAAGTTGAATCAAACTAAGTGATGATAATCATTGATCAATAAATGGTAATAAGAATAGATATAAATTAACATTATTTTTGTTAGACTAAACAACACAAAAAAGAGAGCAGAAAGAAAGAGATAGAAGGGGTATAAAGAGTGGGAGGTATAAAAGGAGATGAAAAATAGGCCTGAAGATGGCGTTATTCGATAAACATAATAAAAATCGCGAATGAAAACATGTGATATCAACGTAAACCCAACTTCTACTGTTTAGTAGAAAATAATTTGTTGCATTCAACTCCAACTTTCTCTTCTTTACTCACTTACTGTGTCACCCTTGCTTCTCCATCATCACTATCATCAGCATGATCATCATGGTCTTCATCTTTTACTCCCTTTAGTTTATCTGTTCTTATTCATTGCTCAAACTCCAGTGTTTTGAATACCAACCCAAAGGCTTTACCTTAACTTATTGGACAATAATCAATCGGAAAATCTAATTTTTGCGTCATTTCTATTTCTTATTAACGTTAAAGTTCACTTTCTCATGTTATTGAAGGACCAATACTTAAGATGACCGTCACAGATAATATACGACTAGACCTCCAAGAAATTTCCATGTCTACCGGATTCAAGAGAGCAGTCAAGCTAAAACTATCTACCCCCTTGATTGATTTCTAGATTTCAATCTATTATTGAATGATGAATGAATTGAGATATGTTCGTCAGCATGACAATTGTATCAACTTGGAGTTTTATTTATCTTTCATCTTATTAAAGGATTGAGGATACCAAAATGCTAAACACTCCATTCAAATATCAAATCAGAACAAATACACTTGACTCGAGTGTATGCTATGAAATCAATTTTCAATCTAATTTTTGATGAATTAGAAATTAGATTTGTATAGTATGCGAGTTGCACTGAAAATTAGGTAAATTTTGACGAAAATTGTTCAGCAACATCATTAAACTACAATTGATACAAAAAACTTTTGCAAAATTAAAAATTAAACAAACGATAAGTAATTGACATTTTTTGTAGTTTTAGTTTTCCAATTCTTATCATTGTGGAAAATATTTTTTTTGTGTAAATGATTGTCATAGAAAATTATCATTGAATTATTTTGTTTAATATGAAAAAAATTTAACGTCTTGGGAAGGATTTTCTTCTTCTTTCTTCACTTATCACATTCCATTTTTAAGCTTTTCATTAGAATGCAGCTGCTTTGATCTGTTTCCAATCTATTGAATGTCTGCCTATTTTGATTTTGCTAACAATTTACCGAAATTGAAAAAATTTTGTAGGTTTATGGGGTTTTATATTTTCTATTAGTTGGTAATTTAGGTGAGGTTTGGTTTGAGGTTATTCCATCCATCATTTTTTCATTCTTCAATCAAATATCTTTATTCATTCTTTTTGTTTCCTTTTTTAAATGGCGGCCGGTATGAAATTCGGTTCAACTTCCTGGGAATTCAATTAAATTAAGTTAAATAGATTGTTCTTTTTACCTTTTCTGATGTCTTTTGGTAAAATGTCAATTGTGTTCCACTTTGCATCGAGCTTTAATTGAGATGTTAGAGTAGCTTTGATATTTATTTGTATTGTTTTTAAGCATTTGTGTAGATTTTCAGTGAAATTTTTGGTTTATTTAATGTTATCTATGATTTCCATCTGTTTGAAATTTTTGGAAAAGCCCAGATTCGAAATTAAGCAAATATAATTAATTTAATGTAAAATTAATTTTATTTAATTGTGTTATTTTATGCAGTCTTTGTGAGGTTTAATAATTTTATCTTTTTGCTTTGCTTTTCTGTCCTTTTCGTTTCCTTACTTCAAAAGCTTTCTTATCCTCTACTTAATATTGAGAGAGTGAAACTTACCTTTGGGTTACATGAAAAATTTATATTGATTTGGGTAACTTTGGGGTTCTGGCACTTGAGAGGCAGCTTGCTTAGAAACTATTGCGACAAAATTTAAAACATTAAATTTTAATTAGGTTTGAATTAGTGTTTCATGTTTACACTTGAATGGATTAATTATTGAACATTTCAAATGTTTTCTTTCACTTTATCACAGACTGTGATTCATAGGATTGAGAATACTCGATACAAAGAACAAATTCTAGCAGATATACTGAGTCACTCAAGTTGAGTTACACTCATACACTCATCTGGCGTTTGAAAATCTAACTATTAGTGAGACTATGAAATGTTATGTGTTGCTGAGTATCTTTTAAATTAATCAACTTCTTTTGAGTATAAATAGACAAATAACAATGACAATACAGTTACAGTGACAAATTTTTTATTAAATGAGTTCCCGTAAAATTGTTAAAAGTCAACAAGTTTTTGTTCGGACTAAAAAATATTTTATCAACCAAAATGTCTTTATGAAGTTTTCATGTTCTTGGTTTTTACTTTAATTACATTTTATGTTTGAAACAAAATAAAATGGTTGAAGATTCTTCAATGAATGGGGTAAATTCAGTTAATGTTTATAATTTGAATGAGTCAGATCGCGTTAATTTGAGACCAAATTAATCAATATAGCACAGAAGAGTAACTTAGAGATATTTTTACTAAAGAGTTAAGTAAAGATTGAAAGTAATAACGCGCATAGCGGTTTGCAATATAATTTTGCGGTTTGCGATTGTTTTCTGTTATCTTAATTAATAGTAAGGCCTTCTTGGATTGTTCTAGAACGGAAAATAAAAAAAATAATGAGTACTACAAATACAATTGGAAAATGGTAGACTTACCAATGGATTCGGTCTGAATCTGTAAGCTAACATCATTCGTTTTCTGTAAGCTTCATATTCATCATCTTGTGGTCTCAACTGATCTGGTCTTTCCTGGCCGAGACCGGCTCGTTCACCAAAATTAGGATCTCTGGAAGAGCATTAGAACGCAAAAGAACATTTGCAAAAGAACATTAGTCAGAATGAGAAAAGGACAAATAAAATAGGCTATACATTGATTTCTATCTCTCTTGCATTTTTTTCAATCAATTTTACTCATTTTTTCATGTGAAAATTTGATTTACTTATTTCGGTCAAACTACCAAATGGAATGAGATATTGAAATATACTGAATCTATTAATAAATGAGTGAATTGATTGAAAAAGGTTGAACAAAATACAAATTGAAAATTGTTGAGATAATTACGTATCAACTGGCTTGGTCGTTCCTTGATTATCAATACCCAGTCCTTGACCTTCAGTCCATCCAAGTTTTGCCAGCATTTTGTAACCTTGATTTTCTGATTGCAATTTGAAATCTTTATAATCTTCATCAAAGAGAAGTGATGTTGAACCATCTTTCATCGAATCCCATTTTTTCATGAATCTTTCCAACTGATCAGGAGGCAGAAAATCACCAATATGATGTTTACCCTTGTTCATTTCTGTCAATTTAGCAGCCCATTCAGCAGTTTTCTCCATCTCTTCCATTCTTTTTCTGTGCTCCCATGTTCCGCCTTCAACTTCTTCGTCTGAATCATATTCGTATACATGCTTTCCACTTTTTTCCAGCTTTTCCCTCTTACGTCTCTTTTTCTGCATCATTTGAACCAAAATTTTCATTTTGCGTTGATCTTCTAACTGCTTCCATTGATCAGATGTCAAGTCACATCTACCATAAACTTGAATAGCATATTTCACCAATTCAGGATCTTGAGGTAAAGGAACCGATGAATTTGATTCTCTTTCTTCATCATACTCATCTATTTGATTAGAGATTGGTATAGATGATGATGGTTCAGACCAACGACTTTCTTTTCTTTTTTTGCCTTTTCTATCTAATGGGGTTCGATCGTCGTGGTCTTGTAAAGCAGGAAAATGTTCAGGAGCAGTAGACCATGATGATGATGATGCAGATGGTGATGTGGACGACTCGAAATTAGCTGCTCTTGTTTTAGCTTCCTTCAGTTCTTCAACTCGTCTTTTGTAATATTGGTGGTTCACATTATCTTCCTGGTATAACCATCTTAGTTTTTTTTCATATTAGTACAATAATATTTGTTTGTGTTTTATTTTTTAGACAAACCTGTAGTCTGAGTCATTGATGCAATCATTTTTTAACTTGGCTTCCGCATCTGAACCATTCATAGCAACATAGATAGCACTCTTTTCAATCGCCATTCTTATCTCATCATCTCCTGATGGAGAGACTTGAACGGAATACCCATAAGTAAAAAGGAAACATAAAGAGTTGGGAGGAAGATTGAGAGGGATACAAAGGGTGATTTCAATCAACACTTAATTGATGCAACATACTCTCTTACTCACAGATCACTCACTATCAAAACAAAACAAATTTAATATTGTGGGAAAATTTCCTAAGCTCGTTAATGTACTTTCACACGATTTGATTTTACTGCACATAAAACATCCAAGGTCAAAGTTGCATCAATACCTTTCGTTTGTTGATCCAGGCGTAAATCGCAATCCTGCTTAGTGAATTTAACTCTTTCATCAATATCCTCCAATTTGGGTTGAATGTCAGAATTACTCTCTTCAGTTTTCTCAGTAGAAGATGAACTGAAAAAGAAATACATTATAAATAGAGAATTATAATGGAGAGTTATTTTTTAATGACTTACCTAAAAGATGACTCTGACTTTTGTTGTTGCATTTTTTTAAACATCTCAAGAAAGCTTCCATCATTTTGAAATTTATTCACGAATTGATTTTCTTGGGAATCTGAATTGGTCGTTTCGGAAGCTTTTTGATTGAAAGCAGTGTTAGATGAAGATGTCGATGTTTTTGAAATTGATGTCGAAATGAATGATGAAAATTTTTCAGACGAGGTTGTTTGTGTTAATAGAGATGATGGTGATTTTACAGAAGTTGAATCATTGCTTAAAATATTCTGCTCGTTTTTCACAGACACATCTCCAGATGATTTAAGTCGTTCCTCAATTTCCCGTTTCTTAGCCAATATCAATTGTTCCTGGTGGGTTATTTCTTCCCATCTATTAGACCGAGAGCTTTTATTTTTATTGGACATTTTCCTGTTGAAAAAGGAAAAAAACAGAAATAAGAATACATGTGTTATTCCAGTTGCCAGTAGCTTATTAATGAGAAATTAAACTAACCAGTTTGAAACTAATCGAATACACAATTAAATCTATCAATCAATAGAACAGTACATTAGGATAATCATTTCAATCGTAAAATAATCGATTTGATGGAAACCAAATGAAAAAAAAGCTTAACTAAAAACACTAAAAGCGAAAGGACAAGCTTACATTACCTTTACAATTTTAAATTATTATACGAGCCCTTTTGGTTTCTACAATTGCAGAGAAATATTCCACTGGCTTATAGCCAAACTTGCAATGTGATAATGAAGTTAACAGATGTTTTATTTAAATTTTTGCATATTTATTGTTTCAAATCTTTAATTAGTCAATATATACTGTGATAATTCGTCAAGTTGTAACTTATACTCACCAAACTTTCAAACCATGTCTTCAACAACCAAATTATCGATTACACGTTGGTATACCACAGAGATTCAAAACATCATGTAAGTAATCTGGTTCAGTCAACCGCCAAAATTTTAATTTCTCCATTTCGACTTAATTTCTACTTTGACTGTCTATTTTGTTTTTTTTACAATGAAGGCACGGATTTGGTGATTCTTCAAGACCAATGGTTGAATCTGCATATCTAATTGAGGAGGTTGTTCATCAACAAATGTCACAATTGGTATTGTACTAATTTTATAATCATTTGATTGACTTGACCCAATTCACGAGTTCGTCTTTATCTCTTAAAGTTTTCTCTATACTCTGATTTTTCAGCTCAATGAAGTTAGTAACATTGCAAATATTAGAGGTTCCAAGATCGTCGGATTGGAAGAAGTTTTATTTTTAATGCGTAAGGATAAAGTTAAATTGGCAAGGTTGCTGCGTTATTTATCCATTAAAGATTTAAAAGGAAAAACTTCAAAATATAATCAAGATGATAATGCAGATGATATTCAGTCATCGGATTTATCACAATTGGATTCCAAGTATCAATCATCCAACCAACCTCAATCAAAACGAATCAAACTTTGTTACGATTTTATTTCTTCGATCGATCAAACAGGAGAACTATTAAGTGCATTCAATGAAGACTTTTTCGATGAGATAAGACACCAACGAAATCTGGTAATTATTTGTAATTTTATATTTCACCTGCCTTTTAGTTTTAGGATACTGCCTCTGAAAAATTATTATTCTATTTATTTCTAATATTTTTTTAGAGAATGGATCGAATGACGTTTAATATGACCAAAGCTCAATACTTAAGATACAGTGAAGCTAGACAAGCAAATTTTGCAAATAAAGAAAAACCTAAGCGATTCAAAGAATGGCTCTTGAAAAATGATTCTCAAGATTTGAAACTGAATGCTTATGCATGGGAGATTTTTCAATATTTAGCTTACGAAACTGTTGCCGAGGTAATTATTTTAAAATTTTCTGAGAGATGACAACTTTTAAATATTTTAGAAATGAGACTAACACATAATAATTAATTTGAAAATATAATTTATTGCTCATAACTTTTTAGATTGTAGATATCGCATTATTAGTTAAACAAGACCGCCAGATTCAAGATAATGATCCAGTTTCTGGATTGATATCGTCCAAAATGAGAAATCCGGATTATCCAATGTTTACTGTGCCTTCATTCAGTCAAAAAAACGCTACAGCACAACCAAAGGACGCTGGAGAAAATGATGATGACATCTCTGGACAATCTGCCAAGCGTATGAGAATTGTGAGTTGTCCGCGTATTCCATTTATTATTTACTTTCTCTTTTTTATTGACTAATCGTGGCTTTATCTTTAAAGGATACAACCGAATCGTTCGCTACCAGCAACTGTATAACGCCATGTGATATACGAGAAGCCCTTCGACGGTTCAATCAACCTAAAGGCATTTTCTCAGTAATGGAAAAATGTTATACCAAATCACCTAGAGTCTTATGTTTATGATGTTTCGATATCTGATATCAGCAATGGTGAAGGAATTTGGTTGTAAATCGGAGTCTCTGTCGTCCGTCTCATAGAAATATCTGAAAAAGTACAATAGTGATCGTTAAATGTAAGCCTTTTCAACTGTAAATTTGATTCTTAATTAATCCAAAATATTAAATTATTTTTCCATTTTTCGTTAATTGACTCCATGTGGCTCAATCAATTCAATAGCAATTAAAGCTCAATTTTTCATTAGTCATATTTTTGACTAGAACACTCATTTAATCTCAAACAAATCAGAGTAATTTTACGTTTAAAACGTTTATCAACTATGAGAAAAAATCTGATTATACTGATAATATCATTCTTTTTCTTCAATACAAATAAATTAACAATTATCGATTCATGTCATAAAACGTTTTTCCATATCAGTAGTCTTTTTAATATGGAAAACTTGACTTACCTTTGATTGGATGGAAGGTTGTCAATTGGTTGATGATGGATCGACTTGTGACTGTTGAAATGTAAAAAAACAAAACATTAAAACTTCTAGAAACTATATGATTACTTCGATTATCCACAGTTAGCCAAACTAATGAAAACTAACCTTGCATTACCATGGTCAACAATAAACACAAGCATCCCAAATACATTATTGATGATATATCCAAAGAAATAATAACTTAAAATCTTAATACTAAACTCAACGCAGGTGGATTCTGGAGTGTCGAGGAAGTCTTGATGACTCTTTATGCTCACTTTTCAGTCAAAAGAAAAATTCAACAATTGGAGCTAAAATTTGGTTTCATTTTGTCAAAATTTTGCAATTACTCAATACTCATTACATGATATATTTTACATTTTCATACTCAACGGGAGATTGCTTTCTTAATAGAGTATAAATGTTAAATAATGTCTTTACTGACCCTTTACATACCTTTCTCTTATAGTGTTAAACTGTTTAAATCACCAACAATCACAATTTTAAGGCAAAATGAAGGGACAAATAAAGAAAGGCCTTACTTGATACTTGGAATCACTTGGTTGACTCAGTTTATTCAGAAAAAAAGAGTTGCATGCAACGTTGACCAAAAGGCAAAAGGCTCGCTCCACCTTAGGATTTAAGGTTGAAAAAATTGGATAAAAATGTTTGTATTTATTATCATTATCTAAGTTTGCATCGTCAAATCAAGACAGTTTCAAATATAAAGATCTACATGAAACATCGGGCACAACAGGTACAAAACCAGGTCACTTGTTCGACAAAAATAATAATAGCGATGTTAACAATTAAGTTGGTGTACAAAAAGTTATGATTTTTTAAGGAAAGAGGGAAGACTGACTTAATTTGATTATAATCAAAGTCAATAGTCCCATTCTTTCCTTCAAAATCTTTAACGGTATAACTTAATTGTGACAAAAGAGTAATTGATTCAGCAACAGAATAGGCAGAAACACTTAAACTCTGAAGTTAACAATTTCAAGATATCCGATGGTAGATAGACTGTGATTATGAAAGCTAATTAAATTATTAGTCATCATCACTAAATGGTTAAATTAAAATAAATGTAGTCTAGAGTTGGGTTAATACATAATATTGCTAATTGTCGATAAAAGTCATTATCCTTGATGAATGATTGAAAAACGGAGATTGATTTTTGAACACAATCTTGGATATAACTTTATTTTCAGTAACAATGGGGCAGACACTGATTAAAATAGTAATCATTCGAATGGCTACGAATGAACTGTGGTTTTGAGCTTATCACAAACCTTTTTATACGAGATTTTTAACATGTCTACTTGTTGATTAGTTCATTGCTTGATCCTTGATTATGTTCAATAGATACGCCCTAAAGACTAATATAAAAACAAGAATTATTTGATACCTAGTGTAAAAAATAATTACAACTAAATGGTTGTTAAAATAATATGATCAATTGATTGGTTTGTAAAGAGAAAGTAATCTCTGTAAGGAACTTCATCCCTGGTTAAGTCTAAAGGTTAATTATATTTGGCCTTTAGAGTTTGAAAGTAACTTATGCTATTGCTTTTCAGTGAAACGTTTAGACTTTTTACAGACCTCAACTCTCATTATTTTTAATTAATCTTAGTCTCTCTTCCTCTCTTGTGTTAAATGTTAGATTGTGACAGTTGCTAATTATTTAAACAACACCCAATCAACCTCTAGTTCCTAATGTCATACAAATGAGACTAAAAATGATATAAAGCAAGTGTGATTTGGTTTACATCTTGCAGTTACTGGAGTCAGTCCAGTCAGTTAAACATGATTCAGAGCTTTGAAACATAATACGGTTAAATGGCTTTATAAATTGATCAATATGAATTAATAATCCAACAGATGGCTGTAGTAAGTTAAAGTCTAATCTGAAGACTTTACTTTACTTACAAGAAGGAAGCACCATCTACTGGTAATACAATCAACTTAAATACAGTCGAGTCGACTAACAGACACCTTTCTGACTAACAACGTAATACAGACTGTATTATACAGTAGTCCCTCGATTATTTTTTCAAAAAGAGTTGGAATAGCTGACGATTATTTTAAAATAACCAGTCAAAAGTTATAATCAAAAAATCATTAGAGTGGCTATAATACATCAAATTAACGATAGAAAAATCAAAATCTTCATTTAAAAGTGAATCTAGGTAGAAAAGCCGCATTTTTCTAAGTCAGTTTTTGAAAAAAACTATCGAGGAACTTCTGTATTGAAAATTTTCATTTCATCCAGATATGCTTGCCGACTTAACTAATCATTTGATTTACATCTCTGCATACTTGATAGCATGTATTTGATTAATGTATTACAAATAAAATAAAATATCAACCTTTCAACCATCATTTATGCGATGATTTTGTCTCAATTAAACACTATCTTTTCAATCTTGAAGTTCAATCTTCCAATTCTGCAAAAGGATTTATCTTTTACTTTTTCATCGTCAATTAAGTTTCAACAGAAATTGGCTGAAAAATTACAATTGTGAATACAAAATTGATAACTATTTAACTCTTCAAGGAACATTATGAGACGTTTTTAATCAGCAAAACTCGATACAAAAGTTGGTAACAAACTACAATGTGCTTTCAGCATCAAACAAGCTAATAAAAGAATCGAAACATTTTGCCTTCATTACATCATTGAAAATTAAAATCTGACTGAATTAACGATAAAACTGATACCTGGTAAATGAAGTATAAATGAAAAAAATTGGATCTGAAATTGGTAATTTGTCTCAACTGTCTGTCCAGGAGTGATTTAAACAGACGCAAATGTCTTGATACTTGATAGAGCGAATCTTTTGTGTTCAATAATAATTAACAGAGGTCTCAATATTATTTACAATTGAATTGATTGATTTGAACATTATTAATCCTGACCATAAATCAATTTAAAAGCCTTTCTTGATCTCAACCACAAATGCAGCTACAAAACAAAAAGCAGCAACTTAATGCACAATGAAAATCCCAATGAGACCATTATAAATTGTCTCTTTGCTTATTCAACCCTAATCATGATGATGATCACCATCATCATCATGGTCATCTTAATCTTTCAAGAGTAATCTTTTCATTTAAGTTGAATCTGTGAAGATCACAAGTTTAAGTCCATTTAGGAATGTGAAAAGTAAAATGAAATCCAATCTCATCTCATGAGACTCGAAGTAAACTGCAGATTGATCTTCGTCATGATGATTCAGATAGGGATGAAAATGATGATGAATTGAAATCCAGGTAACCTTCTATATAAGTTAATCTTGTTCAATTCATTTATAACATTATTAAATAACATTCAATTTGATTCAATATAAAAATGATTGCCACTGTTCATTGGAAAATATTAAATCTCATTTAAGCGTCTAATCAGTATAACTTTCATTTGGTCAACAATTTGAAAAAAGCAAAAAAATGCCAAAATGAAACATTTTTTTCATTTCTCATTCAATTTTCATCAATTTTGTTCATTTTTTATCAAAAATATAAAAATATCATTCATATTTCCAATCCAATCCATCCTTTGAGCCAAAACTACTCAACACGATTATATTGAAATTAATAATGAAATGAAAGCATCTCAATGAAAACAGTTAAGGCAAAGGATTAGATTAGGTTTCATCTCTTATTTAATTAAGGTTTTTGATATTTATATCGAAACCTTTCAAGATTCAATTCAATTATCATGATAATGATTATAATTGGCGATAAATAATAGCAGAAGCTTTCTTTATGCTTTTCATTGGAATAAATATTTCAACTTTTAATACAAAAAGTTTACCAAATGTTTGATTGTAAAGGAACCAGGAAAATAGCAATTAACCTTAAACCATAATTATTGAAATCAATTGGCTTCAACAATTGAATAAACTCTTTACCATAAAACGTTTTTACCAAAAGATTACTGATTCTTAACATTTGAACATTTTAGTTGATAATTCAACAATTAATCTAGATTGTTTGGCTGTTAATTAAAGCCCAATTGAGTTTAATCCCACTTATGTTTGCGTTTAAAGTAAAATCCTTTAAAATCTTGAAACAT
This sequence comes from Tetranychus piercei, assembly GCA_036759885.1. NCBI lineage: Eukaryota > Metazoa > Arthropoda > Arachnida > Trombidiformes > Tetranychidae > Tetranychus > Tetranychus piercei. Next base: position 21,085,044 of record CM071879.1, on the reverse strand, counting down.
TAAACCAATTAAATGTCTAAACCTTTCATTTGAATCAATTGAAACAATTGTATGTAATTGAAAAGGTTAAATGTTGGGTTAAATAACAAAGTAAATGTTATTCAATGAGAATGATATGAATGCTGAATAAAAGATTGATAATAGCATTGTGAAATGATGGTTAAACAAATGGTTTAACATAAAAGATTAAATTGTCAATTGATTGAATGAATAGTGAATTAAGGCGCGTGCAATAATAATAAACGCAGGGAAACAGCAATTTGATTAACTTATAACTGGGAAGCAAAAGTGTGATATTTTTAATAAAAGCAGAGAGTAAAAGGGATTCCTCTAGATTGATCCATTGTGAGATTGAAAATTGGAAAGGATGATCAAGATGATGAGGATGATCAAGGATGGTGAAGCATCATGGTATGATGTTGATAATGAAAAAAATACACACAAAATGAAGCTAACTTGAAGCTGCGAAAAGCCTTTCAACAAAGGGAAAGTTGAGCAAATAAAATTGATAAGATGTTACTTGTAACCTGGATACTGTAAGGTTATGCATGAAACTGGGGAATGACTGGGAGTGAAAACAAAGCAAAGCAAAAAATAAGTCTCCATATAAATGTATAAATAAAATAGCCTGCTGTTAGTTTTATTAACAGTCAAAGGAAAGTTCAACTAAAAAAGAAAGTAAATCTTGTCACGGGTTTCCTCTTTCTTTTCATTATCATCATCTTCTTCATTTTCATCTTCATCTTCTTTACCAACTTACCTTTTCGTTTGACGAAGGCAAATTGACTCTATACAGAGCATGCGATCAGCGTCGGTGGAAATTTCAACATCCAAATCAGCATTCCAATTGAGTTTAGTTCACAACGCAAAATTCAATTTCAATTTTGAAACATTATTCTCATCATTATCTTTACTAATTTCATTCATGTCTTCACTGGAAAAGGTTTCAATCCATTCTATTCTTTCTGGTTCATTCACCAATCATCTTAATATTCATTCAACTGGTTTTGATTGTAATTAAAATGATGTTTTCATTTTGCAAACTGATAAATAATCTTCAAATGGCTAACTTTTGCGTGAAAATTTTAGGAAAATTTCTAGAGTTCTCATTCATCTTAGCCAACTCAATCATGATAATTAGTTGTGCCTTTTGTGAAAGGCTGGAAATGAAAAAATTGACTAAAGAATCACAATTTTCTTAAATTTTGATATTTATTTGATTCTGTTGATCATAAGAGACATCATTTTCCACCATTGAAACCTTAACTTGCTCATGATAAAGATAGTTATTTAATAATAATAATAATGAATTATTTATAATATTCACATTTTACATGTTTTCCTCATCCTTTAGTTTACCTTGTTGATACATTTTCTCGGTTAATTTTTTCCCTTTTCAACTTTTTCTTCTTCTTCCTCTTCTTTTCTCATCATCACCATGATCATCATCTTAGTCTTGCTCCTTTTAGTCTCTCAAATTGTTTATAGAGCCTTCCTATATTATACATATCAATCTTTTCATCTTCATCTTCCTCCATCTGATTAATCTGCTTCCCACTGATTGCTATTTTCATCAACATCACCTAATATTGCGAGCAATGAAAAGATTCAAGTGAGTTTCTTCATTTCTTTCAATCTTTTTCTTCTTCTTTCCTTTTTTCACTCGCTTCTCTTCCTCATCATCATGTTGGCAGGTACTTTGCATAATACAAACCTTGATGATCCAAGTTTTTGTTGTTCAGGATTAACTTACTTCTTGTTACACAGTAAAGTCCATTTTTATTAACAGTTTTCTGAGTTTTACTCTGGGAACTTCATCATCTCTGACAGATCACTTTATTTTAGCTGTTCAACGAGATGACATGAGAACGCGAATATTTCAGTCATTTTCATTTACTTTATACGGAAACATTAACTGAAATTACATAAAGTAACAAATCATTGAAACCAGTTGATCAAGTTCAATGGCTAACAAAAGTATGTTGGAACAAAGTGAATGTTAATCTCCATGGAATCAGAATCAATCTTTGAGCTAAAAATTATATAAATATTGAACAAAAGTGAAAATCTGAGTGATAAATGAAAATTGAAAAAAATCAATAAACAATGTTGCAAAAAGTCGAGGGTGAAATAACTTGAAGTAGACACAGATCCTAAGCAATACAAAACATTCACTCAAATTTGACTGAATTTAATTTCAAAGAAAATCAGTCGTTTTTTAACTTATCATTTACTCATTCACTGATTAATGGTAGTCTATCATTAATTATTATTTACTGAATCACCCTGGAAACTAAACATGTCTATCACAAGTACAATGTTCATCTGCATTCACATTCTTGTCTATCCTTCTTACCTTCAGGTTTATCATCCATTTCATCCCAACTCTTCACCATCCTCATTCTCTTCATGCACTTGAACAAATCCATATTCTCAGAAGACATTTTTGTTTCAGAGTAACACTGAAATGATCAATATGGTGAAGATGCTGATGATTCTGGTGATGATAATTCAAAGTGCGCAGAGAGATTCAAAGTGACAGAAATGAAATAAGAAATAAAGTGTTTTTTTGACTAAACTATATTTTGCTTAAGATTGTAAGTGGGTTGGTCGGAAGATAAAAGATGATAGTTAAAAAGGTTTTCCTTCTTCCTCTTCTTTGCTCATCTTCTTCTTCTTCTTCTTCCTCTTTTCCAAATATTATCTTTCAACTCATATAGGATCGATTCTTCCTCTTGTTTTTTTGCACTTTTGTAAATGATCATGGTGATGAGAAGGATGAAGTTGCACAAAAAATGAAGGTAAGATGTTAGTCCAGTGGTGAGAGGGAGGAGGAAGAGGAGGTAAATAGGTGACATGGGAAGGATAAACAAAACTGATGATATAAAGCTGAATGAAAAGATGTAAACAAAATATCGTTTATTGGTGAAAATGTGTTTATCTTACTTTTTTTATTATTTATCATCACCATCAGCTTCTTTATCAGTTTCAGGTTTTGCTACTCTGTTTAGCGTTGAAATGAAAATCAATGGTTAAAATGACCAACAATTGATCTTTTAGTTGACTTTTTCAGGGTGACAATGTTTTCAGTTTTTGGGATGAAATAATTTACATTTCAGGGGCTCAATTTACAGGTTTTGTTATTGCTAACTGTTTTTGATGAGCAGTTGATTAAAAGGTGTTAAAACTACATTAGTTAATACATTAGGTGTATTAGTTAACGCGATTTTGTATATTAAGCAAAAGATCTGATTGTTGTTAGGCTGTTGAGAGTAAAGAAACTAGAAACTTAGGTTATTAGTTAATACCTTTGATTTTTATTTTGGTAATGATGAGGCTTGTGAAGGTGAAGATGGAGATGATGGTGAGTATGATGGAGAAACGATTAATGAAAGATGTCTGGCGATGGATAAAAAGATTGATATTTATCTTCCATAGACAGACATTGATACAGTATGCTCAAGAGCTTTACGTCTCAAAGATGCTATACTTGTTCCTCTCCAGATATCAGGTGACCCGCCGTGGCTTGAATTTAGTACTGAGGTTTCAGAGGTTATGTTTAAGGTTGATCCAAGAGAAGAAGATGAAGGAGACCCAGAGGAGGAGGAGGAGGTTGGTGTGCCCGGCGGTGGTGGCTGGTTAAGGGTTGTTGGTGTGGGTGGACTGGAAGAGACTAACATGGAGAGAGTCGATAATGAAGGCCCGGATTGTTGTTGTTGTTGTTGTTGCTGCTGGAGACTGAGATGGGAAGAGGAAGATGATGAACCTGACGATGAGGAGGGAGGCGGCGGTGGTGGTTGATGAACATGATGAGGATGAAGATGGTTAAGAGTTAGCATGGTCGCTCCTGCTGTTGCTGAGGCCGGAGAGGGGGATGAGACTGACGTTGTTGATAGTGGAGTCAGGGAAGAAACTCCATTTCCTGATGAATTGTTTAAATGACTATTATATGGTTGATAACATGGTGATGAACCCAGGCCGGATGCATTGTGATTAAGTCCACCCATTCCGGTTCCATGGTGGCCAGTTAAACTTCCAGTTAATCCTGATTGAAGGGAGAGAGAGTGACTTAAAGGTAAAGTAGGACCTGAAATAATACACAGAGAGAAGAAAAAAGTAAAACATCAAAATGATGATCTTCATGATCATGTTCACTATTATTTAATCATTATTTTGGGGTCCTTTTGCTTCTTGTTGATGTGGTTCAAAAGAGAAGGGGAAAAAGAAAGATGTGAAGATCAATTGTCCATTATAAAAATGGCCAATATGCATCATCATTATTTTGTGTATCTTATGGCTATTGGCGTGACTTTATGCTATATGCTAACTCAATATTTCACATTTTGATGATTATTTATAAAAACCATTTTACCTTTTACTTTCGGTCTCTCCCTTCAATCATGTTTCCGTTTCCTATCTAACTTTGTTACATATACATTTAAACGTATATGCAAAATTAATCGGAAGTGAAACAATGTTCGATTTAATGTTAAACTTTAAGGTTTAAATTTATAATGATCTTGGGCCTTTTAAGTATTGAAACATACAACGAGAATGTAGGTCTTTTACTTTGTGGCTTTGGTTTAGTCATTCAGTTGGTAACTCATTTCATTATCATTGTTCTCGTTAAATGATGTTATAATGATTATGATATGGTTAATGGTGCCAATCAGGTTAATCATTAGCTCAATAATTTATAAAATAAATGCATGTGTATTTTATAAATTGTGTCACTTTGGTTGTGGATTATATAATGCCAACAACGGCTATATCCGATATATCGGCTGATCTCATGGTATGGTCAGAAGACGACGATGTTATACGCAATAATGGTTATGGTAATCAATGGAGATTTAAATGAATAGTTTGGGGTAGAGGCATTGAGATGTAATACCTGTAGTCATTGTCCATCTTGGATCAGGTCCGGTTGAAAATGAACAAAGTCCATCAGTGGGTGAAGTATATTTCCCACTATTTACGGTCCCAAAGGTTGGCAAAGGATGAGACGGAAGAAGAGTACCTGAAGGATTACGAAGAAAAGCTCCCGACTTTTTGCGCTTTTTATGTTTCGCTCGTCGATTTTGAAACCAAACCTAGTGGAAGAGAAAAAGTACAATCAGTTAAAAGTAATAATTAAAACTAAACCAACACAATCAACAATATGACAGCAGCTGAGCGGTTAAAATAAGCTGTTGAATTAACAAGTGTAAATAGCTTTTTTGCTATTCATCAAAATTTTTACCGTTAAATAGATTTACTTTCAGTCATTTTTTGACATCTGATTATATTAATTTTTAATTGTTTATCATAACTTTATGATTTTATTCATTCAAATTGGTTTTAATTCGACTTTGTCTTTGTGCTCAATCAAGAAGAAAAGATTTCTCTTAGATAAACTGAGATTCATTGGAAATGTTGTTCTGTGTATATTTTTAAATAAGGTAGCTACAGAAGATGAGTTTACTGTGTTCTTCCAGTCATGATTAAATATTGATAATCTTATCAATTCCCTGAAGAAATTGTATTTTCATGTTAAATATCATGGGGTTTGACTAGATTTTGTTTGACTTGAAAATGCTCTTAAAAGATTCACAGATTTGAAAGCTAATAATAATAATAATAATAATAATTTTTGCTCATCTGCTGTTTCATCTTGAATGGATATACTGTATCTTTATGTGAATAATATGAAATGAACAAAAACAAGTAACCAATTGATTTTAATGATTATCCTTTTTTATTGTGTATTCAAACAAAGAGTGAAATAGGAAATGTAAAGATGGCCAAGATTAATAATTGATCATTTTATATGTGACCGGATATTAAAGTAAATTAAGGTCACCATGAGATGAGGAAGTGGATCATCATCCTGAATTGATTTAACCAATGTTTACATTGTCAAATCAAATCTGTCAATATAATCTTTCTTCATTACTATCATTATCATTATTGCAATACATCTGGTAGACTACTGAAAGCTTACCAGAATTCACTGATTTACAGATTTACAATCAATTGAAGGCTACAAAAAAGGAACAATTATCATGTTTATTAAAAAAAAATTCAGGTTAAAACTAAATCGTATAAAGATCAATATTTGGCTTTACTTATAAGTTGTAAATAAAAATTGTATTATTTAACCTTATTTATGATTTATATTGCGAGATGAAAATATGTGGAAATGAAAATTTATGAAACTAATATGATAGGAATCAGTGAAAGGTCAATTGTCCAACAATAAAGTGGTAAACAAAAATGGCCAACAAATAATAATGGATGACCACCTTACAGTTTAAATGAAGTAAGATGAAAACAGTATTGAACAGCTTTTTTAAGTTTACATTTTTAGCTTGCCATTTACACATTACATTGCAAGGTTTGTACATTAACTAAAGTTGAAATAAGGAAAAGTAAAAGATGATGATGATATAGAGATGAATGAATAAGGATGAGGAGCAAAAAAAAGCTACCTTAGGGAGATGGACAAGGAATGTACATTTCATATTAATGTGGTTTTCCTGTCCCATTAAAAAGTAACATGAATATCAATATAAACATTATTTTCAGCTTAGCATCTTTACCTATTTTATTTTACTCCTCATCTTTTCCTTACCCTTGCCTTTCAATTTATAAATGCATAATGAGTGTTAAAGACAACATTTCATTGATTCACCGAGGTTGATTAAAGGTGACAATTGTAACAAACTTGATTCTCGATTTCATTTCACCTTTCAATCTTGAAAAATCTTAAGCTTGTGATTAAGCCAAAGAGTATAATTGTTACAATTGATAAATGTTTCTGATCACTATCATCATTACCATTTTAATGATTATCATCAGTGATGATAAAGAGTCAACAAAATGAAGAGTCAATGTGTTTTTGTTAGTCAACATTATTTATGGAATGGTTTCTCCCAAAGGATGAAAAGGAGATGAGAGAGGAAGAAGATAAAATAGCTTGAAAAAACAGGTCGATAGAAGGTATTTTTTCCTCCTCAACATCATTTTTATATCATCATCATCATTATCAACAACAGCATCATCAGCATCAATATTATCATCTCTACTGATGATTCTTATCTTTATGATTTTGCTATTTATTTTGTTTTCAGACACCAAAACTACTCAGAATTCATATTCTCACTTTCTTTTAATGTATATAAATATTATAAGAGGAGGATGCTGATGAAGATGATCGGGAAACTTCTTGCTCATCCTCTCACTTTCATCTGTAAATCCCTGTGGATGCCAATGGGAAAAGTGAACAATAATGTCAACCTCGAAATTAATGGCAACAAATAAGCTTCAATGTTTAACAATAACTGCAAACTGATGGGCTTAATAATGATCCATAAATAGTGTTACTCTTTCCCATCAAATCATTATTACACTTTACCATTAGTTTTTTAATCATAATTATCATTACCATTGATTGTTAAATCACAACAAAGCAAGTATCAAGAATATCATTTCCAATGTCAGAGTAAAAATTATGTAAATCAATCGAGTTAAATACTGAAACAAATCAATTTGTATCTGAGACTATTCAAGGTAAAGGCAGTTATTATATTTATTTGACTAAAGAAGCTGAATATTATATTTTAATAAGATAGAAGTGCAATCAGTTTCGCGTGTAAATTGTGTTGATCTTTTTTCTCTTGCCTTTTTACTTTCATAATCAGTTGAGTTAATTTACCTGAACTCTTGATTCTGTTAGTCCAATTCTCATGGCAAGCTCTTCTCTCATGAAAATATCCGGATAATGAGTCTTTGTAAAAGATCGTTCCAATTCTTGTAACTGAGCTGGAGTAAAACGGGTTCGATGTCGCTTTTGTTTTGACGGTTTACAATCACTATTAGTTGACGTTGAATTACCCTGATTGTTGGTTCCATTGGTTGTAACACTATTAGTTGAACCTGAAGATGAGTTGGATGTCATGTTATTACCATTGTTTGAAGTGTTATTACTATTATTACTGCTAGTTGAATCTGTATTGGCATTGTTACTATTATTACTAGAAGTTGTGTTATTAGGATTGGTATTATTACTATTTGTATTATTATTACTGTTCACTGAGCTCACTGAATTTGAATTTGAAACGGTTCCATTGGATGAAGTTGATAGATGGTGAAGATGCTGTTGATGATGGGTCAGATGGGGGTGATGATGGTTAAGATGGTTTGGTGGTGAACCAGGTGAATGATGAGGTGCAAGATGGTGATGAGTGTGATGCTGAAATGGATTGGAGTGAAGGTGATGAGGATGATGGTGTGGATGATGGTGAGGATGAAGACGTCCTTGATTAATCGGCGAGTTGTTTGATGGTGGCGAGTAATTAACTGATTTGCCAATTGGATTATCAATAACATTGGATTCACTGTTTAACTGGTTCAAATGGTTGGTTAATGGTCCATTAGTTGACCAATTATCTATTGAGAACATTATAAGCGTTTAATTGACTTTATTATCGGGATTCCAGTTAATTGTTATTCACTTAATGACTATTAAATAGTCAAGAACTTCAAGGTCTCCCATTTCAACTGGTTTAACAAAAGAAACAATATTAACAGGTAAAAACACATGTAAACAATAGGATTACACAGTAAAAATGGTTAATTAATTCCGACATTTTTTTGTTTTCATTGGACAACCTTTAACTTGATTAACTCATAATCATCAAGGTGGTCAAGTTGATTAGAGATGATATTGAGATTCAATTGAATTTGATTTTTTTGTGTTTAGTTGAGAGTGAACAACAAAGTTGAATGTTGAATGAAAACTGAAACAGATGAAGAGGAATGAAAAAAAGATGAGATTTTTTCAAGTGGAATTTTTTGTGTTTTGGTTTTTTTCTTGCTGTCAATTTGTGTGAGTCTTCAAACTTTCATCATGTTTTATCATCATTATCATCTTCTCATTATTTAGCCTCATCATTATCGTCATTATCATCATCAGTGTTATCATCATTGGAATACAATTCATTGAGATGATGATTATAATGATGATGATATTAATGATAATGATATTACAGGTTCACATGTAAACTGTGAAGTTGACTTACTTAGTCTTTTTTGTTTGGTCAGGCTTAACAAGGTAAGAAAAGTTCCTTTTCATCTTCACAGCTAAACTGGAGAAAGAAAGAGGAAAAGAAAGGTAAAAGATGATGTTCAGATGAGAAAGATGAGAAACCTTTTCACCCCTCTTTGGGTGGAAACCATTACTTTCAGTGTTCAACTTCAACCAATCATTGAGTGACTTGAATCTGTTTTGTAACCAATAAAGGCAAGGTTTACACCTTTTTGTGGGTGGCTTTTGAGGTACTCTGTACATTATCATCTTCATCATCTTCATCAGCATCACCAGAATCTTCAGTAGCTTTGCCCGTTCATCACCATTCAGCTACCTTTTGGCAAAGGTAAGAGAGGGAAACATTAAATTACATTAAAATTGTAAGTACAATTTGATGTCTAAGTGATGATATCAAATTAAGAAACTGTTTTAAATTTGATAAACAAAAACATGGAAAAAAATATTAATTTTGATTCAAAATTAATATAATTTATGGGTTAATTTTGTAAAAATTTTCAATATTTTGCAACCTTGCAACATTTTTAAATTGAGCGGTAATAAACAGCATTATTTTTGAGCTGCCATTTTGTTTTGTTAATGTAACAACCTTTTCTCATTGCTTTTTTTGTAAGTTAATCAATCATTTATTTCACTCTTTAATTATTGTATTTTATATCGTTGTAACAATTAAGTCATCATCAATAGTTGAATTTAATCATTTTGTGAGAGAACCCATATTTATTACAATGAACCTTAAGATTATTAAACATACAACTTGTTAACATACGGTTTGGCGTTGTGTTTTGTTTGCACGTGTTGCTATCCATATTTACAATGTAAATTAACCTTGTTTAACATTTCCTATTTTAATCATCAACTTTATTACTATCGTCGTCTAGGCATCAACTTCACCACCATTTTCATCATCATTCTCATAGAATGGTAAGTCAATGTGATGAATCAGAAAACATGAAATGCCTTCTCTTGTTCCCTAGAGGTATAAGGAATGACCTTAAACACCATTTTTGTTAGCTTTTTTCATTTATTTATTCATATTGTTATTGTATTCAAATAATGATTTAGGATGTGTATCCCAATCCCTATTTATATCACCATTTTTATTAAGCTTTAAGTAACAATGAATATAAATCAATCTGCACGGTTGTTCATCTTTTCATTCGTAAAAATCAAAGTATTGTATTTTTAAACTCTATTTATAAACCAACATCTATTTATCATATATGCTAATTAAACCAGCTAACTAACTTCATGATCTTTGATTATTCTATTCTGATATTTGGCTCTTCATCACTTCCAGTCAACTATTTGTGTCTTTCAATATGTCCATTTGCCTTGAGTTATCACGTAATGGAAAGCAAAATGACTTTTATAGCCACTCCATTAATTTTTGTGGTTAAACGGCTTGCACTTAATTAATTGTCTCAGGCTTGGTTAGACAATTATGGTTCACTTATCAATAAAAAAATGAATAGATTGCTGTAAATTCTTATTATCAAATCAGATAGATGATTAGACAGATGAAGTTAATGATTAATTAAAGTTGTGTGAGAAGAGTTAACTGTTTTTTTCTTCATCATATGTTTAATCAATTTGTTAAATTCCTTACGGAGCTTAACAAGGTAACTTATTACTTAATTAAGTTGGTTAATTTGATTAATACAATTACCATGAATTAAAATAAATGTTAAATATTACAAAAAACAAAGTCGAAAAAGTTAAAAGCAATTAATCGATAATCGATTATAACATGTGATCAAACTAAATATTACGCCATTTTTACCAAACTGTGTTAATTGAGTGTAAAATGCTTCTAATTGTTATAATAGCTTTTAAATAAAGACAACATTAACCTTAATTACTTATAGTCTAACAATAGTAATATCAATTGATGATCATTTAATTATGCATTTATTACTGTAGAAAGATTGGTGTTAACCCACCTTTGCAAAGTCTGGTTTCATCAGTATTCAACGCACAGTGAAAAAAGTTAAAATTTTAAGAAAATATGTTTTTGTTTATTATGTTTGTATTGTTATTTTGACTGTGTCAAGTAAATTATCAACTTTATATTCAACTGACAAAAATACATTTGTAAATCAAGTGTGTAAACTATGTAATAACTGTAAGTATAACAAAAACGATTCTCATGTAAGTTTTGAACCTAAAGATTTTTTCTCTTCTTTTTCCTAGCTCGCCATCATCATTATCTTTGCCGCTTTGATTGGAGTTAATCAAAATTTATATCCACCTAAAAAAGCTAAATGCTGAATTCCCTGTCATCATAGGAATTACTTGATAACTCATTGGATAGCTTTTCACCTTTTAGTTGGGCCTTTATCTTTTACTGATAACTATTGATTTGCACATAAAAAGTGAAAGTTATATTTCCAAGTGAAAGAAGATCAAGATTTTTATCATTTCTTATATCTTCTTTTCCATCTTCATTTTCGTCTTCCATATTTACTCCTTGTAAGGTTAATCCATAAAGATATAAAGATGGAAACATTTCTTTAACCTTACAAAAAGCTATTTGGTTTTATGCTTTTGTCTTCTGTTGGACCTTTTTTATTTGGCATAATTTGATGTTAAACTGTCCAGTTGTGTTGTTTCTTGGTCTATCATAATTTATCATTTAATACAAATTGTGGTTCAAAATAAAACCTATTAAAAGAGTACTGACAAAAGATATTTGTTTCATGATAAATTCAATCATTTTTTCACGCGTTCCAATTTGCAGCTCAAGGTGCACCTCATATAAACACCAATGATTTTACCATTTTATAGATTGGTTTTTAGTGAATCCAATTTTTTCAATCTTTTTTCAGGTTTTTTTACTAATGTACTTCCTATCTTCATCAACACCGTCATCGCCATCATCATGATGAATCTTTAATCATCAAGAACATCATTAGTATCTTTCACAACACTTTAACTTGATCTAAAAATCCAAACAAACCACTAATGTGTATTAACTTGATTTTGTTTTTGTTTTTGTTTTCCTTAAAAGTGTAACTGAATCTCTCTTAAAGTTTATTTTTTTGTCCTCATAATCAAATTTAATTTTCATCCTCGTCTAATTTAATCATTGAAAGTGTGTACTCAGGTTGATCAGTGGAAATAAGAAATGATTTTCAACTTGAATGGAGTTGAAGGAAGTAGAGAAACCTTTCAATCATCAATCTTAGGTTACATATGATGAATCCTTTGGTAGACAGGGAATTGTCCTTAAAAGAAGATGAAGGAGAAAAACTCATTTGCTCAGAATCATGATAAATATTAATAATGATGAAAAGATAATAGATGATCGTAAATTGATAGTTATCTTAATTTTACTTGAAAAAAAGTGATAATGATTCACATTAGACAAACTGATCAAATCTAAACTCATTATATAAAGTGCTCTCAATACAAAGCTGCAACTGAGATACATTTTTCATTCTCAACCTTAATTTTTGCTCAATGTTAGTTTAATTGATAACAGACACACATTTAAATGTGAATTCAGATGTTATCCAAATGTCAAGTATTAAAGGCTCTTTATTGGTAATCAAAATGGTTCAAAGTGAAAATATTTCAAGCTGTAAGATGGTGATTAAAAATGATGATCAGAATCTTTCAATTGTCAGTTACTTTAAACATGTTGAAGTCTTGAAGACTTTATTGTTATACTTTTCTGCATTTCATTTGTCATCTGCCTTTTGTTTTTATTTTATCATCTCATCACAAATCTTGACTTGAATAGTATTGACTCCCGTTGGATATAATGTTAAATTGTCTCAGTTAATTTATCACCAAAAAAGAGTTTGACTATTTATTTTACAATTTCAGCATTTACTTTTCATCTACATCTCGTACATATTATCATCTTCATTTTCCTTTTATTTTATCTTGTCTTCTATTGAATTTTATTAAAGCAAACCCATCAACATAACACTTTGTTTGTTTCCCTTATGAGCATGTTTTGCTTCATTCAACTTCAATCAAGCTATTGAGTCAACTTTAATCAAATGAATGTGACAGTTTCCATCCTTTCTTTCCAATTCTATCTTCCTTTTCTTCTCCTTCGCTTTTATCATCTCCTTTCCTTCATTTTTTACATGATAACTCCCAGGATACAGCGTACCAGAGTAAAAAACTTTTGATACAAAGAGTGCATTGAAAGGGTTGAGCAGGAAAGAAGAGGCTTCAGTAAGATTGAATTGATCAAATGAAGCCAAATACAAGTTCAAATGTAACTATTGTTGTTCAATTGTTACATGAGACTGACTGGTCAGCTAATTTATCAGGATTTATATATTTCCAGGATTTTCACGTCTATCAGGCTGGTATTAACTTTGAAATTTGGACTAAGTCAACTCTTTTGATTCTTGAGATGATCAATCATGTCTGTTTCTTGAATGCATCGATGAGGAGTAGAAAAATTGTAACGTTTTCAATGATAATCTGAAATAAAAATGAAATTGCAAGTTATTGATTAAATATTTTCAAGTAGTCAACTCACTTTCAATAGAACCAAAGATTCGATTCTAGATGTTTCACCAATATAAAACCCAATGGATTTGGTTGTTAAACGATCTATTGTTGTTAGAGACTTAAATTCAAAATTAATACACTGATTGCAATTATATAAGATCACTAGTTACCTTGATCTTTACAGTCAGTTTATTTGAATCACGTGCCAATCGATATATTATTAATGTCAGTCTATCGATCTATTAGAAAAGTAGTAAACATTGAGTTGATCGTTTGATTGAGGAAAAAATATCACGAATAGGGAAAGACTAACTTTATTATTGGCATTGACAACAAGTATGCGAACAAAGATGATGATTCCGCTTAATGATAGAGTAGCTGGTATAAGAATTGGCCACCTGACCATTGGATCATCAATTCCAACAATGAAACAAACAAATAAAGTAAAATTAATAAATAATGCCAAAAAGGAAAAGGTTGTTAAAGCCATTGATCTTATTTCCCGATTACCAGATTCAATGTTGTTGAAAATGGCATTACATTTAGCAATCCAGTTGATACGATAGGCTCTGCTTGAAGCTCTATTGTTTATTTGAGTTGACTCTTCAATGAGAATTAACTCCTTGAGACGCAACAAAATGTGCAAAAAATAGATCAAAACATGAAAATAAAACCAAATAGAACTGAATATCGAAGTTGTTGTGGCTATAGAGTTTATAACTACCCAAAATATCTGACAAAATGTTCGTAAAGATAAATATTGAATAGGCAAACATTTAAATGAACCGTTCAAGAAGAAGATTACATAACCAGAGGATAGCATGTAGCATGTAGTTTGAAATAAAACCATTGATTTTAATAACAGGCGCAATTGAAATAGACTTGAAGGTAAATTAATGTCCAGCAAGTAATTTGAGAGTGATGAAGAGGACATAATAATTGTGAAAATATGGAAAAATGAAACAGTCGATTTTTCAAAGGGACGGTGACAATCGGCGAACATCATGGATAAACAAATGATGGCTAGTAACAGCATAATGGCCAATAAATTGCGTTTTGGGAAGCAACTTGTATTGTCACCAAGAAATAAACTAATTTTGTTGCATAGTTCACAATCAGTAGTTGATGAAATCAGAACCAGAAATGTTGCACGAATTAAAACAATTAACACTAAACCTTTAAGGAGTTTATATTTTAACAGCTGTGTTTGCGACGGTGAATCCATTGAGTAACCGTTTATTGTACCAACAAACCTTAGAGCACTTTTTTCACACTTTAACATTGTTTTGATTATAGACTGATCAACTAAATTGTTGCATATGAAATGAAATAATACATTTTTAAGATGACTTATTAAGGGCGATATTAATTGATTAAATTTGTTGAAAAACATTTTTACTGTTTCAATCTGGTTAGGCTTTAGCATATCAATGGTTGAACTGATGAAAGTCAAGATTTGTAATTTCAAAGTCAAAATGTAATTCGATTTTTTAGTGCAACTGGTTTAACAAAGTAAATACAAAACCAATGTTCATCGTATTATATTATACAAAGTAATCATTGTATTGTCTAATGATAATTTTGCCAAAGTTAATCTGTTTTTGGCTTTTTTGTTTGTATATTGCGAACGATCGATTTTTAAATACAAATAATTATAATTATTTATGACATTTATATATGTTTACTTGTTCAAATTTAATGGCAGTTGAAGTTTTACCGAACAGCTCTTTGTCATTTTTATTTAATAGTCATTTAATATCATAACGAAACATTTTCATTGAGATTGTTTGTGTGTAAAATGAGGCATATAACCAGAAAATTTGAATATTTGATTGCTTTTCATCTAATTTTACCAGCAAAAGTCATTCCAGTCTTAAAGATAAAAAAATCTATTACCAGTACTTGCTATTCATAACTAATAATAAGCAATCACATTGATCTTAAATTAAACGCAAAGTAAAAATAATAAAGTCATTCCTTTGTTACGATGAAATACTGAATCATAAGTCACAGAATTTATTATATCGATGAATTCAAGATTTATCGATGATTTTTAAATTGATCAGCAGTGTAATGGTGAACTGAATCTTGCGTGTATTGTTCATCAGTAAATGTAATGTTAACACTAGTAATTATGAATGAGAAATTTAAAGATACTAGATTATTTTAAATTAATTTTATTGATCAAAACTGTAGCTGTTTGATTTGCCCTTTTAATGCTTAATGTATTACCATCATCATCATCATCGTCATCGATTAAACATTGTTTTAATTTACACCAACAAAAAGAAGCAATTGAAAAATTAATTATTACATATATTAAAGCAATTAAAAGCAGAAAATATTAATCTACAAATTGATGGTTAAGATTGGGTTAAAGGAAGAGTTGAATGAGTTCTTTTCGTATACAAAAACAAAGAGACAAAATCAATAACTGAATCTTTTGGAAATTGAAATGCTGTTTTTAATCATTGAAATCACAGATTAGGAATTAAAACTCAACAAATTGCCTTTTTTCTTGTTGTGTGTTAATCTTGACAATTAGTTGACAAACTTTATAATTGTAAGAGGAAAAGGTTGATAACAATCAGGTTTTCTGGTTGAGTTTTGTTTTCCTTATTTTAAAGCTGATGATTTTGGACTCATACTTTTGTGTGTTGTTTTCAGAGTGATTCAATGAATTGATTTTGTTTTGTCGTTTTTAATTTGTTAATGGTATTAAAAAGGATGATTAAGTTGTGAATCCTGAATGATGAGAATGAAGTATCAAGATTGTTGCTCAGTTGAGTCAATGTGCACCAAAAGTCTATCTTTGTTTTTAAGTATTAATTCCGCAGGTCTTGAACAGGTTTTACATCCAAGTTTAAATAACTAAGTCTGTGAACAATTTAATAATTGGTGAGCAATTTGTCTTGGTTTTAGTTCAAATAAAATTGGACATAATAATAAGTTGTATGATGATCATTGTAGGATAAATGATGATAATATAGTCAAAGTAGGATTTGTTAACTCCATAGGCAAACTATTACTATTCTTTCCATTTTCCACTAATTGACACAATGCTACAAATAATTAACAGGTAAGTGAGAAAAGAAATTAACTGATTTTAAGCTAACAAAAATGAACAAAATCAACTTAATTTGTTTTCCTCTTTATCGTGAGTGTTGTGAATATATTGATTGTGTTGCGTGTATTAAACAGTATTTCATGTCTGGTTTTGTCAATTGTTTGGTTGAAGGGTTGAACTTTAGTTTTCAATCGCTTAATCCTGGTTTAATTAAACAGTTTAATGATTAACTCCACAAGCTTTTCTTTTTTAACAGGTGGTTGAATCCAAAGGAATCGCATTAAATGATCATTGGGTCAAAGTTGATTTAGCTGCTTTTCTGGTTTATTCAAGCTTCAAATTAATGATGTTTGACTGTTTTTGGTGTAAAACTGAATCGATTGAATCGTTTGTTGTATTTCCTTCTTTTTTTATTAATGAAATTGTTTTTCTTCTCTAAATCAGCTATGAGCGGACAAAAATTTATAAATCCTAGTTTTTTTGTCAGATTTTTTACTTAAATCTTTTTTTAGAAGTGAAATTGAAAAGAGCAGGAATGGGTTAAGGAATAAAGATTAAAAATGAATGAGAATGTTGCTTTGCCTTGATTATTTGCCATGATTATTGTGATGTTAATGGTTGCATTTGATTGACTCTTTTGTTTCCACTGGATGATTGAGAATGTAGCTTGAAGACTTGTTACACTGTGCTCAGCATTTTTATCGGTTAATCCATTTAAGTTTTACCTAATAAATCTGGTTTGCATCACTCGAATTTATTTTTTGCTTCGCTTTAATCTCGTACCATCTTCATACTTTGGTTTCTAAATATGTGAGCTTTAATGATGGAATGTTTCAATTGCTCCTTTCAATAAATCTGCAATTAACAAGATAAAAATATTTTAGACATAGTTTACTAATTAAAATCTATAAGAATTTATTGGAATGTTATATTTACGTTTGAATGTTTATAGTGAGTTGATCATAAAGCTTTGTGCTTGCATCGACTCCGACCAAAAGTTAATTTAATCAGATACGAAATTTAAAATTGGATCAAAGAGATTATGCACGGCACAGAGATGAGTAAACTAGGATTTTTTGGTTATGAGGATTCGTTGATTAAGAGTCGGTTGATTATAATGGTGAAAACAGAAAAAAACAATATAATATAATATGATATAATGTAACATTAATAATAAAACAATGGATCAAAATGATTTGGATTTTAACTAAAAAAACAAAATAAATAAATAAATAAATAAAATTTGAAGAAATCTTTGGTTGCTTTCTGTTGTTTTTGTTTTCTTAACAATCTCTTTCATCTTTGCTTAATTAAAACAGATTATCAATCTGTATCATAGTTAAAAATTAATCAATCGATAGATCGATCAATTATATTTAAATATTTATACTTTTAAACTAATTTCTTATTTTGATGAAAAGACGAGTCAAATTAAGTAACTTAAAATTGAAAGAAACATGAGAATTAGATGAGAAGGTAATCAGGCTTTGGTTTGTTTTGTAAAAGTGGGAGTGAAAAGCGTGATTTTGAGGTGAAAGATGTCATGAGGCTAGAAAGAGGAAGAGTTGAGAAAAGAGCTTTTCTGGATATTTAGAAACTCCTAGCAGCATTCATTTTTTAGTAATAAGTTTCTATTTCAACCCAACCGCCTGGATTGCGTCTAATGATAAAACGACGAGCTTCATCATAAATGAAGATTAGTAATGAAAATGGCATTGCTGGGAACCACCATGATAGCCTTTGAAAGAAAAGAGATAGAAACAGATTATTAGATTAGTTATTAGACGAATTGTTTGAGTTAAATAAAATGTCAAATCAACTTACTTAATTGGATACAATTTAAGTACAACCGACATTCCTGGAGTGTAAGAAAGGAAAGCAGCCAAGAGAGTTTCGAAAAGCAATCCAAAGTTAAGTGCGTGATTCCTAAGTAGATGAAGTAGAAGAGAAATGATAGAGAATTTATAAAGAAAAATAGAATTAAATAAATTTACTTCATTCCTTGATGAACCAATGAGTTTCTTCTAGTTTTACAAACGATGAGATCAGCCCATTGGACAATGACAATGGCAATGAAAAATGCAGTATGGCAAGTAAACTCTAAAACTTTACGATTTTTATAAGTCTAGATGGATGAAAAAAATAATGAAATGAGTAACATTAAAATTTTTAGAAATAAAATGTGAATCAAGATAAATGTCCACATTACCCATTCTTGTCCGTAAGAATCTTGTAGATCATTAATTGCCTTTGAGTCCCAATCATTTCGAAGGCCAAAAAGGAAAGATGGGAGAAAACCATTTTCTGCCATGATTACAAAATAAGTAAAGAAACCGGCAGCAGCTTGGATAAAACCAATTTGACCATAGGCCATTGAAATTAAACGCTCATTGACCAATTTATCTTTTTTGGGGTTTCGTGGTTGACGTTTCATGATATCACTCTCAGCTTGCTCATAAGCTAGTGAAATGGCAGGAACCATATCAGTACCAAGATCAATACAAAGGATGGTGACAGTGCCAAGTGGTAAAGGAACATTGAAAATGATAAAGAACAGGAAAGGTGAAATTTCAGGTATGTTACTAGTTAGAGTGTAAGCAATAGATTTTTTCAAATTATCGAAAATCAATCTTCCTTCTTCAACACCAGTTACGATGGATGCAAAATTATCATCCAAGAGTATCATGTCAGCAGCTTGTTTGGATACATCTGAACCAGCAATTCCCATTGCAACTCCAATATCTGCTTTTTTAAGTGCAGGAGAATCATTGACTCCATCACCGGTTACAGCCACAATAGCACCTTGACGTTGACATCCTTCAACAATAATCAACTTCTGTTGTGGAGAGGTTCGAGCAAATACTATTTCTGTGTGGTATTTTAAGATTTCATCCAATGCATCGACTTCCATATCTCTAAGTTCCCCTCCATGAATAACAGCAGCCTTGGCATCTCTTGGATTAACCTCTTCAACAGGAATATTCAGACGTTGAGCAATATCTTCAACTGTTTCATTACCTTCTGAGATAATACCGACAGCCTTGGCAATAGCTTTAGCAGTAATAGGATGATCACCTGTTACCATAATGACTTTGATACCAGCTGATCGGCATTTCGCTACAGCATCGGGCACAGCAGCACGAGGAGGATCAATCATAGAAACAAGGCCTAAGAAGCGAAGTCCATCAAGAGGGAAGTTACCTTCATCAGCGTCAAATGGATAACCAGGAGGGTATTTATCGGCAGGTAATTTAAGATCACAAAAACCAATAACACGTTCACCTAAACCACCTAATTCGAGGTAAGCACAATTGAAAGCTTCTTTCATTTCTTCATCCAATGGCCGATCTTGGCCATTAATGAAAATTGATGAACAGCGATCAAGAATACGTTCTGGAGCTCCCTTCATACACAGTAAGTAGCTAGGATCATTTGGATCATCAGTTTCATGAATGGTAACATGATATTTGTTGGTAGAATTGAATGGAATTTCACAAATTTTAGGATTCTTTTGTCGGTAAAGAGGAACATTTCCGTGAGCAAGCTCCATACATTTAAGAATGGCAGATTCTGAAGCGTCACCAGTAGTATCCCTGTTCAGAAAAACATTATAAATTAGCATATTTTGATAATATTTAACGTTAAAATTTCAATTTACCTTTTGAGAATTGGAGCATTTTCTTGATTTGGTTTGAACTCGGCTCGACTACACAACATACATACTCTAGCCAATGCCTTCCATCCTACTGAGCTCTTGTCGTATTGGACACCTGAGTAAAAGTTATATCGATATAATTAAGAGTCACTTATTAAGAGGATAAGATCTGACATACCTGATTGATCTTCTGTTGTATCAGCCTCTATGATATGGTTATCAAACCACATATGAGCAACAGTCATACGATTTTGGGTGAGTGTACCAGTTTTGTCAGAGCAAATTGTTGAAGTTGAACCTAAAGTTTCCACGGCTTCAAGATTTTTGACTAGACAGTTCTTGGAAGCCATACGTTTGGCAGTGAGTGTCAAACATACTGTTACAGTAGCCAATAAACCTTCTGGTACATTTGCCACGATAATACCAATTAAGAAAATGACAGCATCAAGCCAATTATAATCTAGCAATAAAGCAATAACGAAGAAAGAAACTCCAAGGAAAACAGCAACGCCAGTAATAATGTGAATGAAATGTTCAATCTCCTTGGCAATAGGAGTTTGTCCCATCTCCAAACCAGAAGCTAAGTTAGCAATACGGCCCATTACTGTTCGATCACCAGTGTTAACAACTATACCCTGAGCAGTTCCTTCCACACAATTTGTTGAGAAAAAGGCGATATTACGAGTTTCTAAAGGATTTTCATTAGTTAATTCTGGGCTTCGAGTCTGAGGTTCTGATTCTCCAGTTAGTGATGAATTGTCAACCTTACAGCCATGAGATTTGATAATTCTCATGTCCGCTGGAACTCGATCACCACCTTTAACCTCAACCAGGTCACCAGCTACAACCTCTTCGGCAGGGATAGTGTTTTTCTTTCCTTCACGAATAACGGTAGCATATTGAGGAACCATAGATTTGAAGGATTCCATAATAGCAGAACTTTTGGCTTCTTGATAATATGAGAAACATCCAGTCACAATGACGACAACAGCTAATACAATACCAAGATAAAGCTGAAAAAGGTAAGGTTCAAAATTAATAAATCATTTGGGTCGTTAAATGAGTTGCAATTCACAAATTCAATATAAAAGTTTATAGTTTACTTACATTATCAGGAGATGGATCTTCAAAGCTAGTAGCTTGAATTGAGTAAGCCAAAAAACATAAGATGGCACCAATCCAAAGTAATAGGGCGAAGCCACCGAATAGTTGCTTGCAGAACTTAACCCATTCAGGTGTAGTAGGTGGAGGAGTTAGGGCATTGGGTCCATCACGTGCTAAAACTGTTTTTGCCTGAGCAAGAGTTAATCCGGTTTCACTATTAGTCTTTAACCGAGAATATAATTCCTCCAAAGGTATTTTGTGCTCATCCTAAAACACGATCATCCGAAAAGTTTGAATTAGATGGATTGTGAAAGATAGAAAAAAAATTATGTATCAAAATTCATGGATACTAGGCGAAAATCATAGAATGAAAAATGAAGTCAAGCAACAGAATAAAAAGAGAGAAAAAGCAAGTAACCAAGGTGAATTGTTAACCGGTGAATACACCCAATGGCAATGTGATTCCATTGAAAAATAATCCAGAAGCACCAAATAATTACATTAATAGATTAATAATGCAATTACAAGTAAGGATCCAGAAAATGAGTTAAGAATTGAAAGCCTCGGAAATGAGCAATAAACATGCAATATGTAAACTCGAAATAGACTTACCATGGCCACCTCTTGTTTGAGGTCATCCAATTCCTTTTTCCTCTCTTTTCGTTTCGTTTTCGCATCTTTCTGTACATGAAATAAATCAAAATTATAAGAACACAAAAATTAATCAATAGCCAAAATTTTGCATTAAAAGCAACAAACTTGATCCAATATGTTAGTTTTTAGAGCAATAATGTGACTTGATAAGAATTGGACAAAAAATGCAAAAATTGTAATGATAGATGTTAAGTTAAATCGATCAATCTACAAATTTAATCAACTGAAAGTAATGTAATAAGTCAAGAATAAGAATAAGAATTGGAAAAAATGAAATAAGTGGAAAAGATGTTACTGATGATAAGACATAATGCAACCTCGACAGGAAAGTAGTCTGTAAGGAGGTAAGAACTTCACACCCAAGATTCAGGGTTGAAGAATGAAAAGCTTGTTGTCACGATTGTATGGAAGACAATTAAATAATCAGGATTCATGAGGCAATTGGCAACTTATCAATGAGACAAGAAATAATGGAAGAAATAGAAACAAAATGAGTGAAAAAAGGGCAAATATGAAAGCATAAAATGGAAAGGAAAAATTTGAAAAAGAAAGAGTAGAAAGAAAGAGGCAAGGAGATATAAAGGTCGAGTGGATTGATTGTTGCAAATACGAGTTACAGTTTCATTTTTGCATTAACAATAAGGATTGAAAGGGAATTTTGCAAGATCAAGCTGAATCAAGCTGTTAATTGTTAAATTAGAAAAGGTTAAAAAGTTTAACACTTACCTTATCACTACCCATGATTGTTGATTATAATTGAAACAATTAGATAATAACAAACTGAAAAGGAGAAGAAGGTTTTACTGTGTAAAAAGGTTCGCGATGCTTTTCAGTTTGTTAACTGAGAGTTCCCACAGAGTGATCAGTGAGACTGCGTTGACAAAAGAGTCTGCAAGGCTGAGTGACTCAAAGTCCACCCCTCGGTAGCCATACAAAGCTTGACGAAGCATCAATACAATGAAAATGACAGCTGTGTGCACCGGTATTTGGGTTGCGTTATCGCAAATTTAATTATCTATTATAATTAAGGCAACTTTTTTAGTGAATTGCATTTTGTCATTTCTTCCGTTATAATTATTTTCATAGTTTGGTCAACAAGTTAGGTCTAGTATGGACTGGCTTCAGTCGATACATGAACGTCTCAATGCAATAAATAAAGTAAATAAGTTTGAAAACAAGGTTCAAATCTTGAAATTAAGACGTTTAAAGGCCAAAGGAATACTTTTAGAGGCTTAGCTGGGTTTTTATAATGGCCTGGTGTTCCTACTCAATGAGTCCTCGTTGAGCTCACCGGAAGGTCATTACATTTACTCGGACCAAAACTGACCACAGTTATATATCAGATATCAAAAAGTGATTAACAAATTTGGGTAAAGTTGCACCAGAGTCCGTCGGCTTACTCTTTCTCACGATAAGCTGAAGCTTGTTTAGCTAACAGCTTGAAACTAGTTTACAAAATCCAAAGCGGCATCTATGGACAAAGTTAATCTTAACAATTAAACTAACTTTGACAATCCAAAAAATTTAATTTAATCCAATTGAAATAGGAATACAAAGAATTTGTTAGAAACTAATCATAGTCAAAATTATCATCAATCAAATTTCAAAATTTAAATGTTCAGCGGTTTCCAAGAAGTTCAAGCCAGGCTGTTTTTGAGTGAAACGTTGACTTTGTTCAAAAACTCAGAAAAAGATCACTTTCATGCCCACCACTCGATGATTTAGGGAAGCTTCCTTTCATAGACTTCCATTATCGTTCAACAGCCTGAGTATGATATCCTGATTCGTAGTATTTAAAAAATTTTTAGATGGCTAACATAACCGTTTACTGGGCACTTCTTTATCTTGTACACCTTTTTGCAGAAAGATTCATGAAAGGTTCGAATTCGAGATTCTCATCATGAGCTTTTTGTAGAGCGAGTTTTTCCACGAATTGTAGAATCGTAAGTTCCAACTTTCAAGGTCACTCAGTTATTTGACCTCTAACTGACATTTGATTTATATTTCTGTGAGTCCAAATTTTTGCTGACTATTTATGATACATTTGCATAACTCATGCATATGTTAGTGTTACAGAAATTTTAGCGAGATTCGTTTATTTCTCCAAACGCGTAAGATTTCAACTTGTTTCAATCAGTCGTGAAAAATTTGCGCTCACAGACAATGACCGTAAATTGCCAGTTAGAGCTCAAAAACAGAAGGATCTTGAATGAACTTGAAAAATTCAACTTGTAGTCACTCGATTCACGGAAGCTCAAGCTTCACACTGCATAACTAAAAAAAGAAGAGATTACAATATTTGGAAAAGAAACCTTTATTATTAAAAAAGAGCGATGCAAAAAAATAAAAGTAATGAAAAGAGGGAAAAGCGTCACATTTTGGTTTTCTTTTTTCGCCCTTATCGGTAGACCTGGTTCCTAACCGGAGGTCTTGGTCATTAATGTCCTGACCCACCAGATCTCACCACTCAGCGATGGTCAATCAGGCTGATTCTTATGCTCTCATCAAATAAACACTTCAATACCACTCTTGTATTGTTCAATGGATCGATTCTGATACTCTGAATACTTTCAGACTGATTTTCACAACACTCTTAGAGCCCGAATTAGATTGATGATACCCATTTCATTCACACCCAAACTAGTTGGATGAAACATCAAAATCAAACACCGAGGTATTTCAGCAAATAAAACCCAGCTTTATGAATCGATTATTCGTCTCAAATCATCACAGCGTATCGCTTAAATATAAATTAAGTATAAAAATCATAAAAACTAAACTCGATCACCTAAAGAGGAGAGTCGTGGGGAGATGGACACCAAAAAGACTTGAAAGAAAGAGTAAAGAAGAAAGAGAACAGAAAGTCTTTCTCTACTCGGGTTATGACCGACTCAAAGGCAACCAAAATTTAACTATTAATACAAAACCCAAATACAGATAAATAGTGACTATTTCATGTAGTGTTGGACGATCACATTTCAGGTCTATTGACTTTCCATCAAAAATACTTTATAATTAAATTAATAGATGAATTTCAACATTAAGTTTGAAATGTTTCTTATCCAACGATCTTTTTACATCCTTGATCATTTTGATCGATCATGATCAATTGCTATAATGATCGATCATCCCATCACTACTTTCGTGATTCTGCTCAATTTCGTGCTGAATCGACTCGATTCTGCTCTAAATGAAGTTGCTTTAATTAAATTAATTTTTCTCTTTTAGTTAATTTGTGATTTAAACATTATTTAAATGTCAATGCCTGTACATCAACTGTTCAATCAATTGCTTTATTTTTTGTGTTCAAATTAAAACCGCATTGATTGACTCCATATGCTCAGTATTGTCAACACGGAACAAAAATACACTCAGAATAAAGTTCATTTGGTAAATTTATCGAATAAAATCAATGAGAATACAACTTTATCTGTTTTAAAACATTAATATTTAAAAATTAGCACGATTCCTCTTTATTGTAATCGTCGATTCGTTAGGAATAAATATGGATTGATCATATGGAACCTTTAGCCTTTTAGACTCTTCAAAAGATAAGGATGATTGAATTCAGAATATTTGTCTTAGCCTCAGCTAAACCTAAGTTATTTGAAGAGGATGACCTGGAAAATAGAAAATTGAAATGAAAGAAACAATCGAATCAAACAAAGTTTAGCCGAAATTTTCAAGATGAATTCTTGTTTCTTTTCAGTTCTTTTCTATTGTAATCTCTTGAAATATAATTATTTTTATTCTTTATTGCAAATGTCACAGAACTGAGTTAATTTCACTCAATTGTCAAGCTTTGCATGGTATTGGGGGAGAACCACTCAGCTGCTCAGTCGTACTATGGATTTATACCCAGTTTTTTGCTTGATGATGTCAATGAAAGGCCTTCAGGCAGAAAGTTCAGCTGTCTACCTTACATCATTCTTAAGCAGCACTCTGTCTATAGCCTGCATCACTCCCCATTCCAGTAATCATCATCATCTTGTCATCATCGTCATTATCATCGCAGTTTCACTGTTCAACCTATTCTATCTTAATGTTCGTTGCCATTCTCGTGAGAGTTTATCGTTTGTAAATTTGTTTATTAGTTTTTATTTTTGGTTATTTCAGCATTTGGTTTTCACCCAATCGTACCTAGACTCGCCAAGCTTTGTATGGCAACTGAAGGGTGTGCTTAAGTAACTCAGTCAGGCCTTGACTTTATATCGACGCGTGCGTTTTGAGTAATGAATTATCTAATTCATTCAGTTTATTTTTCTTCCAATCCTCATCTTTATATCGTTTTTTATCTTCATTGTCTTCTCTCTGTTTCTTCTTTCTTTTCCTCTTTCTGAAAGAATCCAAGGAAACAATTTCTCGTTCACTTCTGCTGCTCCTTCTTCATGAACAACCGTTTACATCCCATTCCATTGAGTCTTTCAGGAATCTTTCTGATAACCAGTTCTTTCCATCCTCATCCTCATCACTGTCTTTATCTCTCCTCCATTTTTTCTTTAAAGATTTTTTCTCATCAGTTTCACTCTGTCTCCTTATTAATCTAAAGTTTACCACTCATTTCCCTTGTGTTCATCTCTTCTCGCCATGAGATGCAGACTTTCATCTAATGATTTTAGAGGAGTTACTCTTCTACACTAAATGTTTAATCTTGCAAATGAATGAAGAGCTTCCTAGTGATGATGAGCAGACAGTTATGTAAATCAAATTGAAAAACAAAATAGGCAACCCTTTAAATTAGTGCAAATAATATTTCTGGTTATCTGGCTCTTAACTTTGCTTTGTATTGTTAATTTAGAAAAGTCAGAAAACATTCAAAATAATAAAAAAGGAACAAAAAAGAACAGCAAAACTAAAACATTTTGAGATGAAACTAAACCTTCTTGTAAAGTGTTGTATTTTTGACATTACTGATTATTGCATCTTTTATGGTAGATTGTATAAACAAAGTTAAGTGAAGGAATAGGAAAGAAGCGATGCCAAGAAAATGAGTCTCGAATATTGAAACAAAGTAAAGCAAAAAATGGTCAGATTATTCCAAATACATTAGTTGTTGAATTAACATGGTAAAAGCAATCCAAGGCTTTTCTTGTATAACTGTTTATATTGATGTTGATGAATTTATTTTTAGCAATATCGACCCAAAATAACAACTCAAAGCCTAGCCCAGATCATCATCTCACACCTTTTTTTCATTCTGGATCCAGATGAGTCTGTACATTGTGTAAAGGAAGAGAGAAATAGACAAAAGAACGTTTTACTTTAACAAGGTCAAGGTCAACTTATGGAAACAAAATATTACAATCGTTCACATGAGAGTTACTCTTCAATCCCATTATTTAACTGAAGAGAAACAGACATTGGACATTGGACAACTGAGAAATAGATTGTTCATTATAAATATCTTTATTATGAAACGATACAATTGACATACTTTGCAATCAAAAGAATTAGTTATGCAAATTCAAGACTAGTGAAGAAAAAAAGGCAAAACCTTTTTTAGTTAGACATTTAAAAAGTTGTTATCAATAGTAGAACAATCGTTTGTCGGAATTTCAAAATAAATACTTACCATAATTAATCGGTGAATTTACTAAAACAATTTTTAAATCAATATTTATTCGGCAATGAAGAGAACAATCTTAAATGGTAAAATTATTCAAACTTTTCAAATTCAAAGCATGAGGCTAAAACGTGAAATATATCAGTCAAATAATGAGAGCAAAAAAACCGAAAATATAATGAATGAGTTCGTAAACCAATAAATAGCTATAGATTGCGCCTGTCGTACTTTTTTAGTCTAAATTTAATTATCTTTTTCTTGGCTGTGAAAGATTGATTATTAAAGTTTGATTAATTTTTATACTTTTCACACTGAATCGCGTAAAGTCTTTTGAAACAATAACATTGAAAACAGTTGAACTATTATGATAGTTTCCAATTAATTAATTTTATATGGAAAATAGAACAAAAAATTCAAAAATTAATTAAATAAGGAGTTTTTCAATTTCACTCTGTAGAGATGTAATTTGAGGTGTCAATTGGCTTCCTTCATTTGCAATAATCGAGCATGCAATAACTGATCTCGATACTCCACAAGCACGACCAAGAGCTACAATATAAAATAGAATAAAAATATTAATAAATGAAAATAGTTGAATGCTATTAAAGTATTTTAAGAAAGAAAAATAACGAAATATCTTACCATGTTTAGATTTTACAAAAACATAAGGAACATTTTTATCTTCACATAGAAGAGGCAAATGTAATAAAATTTCCAATGGTTCAGCATCAGCAGCCATAACTATTAATTGAGCCAAATTTCTTGCTAATGTTTTGGTAGCTTCATTAGCTCCTTTCTTAATTTGTTTATAATTTGCAGCTTGTTGAATTAGCTTCAAAATTTTAGCAGTTAATTGGTCATCAGCTAATGGATATGCTTTGGGATTTATTCCTTCAGAAGTCTATTGAAAAAAATGAGAAGTATAAATGAAAATGAATCTACATCAAAGATATAGTTCAAAGAATTGAGAAAATTACTCACCATGATTAACTATAAATATGGAAACGGTAAATCAAAAACAATCTAAATATTGAAGAAACAGGATCAATGGAAAACAAAATACAAGTTTTAAACCATGTGCTGGTCGATTGCTAAGTTTTTCAAGCAGTGCCATCTATCTAGGAAAATGTAAGTTTTTCAAGATTGTTAAGCGCTGAAATTGAATTTCGAAATGCTTGGGTTATAAAAAGATTAACTTCAACTATCGAGTTCTGGGTTGAACTAGTTGAGTTGTATTAAATGGTAGCATAAAATGTAGCATAATAGTAGCATGAAATAAAGTTTGTTCATGTAATTGAAATACCTCAATCGATAGTTTTTGATAAAATCGCATGGGTGCATTTTTTCACAATTATTTGGTTTGGTGTTTCCATTTATCGGGGATTGAACAACATGAATTTTAGATTCGTAATAATTTCATTGCTCTATCTTCTAACTTAATTCAAATTTCATCAGACAATTTCGATTAAAAGATTGATTGTACTTCTTTTTCATCATTTTCTCTATTATTTCATTCACCTTTTGTTATTCTATCAAAGTTGTCAACAATTCCTCAGTTGATTTGCATGCAATTGTTGTAATGAATAGACTAAAAGTCTTAATATTATATTTAAGAAATGTGTGAGTTCTAAATTTTTCCAATTACAAGAGATAACTTTTGATGATTGTTCTAGATAAAGAAAGTAATGATAGATGGTTAACTTTAATTGTTAAACTTGCACTCGGTTGTAGTCTTTTGTCAATATATTTTCCTTCAAGCCTTTTGAATAATATGGTTCAGTTAATCTAACGTTCATGGTCAGTGTTTTGGTGAGCAAATAATTTCTTCAATTCTTATCTAAAGAGTCTAACACTTTTATTTGGTTCTATTTAAAAGTTACATGAATCTTGGAAAATTGACGATTAAATATTAGTATTTCGTTCAAATAAACACAGAATCCAACAGAATGGCCTATAAGTCTATTACAGTATCAATAATCAGAATTATCTGTCTTTTTGGTTGTCTATTTCAATTGTATAAGATAACAAGTAAATTTTTTGAGTTCAAAGTGAGGAGCGAAGTAACTTTCAATTCGCCTGAAAAGATTGAATTGCCAGCAATAGACATTGCCTTTCCAATAGCAACATTAATTAATCTAACTGCTTTTAATCTCCACTCACCAGATGTATTATTTAATGTATGCCAACAAGTGGCTAACCACAAAGGGGGAGACTATCTGTCGCAATGTGCCCAAGCTTTAAAATCTCCGAGAATAATGACTGAAATACTGACACAATATTTAAAAGCTGGCGAAATCGAAAATTTTACTGCTGATCCAACCAAAAATTTTTCTTTTCTGGACACGCAATCAAATACCAATCAGAAGAACTGTTCACTGAGACGTTATTTCAGTTATCACAGTATATTTGTTCGTATATCTTGCCTCAATGGCTCTAAACCGATCTTCATTGATCCTTTAAATCTGATGGAACAAGAACCATATATGTTACAGATTGGTTTTTCTCTCTATGGACTACGCTCTTTTGCTCTAAGATTGAGTCCTGTTAACAGCCAAATAATTGGTAATCCAAGTGAATACAAGTTGATCAATCTCTCTTTCAATAAATTTAACATGGTTAAAGTCTCATTTAGAAGAAAAATAACCCGAATGTTGGGTCCTCCATATGAGACCAATTGCCGTTACTTCAATAAAAAATTAACTCTAGAGGAATGTATCAACAATGAAACACTTAAATCTTCACATAAATTGTTTCATAACAAGGCCGTTCCTTTCGGTCGGTATTCTGAGCAAACTGGCTTCGCTTTAGTCTCATCAAATGTAACAAAAAAAACACACCATGAATGCGCGTTTAAAGTGAATTTCAATGAATGCGAATCAATTGATTATAGTCTTGTAATTGAAGAGACGGTAGAAGAGCAGTCCTATGCGTATTGTCTTATTTTTTTACAGCCAATTACTCCAGATTTAATTTACATTTCCCTTCCAGCTCAAACCTGGCTCGAGTATGTCATATTTGTTGGTAGCGTACTAGGAATGTGGTTTGGTGTTTCAATGATAAGCCAGATGATGACTGTATTACGATTCTGTGAAACTTGCATTCATCCAACATCGGTTCATGTTGAGTCATCAGAAGCGAGTTAAATGGCCAGGAATGGAATCAAGTCTTTGAGTTCATATTCTATCTACAAAACAATCACAATAAATAAGCATTTAATAAGATCTTCGCATCAATTAAATTATTGTATTATAGTACTTTCGTTTGATATTGATATTGTCAAGCATTTTAATGCTCAAAAAAAAGAGTTGAAAATTCTTTTGTATAAAAGTATGTTTGCAATTTACCATAAGGAAGATGAAAAAAAAATTTCAGCGAAAGCGAGAAATTTTTTGTCCCAAGCTCGTCAGTTAGCGAATTCTGATTTTCATGCAGCTAGAAATGCTCTACAAGATCAAATTTATCTCAAATTTATTTTGTTCCAAAGAACCATTTAAAACTTCAGCAAGTCTTCAACGGCTAGCCTGAAACAAAAATCCTGTAAAATCTCTCGATAGGTCCTACATCAATAATAAATAATCATCTTGTTGCCCAAGTTTCAATATACAGTGTATCCTTAGATAAAATTGAAAGGATAAGTCCATAATTTTCAAATAAACTTGAGTTTAATTTAACACAATCAGAAGACTGATTCAGCCTTTCAAATCCTGAATATCAGGTTCGTTTAGGATCACCAAAAAGAAGGTTTTAGTCTAAGACTATTGTTTATTAGAAAAGCTAGAGATGACCAAAGGTTGAAAGGAATAGCACAATGTCTTAAGACAAGGAAATGAGTAAAACTGGTTTGACTAGACAGGTCACTTAGAAATAGCGTCAACTAGCCAAATGAGTCAAACAGCTAATCGAGAGTTCCAAACTCTAACCAAAATAAGCTAAATACAGAGTAGTTGAACTCAAGAAACACAATTACCAGTATAGCACAAAGTTCAAGAGCTTTTATGTCGAAAAGCATAATCAAGAATATGGCACCTTAGACTTAGTCTATGAGACAGTTTCAAACTTAAGAAAATTTATTAAATCAAAATTAAAGAAAAGCACAAAAGGTATCATAAGAAATGTAGATAAATCAAAGGTTGAACAAAGTCTAAGACTCAACAACGTAGATAGAACCAACTAGACAAATTTAGACAAAGTTTAAGACAGAAAAATAAGACAAAAATAGTTAGGATAAGTCCAGTTATTTATACCCAAAATTACGGAAGGAACTGCTATGATAAGATAAAAAGGAAAAGGAAGAAGTTTTTATGTCTCTAGACAATAGTAACAAAAGTGTTGCAAAATTTTAAGGGATAAGTCAAAAATTTACAAAAGTATTTTAGCAATAGATTGCTATCGATGTGAATGAATTAATTTGAGATTGGGCAACTCTACCCTTCACATCCCTGGACCTTTGATCAAGACCCCAAATTTCAAATTCATTCATTCCATCCATCAAAAGTTTGAGTAGGCTTGAGCTCTTCACCATTGACTTTGTCAGTTTGAGATCTTTGGAAAGTCTTTTGTGACTTCGAAGTGGATTCATCTTCACTATCATTCGACCTCTTAGATGATTGAATCATTTGTATAATTCTTTTAGTCCGAGCTTGTGGTGTTGAACTTTCTTTTGACCTCCGGTAATCGGGTCTACACATCTCTGCTGTCTTTTTCAGAATAAATTGCGAAGGCAATACACAATTATCATTGAATGCAGGAATGTTAATTAGTCGAGGATTTCGTCTCCATTCATCAGGCCAGGCACAATATCCTTTAGATATTCCCTCTTCGAATTCATGAAGTAAGGCTGAAGTTATGCGGTTACCGCAAGTAGATACAACATTTTCATTATGAATTCCGTTATTTAAATTTGCCATTTTTTCAATGTCGATCCATTGTAACAAATATAATCTTAAAGTTGTAATAACCTCAACGGCGGGTGAATGCGGTACGGCTGGTAATGTGTAGCCAGTAAACCATAAAAATGCTATGGCATGAAGATTCATTGGGTGTTCCAAGTACGGAGAATAGTAATTGTTAATATCACGCATCTTAGGCTGCAATAGTTTAATTTCAGATCTGGATAATCCAAGGTTTATCAAATGATTAATTAACCCATAACCAACTATCTTGTTAGCGCAAGCCAAATATTTCAAAACTTGGTCTCTGACTGTGAACAAGTTGCGTGCGTACTTAAGGTCTTTGACCGACAATCCGTGAAAACGTGAATCGATGTGATCTATTTCTCTGTATTTAACAAAGGTTTCATAGATAACTTGCATATTAGCGTCCATAATGACGATCCAACAAGGACGAGGTTTCATTCGGCCATTTTCATAGATTCTTATACAAAACATTGAAATTGAGAAAATCAAATTCTTATCGTGACATCCAGATGATAGTTCATCGATTACTTTCAGTTGGTCATCCAACATTGGTGGCATATTTGCTTGAGGTCTTTGATTGAATGACTTAGCCAACAATCGTCTTTTTCTTTCTCTTTGAAAAATTGTCCGTTCATTAGTTGAGGGTGCGAAATGTTTGAATAAATGTGAGGGGTTCAAACAAGATGGGAAGTTTTGCCTCAACCATTCTTGGGTTTGTTCAGCTTCGGCTGGTGCCATCCGTTCATAAGGATTGATCAAAACGAAGGGTGATTCAGGATCCTCTACATCTACAGCATACAAGACCATTGACGAGGTCGAAGAAATACTATCTGTATCTGCCGGTTCAATGTATTTAGACCAACGTCTCCATGCTTCAGACTCATTAATTAAATAATGAGGAATAACACTGCACCTGGTGGTAGGCCACCTTCTTTCAACTTCAGGGATAAGTTCTGATGAACAACTAGGGAAACCTAATTGTAAGGCAAATTGCTCGGCTTCATCGATAGGCTCTGTCGGATCTCGTAATCTTTTCACATTATTCCAGTAGCCATTATTAAAATTTGCTTGAGCACGAAGTTGATTAGGCGTTATCGCCTTTGGATTTTGTTCATAGCTTTTCATTAGGAATGCATAACCAAGAGCTTTATTCTGCCAATATTGCTCTAATGTTTTCGGCGGTTGCTGTTTTTTCAAATGTGCAGGCAAAAGGGAAGAGATTGATTTAGGTTTTCGATTCAGTTCCTCTCTAACAGGACCGGATAGAAAAGCAAGTTGCAATGTCTTATCAAAATCATACTCAATTGGTCCAAGTCTACAGTTTTGAAAATGGTAGGAAATGTTTTTAACAGTTAATTTCGCTTCGCAAAATTTTCGATGACATTGAAATGTCGCTTCATCATAGAACTGCAAGACTTCTTTATTAGTGACTGCGTCAAACTTAGGATAACCATTAGAAGCGATTGAGACCAAACAGGTTTGGTGGATGCACATGAATCTATCAGCATTATTGATCTTTTCAAGTTCTAGATCAGTTGGTAAGGCTTGAAGCCACCGCACACATCCTAAACAATAAATTTTACAGCATTTATCACATTTTTTTGGCAGTAATGCGATTTGTTCGCAAAGGTTACAAGTTATAAGTTCTTTGAACCTATTCAATTCTGGATGAATTACATGAGAGGCAGCGAGACCTTTTCTTAGCGAACCAAATTTAACATTTTTTAAATCCGAATCAGCTACATTGAATTGTAACTTTTCTTTTATGAAAGTTTCAAACCATGACTTGCTTGCATTAGCTTTTTCAAGCTCTACTGAGACCTTTTCCTTGGCCTTACCAAAAAATCCTAACTGTAAGAATGGCGGAAGGTCTTTATCGGCAATAGGTTTCGGTGCTGGAAATAGGCAATTGAAACGACCTTGATCTGCACTTGGTGGCGGATATGGACTTGTGTCTTTAAACGATCGACTGAAAGAGCTTAGACCAAGACCTGTCTTTTCAGGCAACGGATCTCGATATTGAAAGTTTGAAACTTGATTACCTTGATTAACCTCAGCATTGCAATCTGGCCAGTCAAATACAAACTTAACCTCCTTAGATTCCTTAGATTTTCTCGAATCTTTAGTCTCATTATCCCACTGATCAGCATTATTAGTTGAATTAACACCAGAAGTTGATGGTTTTGTCAGATCAATGACAGGATAAGTCTTAGGTTTTGGTGGATTAGCCATAACTTTCCGTAACTGTTTGTTAAGATGTTCACCAAAAACTGTTGATGATACAATTGAAGCACAGGAAGCACTCGATTTAGCTGAATCGTAGCTATCTGATGATTCTATAGATGATGGCATTTCAATAAGAACTAGAATTCTTTCAAACTTAGGACACAAATTTTCACCAAAAGTTAATTGTTCGCAATTACTGTTCACCAAATTTTCAGTTAAAGATGAGTTAAGGTTTAGAAGCCTTAGAAAGCTAAATGATGAACTCACAGTTGATTTAGAAATTAAATTTTCTTCAACAGTTTTTAGTCTGAAATGACTTATTTTAACTGGATAAGTCGACTTTTCAACTTCAGGAAGCACAAATTTCAAGTAGTTAACTGATAATTCAATTGAGTTTTGATTAAATTCACAAAGATTAAGTTTTAAACTTAAATTAGAATCAAAAAAAAGAAAATGTGATTCAAAGTCTAAATTAGAAACAAAGATGTCAACTTTCCAAGACAAAGGAGAAAGGGAAAGTGAGGGTGAGAATGTTCTCTCCAACTGTGTTCTCTCTCTAAAGGCGCGAATAAAAGCCAAAGGCTTAATAGCGCTCTTTTCAAATTTTTCAAAGTTTTCAAACTTGATTAAGATAATTATGTTTACTGAGTAAACTTTCTTCTTTCTAGTCACTGGTCCACTTAATTCAGAGTTTTGACCACAAATGACTTGGTTGTCCATTATCTCTCGGTTTGCCGTCTTGTACTTATTTCGTTTCTTTTTCCTTAAACTTAATTGTTCAACTTGACTTGAGTCAATAACATAGTCTTCATCAGCTAAAGTTGATTTTTCAGACTCGGAATCATTTTGATTATCATCTTCATTATCAAGATTCACTTGATTATCGAATAGACTTAAGTCTAATGCACTCGATTCACTTGCTTGATTGTTTTCACTTGATAGTTCAATGTCATTGTTAACCAAAGTATTTTCACTAAACAATTCATTTCTTAACTTAGTCAAATTTTCAGGGATAAGTCCCACATGCGGTTTAGTTAACTCTAAGTTACTGGTAAATCTTTCCTTAGTATCAGGATTAAGTAAAAGCAAAGATCCATTCTTTATTCCCAACACAAAATACGGACCAAAAAACTTGTTCACCAACTTTTTAGTTGTACCAATTGATGGTGCACAGTTTTTAACATAACATAAGTCTCCAAACTTAAAAGGATTTCTTTTGGTCATAGATTCTAATCTATTCTGATAATAAACTTGTTGTTTCAATAGTCTTTCACGTGCTATCTTTCGACAGTTTTCAATTGTTTCATTTATTGTTGAACTCAGATTCAATTGTAGATCAATTGGTTTCTTTATGTATCGTCCAAAAACTAAGTAATAGGGCGAAAATCGATGAATCTTATGAATAGAAGCATTAATTGCTAATACTGCATCCTCCAATGAAGATTTTAAGTTGACAACTTCTGAATCAATAATTGAAGTCCTCAAACGTTCAGCAATAGTACGGTTGATTCTTTCAACTACTCCTTGGCTTTGTGGGTGATAAGCGTTTGACACTTCATGTATCACACCAATACTTTTCAAATGTTTTTCTACTTCTCCTGAAAGGAAGTTTCTCCCTCTATCAGTCTGGATAACTGATGGAAAGCCAAATAAGCTAAAGTATTCATCAAGAAACTTGATCACTGTTTGTGAATTCTGATTAGGTAGTAATCTGGCGTATACAAATCTCGATAGCGTATCGATTAGAACCAAAATAACTTTTTTAACTCCACCTTTAAAGGTGATCGGACCTTGAGCGTCCATTTCTAACCTTTCTAGAATAGATTCTGGGATAGGCTTCAATGCTGGTTCGGCATATGTAACATTTGTTGATTTACCAACGTAACAAATTCTGCAATTTTGACACAATTCTTTTATCTTCTCATAAAGATATGGCATCCAAAATCGACGAGCGATTTGAAGATAAGTCTTTTCGACTCCAAAATGTCCACCAAGAGGAGATTCATGTTCCTCTTTAAACAAGTTTTTCAAAACTTTTTCGTTGATTACGACTCTGTTGATATCATGTCCAACTGTAGGTTTTCGAAACAATAGATTGTTTATAAATAGAAATTGATCATGTAGTTTTGACTTTGGTTCACTCACTAATGTCATTATAATGTCATTCAACTCATCATCTTCTCGTTGAGCTGAAACCAAATCAACTTTCCAATTATCATTACTTTGATAATGATACACAGTTTTAAAACTTCTTTTTAAACTTGAATCAATTAAATTGATGTCATTTATTTCAGCTTCGTTGATTTCTTCATCGGTTTTATCAATATCAAAGTCTTCAGACTTTATCCAAAACAAATTTTCAATAAATTCAGTTTCAGGATCTAACAATTTACGATGATCCCACTCACTTTGGTACCTTGATAGGCAATCAGGGCCATGTTGATCACCACGAGTATAAATTACTCTGAATTTAAAACTCGATAATATGATTGTCCATCTTTCAAGACGTTGATTTTTAAACTTAAGTTTAGGTAATTGGCACAAAGCATGATGATCCGTTTCAATTAAGAACTCATCACCATCCAAGTAATGCTTAAACTTTTTAATGACGATTAAAACAGCTAAACATTCCTTCTCACTAACTGAATAACTTTGTTGGTGTTTGGCCAACTTTTGAGAAAAGAAGTAAAGAGGTTTCCATTGCTTGATTTTATCAATAGGAACATCAATCAAGGATTCAAATCCTTCAGGAATCTTTTCATCAGGGTCTTGTTGAAGTAGAATACCTCCGACGGCTACATCACTTGCATCAACTGTTATTTTTCGTTTCAACTCCGGGTTAAAATGAACTAACATAGTTGTTTCAATCAGGGAGTTTTTTAACTCATCAAGGGCTTCACAATCTTGTTTTAACATTTTGAACTTTCTTTCTTTAGACACTAAACGGTATAAAGGTGCGGCGAGTTTAGAATAGTTTCTAATGTACCTCGAAAAGTAGTTATAACAGCCCAACTGAGACTGTAATTGTCTCACACTTGTCGGATAAGGTAAACGCTTCAGTGCAGTGACTTTGTCAGGATCGGGACGAATACCATTACCGTTAACCAAATGTCCTAACAAAACCAATTCAGTAACACCAAATCTACATTTATCAGTTTTGATTTTCAAATTCCAATCACGTAGTCTATCCAAAACTAGACTTGTGTTGTTTAACAATTCAGGCCAACTTTTACCAATAACAGGGATGTCGTCAAAATATCCCAAACACTCAGTGTAATTAAGTCCATTCAGAACTGTGTTCATCAATCGTTGAAATTCAAACGGTGCACAAGCTAAGCCCATAGGCAACCGTTTATATTGGTATTTACCATCAGGAGTTACGAATACTGTCTTTCCTCGTTCAGAAGGAGGAATCTCAATTTGAAAATAACCCTGGTAAAGGTCAAACATGTTAAAGTACTCAGCTCCTCTTATTGCCTCTAAGCAATCATCTACTCTCGGCATTGGATGAAATATAACTTTAGTTAATCTATTAACTGCTCGCAGATCATTTAATAATCTAAACGTTCCATCAGGTTTACCAATTAACATTGCAGGTGAACCTCCTTCGGCTTCAGACGGTTCAATTATGTCATTTCTCATCAGTTCAGCAATAATCTTTTGATACTCTTTCCGCTTCTCAATTGTACACGGATATGGTCTTTGATACGGAATGGAATTATTTCCAATATCGATCTTGATCGGCCATCTTTCCCATGGCACTAGACCCAAATCAGATTTATTCTGACTGAAAACTTCGGTAAACTGCATCAAAACATTCAATAATTCATTTCGTTTATCAGTGTTTAAACTAAGATCCATCCTATTCATTAGTCTTTCTGCTAGACTCAAATCTTGTTGTTCCATCTTCAAATAAATCGGAATAATGTTATCAAACTCTTTACTCAATGATAACTCGTTGATAAAACTTTGTCTTTCAACTTCTTGCTTTGGAGACTGAGAAATAGATTTCTCTTCACTTTCGTACCACGGTGAATACGGTAACTGTAAACTGTCCAAAAAATTTTGTTTTTCTCGAATTGTATTCACAGAAGGTAATTCAGGCACATCAATTAAACCAATTGATTCCTCAGGTGTACAAAACCTGAACATTAGCTCGGGACTGAGCCATTCACTATCAACCTTTTCTCTCAAGCTTACTTGGTATCTACCACCATAATTAACCATACCAACGAAAAATACATCTGTAAAACGATTACCTAAAACCATCATAGGTTCAAGATTTCTCATCACTTGAAACTTGATTATCCTTGATGTCTGCATTTTAGGGTGTTTTAAGATAGCAAAGGCTGCGCCTTCCACAGTTTGAAAACTATCAGCAATTATTCCTCGAACTGCTACATTTGAACTTAGAATATAAGCTTTCATCTGTTGAGATAGTGTATAATCAATGCACGCAGTGCACGCTCCAGTATCAACTAATACATCTCCAACTTTAATGATATCTCTGTTTGGATAACATAAAGTTAATCTAACTGTAGGGAAATTCCTAACTGAATCATCAATTTTCGTAATTAGCTCGACTGGTTTATTGTCCTCATTCACCATGAATGAATAATCTGCTGCTGGTGCTCTAGCCAATCTGGCTCCATTATTCACTGTTCTTTCGTTGATAAAATTAGATGTCTCTTTACCATCCTTAACTTGACTTTGACTCTGACCTTGACTTTGGCCAAATGTTGGTTGATTTACTCCAGCCATTCTCAAATTAGCGGGTTGAAAACGACTATTATTTTGATTTGCATGATTTGCATCATAAGTCTTTGACTTTTTCGGTTGGCGACACTCTCTCGACGAATGTCCCAAATTTCCACAGTTGTAACACCTGAAAGGTGGCTTCACTGCTTTACCAAAAGATGTGGAACTAGAATTCCTTTTATCATCTCTTTTATCATCCTTTCTCTCTCTAAAGGAATCTTTCTTTTCGCTTCTTTCAGCTCTCTTCCTCAACTCAATGTTGTACTCATTAACTAACGCAGCAGTTAAATCTTGTATATCATGCACAGACTTTGATCGAAACAAGGTATCTTTTACCTCAGTAGGTAACCTTATCAAAATATCTTGAATAAATTCAGCGGGTGATGGCTCACCTTTCACCTTGATCACCATTGTCTCCAGTTTTCTGATAAACTCTTCAGGGTGCATATCATAATTCCACTTGAGTTGATGAAATTCAGCAGTTGCTTGACTGATAACTGCAGGATTTCTTAACCTTTTCTCGAGAGCAGCAATATACGATTTACATGTGTGTTTTTCAGCATCTAGCCGTTTGGCGTGAGCTAGAAACTCATAAGCCATAGCTTTTTGAAGCACATATAGCTTATCGTCATCGTGACATCTTTCTAATGACAATATACGCTTGACGGTTTGTAACCACATCCAAGGATCCATCATACCAGTAGTATAAACAGGTAACTTAGGAAGTTTCGGTTTACATCGTTCAAAAGCATTGTCCATTAGCCTTTGTCTCGGAGGATCATCATCCTCAAACACACGAGTATCTTCGTCATAACTTCGTTCTAACGGTCTATCTTTTTCTTCTTCAATTTTATCTACTCGACTTGTACTAGCCTTAGGCTGATTATCTTGTTCTGAGAATACTTCATCAACTGGATCAGAACCTAAAATTTCTCGTAATTGTTTATCAGGTTTAATTACCTTAACAATATCTGATCGACTCCATCTCTTAATCATCGATTCAATTAGTCTCTTAGCAGGGGATCCAATTCCCAATTTACGAATGAACGTATCGCTTGCCATAACCATTACCCTAGGTTCAGTACCAATTCTTAGAATTATTTCTCTTATGTCGGCTTCTGACACATTGTTTCCTCTCAATTCTGTCACCCATGATGGAATTCCGATTGACATTAACTGGCTTAGTTCGGTTTGTTCAAGAACTTCTTGTGTTACTTCTGGCACATTATTCAAAGCGAAGATTGTTTTAACAGCATCAAAAAACTTAGTCTTTATAACTTGATCTTGTACCACGAACTTAATCTTCCAATTATTCAGATGAGCTTTCATAGATGAAACAGGCAATGTCTTTAGTTTTAAACTATCACTTTCACCATTGTTCACTTCATTTACTGCGAAACAATAATCATGCACAAAACACTTTGATGGCAATCCTGCCGTGGTCGCCATTTGAAAGGATAA
This sequence comes from Tetranychus piercei, assembly GCA_036759885.1. NCBI lineage: Eukaryota > Metazoa > Arthropoda > Arachnida > Trombidiformes > Tetranychidae > Tetranychus > Tetranychus piercei. The sequence continues at coordinate 21,044,076 of CM071879.1, read as the reverse complement.
GTCCATAATTTTCAAATAAACTTGAGTTTAATTTAACACAATCAGAAGACTGATTCAGCCTTTCAAATCCTGAATATCAGGTTCGTTTAGGATCACCAAAAAGAAGGTTTTAGTCTAAGACTATTGTTTATTAGAAAAGCTAGAGATGACCAAAGGTTGAAAGGAATAGCACAATGTCTTAAGACAAGGAAATGAGTAAAACTGGTTTGACTAGACAGGTCACTTAGAAATAGCGTCAACTAGCCAAATGAGTCAAACAGCTAATCGAGAGTTCCAAACTCTAACCAAAATAAGCTAAATACAGAGTAGTTGAACTCAAGAAACACAATTACCAGTATAGCACAAAGTTCAAGAGCTTTTATGTCGAAAAGCATAATCAAGAATATGGCACCTTAGACTTAGTCTATGAGACAGTTTCAAACTTAAGAAAATTTATTAAATCAAAATTAAAGAAAAGCACAAAAGGTATCATAAGAAATGTAGATAAATCAAAGGTTGAACAAAGTCTAAGACTCAACAACGTAGATAGAACCAACTAGACAAATTTAGACAAAGTTTAAGACAGAAAAATAAGACAAAAATAGTTAGGATAAGTCCAGTTATTTATACCCAAAATTACGGAAGGAACTGCTATGATAAGATAAAAAGGAAAAGGAAGAAGTTTTTATGTCTCTAGACAATAGTAACAAAAGTGTTGCAAAATTTTAAGGGATAAGTCAAAAATTTACAAAAGTATTTTAGCAATAGATTGCTATCGATGTGAATGAATTAATTTGAGATTGGGCAACTCTACCCTTCAAAATAAATACGATTAGGTTTAGAATTTCTAAACCTGAGAAATTCAATCTTAAATTTTGTCGTTTTGCTTTGACATCTTTTATAATGATGACTACAAGTCAAAAGCAGCGATTATAAAAAAGTATCAGATAATTATAAATTTATAGTCATTTAGCTTGTGCTTTTCAAGTTCCCTCAAGATAAAATGTAAAAATATTAAGGTAACATTTAATAGAATTTAGCACTGGGATTGAATCTTGCAATTTACAAAATGAAAAACTGTGAAACATTTTTTAAAAAAATTTTATTGAAAATCAGCAAATGACGCATATTTTTTGAATCAGCTTTTCTTTATTCTTTCCAGTATACACTCATTGAAATTGTCACCTTTTAAAAGATTTGACTAGCTTATTAATAAATCATAAGGATGAACGCAAGAAACGTTGGAAGCAAGTTTCTCAAACAATTAGTGGATGAAATTAACTATGTCTACTTTTTAAATCAGAGAAGAGAATAAGAAGGGTGAAAAAATGAAACAGAAAGAGGAGAAGAACAAGAAAAATTGAATAATCATTGGCTGGATATCGACAAAAATGATATGTTCATTTGGTTGCAGTGGCTGTTGATGGATTAGGTGTTGATGGTGATGGCAATGTGGGTGATGTTAGGTTAGGTATACATGATAATGAAAACGATGATCTATCGCCTGGTGTGGATGAAAAGGATGGTAAAGGTAAGAAAGAGCATAGTCTTTTAGATGAACTTAAAGCTTGTTTAGATGGTGGAATCGAGAGAAACGGAGGATCAGACGAGACTGGATCCAATAGACGGTCTCGCCGTAGTTGTTTCTCAAATTCAACCAATTGTCCAAGAAAATTAAAATTTGGTGATATAGTTGGTCTTTTAGACTTGACATATCTGAGAGTAAAAATAGCAAAAGATTAATATAGTTAATAATCAATTTTTAATCTGAAAACATACCTGTAAGCATCTTCATAAGACATTTTTGAATGCTGCATGACATAAGCAATAGCTATAGTAGCTGATCGAGAGATACCGGCTAAACAGTGAACTAACGCACAACCACTTGATTCACGAACTTTTTCTGAAATTAAAAACAAAAATTAGAAAATGGTTTTCAAAACTTAATCAAATTGTTAGCAATATAGTGACTTCGTTTTATGGGAAAATTTTGCAATTGTTGTTTCAAATTAGCAGCCCTAATTCAATTAAATCTTATTGTACATTTGATTAGATTATGATTTTATTGCATAATGGAATTGAACAAATCGATTGTTTATACGCCTGTTTTAGCCTTGGATGCAACAGTTTTTCAAATCGAAAAATTTACCAATCAAATAATAAATGGAACACTAATCAATAAATCTATTCATAGATTTAACCATTACCATGTTCAATAGCTATATACACCCTGTATAAGCAGCCTTTACAACAATGCAAGACCTGTAATCGACATAATACAAGTAAAAATCAATGACCAAGAATAACAAAAGATGATTAATAATGCATAAATGAATTGAAAACCTTACTAGGTAAGTAAGAAGATGAAATAATGAACAAAATTTAAATCTAAGGTTGAAATTAGCAAAATCAATGAATGAAAGTTAATTAATATTTCAGACCATGGAACCCTTTCAATCCTTTTAATGAAAATCAAGACTACCTTTGGTGCTAAAGTGTTAATAAATAAGTATTAATATAATTTAGAATATTCAATTTCCTTTTTAGTAAAGACATTTTATACTTTCATTTGTTTTCTCACTTCTTCATCACCTTATTTTCTCCATCAATTTTCTGTTTATCTTTCCTCCCTTCGCCATCTTCTTCGTCATCATTTAGAACACATAAAGAGATGAAAAGAGAGACCTGAAAGCTCAGAAGGAAAAAAACTTATCCTGGTTTATCCTCAAAAAAGCTATTCACGACACCAAATATATTATACATTATATATAAATATTTTTCCTCGCCAGCTCAACATTACTCACTCTCCATTAGTAAATGATGGTTTTGCTTAACTCATTTCATCGATTGCTCACCCAAATTATTTGGGAAAACAAAGTTATGCTTCTGAGTTTTGCTCATATAGCTATGGTTATACCTCATGTAAATGGTGTTTCAAGATCAAATAAAGTGAGGTTGAGGAGTGAAGGGAAGGGAATGAATAAAAGTAATAAGGTGAAGGAATGAACAAATAGAGGTATGAGTAAACCTTCCAGCAACCAACCAAGAAATGATCAATTGAATAGCTGAATAAGGATATAGAGTGGCACGGCAAGAATCTACTCGTAATATATTGAATATTTCATAATCCTCAACATAATATTGTTATTCATGAGAAATTGGAAAATATTGTCAAAATTAGTAAGTCAAAATGTCGATTGCAATACTAATAGCTTGATAAGAAATTGAACAAAATTTAAATGCTGTTCTTTTTCAATGAAAAAACCGTTCAAAACAATTCTTGCCCTCAAAAAGCTCATATTGGTTTATGATAATTAAAGTGATAATTACCATCAATATAATGAAAAATGAAGGACAAAAAGCTTGTGAAAAATGGCATCGTAATTGAAAATTTTACACGCTCTTCATTTTCAAGTTAATACTGAATAGGAATATTTGAATATTATTTTCATAATAACAATACTGTACACATATTTGTTTTAATAACAGCATGCAATATCTTTGGGAGTTAACTGTTTGCAAAGACAATGAGTATTGACATAGATTCTGAACCAATTTCTATGTAAATTACTGTTTTGTCTCAAGGAAGTCAATTTGTGAATCAATAATCAGACAAAAATCCAATAGCTATTATGAATAGCATGATAAGTCAGCAATGGCCATTGAGGGGAAACTTTTTACTCTTACATTGTTAGTGTTAATCGAGACGATTTCTTAGATTTTTAATTTTTAATTAATTTCTGAATGAAATGTTGGCCTTGACAATTAAAAAACTTCTTACAACACTGGCCACAGAGAAGTCAATGCAAATCGAAAAGGCATACTAACTATTAATAAAATTAATTAGTCAGGACTTGGTAATTGGTTAATATGAGAATCAATAATTAGTAATCGACAATTTATAAATAGATAAATGGTGAAATAATAATTAGAAGTTTATCCTTAAGCTCCCACAAGGTGAAATTGATTGATGACTACATTACAGGTAAAAATAGTTTCAACACAAGATCTGTAATTTTAACTGTTAAGCAACTTAAAATGTGCATCCTGTTTCATTATTAGATGGAAATGCATGAAACTTTAAAATTACTTAAAATTATATCACAAGCTAAAATATCATTGGACTATGTTTACAGTTAATAAGTTAATAAGTTACTAATTAAATAGCTATTTTGATTACAAATATTGCAAAAATTAAATGCTAATTGAGCTAGAACTAGAAGACCTTCAAAATTTTGAATGAAATGCTAAATGATGAAAAACTTTGGTACCTTTGATGAAATTTTAATCAACGTGATACATTAAATAACTCAATATAGTAGTTTAAAGAAAATCTAATAAGTTTGATTAGGTTAAGGTTAATTTTGGGTGAAAGAGGCAAATCAAATAAAAAAATAATGCGATTTACTGTTTGTTAAACGAGAGGAAATGTAAACGAAATAATAAAATATGAGATACGATTATTATTCAATTGAATCAACAGCAAAATAACATGATTACTCAGCTTCAGAACTGAAACTCAAAAATAATAAAATTAAATCAAACAATATAATGATTTGAGTCAGAAAAAGGTGCATAAACTGAAAACACTTATCAATATTAAATAAATACTAAACGTATTTGATTATTGATAATTAAAGTCTTGGCAACTAGACACAAAATGGACCTTGAAATTATTTTAATTTAGCACGTTTTAAGCTCTTCGTTTGATTAATTCATGGATTCAAAAAATTTATTTGATTTCATTCATAATTATTGTATTCTTGGAACGATGTAGCTAAAATCTCAACTTGTTTCATATTAATTCTCGGTTTTTGATTTAGATGTAGTCGAAGGTATTTAAATTACATTTTTAGTCGAAAACCTACAATTAGATTAACGGTTTTCCATGATTTTTGGCTGAAAGTTTCAAAGGTTTTCATTTTCACGATTTTTAATGATGAGCTCATGAACTAACGTCGAATTTGAATTCAACAAGATTATATTTAGCTATGTTTATTTTTAGCAGACATGTATTGAAAACAATTAAATTTAAATTAGAAAGAATATCCAAGGTTTGAGTTCTCAGAGGAAAACATGAATGAAGCATCAATTTTATCTGAATATCAACTTAAGCGGATGTTTTCTTCCCGCTAATAAATGAAGAACAAAGGTTCCGAAAATATAAATTAAAATTAACTTACCAAGAAAATTAAATGCCATCGGAAAATAAGGAAGCAATTTTTCACTGTAATTATCGTTAACAGGTATCCGCATGAAATGAGATTCTTGAACAAAGTCAGGCTTTGGACAAGTAATGCTAACATTCAGCTCGTACGTGATATTATGAGTCTGTATTAAGAAAAAATAAGCAGTTGGATTAATATTTGAGAAAGATACTTCATGAACCAATTTAGAGAATTTTTAAATTGAGGAAAAAATTAGATAAAGAAATAACTAGCTTGAAATTTCTTCTGGGTGAATTTCTCAAAGTTGGAACAAATATTGATCTTCTAAGGCTTTTACTTTATAAGAAGTTATTTTTGTTGGAAAGTGAGAATTAACAGTCATCGGTAAAACAGCGAATTACGATAATCCCATATTGATTTAGCCCAAATTGATGATTGAAATTCCTGGAGTTCTTTGTTTTTTTTTCATTTTCATAAATTGAAGAAATTATCATCTAAAATGAAAAGATATACTTTATGACCAAGGTCTAAATTCATAAAAATGAGTCAATTACATTATTTTTAGTGAAGTTCATATTGAACCTGGCTTCATTCAATAACCAGAAGCTGAATCTCAATCTGTGACTTCGTATTCGATGGCAACATATCCGAATCAGGTAGTAATTTGATGAGATACAAAAGCTTGTTTGGAAAAATATATTATCCAAAAATACAGTGAAACCAAATGATTGCTGGATTATAATATTTTAAAAGCCAAAGGTTAAGACAAAAGAGTCCATTTCATTTTAGGGATAATTCAATCTTCATTTCAGGTTAAATCAATATGAAATAATTGTAGTAATTCTGGAAAGAAAAATTAGATTGTAAGATAAAAATTGACATTATCCACTTTTCCTACTTGACTATAACATGTTCATCTCTTAGAGCTGAATAAAAGATTAGAAATGTTATTCAACATTTAACTTCTAATGGCTTGAAAAAATAAACTATGATAAAACGGGACTTAGCAGGACAATTTATAACTCAGGCTAAAAACAATTAAGCTTTGTGTTGAAGTATAATTTCAATCTAATTGAGAATATTCAAGAATAATTCATAAACTAATAATAGCTTGAAATGTCAATCTGTGAATACCATAAGATAAATTATTCAATAAAAGAAATATTTTGGCAATTTATATGAGCTTAATTAGAAATAACTTGATTTAACTTTTAGAAATTATACGAAAGCATACGAAAGCGGTAAGGCTTTACTTTTACGGACAAAGGCTTTAACACTAGAACATATGATGAGACATTTAAACACTGCTCCAATCAGGGTAATCCATTTAATATTTGTTATCGATGGTCATGGAATTGAATGAACACAATGAATAAAAAGATGAAATACACAAGAAAAAAAATAACATGGAGATATGAGGGATTCTAAAGAAATAGCAAACCAATGGTCCGAACAAAAGAAGTTATTTACACGAATTTTGTTTTAAATACAAATATCTTCAACGCCTCAAGCTTGAGTTACGGTTCAAGTTTATGATAGAATTGATTTCTAGTCACTACCAAAGACCTCTTAACTGTAAAATTAACTGAAGAAAAAGAGAAGAGAAGGTTAATGTTTCTCAGATTAATTATTTATATTTTCATATATTATTTCAATTAAATTTCGGTTGATCACGCTTTTTTCTTAATTTTTTCATTGGTTAGATAAATGTGTTTTTTAAGAAATCTCTCCATATTTTCTAGAGTTAACGCCTTTGTCCGTAAAAGTAAAGCCTTACTAAGAAAGCTATTCATTGGCAATATTTGATAATTAGTACCTTTAAAAGCTCTTTGTTGTAAGCATCATGTTGAGAGCCTAAGTAAAGGAAAGGTAGAATTTTTGTAGGTCCTGGATTGATTGTTGGAAGACAAGGTTGTGATAATGATGTTAAATATTTCTTGGCTTCACAGAGATCTGGATATTTTGACTGAAAGCTGATAAACCCTCCAATCAGTAAGCTAACATTTTTGAAAGTTGATACCAATTTTGATATGAAAACAGCAAGAAAACAATCCTCGGGTATTGAAATGAAATTTTTTGAATCATGATCATAAAGGATAATTTCCACATTTGGATCAGGCTCACAGCCAACGACATTAGTGATCATTTCATTAGCAGTTAACTAAGTATAAAGTGAGAAAAAGAAAGAAAATTAGAAAGTTAATCAATATAAATAAAGACAATTTATATAAAAATTAAAACTTTATGGATGCTAATAAATTATTGATTAAGTTACCAACCTTTCCTTGTTGCAAACGTCTTAAAACAAGCTTTGACGAGGTGACTTGAGATGAAGTTGAGATATGGCTTGTGTTATATTCAAGAAAAGATCTCATATCCAAGATTAATATATTTTGCCGACCATTTTTAATATATGAGGCCAGTGTGTCAATATCGACTAAGTTTAAATTGCATGTTGCTTGCTTGGTGACTTCTGGTACATCCATTTGGTAATAATTAAAGTAAGTACGAAAATTCGAGTTGAAAGAGAGAAGTTAGATACAGAAGACAAATTGAAGATGAGTGTGGTTGATAGGGTCACTCGTTGGTATAATTAATGATCGGTTATGATTGTTGTTTATAATACTTAATAATGACAGTATTATATAATTAACTTTGCTTTTTTGATTTTGGTCGAATGATCACATCAGTAAAGAGAAAGAGGATTGACAAATGGAGGATTAGAAGATAAAATGAATTGAGGTTGGATGATTATGATGGTTATTGATAAAAATTGAGATTTAGTAGGTAAAGTTAATGATGTGTCTGTGATTATGGCGAGTAGCGGAAAACGAAGACCACTAAGTTGACTAGATTTAAGTTACCAGACATGAAAAACTCTGTAAAAGTCTGAACTGGCGATTCTCATTCCTTCGCCATAATAGAATTCTTTGTTCACTTGAGAAGATTTCGTAAAAATTGATTAGAAGATTGTGAATTGATAGCTCTAGGATGATTATTCAAAATTTATACGGCTGTTTACCAAGACCGTTAGGTGAGATCAATAGTTGTCACTTTGGATTATCGTTAATCAAAATCAACTTATTCATCAAACGTGAAGAAAAACAAGTTTGAAATTGAGAGAGAGAGAGAGAGAGATAGAGAGAATAGATTGATAGAATCAAGGATGAGTGAATAGATGAGTAAACGAGTGTTTAGAGAGAAATAGAGATAGAGGGAGGGAGAAAGAGCAAAAACAGAGAGAAAAGAGTTGATTCAATTGCACTCGAAGACCCGGCGATTATTCAACTTAAAATTTTTGAAGTATATTTCCGGTTTATGCTAATGGCTTTGGTTTTTGATTCTCTGTTGCCTTGTTTAGTATTGGTTAGTGTGTCTCCAAATTGGCTTGCGTAAAATATCAGGTTCAACGTTGATTGCACTGCTGTTGGTGGTTAGTTAGGCTTGACTTGTAAATCAACTGGTAGACGTAGTAATAACATGATAATAATAAATTAATATGGTTAATTGAATAATGGCAATAATGTATCAATAATAGCAATAGTATTAATAGTATAAGTACTATGATAATAATTCTTTTCCTTCCTTCCTTTCTTTATGTGTGTGTATATATGTGTTTGCTCCAACAATTAATGTTACTATTCAATAACAGTGTCTTGAATTTCACCGTAGGAAAAGAGGTGAGAGAGAGAGAGAGAGAGAAATAGAGAAGAAAAACAGTTATCAACGATGAAATAAAAGAGATCTGATCCAACACATTGATGATTGCACTGGTTTAACCATCAAATGGCGATGATTGTAGTTGATATTAATGTTGATTAAAGATGATAGAGACTTATTTACACTATCGATGAAAATTTTAAATACAAGTAAATCACTGTAATAATAATTCAACATTATTATTGGGCATGTTAAACCGTTTTACTGTGAAACAGAAAGAAAAAAGAGGAAAGTAAAAGATGATGATAAAAAGAAATAGCGAGAGCAAAAATGTTGAGAATAGGGAAAGACTTTAATAGAAAAGAAGATTATTAAAGAGGAAGAAAAGTTAGAACAATTAGAATTAGGTGAAGAAAATCACTTTATTAAAGACACTTTTTGATAAATTAAACTAATAAATTAATAGAGGAACAAGAACAAAACAAGAACAATGTTTACACCGTTTTGTTTAATGTCTCAACTTATTTACTAATTGTTCTTTCCCCTTATGGTTCAACTTGTGTTTTCAATCTTCACAAAATCACTTTCAACATTCACAAGCTTCCACTAATTACGTCATCATGACGTTTCTCTCGATGAGTCATCATTGAGGGAAGGTCACCTTCTTTTCCCTAATCATCTATTTCTTTCAGAGATGGCTGTACTGTACAAAATCTAAAGGACAAATTTTGTTGAAATTGTAATTTTACAATTTTTGTTTTGACTCTGTTTGTTCCTAATTAATTAATTATTTTGGCCTTAATTAAGGTAAGTCTAAATTATTAACTATCATGCTGCCAACCATTTCTTACAGCCTCAAGGATTCAGCCATTTCATTATTTTTACTGGCTTGATTAATTCTAATCTTCTTTCTGTATTGTTACTATAACTGACTTTTATTTATTTTTTTTTTGGTCCTTGCAAATATCAGGCTTGTTTACCAGGATGTTTGGTGCACTAAGGAAAGCTTTACCTTTGATTGCTCGCCAGCAAGGGTCTGCTAAATCGTTAACAAGAGCTGCATTTGCTTCGGTCAATAGAAGATGGGCTCATTCAGTTGCTGGTGAGGCTGGTGGTGTTTCTGGTCCCTTTTCAACTGAGAGCATACTTGAATTTACAACATTTTATTTAGTTATCCCTATAATTATCTGGGCTCGAATTCATTCGTATTACGAGATGCAAATTGAAATTAATGAAGAACCTGTATTGCCACCTCGTTACGAGTACTTGGGAATGATTAGAAAGAAGTTCCCATGGGGTGATGGTACTACACCACTTTTTGGATGGCCTAGAGGTCGATCCCCAGCCGAATATGCTGCTCGTAGAGAAGCTGGCTTACCAATGCCCGATTTATTGGATGATCTTCCAGATGATGATGAAGATTAAATAGTATATTTATCAGTTGAAATTTTGCTTGGCTTCTGATTAGTGTAAATTTACTTCAAGTTGATTCTAAATAAAAAAACTTGATTATTCGAAACTAACATGAATGTTGAAATTGATTGATAGATATCATAAATTTGTTTCGCTCCATCATACATTTAACTATCTGAAATATATCGAATTCGACTTAATTTTGACCAATATTCATTAACATCTGAGCTTTTCCTTCCCCTCTAACCATAAAACCGGTTGCCAGTAACCAAGACACCATTACTTTCACCAAATGAAAACAAAATTTTATAAACTTTGTTTTATGAAATTGTCATTCATTTTTAATTTTTTTTAAACTTAAGGTATGGTTGCCTGATCAATTATAGAAATTTTAAAATGAATAACGCAGCAGTACTGATGATTCTAGTTAGCTTTATGACCCTTTTTCATTTAGGTGAGTCCATTGTTCGATCTGCTTTTTATCAATATTTTTCTGGTTGCAACTTTTAGAAATCTTTTTTCCTTCTACTCTTGTACATTAATTAATATTTTAATCCAGGGGCTGCTATCAAGTGCTGGATTTGTAATAGTAGAACGGACCCTAAATGTAACGATCCGTTTGTTAACGAATCAATACCATTAAGTGATTGCAATAATGACCCTCATAAACCGTCAACTCGTAAGTATTCCAGTTCCAGTATTCCATTCAATATCTTGGTCATATTATCAAGTTTATGGTAATGATTTTGATCAAATTTATTTATGGTTTATTTCTGTAGCTAGTTTGATTGGCGTTAAAGCAACAATGTGCCGAAAGATTAGACAGAAAGTCGAAAACGAATGGAGAGTAACTCGATCTTGTGCTTATTTTGGTGAACCAGGAGAAGGGACCGGTAACGAACATGTTTGTCACTACCAAACAGGTAAGATTTAAGCAAAGAGAGTTGATTTGAATGAAAATCAGTTTTTTCATTGATCTGTCAATTCATTGGCAAAACTTTGTATCAACTATTGAAGTTTATATGTTCCTGATCGTTTTTATGTATTTTCCGGCACACCCATTCTAGATTCATACAATGTCTTGCGTGAAACCTGTACATGCAACAGTAAAGATGGCTGTAACCACGGTTTTATGTCTCACGGGAATTTAATAATCATTTGGATAATGTTTGCCATTTGCTTATCATTCTGAATGCAAAAGTGAATAGAAATATTCATTCGAAATTTCGGTTTCTTGTTTACTGAAGTTACTCCGCTTTTTTCGCGTCGAGAAACTTCGAACGAAGATCATTATAACTTCACTGGTATTTAGTTTGAATTGGATTGTATTTGATCTTTTTATGGATTATCTGTATCATTCTTTCAATTTTTTTTGCGTCATCGACTGGTCTTAGATTCTTCTCATGAAGGATTCATCACACGGGTCATGAATATATTGCAAGCCTATTTAAATGAAAAAAGAGCAAAATCTTAAATAAAAACTTGAAACTCCAAATTATTCAGATATATTCTATCATTTTTTTCTAGTCTACTCATTAAACTTTGATTAATTTTTTTTAAATATCCACTATTTACCAACACTGAATCGCGTTTAGTCTTTTTAAAAAAAACTGAGAATAAACTTAAACAATAACATTGAAAACAGTTGAACTATTATGATAGTTTCCAATTAATTAATTTTATATGGAAAATAGAACAAAAAATTCAAAAATTAATTAAATAAGGAGTTTTTCAATTTCACTCTGTAGAGATGTAATTTGAGGTGTCAATTGGCTTCCTTCATTTGCAATAATCGAGCATGCAATAACTGATCTCGATACTCCACAAGCACGACCAAGAGCTACAATATAAAATAGAATAAAAATATTAATAAATGAAAATAGTTGAATGCTATTAAAGTATTTTAAGAAAGAAAAATAACGAAATATCTTACCATGTTTAGATTTTACAAAAACATAAGGAACATTTTTATCTTCACATAGAAGAGGCAAATGTAATAAAATTTCCAATGGTTCAGCATCAGCAGCCATAACTATTAATTGAGCCAAATTTCTTGCTAATGTTTTGGTAGCTTCATTAGCTCCTTTCTTAATTTGTTTATAATTTGCAGCTTGTTGAATTAGCTTCAAAATTTTAGCAGTTAATTGGTCATCAGCTAATGGATATGCTTTGGGATTTATTCCTTCAGAAGTCTATTGAAAAAAATTGAAACAAATAAAGATCTAATATCAATAATACGAACAATCGTTTGTCGGAATTTCAAAATAAATACTTACCATAATTAATCGGTGAATTTACTAAAACAATCTTTAAATCAATATTTATTCGGCAATGAAGAGAACAATCGTAAATGGTAAAATGATTCAAACTTTTCAAATTCAAAGCATGTGGCTAAAACGTGAAATATCAGTCAAATAAAGAAAGAAATAAACCGAAAATATAATCAACGGGTACGTAAACCAACAGATGGCTCTCAATGTAAATTCTTTCTTATCTTAGTTTTATCTCTTTCTCTTAAACATAAGTTCTTTCTTTTTCAAATATGAGAGTCGATTTTTGTTGCTGTGCTTGTATCGATAAATATCGATAAATATCGATACCATGTGACTGAAAAACGAACCAATGGGTATATGAGATTTGTAACTGAAAGTCGCACATGTTAAACCACGTTAATTTGAATTCTTTTAGCTGTGTAAACATTTGTGTTCGTCGTAACTAATAATCACTTATTTTCGTGTTAATCATGGGCGATGATAAAATTAATCGCCCCAACTATCAAGTCAACCAGGAGATTCTTGACTTATTTCCTAAACTCAATTGTAATGATGCTAAACTTCGTTTGCGCTCAGCTAACAAAATACTTAAAATAATTTCTAAAGACAAGGTAATAAATATCCTAATTATAGTTTTCTCTTCATCTTTCTACTATTCTGTCGTCTTATTTTCATTGCATTATGTTCTCTTATTATTTTTTTTCTTTAGAAGAATTGCGACAGTCATGATTTCAATTATGTTATCGAACGTCTTATCAAAGGGACTAAATCACAAAAAGATTCATCAAAAATTGGCTCAACTATTCTTCTTACTGAAATACTTTTTTCCTTTCCTGATTTTCAAGTTATTAAACTATTTGAAATTGCCAAACAGATCCTTGGAGATGTAAATGATCATCTTAGTTTAGAAGGCGTCACTGGTTGGACGTTGATTTTTACTGCTATCGTACAATCCAATCGTTTGGATATCTCAGAGAAGAAAACATTGGAGCAATTGATTCGATTTATGGTCCAATTAGGAGTTAAAAAGCCTAAGTGTAATGTTGCCATTTGTAATATCTTTGCAAAGCTATTTGATAGCCAATTTGAGCCTGATAGTTTTGGTAAAATACTAAAATCATCTTTGAAATTTAACGAAGGAGGAGATGCGCATCCTTTCCATTTATATCTCATCTTATTGATTAATAAACATCCGGTAATTATACAAGAGTTTGTGTGTATATTATCCGTATGTTTCATGTTAATTAATCTATAAATTGTTCCATTTTTTATGTATACAGGAGCTTTCTCTGGTTCTTGACCATATACCTACTGTTGACTTGGATTCTCCTGAAAATTTGATTGACTATGTAAAGGTATGAGAAGTTATATCCATCATCAAGTATGAACATTTTCTATAATCAATGCATTATTATCTTCTTTCCTAGGCGACTGTCGTTCATTTGCCTTTAGTGCATCCTGCATGTTTAGAACTTTTCCATCATTTAAATGAAAATGACAAATTGGAGGTTTTTTGGGAACCTGTCTTTAATGGTAAATCTAAAATCTGTTGATCTTCTAGAGCTTTGTTGACTCTATTTTATTCATCTCTATGCAGATACCCTATTTGGTCTTGATCATTCTCATAATGGTGCTTATCATCGCCTTGGTTTTTCTCTCTTAAATTCCATTCTTCCTCATCTAAATGAGTCTAATGTTAGTATTATTTTTAAAAATGCAGAAAATCATATTCACTATTTAATTGTTCTCATTTTTTCATCTCAGGCTAAATTAATATTCTCCAAACAAATGATGGACTTATGGATGCAGTGTCTCTCTAATCGCAGTAATCGTCTTCATGATGTCGCTATTAATCTCGTAAGCTTCTTGTGTTTTTGCTGTATTTTGATTCAACTAATTTTTTTTTTATATTTTTCAGAGCAAAGAACTCGTTGAAAAATATGATGACTACAATGCGTCACTTCAAGAAATTATCATCACACTTTTAACAGAGTCGTAAGTTTTGTACAGCTTCATATCCCATTTTTATTTCTTCTGTGTATTGTTCTTTATAGTCCAGGAACTGTGAATTTTGATGATATTACGCATTCGAACACCGTAAACCAGCTTTACGTTAAGGTTAGTTGTCAATAATTTGTTTTAATTTGGTTTTTAGTTAATATTTTAAAATTCTTTATTTGCTAGACTAAATCTGAAGCTGTAGAGGTCTTGGTATCTCGCACCATCGAAAAAATCAAGGATTATAAGGCTTTGTCCGCTCGAGATCGAATGAGAACTCTATACGTTGGGCAAGTAAGTACTTTAAGAACTTGTATTCGTACAATTTACTAACATGCTCTATCTTTTATTGAAGCTACGTGATTTGCTAAAATCATCTCATTTAAGCGAGTCGATTGAAATAAAATTGAATGTATTAAAATTTTTCTTGGCTCATGGTTATTTTGACGTTTCACATGTTAGTTCAATGGTAAGTTTAAATTTTGTTGTATCCTAAGAATTATTATTTATGATGATCGTCTTATTTCTTTACAGAAACTTTGCACTCCTGCTACAGAAGGTCTAATTGAGAAAATTAGAATATTATTCTTCAAAGTTATCAGTTCAACATGTACTAATAAACTTGAAATATTAGAGAGTGTTGGTCTATATGTACTCCGGCTACTAAAAGCAGAAGTACCGTTAAAAGATGATAAGGTTTGATTATAATTAATTTAATTTCTCTCGATACATTGTACTGTATTCATTATGTATTCATTGATTTTTATTTAACTTTGAACAGAGTTTATCGTTATGGAAAAAAGTCAAAAAGATTAAAAAACAGTTCTTAGCGGCTAAAAATGAGGAAAAATACAGCAAGCAACTTTCTATCTTCAAGCCTTTACTTTATGGGATCGCCATTAGCTCTTTTCAAGACAAGACAGATTTAAATGCATTAAACAGCGACTTTGAGGTATGTAGTGATTTAAATTTTAGTATTATTATGAAATATGTCAACCTTTATTTTGTTTCATCTTAGGAGCTGATTGAATGCTACAAACGGTCATTAGGAGAAAATGCCGAAGAGAATGAACCAGAATGGCCCGATGTTTTACTTGACATGATGATTTCTCAATTTCCTTCTCAATCAGTTTTCTTATCTTCAATTATGATTCGTGTTTTTCGATTGATTGTTTCTAATATATCTCTCGAAGGGGTTGAACAATTGAAAATAGCATTACTTGCTGATAAACTCGAAGATGATGATGAAGTTGGTGAAGACGGTGAAGAAGAGGAAAATATTGAGAAACCCGGTGGAACATCAGATTCTGATGGAGATGAAGAAGAGGATATGGATGATGAAGAACCAGATGATGTTGATGACGAATTTAGAGCAAAAGTTACATTAGCTCTTGGACCTGCAGCAGAAATTGGCGATGTAAGTTTAGTGGTTAACTCTTGAATGAATTTTATACTTATGATTTCTTGACATTTTACAGGAATTTGGTGCTACAGTTGACGATGAAGAAATGTTTCAATTAGATGAAGCACTAGCTGAAGCATTCCGAAGTAAATATTCTAAAGATAAAAATATTCAAGCTACGCTAAAAACATTACGAGCAAGGTCTGTTTTCATTTTGTATTTATTTTTCAAGATTTTCGACGACTAAACTGACAATCTTGTTTTTTTTCAGATGTTTGGAGCTTGTTGAGATTATTTTTAAATCCAAAGACGTGTCTTACGAAATCATTCTTCATCTTGTCCCTGTTCTCATCGATGCTATAAAGCTTTATAACGGACCAAAAGATCTAGAGTTACGGAATAAAGTTGCAAAAATTTTGACACAATTACCAATCATAAAAAAATTGAAATCTCATCAAATAGTTGACTTTAAAATTCTAGAAAGCATATTGAAAAAAGCTGTCGATTTAGCTTCTAAAATGGAGATCCTCACTGTTCAAAAGTGTGCTGCTAGAATTTATGTTTGGATAGTATGTATTTAAGCGTTTATTTTAATATAACTTTGAATATTCGTTAATTTCTTTTCGTTTTCCAGATGTCTATTGGAAAGCTTATTGGAAAAGATATTGATTGTGGATTTGACAATCTTGCGAAACTATTGACTGATTTTTTCGTTAAAGCAAATAGTTGTGTATCCAAGGAATTCTTTATGATAATTTTCCAAAACCAGCAAGTAGGTTTTTGTGTTACTAATTTATTATCAAATATGATTAATGATACATTATATTTTAAATTATTGCACATATTTTATAAATTATAGGTCCATGATTCTAAATTGATTGAAACTATGTGTACGCATGTTTTCGGTAATCTAAGGCCATTTAAAAAAGTTGGGGGACTTTCTCTGCTTAGTGCATATCTAAAATGCTTCAAAAATGATATCATTCAAGATAACAAAACTAAAAGCTTCTTAGTCACGATCAAAAAAGAATCTTTTGCTGGGCTAATGAGTGCTGTTAATGCCAAAAAGAATCTATTAACAAATGAATATCTTATTCTGTTATACGTTCTCAGTAAAATAACTCCGTTAAATGTAAGAACTTTTTTATTTCATCAAAGAATATTTCTAATATTTATTTTTTATTTGAAATAGTTGACACCTGAAGAGGTTGAAAAAATTGGATCCATGAACAAAAGTATTAGAGGAAATCTAACAAAAGCTGGTAAATTGGCGCGGAATAGAATTTTGCCTGCAACGGATAAAAGTGATGATGAAATGAATCAGAGTGATAATGAAGAAAATCAAAGTGAAGTAGAAGATGATGAAGATGATGTTGCAAATAGGCAATGTAATGTCGTAGACAATCAAGGTGAAATCGAAATTAAACAAAATAATATCGAAAATAGCCAATGTATCAAAGAAGAGGAACAAAAAGACAAAGAAAAGAATCAGAGTGATTTTGATTTCATAGACAATCATTCTACTGAAAGTAAACAAAATATCTCAAAAAATAATCAAAGTGATATCGATGAGAATCCAAAAAATGTCGAAATGAACCAAAATGATATAAAAAAGATTCAGATTGATATTGATGAAAATCGGAATGATATTGAAATGAACCAAAATGATAACAAAGAACGTCTAAGTCCTGTTAAAAATCAGCAAAAAGACGTGAAAAAGCGTCGAAGTGTTATTGATGAAAGTCAAAACGATATCGAAATGAACCAAAATGATTGCAATGAAAATCAAACTCCTACTAAAAGCCAACAAAAGGACTTGAAAAAGCGTCGAAGTGTTATTGATGAAAGTCAAAACGATATCGAAATGAACCAAAATGATTGCAATGAAAATCAAACTCCTACTAAAAGCCAACAAAAGGACTTGAAAAAGCGTCGAAGTGTTATTGATGAAAGTCAAAACGATATCGAAATGAACCAAAATGATTGCAATGAAAATCAAACTCCTACTAAAAGCCAACAAAAGGACATAAAAAAGCTCCGAAGTGATACTGATGAGAGCCGAAGTGATGTCTTAAGCGATCAAAATAGTATTGCATCGAAAGAAACTGAAAAACCAGCATCAGAAGCAATGGATGGTGACCTTAAAGAAAAAAAGTCGGATAAATCTTTAAAAACCACGGAAGTTGATACTCCTATGAGATTAACAAGAAGTAAAGCCAAAAGGGTAAAAGTTAAATCTGAAGAGGAACAATCGGAAGCTGACGATGAAATGCCCAGTTTTTCAATTCCTCGAGTTGCGGTCGTTGAAACTCCTTTAAGGCGATCATTGAGGAATCGAAATTCCACTAAGACGTGACCAAAAATAATTACGATGCAAAACTATTACTGAATTTATAAAATGTTTGTTTGCGCATCGCTAGCTCTAAACTGTTTACCGTGAAATTGGTCTTGATGATGTTTTAAGTTGAATTATGTTAAACAACGACAGAGTTAAATTAATGAAAAAATGTGACTTCAAAGTAATTAAGATAAAATAAGCCTAAATAAAACTACTCTTGACACAAATTTGTCTTATCGTCAATTAAAAAAGTTGATAGGAACAATCATTGATATGTTCTGATTTAACAGTGTTATTATTCTAAATTGAATATCATAATTCCCAAAAAAATTAACAAAAGTTAAACAATAGCAGCATTCCAATTGTGCGAATAAAATGATTTACATTTATTTTTATCATAAATTAATTTGCTTTTATCATTTACTTACTCTGTATCAGTTCATAACTAGTATGGAAATATATAAACATATTTATCATACGATTTCCTATTAGTCTGCCAATCGACTTGGAGAGTGAATCGAGTTAAATACTTCCTGTTGGACATGATCAACAATCTGTAACAATGATGATTAACAGTTATCAAGTTAGTTTGATGGCTTGAAGTAAAGGACAATTGCGCTAATTAGCATCAAGGGAACCAAAATATTATTACAGTTGGGTGAATCGTTGCATCTCAATGAGAAGAAACTTGAGGCTCAACATAACTTTTAATAAATGACAATTTAGACATTTCATTTTTATTTTCACTCTTATTTTCATTTTCATTTTCATTTTAGTTCCAGTTTCAGTTTCAGTGGTCAATTTTATCATATAGTTGATTCCAGGATTTTCAACTCATTTGGAGATTCAAAATCTAACTAATAAGCCAAAGAGAACTCTAAAACGCAACAGTTTCTACATTTTTGTGAACCAAAGTGAACCAATTCCTCTGATTTTGTGTTAAATTATCTCTTTTCATCATGAAGAGACCTTTTTCCCTGATTTTTGCAGCTTTAATAATGTTAACAATTACAGCAATCATTTGTGTATCAAGAGTTAAAGCAGGACACAGAAGAAAGATTGAACTTGCCAAGAAAATCGGTGCAGCTATGTTTATTGTTGCCAAGAATAAAAAATTTATGCTTCCATTGCCATTCCCAATACCCTTACCAATTCCGTGAGTACTATTAATTCATCTATATTTGTTCTAATATTGAAGCAGAACTTTTTATCGATAGCTGCTGTTGCCCTTCGATATTTTAAATTAGCTTCTAATCCATCCAACTCTAAACTGTATTTTAATTTGTATTCTTTTTGCAGCATTTTCAAAAGCTATCAACCTGTAATTCATGATCCATTGTTTTTTAAGCATCAAATGATTAAGCAACACATTGGTGGACACCTCGGAGGACATTTTGGAGGATTCGGTGGAGGAATTCATGGATAAATCGGGATTTCAAAGACTTTAATACTCCAACATCGGATTTAATCATAATTGTAGTTCAATTGTATGATAAACTTCAGTGTGATTTCATCAACTCGAAAAATATATCAATAAACAAAATACAAAACAAGTTGAACAATTACATTCGATTCACGTGAAAGGCTCATACATATAATCTTGTTTTATCGTTAATTTAATCGTCCAAAATAATGTTTTGAATTGATTTGGTCAACTTGAGTGTGCATTTTTTTATCGGCTGTTCATCAAATATTAATAAATAAACAATGTTCAATTTCGGGAATAAAATACTCAAAAAATATAATTTATGCTTTAATGTTGGCATAAAGTTTGAGCTGATTTTATTTGCGATGCATTGAGAGTTCAAGTTTTTGTTTAAAAACAGTCTAGATATGATTTTAAGCTTGAGATATAAATATTTCTTTTATTGTACATTTTTAATCACAATAGTGATAAAAGCTTCAATTAGTAAGTCAATAGATCTGAATGAAAAGATTGATATGCTAAGAATATGCGAAGAATAAATTGTAAGATATAAACGTCTGAAAGCTAGCTTTATTAGAGCAATTTTAGTTTGATTGAATTCAACAAAAACCTTGCTTGATTGGTTTGTATAATAGAAATACGGACAATGAAAAAAGATTTGTCTGTCCAAAAAACTCAGTATCTTTAGAAATTATATTCAAATGCTAATTAAATTCTAGTTTTGATGAAAATCTTCCAACTTGAGTCATTATTTGATCCTGAAATACCTAAAGTATAATACACTTTTAGTCAGGTGGCTTTACGAACTAAAAATGTAACTTGTAAGTGTACAATGTTTTTAATGTTTTTTTTATAAATAGACTTAATTACAAGAGGATGATAACATAATTGTTTTGTCTTTATTGATTATAAATTGTTTCACTCAATTTTAGTTCATACATTTAATAAAAGATATTGAAACTGAAATCATGAAATAAAATTGAAATAAAACTTATAGACCTGTTACATTTAATAAAAATAATGAGGTCCTCAATCGATGGATTAGAAAATTCAAAACTAACAAGTGATTGTAAGTAATTTAGTTTTGACTTTATAAGTGTGATAAATAGTAAATAATTATTTAATTTGTTGAAACAATTTTGAATTCAATCATTTACTTCTTTCAAATGAGACAGGTTAACCAGAGTTTACGATTATAAACTTGATAAAATGAAGAGAAATAAGTATCCATAGAGTCAGGTAAGTCACACAAAATTTATCAGCTTGAATAGTTCTAGTTCGTCGCATTGAATTTCCTAAAGATTATGGATGGTCAGATGTTTAAAAGATGGCGTTTCAGAAGAAAAGTGTTTTAAAAACATTGCTAAATGGTGTAAAATATTCAACCATATTCAATGGTGTAAGGTTGAACCAGTAGAATAATAGAGTAAAATAGTTAAATTCAATTTGCTGGCTTTCTAGTCAATAAAAACATTCCTGTTTTGGTGGTGAAAACAATTACATTTTTCGTAAATTGGTTGACCATTTTTGTCCAACTTTTGCGTCCGTGGAATTGATACCTCGCTTGGATCAGTTATAACTATTTTAGCTTCTTCAACATTTTGAGCTTCATTTTCATCAGCTTCATAATCCGAATCATCGTCAGTGGAAGAATCAAAATTTTGAAGAAATGAAGGATGATTGGGTAAAGGTTTGATGATTTCGGTAACTTTATTTAAAGTATATTGACTAAGGGACTCATTTGTAAGCATCAGTTCACGCTCTTTGATCTGGACACTTCTAGGTTTGGGTTTAGGTCTAGGTCTTGCTCTGATTTTAGGCATTGTCACTATAGTTGTTTTAGCTGACTGGTCATTCAATGGATGAATCACAGAATCATTTTCACCGGTTTTTAAACTTTCCAAGGGTTCACTATTTTCATCAGATAAAGATAATTCAATATTAGAGTCGGGTATCAAAACAGGCACATCACTATAAGTATAATCAACACAACTTGAACCGAGATCTTTTTCTTCCTTTGCATTCACTAACCGAGAGATATTTGAAACTAAATTCCCCATCTTAATAACTAAAACAATTAATCCTCTCATATTATTTAACGATTGCAGAAAAACATTAGCTCACACAAAAAAACAAGGGTTAAAGATAAAAGAAAACGATAATGTGTTAACGGTAGAAGTTTTAAGTTTCAACTGCTAATTGGATACAACAAAAAACCAGAAAACTGGTATCAACAAAATTAAAAATAAAATTTACTTACAGAATTATCTCAGAAGCAAAAGTAAAACAAAAGTAAAAGAAACAAATCAAAAGCAATCCAATTAAAATGATATACAATGTCCAGTTAGATTTTGTTTTAGCAAGAATAGTTCACCAACAAAAAAAACCAATTAATAAGTCCGTTCTGTTTAACAGCAGTTGAATAAATGTTTGTTACAAGTGTAAAAAAGAAGTGAAAAAGTAGAGAGTGACAATAAATAATTAACTGATACCCGCGAAATCTGTTTGCAAAGATAAAGAAACAGTTTGTCTTTCTATACTTCTTTCTATACTTCTCTGTCTTCATTTCCATTGCCAAAACAGACAGAGTTTTACGTAACTTTCTAAAAATGTAAAAAACGTTGAAACAAATTTTTGAATATTTAATATTATTAACTTTAAAATAGTGAAATGAAGCATACTGTAAAAAGTTCTTTAAATATTGTAACTACATTTTTTATCTTAAATGTTCGTATGCGACTGTTTAAGAAAGTGAATGAGCCATTGGTAAATCTTTATTTGCATATCATCATATTAGGTATGGTTTTGCAAATTGAGACAGTTTTCGTACTTTCCAACGAGATCATTTTCTGCTAATCATGAAATACTCGGCTTCGAGTATTGTACAGTTGCCATGTCAGGCCAGAATAAACAAGTGAATTTTCATGATATTTAATGAATTTTGATAGAAAGGATTTAAGATAAGTTATGATGAAAGTTTGACTTTAAGACAATGGACTTTTGAGACACCACACTTTTTAAATAATTTGAACAAACCAATGATTAGTAATGAGGTTATATCGAAGAGGAGCTAAGAGTTAGAGTTAGATCAAAAGTTACTCTTTGGGTTAAATTCAAAGATCTTGCTGCCAAGATGACCGTTTTATTGACAAGCTGATGAGACTTGAGTTTGACTCAACAGCAGATGTCATTTTGTCGCTAGTTTCCCGATTGAAAATGATTTTGAATACTAGATTAGTGATAAAATTGAGATATTTATTGTATATTATTGTTGTTGCTACACGAGTTTTGAATAAGTAACAATTTTTAATAAGCTGTTTATGATCACGATTAATTAGCATGTTTTTATTTACAATTTCATCCAACATTTTCAGATACGTAAATCCATTTAGACTGTGCAAAATTGAATCTTTGAACTTTTAAGCGCTAAGAGAAGAAAAAACTAAAACTTGTGTTATCTCTACAAATTATTACCCAAAAATCTAACTTCGGTTAACGAAAATCAATAGAAATAAGGGATAAGACGATATGGAACTAATCGACAGTACTCTTCCCATTGCTTACCATATTTCAAGGTACATTTATCATGAATCAAATTCATCCGATGAACCAAATAAATAAACAAACAACTAGGATAAAAATAGGAAATGGGATTAACAGTGCACGCTGGAATTGACCAAAGAAGTGCGGTTGTCAATTCAAATGTATAATTAGGATGACGAACAAATGACCATAAACCAGAAATTAGCAAGACTGTTTCTTGAGGGTGTAAATCTTCATCTAAATAGTTAACTTGGAGAACTCTGGTCGAACCAGTTAACTTGAGATTTATCGTTCCGTTTGTTGATCGAACAACTGTTTTCTGCAAATCAGCTAAGCATAATAAACAAATGCTAAGAATACCTGAAACAAGAATAACACAGGCATGGTTGAAACCGAAATTTCTCATTGTAGGTCCATGTTTGACCAGATAGATTGCACCGAGTGAACTAACAATTGGAGTCCAGACCATTGCTTTGTAACATTGAATGAAGCCAAACTTGTTTTGTGCAATATCAACTGTTTCGATGAAATGCTTCTCCCAAATATAATGTTTGGCTATGTAAATGGTTTGAAGAGCAATTACTACCAAAAGGGACCAATTAACTTGACCACTCTGATAACTGGTCAAGTAAAATTCATAACTAGCTTTACCTACTATCAAAAGAATTAGTTGCCAAAGAAAAAAACCAAAGCGGCTAATGAAAATTATTTTACAATCTACTGTATTGTTAAAACCTAATCGTGGATAGAGTTCAATGCCGTGTAGAAAATCAATCAAAACATTATTAGAAGATCTAAATACTCCTGGCGATGGACAAAAGTAGCCCTTAATTAATAATACCACGGAAATAATCAATGAACTGAATGTTGAATAGCCAGTGATGGTCACTAATGACAGGTATACATTAGACATGGGAAAATAAAGTATGATCGGCACCCAATAAGCCATTGAAATAATGTAAAATTTGACCCCATTTAATTTGTAATGAGGCTGATAACCAGAAATGGCATAAGGTCCAGCAATTTTCTGTCCAGGAAGTAAGGTCAATGAAGCAACTGACCAAATTAGAAGGCAAATCGCCCAACAAGGATACTGCCATTGATTCCAGCGAATCGATTTCCATGCATAGAAACCTGTTGTAATCCAGTTTTCAGTTGACAGGATTGAAATTAAATCACTATTTCTATGAATGACGATATAAACAATTGTAATGGTCAGGTTGATTATAAGAGTGGAAATTAAAAAAGGTATTAAAGTTGAATAAAGAGATGCACACAGCAATTTAAAAGGTTTGTAATTTTTCTCTACATTTTTCAATTCGGTGGTTTTCATTTTGACTCGAGTATTTTTTGAATATTATGAATAAGTAAGATTAAAATATTAAAACCAATATTGAAAATATAAGAAATATAATTTTCATTTCCATGGATACAAAATCTAATTGATTCACCAAATATCACAGTTATGATACTTGCTAATGATATTTTTATGCGATATGAATGTTTTTCATTACATCAATTTAATGTAAATCAACTTATTCTGGCTATTACAATATGTTGGGAAAAATATTGATCGTTCGATGAATTAAGGCAACAAAAGGATATTCTAAGCTAAAAGATTTATTATCGAGAAAAATCGTTTAACTTTTCAACTGATTTATCTTTAAATAATAACAATAAGCTTACAATTGTTTTCCTTATCTTGATTAGTTGAAGAATTTAAAAGCTAATCACTTTATCTTTCTGAATTAACATGTTCGGATTTTAACCTTACAAGATTATTGTTAGATGAAAGCTACTTTACTTATAATCCATTGGGAGATTATATTTGAACAACGCGCTTTTCATAGCCTGTTTTGTCTATTATTTGATTGGTTACCAAGGCTTGTTGATTTGAGCCTGAGATTGACCGTTCTGATTAAGTCATAGTTATTTATTATCATTATGTTGGTGAAAACGATACAAAGTTCTTTTTAAACAGTTTTAATTCTTAAGTCTCTCATTATCATCTTCATTCATCATTATCTTCATCATAACATATGTATCATTGTTAAATCAAAACACAATAG
This sequence comes from Tetranychus piercei, assembly GCA_036759885.1. Classification (NCBI taxonomy): domain Eukaryota; kingdom Metazoa; phylum Arthropoda; class Arachnida; order Trombidiformes; family Tetranychidae; genus Tetranychus; species Tetranychus piercei. The sequence continues at coordinate 21,018,807 of CM071879.1, read as the reverse complement.
AAAGTAAGTTGATAAACCTTTCCTTCCTTTATTCTAATCTTTTTATCATTTATTATGTCATATATTTAATCTGTTTTTTATTTACCTATTCCATCTTACCTTAACCTACCACATCTTTCCAATTATTGCCATAAAAACTATTCAATTAGAAAAACATTTCACGTTCTCTATCCTTTATTCAATTTCATTGTTTCTCTTTTTTCTTCTTTTCCCCTTTTCTCTCCCTCTTTGTGTGTTCTGCGTAATTTCTCTGGTTTCTCTTTGGTTTGTTTATTAATCTGTGCTTAAGTGTTTGCTTCAATAACCATTAAACATAAGTATTATGCTGGTCCGAAATTTACGGACCCGCCATCGCCATCAAGTCTACCCAAACCACCCTCTCATTGGATCAGTCAATTTTCATCTACGGTAAAATCAGGTTTGGAATCAAAACAACAAAAGACAAAACATTGAAAAACAAGTTGCTTTTGAATCATACACTAAGAGATCATATACCGACAGAGAGCTTTGTAAAATTAAATTTATCAGATGTATCGACATTGTAAATAATTTTGATCTAATATGAAATGTTTTTTTTATATTTTATAACTACATTTGCATAACGATAACTCTACGAGTTATTCAATCTCGAACATATTTACAATACGAAACGTAATGGTTGAGAATGCAATGGAAATATTGAGAAAAATCACCAAAAAATTTAAAATAGGTTGAATTAATCAATCTTGCTGCTATTTTTGTCGCTGGATTATAGCAAATTGCTCTAATCCAGTGAAACTTTGATTTAACAAATTTTCCCGCAAAGTAAGCTGATTAATTTTTTCCTGCTTTTTTGGACAGTGGATGGTGACAACAATAACGTGGAACCTCAATTTTAATTAAAAATATTCATCCTAAATTGAAAATTCAATGTACATCCATTTACTTAATGAATTGTCAACTGTCAGAACGATAATAAAAGTTAATTTGATTAGAAAAATTAATGCAATCATTCAATTTCAATATTTATTGATACGAAATTTTGAAAAGAAAAATATTTAGCTAGTGTGAAATTCAAATCATGGATGATCCTTTCTTTAAAGATCAGCCACTGTTAATCCAATCACTAAGCTCATTAATCTTTGATCTACTTGATTCTATTCAATTCCGAGTGTGGACTTCAATTCTCCGATCTCTTTGAGTTCCTGCAAAATAAACATAATAAAAGATTAGCTTGTACTATTAATATATTCATATTTATATTAATATAAAACAACTCATTATTTTTATAACTATTGTATAACTGTTTACCTTAATAATATCAATACCGCCGATGAGATTGGAGTTCACGTAAACCTGAGGATATGTTGGCCAATTTTTATAAGCTTTAAGCCCTTGCCTGACTTCTTCATCTTCGAGAATATCGAAGGTTTCGTATTCAACATTCATCTCTTCAAATATGTTTACTAGTTCTCGACTGAATTTGCATCTCGGACCATCTCGATTACCCTTCATGAATACCATTACAGGCGCTTTACTTATCAACTTATTTAATTTATCTTCAAGACTTCCTTCTTTTTCTAATTCAGCACCAGGTAAAGCAGGCGCGTTGACAGGGAAATTTTTGAAGACGGCTTCTTTAATCTTTCTAGTTAAGAGTGCAATATTTATACCTTCAATGCGTTCGTACTCTCTTTCTTTGGCTACAATTATACAAGTAGGAACCGAAGTAACGTTATATTTACCACTAACTTCTTTACACTTCTCAACATCAACCTGTTAAACAAAGAGCAGAAATTTGTTATCAATAAACTCAAAAATTTTATCAACGCTGAAGTCGTTCAACTTACTAGTAATGCTTCGACAGGTCCAAATCCTGACTTATTGTTTAAAATTTCATTGAGGACATCATTTATTTGGGAGCTCCGTTGTTCACCAAATGATGCAGTAAAGTGAATGATCAATACATTTTCTCTTCAGAGCAAGAAATTAGCATGAAATTAGATTGGAAATGAATTTTAACAAATTAAAAATAAATTTAGACTTACTTTGATCTTTCTAGATATTTATTGAGCTCAGAATCATTGTTCAAGGCTGCAATCGACATAATGACAAGTTTATCAAATTATTTTAAATGTCCAACAAAAACACTTAAAGGAACATGAAAAGGTAAAAATGGAAGGTAAAGACTTTTAGCTGGATAAGTAAAGATGGTTGTGAAATTGTATGACTCTTTTTGTCACTCTAATCGAAAAGGGCTGGGTTAACCAGTTAGCGAAAAAACTAATAGATAAAAACAAATTTAAATATAGAAAGACAATTTTCAAATATTTAGTAATCTATAAAATAATGTAAACACAATTTGTACCCAAATGTCTCTGAAAACAAGTAAAATCGATATCACATTTCAATTAATCGATCTCTTCCACTTGAAAAAAATGATTTGTTTCAGCACAGTTTATAACTGAGCCACTCATCATACGTAAAATGACCAAAAATTCTAATTTAAGTAATTTTGCTTCTTAATGAATTGCTATTTGATTTACACTAATGTAATCCTCAAGTAAATATGAAAGACTGAATCGCCTATGTAAACAGATATCGTTTAACTTTAATAGTCATTCCATTTTAGTTTATTGAGAAAAATCTGAATGATATTTACCCATTATTATAAGCAGAACAAGTTGTCTTTGAAAATAATTACAATATACCTGTTTATATTTTGTGATTTTTGATATTTTTTAATATTTGACGACATGCCTGATGATGAGGGTAATAGTGTGATGAATTTTAACAAATTAAAAATAAATTTAGACTTACTTTGATCTTTCTAGATATTTATTGAGCTCAGAATCATTGTTCAAGGCTGCAATCGACATAATGACAAGTTTATCAAATTATTTTAAATGTCCAACAAAAACACTTAAAGGAACATGAAAAGGTAAAAATGGAAGGTAAGTTGTCTTTAAAAATAATTACAATAAACATGTTTAAATTTTGTGATTTTTTATTTAATATTTGACGACATTCCGAATGATGACAAGCATCACATGTCTGATTTTTAAGTTGATTTACAGTTAAGATTTCGAAAAAATTGAAAAGTTTGTCATTATCTATTTACACAAATATCAAGCTTTTAGGTTAAGGGGAGGCCGGAACAAGGAGATAAAGCGAACAAAAGTTGATAGGTAAGGAGACAATAGTGGATGGAGGATTGAAGATGATGTGAATCCGAAAGATAATCATAATTTTCACTGAACAAATGCTGCAGCTGGTATAGCTCCTTGCTTATTTAACTGCTCGAATACTTCGAATGATTTTTGTAAATCATATGCATTCTCTTCTAGGCATTGAGTTGAAAATTGTAGATTCATATTTGTCAATGAACAAAATTGTTGTACCATAGAGTCTTTAGTAGCTTGGTCCAATAAAATAGGCTGATTTTGAACTGGATGTGGTTGTATTTGTGTCATCTGAGGTTGAATTTGTTGGTTTAAATTAAATCCTTGATCAAGTCCGAGATTAAGACTCTCCAAACAATCAGCACCGAATCTATCCTCTTTGATGCAAGTTATAATTGAATCATTTTCTAGTGAGCGACTAAATTTTTGGACCTGTTCCACTGTCGCGTTGGTTATGACCAAAATGTCATTTATTATAACAAAGCCTTGACCTTGAGGGACAATAATAAATGTCCTACCGAAGGCTCTAGTGTGTACTTGTTTTTTAGTGAACTCCTTGAAAACTCCATTCACGACTACAACGAAGAAATTTTGTTGAAAATAAAATGGTACATCAATTTTCATTAATGAGGGAGCATGCTTTGTTCTTGGCATCGACATAAGTGCTTCAACAATTGCAGAACCACCAACATGGAGTAGCTCAGTTTTAGCTTCACCTTCATCCCGAATTCTGAGCAAGTTACGACTTCCAGCAATCATTGATTGGGTAAATGTGTTTATTCTAATGCAGACAATGAAATTTGAAGGTTAGTTTTACATTTCGGCTGCATAAAAAAGAATTAAAGAAAAGGTGAACTTACTTATTATCAGTTCTCCCTATGCTATAAGAAAAGACAGCCTGGTCATGATAAGCAGCAAGCATAGGTCTACGGTCATCTGAGTCGTAAATTTTGAAGTATTGATCCAAGAATTCAGCGACAAAATTCTTGATCTCATTGGGTATGTGATGACCCTAAAAAATTGAAGCATAAAAAAACTAGATTAATATCTAAAAAGAAATATAAATTATGAACCAAAAACTTACGTAAGAAGGTGGTATGTCATCAGAGTCACCAACATCAAAGCCAATTGCTGGTGGTAAGTCAGTTCCATCCTGCAATGAATAGAAAGAATTTAAGGTTAAAGATATGAAAGCTACGAAACGAGACAAATGTTGTCAAATAACTTACCAATTTCGTGAGTTTCGGAAAACGAGTTCGTAAAGAACTGAAAATTTAATAAAGACGAAAGAAAGCATAGCTTGGTTAAGTTGCTCCAAATATGGGTCCAGAAATTAAGTAGAGGCCGAAATTGAAAGCAATGAGAGAAAATACAAATTGTCAGAATTAGTCTCTAGAGCACTTCACTGGTTTAAATCCCAGCTTTTATGCTAAGAGAAAATTAGACTTGCAAAATATAACTCATTTCCTTTCTTACAAGCTTGACAAATAATTATCACCTTGCTGGTGATATTGAAACTAGACCCTAATTCAGTAATCAATGGGAAGGAGATCAAATCGAGGAAAAGTGTATCTTTAAATATTGGTCATTGTTGCCGCTGATTAGAAAGGAGAATTTACAATAGTGATTAATCAGCCAAATGTCTTATCGGTACAACTAACTGCTAATCGGTTAATCTGTTAATGCAGGTTCGAATAGTATATACGAATAGTATACATTATACACGAATGGATTGAAGTCAAATAAAAGTGCATATTAAATCTCATATTTAATTATTAAAGGTGAATGATTATGTAATAATAATCTACATTTATGTGCTAAATATGACATGGAACACAAAGAAGAAATACGACAAAAATTCAAAAAACAGTGAATGCCACTGAAGATGTAGGATGTTGTTTTGAATCGTGAATCTGCGAATAAGATTTATTTGCATCTTGTTTTTCTTGATTCCCCAAGGTGTTACTTGTAACAATTTTAGAATCGTAAGTGTTCGCAGTACCAGTACTATTAGAATCAAGAGTTGAGTAAATAGGCTCTACGAGTGAAGTAAGTGAGGTTGAAAGACAACTTTTTCTAGCAGCATAATAAATGGCATTTTTATCAGAATTCAACTCTTCATAAGTATTAAAACTCGATCCACCGTTACGATTACGAGCATTGCGCTTCAGTGTTTTAATTTCCTCGTAAGTAGATACTCCTGCACTTCTAAGGGTTCCTAATGTAATGGCATTTGGGTCTGAAATTGAAGAAGTTTTACGAACAGGTGGCGGCGGTGCTGGTTTACCGAGTCTCGAAAGAGTTCCAGTTGATGAATATAAACTCTCAGCTAAATGACTACCTGGATAGGATTTAGTTGATTTCAAGGCAGAAAGATGGACAGGCTCACGTTTTATATATGATAATACTGTTGACTTTGAAGATTCATATGTAGGACTATTACGATCAGGATTAGTTGGTGTAATAGAACCTTCTGAACCGGTGCGGTTACTTTCATCAACACCAGATAAAATATCTCCAGAATTTCCTTGGATATGTTGAGATTGTTCGACTGAAGATGAAACACTGTTACCAATCTCTAATCGATTACAAATCATTGTATTATTATTAGGTCCTTTTTGTGGATTAAATCCATTATTTAAGTAATTGTTCGGTGCTGTGTACATTGCAGTTAGAGGATATGGCTTTTGCTGGTGATTAGCATCAGACCCTGAGTAAGATCCTGGTAAGTAAGCATTAGGTTGGTTAGATGTTGACTGATAGACACTTTGGTTTCTTGTTGTATATACATTTTCTGTTTGCATATTTTCACTCGTATAATTTTGATGAAATGGATTGCTAGGATGATGTTGATGATTATAATGGGACAAATAATGATGATGGCTGCGGTAGATTCTGTCCATGCAATTACTACTGGTGTTTTCACTTGTTGAGGCTTGCATAGCGCTTGATTGATGTGAGTCAGAATTTTTGATTTGAGGATTGCTTTCTCTAATATTTGATTCTAAAGAGCATTCAGATTGCGACTTTTTTCTCCTTATAGCTTCTGTTGCAGCTGCTTTAGCGACTTCAATGTGTTGATTAGTATTTAACTTTATTTTAGACAAAGAATAATCATCAAAATCGCCATTTCCATAATTTTGGTGCACACTTTTCGAATCCAATTCACCAGCTTTGTTCCGTCCAAAGAAGAATGAGCTATAAATTGAATGACTATTGTTGTTTGTGTTGCTTTGATTATTTCCATGATGAACTCGGCTTCTGTTTGACTCCGATTGACTTCCATTATTAAGGCTATTGCTACTACTGTTTCGACCACCATAAGCGCTAAGACGTTTAACTAAGGATTGGGTAAATGATTCCGAGTGACTTGACGTAGATCCACGAGGACTTGACTTATTAGAGGATGTGGATTGAGATGTGATACCAGAATCAGAGTCCCATTCTTGATCTGAATGAGGTAATGACATACTACGTCTTTTTACAAGTTTAGGACTCAATCTTTGATTTTGAAATACAGACAATTTAGCATTCAAAGTCTGCAAAAATTCTTTTCTCGAACAATTTATTTTAGTATTTGATGGATGAATATGCTGATTCTCAGAATCAGAATAAGCTTCTGGAGGCGGTGGAGGTAAAACATCATCATCATTTCTTTGCTTAAATAGATGTTGATGACTTGAAAGAGTTGATGAAGATGATGACTGTTGAGATAGTGAAGTATGTTGCGGTGCATTATAGATCTGTGAATAAGATTTATTTGCATCTTGTTTTTCTTGATTCCCCAAGGTGTTACTTGTAACAATTTTAGAATCGTAAGTGTTCGCAGTACCAGTACTATTAGAATCAAGAGTTGAGTAAATAGGCTCTACGAGTGAAGTAAGTGAGGTTGAAAGACAACTTTTTCTAGCAGCATAATAAATGGCATTTTTATCAGAATTCAACTCTTCATAAGTATTAAAACTCGATCCACCGTTACGATTACGAGCATTGCGCTTCAGTGTTTTAATTTCCTCGTAAGTAGATACTCCTGCACTTCTAAGGGTTCCTAATGTAATGGCATTTGGGTCTGAAATTGAAGAAGTTTTACGAACAGGTGGCGGCGGTGCTGGTTTACCGAGTCTCGAAAGAGTTCCAGTTGATGAATATAAACTCTCAGCTAAATGACTACCTGGATAGGATTTAGTTGATTTCAAGGCAGAAAGATGGACAGGCTCACGTTTTATATATGATAATACTGTTGACTTTGAAGATTCATATGTAGGACTATTACGATCAGGATTAGTTGGTGTAATAGAACCTTCTGAACCGGCGCGGTTACTTTCATCAACACCAGATAAAATATCTCCAGAATTTCCTTGGATATGTTGAGATTCTCCTGTAACTGATGAAGATTGAACTCTGGCATCCATTTCCATTTGGTCGCGAATAATCGGATTGTTATCAGCTGCTATTCGTGGTTTATCAATGCCATTGCCGCTGCTACAATTGCTTGAAGACATTTGGTGACCAATTGGAGTCTGGCGATTTTTCGACATGGTATAGATAACAGGATGTGAATGTGTTTTTAGTTGATATTGATTTGGCGAAGATTCTGATAAGCATGCACTAGTTGAGTTGGATGTTGACTGATAGACACTTTGGTTTCTTGTTATATATACATTTTCTGTTTGCATATTTTCACTCGTATAATTTTGATGAAATGGATTGCTAGGATGATGTTGATGATTATAATGGGACAAATAATGATGATGGCTGCGGTAGATTCTGTCCATGCAATTACTACTGGTGTTTTCACTTGTTGAGGCTTGCATAGCGCTTGATTGATGTGAGTCAGAATTTTTGATTTGAGAATTGCTTTCTCTAATATTTGATTCTAAAGAGCATTCAGATTGCGACCTTTTTCTCCTAATAGCTTCCGTTGCAGCTGCTTTAGCGACTTCAATGTGTTGACTAGAATTCAACTTTATTTTAGACACAGAACTTTGGTCAATCACGTTATCTGAATCAGAGTATCCAAAATTTTGAGGAACATTTTTGGAGTCGGTCTCGCTATATAAGAAAGAACCGTAGGTTGAGTGACTATTGTTACTTGTGTTTTGATTTTTGTGACAGACACTATTATTTCGACTTCTGCTCCCGTCTGGATTATAACTATTGTTACAATTATTACTGTTTCGACTTCCATAAGTACCAAGACGCTCAGTTAAGGATTGGGTAAATGATTCCGAGTGACTTGAAGTAGATCCACGAGGACTTGACTTATTAGAGGATGTGGATTGAGATGTGATACCAGAATCAGAGTCCCATTCTTGATCTGAATGAGGTAATGACATACTACGTCTTTTTACAAGTTTAGGACTCAATCTTTGATTTTGAAATACAGACAATTTAGCATTCAAAGTCTGCAAAAATTCTTTTCTCGAACAATTTATTTTAGTATTTGATGGATGAATATGCTGATTCTCAGAATCAGAATAAGCTTCTGGAGGCGGTGGAGGTAAAACATCATCATCATTTCTTTGCTTAAATAGATGTTGATGACTTGAAAGAGTTGATGAAGATGATGACTGTTGAGATAGTGAAGTATGTTGCGGTGCATTATAGATCTGTGAATAAGATTTATTTGCATCTTGTATATTTCGATGCATTGGAGTGCTGATTTCAAAAACTTTTAAATCACAACTGGAACGTTAAAGGAAGAGAAAATAAAAATAACACTTAGCTTTTCTATCACGTTTTTAAAAGGTCAGCAGTATATCAGCAATAAAAGCAGATGATACTATAGAATCGGGTTCTCTTAGATAGTTAATATCACAATAGAAAGTCCAAGCATTTGTGGATTATGTTAGAATTGATTAAAAAAGATGCAGGTAAAAAAAATTCTAGATGACATACAGATTGTCAATTACACAGTAAGTTATGGTTTAAAGATGATTTTGATAGTAGATTCGGTACCTGAATTCGCGATTGATTTTTCTTTGAGATCTAATCGAGATTCGACTTTTATAACAGAGGAGATGAAGAGTTAGTTAGAAGAAATATACACAGGTAGAGATTTAGAAAAGAAAACAAAATGGAGATTGGTCAAGTTTTGTTGATGTGATGATGGCTGTCAAAAATTGTAACCACATAGTAACACAATGAACTTACAACAAACAAAAATATCTTATTCAAAATTTCTGGTCAGTAGCTTTAGATGGTGTTTAGAACAAAATTCAGGACAGATTTTTATACAAGATGGAGGATGAAAAGAGAGAGAAAAAAGTAAGTAAGAGAGCAAACTCGTTAGAAAAAGAGAGACTCAAAGGCAGAAGAAAAGACCGAGTTGTAGGGAGACATTTAAATCGAGTGAATCGGTTAAAAGCCAAAATTTAAGAGGTAAACAGAGATATTTTTACCCATGAAAGTTTATTTATCTTTCACCTTATTACTTGATAAAGGATATTGATATCCAAGACGGAAAATACTCTTACCGGTTTTCAATACTTAAAAATTTTTATTTGTGTATATAAAGATACAGATAAATATCGACTCCAAGACTCAATCTCAAGCGTGACTTTTTAGGTTTAAAAAATCAATAGATAGTTTATTTATGTAAACCATTTAAACTCATTGTTAACACTGTTTAAACCAGAGGTTATGCTATTCGTCGGATCAAAGCATATAGCCTTCCTTCAATGCTATCATCTGGATCTATCCTACAGTTTCCAGATATATCTTGCTCGACTAGAAACAAAGTTTCTCGGTTCAACTGTTCGTATACCTAGCTGGGAATCCGATAGCGATGAAGATGATGGACGAGGCTTGAATGCTGCAGGCAAATTAAAGGGGCCAAAACCAATTGTTACCAGAGTGACCAGTAAATAAATAGATATCACAATAATAAGGGTTAACACTGAATTTCTTGGTACCATGTCCATTGGTGTACAGCTCAAAAGACTTGGATTGTTATTACTTTTGAAGTCACGTCTATGGATCAAAGACGTTGGAGGCGGTGATTGAGAAAGTGATTTAGAATCATTTCGCAATCGAATTTTAATGATCATGGTTAAGGATGAGGACCAAAAGAATAGGGAGTTCGGCCTAGATTTTTTTTGATGATATTAACAATGTTCCTTGTTCAAATTTTTACGCTGAGTTCAAATATGCAATCCATTTTTTTCTAAGACTTTTTCTTCGCGTTTTATTGCATAATTCAGTATGTTAAAACAGAAATCGGCCTGAAAAGGCATGATATAGTGCGTGAAGCCAAACCGAAACCTATTTTTACTGTACTTTGTCATATCAGCTTTCTATTGATGCCAAGAAATATCAAGAAAAAACCCGCAAAACGACCTATCATCACAATATGCTGTATTTTATAACGTATAATGGCCTAAAAGTCCATGATAGAGTGCGTGAAGCCAAACAGAAACAACACAATATCATTCTAGATCATATGAACTTTCTATTGATGCCAAAAAATATCAAGAAAAAACCCGCAAAACTACCTATCATCACAATATGCTGTATTTTATAACGGATAATGGCCTTAAAGTCTATGATAGAGTGCGTGAAGCCAAACAGAAACAATATAATATCATTCTAGATCACTCAAGCTTTCTACTGAGGTAAAAAAAGATCATGAAAAAACCCGCAAAACGGGCAGGATGCTAATAACGATGAATTTGGAAATGAAAATCGACCTCAAAGTGTATGATAGAGTGCGTGAAGCCAAGCATAAACTTCATAGCATCGTTCTAGATCAGTTTAGCTTTCAATCGAAGCAAAAAAAGATCAATAAAAAACACGCGAAACTATATCTTTCTCTCATAGGTAGACATCAAAGATTGCAAGAGCGAAACCTTCATCGGAACAAGTTTTTCTAGGGTTTCAAGCCAGAGTTTGAAGAACAAAAAGCTTGTAATTTGAAGCAGTTTAGCTTGGATAGAAGAGTGGGATTTACATCAAAGAGCGAGATTGTACAAAGATTAACCCAGAGACTGTAGAAGGCAAACTGGGTAGCAATTGGAGACTGAGCATTAAAATAGACTGAAAAGAAGAGAGGAAAGCAGAAACCAAAAGAGTGGCTGATGAAAGCGCAAGAGACACGTAGGTCCAGACCACGGCAGGATTGAGTCAATGTTAGGATTGCTGTTGATAAGGAGAGTAGTCACTGAAGCTTTCTCACACAAGTAACACTTTAGACTTCAGGCTGAAGGAGGTAGAGTCGAAGGAGTTGTATAATTTGCAAATGTTAACGAGGAAAATGTTTCATCTTTCAAATTCATAGTTAGAAATAATCTGAATACTATCTGCTAGCAACTTCTAGAAATAGCAAAAATGTATTTTTGGTCGCGGCTAACAACATAAGGTTATTGCAGTAATATGTTTTGCATCTAATGCTAATTTGATTAACAGATCGATCGCAACAATATTCGCACAATTATTTCTGAATTTCAAGAGTACAATGAGACCCAGAATGAAAAATACAACGAATAACAGCTTTTCCGTCGTGTTTTAGATTACCGAGTGTGTTATTAAAAAAACGAACTGTTTTATTAATTTTAATGCCCTTTTTCAAGTTATCTCAGCAACTACATGTCGTATCAAAAAATCGATTTTATAGTAATGATCAGCATGATGAATTCACCCTGAAATACTTCGTTGCACAGAAAAAAAAATTTAAGGCCAATTTCACGAAAACGGCTTCGAATATAAAAAAATGGTTTACACAATCGTGTTTCTCATGTCATTTTACATCTAAAAAAATTTATTTGGAAAAAATCTAAATTTTAGGCCGTTTTGGTCCTCATCCTTACCTGCTATCAGTTGGATCAAATTTGATCACTACAGTAACCTGGAAGGAGAAAGTAAAGGGGGAAAATAAATATTAATAACTGAAGACTATAAAAGCTTAAAGCATCAGGCATATTTAAGAATGCTGTATAATATCAGGTAACACTTACAAAAAAATCACGAAACAATTATACTATCACAGTTATTGTAAAACAATTGAACTGGCCATTGATTGAGAAAAGGCTCAAGAAAAGGAAAAGTTATCAGCAGGCAACGAAAATTAAAAACTAAAGCAAAAATATGCGCCTCTAATCTAGTCAACCATACACAAATCCGAATTTGCATCTCGGACCATCTCGATTACCCTTCATGAATACCATTACAGGCGCTTTACTTATCAACTTATTTAATTTATCTTCAAGACTTCCTTCTTTTTCTAATTCAGCACCAGGTAAAGCAGGCGCGTTGACAGGGAAATTTTTGAAGACGGCTTCTTTAATCTTTCTAGTTAAGAGTGCAATATTTATACCTTCAATGCGTTCGTACTCTCTTTCTTTGGCTACAATTATACAAGTAGGAACCGAAGTAACGTTATATTTACCACTAACTTCTTTACACTTCTCAACATCAACCTGTTAAACAAAGAGCAGAAATTTGTTATCAATAAACTCAAAAATTTTATCAACGCTGAAGTCGTTCAACTTACTAGTAATGCTTCGACAGGTCCAAATCCTGACTTATTGTTTAAAATTTCATTGAGGACATCATTTATTTGGGAGCTCCGTTGTTCACCAAATGATGCAGTAAAGTGAATGATCAATACATTTTCTCTTCAGAGCAAGAAATTAGCATGAAATTAGATTGGAAATGAATTTTAACAAATTAAAAATAAATTTAGACTTACTTTGATCTTTCTAGATATTTATTGAGCTCAGAATCATTGTTCAAGGCTGCAATCGACATAATGACAAGTTTATCAAATTATTTTAAATGTCCAACAAAAACACTTAAAGGAACATGAAAAGGTAAAAATGGAAGGTAAGTTGTCTTTAAAAATAATTACAATAAACATGTTTAAATTTTGTGATTTTTTATTTAATATTTGACGACATTCCGAATGATGACAAGCATCACATGTCTGATTTTTAAGTTGATTTACAGTTAAGATTTCGAAAAAATTGAAAAGTTTGTCATTATCTATTTACACAAATATCAAGCTTTTAGGTTAAGGGGAGGCCGGAACAAGGAGATAAAGCGAACAAAAGTTGATAGGTAAGGAGACAATAGTGGATGGAGGATTGAAGATGATGTGAATCCGAAAGATAATCATAATTTTCACTGAACAAATGCTGCAGCTGGTATAGCTCCTTGCTTATTTAACTGCTCGAATACTTCGAATGATTTTTGTAAATCATATGCATTCTCTTCTAGGCATTGAGTTGAAAATTGTAGATTCATATTTGTCAATGAACAAAATTGTTGTACCATAGAGTCTTTAGTAGCTTGGTCCAATAAAATAGGCTGATTTTGAACTGGATGTGGTTGTATTTGTGTCATCTGAGGTTGAATTTGTTGGTTTAAATTAAATCCTTGATCAAGTCCGAGATTAAGACTCTCCAAACAATCAGCACCGAATCTATCCTCTTTGATGCAAGTTATAATTGAATCATTTTCTAGTGAGCGACTAAATTTTTGGACCTGTTCCACTGTCGCGTTGGTTATGACCAAAATGTCATTTATTATAACAAAGCCTTGACCTTGAGGGACAATAATAAATGTCCTACCGAAGGCTCTAGTGTGTACTTGTTTTTTAGTGAACTCCTTGAAAACTCCATTCACGACTACAACGAAGAAATTTTGTTGAAAATAAAATGGTACATCAATTTTCATTAATGAGGGAGCATGCTTTGTTCTTGGCATCGACATAAGTGCTTCAACAATTGCAGAACCACCAACATGGAGTAGCTCAGTTTTAGCTTCACCTTCATCCCGAATTCTGAGCAAGTTACGACTTCCAGCAATCATTGATTGGGTAAATGTGTTTATTCTAATGCAGACAATGAAATTTGAAGGTTAGTTTTACATTTCGGCTGCATAAAAAAGAATTAAAGAAAAGGTGAACTTACTTATTATCAGTTCTCCCTATGCTATAAGAAAAGACAGCCTGGTCATGATAAGCAGCAAGCATAGGTCTACGGTCATCTGAGTCGTAAATTTTGAAGTATTGATCCAAGAATTCAGCGACAAAATTCTTGATCTCATTGGGTATGTGATGACCCTAAAAAATTGAAGCATAAAAAACTAGATTAATATCTAAAAAGAAATATAAATTATGAACCAAAAACTTACGTAAGAAGGTGGTATGTCATCAGAGTCACCAACATCAAAGCCAATTGCTGGTGGTAAGTCAGTTCCATCCTGCAATGAATAGAAAGAATTTAAGGTTAAAGATATGAAAGCTACGAAACGAGACAAATGTTGTCAAATAACTTACCAATTTCGTGAGTTTCGGAAAACGAGTTCGTAAAGAACTGAAAATTTAATAAAGACGAAAGAAAGCATAGCTTGGTTAAGTTGCTCCAAATATGGGTCCAGAAATTAAGTAGAGGCCGAAATTGAAAGCAATGAGAGAAAATACAAATTGTCAGAATTAGTCTCTAGAGCACTTCACTGGTTTAAATCCCAGCTTTTATGCTAAGAGAAAATTAGACTTGCAAAATATAACTCATTTCCTTTCTTACAAGCTTGACAAATAATTATCACCTTGCTGGTGATATTGAAACTAGACCCTAATTCAGTAATCAATGGGAAGGAGATCAAATCGAGGAAAAGTGTATCTTTAAATATTGGTCTTTGGTTCTTTAGAATCTGACCAGGGGCATTAATCACTCTTTCCTCATCTCCATTCCCAGATCGGACTAAACAAGTCCTTTTTTATTCCAAACGATATTTTTTTCCAAGCCCCTTCATCGTTAGGCAAGAACTCAAAAGTTCATATAGCCTTTTTTTTGGGTCAAATAGAACGGCCAATCAGACCTTCAGTAGCCAGCAAACAGTCAAGCTGTGTCAAGCAAATTTTACTTTTCACACGTTCATTACCCATTTATATAATGCAAATGTAAAACTCTTGCTTGAAATTGAATCTGAATTTTAATTAAGGAACAAAACGTTTTCTACAAACCTGACTAAAGCACTTTTCTCGGATTCTGAAAATGCAGCAGCATTAGCAAACGGGTTTCCTTCTATAGCGATTTCAATTAAATCTAAGCCTTTAATATGGTCCAGTTCTGATATGGATTTTATCTGCAAGAAAGATAATTCAGATATGAGATTAGCTAGAATAATTAGAGTGGGACAAAAAAATACCTTATTTTTGGAGATGTCTAAAGCTTTCAAGTTTTTACAAATTGATTGAAGATGAGATAATGGTTGAAGAGAGGTCAATTTGTTATCAGCAACACTCAAACCAACAATTTCCGAATATTCTTTTCTTATTTTTTCCACAACCAAATTAAACACGGACGCGCGGCTGAGAGGAATGTAAAGATTAGCTTCCAGCAAGCTAGGCTCTTGTGAAAATGAGTTCAAATACAATGATCGCAAAGAATAATTGTATCGACCTTTTAAAGCATCAGATATTTTATCTTCAACCATTTTATTTATTGGCGGAACAGGAATTTGACTTGGTTGAACATTTATAGTTAATGCGTAGCCGTTGTTGTCATAAATGCGTCTACTACAAGCACGAATCGCTTGCATTTGATCACCACCTTGCACAAAGAAAACAACAGCATTACTTTCAGCGTGGAACTGAATAAAGAATAAAAAGAGAATGGATTAAAATCAATGAGAAAGACAAACTCGTGTTTACACGAATATAGATCAAAGTTTAGCTGGAATGAGTAATACATACATTCAGTGCCATAAGAGGTAGACTCATATTCTGTTGAAGAGAGGTCATTAAATGTTCTTTGGGGCATTTGGCACCTCTAGGTATCTGGTTGTGGAAAGGAAGAGTAAAAGGGAAGAAAAATTAGTGAATATAACCACATTGATTTCGATGGGTAGTTAAATACACGTGATAAACACATACCACAATTTTGAACCAACTCTCATTATCTTCTTGAGCATCATCTTTGTTGTTTCGTTGGTATTTATAACGATACTTTCTGTAAACGAGAAAAGAATGTAAATTATTAATTAAGCGATAAAGACAGAAAAATGAAATTCTTACCTTTTAGGTAGCTGCTTAACACCATACCTGGGACCGACATCTTTTTTAGACGGAGATCTATTATCATTATTAGTATGTTCATACTATTAGATGAAAAATCATTGATGTAGATATTAATAGGAGAATTACAAAGCAAATTAAGCACACATCGTTAAAAAGTGGAATCAAAGTAGATTCAGTACAACTACTTACGGATGATTTTCTATTCTCAATGGTCTTGGGATAATTACTTCGCCTATTGGTGAACCTAGCTTCTCTACGCCAATTATCCTGGAAACGAAGGTGAAGAAGGAATAATTTAGAATATTTCGAATAAAATGATAAAATAAATTAACTTACCATCATGATACAACGGAGAAATCACTAAAATGTTTTTCACAGCAGATAAAATTGCTTGTTTCGAGTGGATCATTGAGGAAAACAGATGTGTTAATTTTGTTGCACATAAAAAATAGGCTAAGTTTCGAGCGCCATCTATTAACAGAATATATAAAAGTAAAAGCAAAACCAATTTATGAAATAATTTTGAAATTATTGAGCAATTAACAATTATGATTAGTTGAACAAATAATTTTCGATAAAAACTCAACAATTAACCCAACAATAAGTAACTGCCAACAAAAAGACAGCCCTTTTCAACCTGCAATTTAGCATTAATAAGCTGTATAGTCTCTGTGAATGCTGTTTAAAATTCAAAAAGTTAATCAAAAGTAAATCAGAACTCAATTTTTTTAAACGCTGTTTTAAACAAAATTATGCATCAGTCATAGACATAGTCATTGAAGTTGAATTTCAACATACAAAGCAATCAGGGTGCTGATTCATTCATGATGTGTCCTGTTAGGATTAATTTTTTTGGATAGCTAGCTAGGATGGTCCGTTATGATGATGAAGCGATGAGATTACTTATGCAAAAATATTGAACAAGAGACTTGAAATTTTATTTAAAGTGTCAAAAGGTTTTTCGAGATTGTAATTAGACCTTGTGAAACGTATTTTCCAGTTCGCATAAAAAGAAAAGGATCAAGGACCATTATAAGCTCGGAAAACCCGAGCAATTGTGAATTGTAATTTGTGAATAAAGTTACTAAATCAATTAGGAAAACACATTGAACAAAAAAGCGAGAAGAAAACATTCATTTTTATATTTTCGAACTCACAACCAACTGACTAATTTAATTCTTAAGAATTTTATTAAAAGATATCAGATGAAAATGATATCAGAAATGAGATAACTTTATAGGAATGATTCATCAAGAAATCTCAGTTAATATTTCTAAGAATACTTATGAATGAGATGTTGATACGTAAATACGTAAATGTAAAAATGGAATAATACTATGTCGTAACCAGCTGAGATTCCGTTCCTAAGCATCTACAGATCTAAATTTTGCCGAGTTCATTAAATTCAAAATCTCACTTATTTATAATATTCCTTTCAACAAACCGGTAAAGCATTCACCTGTGTTTCATTTCCCTTTCTAATTCATATCCTTTCAATACAGTCTCCTTATGAACTTATAAATATTAGTGAAGTCAATACAGAGTCCAATACAGAAATGATTCATCCTTGATCCATACTTTCCAAACAATAATGGCTTTCGAACTAGATACTTGGCAGTGTCGTTTTCATTACTTCACAATAATTTTTTACTAACCCAAAATGAAATGATAATCTGCAAAATAAAGCGCGATTTTCCAAAGCTGCAGTTCCATTTCTTTGGACATTATTCAAAGATTAGAGTTTTTACACAGAAGTGGTGAAGAGGCTATCATATTTACTCGTAGATGAGTGATAAATTTAATCAACAGACCATAATAAGAATATAGAAAGGAAGCACGAATCAATCAAAAAGATTAACTTGCTACAAACCATGCATGTTTCATGGCAGGTTAACCGATTTAACTTGAACAAAAGCTGCTATTTTCACATATCTTACAGTGAGAATAGACTTTGTTGATGTGACAATTAGCTTTAAAGAAAATGCGAATTGAGTACTTAAATTTAATCAATCAATTCTTGTTAATGATACCCTAATGAATTAATGAACCTTGTTAGTTTCATCGTGACTATCTAATCTGACAAAACTGTAACAATTCATTTTAATAATGACTACTCAAGCTTCACTTGTTAGTAGAAAGAGTATTATTGCAGGGTTGGACGCGTTTATTCTGCCTAATTAAAACTAAATTGATAATTTTTCATTTTAAATCTATTTTGATTGCTAGATATAGTGCTCGTAGTTCTTGTGTACCAGTGTACAGTCTTTTGCGCCATAAAAAACGCCTTCTACAACATATCCATTGAAATTCTGGACCATATCCGAATAGTAACGCTACTTACCCAGAAGAAGGGGACAGAGCTACTTTTAGGTATAACCAAAATAACTAAATAAAAAATTAAGTGATGGAGCATTCAGAGGGTTTAATATGAATATCAGCTTTTCTAATGAACATAATTCCGTACTTTAAGTTGATCTTGGACTCTCAAGTTTTTAAGACGACATAAGCTCAGATAGATGAGACGACCCTTTTAATTAATACAACATCTATTTAACAATACTAAACAATGAAAAATAAAAGTTTAATTTACAATTTACGGCGCCCAACCTGGTTAACATCGTTGGAGACCATGGAAAACTATTGATTCTCATTAATAATCTCACAATTCTTAGTGGGGATTTCTGAAATCTCGAAGATAAGTAATTGTTTTTGATTGATAATTAGTAACCGTTTAAACGTTCAGCTTTTTATCCGATATATTTTAACAATGGCATAGACAATCTCATCTCGATCTGTCTTAAACTTTTTCACAAATATGAAAATTTATTTCAGAGAAAACTGTTTATCCGTGAAAAAACAACAAGTATCCATGTCAATTCCTGGATCAAATCCTGGAATGTGCTTAGCTGAGATCATTGATTGAATGTTAGATTGTGCTGCATAAAAGTGAAAATTTATTGATAGTCATTTTTAGTGAAGTTGACACACTATTTTTCATCAATTTTTAATCAATAACTGAACAAAATCAGAAAATCTTCCTGATCCCGCAATGAGGTTGAAGCACTGGCTAGATGAAGCTATTAATTTAGCTGATTACAAACCAACAATATAAATTACGAATAACCAATTAAGTGGAACCCTATGCCAAAGGGAATCTACATTTGGTTAAACTGTGAACCCTTTTAAAACAAAAGAACGAGAAAAAGATCCGGAAAAGGTAATGAGATCAATAGCGACTGAATGATTAACCATGGACAAGTTGGACAAGTGATTATCCCTGTTGTCTTGGATTGTTTGAACATGAACCTATCATGGATCCATCCTTTCGTCATTGCATTGGATTTGACAGTTGACAAGCTTGAATTTCATGGATCAAGTAAATGCGGAAAAACATGTCAACAGCCAATTCACTAGCAAAACCAAATCATTATCTACCAAAACAAGAGGAAGACGATGATGTCGATGCTGAGGATCCTTTTTGGTTTTCACCTGAAGATGTTAAGCTTTTCCATACATATGTGAATCTCTCATCTTGTGGAGTACCATGAAGACTGGACAGTCTGCTGTTTAACCAACTCGTATCACTGTCACCATAGCCTGACCCAGTCGATTTACTGCTACTGGCTTTATCCATTCAATTCAAATAATGTTTGTTGAAGGAAAATGAAATAACAATTAGAACAGTGAACAACAATGGAAACAAATCAAATCGATCAAGTCGAGACTGATTAACAAGAGACAACTTTAGATGATAATTCAAATACTAGTCGATTGGACAATCACAACAATCGACTTAAGGAAAAGCACATGCAAAAGATGAACACCAAGTTAATTCTGATTTGTAACAACTTTTAAAATACAAATGTAACTTTTATACAGAAAACTTGTGTTTATAAGTTGGATGTTAATTAGTTGATTGTTGATAAAAAAAGGATGGACTTCAGTTGATTAGTTGATTTGGTTTTGATGGCGCAAAAGTTAATTTAATGATCAGCAGGCTGTGTCTACATTGCTATTGGAGGCAAATCAAATAAACCGCATTCAAGTCAGTTGTTATTTCGAGGAGGAAAGCAATTTTGATTGCAACTACAACAAGATAATTTCATGTAACTCAAGCAATGTGCAATCTACAGTTGAAGCTGACTCAACTCACTCAGTTTAACCAAATGATACTTGTTAATTGAATCAACTCATTCACAAATTAGTTGGCTTTTGACAATTAAAATTTTAATGTTGGGAAAACCAAAAGATTATAAAATTCTGAATCGAATCTGAAAACATCAAAAAATGGATCAAAATAATGCTAAAATCTAATCCATATCAAGTGTTGAGATGAACCAGAACAACAAAACCAGGACAATATCAAGCTATGTGAATCACATAATGTGGTGGTCAATTTGAGTAACAAAGGAATGGTCAATGCCATCTGTGAAAATTATAAAATTTAAAATAACCAAACAAAGAATTCAAAAGCCAATGCTGTTCAATAATTCAATGTTTTTTTGGTGTTTATCGACGGCATTCAATTGAAAGGCAGATGATAGTTTGACGTCTGGGTATTTAGCCACTAATATTGACCAATCAACTTTGAATTTCGTGTATTTTCATGAGGCCAAGTTACGTTTCACCAGTGAAAACGCAATATTACTTAAAACACTTTCAACTTGCTCAACAATGAAAATGTAATGAAATGATAATTACATGTAAATTGTTACATCAATTGTTACCAGCTCAGCCTGATAGGAAATAAAGAGTAAAGGACTTTACTTAATCATCTTATTACAAGCTTGCTCACTTCAAGGCAATATTGAAGATGCTACCAACTCATTGTCTCGCCACTCTGATTGTACAATCATGTTGATTAGTGAATCAGATTAAAATATGCTTAAAATAGAAATTGAAATTATAATAGAAGATGAAAAATCTATTTAATTTATTGGATGTAATCATAAACAACCAAAATAGTTTCTATTGCCAACAGCATAACCAAACAGACGAATGCCAATTTTTCACTGGTTAAAACTCTACTTCACCCTGGTCAAATTCATAATTAATTGCTGTCTAGATTCAGATCGTCAATTTCAATTGTCAAAATAAATATCAAGTTACTGAATTGTGTACTTTAATTGAACTTTTACCACAACACACAGCTTTGATAAAGATCAGACTAAGATTTACAATCATAATGGTTAAATGCAATAAAGTGATAAACTTGCCAATAATGATAATAACCTTAAATTGTGTCAAATTGATAACTTTAAACCTTGAATGAACTCAAAATAACCAAGACAATAACCAAGACAATAACAAAAATTATCTCAAAAAGTACCAAAATCAGATCCATAATCAACTTAATTTATCCTCATTTACTGAAGACAAAATTATAAGTTAATCACAATCATCGTAAGCAAACAATGAGGCCTTGGAATAATCCAAATCAAACAATAACAAACATTTAATCAAACTCAAAAAAACCTAAAAAGTTGAACCTAAAATTAATTTTCATCAACCTTTTTCAATTAACATTTGAAACAAATGAATTATTTTTATTAATTGATATTAATAGCTGCTTAAAATAGATTAATCACTTGTAAAGTAGCTAACTAATCAATTGATCAATCTTATTCATCTTACACAATTTGATTTGTATCTATGATTATCTAACATTTGATGTCATCAAAGCTAATCTTTTAACATGCAATTGTTAACATGGAAATCAATGAATCATTGAAACGGAATTAAGTAATTAAATGATGTAAGATGATAAATGATAATTCGTTTTAAATGATTAATTTGCACGAGTAAATCAACTGTACATAGTAACCTCGATAAACAATAGTAAAGACAGTTAAATGAACGTCAAAATGAAATAACAAAATTTATTGCAAGCATTGAAATTGAAGACAAAGTATTGATTTGAAAATTTAGATTAGATTACATACTAAATCAGAACCATAAATCGCGAGGTTATGAGATAATTAACTTCTCGATGGTTACAAATTAAAAACGATGAAATGCGAATTGAAAATTACAGTGAAAACAGTTTCAAACAAAATATTTGACTTAATATTTCCGAGAATCTAATCACAATGAATAAACAAAAAATTAATTTTTTAAAAATATAATCTAATCTAAATGGTTGATAAAACGCGTTGAAAACATAATTGAAATGAAAATGCAAATGAAGATGTAAACATCTTTCATTTCAATGATTTAAGCGCGGCAATTTAAATGATATATTAAACTTAATATTCCGCAATTTATTGGAACTTGTTATTTATTTCAATGTTTAACTGTTTTCATTTGAAATACAATTTACAATGAAAAAGAGTTGATCCTTGAGAAAGTATAAGTTAACGGGTTAAGAGATTGAATTTAATTGTTGATCAAATATATAATAATCATTATTCCAAGCCATTTAATCTGTTAGCATAATAAAATCAGTTGACATTGAAAGTTGATGAAAAGTGTCAAAATAATGGGAAACAAACAGAAACCAGATACACATAAATATACAAGAGTACAATGAGAGTGAAAAAACGGTTGTTGGTTAACGATAAATCAAATCCACTCAAGATGATAATCACAATGAAACAATCATTTTCATCCTAATCCATGGTTAAGATGAGAGGAAATAAAATTAAAGACAAAATTTATTAAGATTTGAAAGGGTTTGTCCAGTAAGTAAAAAAGCTTGAACCATTATTATGGTTATGATTAGGGTTGAATCCATTGACATTAAAAAATACCATTTATTCCTAACCCAATGTAAACTTTGAGAGATGATGCCTTCAACCCGTTCAAATGAGGAAACCTTTTTACCAAATCAACCCTTTTCCACTTTAGTAATCATATCAGTGATTACTATTATTCACGGACAATTATTGAGTTGAATATAAAGAAGTTAAATCAATACAGTTGACAAAAAAGTCAATCGGATTAGCTTAACTGGATGTTGGTTTGTTGGATTAAAGGTTGATTTGGGAAAGTGTCAAGGACGGTTAACTTGATTAACAATCTTTGATTAGAGATCCTTGATTAGTGGCTTTTCATTAGAATGGTTCATTTTGGTTGTTACTTCTATCAAAAAATGGTTAACCAGAAAATTTGTCAAATTTTCCGTTCACCACTTTTTTGGTCCCAATTTCGATCTTCAATTTTGTTAATGGTTTACATAATATTTTCATGGTTATATGATCATTACATCCATAAATCATAACCACAATTGTTGATTGAAAATCTTATGCTTCTCTAGATACTCAATTAGTTAATTCAGATTGATTATTTGAGTGAAAATAATTGATCAATCGATATTTTTTAAAAGCTGTTCATCACCTTGGCTCTTAATCTTTGGGTTCAAGAAAATAGATTCATTTTTTGCTCTCTTATTCCTACTTCATCGACTTTTTTTATATCATTGATTATTAACAATTATAATAATAAATAAAAGGTGACCAATTGTCCGTAAAAGTGTCAATTGTTTGTCAACAATCAACTGTATTGATATTGATATAAATATACGTCCAAGTCTTTCAGTTTGGCTCAGCTTTTTGTGTCTGCGTTTGTTATTGTTGAAGCAAATAACATAACATAATATAGCCTCATCAATCATATTTTATTATCATTATCTATTTATGTTTTCATTTGCGTTCATATTTTGTTTGTTTGTTTGTTTGTTTGTATATTGAAGTGTGAAATTGTGAATAATTTGATTCAAACAAATGTCAATTACCTTTCTTTCAACAAAAGTCACAAGCTTCCATAGAGTCTAGTGCAGTTGAGTTGAGATATTGTTTTTATTTTCATCATTCTTTTTGTTATAAAATCATAAATTTTCATGTATACAGAAAATATATTTATAAATAATTAATCAAATATAATACAATCAGTTGAGCACAAGGTTAAGGGAGGTTAATTGAATGAAATAGTAGTAGTAGTAATGAGTAGTAATTAGCAAATTAAAAAAGTAAAATAACTTATAACTGTGATTAGATGGTTGTTGAGACGAGTTAGTTTGTAAGTTGAGCATGGTTGGCTGTATCATTATTGTTGATGGCAGATTTGTGGCAAGATGATAATTTGTGGCAACCACAGCCACAAGACGATGATGATATCAATTGATTTGATGTTACATTCATTGAGGAGTCATTAAATTCCGGATTAATTAATGTTTCAACATGAGTTTCCATCTGATCCGTTATAATTGTACTTGTTGGTGGTGACACTGACACTTCAAGTGGTGAAGATGGTGAGGATGAAATGGCGGCCAATTTAACCTTTAATTTTCTCATGTTTACATTATCATTGATTTGGTTAGTTGATGTTGGATTAACCGTTGATGAATTGTGCTGAAATGGAATGTAATGGCTTGAATAAATTTCATTCGGAGTAAATTTAGATTCTTTCTTATGTTTAACTCGACGATTTTGGAACCAAATTTTCACTTGTTTTTCACTTAAACCTAAATAATGGGCAATTTCAATTCTTCGTAATCGAGATAGATACATACTCCGAGTGAATTCACGTTCAAGATGGACAATTTGGGTTGATGTAAAGGCAGTTCGTAATCTTGTTGATCCTTTGGTGTCATCTGTAGATGATGTGGAAGAAGATGAAGATGATGACGATGAAAGAGAAGAACAAATTGTCTTCTCTGGAACCTTTTCAGTTTCAGATATTGTTTTTGTTGGTGTTACTGCTGGTGTCGGTGTTGATGTTGTTCCTATTTTACAATAATAGGCGCTCTTAGTTGAGCCTGATAAATTCAACAAAGAATCCACGAAAAATGACTTTGAACCACTTTTGTTCATAATTTGACAATTATCAGTCCATTCACTTCTCATAATTCATTGACTTCGCACTGACAAGCTACAAATCTAAATCGGTCTTGGATGTACTTACTCCTGATTTACATAATGGTCTGGATTCAAAGGCAAACTGCAGTCTGTGTGATAAAAATTGCGAATCTCGTCCTTTTTTGAGTCTTAAAAGGCCACACGAACTTATAGGTTGGTAAAAGTTTAGGAGCCAATGAGATAACCTTTAACCTAAATGTAGGATGGACTTGGGTTAATAAACATATCAAAAGAGTCTAATAACGGACTTTTGCTCTTGTCAACGCTAATCCAATACACTTAATATTAATATGTAATTTCTTTGTTTTCCCTTTATTGAAATCATTTGAAAGAGATGATTTAAATTATGATTATTATTTTTGTGTAGAAAAGATCTATCTATTCAAATTTAAAATTTTCATCTTCCATGAGTAAGTTTTTAAAGCTTTCATCAGTTTGCAATGAAATTAAAGTTAATTTACCATTGATAACTTATTTTAATTATTAATTAAAAATTTTAATCGTTAATTCAATTCTATTATCACTAATTTTATGTTAAAATAGCATGGCAAGCTAATTTCACTGCTTTACAATAATGGAGGGAAGACTTTCTTCTGTCAGTCAGTCAGCATGGTACATTGTTGGAAGTTTACTGTTTATAAGTTTTAATTTTATTCTAGTTGATTGAATTAAATTTATTTCTTGCTTAACAACCTTTCTAACTCCTATTTTTTATTTTTATACAAATTTAGGAGTTTTGTTCTGTTTAAAGTCGGTGTTTTTATCATCATATATGTCTTCACGGGTTCATCAAGACGCTCAAAAACACAATTGATGGACCAGATTGCGTAAAATGGTTGACTGCAAGTGAATCAAAAGGATTAAATTATCAACATGGAAAGTACAAATGTATTAGTGATCAAAGGACAAAATGACAACGTAAATTGTTACCCTGATGACAAAAAAAAACAAAAGGCAAAAGATGACATATATCAAGGTTTATTAAAGTGGTTCCTGGTGAAACATATCTCAAGATTTGGCGATGAAGACAACTAGGAGCTAAGTTCAATATGAAGACGATTTAGTAGATGAAAAGAAGTTCTCTCTTCATTGATTGAAGTCCATAAAAGCGGAAAGGAAGACGTTGATGTCTTTAAGTAATGTTAAGAAGCAGACAACAACAAGCGAGCAAGCAAGCAAAAAGGTCCCAAAACAATTTAACTGATTGTTGATAACAATAAGAAAAAGTAAAGTAAGGTTATGGTTTTCACCCTTCAAATAGCCTTAAGCAAATAAATGTACAAAGAGATGAATGAAAAGGAAGAAGAAGAAGATGAAAGAGGGTGGTTCATCATCATTATCGACATCATCTTTATCATCCTAAGTATAAATAGATTTTTCAATATAAAAAAAGTATAATCACTTTTCTTCTTCACCTTCCTTTTCATTCTTTTTTTAAGGCTGGTGACAACCATTACTTAACTATGTGAGTGTTGGCTGTGTCTGTATATGGACTCCATGTTGAGCAAATTGTCACATCAACAAGTGATGTTGGTGATGATCAGTTAATAATCATCATAAACAACATCACCATCGTCGTCATCATCATCATCTATCCTCCTAATCAATTGTCATAAAACTGAATTGATCGACAACTGAATAGAAGGCCAATTTGATTGCAACTTGTTTGAAAATAAAAACCTTATCTGGTGAAAATTACATGTTAACACAATATATATTTATTATTGAATAGATTGAAAAGGTTGAAAGGGTCAGAGGTTGGTAAACGATTTTTACCGGGCAAACCTTTTTCTTCCCTTAATCATAGGTTGTGTAAAATTTATAATGTTGATAATTTATTGAATGGCAATGAAAATTTTATTGATTTCTTTACATCTGTTTAACATCATTATGTTATGGAAAATAAATTATTGTTATGAATAGATGAGGAAGAGAAAGAGTGAGAAACTGAAAGATATGAATGATTGCTGGCGAAATATTATCAATTTTAGGCTAATTTCAAGTGATTTAACCTCTAATTGGGTATGATTTAGACGTAAATACAGTTAATAACAATCTGTCGATGTGACAATAAGCCTTCTTGATCAAATTACAATCATTTCTTGCTTCAACTTTACTAATGGTTTTCTCATTGTTGTTTCAGCTTTTGGAGCCTTTCAATTATCATCGTTATCATCAAGGGACTCCATAAATTGCGATTAAAGTAGATGACTGGATAAAAGTTGGTCGGATTGCTTCAAAAATCATTCTGATTAAAGTCATATAAGATGAAAACCAAAAGTTTAGATCCATTTTAAGTTTAAAAACTGGACAATTGGTAAAACCTTTTTTAATACATCTTTTCACAACCTAACAATGGGCAGCATTTTAACTCTGAATTTAACAAACACATTAACTTGATTGTTATAGTTAGTGTTGATTGATTACCACTTGACTTTGCACATTTCAAATGTTTAACAAAACCTTTAAGGTAAATCAATTTTAAAGTGTTTTCAAGTAACACCGAAAAAAACTAACCAAATCAAGTACTATTTAAAATTTTCATCTTAGCCAAATCAAGTCGACAAGTTTGCAAACCATGAGTTGTATAACATTTGTAAATGAACCCGTAACCCGATGAAATGTTTAATTGTAATCCCAAAATGGTTTGAAAAACGCAACTGAATGTAATAGTGAAATGGGAAATGCGATGTCAATGTTTTCCGGTTAATAATCTTTCTGATTATTTTTATTGTAAAGCAAAAAATAAATATCTTACAATTGATAAGCTCAACTATTGATATTATTATTATATATAATAACACTGAGCCATTTTGAAATTGGAAACTCATTGAAGTGAAAAAACGAGAGAATCAAAAAAGAAGCTGAATGAATGAATGATTGAATACAATGAAAACAAAATGAATACATAAATGGATATGCAATATTATATTAACCTTAAGGGTATTAGGATCATGTTAATGTTTATTCATATAAATATTATGATATTATTATTTACGATAAACATTTCAGGCAAAATATAATAACACTAAATATAGAAAGTAAATCACAACAATAATACACATTTTATAGCGAAAAGAAGCGATCATCAATCTTATTTCATTTCGTATTTATTTATGGTCATCTTTTAGATAATTACATTAATATAACTTCTAATTAATCTCATTTTTAATGTAGAGCTAACCAAATTTAATGTTGATGAAAAATTGTCAAATTATTGAGATGAAAATTGGTTGTAATGATTGTTATTGAGTTGGTTGAGCTTTAGTTTGGCTATTGATGGATTGATGTTGAGACAAAATGTTGTCCGTAATGTTAATTGTATTGTTACTATTGACATTAGATTCAGTTGATTAGTGAAGTTAAATAGATTGAATGATAATAATTTGGATTAGGTTTAAATACATTATTTGGTTCCTCTGCTTTTTGTGCATTTATGTCTCCAATATTAGTTACATTGGCAATCAAAAATTGGCAATATTTTTTGCTCCTTTGCTTTGCTTTCCAAAAGATTGGATTACAACAAAACAATGAGTAAATTATGGAAAGGATTAGCTGATTGATTTAATTTAATAGGAAAAGCTTGTGACAATCAAGGGCCGATTTAACAATATTAACCTTAATTTCACCGTTTTTCAATTTCTTTGTTCCCAATTGAAAGGTTCCCAAGGTATTAGACATTGTTATTAATGTTAATAAAAAGATCAACTTTAAGATGATAAAAATGAAGATGCAGACGATCCTGATTGAAATGAGTATTATTATTGCCCTTATTATTATGTTGATTGTGATGTTGAAGAGGATTCAACCTTTTATAACTTTAAAGTTGACACAAAAGTATCAATGTTCATATTGCAGTAGTAATCAATATGAATGAGAAATAGATTGGACAAAAGATGAAATTATTATCATCATTTTTGTTATTGATTATTGTTATCAATTATTGATATTCAAAAGAAGACTTTATCATGATGGAAAATGTTCATTTTGTTGAACCTTTTCAACCTTTTTAAAAGCTTAAACAAGTTAAACCATTTAACAATGTCAAGCTTAACTTACCTTTTCATTTGCAAACATTGTATTACATTACGGTTTGTTTAACAGATTGACTGGTCATTTGGTTGTCCAGAAATGACCAATCAACTGAAAATCATTGCCTTTTCATATCAAGTCAAATACAAAATTACATTTTAACAATTATAACTAGAAAAGAGTAAAACAATAATTGGAAAAGAAAAAAATCTGCAAAATTATATTCTAATGTTGAAAACAGAAAAATTGAATATTGAATTCCAAGCTAATTAAGCAAGCTTTTGCCGTTGAATCACAATCAATTTCTACCCTAAATTGTAGTTACAGTCAATTATTAATATTAATGTCAAAATGATTTGATGTCTCTTGATTATAACTCAATTTATTCATAAATAAACTGAATTAAGGTTAGTAGGAAAAGAATGGAAAGATTTTTTTTTGTATTCATCTTCTTCTCTCCGTACAATTTGCTAATTGTTTGAAGTGATAATTTAAGATTGTGATTGATTAGCAAACAGTAAAAGCTGACATTTTGATTTGCTCAAACATTTACAAAGGTAAAAATGATTATGACAATAACAATGTAACAAGACTATAATAATTGATCATCATCTTTGTTGGACCCATTATTTAAATAACAAGGCAACTGTATAAACGGTCAACATGATGAAATGGACATTCAATAACTGACCTTATTGATTGGCCTTTTTTGTGCTTTATTATTAACTTCCGTTTGAATATTTTTGCTTCATATTTTTGCGTCAATTTAAACATTTTTATTCATCTAATGATAATTATAATAATAACGATAATAATCTGTCGATATTAATATTGATGACAATCTATTTTGATTCTTACGCATTTTTCACCAAAAATCGCGTTGTTTTCCCATTTTGATGCCTTTTACTTGCCTTTTTTATTTTCAATAACAATTATTTGCTTATCTCCTCATTATTATAGTGTTTGATTGTTAGTCGTAATTTCATGATCAGTATTCTGCATCCATTCAAATATTTAAATATCAAGTCTGTTTCGAGCTTAAATTACACTTTTGTTCAAATTATTTCATTCGTTGTGCACTTTGAATATCATTAAGTAGATCAACAATCCAGGAATCAAATCTCGCTTCAAATTGTCTCAATGATATACATTTATCTATACATTTCACCTTTCAAAATGTGACTTTTGGTGATTTCTTTCGTTTTCCCACGTGTTTTTTACGATTTCATAAATTTCGGTACAAGTATCTAGTGTCAACGCATCGATGAGAGTTCAATAAGTGGATGTTTGCTTGCAAATATAGTTGCTTGAGGTGAGTGATTCAAGATGAGATGGTTTTTTATAAACTTCTAGGACAGTTGCATCAGTAATCAAATTTTGGGTTTGAAAATGACTTGTAGCTCACAAGATAGTCAAACTAGATGTAAAAAGGTGTTTGGAACGGGAAAAGGAAAGGTTTCATCTGATTGTTTGGTTTATTTGTAAGTCGTTAGATTAGATAGCAATTGAGTTATAAATGCAGCTTCATCAGGAATCTTGAAATTGTTCGAGATTCATCGATTCACTGTTGAGTACTTGTCGTCTTTCAAGTCCTGTTTTGACGCATTGGAGTCCAATAATCGGACTATCCAGCCAATTGCATCATTAGTTTATTGTTCGTAACCGAAGCAGCTTATAAGGCGCCGCTCATTAGTGAGACTCGAGTTTAGTTTTAATGTCGCCATCTATTGGCTCATTTCCTAACAAAAATGAACAACTTTTTTCTTTCAATTATTTGCATCTTTAAAACTTTTTTGATACACTAACAAAAGAGTCCTGTAAGAGTCTTGTAAGAGTCCTTCTCAAGTCAACAAAACGGAGATTGTCTTAATAGTCCCTCTCACACAATGAATAAAAGTACCAATAAGATCAAACTTAATTTAGTCCATTTTTCTTGTCGTAAATTAACTTAAGTGTGACCTTTTTTTTGTTAACTTGAGATGAACTCTTAGTGTAGTCACATTTGAATATTTTTGAAAAACAAAATTTAATTTAGTTTCTAATGGTTTCGAGTTAAAGTTTTATAAATAATTTCCAACGACATTCAGTTAAAATGCATTTTAGTGCTAGAAACCCTTTATGGGTGGCGTTGCTGCATTAGCATAAAGCGTAACTTACGCTGCGTAAGCTTATAAAAATTTTAAATTACCGAAAGCCATCAAAAGTAATTTTTTATTGAGTAAAGTATTTATTTAGAGAACCAAGAGAAAAAAGTATTTCCTTTGAAAACATGGCAAGTTCAATCAAGTTGGTGATTGATCAGGTATTGTTTACTTAGCAGCAAACACAATGCCTCAGACTTTTGACGGGATGAGTTTTAATATTGATACCAACCTTTCCAAAGTTCAATCAATATGTATCCATATTGACTTATAAAGAGAAATGGTAAAATGAATGTAAGACAAGCGAAATTTTGCTGCAATTAAATGAAATTGATTTCCTCACAAATCAGAGTCCCTCCTTATTAAGAGCTATTGAAAAATTGAGTCAATTATTGGCATTACTCATTTAATGCGTTAAGTTATGATAGGAGGAGGAAGTATGTAAGAGGTTAAACATTTTATGAAAAGCTTTTCTTATTTTTTAGGTTCTCACGGTTTGCTTTTCGTTTCATCCAAACAAGTTTCTAATGCAACATTTGGTCGCCTGGTGGCTTTTCATCGAGTTAGTCCAGTAACAGCAGTCTTTCTTTAACCGTCAACCTAACTTAACGTTTTTTTCTGTGGCTTTTCCATCTCTTTGTGGCCATGTTTTTTAAAAAACGTCTAACAGTATTCATTTCTTTGTAATTATGTCATCAATTATATTCTTTAGTTTTAATTGATTAATTTTTATCAACAACTTTAATTTTATTGTAGTTTGTCAACTTTTTAATTTATCAATTTATGAGTGGTTTGACCACTCGCTTCAAATAATTTATATTTCACTGATTCTAATACTTTTTATTCTATTCTTGAGTTTTGGCTGCAATAATGTATCATTCAAGTCACTCGTTTCATCATTTCTCCATTTCATTATCGACTCTACTATTCTGTGCTATATTTTTACCATCTTTGGTATTTTCACGACAATGTCCAAGAGGATTTAAAGGAAATCACTGTGAAATTAATATTGATGATTGTGAAGGTAATTTATGTCAAAATGGAGCTACATGTATCGATGGTATTGCTAGTTATACTTGCCAATGTACACCTCAATTTTCTGGAAAATTTTGCTCAAAAGATGTTGATGAATGTTCATTAAGATCATCTCAATGTAAAAATGGAGCTACTTGCGTCAATACACCTGGATCTTATGCTTGTATTTGTGTCAATGGTTGGACTGGTCCTGATTGTTCAATAAACATTGATGATTGTATCGGAAATCCATGTAAAAATGGTGGTACTTGTGAAGATCGAGTTGGTACATTTCATTGTAATTGTCCATCAGATAAAACTGGATTATTTTGCCAATATGATGATGCTTGTGCTAATAATCCATGTCATTCTGGAGCTATTTGTGATACATCACCAATCGATGGAACTTATGTTTGCTCTTGTCCACCTGGATTTAAAGGAACTGATTGTACGGTAGATATTAATGAATGTGAAGAATCTGGAAGTCCTTGTGAACATGGTGGAGTTTGTGTTAATACTCCAGGATCTTTCAAGTGTGATTGTGCAGTTGGTTTTACGGGAGCTCGATGTGAAACAAATATCAATGAATGTGACTCTTCACCATGTCAAAATGATGGAACTTGTCTTGATATGAGAGGTGGTTATAGATGTATCTGTATGCAAGGATTTACTGGAGAACAATGTGAAATTGATATTAATGAATGTTCTGATAATCCTTGTTTAAATGGAGGAATATGTTCAGATTTAATTAATGCATTCAGATGTTTATGTCCAGTTGGATTTTCTGGATCTAGATGTGAACTTAATGATAATGAATGTTTCTCGGATCCATGTTTAAATGGTGGTTCGTGTATTGATGATGTTGCTGGATTTACTTGTCGATGTGCACCCGGATATACTGGCAGAACTTGTGACATTGATATCGACGATTGTGCATCATCACCTTGTCATCATGGTAAATGTGTTGACCATATAAATGGATTTTCATGTTCATGTGATCCAGGATATCAGGGTAAATTTATTACTACATATATTTGGTCTAATTATTTAATGAATTAATAACCATTTGAAATTATTAAAATGAGTTATTAAAATATGACAAAAAAAGAAGAAATCTTTCAAGAAATCTATTATTATATATCTTTCAATTTAAACATTATTATAATTTCTTGGTTATGTTTACATTGTTTACCAAGTTTTCCTTTTTTTAGCCAATTAATTAATAGATAATGATAAATATTAATGACGTTATCATTATATTTGATTGATAAATCTATGGCTTTTATTTAATTAAGCTAATCTTATAATTTTAATGAAATCTGTTAACTAGGTAAACTTTGCCAGAATCAAATAAATGAATGTTTATCAACTCCATGTCTTTATGGTGGAACTTGTCGTGATCTTGTTGATGGTTTTTCATGTGAATGTCCCAAAGGAACGAGTGGAACTTTATGTGAGATAAATACTGACGAATGTTGGTCTAAACCTTGTCGTAATGGAGCAACTTGTCATGATAAAATATCTGGATTTGTAAGTATTACGTATTTTGTTATTGAAAGGAGAAAAGTTTAGAGATACTTATAAACTATACTTATATTATACTTTTGGCATAATTTAATATAAACTTATTATATTTTTTGAATTTGCAGACTTGTGAATGTCTCCCTGGTTTCTCTGGTCAAACTTGTGAAATTGATATTGATGAGTGTGCATCTAATCCATGTGCTAATGGTGGAACTTGTCATGATTTAGAAAATTCATTTAGATGTTCATGTCCTCGTGGTTATTTTGGTCCAAGATGTCTTAATGATTATAATGAATGTGAATCTAACCCTTGTTATAATGGTGGTAGTTGTGCTACTGGACCTAAACCAGGTTCATTTATTTGCCATTGTCCACCTGGATTCACTGGAATTAGATGTCAATCTGATATAAATGAATGTATATCAGCACCTTGTTTGCATGGTGGAAAGTGTAATAACCTTGTATCTCATTACACTTGTACTTGTCCACCCGGATATACTGGAGTTAATTGTGAAACTAATATCGACGAATGCTTGTTTTCAAATAATATTGCTGGACCTATGTGTTTAAATGGTGGAACATGTTATGATTTAGTGAATAATTTTACATGTTCATGTCCAATCCCGTTCACTGGACGACATTGTGAAACTGAAATAAATCCTTGCGTTGGAAACAAATGTCAAAATGGAGCAACTTGTACAATTTTAACAAACTTCCGTGATTATCAATGTACTTGTCCAAAAGGATTTACTGGACGTTTTTGTGAAAATGATATTGATGAATGTTCTAATGGACGTGGTAATCCATGTAAAAATGGTGGTAAGTGTATTAATACACATGGAAGTTTTGAATGTGAAAGTCAACCATCATTACCTAAAAATGATGATAAAGATGATAAAGATAAAAATTTTGATTTTAAAGATGATGAAATTGAATGTTCTAGACATTCTTGTCATCCACAATGTCCAAATAAAGAGGAATGCTTCCTTGGTAATGGTAATCCATGGTCAAAATGTCATCGACCATCATTCTGTTGGTCAAGATTTTCTAATGGAAAGTGTGATGAAGAATGTAATAATCGAGATTGTTTATATGATGGTAAAGATTGTTCATCATCATCATCATCATCATCAGCAACAAGTGAAGGTTCAAAAGGATATAGACAATCAAGTTTACCTGCTTTCTTTCCAACTGCAAGTGATTCTGGTAATGATAAAAAATCTAATCCTAATAATAATCCTGCTAAATTAAAATGCGATGAAAGAAATGATTACTATTGTCTTGAAAATTATGGTAATGGAAATTGTGATAGTGGATGTGATTCAAGTGAATGTGGTTGGGATGGTTTAGATTGTTATAATGGAAAACGAATACTTGGACGTGGTGAATTATTTATAACCGTTGATTTACCTTATAATGATTTGAAGGATGATAACGTTAAATTATCTAAATTTTTACGAGATTTATCCAGAATATCTGGTTCAATTCTTCGTATTAAAAGAAATGAAAATGGTGAGAAAGAGATTCATCCAATTATGACAAACAGTGGTACATATTGGTCAAATTTATCATTAATTATTGATAATAGTAATTGTCATCCTGATTGTTATGAAGATGCATCATCATTAGCAAACTTTTTTGCTGCTTTAGAAAGTCGTAAAGTTGATATGGGTGAACAAGGTATGGTTTCTGCATTGTCCATTAAGAAAGTACAATCAACAATTGATCCTGCTGATTTGTTACCCATTGGTAATTCAACAAGTGAACAACCCACATTTTGGGGTGTTTTTGTTGGATGTTTGGTAATCACTTGCGTTGCTTCAGCATTATTAATACATGTTGCCGTTAAAACAAAGAATAAAGTTTCTGGAACAATTACTTGGTTCCCTTATGGTTTTGCAACAACTGTTAGTAACAATAATGATGATAATTCTGGTTACCAACGTTCAGTATCAACTTGTGCTGCTGCATCTGGAAATTTTGATAGATCTTCAAAAAATGGACGAAATAATTCACGTTTTAATAATAATCAGACAAATTCGCTATCTCGAGGTGGAAGACGGCACAATAATCAGGATAATATTTATGGTCTTCATCATTATGATAATCGTAATCAATTATATTATGATAGTAAAGAAGCAAGATTAATAAATAATAGTGCTAAAAATAGTGTTGCATCAATGGAAACAAAAACTGAGACAATTTATGAAGAACCAATTGATCCTCGTTCTTGGTCACAAATTCAACATCATTATGAAGCATATACTGGAGATACACAATTAATACCTCAACCACCACCACCACCGCCAATAATTAAAACTGAAATGATAACATTTAATAATGATGAACCAATGACACCACCAATGATGAATTCAGAATCTGGTGATTGTCTAATGAGAAGTGAAGATATTGTTGGACCTGATGGATTAACACCATTAATGATATTTTCAGCTTTTGGTGATTCAGTTCCATATTGTGAAACAATTGTTGATACTGAAATGAATACTGGTGTTAATATTAATGGTGGTCAACCACAATCACAGCAATCACAACAATCCCAACAAAATACCCAAATTGATAGTTTTGATAAATTAATGTCAAATCAAGCAAATATTGATGCAACTGGTGAAAAAACTGGTGAAACATGTCTTCATTTAGCAGCTCGTTTTGCTCGTGCTGATGCTGCTAAAAGATTATTAGCCAGTGGTGCTAATTGTAATGCTAGAGATTCAACTGGACGAACACCTTTACATTCAGCTATTGCTGCTGATGCAAGAGGCGTATTTGAATTGTTATTGAGACACAGAGCAACTGATTTAAATGCTCAAACAAATGATGGTACAACACCATTAATCAGTGCAACTCGATTAGCTTTGAATGGTATGGTAAATGATTTAATTCAAGCCGAAGCTGATGTTAATGCATCTGATAAGAAGGGTAGAACAGCTCTTCATTGGTCTGCATCAACTAATAATGATGAAGTTGTTAGAATGTTACTTCGTAATAATGCTAATCGTGATGCTCAAGATAATGAAGAATGTACACCATTATTTTTAGCTGCTCGAGAAGGAGCTTATCAAGCTGTAAGAGTTTTATTGGAACATTCTGCTAATAAAGAAATAACTGATCATATGGATAGATATCCTCATGATATTGCTGCTGAAAAATGTCACCATGATATTGTTGAACTTCTTAATACATTTAAATCTGATCAGAATAATCAGTCACAAAACCAAGGACAAGGACAAGGACAATCTCAAACTCAAACTCAAACTCAAATACCAACTCAATCTCAATCTCAAGTTCAAACACAAATTCAGACAAAGACACCAATAAAAACATCGTCACAATCCCAGTCAGCCCAATCTCAGACTCAAACTCAATCATCATCATCAACAACAATATCGTCATCTTCAACAACACAAATTTTAACACCTCAAAAAATAAGTCAAAATACTGGCTCATCAACATTACAAAGACAATCACATTCTAGTGTTAAACCAGGTAATGCACTTAAAAGATCAAATACTAATCCTAATCTTGGTAATGGTACTTTAAAAGCAAGCCGAGCTAGAAAGTCAGCTAAAACTTCAGCTTCACCTTATAATCAGTCTAATTCTAATCAACAATTAAAAGTAAAATCAGTTAATGTACAACAACAACAACAAAATGAATCTACAAAAGTTATAACTTCAGGTCAAAAAGGATCACAGAATAATAATAACTCAACTTTACAATCGCAAATTCAACATCATCATCATAACCATCATCAACAACAACAACAACAGCATCAGAATTCAACAAATGTACAAAATCAACAGGTTAATGATAGTCAAGTTGTTCAAGAAACAAAACAAATAATAAATCAACAACAACAATTTCAACAACAAGGAGATCAGCAACATCTTTTACAAACACTAGATCAACAACAATTATTACAAGCATCTCAAATAAAAAACAATCAACATCATATTCAACAACCGCCAACGTTACCACAAAGAAACAATTTAAATGTAAATAATTCACAGCATCAAATACAATTAACAACATCTCATATCACTAGTCAACCAACAATACAACAACAACAACAACAAGTTAATCATTATGACTATTTAACTTTAACATCACCACAACATATAATGCCATTATCTCCACCTCACAGCTATTCAACAAATCCATCTCCACATTTACTTTCACCACAAACACCATCAATGTTATCACCACCAATTCATCAAACAGCACCAAAATCACCATCAACAACACAAATAACTCAACTTATTCAACATCAACATCAACATCATCATAATCAAAATCAGAATCAGAATCAGAATCAATCTAATTCTCATATATTGAAACAATCACAGCAACAACTGCAAACTCAGCAACCAATTTATGCTGTACCTGCATCAAATAATGTGGTACGTTATATTATCTTGTGAATATTTTCATTTTTATTTTAAATTTCAATCAAAATTTTCTCAGTGTTTCTCAGTATTTCTCAGTATAAAGAGTTCACATTATTTTTTTTAAACTTTCACTAGAACATTTTGACTTAGTTATATTGATAGTTATTATATATATTGTTATGATTGTTTGTGATCAAGGCCGAGATGAAATCCACTTTCTTTGACTTCGCCATTTTTTCAAACAAAATATTCTTATACTTTTTAACTTGTCCTCTTTTCCTCCTTTCTTCTCTCTTTCTCTTCTCTCTTACTCTATGTATTCAATCTTTTCTCGCTTTATCGTCCTCTCTTCTTTCATCATCAAATTATAACTTGCTGCCCCTTCAACTCTCTTTAAATCTCACTTACACTCTCTCCCTCTCTTTACGTTTCTCTAACGAATGGCATATGGTAATGGTAAACCCACCGATTGAACATAACTTTTTCTTCATTTTCTTCTTTTTCTTCTTCTTCTCTGGTCTCTCTCCATCTCCCTTTCTCTCTTTCTTTTTCTCTTTCTCTTTGTTCCTCTATTTTCACTTTGGCCTTCGGTCGGTTGTTGGGTCTACTTTATCTTTCTCTACTTTCCTCGCGATCAAGTTACTGTTGTGATAAAGAGACAAACAACTGTAAGAAAGCTGCAAAAGAAGGCAATAAGAAAGTAACTTCAGGTTTTGACCTGACTTAAGTCTGGACAAACGTCTTGAGATGTAAGAAGAAGAAGAGAAGAAGAAGAAGAGAAGAAGAAGAAGAAGAAGAAGAAGGAATGAGAAGAGGGAAAGATAACAAAGAAAGGGAAGGACGCGGGTAAAGTAATAATCATAAATACAGAGAGAATCCATTGCCTAGAGGTTAATGTTATTGAAAATGTAAATGCGAATGAAAAGGTTGTTGGAATTTCGACCTTTTTTTTCTTAGTTACAAAAAATATATTTTACACAGACATATAAGAGCCAGACAATGTTCGTAAAAATAAAATCAAATCAAATAGAATTAGAAAAAGGGTCAAACAAAATGAACAAAAGGTTTTCATTTTTGATTGATTGAAGCCTCGCACAAAATCCTTTTCAAAATATTATTCATCTTGGTTTTAGATATTAATATCGGTTTTAATATATCTGTCTGATAGGCGTTTATTTATCTCTTTAATTAAGCATTTTAACAAAGTTAGTTTTTAATTGTCTAGTTAGTTGTTAATTTCCAATTAATATTGAAAATAAACTTATTGAGAAACAGGATAAAAAATAATTAAAAGATATAAGACTAGTCAAGACGAGACATAAATGATATAAAATGCTTGTGTTGATCAATGCTATGCCATGATCAACGCCATTTTACAATGAGTATCCAATTACATAACAATCAATTAATGATCAGATTTATTATGAAGATATAAAGAAAGAAAGAGAAGAAAAAAAAAGAATTGAAATATGAAGATAATAAAGGCAAGAAAAAGAAAGATCAAGAAAATTATAAAGACAATAATAATAAACAGTGAGAACGACAATGTCTCATGTCTCATAGATATAATACTATTTTAAACAAAACTTATTTAACTTACGAAGACAACAACTAAAAAAGTGAGATAAATTTTAAGCGTTAAGCGTGGGAGAGAATTAAATGTGAAATGAAAGAGAAAAAAAGAAACATGTAAAATGAAGATAAAGATGAAGATGAAGATGAGCTTGAGAAAAAAAGGTCACCAGAAAAAAAGTCATCAGGCTAATGCTAAGCTAATAACTAAGCTACTATTTTTTACTGACGATTCTTTAACATTGAATATTTAAAATTTTCTCAGAACATGAAGTTAAGAAGAAGAAGAAGAAGGAGAAGAGGATGATGATAAAGATGATGATGAAGCTGATGATGAAGCTGATGATGAAGCTGATGATAGAGTAATGTTTTCTTTTATTTCCTGTGAGTTTCAGTTATCCGGTTCAAAAGAAATTCACTGAGAAAATCAATTTGAAATTATCTTTATAAACTTTAAATCTTACTTTTGATTGATTAAAAAGATATCAAATAATCTAATCTAATCTAATCTAAACTAAACTTTATTTTATTTTTATTTTATTTCTCTTTTTAGCAAAACAATTATTCAAATGATTCAATGTCTTATTACATGACTCCAAGTCCAGATTCACCTGAAACATGGTCAACTCAAGCTTCATCACCTCAAGGAATCAGTAATTGGCATGAAACATCTATTTACACAACTTTACCACCATCAAATGTTAATAATGTTAATCAACATCAGCATACAATTCAATATATTCAACAACAACAACAGCAACATCTTCTACATAACCATCAAACACAACACCAACAACTACAGCTACAACCACAGCAGCAACAACAACATCAATTGATTCTTACGACAGTAAATGATCAAGTAATGACAACAATTAATCCAATAAACACATCAACAATGACATCCGTTAATCAGGATACATCAGTCAATCAAACTGTTGCTGTTTTCATTTAATTTAACTTTTGTATATTTATTAAAAACCTCTGTAAATCTAAAACCAAATTTAACTTACTATATCTGTAAATACAAGCTGATAATATCTGTATATATCTAACGATCTCTCGAACAAAAACTTGTGATTCATCAACATATCTTGTGTATCATCGACACTTTCATTGTGTTTCGAATAAAGTATTGCATTTACAACGAAATCTTACTTAAATGTATTTAATTTAAAAAAAATAGCATTCAATTATATATTTATTGACACAATGGTGTTTATTTTAGGATCCTATTAGATGATTAAAGGTGAATAACAATATTTAGATCTTTAGACAATCCAATCGTTTGCAAAATATTGGTATCCATCGATGGTTACCACTGCATAGTTAACATAATCTGAAACGGATACTGTCAAGTTACTCTCCAGGTCTTGTTTAAGCAGAGGATACGGTTTGGCTAATTTATAATTAGTTTTAATTAAATTGTGGACAGAAATCAAAAAGTTTGACGAAGAAATTAATTCAGGTTAAAAATACGATCCATGATCCTTCTTATTAATTCAAACTGATCTTTCAATAATCTCAAAATGATGTTAAAATTTTCTGTCAATTGAAATTGTAGTTAGGCAATTGTTGTAAGTTATGTTTTAAAATTGAAGTTGATTCGCTAATCAAGTATATTCGGTCATCGGATAAATGAGAAAATGAAGAAGAGTAAATAAGTTAATCTGTAACAATTTACTGCTTATTTTAAAACTTTAATGTTTATTTCAACTTCTTTATGAATGAGCATAACTTTAGCTCCGAAATATCGTTAAAAAGCTTTACTTGACAATTTTTTCTTCAACATTCATCAAGATTTAGTTACATTTAATCTCAAAGAGTATTTAGAGGCAAATTAACAGAGAAAATCTTTTACTCAAAAACAATTTAGCAAATTACAGACTTTTCACTTTCCAAGTTATGGCTAAACATACATTTCGAGAATTCATTCAAGTCAAGAAGCATTCAAAGTGGAGACACTTTCATTGACCAAAAATTAAGGTTTGAACCAATTACTAGTTCATTTGTATGTTTGATGTGTGAATCGAACTCGCATTCACATTTTAATCTTTACAAGTCAAGCATAGACGATTAGGTGTATTTTTGTGTATTTAACAATGCATTTTTTACACTAAATGTCCGAATATTTATAAACAATTTAATTTTGAAACCAAAGTATTCCGATTTATGCGTTTCGGGACTTTAATCGGGTGAAGCCTTAAGGTATACTTCACCCAAACCTTAAATTGATGAACCAAGGCTTGGAACTGGTTCAAATCAAGCAAAAGTCAGATTCCATTTGATTAACGAAAACTGAAGCAAATAAACAAATCTAATTAAGTTGAAGTGTACTAATTAATCCAATGATAATAACATAGTAATTAATGAGTATTAAAGGATCCAGAAAGAGCCTTGTAAGTGACCCGGTAATGGGATAAATGATGAAGATCAAAAATGTATTTATATTTAGCAGCTAAAATTAAAGATGAACAGTTCATAACAAGAAACAGATAGAAACAGATTTTTTCATTGTAACGCTAGAAAAATAAACATTATTATTGAGAAAGTAATTTAACATTTGCTCTGGGAATTGTTTACTTCAATGATAACAAGTGACCTGTGACCTGACCAAGGTCTGTATCAGTGAGAAAGTGAACACAAAAACGCGAACTCACCTTTATTACTTTCTCTAACCTTATTTATTTGGCTGACTTTTCGCCTTCAGTTTGTCAACAGCAGGTAAAAGTCAGACTATGAGAGGTAACAACATTCTTGCATCCTAATCAACTTTTACAATCTAATCATCTAAATTGATCATAATTCAGGGTTGATCCATGGTTAATCAACGGAAGCTATCTAATGATTTACGCCTGA
Source organism: Tetranychus piercei (assembly GCA_036759885.1). Taxonomy (NCBI): domain Eukaryota; kingdom Metazoa; phylum Arthropoda; class Arachnida; order Trombidiformes; family Tetranychidae; genus Tetranychus; species Tetranychus piercei. The sequence goes on along the minus strand of CM071879.1, from coordinate 20,976,228 downwards.
TTTGCATCTTTAAATTGATAGTCAACAGAAGCAAATAAAACCTTTCAACATCAGACAACACAAAATATTTGCTTTAATTTGCATATAAAATTGAGTCCATAATTTTGCCGCAATAATCACAAAATTAACCAAATTCATGCGTAACTTACAATGAAAGTCAATATACTTGTTTAAATGAATGGAAACTTAATTTTAAATTGATTCACACTTGACAATGCCAAACTCATTTTCAAGTTATCAATAATCAACTGAACCAGATGCTAAACGATGAAACAGCTTGATTGATTAAAATAATTCAATGAAAGCAGCAAACTTTTGATTTAGACTGCAATCTCAATTTTAATAATCACCATCTAAATCTTGAAGAAACTCTTGAGTTAATATTTAACTTCTCATGGTCAAGCAGCATGAGAACCAATGTTAACATGAAAATTGTTTTTTAACTCAACCTAATAAGATAAATAGTGATGAAAGCAAAGAGAGGAAAACTGGAAAATTTATCGAAACAATTTGATAAACAATTTAACTTTAATTCTGATCTTTAAGGCTAAAAGTTGACCGTTTGAAGGCTTATAATCAAGATTAAACTTTGTCATCAACCCTGAAGCATTGAATACAATAATCGCTATTAACTTTTTGTCATCCAACTTCATCCCAACTTCATAATCATCATCATCATCACCATGAGAGCTAAACCCGTAAAAGCGAGACTAATGATTATACAGATTGTATCCTGTTGTTGTAATTTGTATTTTTCCCATAGGAAAGGAAATGTTGAGAGACAATGAAAAGAAATCACAGAATCAACATTATAATCATTATAACTACTTGTATTACCTTAATTAGTAAACGGATTTAGCGAATAATCAATGTTTTTCAAGTTGAAATAATTAGTTGATTGAAAAATGAAAGTTTTACGTATTTCGTAAAATCCTTTTACTTTTCCTTGATTAGGCATTTTTCAAGATTAATACTAATTGATATTCATTCAGAATAATTTATCTTGGTAAAGTTTTGCATTATTAATTGTTATTGTTCAACAAAAACAAATAAATATCAATGGTTGGTCTTATTCATGGGCAGTCTTGGCGTTTGTTAATCTTTTTGAGTGAAAATGTTCAAAGGTTTTTGCCTTCGTAATGTTTTGTTGCATTGGTTTTTGGTGGTTTAATAATCATCAGTAAGGTCAATTGAAATGCTGTGTAAACCCTAAAATTTAACCTTTATTTGGTTCTATTGACCTCAACTATTTTACATTCACAAGTTATTTACTTGAACCACCTTTACTCTTTTACCTTTTCATGTGTATTATTTATTTCCAACGGTCATTCCTTCTTTCTGCCTTCATCTTTCACCATTTACTTTTAGCTTACCTTTTGTTGTCCATTTTTTCAACCTTTGCATTTAAGTTTATTGTTATTCATTGAGAGGTTATATTTGTTGGAATTTATTGTTGCTTCTTAAAAATAAAATGGCTATTTTGTGTCTTTAGAAATACGATTTGATTTGAAGGAGAAATTTATGTAAGTTTTAGATTATAGAATGATAGTTTCTGAATGGGAATGAAAATGTCTGGAGGGTAATTCAATATAAATATAAGCATTTTATTTGCTTCAAACATTTATGAAATGGGAAAATATTCTAGACGCAGAATTTTTTACATACAAAAGATCACGAGTGATCTTGAAATTTACAGATAAAATCAGCTAGAAGCTAATTTAATTTAGATTTACAGAGGTTTTTAATAAATATACAAAAGTTAAATTAAATGAAAACAGCAACAGTTTGATTGACTGATGTATCCTGATTAACGGATGTCATTGTTGATGTGTTTATTGGATTAATTGTTGTCATTACTTGATCATTTACTGTCGTAAGAATCAATTGATGTTGTTGTTGCTGCTGTGGTTGTAGCTGTAGTTGTTGGTGTTGTGTTTGATGGTTATGTAGAAGATGTTGCTGTTGTTGTTGTTGAATATATTGAATTGTATGCTGATGTTGATTAACATTATTAACATTTGATGGTGGTAAAGTTGTGTAAATAGATGTTTCATGCCAATTACTGATTCCTTGAGGTGATGAAGCTTGAGTTGACCATGTTTCAGGTGAATCTGGACTTGGAGTCATGTAATAAGACATTGAATCATTTGAATAATTGTTTTGCTAAAAAGAGAAATAAAATAAAAATAAAATAAAGTTTAGTTTAGATTAGATTAGATTAGATTATTTGATATCTTTTTAATCAATCAAAAGTAAGATTTAAAGTTTATAAAGATAATTTCAAATTGATTTTCTCAGTGAATTTCTTTTGAACCGGATAACTGAAACTCACAGGAAATAAAAGAAAACATTACTCTATCATCAGCTTCATCATCAGCTTCATCATCAGCTTCATCATCATCTTTATCATCATCCTCTTCTCCTTCTTCTTCTTCTTCTTAACTTCATGTTCTGAGAAAATTTTAAATATTCAATGTTAAAGAATCGTCAGTAAAAAATAGTAGCTTAGTTATTAGCTTAGCATTAGCCTGATGACTTTTTTTCTGGTGACCTTTTTTTCTCAAGCTCATCTTCATCTTCATCTTTATCTTCATTTTACATGTTTCTTTTTTTCTCTTTCATTTCACATTTAATTCTCTCCCACGCTTAACGCTTAAAATTTATCTCACTTTTTTAGTTGTTGTCTTCGTAAGTTAAATAAGTTTTGTTTAAAATAGTATTATATCTATGAGACATGAGACATTGTCGTTCTCACTGTTTATTATTATTGTCTTTATAATTTTCTTGATCTTTCTTTTTCTTGCCTTTATTATCTTCATATTTCAATTCTTTTTTTTTCTTCTCTTTCTTTCTTTATATCTTCATAATAAATCTGATCATTAATTGATTGTTATGTAATTGGATACTCATTGTAAAATGGCGTTGATCATGGCATAGCATTGATCAACACAAGCATTTTATATCATTTATGTCTCGTCTTGACTAGTCTTATATCTTTTAATTATTTTTTATCCTGTTTCTCAATAAGTTTATTTTCAATATTAATTGGAAATTAACAACTAACTAGACAATTAAAAACTAACTTTGTTAAAATGCTTAATTAAAGAGATAAATAAACGCCTATCAGACAGATATATTAAAACCGATATTAATATCTAAAACCAAGATGAATAATATTTTGAAAAGGATTTTGTGCGAGGCTTCAATCAATCAAAAATGAAAACCTTTTGTTCATTTTGTTTGACCCTTTTTCTAATTCTATTTGATTTGATTTTATTTTTACGAACATTGTCTGGCTCTTATATGTCTGTGTAAAATATATTTTTTGTAACTAAGAAAAAAAAGGTCGAAATTCCAACAACCTTTTCATTCGCATTTACATTTTCAATAACATTAACCTCTAGGCAATGGATTCTCTCTGTATTTATGATTATTACTTTACCCGCGTCCTTCCCTTTCTTTGTTATCTTTCCCTCTTCTCATTCCTTCTTCTTCTTCTTCTTCTTCTTCTCTTCTTCTTCTTCTCTTCTTCTTCTTACATCTCAAGACGTTTGTCCAGACTTAAGTCAGGTCAAAACCTGAAGTTACTTTCTTATTGCCTTCTTTTGCAGCTTTCTTACAGTTGTTTGTCTCTTTATCACAACAGTAACTTGATCGCGAGGAAAGTAGAGAAAGATAAAGTAGACCCAACAACCGACCGAAGGCCAAAGTGAAAATAGAGGAACAAAGAGAAAGAGAAAAAGAAAGAGAGAAAGGGAGATGGAGAGAGACCAGAGAAGAAGAAGAAAAAGAAGAAAATGAAGAAAAAGTTATGTTCAATCGGTGGGTTTACCATTACCATATGCCATTCGTTAGAGAAACGTAAAGAGAGGGAGAGAGTGTAAGTGAGATTTAAAGAGAGTTGAAGGGGCAGCAAGTTATAATTTGATGATGAAAGAAGAGAGGACGATAAAGCGAGAAAAGATTGAATACATAGAGTAAGAGAGAAGAGAAAGAGAGAAGAAAGGAGGAAAAGAGGACAAGTTAAAAAGTATAAGAATATTTTGTTTGAAAAAATGGCGAAGTCAAAGAAAGTGGATTTCATCTCGGCCTTGATCACAAACAATCATAACAATATATATAATAACTATCAATATAACTAAGTCAAAATGTTCTAGTGAAAGTTTAAAAAAAATAATGTGAACTCTTTATACTGAGAAATACTGAGAAACACTGAGAAAATTTTGATTGAAATTTAAAATAAAAATGAAAATATTCACAAGATAATATAACGTACCACATTATTTGATGCAGGTACAGCATAAATTGGTTGCTGAGTTTGCAGTTGTTGCTGTGATTGTTTCAATATATGAGAATTAGATTGATTCTGATTCTGATTCTGATTTTGATTATGATGATGTTGATGTTGATGTTGAATAAGTTGAGTTATTTGTGTTGTTGATGGTGATTTTGGTGCTGTTTGATGAATTGGTGGTGATAACATTGATGGTGTTTGTGGTGAAAGTAAATGTGGAGATGGATTTGTTGAATAGCTGTGAGGTGGAGATAATGGCATTATATGTTGTGGTGATGTTAAAGTTAAATAGTCATAATGATTAACTTGTTGTTGTTGTTGTTGTATTGTTGGTTGACTAGTGATATGAGATGTTGTTAATTGTATTTGATGCTGTGAATTATTTACATTTAAATTGTTTCTTTGTGGTAACGTTGGCGGTTGTTGAATATGATGTTGATTGTTTTTTATTTGAGATGCTTGTAATAATTGTTGTTGATCTAGTTTTTGTAAAAGATGTTGCTGATCTCCTTGTTGTTGAAATTGTTGTTGTTGATTTATTATTTGTTTTGTTTCTTGAACAACTTGACTATCATTAACCTGTTGATTTTGTACATTTGTTGAATTCTGATGCTGTTGTTGTTGTTGTTGATGATGGTTATGATGATGATGTTGAATTTGCGATTGTAAAGTTGAGTTATTATTATTCTGTGATCCTTTTTGACCTGAAGTTATAACTTTTGTAGATTCATTTTGTTGTTGTTGTTGTACATTAACTGATTTTACTTTTAATTGTTGATTAGAATTAGACTGATTATAAGGTGAAGCTGAAGTTTTAGCTGACTTTCTAGCTCGGCTTGCTTTTAAAGTACCATTACCAAGATTAGGATTAGTATTTGATCTTTTAAGTGCATTACCTGGTTTAACACTAGAATGTGATTGTCTTTGTAATGTTGATGAGCCAGTATTTTGACTTATTTTTTGAGGTGTTAAAATTTGTGTTGTTGAAGATGACGATATTGTTGTTGATGATGATGATTGAGTTTGAGTCTGAGATTGGGCTGACTGGGATTGTGACGATGTTTTTATTGGTGTCTTTGTCTGAATTTGTGTTTGAACTTGAGATTGAGATTGAGTTGGTATTTGAGTTTGAGTTTGAGTTTGAGATTGTCCTTGTCCTTGTCCTTGGTTTTGTGACTGATTATTCTGATCAGATTTAAATGTATTAAGAAGTTCAACAATATCATGGTGACATTTTTCAGCAGCAATATCATGAGGATATCTATCCATATGATCAGTTATTTCTTTATTAGCAGAATGTTCCAATAAAACTCTTACAGCTTGATAAGCTCCTTCTCGAGCAGCTAAAAATAATGGTGTACATTCTTCATTATCTTGAGCATCACGATTAGCATTATTACGAAGTAACATTCTAACAACTTCATCATTATTAGTTGATGCAGACCAATGAAGAGCTGTTCTACCCTTCTTATCAGATGCATTAACATCAGCTTCGGCTTGAATTAAATCATTTACCATACCATTCAAAGCTAATCGAGTTGCACTGATTAATGGTGTTGTACCATCATTTGTTTGAGCATTTAAATCAGTTGCTCTGTGTCTCAATAACAATTCAAATACGCCTCTTGCATCAGCAGCAATAGCTGAATGTAAAGGTGTTCGTCCAGTTGAATCTCTAGCATTACAATTAGCACCACTGGCTAATAATCTTTTAGCAGCATCAGCACGAGCAAAACGAGCTGCTAAATGAAGACATGTTTCACCAGTTTTTTCACCAGTTGCATCAATATTTGCTTGATTTGACATTAATTTATCAAAACTATCAATTTGGGTATTTTGTTGGGATTGTTGTGATTGCTGTGATTGTGGTTGACCACCATTAATATTAACACCAGTATTCATTTCAGTATCAACAATTGTTTCACAATATGGAACTGAATCACCAAAAGCTGAAAATATCATTAATGGTGTTAATCCATCAGGTCCAACAATATCTTCACTTCTCATTAGACAATCACCAGATTCTGAATTCATCATTGGTGGTGTCATTGGTTCATCATTATTAAATGTTATCATTTCAGTTTTAATTATTGGCGGTGGTGGTGGTGGTTGAGGTATTAATTGTGTATCTCCAGTATATGCTTCATAATGATGTTGAATTTGTGACCAAGAACGAGGATCAATTGGTTCTTCATAAATTGTCTCAGTTTTTGTTTCCATTGATGCAACACTATTTTTAGCACTATTATTTATTAATCTTGCTTCTTTACTATCATAATATAATTGATTACGATTATCATAATGATGAAGACCATAAATATTATCCTGATTATTGTGCCGTCTTCCACCTCGAGATAGCGAATTTGTCTGATTATTATTAAAACGTGAATTATTTCGTCCATTTTTTGAAGATCTATCAAAATTTCCAGATGCAGCAGCACAAGTTGATACTGAACGTTGGTAACCAGAATTATCATCATTATTGTTACTAACAGTTGTTGCAAAACCATAAGGGAACCAAGTAATTGTTCCAGAAACTTTATTCTTTGTTTTAACGGCAACATGTATTAATAATGCTGAAGCAACGCAAGTGATTACCAAACATCCAACAAAAACACCCCAAAATGTGGGTTGTTCACTTGTTGAATTACCAATGGGTAACAAATCAGCAGGATCAATTGTTGATTGTACTTTCTTAATGGACAATGCAGAAACCATACCTTGTTCACCCATATCAACTTTACGACTTTCTAAAGCAGCAAAAAAGTTTGCTAATGATGATGCATCTTCATAACAATCAGGATGACAATTACTATTATCAATAATTAATGATAAATTTGACCAATATGTACCACTGTTTGTCATAATTGGATGAATCTCTTTCTCACCATTTTCATTTCTTTTAATACGAAGAATTGAACCAGATATTCTGGATAAATCTCGTAAAAATTTAGATAATTTAACGTTATCATCCTTCAAATCATTATAAGGTAAATCAACGGTTATAAATAATTCACCACGTCCAAGTATTCGTTTTCCATTATAACAATCTAAACCATCCCAACCACATTCACTTGAATCACATCCACTATCACAATTTCCATTACCATAATTTTCAAGACAATAGTAATCATTTCTTTCATCGCATTTTAATTTAGCAGGATTATTATTAGGATTAGATTTTTTATCATTACCAGAATCACTTGCAGTTGGAAAGAAAGCAGGTAAACTTGATTGTCTATATCCTTTTGAACCTTCACTTGTTGCTGATGATGATGATGATGATGATGAACAATCTTTACCATCATATAAACAATCTCGATTATTACATTCTTCATCACACTTTCCATTAGAAAATCTTGACCAACAGAATGATGGTCGATGACATTTTGACCATGGATTACCATTACCAAGGAAGCATTCCTCTTTATTTGGACATTGTGGATGACAAGAATGTCTAGAACATTCAATTTCATCATCTTTAAAATCAAAATTTTTATCTTTATCATCTTTATCATCATTTTTAGGTAATGATGGTTGACTTTCACATTCAAAACTTCCATGTGTATTAATACACTTACCACCATTTTTACATGGATTACCACGTCCATTAGAACATTCATCAATATCATTTTCACAAAAACGTCCAGTAAATCCTTTTGGACAAGTACATTGATAATCACGGAAGTTTGTTAAAATTGTACAAGTTGCTCCATTTTGACATTTGTTTCCAACGCAAGGATTTATTTCAGTTTCACAATGTCGTCCAGTGAACGGGATTGGACATGAACATGTAAAATTATTCACTAAATCATAACATGTTCCACCATTTAAACACATAGGTCCAGCAATATTATTTGAAAACAAGCATTCGTCGATATTAGTTTCACAATTAACTCCAGTATATCCGGGTGGACAAGTACAAGTGTAATGAGATACAAGGTTATTACACTTTCCACCATGCAAACAAGGTGCTGATATACATTCATTTATATCAGATTGACATCTAATTCCAGTGAATCCAGGTGGACAATGGCAAATAAATGAACCTGGTTTAGGTCCAGTAGCACAACTACCACCATTATAACAAGGGTTAGATTCACATTCATTATAATCATTAAGACATCTTGGACCAAAATAACCACGAGGACATGAACATCTAAATGAATTTTCTAAATCATGACAAGTTCCACCATTAGCACATGGATTAGATGCACACTCATCAATATCAATTTCACAAGTTTGACCAGAGAAACCAGGGAGACATTCACAAGTCTGCAAATTCAAAAAATATAATAAGTTTATATTAAATTATGCCAAAAGTATAATATAAGTATAGTTTATAAGTATCTCTAAACTTTTCTCCTTTCAATAACAAAATACGTAATACTTACAAATCCAGATATTTTATCATGACAAGTTGCTCCATTACGACAAGGTTTAGACCAACATTCGTCAGTATTTATCTCACATAAAGTTCCACTCGTTCCTTTGGGACATTCACATGAAAAACCATCAACAAGATCACGACAAGTTCCACCATAAAGACATGGAGTTGATAAACATTCATTTATTTGATTCTGGCAAAGTTTACCTAGTTAACAGATTTCATTAAAATTATAAGATTAGCTTAATTAAATAAAAGCCATAGATTTATCAATCAAATATAATGATAACGTCATTAATATTTATCATTATCTATTAATTAATTGGCTAAAAAAAGGAAAACTTGGTAAACAATGTAAACATAACCAAGAAATTATAATAATGTTTAAATTGAAAGATATATAATAATAGATTTCTTGAAAGATTTCTTCTTTTTTTGTCATATTTTAATAACTCATTTTAATAATTTCAAATGGTTATTAATTCATTAAATAATTAGACCAAATATATGTAGTAATAAATTTACCCTGATATCCTGGATCACATGAACATGAAAATCCATTTATATGGTCAACACATTTACCATGATGACAAGGTGATGATGCACAATCGTCGATATCAATGTCACAAGTTCTGCCAGTATATCCGGGTGCACATCGACAAGTAAATCCAGCAACATCATCAATACACGAACCACCATTTAAACATGGATCCGAGAAACATTCATTATCATTAAGTTCACATCTAGATCCAGAAAATCCAACTGGACATAAACATCTGAATGCATTAATTAAATCTGAACATATTCCTCCATTTAAACAAGGATTATCAGAACATTCATTAATATCAATTTCACATTGTTCTCCAGTAAATCCTTGCATACAGATACATCTATAACCACCTCTCATATCAAGACAAGTTCCATCATTTTGACATGGTGAAGAGTCACATTCATTGATATTTGTTTCACATCGAGCTCCCGTAAAACCAACTGCACAATCACACTTGAAAGATCCTGGAGTATTAACACAAACTCCACCATGTTCACAAGGACTTCCAGATTCTTCACATTCATTAATATCTACCGTACAATCAGTTCCTTTAAATCCAGGTGGACAAGAGCAAACATAAGTTCCATCGATTGGTGATGTATCACAAATAGCTCCAGAATGACATGGATTATTAGCACAAGCATCATCATATTGGCAAAATAATCCAGTTTTATCTGATGGACAATTACAATGAAATGTACCAACTCGATCTTCACAAGTACCACCATTTTTACATGGATTTCCGATACAATCATCAATGTTTATTGAACAATCAGGACCAGTCCAACCATTGACACAAATACAAGCATAAGATCCAGGTGTATTGACGCAAGTAGCTCCATTTTTACATTGAGATGATCTTAATGAACATTCATCAACATCTTTTGAGCAAAATTTTCCAGAAAATTGAGGTGTACATTGGCAAGTATAACTAGCAATACCATCGATACATGTAGCTCCATTTTGACATAAATTACCTTCACAATCATCAATATTAATTTCACAGTGATTTCCTTTAAATCCTCTTGGACATTGTCGTGAAAATACCAAAGATGGTAAAAATATAGCACAGAATAGTAGAGTCGATAATGAAATGGAGAAATGATGAAACGAGTGACTTGAATGATACATTATTGCAGCCAAAACTCAAGAATAGAATAAAAAGTATTAGAATCAGTGAAATATAAATTATTTGAAGCGAGTGGTCAAACCACTCATAAATTGATAAATTAAAAAGTTGACAAACTACAATAAAATTAAAGTTGTTGATAAAAATTAATCAATTAAAACTAAAGAATATAATTGATGACATAATTACAAAGAAATGAATACTGTTAGACGTTTTTTAAAAAACATGGCCACAAAGAGATGGAAAAGCCGTTAAAGTTTTGTTGCCGCAACAGAATGGCCGTCTAGCAAACAAATAACAACTGCTGTTTCAACTTCAAATCGCCACCAAACGACCAAATGTTACATTAGGAACTTGTTTGGAGGAAAGAAAAGAAAGAGAAACAGGACAAAAAAACCGTGGGAAAATGCGATCCAGCCTAAAAAGGAAAATCAAACTGAGAGGGAGAGAGAAAGAGAGACTCTTAACCGCTTACTTTGCTCGCTCTCTCTCTCTCTCTCTCTTTCTCTCTCTCTCATCTTCCCAATCATCTCTCTCATCCTCTTTTATATTAATATCTCTTATTATAGCAATGATTAGGGAATGTTATCATCAGAGTTGATACTTTATCTGGGTTCATCTTAAAAGTTGACAAATTAGTCAACATAAAGTCTATCAGTTCCAACTTAAACCAATCTTAAACCCTTTGCTAATTAGTAATAAGTATATTTACTGGGCTCGATAATTCCGGGCTAAATACTTATTTTAGAGCTACTTTCTTCTTGTATCAATGTTAGAGTGCGAAAAAATTGAAAATCACAATGTGTCGACTCTTTAAATGTATCGCTTGGCTGGCTCCTTCTCATCTCGGGACAATTTAATAAACATGTGTTTTATGTGCGGTTTTATTTATTTAATTCACTTGGGACATCAAAATGTATTGGGAGACAAATTTTTATTTGAAACAAGCAATAATCAATATGAAAGTTTACTTGATCATTTGTGTGGGACAATAAAAATTAAGGGTACATCTGTTGCACTCGAAACCTGTGAGATAATAATTGTTGTCAATCTGGACTTTTCATTTGATCAAGAAAAAATTTTAAAAAACTTTTTTAAAAAATTACAAGTTAAAGATTTTTCATCATTGGTGTGATGGTAGAATCGAAGATTCGTATTGGATTTGGGCCCTTCCAATTGGCGTTGATTCCAATTCCACTAGTTTATCGACTGATAAAATTCACTTGTCTCACTTATCAAAAGAATTGATTTTAAAATGAAAATAAAAGCTCATAATATAAGTTGCTTAGCATCAAGGTTTAGACCGAAATTGTGGTTGACCAGTCGATTAAAATTAGTAAAGTTGCCTTTTCGTTTTGGAAACCCCTATAAAAAATACCTGAAATGATGGTGAAAAAAGCTACTCAAATGCTTTGTCTGAAAAATCTTAACTTGCCAAATTAACGGTATTTAATCAGGAACTTTTTCACCCATTTTGTAAAGCAATTGAGTCGCTTCCTTGTAGGCCTAAGAAAAAATGATGGAAAAGATGGAATCAACATTTAAAAATTTAAAAAGTGAAAGCATTTTTGATGCTTCTGTTGAAATCAAGCTTAAGATTGATAAAAATAACTGAAACATAAGATTTATTGTAATTTAACAATTCTTGACGAAAACTTACTTCAGTATCAGCCCACTTCTCCGATCCTTTGTATTTTGTTACAATTGATTTAAGATGGTTTGTAGCTCTGTCCTTTTCCCGATTCAAAGCCAACAATGTCTTAGCAATCATAATTTCATTTTTCGAATAAAATCCTGGTTCAATTTTTTCTGCTCTTTCAAACATTTCAAGGGCTAACTCGTAACTTGCCTCTGGTAAAGAACCAAAAAACAAATCTGGATAAAAAATGGCATCAATTAAATTAAGCACATCAAGACCTAGTTAAACGAGCAGATGAAAAATATAACTCACTAGCAAGGTTTCTCTCGACCCAAGTAACAGAAGAGCATCCATAATGCCATTCACCAAGAAGATAATAAGCAGTCGGGTCGTGAGGTGAAAATTCAATGGCTTTTTCCATAAATTCTTTGATTCGAAGCAGATTAGCTATACGAGCTTTAGTTCCCTGTGCAGTTGAATATTCATCTAAAATAATGGCAGCCCACTGATAAACAAAAAGTTTTTTGAAAATGATGAAAATCACTTGAATAAAAACTTAAATTTATTCACCTTGTAAGCAGGTCCACATCTATCGTTAATCTTCAAAGATTTCTCAACCAGTGAAAAAGAGTTCTCCAATATACTCATATATTCTTGAGAACCTTTATCATTTCGGTATTTCAATTGGTGATAATTACAACGAGCAATCTTCCAGAGAACCTCATTATTCTCTTCCCAGCATTTGAGAGATTTTAATAATAACATCATTTCTTCTAATTTATTTGAATCAAACAGTTTATCAGCTTGATCTAGCAGTTGCTTCTCTTCATCTTTAGGCTCCGAGTAAGCGTATGCCAAAGTGAAAGCTAACAACGAAGGTATAACTTTTGAGCTATGATTGCAACGCTCAAACATAGATTTACTTGAACATCCAAAAAGTCGGCTGTGAACACTATTTCTGGACTGTTTGATATAGTTGACTAGAAACGAACGACAGACACGATTGTAAATTATTTTACTCATTGTGCACATGAGAATATTGGCAAAAACAATAAGCTGAAATGTAATATTAACGCGTCACATGAGATGGAAATTGAGTTGAGTTAACTTGATCAGAGAAATGTATGATTATTGAAACAAGGAAAAAACAGTAGAAAAGAATGATAACAATCAATAGGAATGGAGACTTGGAATGGAGAGAGATGAAGAAACAATCAGCTGAAAGCAGAACAAGTTTTTCTTGATCGATAAGCACCAAGTCAAAAAGTAAACAAATTAACTTCAAGTTGTTAAGAAGGTAGCATGAATTTAGACACTCAGCGAAACCATCTCGTTTTGTTGATTCAATTTATAAAGGCCAATAAATCTTTAGTTAACGAAAAATCACAACATAAAAATTCTTCAATTTTCACTAAAAACAATTAAAAGGGCTTAGATTTCTGATTCAGAATTCGTTTTGAATCTGATTGGAAAGTCTGAGTTTTAATTTAATATTAAAATGTATAAATTGATAAATCATTTTCATAAGATGATCAAAATTCTGGTCAGAAACCAAGGTAAGAAGGCATACAGAAATAAACAATACCTGAAACAGCTCGTGATAATTTTTTTAAACTGTAAATTACAATTATTTTCACCGACAGATGGCACTAGTTGTAACTGCTTTGAAAATTTCTATTTGAAATCTTACCTTCTATGCTTGTCAAGCCTAATATGACCATTAGGGGGCGATATACAGCCGAAAGGCTAAAGTCGTTCGTTTATGCGCTGACTATGACAGTGTGTAACCTTGTATTGTAAGAAATTACAGACATACAATAAATCTCCTCTTCGAAATACATGATATGTGTATATTATACCCACATCCTAACAGCAATTGCAAGTTTTCAACAAGATAGACACTCTGAAACAAAAGACAAACCGCAATCACACCTTAAGGATAAACCCAAATCACAATCCACAGCAATATTACCTAATTTTAAATATCATCAATGCATTTACAAAGAATCCCTCCTTTGTAGTCCAAGCTAAACAACAAATAAAATCTCCCTAAGGCAAGCAAACTAATGAATGAAAATACAGCTTGTCTCGACTTATAAATCTAATTTAGCTGATAACGCATATCCATCGTATCGTGTGAAACATTGTTCAAAAGGTAAGAGTATACGAGAATCCTTCAACTTTTTTTTCCATCTCAGAGTTTAATCTACGGCTGTCCAATCGAATCTGATTTAAGTTGGACTAATTCATCTGGCATGGAACAGTCTAATCCATAACAAATCCAGATCTAATTAATCTATGTAAATCCGATTATCTTCATTATTAAGTTGAGTATCAACTAGTAAGCTGAGACTTTTAAAAAGAAAAAGTTAGCTGACGGCTTACCAAATTTTGGTAACTACGACACACCATTGATTGATTGATGTTTATGGCAGTTGATTTGGAATTGAGAACGATAAAAGCAAATATATATAATTATAATTAATTTGAATATGCAACATACTGTTATAATATCAGTATTTTAAATATCTAGCTTCCACCACTTTTCGCCTTACCAAATTCAGTGTTGCACATTCTTGAATAGTGGCCAAAACTCGTCCTCTATATTTCTGTTAAATTGTGGGATTATCAGAAATAGACTATCAATTTGAAACAATCTTTAATGTATATTGTTAAAAAATTGAAGTAGATAGGCTGTAATGAATCAATCCTTTCTTTAGTGATGTGAGAATCTAAGTACAGTGCAAATGGGCAGCTGATTATAAAGTTTATTTCATCTAATTTCAATAACAATAGAGCTTTAATTTTATTATAAACAACCATCAAGTGTTTAAAAGTGGATTGTGAACTTAATAATATTTTAGTGGTTCAAACAATAAGGTTCTAAAAAACTTACAGACCATAATTAAAAAGATCCTTTAATAAGTTTTTGAAAATATCCATTAAACAATGTCTGTTTATTGGACTAAATTGATGTAAATTATAAAATCCAGTTTTCTTTTGTTGAATACTATTCGATCAAAAAATATTTAATTTTAGAAATACTAGAATTTGTTATCAATAGCAAATTGGTAAATTGCTATTACCTTACTCTTTGACGGTAATAAATTAGAACTATCGATTAGACCAAACAGGTTCGTTTTTCCAAGGTGTTAAATCCAATCTACCTAAAGTAGGATCTCTGCAGTCAATTTTAGGATTCCTGTTGGATCAAAGAGGTTTATAATGTTAAATTGGTTAAAATTATTAAACGGTGAAAATGACTTACCATCGAGAAGGAAGTAACATAGTTAAAGGTTGGACGTTTGTTATATCCCCATTGTCACACAAAATACGAGCCAATGTAGTTTTACGTATTTGCATCAATTGATCTGTAATATAAAATATTGACTTAATTGCAATAAACTCGATAAACAGTGAAGCTCAGTAAAGGAAAACTTACTTTTACTAAATGAAGACTCTAACTGGCCATGTTCATACCAGAATCTATCGCCCTCTTTCAATCGGCGAAATTGTTCTGCTATTATGCAAGCAAACACAGGCCCAACAGCTGCTCCTGGTAATTTAGTTTCCAGATTACCAGCAACAAACAAATCAATATCATCAACGGATTGATAAAGTGAAGCTAGTTGTTGAATCAATTCAGGATTTATCGTATCACCTAATTGTCTGAAATTAGATGCTCTTCGTAGTCCACAAGCTTCCCTCCATCGATTATAGTCTGGTATTCCATGATCTCGACCACGCTGAATATTGATTGAAATCAAATCCATTCCAAATCGAGATGATCGAGTTTTGAATAAATTATTGGTTAATTCAGGAGTGAAAAGATCATCTGATCTCCCAGAAGGTTGTCCAATCAATCCATTGACCATAAGAGATATTCCCTGAGGGTCATATAAAATTTCTGGATTGAAAAATAGGTTAGATAATCGCTGACGATCTACAACTTGATTATTGTCATTCCTTAATTCAAACAATCCAGGAACCAAAGTATGGAGGCGATAAGCAGCTGAAGCAAATCCAGAAACAATAGATGGATCTGTACTTGGATCATATCGAGTGGAGCCTTTGATCCGTGGATTAAGATCAAAGGCTTTCATAACCTTAGCACCTGTTAAAAATTAATTTTCAACAAAAACAATTCTTAATTCAATATTTTGCGGAAATTTAGATCAATTTCTTATGAATTATCACTTTTTCAGTATAATTTAATCAGTGAACCAATCTCACCTAAAATAACTGGAAGAAATTCTGAATAAATTATGTGTTGCAATTGGGCAACAACAATTCTTTTAGCTTCTTGGAATATTATTTCATCTGACCAGCCTGGATTTAATTGATGTAATTCAGAAGCAATAAGATTATGTTGACGAAGCCATATTGTATGAAGGACTGTTAATTGTGGATGTTCATTCAATCTTCCATCCCCTCCTCTGAAGCAGGATGCTGATCTTCGCACTGATTGACAAGATGCATTAACATCACGGGGTAATAAGAAACCAACTGGTGTTGAACTTGTTACCAAGAAACCAGATATACCTGATCGAAGTTGTCTTTCTTCATCCTCAGAGTTACCATAAATCATACCACCATCGATAAAAGAAGATAGCTGATTCAATTGTTCTCTTGGACCGGATTGACAACCTGGTCTTGGAGCCGCAGCAGATCGAACAACAGCCATACAATTAGTCCTAAACTGTGAATAAAACGGATCATCTGGAGGTAGTAAGACTGGAATACAAGCTGGATGAAGAAGTGATGGATCAATTTCAGCTTGCGAAGGGCAACATTGGATTCCTGCTGATCTGGTTATTCGGGTTGTTACCGTTAGTGTTAAATCGTGGTCTATGAATTGGCCAAAAACCATCAACATTAAGCTGTAACGAGAACTTGACTGAGACGATGAAGGTAGTAATGATAAACTAAGTACCCGAGCAGAAGGTAAAGGGGCGCCATTTTCACTTGCTCTTGGAGCATCAATAGAATCAGAGTAATCTGGAGGAAGTAAGCGTCCAAAGGGACTCAAGGCCTTACCCAGAGTGGGTCTATTCAAGTTGTTGCATGAACCATCAGGCTGTCGATATTTGGTGGATGGACAAGGTCTTTCAGGTGGACAACGATCTCTGATTGGACTATTCAATAATGATATTGATCTTAGAGCTAACATTTGTTCAGTTCCTTTTAACTGCAATCTATTTATTAATAAAAAACAATTTTTGAACTTATTCGACTTTTATTTTATGTTGTTGCTTGCAATTTACCCTTTAGCCAATTCAATGCCGACTCTGTTGATGAGTTCACCATTACGAGAAAGCAGAAGAGCTTCATCAGAGTGACCCAATAGCTCCTGGTGAAAAGATGAAGATGAACCGCGTTTAATAACCAAATTTTTCTTTATCAGTTCTTTCTCAATTGATTGAATTTTACGGAGCCAGTCAAGTCCATTAGAAGCGGCATTTTCAATTACAGTTGAAGGGAATTTTGGTAATCTAAATCCAGTTTCAAATCGTCGTCCAGCAATCTCAAATTGTGCAGTGATTGGAACTATAAAATCAATTTGAATCGACTCAGTTTGTGTTGAAATGGTAAAAATATATTGTCATTTACTTACGAGTTGTATTATCAATTAAATTTATTTCCTTTGGACAACAAATTCCCGTCGATTGTTTGTTCGTCTCGAAATTGCATTCTATTGGATCTGAGTTTAACAAATCTATTGTTTGGCATTCAATCAAAGGTGTACATCGAAAATTGACTGGACACAAAGATGATGGCTCCTGTGGTACTGTAGGTCGCCGGGTCGAAGGAGTAGGTCGCCTTTGGATTAGTGTATCCTCACTGGGTAATCCACTACTTCCATCAGGAAAAATGACTTGACCAGCAGTTATCACTGAGAGCCAAAGGACTATCAAATAATAATTAATCATGTTGAAACTACAATGTTAACTATCCAGTATACAAAGACTGATGCTGGTTTGCAATTTAATGAACAAATTGATTCACCTTCTATTATCTTTTTACGAGTTTTTCTTAACTGCAGGGAATCCCCTGAATGTTCAAGTTTTTGGTTGATTGTTTGTTTACTTGGCCCTTAACCATAATGGTTTTGACTACGCCAAGGTCTCAATTTAAAGCAATATTATTCTTTTTTTGTGGTTATAACCAATTCATCAATCAATGTTATTTTGTTTGAATGGTGATAGATTGGTTATTTTGAAGAAATCAACGCCTAATTTATTTCACTCATTGGTGAACACAGCAACAATATCATGGATTTTCCCAATTAGATTCAAGCTAAAACTAACATAAAACTCATAAAATAGTTCTGATCATTTTTTCATGATTAACATTCGATTTCTTGGAATTTACAAATAGCTTACGTCAAACTCTAATGATTAATATATTGATTTACGCGTTAAAATTACTATGTTCAA
The DNA here is from genome assembly GCA_036759885.1 of Tetranychus piercei. Taxonomy (NCBI): domain Eukaryota; kingdom Metazoa; phylum Arthropoda; class Arachnida; order Trombidiformes; family Tetranychidae; genus Tetranychus; species Tetranychus piercei. The sequence goes on along the minus strand of CM071879.1, from coordinate 20,957,792 downwards.
TTCGTTTTGTTTAACGTTGCTTTTTTAAATCCAAATAAAACTTGCTTAGGGTTCTAATCCGATTTTGAGCTGATGTAACGCAAAAACCATCATAAACTAAAACAAAATACCTTAAATAAAATTTGTGATTTAGCAATTATCTTATTCATTGTACGATTTTCAAAAGTAAAGTTTATTTCCAACATTTATTAAATGTTTAATTTGCATTCTATCATGATTTTTTCAATACTCTTATTAATGTGAAGATAATTATTTCAGCGAATTGAATAGCTATCACGATAATCAGAGAACCCATATAAAAGTAAAATAATTGATAAAATCCATTTCAATTTAGTGATTTCCAAACCAGATCAGTTGGTTTTGTAGACATTTCACCTTTGAATAAATCAAATTTGGACACTGGGAATACGTTTGCGCTCAGTATGGAATTGATATAAATATCATTTCGATTTTTACGCCAATTTCACTTTTAAAGACTCTTAATGTTCTGAATGAAGATGAAAAGTGAAAGGGTCAGATAAAAGGGAGTCGATTAACAAATATTTTCAAATGAGAGATGTATTACAATCTTTATTCACTCCATCTTTATCCAGTTGTCCAAAAGATGTATTTCACATTGCTAAAGTTCTCCAAATGTTTACGAAACTTTTACTCAGAAGAAATCCTGGATAGAATCATTCATTCCAATAAATCAAATTCTAGGACCTCAGCATAAGGCACATCATTTTAAAGATAAGTTTTTTTTATATTTCAGAGGCAGGAAATGTTCAAATGGAGTGTAAAATTCTTGAGTAATTGCGTAATCGGTCATTTACACGGTTTGTAAAGTCGTTAAAAAAGAGTGACATCGCTTTGTCAGTCCATGGACGATGTGGCACAGAATCACGAAATTTGTTGCTGACCCTCTCCTTCCTCTAAAGCTTCCTTCCTCTAAAGCTTCCTTCCTCGCATAACAGTGTATCTACCTCATCAAAACAAAATTTATGCTAAACCATGTGATTTGCGTGAGCATCTTTTCTTTTCTTTTGCTTGATTAGTTTCCTCTCAAATGATTTCTTCAGTTCGCTGATAACGAAAACGGTCGAGGACAAGGAGATTAATGTTAATAAGTCTATTACGGTTAATGGTTCGGTATCAAATATTTTTTGTAGTGGTGGGGCGTAAATGACTAACAATTGACCGATTATTGAACCTCCAACAGCAAAAAGAAAAGGTTTGTTCGAGAAAAGTCCAATAGTGAATACGGATTTAATCTAAATTCAGAATATCAAGAAAAATAGAATTAAAATTTGATAAATTTGAGTAAAAATACATTGAATCTAACCTGAGATCGACAACTTAATGCATTGAACATGTCAAAAAATACAAAACAGGTAAAAGTCATGGTTGTATCACGAGGAGTTACTTGATTATCACTCATCTAGAAAAAAATTGAAGAAGTTAAGGAGAAAATTGTTTTCAATCATTAATCAAGGAATGAATAGACAAATATTCAAATCTTTAAACAATTTTAAACATTGCAATCGCTCAAGTGCATCAAATGTTGTTACCTCTTTCATAAAAATAAATAATGTCCCGGTAATAATTATACCAGCAGAAAGTAGAACATTGAATATCAGATCTTTGGTAATCATAGGATGTTTAACATTTCGAGGAGGCTGTTTAAGTACATCATGATCAACTGGCTCAACCCCTAAACTTTGAGCTGGAGGTCCATCCATAATAATATTGATCCATAAAATTTGCATTGCATTTAATGGATTCGGGATCCGCACCAATGTTGATAAAGCAATCAAAGTTAAAGCAGCAATACTCCTAATAATTAAAAAAATAGAAATTCATGGTTAAAGAGCGATTTTTTAATACAATAAGTCAAACAAATATGAATGAAAAATTCAATAAGGATAACTAACGTGCTCAATTGAAACCGAACAAAGTTCTGAATATTGTGATAGAGCCCTTTTCCTTCCTCAATAGCAGCCATGATAGTTGAAAAATCATCTTCAACAAGAATCATATCAGCAGCTTCTTTACAAACATCAGTACCGTTTTTGCCCATTGCTATTCCAATATCTGCTTTTTTTAAAGCTACTCCATCATTGACACCGTCTCCAGTCATACCAACAATGTAACCATTTTTTTGTAATGCTTTCACAATTTTCAATTTGTGACTCGGACTAACCCGATAAAAGACTGTACTAGCAGGAATTTTGACTTGCAGAGTTTGTTCATTCATCGAATCAATTTCTTCGCCAGAAAGAGCTGTATTGCCAAATGCATAAAGGCCCAATCTTGATGCTGTGGTTGTCAAGAAGAAAATACATCCGTTACACTTCATGGCACAACAAACCATTCAATTATGGAAGTTGGAAGAAATTGTAATTTAGGAATTTGAAACATCACTTACCAATTGCACAAGCAGTTTCTTCAGAATCACCGGTCAACATTTTAACTTGAACACCACTACCATAGAGAGTTCGGATAACTTCAGCAGCTCCTGGTCGAGGAGGGTCGAGGATTCCAACCATACCAACAAACACTAAATCTTCCATTTTATTGCCATATGCAGTTGCCAAAACTTTGAGAAAAGAAACAGTCGGATGAGAAAGCAATTAAATTGACTTTCAATGGTTGCAGAATTTTGTTGTTCATCAAATATTGTTTTTAAGAAGAGTAAGAAATTTCTGAACAAAAGTTGATTTCACAATTTTTACCTCGTAAGCCTTTATGTCCCATGACTTGTGCTTCTCGTAAAAATCGTGATTTTTTGTCCGTAGTCATTGGTACTAGACTATCATTTAACGAGTAACGAGTACAACTATTTAATACTCTTTCAATTGCACCTTTAACAAAAAATTTTTCATCTCCTGCTGTACTAAACTTTGCGATACATTTTACAATCATCATTTTCTGTTCAGAGTTGAACGCGAATTCTTGAACACGATGGTACTTTTCGCGAACTCCATACATATCTAACTTTTGAGCTGCAACAATTAGAGATCCTTCAGTGGGTTGACCTCGCAAATGACCCCCAATGACATCAGCATTATTACATATACATCCTACTTCCAGAACTCGTTTTACTGCATTAATTTGCACCGATGTATCATGCAGTTCATTATTACACATTCGTTCATCATCACAATCAAGTTGTCCAATATAATTACACTGGCCTTTAGAGTTGTAACCAACACCAGTTAATTCAGCATGATAAAGTTCTGAGGTGATGATTGTTGTAACTGTCATTTCGTTCTTAGTTAAAGTTCCAGTTTTGTCGGAGCAAATAATATTGACACAGCCTAAAGTTTCGACAGTAGGCAATTTTTTGACAATTACCTTCTTTTTGGCCATTCTCATTACTCCTAAGGCAAGTGTAACAGTTACAACAATAGGTAAGCCTTCAGGGATAGCAGCCACTGCCAAACTCACTCCAATATTAAACATTTTAAGTATTGGTTTCCCTTGTAACCAACCAAGAAACATGATAAAACCAATTATACCAAAAGAGTAAAATGATAACTGTTTTCCTAAGGAATCCATACTTCTCTGTAACGGTGTTTTAGGTGAATCTTCTTCTTGCATCATTTTGAAAACTTCACCAAACTCCGATGAAACACCAGTATTAATGACGATTCCCCTTCCATAACCACATCTAACTAAAGTTCCCATAAAAGCGAGATTCTTCATGTGAGATACACCATTCCCCTTGATGACTATAGGTGCTGTTATTTTTAGACATGGTTCAGTTTCCCCGGTAAAACTACTTTCATCAATTGCAAGATCAACAGCCTCAATTAACCTAATATCAGCCGGCACTCTATCTCCAATAGACAATAAAACAATATCTCCAACAACAAGATTCCTAGCTAAAAAAGTTTCACTATTTCCTTCCCGTAAACATGTGCATTTTGGTGGAACCAATTTATTCAACTCCTCCAAAGATTTTTCAGATTTGTATTCTTGAATAAAAGCAACAGTGACAACAATGAAAATAGCCTAAAGTAAATTTTTGAAAAGTCAAGAGAAAAAACATCAAAGATAGCGTAGAACAACTTAAATTAAGATATATTGCCAGAGATAGTCAATTCTCATAAACAATATTGTTTTAAATTTCAACAAAAGACTTCATTTTGAAAATGGGTAAAACTTACCGCTGTAATACTGAATGCATCATCAAATTGTTGTAAACTTACACTGACCACAGCAGAAGCCAGTAGCAATAATATTAAGGGGTTTTTAAACTATATTCATGATGTATAAAAAACAATAGACCAAAAAAATTAACAGAGAGACTAAATAGGATATATTTAATACAAGACATGCAATAAAAGAGATTTACCGATGAGTATAAAAATAGATATGCTTACCTGTTCAACATACTTCGACCAAAGAGATTGTTGTTTCCGAACGATAAGTTCATTGAAATCGTATAATTTTTGACGGATCTCAGCTTCTTTCCATGATAATCCAGTCTTGATGTCAGTTGACAATCGAGCAGCAACCTCTTCATAAGGTATCACCGATGCTTCTTCTGACTTTAAACGATACATCTTAGTAAGATGAACGTATAAAATTTACCTGTAACAACACAGTGTTTTGAACACACTGGCAATTAAACCAGTTATTTTTTGCGCATGTATCAAAAAGTCAACGCCATCTGACGAGTATCAAATTATCAGATATCTTACAAGGGAAGTAACTTCGTTGGTACGGACAGATCAAATTGAAAGTGACTCTAATGGAATCTCTGGGTCGGGAAACCTATGAAAACACTAATCTCCCATGGAGGAAATTGACCTGAGAAAAGTTACAGGGTGGCAAATGTTCTAATCACGAAGATCAAAATGATCAATAAATTTGCAGTTAGAGTAATTTTTTTGGTAGAAATAACTTTTTAGGTGTAAACAGTCATGAGTAACATGAATCTAAAAACAGTTTTTTCTTACGACTTTTAGTTCCATAGAAAATCGCAAAAAACCGTTTAAATTTATCGATTTGGTTTTCTTCGAATGAGTTAGGGTAAAAATTTGACTTCCAAGTTCGAAGTTGGGACTTTGTAGGTTTGTAGAGCAATTTGAATCGAGACCATTAGCGCTAACCAGAAACTTGTCCGATCAAGATATCTCGAGAAAATCGAAAAAGTACAAGTACACAAAATCGATAAATTTAAACGGTTTTTTGCGATTTTCTATGGAACTAAAAGTCGTAAGAAAAAACTGATTTCAGATTCATGTTACTCATGACTGTTTACACCTAAAAAGTTATTTCTACCAAAAAAATGACTCTAACTGCAAATTTATTGATCATTTTGATCTTCGTGATTAGAACATTTGCCACCCTGTAACTTTTCTCAGGTCAATTTCCTCCATGGGAGATTAGTGTTTTCATAGGTTTCCCGACCCAGAGATTCCATTAGAGTCCCTTTCAATTTGATCTGTCCGTACCAACGAGGTTACTTCCTTGTTAGAAACAATCTTTCACATTTCATCTCTAAACTAGCGCTGATATACCTAAATCAATCTCCCTTTTTTCATTTATTTTTATTTCTACTTTTAATTTTCAACTACTCTTCCTCATGTCACTTAAAAAATCTATTGCATTCATTACTTGTAACGACCTAATATCATAAATAGAAGGGCGTTTTGAAGCCCCTCTGTAACATATGTACCTCCCCTTACTTCAATAAAATCAAATTCAAATGAATCGTACGAATTGATACAATAATTAATCGTTTTAACATCTTTCGATACTTTGATTAGGTTATGCTTTTGGTTTAATTGAAAATATTGATGAATATAACTGACATGGTTTAAATAAAATTCGAGGTCTAATGCTTCTAATCTTTTCAATCAATTTGTTAGCTTTATGCTATGCTATGTTAGTAACACTTAACAATCAATGGAGCAAAATTTCAAAATTTATTTGATTAGTAATACAGAAACAATGTGAATAGGATTACATTAAGTTGATTGGTATGAATGGTAAATTATGGTTTTTTCAATACTCTTATTAATGTGAAGATAATTATTTCAGCGAATTGAATAGCTATCACGATAATCAGAGAACCCATATAAAAGTAAAATAATTGATAAAATCCATTCCAATTTAGTGATTTCCAAACCAGATCAGTTGATTTTGTAGACATTTCCCCTTTGAATAAGTCAAATTTGGACACTGGGAATACGTTTGCGCTCAGTATGAAATCGATATAAATTTCGTTTTCAATTTTTACGCCAATTCCACTTTCAAAGACTCTTAATGTTCTGAATGAAGATGAAAAAGTGAAATCATTAGGCTCATATATTATATTAATTATTAACTACTCACAATTCCTTTACTTTAACCTCGAATGGACTTGCATATAATTCATTGCTCAAAAGTATAGCTTGTAGAGACCTGTGGAAAGGTCTTTGTGAGAAATAAATCTGCTGATTAGGATCAACATATCCAGATGATGCTGCAACAATTGGAGCGAGCTTTTTAGCTTTACTCGAAATCAGAGCAGAAACTGAACCTTTTTGCGATAACAAGTCAGGCATGGGCCCCAATTCAAGAGGTATACCATAGCCTTTAGATTTAGCCTGTTCGTAAACATGGCCATGATCTTTGGTCACTTTGGCTTTGAACAAGTCGTACATTGACAATCCTTCAATGAATATCGGCAATTTTCCGTAATAAACGATATCTCTCAATGTATCAATTTTAGCATCATTATTCGCGACAATAGTTTGAGTGTTGAATGAAGCATTGAAAATGAAAACAGGAAACATAATGATAATCATTAGAATGAAACAAAACCATGTTGATTGTCGAGATAAATTCTGATAAAATGATGTACCAAAGGATTGATAGACAGCATTAACAATGGATTCAATGTTGAAGTGTTTGATGACAATCAGTTCCAGTAGTAAAACTATTAAAATAGCTAACAGTATGGGGACTGTGTTGACTGACTCTAAACTAGAAGTAACAGCTGAAGCACCATCGCCCAAATTACGTACTGAACTGATGTAATAGCTTTCTTCCGAAATAACGGGTGTAAATTGACCTGGTACTTTTTGAGTATCCAGTGGCAATGGTAAGAAACAAAATTCCACTTTCTATCATTAAAAAATTTTTAAAAATGAAAATACTTATAATTTTTTACACGCTTTGATACTCTAATATATACTGTCAACTCATTTGACAATGATAAGAGTATCCCAAGAAGATAAAAATGAATAAAATATTTGAATAAACTTACCCCTTCTTGCATCAAACCCAAAACACCATCATGATAACCAGTCTCTGTAAGCACACCTAATTGACCAGATTCTGGTAAATGAAACTTCAAACTAAAAGAAGGTTAAAATCGGTTAACTTGTTACACTTAACTGAAATGTTACTTGCAATGACCATATTTAGTCAGTAAAGATGCAAAACTTTTAAGAGCCTCAAGTCCAGGGACAATTTGACCATCTTCCTCGATAAATCCATCGGAAAACGGTATCTAAAACGAAATTAATCAATTGATTTGTTTCACTTGACGAATATCAATTTATTATATCAGCACTAAACTTACGGTAAAGACACCAACTGATATATTCAACGAATTCATTTATTTCAGCACTTTAAGGCTTAATACAAACTAGTTTTCATTTATTAAGGTATCTGTACTCCGATAATTCAAATGTTTAATTTGTTTAACTGATGTATGCTATTTTATTTTATGCAATTCAATCGTTTATAAATTTAATACGTTCACATCAGGCTCAGAAATACATATCAACTTGTATCACTTTGCATCTATTGAAAAGTTTAGTCCGCATGTTTATTGCAATATTCATAGCAAAATTGTAATGCTTCAAATAACTTCATTTACAATGAATCATGTGATAAGTTAATGTGAAGGTAAAGATTTCAAAAAGTAAGTCCATTATTAGTTATATTTATTAAGAATAAAAAGGCTGTGAATTTCGTAAAGTAAATCTAATTAGCAGAAGCAGATTGAATGAGAATAAAAGCTAAGGATCGGTGCCAAAAATTTCTGCTTTCGAGTTAAGAGTTGAGACTTGATGGAGTTTTAATGGCATAAAAACTGCGTCCATTAGTCCTATCAAAAATTTCTCTGATCGACAGTTGAAAAGTTGAAACCTTTATCGCCTTTTGTTCAATTATGGAACCAGATTTTCACATAAAACTCATTTTTCTGGTATCAATTTTGATGGTTCTCGTTCTCGAAATATTGAGGCTCAAAATTTTAAAGCCAATGGCCAAAATCAAGAGAACTGTTCATAAATTGAAAAAAGTGTTCAATCTTTGATGTGCTACAGTTTTTGTCCACGAAAAATAAGTTTCAGCTCTCTAACTCATACGGTCACAGAAAGCTGGAGGTTTAACTGAAAATCGAAGTTACCTGTTGTACAGAAACAGCAAAATATTATTTCATTAAATAAGCACATTTTCTGGTTGATCATCAAAATTGATACCAGAAAAATGAGTTTTATGTGAAAATCTGGTTCCATAATTGAACAAAAGGTGATAAAGGTTTCAACTTTTCAACTGTCGATCAGAGAAATTTTTGATAGGACTAATGGACGCAGTTTTTATGCCATTAAAACTCCATCAAGTCTCAACTCTTAACTCGAAAGCAGAAATTTTTGGCACCAATCCTTTCTCCTTAAATAACATATTGAGTCAGTCGCAAGTTTTTTTAAATATTCATTAAAATTTAAGCTTTTTGATTCCCAATCATGTTAATGAAATTTTGCTAATTTTTCTGTCAATATTTCTTGAAATTATCATGAAATATCTTTTGCAAAATTTCAAATTAAACTGACTCCAGCTTACATTGTCATTGTATAATAAAACTTATTTATTTTTAGTGTAAATTGAGGCAGTCTAACTAATGAACAGTTAACTAATTGAATTGAAAATTTCGAAATGAATTTGCTGATTCAACTTTTTTTATTGCAAAATATTGATTTATACTAAAATCAAACACAATTCTCACTTTTTGATCGATTGCTATATTGTTTATTTGGTTCCAATGCTTGATTTAATACAATATAAGAACCCATTCATTTATTAAGCACAATTTAGCCCATCAAAATGGAGTTGATATAATATAGTCTATTATCAAATAAATCATCCAGAAAATTAACAATAATCAAAAGTTTTGTGTTCAAACTACGATATAAGGCAAGAAATTGCGAAATACATTGAAAGTAATACAATAACTTTCACGGAAAATATCAATTGAAATGCAATTCACAGTAAGAGAGTATTTTAAATACTTTTTAATAGTTCAAAGATGATATCTGCAAAATAAATAATATAATAAAAATATATTCATTATTTCAATTTGAATAGTCTTTTAATTACTTGAAAGATCTATTTGATATTAAACCTTTTGACACGAACTTCATTAAAATTGTTTACTTTATATTAATGGACTAAATGTTATTATCAACTGAAGCTTCCCTGAACCTTACAGTCGACCTTAGTTGATTTTATTGGAGTTATTTCATTTTTTTATTCATTTTGCGATTCTTTAAAGCCTTGATATGAAATTAAAAGCTATAGTTTTTGACGAAAGGAGGAATCAGATAATGCTCATGTCTAGTTAAGGTTATAACTTCCCGGTTTTTGATCAAAATTGAATTATTTACTAGTATGCTCAATATATTCTTGAAAATGATTATTGGTTTCTTAAGTCTAGTCTAACTATCGCAATTGAATTTCAAATATAGCTAGGCAAAAACATTAAATATCATAAATTTTATCTTACATGTAAATGACATATTTATAATCCGTGTTTATCCTTTATAGAATCTTCATTTGTATATTAGATAAAATCAAGCATTGCGGTAAAATAAACAAGAAGACAATCGATCAATAAATGTGAATTCAGTTCGATTTTATTACTAATATTAATCATATTATTATCTTTGTTTGACTTTGATAGTTTTGTTTGTTTGTATTTTGGGTTCGCAAATGATTGAAATACAATAAGATGCTGTTTTAATCGTCCTGTTGTTAGGTCAGTCAATACATTTGTTAGATTTACAGCTTTTAAACACTTCAGTTTGCATTTCTTATCGTTTGCGCTTGTATAGCAGGAAACTTAGCAGCTCAATAAGTTGAACAATTAATACCAAGATTAACAATAAAATGTATGCATAAAATATCTCACAAAATTCATTGTAATTTAGAGGTTTCCAGTTAACTTCAAGTAAATTTCGCGGAATTTCAGTTTTGTGAAAGTCGAATAAACTTGCTGGATAAAAGCTCAATATAAATTCAACGTAGACTTCTGCTTCTAGCTTTTTGGAGATTCCGGCTTGAGCTATCCTTTGAACTCTGAAGGAAAGAAAAAAGTACGATTTCAAGCTATTGAATGAACGCGTAATGCTTAAAATGAAAATGTTTGCTTACAAAACATGTATTCTTCTCATTATTGATTTAGGAGTCTTAAAGCTCAACAACAAAGCTTGCATTGACCTGTGAAAGGGTCTTTCTGAAAAGTACTGGATCTGATTAGGGGCGAGTAAATTGACCTCCGAGGCACTTATAGGAGCTAGCTTTATACCTAGAGTAGAGACGAAGGTTAGCATTCTCTCAGCTGGCCTGAAAACAGGAATAGGTCCAAGTTGGTACGGCTTCTCAAATCCATAGGATTTTGCGCGTTCATAAATATCAGCATGATCTTTAGTGACTTTAGCTTTGAACAAGTCGTACATAGAAATACCTTCGAAAAAGAACGGTACTTTGTCATAAGTAATAATATCTCTCAATGTATCAATTTTAGCATCATTATTCGCGACAATAGTTTGAGTGTTGAATGAAGCATTGAAAATGAAAACAGGAAACATAATGATAATCATTAGAATGAAACAAAACCATGTTGATTGTCGAGATAAATTCTGATAAAATGATGTACCAAAGGATTGATAGACAGCATTAACAATGGATTCAATGTTGAAGTGTTTGATGACAATCAATTCCAGTAGTAAAACTATTAAAATAGCTAACAGTACGGGGATTGTGTTGACTGACTCTAAACTAGAAGTAACAGCTGAAGCACCATCGCCCAAATTACGTAATGAACTGATGTAATAGCTTTCTTCCGAAATAACGGGTGTAAATTGACCTGGTACTTTTTGAGTATCCAGTGGCAATGGTAAGAAACACAATTCCACTTTCTATCGTAAAAAAGATTTTAAATGCAAATCAAAAGGTCTAATAATGTTTTTTATGCTAACAACTTATTAAAGAAATGAATTGATGGTTCGCTTGCATAGTTAACTTGATCTGAGGCAAATGAAAACACTTTTTTCTCACTCTCTAGATCTTGGAGGAGGTTCAAGGTTTTACTAATTTTTACTTAAGTCTTGAACAAAAATCACAAAGTTTGATTAAAAAATTCATTGAGTTTTTAAAACTCAATTTTTCTAATTTTGCGACTTTTTTGACTCAAATAAAGACTCAGGGTTTTATGTAGACGCAAGTGTAAGTGTAATTCGCAGATAAATCACGAATTAACAGTAAGAGAGTAACTTGACACTTTTTTCATTCACTACAGATCAAGTTAACTATGCGAGGGTTGCTATCAATGGATCGCTCCAATAAGTTGACAATGACAAAGAAGATATAGCATAATTAATATAATAAAAATGAATAAAATAATTGAATAAACTTACCCCTTCTTGCATCAAACCCAAAACACCATCATGATAACCAGTCTCTGTAAGCACACCTAATTGACCAGATTCTGGTAAATAAAACTTCAAACTAATAGACAATTAATTTGACTTGAATTGTTTAAGTGAAAGATCATACTTATAAGGGCCATAATCAGTCATGATTGCTCCAAGTCGTTTAAGTGACTTCAATACAGGAACAATCTGTCCATCTTCTTCGACAAATCCTTGAGCGAAAGGTACCTTGGTATAAAATATCCGTCAAACACAGCATTCACAGACCAATTTTAAAACTCACCGAAAAAGCACCAACAGTTAAATTGCTCTTCTCCATCACGGATGACATTCAGAATCGTATTATCAAATTGACTATGTTGTTTCATCGAAAAAATGATCTTATTCTAATGGCGTGCTCTTACAGAAAAATTGATCCACTAAGAATTGTGGGAATGAACGTAAATTAAATTTTTCTCGATAAATTAATCACTTAATCGATAAGAAGAGTTTTAAATCTTTATTTTGACACAAAATACTGAATCTTTAGAAGTATTCAACAAGTTCGAGTAAACACTTTTCATTAGAGCAAGTCCAGAACGACTGAATATTGAATTATAATTTCGCACAATTTTTTCTGAATTCAGAAATGTTCTTAGTCGGACTCTTTCCATCGGCACTCTTTACAATAGAACTTCTCATAGAACGAATTTGGGCCATTTTCCGCAAACAAATAAAAATAAGCTTTGTTTAATGCATTATTTTCCAATTAAACTGAATTACTCTTTTTGTAAGCGCTTCGCGTTTGGCCTTATTTAGGATATTTGATTAGCGAAATTGAGTCTACTTTTGATCAAGAAAGTGCAATCGTTTATTTTTTATAATATTAGCGTTAGAACCCGTTATTTTACATCTAAATTCATTCCCACTGTTTCTTCGAGAACCTTTATTAACTACTGATAAAGTGAAGTCGCAATGAAAAGATACATTTAATTACCAAGGATCAATAACTTAATGTTTACATTCACTTTATATTTTACGATAAACAACACAAACGACAATTAAAAAACTACTTCTAATGACTAAAAGTAAAAAAGAAATTAATAAATGTAACAATTTAGTTAATAACAGAAGTTTGAACATCACGTCCTTATGCAATTCAAACTAAAGCTAATGTTCTGATCAAATTTGCAATACTTATTGATCCAGACGAATCCATAAAAAATGCGTGAAAAATGTGATCTGCAAATCGAAGTTTTTTCAAGACAATTGTTTCTTGAATTTTGATAACCTTTGACTTAGTAATTTAGAAGCTTAGAAACATGGATTTCAATGAGACAAAAACTTGTCTGCGAATTCATTCATGGATTTTGACAAACATTTTAGTCCAAAAAGTTAAAAAAATTGAAAGATTCAAATGAGAACAAAATTTATTTCTAGTTGAATCTTGTTCAAAGAGTATGGCCAGAAAGGGTTTCCTTTCGAGTTAAGGGACGCGACTTGCAGAGTTTGTAGAGACATAAAAACTGAGTTTATTAATGATATTCAAAAAATTCTTCGATCGACAGTTATCGAGAAAATCGAGGTAAAAGTAGAAACTTTGATCGCCCTTTGTTCAATTATGTTCTGTTTTATTTGCTCTTTAGATCTCACCAAGTTATACAAGTTAAGTTAATTGTACAACTGTAAGTTTTTTAATGTTAAAAGATCACTGTTCATACGTTGTGCGTTTATTATTTGGTTTGAGTTATTCACTTGATTGAAAAATTCATTTCAGAGTCAGTTTCACATGCAATAAAATTGGATTGCTGTTGATGATTGATTTTCAATTTGTCCCATTTTAAATTGCAATTTTTGTAACCAACGAAGCATCGGACTGGGATATGATTTATTGGTTACAGAGTCTTGTCTCATTTGAGGTGGTGGCTGCCAATTGATACAAGTTTGGAGACGAACTTTCAAATGTCCAGAGAGTTGACCTTCGTAGCTTCTAAAAACAGGAACCCACATTGGAAGCAACTAAATTAAAAGATTAAAATCAGAATTCAGAATAGGCAGAACATCGATCATTAACATTAGACTTACTCTTGCAAGTATATTTGAATTACATTCCATGAGAGCTTCAATCAAGCTGAGGAAATGTAAAGATACCATTTCAGCCAACTGTTGGTAAAACAAAAGATAATTCAACTATTAATAAAAGGTTGAGAAAAGTATGATGAAGATACAATGAAATTATTGGAAGAATTATTGGAAGAATGGTTTCCAGTATGAAATGATTGACACAAATAGGGATTGTTAATGTACCTGAGGTGGTTCATCCTTTGAGAAACATATAACGATTAAGCATTGGGTAAGAGTGAAAGGAGAAGAGCAGAAGCAAGAGCATTATCAATTTACAAATATTAATGAATTTAAATTAGAATTGAGTTCTTATTGAGAGTTGAATGAATAAAGCGATGGAAGACATAAAAACATAGATTAGGTGCGTGCTTGAAATTAATATAATACTTTGGTTAGTTAACTTTATGCATGATTTACATTTGACAACATATAGTGATCTGCGCTTATGAAATAATAATTTAACATTCAGTTATACATACCACCTTTGAATGGCAAACTAATTGTAAAATTCCTGGAGTAATTTTTGCCCAAAAATCGGATAATGTAAGTGTACATTGTTGGTATTGTTCACTACCGGGAGGATTTTGTGCAGATATATTTTCACAATACATTGTCCATAATTGGCATAAAATGAAAGCATGAAATAAACTCGACATGTGAATTACAGAGGCTTTGGACTGTTCAGCAAAGCCAGCTAAAATAACTTGGATATGCTCAGCAATATGACCATTAGCCTCTAAAGGAATGGGCTGAGATAAACTGTAACTTGGATGATGTTGCATTAAAGCTGAGTGCTGTAATGATCCAAGCAAGATCCAAGATAATATTCGAATATGAGCGACACAATCGAGGAATTCTTTGGGTCTAAAATATTGAGAGAACAAAACAATAATAATTAGATATGATTAAATCTGATGGTTATTGAGTAAAGATGAACTTACCCTTGTTGAACAGAAGGTAAACTGTATAACCAAGGTAAATAACGTGTTACAGCTCGATGATCTCGACCATTACTTTTAGTTATTTCAAGCGCCAATATTTGAGATAAACCAGCTTTTAGATGACCTCCGATTGTCTCTTCATTCAGATGGATACAAGTTCCAAGAAATGTACTCTTAAGTTAGGTAAAAGAAACAAAATAAGTGATTGAAGATTGAATGAGGTAAATAAATGAATGTTTTAAATACCTTAACTCGGCTGAGAGTGTGAACATCAGTTATGAACTCAGAGATATCGTTAACATATGGTTTTATGAATTCACAAGCATTAGTATTGTATTGTTCAATAGATGGGTCGGAATTTGGTTTGAGATGTTCGGTGACTACTGAGTAAACTAAAGTTCCGTCTAGATCTTGAAGAACGAATTGAACTAACATCATTAAATTTTCATCTGGAACGAAGGTTTTAAAGCGTATTGCACTAATTAATTCACTGACAATTGTGCGAGTGATAAAATAACGATCTCTGTCTTTTGAGAAAATACGACCTGAATAATGACATAACTCTAAAAGCTGTTGATAACTTAAAGGACTTCGCTGTATAGCTTGACTGACAAATTTGGAATAAGGTTCTAAGATGGAACGATGGTTATTCAAAACGGGAAGTTTTAAAGTTATCAACATCATTCTAATGACTGGAGTCAAGTCACAAACTTCACCAGAAACTGATGGAAAAATTGACTCCATTTTACGAAGGAAATAGTCAAAAATTGGTAAAAATGTATTCCAAGCTTGCTGAGAAACCATTTCCAGAGGAACACATTCCATGTAATGAGCAGCATTAGATAAAACATGAAATAACTGTGTTTTAGCTGGAAGAGATTTCTTTTCATTGAATCCCTGCAAACAGAAGAGATCAGCGAATCAGTATGAGATCAATTTGTTTAAGCTGTGAAACTGTTGAATTAAACTTTACCTCTAAGAGTTTAGTCAATGGTGTTATCTGATTTGTATCCATAAAATCAGTAAGTGATGTTGCCATAGCCTTAAAGAACTCTGAATCTAAATGTGGAAATTAAACAAGTTGATGATTAAGGGAAAAGTGTTAAAACCAGATGGATAATCAATGAACTACATTTAACATTTCGAATTTCAATAAAAAATCAAAATAGTAATATTTACCGGGGAAATGCGAGTTAAAGATCTGTTGGAAAATGCCATTGGAAGCTAATTGTTGGAGAGTACATCTGAAAAATTGTTGAGCGATTGTTCGAGCACATCCAGGTAAATGAACATTTTGACTGAAAACATATTAAGAACATTAAAAGTAATGTCAACACTAGTTGAAAGTATTGGTTAAATCAGATTTCATTCGACTGTTATTTTGCGACTTTTAAAGTAACAATTAAAATCAAGTGACTGCAAAGTTCTAAGAAACGATTAATAGTTAATAATTGAAATCGGCATAAAAACTATGCTTTTAATCAAAATTATGAGAAGCCTTGATTTGAAATCTTTGAAAAGCAATAACTCAATAACACAATTTATGTCTTACCTTTCATGTTGCCAAGGGTAAGGTACATGAAGAGCAAATTTTGATATCAATTTAAGCATTTCAGGAAGTAATGGTGCAGACATAGCGGGTTCACGATGAATATAGCTACCCAAGATGACGATACACATTCCGATTTCGTCTTCAGAAAACTCTTCCAATACAGCGCCGCAAGAGGAACATCTTTCATTGACTGTGTCTTCAGGTATGGCTAAAGATGATTGAGATGTACTCGACCTCTTAGATGGTAACCCAGTGTTACTTGATGAAACATCAATTTTACGAGCTCGTCTCTGAACTCCTGCCGCCACTCCAACCGGGACATTGCTTCTCAGATCTGCTGTTCGTGTCTCATTTTGTCCACCAGTAGGTCGACGTTTACGCTTAGGTTTAAATAAAGGTCTAGGTGTTTTCTGTTCTTCACCAGCAGTAGTCGTAACTGTTGTAGTAGCGGTAGATGTGCTTGTAGTAATTGTGACCGTAGGACTCGTTATTGTTACAGTAGATATACTTGTGGTAGCATTAGTGCCATCTTGTTGATCTCCCGGTAATGGTATTGAAATATTCTTGATATCATTGCAATCATTTTCAGGGATATCAATTGAAATACTTTGATCGAGGGAGCTTTTCGCTATAGATTGGATATGAGGTGGCCTGACAAACTTCTCACTTTTTCCATAAACATTTATATCTGTCGTTTTATTTTCGTTACCACTATTTGACTCAATTGGCAAAGATTTAAGCTTCCCTGAAGTTGATAAGCTTCGACGTGGCTTATTTGAAGAATCAACTTTAGTACCTTTGGTCTCACTATTTTCGGTTTCTCGAGGTATTTTTACAGCTGATGGTTCGTCGTTGATTTCAATGGATAGATCTTTGACTAATTTAGCGCTGGCTTTTCTTACATTTGTTGGCTTTTCATCTGATTCCATATTTGAATCACAACGATTTGTTTCTGGAAGGCTTTCAATCTTAACTGGCTTAGAGTGTGAAGGAGAAGGTGAAGATTCCCGTAAATGTGATCGACTTGAATCTGATATCGTAACTTCATCTATTGATTTCGCCTCGGCAATTGGTACAATGGTTAATGGATTACTAATTGGTTTCTCTTCAACCTGAGTAGATCTTGGAGGAGAAAAAAACCGTCTTCCACCAGAATGTGGGCTTTTAAAGGGAGGATTTGGACCGATTGGAAGCAGTCGTTCAGTTGGAGGTATTGACAGTTGAGGCAGTTCAGACCCTTGATTAAATCTCGTCGATGATGTTGAGACATGTGAGAGTGATGAACTTTGAGCTGGCAAACTAGACTGAGAAGGTTGAACCGATTGTGGAAGCTGATAAGAATGAGCGAACTGTGAAGAAGGTGCAAAAGAGAAAGAAGAAGTTTGATTGGATTGGTTAAAAAATGGCGATCCTGGTTTTTTTGGCAAACGCACAGTCGGTCCAATTGGTAATAAACGCTCTGGAGCTGGTTTTAAGGGAAGTATTGGTACTTCGGGAGGTTCACTCAACAGTTTCCAAGCTTCGGATGATTTTTTATTGGGTTTTTGCTCTGAATTTGCTTGAGCTTGATCGGACGGTTTAGATTCTTCGGTGAAAGTTTTTAAAATTTTACCAATACCCTGCTTAGTTCGACGCTTTTCTTCACGCGTAACTTTCTCTGTGATTGAGAATGGATGACAAGGATCTGCATCAATTGTGATCTCAAGCTCTTTCGATTCGCTAGTCTCACTATCATAAGTTGAGTCAGTTCGTTTCAATCTGCTTGACCCTTCAGCTGAGAAACCTCTGCTTAATTTATCAGTTTTGGGTGAAAGAGGTCGTGATCTGGATTTATTTGTAGAGACACTATCTTCATCCTCTATCTCTTGTTTTTCAACAGGTAAAACAACCATATCTGTTTCAAGAGTTTGTTGCTGTTCTGATGTGTCAACAACATTATCTAAAGGATCAACTGGTAAAGTCGTTGACTCTTCGGTAAGCTTTTCATCATCTTTAGGTACAATCGAAATGGCTATTGAATCATCTTTTTGAACGACTGTTAATAAATCATTTTCCATCACTTTACCATTCTCGAGAATCACATCTGCAGATAAACTTGCAGCTTCAGAATCGTCGTATTCTTCCGATTTCGGACTTTCAAGTATAACTTCAAGTTCTGGTTCTCCCTCACCGTCCCCTTCAATGGATTCTTCACTTGATCCTGTAGTGAAAATAGGAACTGTACTTTCTTCGGATCGAAAAAGTGGTTCCATTTCTGGTTCTACTTGGTCTTCCATCTCCATTGAAGTAGCGCTCATATCTTAATAAACAAGTGCACAAAAATTAATGACAAAACAACTTTCAACAATTATTCCGATTAATCAAAACAATTGAACTTACCTCGTGATCGAGATGGAACAGGACTAAAATGATCTCTACTAGTACGACATCGATGAAACTGAGCTTCAAGTGTGTTCATAACAATATTTATTAGTGCCTGGATATGCTTTGAAACTGGCAATGTATTATAAGTATACTGTAAAGATGGGCGAAAATAAAATGAGTTAAATCAATAAGTTTAGTCTGAAATGATTTTAATATGCATACCTTGTAAAGAACGATTAAAACTGACATTAGCCAAGATTGTCGAACATGAGGTTGAAGTAGCCACAATGAGTATGCTGGTTTAGCCATTAGATCAGCAACGTACTTTTGAGAAGAAGGGCAAAAAATAAGTAGCGGCAGAAAAGTACTTAGAAGCATATTTCCCATTTTAAAATTAAAATCTAATACTTTTGGCATAGAAGCGATAACAGCGTTGAATACGGGAAAGGTTCGCAAATTTGCTGCAGTAACTAGAAATTGTTTCTCACTGGGTGAGAAGCCGAGGAGGATATTTAAATGTCGTAGAACAATTTGCTGATTGCGAGCCATCGTTTTCTCTTCTTGAGGATGAGAATGATCAGGACGAGAAAGAAATTGCATCAAAAGAAATATCAATGAGTGCATGGTGTCTCTATCTTGTTCTTCAAGTTCAACAATTTTATGAACAACATGCATAATGTGATTCTCTTCTTGAGCTATTTCTTTTAACTGATTATCGGTGAAAAAATTATTGGGAAGATGGCGAAATTTATCCGGAATAGCTGAGTTTCCAGTGAATCTTGAAGACTTTCTACGTATAGCTGGAGCTGCAGGCTGTCGAGGAACATTTTTGTCAACTTGTTTGGCCAAAAAATCGACAATTGGTGGTGTACGGTTAGAGCTACCAAGTTTACTGCCGAAAGAAATTGAAAGGGAACGAGCGACATGAGTTTGAGCTAGAGCTTCATGTGCTCGAGTCAATTTTTTCTGGTACATTTCCGAGTTAACGTTGGTATTTTTCAAGTCTCGAGTGTAACTTATTTCACCCAGTCGTTCGAGGTTAACTTGTGCCTCCAAGAAAAGAGTATCAAATCGATTTAGAAAAAAATCCCAGGTAAGAAAACGTCGATCAGAAAGATGGTTGTATAGTTGGAAGATTGTCTGAAGGATGATAGGACGATCTATAAGAACCAAATCAAATTGAGCTTCAAGACACCAAACAAGAAGTTTAAGCGAAGTTGTCTTGATCGACTCTAAATTGAGAAGAGCTCGTTGAGCGACGGTTGATTCAATATCATCCAAACAGTGTACAAGATAACAAATTGCATTGGTCAGGGAAGCTTGCAAAGCCGGTGAATTTTTTACTAATGAGCTTTCAAGAAAATGAGCAATCGTTGTTACCCGTTCAACAGCAGTGAAACGCTTTCGCCAATCCCTGTCGTGAAAATCTTCTTCGACTAATCTTAAGAATGTATCTCTACCAGCAGGTAAGGTTATACAATGGAGCAATAAAGGGACTGTTAACTGAGAAATTTGACTGAACTCTGCTTGGAGAAGGGACCAAAGATTAGGAATAAGAAGATTTTCTTGGCACCAAATGAGAAATCCTCGGTGATTCTTAGCTGCTTTGTTAAGTATTTCAGAATGTAAAGCCATTAATTTAAGAATGTAAATAATATGATACAAGACATCGGCATCAGACGACGTGGACAACTTATTGAGTAATATATGCAGGAGTCTTAATTGGATAGGCAATTCTTCTAGTTTAAACTTGAACTTTCCTTGAGTTGTAAACCAAAAACAGCCTCCACTGCGTTGATCAATTATTGTTGATTTCTCTGGTTCCGATGTATTAGTTTCGTTCATTACATTTGCAGAAGTAATATGATACTGGCCTGATATGAAGCCGGATTCATCACCCGTTGCAGTTGGTGTAGCTCTTGAGGTTATAACCGATCCGGATTCAATCTCTTGTAATTTTTGGCCACTGGAGTCTGAAAATACTTCGATAGTTGCTGTTTTAGATGGTGCTAATGTAGCTTCGGTTGATGCTGTTTTTAAGTCTCCTGAGTTAATCAGATTGTTTGATTCGTTTTCCTTTGAATCAGTTTTAATTTCTGATAAAATTTCAACTTGTCTAATAGGTTCGAAGGGTATGTCAATCATTGTTGCTTCCATAACAGGACAGAAATATTCCATTAAAAGTAGTCCGAGTTGATACCAGATTGCAATCATTTCACAATATTCGCATTGGACTGATTGTGCGTCTTCTTTATCATTTGTGTGACGATAATCATCTTCCTGGTCGCAACTATGAACACCTGGCCAAGGAGCCAATAAAATGTCCAACAGTAATATTAAAACTGGTTCGGCATCGCGATTTTCAAGACCTTTATGCGAAGGTGTGTCCTGAAGCTCCATTTGCTTGATAAGAATGTCCAACATTAGAATAAAACACGTTAAATTAAGTTTATCATCGTTGACAGGGTGCAATTCATTTGATTCACCAGATTCATCTGGAATAGTACTGGTAGGTGTTTGTCCTTGAGCAGAACCCGATTGTTGTTGACCACTGACCCCTAGTCGAGTATCTTTCAATCGTTCACTTGGATTTGGCATTGGATGAGTTGAGACTTTGTAAATGGATGAGAAAGGCACTTTAGGTCGATCAGGATTAGATAAAGACTTAACTCCTGAATCAAACATTGAGAGAAGTAATTTCAGTGGAACTGGAACTTCCAACATGGTCAGTTTCTGAAAAATAAAAGCATTCATTAAATTTTACATACTTTTTCCAGCGTGAAACTCAGAGTTGCTGTTGCAAACTAATTAAAAGCAAAATTTTTACCTGAATCCAATAAAGAGCTTGCTCTTGGACCTGAGAAACAGTGTTATTAAATTTGACACTAATGAATTGGTACATTTGGTTTGGACTAAGACCCAAAGGACTAAGATCAGGGTCTAAAACTTTACTTAACAATATTTTCAACTCAGCAAGCTCGTCATCGGGCACTTCATGGCGAAAACATTCCATCCAATAAGGCATTATATAACTCCAAATTTCTGGCGTTATAACATCATAAGGTACTAAACACAAAAGTCTCTTGAAACCTTCCTTAATTTGATTCGTTTGGGAAGGCCAACAATCCCAATGGCCACCAACTTTGGCATAATCAGCAGGATGGGGAAGTAAACAGTTAGAAAATACGTGGAAATGAGTTTTGACAACTTTCATCAGCCATCCATGGATACATTCACCTTTCAACCGTTCCAAAGCTGATCCTGCTTGATCATCAGGAAGACAAGCAGTATAATGAAACCACTGAAACAATATACTCAACAGTCGTCCAAGAACATCATCGGGAGTATCTTCAATGGGCATACAAAGACTAGTAATCAACCAAACACCATAACGACTAAGTAATTGTCTCTCTTCTAAAGCCATGTTACCATTGGATTCTTCCGTAGGTATTCCTCCAAGATTGCTACCTAAACCCAAACCACCTCCACCTCCAGTTGCTACTTTATTGCCAGACTGGATTGTTGTGGTTGTTTCTTTTCCTAGTTTCTCAGTTACTGGTTGAGCTTCTCGTAAAAGATTGACAATTGCTTCGATAAAATAACTTTGAGTTTCCGAGTCCATTTTCCATGGAGAGGGGATAGTTCGATGGACAACATGATCACTTGATTCAGGAGATGAATGTTTAGATGAATCACAGAGAGAACAGTAGCGAACTGGTTTATTACAATTATAATTAACACATTCTGGGGAAAAACAAGTCGCAACTGCGATTTTTTGAGCTATAGATGATTTACAGGCTTTGTTGACACAAGTGTACGATATTTCCTCCATGGGAAGTAAAATGTCAACTAGAGTCGATCGTGAGCGTCCCTTATAAATTTGATCTGCACATTCAATGCAAATCAACATTGGAGGTGCGCGATCTCCTGACCCTATGGCTATTGTGTGGTCAATACACATTTTAACTGCCTCATTTGATAGACTAGATGCACAATTTTCATGCTGACATGATAAAGGAGACCAGATTACATGTTTCTCTGAAAGAACTTTACGATCAAGTGGTGATGGATTCAACTCTGGCCAGTATTGGAAGAGTAATTCGACTGCAGGACAACGAGCTTTAACAGTTCCATGGGCAATTACACAGAATAAATCTTTGACTACATCTTTCTTTAATTTCATTAGTGTTTCAATCAACTGAGTGTAAAAAGATGGTGAATCAGTGTAGAAAAAGACATTCATCATGATAGCCGAGACTGAAAGATTGGTAAAGTTCTGATTATCAAATCCATCTCGATTCACTGTTTTTGAAAATGAAATCAAATAATAGCAATTGAAAGATCAGAAACTAGCATTAATTGTTCTCGACGAAACTTTGAATTTCTTACTTATAGTGAAAGGCAGAAGATTGTAGCATAACATATCTAGTAAATCTTTATGAAGGGCACTGGGTAATATAGCCATCGAAGAGGCTACTATATAAGGCAACGTATCCATATATTCGTGCTCCAAAAAGGGAACCAAACAGCTTAGAGTGTGCAATAACGTTTGGCCAACCGCTAGTAAAGCGAAAGAAAACAAGTTAAAATCATTAAATTAATAGTTTAACTATTATTGAACTTGGAATGAAAATGGAAAACATTGAGCTTACTTTGAATCCCTGACTGAAGGTGAGGAAGAAGCTCCAAAAGCTGGATCAAAGTTGCGTAAAGGCTTCTGTAATCTAAACTTGGAAACATCGTAGTTCGACTGTGGTCTTTTTCAGGTGAGCATATCACGTCAATAGGCATACTTGGTGCATCTTTGAGTACACTAATAAAACGATATAGATTTAAGATAGAAGGTTAAACATACCTATTAGTCATTTAATTTAAAAACTTGCAAATCTTAGCGAGTAAATAAACAAGATGTAATTATTTTAAAAGTTAAATCAACAATGGAAATTACCTGAGAAGGATTTGTGAGAAAAATTTGAGAGTAGAGGTTATATCAGTAGCAGAAGGTTGCGGAAAGGCTCCATTAATAATTCGATTACAAGATTCCTGGAGATTCTTGATTTTGGCAGTAACTGTTGACAGAAAGATAAGCATGGATTAGTAATTAAAGCTTAATGAAGCAAGAAAATAACAATTTGAAAGATTATAATTACAGGTAGCTGCTTTGGTAGCCATTGTTTACGACTCTATCCTTTTGTCCGAATATTTATAAGTAGTAAATCACTATTGATTTCCTGTGCTCAATCAAAATGGACAGCTTCAAAATTCGAACCGTGCATCTTTCGAATCACTGGAAAAATAAAAAGATAAACATTGAAAACTAGACTTAAATTCAACCCTTTTCTTCTTTATTAAAAGGTTAAATTGAAATTGTAATTAAACCAGAAAATGTAGTTTGATTGTCAGTGTTGAGACTCGATACGTTATGTTGGTAGCAATAAATTATTCACGGCTAAGGTAATGAAGTTAAAAGTTAGATATAAGTTTCAAATTATATGCGATACAGAAGGGCTAACTTGATGGCAGCACCATTTCTCAGACAGTTCCTGTTGGATCGATTCATTTTGAATTTGGACGCTCTCAATCCGAATTGGATTAATCAAATATTTCCATGTTGAAGTTAACTCAACTCAATTTCCATCTCATGTGACGCGTTAATATTACATTTCAGCTTATTGTTTTTGCCAATATTCTCATGTGCACAATGAGTAAAATAATTTACAATCGTGTCTGTCGTTCGTTTCTAGTCAACTATATCAAACAGTCCAGAAATAGTGTTCACAGCCGACTTTTTGGATGTTCAAGTAAATCTATGTTTGAGCGTTGCAATCATAGCTCAAAAGTTATACCTTCGTTGTTAGCTTTCACTTTGGCATACGCTTACTCGGAGCCTAAAGATGAAGAGAAGCAACTGCTAGATCAAGCTGATAAACTGTTTGATTCAAATAAATTAGAAGAAATGATGTTATTATTAAAATCTCTCAAATGCTGGGAAGAGAATAATGAGGTTCTCTGGAAGATTGCTCGTTGTAATTATCACCAATTGAAATACCGAAATGATAAAGGTTCTCAAGAATATATGAGTATATTGGAGAACTCTTTTTCACTGGTTGAGAAATCTTTGAAGATTAACGATAGATGTGGACCTGCTTACAAGGTGAATAAATTTAAGTTTTTATTCAAGTGATTTTCATCATTTTCAAAAAACTTTTTGTTTATCAGTGGGCTGCCATTATTTTAGATGAATATTCAACTGCACAGGGAACTAAAGCTCGTATAGCTAATCTGCTTCGAATCAAAGAATTTATGGAAAAAGCCATTGAATTTTCACCTCACGACCCGACTGCTTATTATCTTCTTGGTGAATGGCATTATGGATGCTCTTCTGTTACTTGGGTCGAGAGAAACCTTGCTAGTGAGTTATATTTTTCATCTGCTCGTTTAACTAGGTCTTGATGTGCTTAATTTAATTGATGCCATTTTTTATCCAGATTTGTTTTTTGGTTCTTTACCAGAGGCAAGTTACGAGTTAGCCCTTGAAATGTTTGAAAGAGCAGAAAAAATTGAACCAGGATTTTATTCGAAAAATGAAATTATGATTGCTAAGACATTGTTGGCTTTGAATCGGGAAAAGGACAGAGCTACAAACCATCTTAAATCAATTGTAACAAAATACAAAGGATCGGAGAAGTGGGCTGATACTGAAGTAAGTTTTCGTCAAGAATTGTTAAATTACAATGAGTCTCATGCTTACAATATTATTAATTAGCAAGTTGTGTATCTTATGTATTGTTTATCAGGCTTCAAGTTATGCTTTTTTTATAAGCTGAGATTGTAAGTGCTTAGGTCATGTTTTGCACAACTATCGAAACAGTTGGATAGTCCTATTGAGTTAACAATAATTTAATCTAATTATTTAAAGATCAAACCTGCACTGGATTGAAAACAAGGATTGGTTTGGTCTTGTTTGGTTTTATTGATTGGTTGATCTCTTTACACCATGAATCTATGTTTCAAGATCTTATTTCTCCAATTAGTAACCTGTAATTCAAACTATAATTTTTTTATTTAGATGAAACCATCAAAGGAATAAATGAAGTTTTAATTTTGTAAAACTGGAACTTTTCCAAGAAAAACAAATCAATTTTTGTAAACAAAAGGCATTTCAGCTTTTGCTTTATCAGGAACTGTTTTCGATATTTATTTGATTTTTTGGTTAAAGTGTAAACAAATTTTGCATTGAGTTACTTCCAATCATTTAATCTTCAACCCTTGATTTTTTGCCTTAATACTTGAATCTAACGATTTACTTGACTCATCCATTACGATTGAATTTGATTATCTCTTTACATATCTGAATTGAGCCATCAATTTTACCTAGAAAGGATTGAAATCTATTGATTTAAAAAATATCGATTTGGATAAAGCAAATAAATGTCTGAATAATACAATCAAAGGAGTTATCGATTTATAAATTTATTATCAAAACAAATTCAAACAAGAGCTTTATTGATTGTTAAAAGTGTAATTGGAGAAACGTTGATACGTGAAAAGTGCAAACATATAAATTGGTCAATTAAGCTTACCTTAAAAGGATAATTTGTTGAGTCGATACTTTTCCCATGGAATAGCAATCAGGTAAAGATGCATATTAATGATTAAAACATTAAGTAAAATGATTGCTTGTTACACAATGCTAATAACCGAAACACTTGGTTTAACAGTTTGGAGCTGACAACACCAAAGAAATCAATTTGAATGTTCAAATACGTTCAATCAGAAATGTTCGAACCTTCTTTTACGAAGTAAACAGCAGATGACTCTGAAGTTTGCTTTCTTGTCCGATTCTTGCATTTTGTTCACCGCTCTTTTCAAACTTTAAACTTACTCTGATGTTAAATCTGATTTATTAAGCTTTATTCATCAATTAAATAGCCTAATTTTAAAAATATATGATTCAGATGAATTTAGATAATTATGAAATGATAAATTTCCACCATTCCTATTAACATTTAAGCTATTAAGCTATAAATTACGAGTTTGATCATCAACTGTTGTTTGGCAAAAAAATATCCTTATTGTCTTAACTAAAATCATGGTAAAATCAAGATGATAACAAATTAAGTTTTGCAGCAATTGTCGATTGATAAAGATCATTACAATAATATGTTATCCGATTTTGGGAACGCAGTATGAATCAAGTCCTCTAGATGACGTGACTAGTCTATGAATAAAATTTTTGTTTTGTTAAACGTTGCCATTCAAAATTAAGATGTAAAAATTACCGGTAATCGGAAATTAAATTAAATAAAGCTAAAGATGTCACTCATTGACAATCTGTAATTGGTAGCTCATATTTTTCAATGATTGTACCTATTTTAGCAAATGATTCATACTTATTTCATCATTTTCGGCTTTCGGCTTTTATGATAAACTTTTAAAAGTGATCCTTATGTTCTTATGATAATTCTTTGTGAATGACCAAATGATCAGATGAGAGAAGAGTTTCCCTGTTTTTAACACTTAAACTCACAACTTTTAAAGGTGAGTGAGGAATAAATTTTAACAATATCAACTGACCAAAGGTAAATCGCTGCTATTTAGATCCAAAGTGCATCATCTTGGAATACGCTGAATCCTGAATTCGGTTCGTTAAACCAGTACCTAAATAGTCTTGGGACAACTTGTTGAAAAATGGAAACACTACTGTATGCAATCGATTTTACCTGGTTTTAATGATTGTTATCCATTTGATAAAGATTGCTTGTTTCCCAGCGTAATTGTTACTAAATCGACATTTACTGACATTGTGAGTGTAAACATGATTCCAAAAAGTAATTCTGATGGTTAAATAAATGATTTGAATTCAGGAGGTGGATTTCAGTTAACAATGCATTTTAATATTATGGCACGGAGTTTTACACAATGAATGATGTTGTCTTTGTTTTCACCAAATATCGTATTGGAACATTTTGTTTCTTATCTTTACCCGAATCTTGTATTCTTGGTAATATGAGCCTTTTGGATCAGTTATTGGCTTTGCAACGTTTACAGAAACGTAACAACTTTTTCGGGATCTCAATTTTAGCTTATTTAAAAGTCAATACAATAAATATAGTTAGGATTTTGTCAGTACTAAAAGACTGCTTTTTGAATAGTGCTTCCAAAAATTAATCGAATCACGATATTTTGTCTGATTGAAACGATTCGAAAAGATTTGAAAAAAAAACATATCCTGATCAATTGCCACCACATAAATGAATCGTTACAATGGTTATTGGACTCGAACATTGGACTAAGGTTATTTTCGATTTTTACATAAAGTTATATTTCAAAATTAATCTTATTATTATGTATCGAACAGGTTATACCGTTTTCCTTTCTTTTCGTCCAGCTTAGAGTTGCTCTTTTTATCATATTTTTCCGTTAAAATGTCGGTATTCTCAGTTTTGCTATAAGATGGAAGATAAATCAAAAATAATTTTTGAGTTTTTACATTTAATTGATTGATTAAATGATTAAGTTTGATAAATTAAATGCCCTTCCTCAGTCCCTTTCCTTTTCTTATTCATCTCTTTCTATGTTCTTCCCTCGCTTAGTTTCATCTCTCTATCTCTCTCTCTCTCTCTCTTTCTTTCTCTTTACCTAACAAACAAGTCTTATTTTTCCCCTCTTTTTATCTTCCTCCCTTCTCACCATCTTCCAGTATTCTCCCTCTTTTATCCTCCATTTTGTTGTTCTGTGTATACAGAGCTCTAAGACACCAGAATAGTTGACCAAGGTTTGGTTCAGGATCTTTTTTGTTGTGAACTGTGAAGTGAACTCATTAAACACAATGTTCTTCAATCTTTTATCTCCATCATCTAATCATCAGTTCTAGAGTAAACTACATTCTGATCTCACCTCATAGTCTATGATTATATTTATTTTATCTCTTGCAACTTTTCCTTTTTCCCTGTTGTCTCACAATGGTAGATCATCAGAATGATCCAAAGACAACCAGGTAACTATGAATCGGAAAGCCCAACATACCATCTTTAATATCATCATCAACAGTGTGACAAAAAAATCTTTAATCTGTTAATCTTTTCTACCTTCATTTTTTACTTGTGTTTTATAATTATCTTAATGCTAATTGGTTATGGTAAACAGACGATCATGTAAATTGAACTTTTCAACACAACTCTCAATTTGAACCATCTTCAACAACAGTGTGATAGAAAGCTTATATGCATACTTTTAAATCCTTTCCGTTCATCAAATATTTCTATCAAATATCAAGCATTTCTCTCTATCGTCAACTTTATCAACAAATTAAATGGTGATACAAATTAACTAAGAACAATTAATTTTTCAGTCAACTGTCAATCAATATAGTTAAAAAGAATCTACACTTGGCTTTTAACTGTGACTCACAAGATAAAAGTGGCTATCTATAAAGGTTCTCTCAACTGTTATCACATGTGAATTTTCTGGCTAGTTTGGCATAATTTGGCATAAGTAAATATTAATTTATTATCGAAAAGTGTCAATTTAAATCACGAATGTTCTTTAATTAAATTGGATTCATCAAAACTCAGGGTAATTCTGTTTCTCAGTCAACTAAAAAATATTAAACCGTCTATCTTTCAATTGATTTTTGAATCCATACTAATTTTTACCATTTCTCATTCAATGTAGTTATTGTCATCCCAATGGAATGTGTTCAATTCAATTTATTTCAACAGTTAACGGTTTCCAGTAATTTTTGGATTTAAATTTTCAATCCAAGCTTGTGTGGTGGACTTTCCAAACAACAAGACAAAAGTCTATAATTGCTATTTTATTTCTGTCTACTCTCACTTTATCTTCACTCTGTCCATTATCGGTATTGACTGGCTAATCAGTTGGATCTTCCTAATATATCAAGCTTTTATTGCAATTTTTTAATGCTACACATATTATCATCACCTATAACTGATTAGATGCACATGGATATTGTTGGCTCCATCCTTTACCGCTGCAGTTATCTTCTTGCTCTTATAGTATGGTCTCAGCCATATTTACTGTTCTTGTTTGCATCTACAAAAGCTTGCCAGTTCCCTGAACATTGGTCCGGCAGTTGGTTTCAGAAAGGTATCCATGATAAGATTCGAATAAGTAGGAACAGTATTTCTGACAAAGGAAACTGTACAAGTAATGATAAATACAAGTTTCTTGTATATAATAGGTAAGTTTGTATTTTATTCATACATTTATTGCTTCAAAATTACTAAATGACAATTTTCGTTCAAATTTTTTTTTGCTTCAATTATGCTATCCAAGCATCATTGTTGCTTAATGAAAAACAATATGCAGCAATAATTAAGAATAGCTTCATAATCATTAACTTTTGTTTATAATGACTCTCTAAGTTAATTACATACCTTGCCAATGATGCATCCTCTGTAAAGTATTACCTGTAAATCATGTAATCGTCGAAGATAAAAATTTGACCAAAAAGAGGCTAACATCCAATCAAAACAAAAATCCCGCAGGCATTTTTCATCATTTTTTCTTTCTCTTTCTATCCCTCTTTATTAGTGCTGAAAATTGTGCTCGGTGTATGGCAATATATGAGAAACACGTCAATGTTTTACAGTACAAAGAAAGTGAGTATATAATTAAATGTTCTTTAATATGTAATTTTATTGTCTTTATTAATACATGCTTTCATAACTCTTATACTAAATCAATACTTTTTACTGACGATTTTTTTCTTTTAAGCTTATTGTGCGCCTGTACCTCGTCGTTTAAACGATCTCTGTGATGAAATTAATGGAGATGCGCCACTCTTCTCATTATTCAGACGTAAGTAACAATTAATTAAGTGGAATAGATTGCATTTATAAATGTTGTACAACTAATCCCAAACTAAACCACCCATTTCGCTTTTCACTGACTAATATGATTTTCTACCCTTTTTGTTTAGTTGATACTCCTCCAGTGCCCTGTCCATTCAGTGGTTATTTCAAATTCACATACAATCGTGGACGTGGCGAATGTAAAGATCCCCCGTCAACAATTGACTCATGTACCGATGAGAATCGTCTTTTGTTTCGCTTTCAGGCGTGTGCAGACATTGAAGGATCTGAGAGTAAAGGTTGGTTTTGATACTTCATGCTAAAATCGTTCGTGATTTTCAATTTATCTTCTTTTTCTTTATAGTTGTTACTCTTGAGTGTTACGCTACCTGGAAAGGAGGGTCTTTTAAATTTCTTGTTGGTAAATTTCTTCATCCTTTAGCTAAGGATGAAGATGATCGTTTTCATTGTTTCCTGTTTGAACAAGGACCTGGTGGTACATATCATTTAGCTCAATCAGCCGATGCATCTTGTGAGGGTTTGGAGCAAGCTTTAGAAGGACCAGCTACTATGGAACTAACTCCGACCGAAAGATTAGAAAGTAAATGCTCTTTTCCTGACTTGACAATTAAAGGTCAATATTGGCAAACTCTTGATGGATTGCACGTTTATGATTTTGGACATGAAAACTCTTTTAATGTGTATCATAAAAATGGAACGTTGCTCAGATTTGTTAATTGTACTCAAAATGATCCCATTTCGGATGCCTTCGTGGTCTATTCCACAACTAAATGGTAATTAAAACTAAAGTGATAAAATTTACTAAATTGAGACTGGCTGCTATAATTAATTTGCTTTTAAAATTTTCTCTTTTAAACAGCGATATCGGTTATGTCTGTATGAAGATAGTTAGAAGGAGTGATAATATAATTGAAATAATGCAAGGAGATATGGTGAAATCTTTAGGAGATGCTTGTCTAAATTTGAACAAGCAAAATGTAAACGAATATATCACATTAACTGGTAAGTAATTCAACTTTTTTATTTTATCTTGTTTTTAAATCAATCTCATTCGTATTATTTTGTATAGTGATGAAAACATTGGGAACAGATTTCTCCATACCATGTCCTTTTGAAGGAATTTACAATATTAATGTACAGAACAATGAAGTATCTTTAAGATCGCCGTCTGGATATCCATTGTTAACTCTCTGTTCAGAACGAACAGTTTTTGCCTCGCAATGTCTTTCTTCCGAACAGCTACGTTTCGAATCATCCTGTGGGTCAAATGAGCCTACTTCTAAGTGTAAGTAGAGCTTTAATCATCTCTGTTATTACAAGATAAATTTTCAATGTAATTAATAAATAAAATCATAATCTTTTAATATTTCTCTTAGATTTCCATTGTAGTGGTCATTGGCACGAAAATGGTACTAATTTCTTGTTAATCCATTCACCGGATGAAGATTATGAATTTTGTTTAAGCTACAAAGAAATCGAATCTAATGATAGGATTAAGGCGACTATTAGTAATACTAACTGTCGTCCCAATAGGAAATCACAACAATTAAATTCTTATAGTAATAATATTTATGAATATTCAAGGAATAATTATGGAAATGGTTTTAGGAATCATAGTGAATCCATTAATTTTGAATTGTATAATAAAGGTTTGTAAAATTATTTTTTCCTACCAATCAACATTTCTGTTAACAATTTTTACTTATTATCATTTTTTTCGTTTCAGGATTGTGTTATGCAACTGGTCATAGCTCAAGTAATTTCCATATCAACAGCAGAATGCTCAGGCCTTTGTTTGAAATATTATTGATAAATCTTACGATAATTTTAAATGCTTATCTTCATCTTTGAATGAATGACAGGTAAATATATCTCTTCTCATTGTGATAATTTATATCGAATTTTTTTAAATATAATCAATCTTAAATTTTTATTTTTCAGAATTTTCACATCATCTTCTATAATAACTCAGTGTAAAATTCCAAGATCACACTTATTGTGCGAATCATTAGAATCTTTACGTCCTCTTCATGGTTATAACTTCATTTCACAACCATTATTTAAGACGGTGTCTATTTTGGTTTAAGCGTCACGATGCAATCATCAACATGCATTTAGTCTACTTGCTACTGGAATACATGGTTCAACAAATTTACCGATTAATCTGGAATAGAATCTGCTCTTTGATAGCTGAATGAAAGAAAAAATTCGCTGATAAAACTTCCGTCTACAAATTGAGTATGGAATTGAGCCAAAATTTATAAAGTTGCAACGTTGCCCTTCAATTGAGTGATTTTGAACTAGAAATCATGTTACCGAAAGATTTTTACTGTCAAGATTATTTGACATCTTGGGTTCAACAACAAGAAGTAAAATGATGTCAAAACATAACACCAAAGATGTCATATCATGCCTCAAAAAGAGATCAATGAGTGGCCTTTATTGAAATTCCTATCTTTTTTCTCTTCAGTGGATTCACCGGATTTATCCATCTCCACTGGATTTTTTCGTTTTATTCGTCGATTACTGTTCATAATGTATTCAAAGTGTCTTATCTCTTTGGACGGTGTTTTTAAAAGTCTCAAATTGTCAACTATCACAGTGCTCCTCTTACAAATTATCAGTTGCAGCGGACAGCTTTTATGTGGACAAAAATTTTGATTAGTTATATCTTGTGTACGAAATTTCGACCTAATTTGCTCACAATCGTAAAAGACCCCATTCCTAAACCTGGTGGATGCATTGTAAAAGCCTTGTACTCCAGAGAACCCATTATGTTCAGCACATTGATGATTAGATCATGAAAAGAAAATTTAGATGACTTTTTTAATTTGTTTAGTCCATCTTACAGTATTTAGATTTCTTCTGCTTTCGCAGTTCTGGTTGTGATTCAACTGATATTTCCCTGCCTTCACCTGGTGTATTTATTCTTACTTTCCTACTGTATTATGATTTCCTGAATCTTGTGTCATAAAATGTTCATAAAGTAAGGTAACATCGATTAAAACTAGGAGAGATCACTGATAATAATTCAATAAACACAGTGTCATCGATCATCATCTTCAGTGTTTAAAAATTCTCCTAATTTCTAACCAATCTTACCTTACGTCGCTCATTACTTCCCTTCTTGGGTAAAGATAATAGTGAAAATTTCCTCATCATCTCGAATTTTTCGACTTTTGCAACTTTTATCTAATAACTAATTGACAAGACGAAGCTAGTCTGACCTTTCTGTCGATAAAACTTTTTTGTGTGTAAATATGTGTAAAATATTGAATAATAAACCTATTCTACATTTTCATCGTAAGTGTTTCACCTCCTTGAGTAAGCATAGTTCCCGTTTCATCATAAATTTAAAACTCTTGAAAATCAAAATAATCAATTACAAGACCATTCAAGATGATCAACTGTTTGGTTTCCATTGCAATCTATGATTTATGGAAACAAATTTAATCAAAATATTAACGGGTGGAAATGATAAACTTTTATATCGAATGGTTACATTAAATCTAGATGATTGAACTCAACCTTTTACAATTTAGATGAATATTTAGATGCTGACTTATTGAAATATTAGAAGAAATTGATTCAGTTTTACTTTTAAATATCAAATTGAGTCGACTGGTTATGATCAGTGGACTTTATCGTTTGCTTCACTGGCGATTTGCGATTCCTTAAATTGCTATAAATAATCTGGATGCCAGTAAAAATTAAATCAGTTCTTGATTGTCATCATTTGGTTAAAAGGTTATTCATTTGTTTAGAGTAAATGAATTAGAATAAAAATGAAAACTTTTGTTCATATCTTATTTAAAACTTGTCATCAATTAAAAAATAATCATAACGTTTGATTATAATTAACTTTTGATTGTTCTGCATCAATAGATATTAATTGAAGAGTTATTTTTTATTTGATGTGATTTATGTATTATTTAACAGACTATCGATATTTTCGTCTTAGATTTAGCAAAAATAGGATTCTTATATTTATTAAATAGCTTTATAACTCTTTGGGCAAAGACAGTAGATGAGTTCCAAAATAGTCAATATTCAAAATTGCTTTTTGATGCTTCATTTTAGGTTTTTCATCTTCATTTTGTATTTAATGGAGAATGGAAATTTGTATTTGGTGGGCAGATGAGTAAAAATGAGAATAAAATTAAATTTTGTTCTACATAAATTAGATGATAATTCGAGTTTTAAATCACATTTACCATCCAGAATGTTAAACTCTGTCAACTAGCAAAAAGGTTGCT
Organism: Tetranychus piercei; assembly: GCA_036759885.1. Lineage (NCBI taxonomy): Eukaryota > Metazoa > Arthropoda > Arachnida > Trombidiformes > Tetranychidae > Tetranychus > Tetranychus piercei. The sequence continues at coordinate 20,923,040 of CM071879.1, read as the reverse complement.
ATTAATTCTTGTGAATTTCTTTGTCAGTTGAGACTCGTTTTTTTTCTCAAAATTATAACTCTTATTGGATGCTTTTTTCCAATCGTAATTTGGTTCTGTTTATCAATTTATTTACTATTCACTGGTAGATTGGATTCGCTGTACTTTGACTGACATAGATGATTCCACCTACGAAATTAATGGCAGCAGCAAGAATAAAAACTGGGAACCATCGACCATGGGATTGTACAACGAGCTCAGCTGTTAAAGGTCCACACAGGATGCCTGGAATCGTGGCTAAGGTGTTTGAGATTGCAAATGTTAATCCTGCATGATTCGGAGCAACTTCAGTATGGTTAGAGAGATGACCTGCAGAATTACAGGCACATAGACCCATTGATATGGATACAAATATCACGGCGTATAATAAACTATTAACTGTACAAAAACATATCAAGAAAATTCCTGGCCCAAAAAGACCTACACAGGTCATAATTCGTCTAACAGAGAGTATAGACCAATTTCTCGTGATTAACCAATCAGCTAGATGACCTGAAACTGTAAAGAAAGTGAAAAGAGAAAAGCAAAAATTAGCTATTTTCATACGATGTGAAATGAGTTGACACTTACCAACTCCAAATAAGGAATTAACTATATATGGTACAGCGGTTAAACTGACTGATTCTTTATTAGCACCGAGATATCGAGAAAGATATGTAGGTAACCATTGCATTATAATGTAATTAGACCAGTTCATTGCAAAATGAGCTATATAAATAGCCCATAGAGACCAATGGCAAAGAAAACGAACCCAATGAACTTGTTTGGCCCCTGTCTTTGAATAAACTAAAGGTAATTCATCTTCTTGACTCAACTTTTCTTCTTTATATACAACCATCCAAACAAATAACCAAACGATGCCAAGACTACCAAATAGATAAAAAGAAAGTTCCCAATAAAGATGAGGACATAAAAGAGCAGCTAATGTTTGGCCAACATGACCTGCTCCAATAAGGTAACCAAAAGCTGTAGAGCGCTCATGTACCGGCACAGTTTGAGCAAAAATTGTAAATATTGTTGGGAGTCCTGAATTGTATTATAATTGAGTTAGTATCTTATAAATGTGAGCAATACATAATCATATGATTGGCATGATCGAAGAAATGTATTTCTCAAATAATGGAATTACTAACCTAATCCTTCCCCAAGTCCAAGAAGTATTCTACAGGTAATTAAAAGGTACAAATGTGGCGTAACTAGTGGTGTTAAGAGTGTAGAAACTGACCAAAGACAGACAGCCCAAGCTAAAACTTTTTTACTTCCATATCTGGTAGCTGCTCGGGCACCAATTAACTAGAGGCAAAAAATAGAATTTTAGTTTGAATAAGCCCAAAATGATTAAAATCTTGTGGAGAAAGTGAGAGGGTTTATTTTGATGTAAATATGAGCATACCTGACTAGTTATGTAACCAAATGCAAATGAACTAAGAATCCAACCTTGCCAATAAAGGCTCCATTTGTATTGATCGGTCATCTGAATTATGGCAATAGGCATGATAATCCGATCTGCGGAGTTGATCAAGTTTCCAATGGAACACAAGCCAACTGTTCCCCATTTCTTAACCATCATTTATCGCTTGTCAAGATCTCAACGAATTAACTTTTAACAATATTCCTCGCCTGAAGTGTTTGTCAAAATTTTGAAAAAAAACATAAACATAAGATTCTAAGAAACATGAGGTGAAATTATAATAAAAGATAAGTCGAAGACAAAACCTAATACACTTACCCTTGATAACATTCTGATCATCATTCGATATAATGATGATTGCCCATAAATAAAATTGTACCCATTTATCAATAATTAATAAAACAAAAACATAATACACGACCAATTAATCAGCCGGAAAATAGAGACCTGGCAAAATGAAATATTTCCCTCAAGCCAGTTGTTGTCAGTGACAACTTGTCACAGTAAATTGTTCCATCTAGTGATAAAAAATATAACCAATCGAAATTTTTCATAGTTGTTCAGAGTCTGAACTTCAGACTCTGAATTTCAGAGAGATTTAAATAAAATTTTTAACAATCAGCATATCATTATAATAATAATATTCAGTTTAATATTGTGAATTAATTCGATTAGTTTCCTGATTTGAAGAAATTTTAAGCTAAAAATTCGAACAACTGTAAACTAGCTTTCTCAATCGTTTGTGTAACAGTTTGTGATTACGATCATTTATAAATAAAAAATAGCTTGTTTGATTGAAAGGACTATAGCCAAAAACTTTGACTTTTTAGTTAAGAGTTGGGACTTTGTGGGTTTGTAGGTGCATAAAAACTGAGTCCATTTGTGAAATTAAAAATTTTTTATGATCAGTAGTTTTCGATAAAATCGAGTTCAAAGTTGAAACTTCGAACGCCTTTTGTACATTTGTGGAACCAGATTTTCTCATCAAAACCATTTTTCTGGTTCTACTTTGAATGGCCAACCAGAAAATGTACTTATTTTTGGAGATAAAGCCTTATGTTTCTGTACAACAGATCACTTCGATTTTCAATTAAACTGACCGCTTTCTGTGACCGTAAAAGTTAGAGACCCGAAACTCATTTTTCATCGATAAAACTTATTGGTGAACAATTCGAGTCGGAAACTTTTTTCAATTTAACAACAGTTCTCTTGATTTTGGCCATTGGCCTTAAAACTTTGAGCCTCAATATTTCGAGAACGGTATCACTAACAATCATCATTCTTTCCCCAATCATTAGATTTGCTTGCGGGCTTTAATATATTTTAATATCAGATGATTCAAGCTGCTGTAAAAAAAGTTATAGCATTGAGTTCATTTTGTTGACAAATCTTATTCTTGATTTGTAAAGGCGAATGGTTACTCAAGCACAAATCTTATGATGTGTTAGAAGGATATTCATTATTGAATGAATTAACTCAGATTTTCACCGATATTCAGTCAATATATGATTTGACCCATAATAAAATCTAATGATTGGGGAAAGAATGATGATTGTTAGTGATACCGTTCTCGAAATATTGAGGCTCAAAGTTTTAAGGCCAATGGTCAAAATCAAGAGAACTGTTGATTAATTGAAAAAAGTTTCCGACTCGAATTGTTCACCAATAAGTTTTATCGATGAAAAAGGAGTTTCAGGTCTCTAACTTTTACGGTCACAGAAAGCGGCCAGTTTAATTGAAAATCGAAGTGATCTGTTGTACAGAAACATAAGGCTTTATCTCCGAAAATAAGTACATTTTCTGGTTGGCCATTCAAAGTAGAACCAGAAAAATGGTTTTGATGAGAAAATCTGGTTCCACAAATGTACAAAAGGCGTTCGAAGTTGTGATTGTGATAATTTATATCGAATTTTTTTAAATATAATCAATCTTAAATTTTTATTTTTCAGAATTTTCACATCATCTTCTATAATAACTCAGTGTAAAATTCCAAGATCACACTTATTGTGCGAATCATTAGAATCTTTACGTCCTCTTCATGGTTATAACTTCATTTCACAACCATTATTTAAGACGGTGTCTATTTTGGTTTAAGCGTCACGATGCAATCATCAACATGCATTTAGTCTACTTGCTACTGGAATACATGGTTCAACAAATTTACCGATTAATCTGGAATAGAATCTGCTCTTTGATAGCTGAATGAAAGAAAAAATTCGCTGATAAAACTTCCGTCTACAAATTGAGTATGGAATTGAGCCAAAATTTATAAAGTTGCAACGTTGCCCTTCAATTGAGTGATTTTGAACTAGAAATCATGTTACCGAAAGATTTTTACTGTCAAGATTATTTGACATCTTGGGTTCAACAACAAGAAGTAAAATGATGTCAAAACATAACACCAAAGATGTCATATCATGCCTCAAAAAGAGATCAATGAGTGGCCTTTATTGAAATTCCTATCTTTTTTCTCTTCAGTGGATTCACCGGATTTATCCATCTCCACTGGATTTTTTCGTTTTATTCGTCGATTACTGTTCATAATGTATTCAAAGTGTCTTATCTCTTTGGACGGTGTTTTTAAAAGTCTCAAATTGTCAACTATCACAGTGCTCCTCTTACAAATTATCAGTTGCAGCGGACAGCTTTTATGTGGACAAAAATTTTGATTAGTTATATCTTGTGTACGAAATTTCGACCTAATTTGCTCACAATCGTAAAAGACCCCATTCCTAAACCTGGTGGATGCATTGTAAAAGCCTTGTACTCCAGAGAACCCATTATGTTCAGCACATTGATGATTAGATCATGAAAAGAAAATTTAGATGACTTTTTTAATTTGTTTAGTCCATCTTACAGTATTTAGATTTCTTCTGCTTTCGCAGTTCTGGTTGTGATTCAACTGATATTTCCCTGCCTTCACCTGGTGTATTTATTCTTACTTTCCTACTGTATTATGATTTCCTGAATCTTGTGTCATAAAATGTTCATAAAGTAAGGTAACATCGATTAAAACTAGGAGAGATCACTGATAATAATTCAATAAACACAGTGTCATCGATCATCATCTTCAGTGTTTAAAAATTCTCCTAATTTCTAACCAATCTTACCTTACGTCGCTCATTACTTCCCTTCTTGGGTAAAGATAATAGTGAAAATTTCCTCATCATCTCGAATTTTTCGACTTTTGCAACTTTTATCTAATAACTAATTGACAAGACGAAGCTAGTCTGACCTTTCTGTCGATAAAACTTTTTTGTGTGTAAATATGTGTAAAATATTGAATAATAAACCTATTCTACATTTTCATCGTAAGTGTTTCACCTCCTTGAGTAAGCATAGTTCCCGTTTCATCATAAATTTAAAACTCTTGAAAATCAAAATAATCAATTACAAGACCATTCAAGATGATCAACTGTTTGGTTTCCATTGCAATCTATGATTTATGGAAACAAATTTAATCAAAATATTAACGGGTGGAAATGATAAACTTTTATATCGAATGGTTACATTAAATCTAGATGATTGAACTCAACCTTTTACAATTTAGATGAATATTTAGATGCTGACTTATTGAAATATTAGAAGAAATTGATTCAGTTTTACTTTTAAATATCAAATTGAGTCGACTGGTTATGATCAGTGGACTTTATCGTTTGCTTCACTGGCGATTTGCGATTCCTTAAATTGCTATAAATAATCTGGATGCCAGTAAAAATTAAATCAGTTCTTGATTGTCATCATTTGGTTAAAAGGTTATTCATTTGTTTAGAGTAAATGAATTAGAATAAAAATGAAAACTTTTGTTCATATCTTATTTAAAACTTGTCATCAATTAAAAAATAATCATAACGTTTGATTATAATTAACTTTTGATTGTTCTGCATCAATAGATATTAATTGAAGAGTTATTTTTTATTTGATGTGATTTATGTATTATTTAACAGACTATCGATATTTTCGTCTTAGATTTAGCAAAAATAGGATTCTTATATTTATTAAATAGCTTTATAACTCTTTGGGCAAAGACAGTAGATGAGTTCCAAAATAGTCAATATTCAAAATTGCTTTTTGATGCTTCATTTTAGGTTTTTCATCTTCATTTTGTATTTAATGGAGAATGGAAATTTGTATTTGGTGGGCAGATGAGTAAAAATGAGAATAAAATTAAATTTTGTTCTACATAAATTAGATGATAATTCGAGTTTTAAATCACATTTACCATCCAGAATGTTAAACTCTGTCAACTAGCAAAAAGGTTGCTATTAATTCTTGTGAATTTCTTTGTCAGTTGAGACTCGTTTTTTTTCTCAAAATTATAACTCTTATTGGATGCTTTTTTCCAATCGTAATTTGGTTCTGTTTATCAATTTATTTACTATTCACTGGTAGATTGGATTCGCTGTACTTTGACTGACATAGATGATTCCACCTACGAAATTAATGGCAGCAGCAAGAATAAAAACTGGGAACCATCGACCATGGGATTGTACAACGAGCTCAGCTGTTAAAGGTCCACACAGGATGCCTGGAATCGTGGCTAAGGTGTTTGAGATTGCAAATGTTAATCCTGCATGATTCGGAGCAACTTCAGTATGGTTAGAGAGATGACCTGCAGAATTACAGGCACATAGACCCATTGATATGGATACAAATATCACGGCGTATAATAAACTATTAACTGTACAAAAACATATCAAGAAAATTCCTGGCCCAAAAAGACCTACACAGGTCATAATTCGTCTAACAGAGAGTATAGACCAATTTCTCGTGATTAACCAATCAGCTAGATGACCTGAAACTGTAAAGAAAGTGAAAAGAGAAAAGCAAAAATTAGCTATTTTCATACGATGTGAAATGAGTTGACACTTACCAACTCCAAATAAGGAATTAACTATATATGGTACAGCGGTTAAACTGACTGATTCTTTATTAGCACCGAGATATCGAGAAAGATATGTAGGTAACCATTGCATTATAATGTAATTAGACCAGTTCATTGCAAAATGAGCTATATAAATAGCCCATAGAGACCAATGGCAAAGAAAACGAACCCAATGAACTTGTTTGGCCCCTGTCTTTGAATAAACTAAAGGTAATTCATCTTCTTGACTCAACTTTTCTTCTTTATATACAACCATCCAAACAAATAACCAAACGATGCCAAGACTACCAAATAGATAAAAAGAAAGTTCCCAATAAAGATGAGGACATAAAAGAGCAGCTAATGTTTGGCCAACATGACCTGCTCCAATAAGGTAACCAAAAGCTGTAGAGCGCTCATGTACCGGCACAGTTTGAGCAAAAATTGTAAATATTGTTGGGAGTCCTGAATTGTATTATAATTGAGTTAGTATCTTATAAATGTGAGCAATACATAATCATATGATTGGCATGATCGAAGAAATGTATTTCTCAAATAATGGAATTACTAACCTAATCCTTCCCCAAGTCCAAGAAGTATTCTACAGGTAATTAAAAGGTACAAATGTGGCGTAACTAGTGGTGTTAAGAGTGTAGAAACTGACCAAAGACAGACAGCCCAAGCTAAAACTTTTTTACTTCCATATCTGGTAGCTGCTCGGGCACCAATTAACTAGAGGCAAAAAATAGAATTTTAGTTTGAATAAGCCCAAAATGATTAAAATCTTGTGGAGAAAGTGAGAGGGTTTATTTTGATGTAAATATGAGCATACCTGACTAGTTATGTAACCAAATGCAAATGAACTAAGAATCCAACCTTGCCAATAAAGGCTCCATTTGTATTGATCGGTCATCTGAATTATGGCAATAGGCATGATAATCCGATCTGCGGAGTTGATCAAGTTTCCAATGGAACACAAGCCAACTGTTCCCCATTTCTTAACCATCATTTATCGCTTGTCAAGATCTCAACGAATTAACTTTTAACAATATTCCTCGCCTGAAGTGTTTGTCAAAATTTTGAAAAAAAACATAAACATAAGATTCTAAGAAACATGAGGTGAAATTATAATAAAAGATAAGTCGAAGACAAAACCTAATACACTTACCCTTGATAACATTCTGATCATCATTCGATATAATGATGATTGCCCATAAATAAAATTGTACCCATTTATCAATAATTAATAAAACAAAAACATAATACACGACCAATTAATCAGCCGGAAAATAGAGACCTGGCAAAATGAAATATTTCCCTCAAGCCAGTTGTTGTCAGTGACAACTTGTCACAGTAAATTGTTCCATCTAGTGATAAAAAATATAACCAATCGAAATTTTTCATAGTTGTTCAGAGTCTGAACTTCAGACTCTGAATTTCAGAGAGATTTAAATAAAATTTTTAACAATCAGCATATCATTATAATAATAATATTCAGTTTAATATTGTGAATTAATTCGATTAGTTTCCTGATTTGAAGAAATTTTAAGCTAAAAATTCGAACAACTGTAAACTAGCTTTCTCAATCGTTTGTGTAACAGTTTGTGATTACGATCATTTATAAATAAAAAATAGCTTGTTTGATTGAAAGGACTATAGCCAAAAACTTTGACTTTTTAGTTAAGAGTTGGGACTTTGTGGGTTTGTAGGTGCATAAAAACTGAGTCCATTTGTGAAATTAAAAATTTTTTATGATCAGTAGTTTTCGATAAAATCGAGTTCAAAGTTGAAACTTCGAACGCCTTTTGTACATTTGTGGAACCAGATTTTCTCATCAAAACCATTTTTCTGGTTCTACTTTGAATGGCCAACCAGAAAATGTACTTATTTTTGGAGATAAAGCCTTATGTTTCTGTACAACAGATCACTTCGATTTTCAATTAAACTGACCGCTTTCTGTGACCGTAAAAGTTAGAGACCCGAAACTCATTTTTCATCGATAAAACTTATTGGTGAACAATTCGAGTCGGAAACTTTTTTCAATTTAACAACAGTTCTCTTGATTTTGGCCATTGGCCTTAAAACTTTGAGCCTCAATATTTCGAGAACGGTATCACTAACAATCATCATTCTTTCCCCAATCATTAGATTTGCTTGCGGGCTTTAATATATTTTAATATCAGATGATTCAAGCTGCTGTAAAAAAAGTTATAGCATTGAGTTCATTTTGTTGACAAATCTTATTCTTGATTTGTAAAGGCGAATGGTTACTCAAGCACAAATCTTATGATGTGTTAGAAGGATATTCATTATTGAATGAATTAACTCAGATTTTCACCGATATTCAGTCAATATATGATTTGACCCATAATAAAATCTAATGATTGGGGAAAGAATGATGATTGTTAGTGATACCGTTCTCGAAATATTGAGGCTCAAAGTTTTAAGGCCAATGGTCAAAATCAAGAGAACTGTTGATTAATTGAAAAAAGTTTCCGACTCGAATTGTTCACCAATAAGTTTTATCGATGAAAAAGGAGTTTCAGGTCTCTAACTTTTACGGTCACAGAAAGCGGCCAGTTTAATTGAAAATCGAAGTGATCTGTTGTACAGAAACATAAGGCTTTATCTCCGAAAATAAGTACATTTTCTGGTTGGCCATTCAAAGTAGAACCAGAAAAATGGTTTTGATGAGAAAATCTGGTTCCACAAATGTACAAAAGGCGTTCGAAGTTTCAACTTTGAACTCGATTTTATCGAAAACTACTGATCATAAAAAATTTTTAATTTCACAAATGGGCTCAGTTTTTATGCACCTACAAACCCACAAAGTCCCAACTCTTAACTAAAAAGTCAAAGTTTTTGGCTATAGTCCTTGAGAGAAATTATTTGATTGTTGAAATTCAAGTACATCAAACTAATGAGTAATCATAATCTTTAACATCTTGAATTGCTGATCCAATATAATGTGTGAATATTTTACAAAAAACAAAGTTTGCCTACTTTAGTGTTAGTCTTGATTTCAATTGATTCTTAATATAGCATTAATAGATTTGTGATTTTTCCCTGCTAATTTAATTTTTAAGCTTCAACTTGCACTTATTTTCTCTGATAAGAAAATTTTTCAGAGAAATTTTTTAAACTGCGAAAGAAGTTAGTTTTTTTGCATGCTAGATGGCTCTGATTTTGTCAAGAATCTTGACTCAAGATAACCGTAAGGAAACGATTGATGGTAGGGAGGAGCATTCATTCTGCTTACTTTTGGTCAGTAATTTTAATACAGTTGTGATATTTTTAATAAATTAATTCCATGTAATCATAAATATCATATCAATTATCTGAGTTAATTATGCTTCGACTGCTTATCTTGGTTTATTACTTAAGCTTAAATCCTAGTTTAGGTTTGAACATTAATAATGACGGTGAGTTGTCTATTCAGTTCCTTTGGAAAATGCTTTGTTTATTCTCTTCAAAGCACACATACTGCAGTGCTTGTATTACTTGATTATACTCTTTATTCACAATATTTTTCTGACTTTTTCACTCTGTGATTTTTTAGTAGCACAATCTGGTACCCCACCTCGGGATGTGCAAGCACGAGCATTAAGTTATACCACAGTAGTGGTTGATTGGGAGAGACCGGAACAACCTTTAGGCCAAATATCAGGATACCGTGTTTATTATACTTCAAATCCGTCCCAAGCAATATCATTTTGGGATTATCTTGATGTCGATGATAGTCAATTGATAACAATTAGTGAACTTCAACGTGAAACTATTTATACCATTCGTGTCTCTGCAATAATTCAATCTCGCGGTGAAGGTCCGCTTTCACCGCCAGTGCAAGTGAAAACAAAACAAGGTGTCCCAAATCAGCCTTTAGGTTTACAAGCTGTTGCTCAGGGTCCCCACTCTATCAAATTAACATGGAAGATGCCACCTAATGCTGGTGAAAACATAATTGGTTATGAATTGTATTGGAATGATACCTTCGAAAATAACCAAGGAAAACAATTTATAGCACCAACGGATACTTATATCATCGAAAACTTATATCCTGATACTCTTTATTACATTTGGATTGCGGCTAAATCAAATATTGGCGAAGGAGCAGCAACCCCACCAATAGCTGTTAAAACGGAAATATTTGGTAAGGTTTCTAATCTTTCATCCAATCTAGATGAGTGGACATCAAATTCAAGTAAGGTTTTAGCAAGCACTCCTATTGGTGAAGAGGCTGCTTCTAAGCCTATCATGCATTCTACCACATCAGAAGAGACTGGTATGTTGACAGAACAAATTGTTCAATACATTAAATAACCAAAACTATAATCGAGAAACGAGAAAAACTAACTTTAATACTATTACAGTAACCCTTCTGTTCAAGACGTTTTGAAGCGTCCCCATCTGGTTAACATCTTTTGTCTTTTGTCTCATCTCATTGTCTCTTGTTTACACTCTGACTAACTTCTACTCTTTTCTTAATCTCTTCAAACTAACCGATTAACAAAATCAATTTGAGTGATATTTCAGCGATATGGTGATCTTCGCATTTGTTTTCATGAGAAATTTTACTTACCGCATATTTTTCTTATTCTTATCATTTAGTCTGACAATGTGAACTTAAAAAATTTAAGAATCGGTTCCGTCAGTTACCAGATAGTTTGCTATCTTACATAACCTTTATGGTTTATGATCTATCAATCAACTATCGATAATCGTGCTTAATCAACCTGAACAGTAAAAAATGAGATAATCACTCAGAATCAATGAATAACTTTCTTTTGCTCTTACAGTAAAATTAACCGTAAAATCGCATCAGCTACAGATTAATTGATAGATTGTATCAAATCATTTTCTTCATAAATGTCAAGATGCCAAATCAATTCTGAATTTTTCCTAATTAACCTCACTTTCTTTATTTGCTATCCTCCAAACTTATTCCTTAATCAATTTAACACATTTTTTGTTCTCCCTGTCCTTGTCTCTGCTTGTTTATTTACTTTTCTGCACCATACATCAACGTATTTTTTATGCTCACGCTGTAAAAATATTTTCTGTTTCACTAATCAATATAATCATCAACTAACAACATCTTTGTCCATTGTCTAAATTACCCGTCTATGGTCCACATATACTAAAGACAACATTTATACATTTTTTAAGAAAGTAAATTGTCAAGGCTAACTTTCTGCTTATAATCATCAATTAGCTAACAGTCCAACACCTGAATCTTATCACTTAATTTTCTCAATGAAAATTAGTAATAAAATATTCAACACATCGTAAATGTTAAGATATATAATAATTTAACTATTCTCAGTAGGCACTCACAACAATTGAAAAGTTCTGTGATGTGATACCTTGACGATTTATCTTCTTTTTTCAGTTCCACTCAACATGTATTTTAAAATCAAAATTTTCTTTTTTGTATTGTGCTTTTGTGCAAATATAGTTCCAGGAGAGCCAAGAGATGTGAAAGCTGTTCCAATCAACAGTACATCAATCCGTGTGGAATGGAATCCACCGTCCAATATTGATCAACATGGTGTCAGACGTGGTTATCAAATTTATGTTCATGAAATGAGTTCAGGAAATCGAGAGGAATTTTTGAACGATCCAATTAAATTTGATGTGCTTGATCCTAACGCAAAAGAGTTTAATGTGACATCTTTGCAACCTGATACATTGTACAATATTCAGGTTGCAGCAATAACTCGTAAAGGTGATGGAACCCGCAGTAAATCATTTAAGGTTCGCACATTGGGAGGTGTTCCAACTAAACCAGATATTTTAATTAGACTAATGAGTGATGAGCCTCAAATGACTATTGAAGTTCAATGGACTCGGCCTAAGCATACCTATGGTGCTTTGTTAGGTTATCGGCTCAAATATGGTCGAGCTACCGATAGTAATCTGGAAGAGCTGGAAATTAACCCCCAAGAACAAAGTAAAATTATAAAAGATTTGGATCGTGGTGTCAAATATGTTTTTCGTTTAGCGGGTAAAAGTAGCATGGGTTGGGGTCAAGAAGCTGTGGCTTACATTGAAACTCCCGAAGGTCCTCCTGGAGCTCCACCTCAAAATATTACTTACCGATTACAAACACCAACTACTGTTGTTATAACTTGGGATCCTCCCTTACCTGAGTATAGAAATGGAAGGATCACCAATTATGGGATACACTTTCAGAAACCTATTGACACTGCAGTTGAAGAGCGTTTCACTAACGATACTCGTATCGTTTTCAGCTCTTTAACTGAAAATGCTGAATATACTTGTAAAATTCGAGCCTTTACATCCAAGGGACCTGGACCCTGGAGTAATCGAATTCAAATCCAAACTCCTGCTGATGTACCACCTGCACCAACAAATGTACAAGCAATGGCAACTACCGAGAAGTCTGTTGAAGTTTGGTGGGACCAGATGCCTTTCTTTGCTGATATTTTAGGTTACACAGTTCTTTACGCACAAACAAATGCCGTTGAAGATCTTGATTCTTGGCTTAATAAGACAGTTGTTTTAACTTGGTCTGTTGAACTGACTGGACTCAAACCTAGTACTATGTATGCTATTCGAGTTGCGGCTTATACTAATCAAGGTTTGGGTCGACTTTCGGAGTTAATTACTGTACGAACCACACCATTTGATGTTCCACTCAGCCTTCGTGCTTATACTGTCACAACTCATACCATGAGTCTATCATGGAGACAACCTACAAAATTAAATCCTATAGGATACCTGATAACTTATGAAGCTCACAAAGAATTTTACGATAGCCTTAGTATGCTCAAAACTTTGCCAATTCCTCCTTCAAAAATTGAGGTCAATGCTAGTACCACACAGATTACTATCGACAATTTAATGCCTTTCACCAGTTATCAAGTAAATGTAACTGCATTGCCTGCTGACAAGACATACCGACCTCCAGCTCGTAAAACTGTGACCACAGCTATGGCTGCTCCAAAGCCTATGGTGAAACCAGATTTCCTTTCTGTCAAAAATGGAGAGATAAATGTCATCTTGCCTCAAGCATCTGAAGAGTATGGCCCTATTAGTCATTACTATCTCGTTGTTGTTCCTTCTCAATTTGCCACCAAAGAAACAGATTTATATACTATCGAGGAGCTAACAGAAACCCCGATGGAAAAATTAGGTCCCTATATTGCGGCTAAATTTCCTAGACGTTCGGTGCCAAGCCAATTTCCACTTGGTGATGGTAAAAAATACAATGGATTCCGTAACCGTAAGCTCAAACCAAATGTTTATTATAAAATATTTGTCCGAGCTATTGTTGATGCACCTCATAAGGTAAGTTTAATCATTTGAACTCAATTGAACAATCTTTCGAACACGATTTGCAATGATTTATTTATCTCATCTTAATTCATTTTGCAAAACTCGAGTCTTGAAAAGCTAAAACCAGCGAATTGGTTTATAAGTAATGTTAATGAATATATGTATAATGTAATATTATTTTTTTACTTGAGTGATTGATTCAATATTAATGCATAATGCATAACCCAGAGATAACAGATTTACTGAATCAATACATAATACCTCTTTCACTCCTTAAAGCTGTGTGTCTTCTCGAGTCTTTTACTCTTATTGGAATGTGAATAATGAATTTCCATACTTCTCTTGTACTTGACTAATGATAACTGCCTTCTATTCTGAACACTCTATTCTTATCTTGAAATAGAATTTACTTTGCTTTGCTTTCTAGGCCATTCAGTTTAATATTTCATCATCTGAATGAAAGAATCCTTGAAATGTTTTATTTGTTTAGTGTTCGATAAAGAGAATTAAGACAGAAATTGCTAGGAATTTTGTGGTTCATGATTTTTTTTATTTTTTAATATGATTCTAAATCATGAAAGAATATAAATTCAGATTATTCTGCTCGAATTCAGTCATTTTCTAGATTTTCATTTTGCATGTAAATGCAATAAAACTCAACAAGTAACTTTTTTTATAACATTAAAAGTAGAATAACTCATAAACAATGAATACAACTTGATAATGATTATTATTCATTTAACAATAACCCTCTTTATTTGCTTTTATAAAATTCCCAACAAATTCATAATAGAAATCTTATTATTAAATGAGCTTGACCAGCACATTCATTGTTTAATGGCTTTTTTCAAGAACCGTACGTAAACTACTGAGTCATTGAACTTCAATTTTCAATTTAGATTAAGAAGATCTATCAGACTATTGGGAAAATTAAGTCAACCGAAGAAGTTAATGATTTTTTCAGGGCTGATATAAATGTTGAAACATAAGATTTTAATTTCCTTTGAGTCGCTCACATTTTATTAACATAGACTTGTATTGTTTAATAAAGGTATTTCTATTGTACTCAGATTCTTTATTATTATTATTCTCAGTTAGATTAATGTTCATTACATGTCAAGTAATTGAAGATGTTGCTGTGGATGATTTTGAACAGAAGAAAGCTGATTCCAATATATAAAACAATATTATTGAAAATGGCATTTTCTAAACATGGCCAAATCATCTTAATGATTATCTGATTTTTGAGATTTTCAGTTAACTAGTATGAGCTGATGATGCATTTTTACCAAGCAAATCCATATGTTTAAAAAATGATATTGCAATATTTTTCCCCATTTTTACTTTGTTTATTTTAGCTTTAGTCAATTACTGAAACTAATTCATTCTATAAACCTATTAATATTTTGTTTTCTCTGTAAGATTCTGATTGTTACTAAATCTTAGAGATTATTCATCTATGGACAAATGATTTATTGTTGAACCCACAACTTGTTAACTAGATTTCATGACTCAATCAAACATCAACCGAACTGAGCTCTTAGTATTGCATGCTTCTAGGACTCTTGAAAATAAAATTCAAAACCTCTGCATATTTACACAATCAATAATTTATATTAGATGATTATGAATCGTTTATTGCAATCAATTTTATGTCAGAAACTATAATCAAAATAATTACAATTTGTTTCCATCAAAAATAATTCATTAAACTTTTGTTGCTTTGATTTTATGTAATAATTTTTTTTTCTTGTTTCTTCCTTTTTTTCAGAATCTATTCACTAGCAGCCCGTTTTCCTTAGCATTGAATCCTAATGTCCCACCTGATTCGACTTACAAACCACCCTCAAAGATATTGAATGCGGGACCTAATATCTCGCAAATTTCACCAACCATGGATGGCTCTAGACTACTTGGCATCGTTGCGATTGTCATGATAACATTGATTGTAATAATTATAGTTGTTGTCTTGGTTTATATCAATAGGTAAGATTTGAGTATTTTTCGATATTTTCCTTTTTATTGTACTTCTTGATACTAACTTGATTTTATTTATTTGCCTTAGACGACGTCAACTGCTCAAAGCTTCTAATGTGGATACCACTTTAAAACTTTTAATGAACACTGCCGATCCTCGTGATATCATCTCTCATCCTTCTGATCCTGTTGAAATGCGTCGAATCACTTATCAAACAGCAGGAATGATAAACCATCCTCCCATTCCTGTAACAGAACTTGCGAATCACATAGAACGGCTAAAAGCTGATGACAATTTATTATTTTCCCAAGAATACGAATCGATTGAGCCAGGGCAACAATTTACTTGGGAGAATTCGAATATGGAAATTAATAAACCGAAAAATCGTTATGCAAATGTCATCGCATATGATCATAGTCGAGTTGTTCTCCAAACTCTTGATGGTATCCCTGGATCAGACTATATTAATGCTAATTATTGTGATGGGTATCGCAAGCAAAATGCTTACATAGCTACTCAAGGACCTTTACCTGATACCATTGGAGACTTTTGGCGTATGGTTTGGGAACAGAGAAGTTATGCAGTTGTAATGATGACTAAGCTAGAAGAACGCACACGCGTAAAATGTGATCAATATTGGCCTAATAGAGGTACGGAAAACTATGGCGTAATGCAAGTGACACTTACAAATGTGGAAGAGCTAGCATATTATTGTATAAGAACTTTTACTCTACAACGCTATGGGTACATGGAGTCTCGTGAGGTTAAACAGTTTCAGTTTACTGCTTGGCCTGATCATGGCGTTCCTGATCATCCAACACCCTTCTTGATGTTCTTGAGACGAATCAAAATATTGAACCCACCCGATGCTGGTCCAATGATTGTTCATTGTAGTGCCGGAGTTGGTAGAAGTGGATGTTTCATTGTAATTGATTCAATGTTGGAACGTCTTAGGTATGAAAATACTGTTGACATTTATGGTCATGTAACAGTTTTACGTGCTCAACGAAACTATATGGTTCAAACGGAAGATCAGTACATTTTCATCAACGATGCAGTCTTAGAAGCTGTTATTGCTGGCAATACTGAAGTTTCCATTCGAAACCTTTACAACCATGTGCAAATGTTGTTACAAGTTGTACCTGGTGATACTATTACTGGTATGGAATTGGAGTTCAAAAAGATTGCTTCGATGAAAACTCCTGCGAGCAAATTTACCAGTGCAAATCTGCCTTGTAACAAATTTAAAAACCGCTTAATGAATATTTTACCTTATGAAAACAATAGAGTATTTCTTCAACCTTTAAGAGCAGTCGAAGGCTCGGATTATATAAATGCAAGTTTTATAGATGGCTACCGTTACAGGTCAGCTTATATTGCTACTCAAGGCCCCATGCCTGAGACAGCTGAAGATTTCTGGCGAATGCTGTGGGAACACAATTCCAATATAATTGTTATGCTCACAAAAGTAAAAGAAATGGGCAGAGATAAGTGTCATCATTATTGGCCTTCTGAGCGCTCACAGAGATATCTTTACTTTGTAGTCGATCCTATCACCGAGTATAATATGCCTCAATATATACTTCGTGAATTTAAAGTTACTGATGCTAGAGTAAGTTTTTTGTTGCATGTAAATATCAAAATGTATTTAATTTGCATTCATCTTTCATTTTTATCATTTATTTATCCATTGTAGGATGGCCAGTCTCGGACTATTCGCCAATTCCACTTCGTTGAGTGGCCTGAACAAGGTGTTCCTAAATCTGGTGAAGGTTTTATTGATTTTATAACTCAAGTGCATAAAACTAAAGAGCAGTTTGGCCAGGAAGGACCAATTACAGTGCATTGCAGGTAATTTATTTTCTTCTTGCAGATTGAAAACTGTCATATTTTCAATTAATTTAATTATTTACTAAATCTCTTTCTGTTTTATAGTGCTGGTGTCGGCAGAACAGGCGTTTTTGTCAGTTTAAGTATTGTATTAGATAGAATACAAAATGAAGGAGTGATTGATTTGTTTCAAACAGTGCGAACTCTCCGAACTCAAAGACCCGGAATGGTGCAAACCGAAGATCAATATCAATTTTGTTATCGTGCTGCCTTGGAATACATAAGCACTTTTGACTATGCAACGTAACAAACCTCGTTAAAAGTTTATGTATTCTTGTAGAGAACTCACTACGACTATATAATTTTCTACGTGTATCAAATCATCAAACCTTTATCATTCCATTGATTATAGGATGGAAATTTAAATGGTCACAGTACTTTCCTTAGATGGATCAAACCGGCAAATTGTAATTATGTGTATAACACAGGAACAACATTAACTTAATGTCATCAGCTTTTAATAGTTTGTCACCATTTGGCAAGCTTAAAATTTAACTGACAACTTTCTTTTTATTTGAAATTTCAAGTGACCTGCATTTATCCCTCAGATTATGGATTTAAAATTGTTTCTTTTCTATCATCCCCAACAACATCATCACTCATCAAACTACATTTGTTTATTTGATTGCGATTGGACGCGGTCGAGCCAAATCATTTTAATTTCATTTTGATAATTTTCTTCCATTATCATTATTATTTTTGTTATTTATTTTCACGCCAAACCAATGGGACCTTTTCTTTTTCACCTCACCATCTCATCATCATTGCTAATTTGTTTTTAAAAGCTTTTGACGAAAATTATTTTCACAATCTCTTTCTCTGTCATCTCAACTCATCACTTTTTTTCATCTTTTCTATGCTTTTGCATATATAATTACAAGGATAGGGAATGATTTGTTTCATTTTAAATGATTATCCTTTAATTCCAATTTTTCAAGCTTATCATCTTCTTAATTCTGGCTTTCTAGTCATAAAAATTTCTGATATCTGATGAGCAAAATTCTTTCGATTTATCAATCATATTGTAAATTAATACCATAATCAATCTGATAAACTTAAATGCCAGAAAAGAGTTGAGTCTAAATGTATATCAACTATTTATATTATGAATATAGCAGTTTGAATTGCCATAAACTCTTGGTCATATTAATCGTGAGCTTACATACAACTCTTGACCCTTACGCTTGATACACTTTTCAATGACTGTCCACCTTTATAATGGCCACTCATACCCCTTTTGATCTCATTTTTCTCATCTTGATGTAATTTCATAAATTTCTGTATTATTCCTTTCTTTTTTAATTCACAACCTTTCATTTCTAGATGGGCTCTTCCCTTTTGACGTTTAATAAAATAAAATCTCGTATGTTGTGATTTCTTGAAAAATAATGTTCACATTTATTTCTAAAATACTCAACTCCATCAATAATTTTATACTCTAGACATAGATTTTTATTTCTAAACTATGCTGATTTAAGCTCAAAACTTGTCAAAATATTGATTGAATAAAAATTAAAGGTCCAAATCTTACAAGGGAAGTACCCGAGGTCATCCGAACCGAATTCAATTATTGATGTTTAATTTGATTCGTATTACAAACCAACAATAGAGTTCGCCGTCTTTTGATTAGCTAACAATTAGAAGGTTATAAAAAACGTCATTTATGTCATTTGGTGCACATAGTAGATCAATGAGAAAGAAATTGTATTTCTCATTGCAATGAGCCTTTTTGTTTAACTCATTTTGTTTTGTGTACTTATTACATCACTTTATATGCCAAAAAATCAATTTTTGATTCTGTTTTTTATGTTTATCTTTAATTTGCTAACCGAAAGATTTCGAGAGAGTTAAATTATAGAACCTAATTGCTCTATGATAAAAATATTAATTTTTATCCGGACCTGGGGTACTTCCCTTGTTAGCATTGAATAAAATATTTCATTGTTATGCTCGCGCATCAAGTCCGATGGCTTAGTGTCCACCCCAGTTGCTTGATCAGCAGCGCCTATTATACACTATGACAAGTTATTAATTTAAATACATGTATGTTTAGAATTTTCAGTAACAAATCTATTTTATGTAGTAGTTAGTTAAGTAATAATAAGGCCCTTCAATTATTTAGAAAAGTTTTGGTTGTTTATTTTGTCTACATCAATTATTTTGTTTTGATAGAGTACATAAGCTCATATTAAAGAATTGGTTGATTAAACTTTCAGGATATGCATGATATCAAGTGGACATCATAAGGATATAAACAGAGATTCGTTAAGAAAGGCTACAATTTTGATTATTCATATGACATTTATTATGGACTAACCATAACATCAAGAATCAGTTTCTAATCACTTTGAGAATAAATATGTAACAGTAATTAAATTAATTTCATTAATATTAATATATAAGAGGACATTTTCATACAAACACTCGATAAGAGCAAAACTAGATAAATTTTCTATTAGTTCAAATTAACCCCGTTAGATGACGAGAACTATCGTTGGATTTTTTTTCATATTTGCTCTGGTTTATTTATTAATAAAATTTTTTCATAAACCAGTTTGACTTTAATTATTATCAACTGTATATTTTTCATTCTATTTGAACAGCTTTTTAACGCTAGCCAATTTGAAAGGGAATTGGTTTAACTCAACAGTTCTGTTTTTTTTCTCAACAGACTTTTTAATATACTTAAGTTTTGTTATACAACTGACTAAATATGTTTGATCAAGCTTTTAGATAAGATTTTTCATTAAGATGGGTAACATTAACACAGTTGGTCCAAATGAGGCTCTTGTTGTTTCAGGTAATGTAATATATTTGAAATTTTTTATTCTCAACTGTTTTTTTCTTTTACAAAGGTGGTTGCTTCGGATCAGCTAAAAAAACTATGGTTGTCGGTGGTTGGGCCTGGTCTTGGTGCCTGCTTACTGACGTTCAAAGGTGTGTGTGTTTAGTTTATGATCGTTTAGATTGTTCTGATATATTTTTTTTGTTTTTCATTATCAATTATCAGATTATCTTTGGAAGTTATGACATTAACTCCAAAATGTGAAAATGTTGAGACCTCTCAAGGAGTGCCGTTAACCGTTACTGGTGTTGCTCAGTGCAAAGTAATGACAGAAGGAGAGTTCCTTACCATAGCAGCAGAACAATTTCTTGGAAAAGATGTCAATCACATAAAATCAGTCATACTCCAGACTTTAGAAGGGCACTTGAGAGCTATATTAGGTAAGTTATTTACTTTATTAACTTGACAGAGAATGGAAGAATAACTTTGGCTTAGTCGAAAGAACTGTTTTATTTGTTTAAATGTTCTATTTTTAAATAGGAACTTTAACCGTTGAAGAAGTTTACCGAGATAGGGATCAATTTGCATCTTTAGTACGAGAAGTCGCTACACCCGATGTAGGTCGTATGGGAATTGAAGTTCTCAGCTTCACAATCAAAGATGTTTTCGATCAAGTTGAATATTTAGCTTCTCTGGGTAAAGCTAGGATAGCTGCGGTTAAAAGGGATGCTAGTATAGGGGTTGCTCAAGCTGAAAGAGATGCCGGAATCAGAGAAGCTGAATATAAAAAAGCTGCCCTTGATGTAAAATATGGAGCCGATACGAAAGTTGAAGATTACAATCGAATTTACCAACTACAGAAAGCTCAATTCGATCAAGAAGTCAACACCAAGAAAGCTGAAGCTCAACTAGCTTATGAACTACAAGCGGCAAAAATGCAACAGTTGATCAAAAAAGAAGAAATGGAAATAAGTGTTACCGAAAAGCGAAAACAGATTTCAATTGAAGAAAAAGAAGTCGTTAGAAAAGAAAAAGAACTTCAATCAACTATCAGATTACCTTCTGACGCTGAAGCATTTAAATTAGAAACTCTTGCATCTGGTAAGTATCTTAATTGAATTTGTATTAATTTATATATTTTCACTTTTTTGCATAACCGATTTTCTTTATATTCATAATATGTTTAACAAACTTACAATGTTTAACTAAAGCAGGTTATGTTGAGCTTTTTCAGTAATCGATTTTCTAATCTCTTCAATTTATCTGTGAAATCGAAATTTTAACTGCATCACATAGCCCTGTGTTTCATGTTAATTTGCTCGAAAATCTGTTTATTTCAAAATTAACTATACCACTGAAAAGATAATTTTATATCTTTTGTTTGATTTGGGTTATTACTATTCCTGTTTTGTCTCTGCTTTGATAGTGGTCAACGTCAATATTTTTGAGATACTTTAACATTTATTTTTTACCTGGTTTCATGCTTAGATTTAACATCAATCGCAAAATATCTCAAATACTCATTTTAATTTTTTGAAATATATTACATTTTATAGCTACATTAAATAAGTTGTTAACAATTTGCATATTTTATGCGAATTTCAGCATAAATAAACTTAAACAACAATTTAATTAATCAGACTTTGACTGTTTAACATTAACATCACAATTGTTTGCTTAAATTCATAAAGGGTTATAAATTTTTATCTCAAATATCTTGTTTCATTAATAAGTCAATAACTGTTATAAAATTAAAATTAAATGATTAGTTGAAATTGTTTGCAACTCATTTTCATGCTTGTATATTACAATTGCAAATAGTAGATCGAAGCTTATAGATTTATTCTTTTTGCCTCAAAAGTACCTTTAAAGTGAAACTTTTACTGTGACAATTCAATAGTTATAGCGTTGTTATTTTCATGCTTAAAATTTTTCATCACTAGTACATCTCAATAGTAATTTAACTCTTTTTTCGATTTTTACTTCGACTTCTAATTTTTAAAACTAAACTTTTTATAAACTCAATTTATAATGTTCTGTTGATTGATCTTAATAATGTTTCTATTTTCTTATTCTAGCATTTAAAACAGAAACATTGGAAGCTGCTAGAGGTGAAGCTGAGAAAACAAAACTTATTGGTTTGGCCGAAGCAACAGCAATCGAAGCTATCGGAAAGGCAGAAGCTGAAAGGATGAGGATGAAAGCGGCTGCTTACAAACAGTATAGCGATGCAGCTATCCTTTCACTTACTCTCGAAGCTCTTCCTAAGGTAATAACCGTCCACAATTAATTGCAAATGCATTTTCACGACTTTAATGGTTCTTTTATTGGTGATTATTTCAGGTTGCTGCCGAAGTTGCTGCTCCTTTGGCCAAAACCGAAGAAATAGTTTTACTGGGTGGAAATAATGCAATAACTAATACAATTTCACAATTAGCCAGTGAAATTCCGCCAACAATTCAAGCACTCACCGGTTTAAACGTGAAAAAAGTTAGTGAAAAATTCAATTTAGAAAAAAGCTAATTTATTCAATAATTCCAATTGGACTGAACCAGTTTTAATTTCCAATAAGCAAGAAATGTTACTTTTTGGAGTTTATCCTAACAGCACCGCGGTGTTAAAAGTAACATTTCTTGCTTATTGAAAATCATTGTCTTCCATTTAGTAACTGGTTCAGCCCAATGGAATGACTATATATCATTGTATATTAATAATAATTTATTTTTTCATTATTTCCAGTCATTGGACAAATTTTTCCCTGAATGAATTCAATTTAGTCACTGACATCTCATCAACAATCATATTGCAGGCATAGTAGACTAAAATTTATTCATTATAGAGACATAAATAAAGCATAATAGATGTACTTTACTAATGGATAAAGGAAATTACCAAAACTATTTTGTTACAAACAAAGAAAATTTCATACCTTTCCTGTTGATCTGTATCATTAAGCATAAAAAACGAGAGGCCTACTTGTTCCAGCAAAAGCCAAAGCCAAAGCTAAGCAAGTCACTTTTTCGATCAATGAAAATTCTGTAAATTTGATACATTGACTACATTTTTCTAAATTCAAATAATCGCCAAGAATCATTACATGGAGAGAAAACTTGAATTCATTTCTTTCGACCTTTTTTATCATATGCTATTGACTCCATTTTTTCCTCCAATTTTGTTTTTATTTCATGTTGAAAAAGATTTATAATGAAAGTTCATATTGTTATCGCTTTAAACAATTTTAAACAATATTTATATCATTAGTCAAGTCAAAAATTTATTATCGCAGATATTTTAATAACAGATACAATGGATTTTTATAACTAGATGACTTCTTAGATGGAGTTCTGCTTTTTAATTTCATCTCAATAAATTATCAAAAAAGTCTTACACTCGCATATTTTGTTCTTTTGAAATGGTTTTATGGAATCATGATAATGCGTTTGATAAATACATAATCGTTTCCCTGAAAATTAAAGGAATTTCTCTTGAATCTCTAGCATCAGTGCAACTATTTACAAAGAAAATCGCAGCGCTAATCAATTTTTGTTATATAGTGGTTAACATTTTATCGTATATTTTATGGTACAATGGTATAATGGTATAACCTTCTAACGCAATTCTAATTAATGCTACTCAACATTGAAAGTAGAAACAACTAGTCAAATAGCAAACCTGTATCAAATCAATATCAATAAAATATGTTTGCATCATCTAGAGATGAAATACTAAAATTTTCATAGTTATCATCTTCAGTACCTAGAACTATCATGCACAATTTGGTAGAGTTAACACTGTCAAAAGTACTTGAAAAATTTCTGATGAATTCCGAATCTTTTCGAGGGTGATAACGAATGTTATGACAGATTCATACTTTAATCGAGAGCGAATAATAAATTGCCCAAGTTCATCAATTTGTTGTACTTTAAGTATCAACTTTTTCATTACATCCGCCTGATGATTTAACTTGTCTAGCTCTTTTCGGATATGATCAGTGCATAAGAATTTTCGATTATTAAGTTCGAGTTAGAAAAAAGGCAATTCATATAAATCTACTGGTTTTAGGGTGAACGAAGAGATGGAAAAAAATCAGTTCCGTGTATAAAATATTTATGTAAATATAATCAAGAGTACAAAGCGATTTCAAGTAGCCGAGGGACTTGAGGCGGTCTTTGAACTCCAGAGCAGCTGAGTAATTCAGCTGTATTCAGCTTGCTTTTTAGCTTACCTTACCTTTTAAGCCGAAATAGATCTGTCCTCCATCTTGAATTAAATTTTGTTATCAATTTTGAAAAACATTCATTTAATATATATATATCAACTTAGATAACCAACATTTTTTATTTATTATGAATATGATGTTCAAATTTTTCAAAAACCAACAACTAATCATCAAAATTGATTACTTTTCATTCTGATCTCACTTATCAATTATTGTTTATATACTGTGTATATACATTTTATTATACTATAAACTCTTCATCTTTTCTTCTATTCATCATTATGGTCGATTCTCGATATGATCTCGGTAAACAGGTAAATATGAATTAAAATATAAATTTACTTTTCTTATTATCTTTAATATCATCAATAACACTTTATTAACAAATATGTGCATTAATATCCAATACAATTTACTACCCAAATCTTTATTGCATGAATTGTAATATCAGAAACCAATACTTTCTTACTGATAGTATTATGACATTATCTGAAATTAAATTCTTTTGCTATTCTTAAGTAATGTTGATATTTAAGTTTTTACAAATTAATTGTTACCATAGAATTAAATTCTTAATGTTTGTCTTGAATATATTGATACGAATGCTTATGAAAATTTAATATAAACCAGTCATATTCTACCACAACTACACACAATACACATTTGAACAAAACCAGTTTTCTAAAAAGAGGCAAATATTGAATAATATGTCAATTCTCTAGAAACGTTCTTCATATATCATGTTAATTTAATTATCTGCAAAAAAGTAGAGGTGAAGAAAGAAGAGTCGCTTATGCTCTTACTACGTTCTGGAAATCAGAAAATTCATTTTAATCAAATGAAATCACACTAATGAAGATAGTTCCAATTTTCAAAGTGAACCACTTTGATCATAGCAAGAAGAATAATCTTTCGTAAACTTTAGGTAATTACATTAAATTATTCTTAAGAGTTGAGTAGTGGCATCATCGTCTTTTAACTAGAGTTTATTTTCTTCTATCAAGCATCCATTGTCTTCTTTTTGGTGATCACTACTAAATATCAATGAAAATAGCATCTCATCTTTTAAAATTGAATTGATAGTAACAAAATCCATAGCAAAAAATAATTCATTTCATTAATTACAAGCGCCAAATCTCAAATTGATTATAAAATCCCGCTAATTTTAAACGTAATGATGCATCTTTAATATCTTTTAATTCTGGAATTTACGACAGCAAACTACAGTATATACAATGTATAATTGACCACAACTGGGTTTCTATGAATACTTTCAAACACAGAAACCCAACTGTGGTCAACGTTTTGATTATGATCTTCTTTCCCAAAGATTTCAACAATACTAATCATCTGATCATCAATATCTTATTTCTGATATCTCTTGCTCCTTGTTTACATTTATATTTTCTTAAAAACTTGTTTTTTCTCTTTTATTTATCCCTTCTTCGAAATGTTATCGGGAGTAGGCCATCAAGTTAAAGATTCGGATTACAATGCTATTCATCTTAACATCATAAATAGTGTGACAATTGCTATTTATGTAAATAATTGGCAACACTTTCTACCTCTATCCTCATATTAATCATTCCATCGATCCCAACATCATCAATTCTGAACTGGTCTTACCGATTACCAAAATTTTAAACCTAAAACCAGAACTTTTTATGCATGGTTAATCTGTGTTATGATGGACAATGAGCATGACAGTTAAATTATATTTTAACAAATATCATTGTTAATTGCGATACTCAATATTATTTAAATCAACTGTATTTATATCAATACCAATCTCAATATCCATACCAAAACAAAATAACAGTTCAGTTCACTTGCAAGTTACAACAGTAGATTTGAGTTTTCAAAAGGTTGAGAAAACCGATAGATGGCTCCGTATTAAAAAAAACATTGTTCATGAGAGCTCTTGTGAGCGTATTCTGTTTTCATTTAATTTATATATTATTTATATCTATCAAAAACTATCTTTAATTGTTGACCGTTCAATTTAAATCCTACATCCTCAGCCGTAAAGCTAAGTTGACTCTGCAGACACTCAATTTGTGAGTCCATCTTTTTGGTGATTATAAACCTTATCAAACCATGAAGGAGATGGTGGGTGGATGCTGTGTTTGTAGTGATGAACGAGGGTGGACTGAGAATCCTTTAGTCTATTGTGATGGCAATCAGTGTAGTGTTGCAGTTCACCAAGCTTGTTATGGCATTGTTCAGGT
Organism: Tetranychus piercei; assembly: GCA_036759885.1. Classification (NCBI taxonomy): domain Eukaryota; kingdom Metazoa; phylum Arthropoda; class Arachnida; order Trombidiformes; family Tetranychidae; genus Tetranychus; species Tetranychus piercei. The sequence goes on along the minus strand of CM071879.1, from coordinate 20,896,327 downwards.
TCCTACTGGTCCCTGGTTTTGCCGTAAATGTGAAAGTCAAGAAAGACAAGCTAGAGTGGTAAGTAACTGTGATCCTCTTAAGAAAATCAATTGTTTTTGTTTGAGATTTTGTGATATTTTATTATCGTTTGTTCACATTATTCATGATTTGAATTCTATTTTTTACATCAATTTTCTCACTAAAGAGATGCGAACTTTGCCCTTCTAAAGATGGGGCGCTGAAAAGGACAGATACTGGTGGCTGGGCTCATGTTGTTTGCTCACTTTATATACCAGAAGTCCGATTCGGAAATGTTACTACCATGGAACCAATAATTTTGGCCTTAGTGCCTCCGGATAGGTTCCATAAGACATGTTATATTTGTGAGGAGCAAGGAAAAGAAAGCAAAGCTTCAGTGGGAGCATGTATGCAGTGCAATAAACCTGGATGTAAACATCATTTTCATGTAACATGGTTAGTTTTATTTCATATTTTTCTAATTAAATAGAAAACTGTCAATCTTTATCTTTTTCAATCATATATAGTGCTCAAGCTGCTGGTCTATTATGTGAAGAGGCTGGAAATTTTAATGATAATGTAAAATATTGTGGATACTGTACTCATCATTATCAAAAATTGGTATGTATTAGTACTGATATTAGTACTTCAATTTAACGATATAATCTTCAACTGTTTTTGCTTGACACTTGTTTATTTTCTAACTTAATAAATATTAATAAATATTTATTTATTATACAGAAAAAGGATGGTTCAAATATAAAACCCATTCCCGCATTTAAGCCGATTCCAGTAGCGGATTCCACTCCAGAATCTAGTCCTGATAAGAAGACTCTAGGTCCTCCGGGATTATCTTCGATTAATAAATCGAGTTTCTCACTCGAAACATCCAAACCACCTAAAAAGAAAGTAGCAAAAACTCATGGTGCAACCTTATCTACCTCTGCGGTTACCAGTTCTACAATAGTTAGCAATATACCCAGCAATAATCCTGGATCATCCAATAGTTTAGGTAAATCTAGTTTTACCATTAATCCTGACAATCAAAAAATGAGGCGCGAATGTCTTGGGTTAAATGATAATGCTGTTGGTCCTCATTTTCCAGGCTCTCGTCCAAGTGTGGAACATGGTTCGGAAAGTAAACCTAAAAATGAACGAAAGAAAAAGAAATCAAGCCAATTTGTGATATCATCAGCTTCTAACTCCCCCATTCATCCAAGTTCACCTACATCGGTCAACAATCGTGAATCTTCTGTTGATCGTCCTCCTTCTCAAAGTCCCTCACCCAACCCTACTCCCAGTTTCACAGCAATGTATGGAAGTCTTACCGCCAAAGATTCATCAACCTCTTCAAGTGACAAAAAGGAGAAATCGAAACGTGAAATCGAAGATGATTCATCAACGGAGGCTGAAGAAGATGAAAATAAACCTACGACAGCCAGAAAAATGAAAAATTCAGCAAGTACAGAGAAGAAACCTAAACCTAACTTAAATCAAAAGTTAGTCAAATTAATTATTATGTCAATTATTAATTAATTTAATTAATGAAAGTTTGCTGCGATAAATATTAAGTTTTAGAATAACTTATAATCATGTTTTTTATTTTTTATATTAGATGCATTAAAACTTCTAAAGCAACTCAAAAAGAATCAAGAAGCGCCAAAAAGTCCAAGAAAGAAGATATTCTTAAGGAAAATAATACTGAAACTGAACCGTGTGCAGATTCTCGTTACTCAACATCTGATAATATATTGTTAGCATACATCTAGTTCATTCTACTTTCATTATTATGATTTCTTTCTCTAATTACTCTTTTTTACTTTATGAATTTAGAGACCGTATTTTGACAGAGAAGCCAACGAGTGCTCCAAAAATCAAAACACCGACAGAAACTCAACCTACAACTAAAGTGACTCCAATTACCGAAGAAACTTCAACTAAACCTATTGCTTCCTCATCACCAAACGATCAAATCTCTCAAAACACATCTCTAGTACGATCTCCCCATACCAGTGCTTTAAAAGACTTCGCTTTACCAGCTCCGCCAACCAGACCCAAGCCAACCACTATGCTTAAAGAGTAAGAATTATTCATTTCATTTTTTGGATCTTCTATCTTTCAGTCTTTTTCATTGTTCTAAAATTTACAAAAATTGTATATTTCCACAACCATCTTTACATCATAACCATTTTTGTTTTGTGTTTCTTATATTTGCTTGATCTTTTAAAAATTTTCAGACCCTTAGAAAATGGTCCACAATCACTTGAACAGTTATTGGAACGTCAATGGATTGCTGGTGCCCAGATGGTTATGGAACAGACGCAGCATTTTGACGTTGCCTCTCTTTTATCTTGTTTACATCAGTTAAGGACTGAAAATGAAAGACTAGAAGAGAAAGTTCGCCAACTTATTTCACGTAGAGATCATCTAATTGCTGTTAACTCACGATTATCTCTTCCTCTCAATGGATCTCTTGGCTCATTAGGTGGCCTTTCCACTCATAGTTCAGCCATTTCTCAGAACGAATCTGCAAATTCTGTATCCAGTTCGCCTTTAAGTTTTCCTTCAAGTAACTCTGGAGCCAATCCGTCTCCGTTATATGACAACAACAAAAGTCCTCGAAATAGTCCAGCATCTAATATAGCAAATGGAGCAGCAAACCCAGAAAGTCCATTTTATCAAATGATGAATTCCGCTCAGCAACAGCACATGCCTAACTTCCAACAACCTTGTCTTCGTGGCCCTGATGAAAGATGATAATAATATTTTGTGGTACAAATTCTTCAAAAATAATTTATTCTTAATCTATTCACCTTTACAGTCGAACCCAGATCAGTTGGTTTTTGAAATTATGACAAAGTTGATCTTCATGCTATAAAATACAAAAAACTTGTTTCCCCTACATTATTTATTGTTCTTTCCAACCAGTGGATGTGTATTACTGTATGATCAAATCAACGATTGTGATAAATATACGCACAATTCAACAACATTAGCGCAAAGAAGATTCAACTCCGATAAATAAATATTTCGTCTGATTTAGGGTTTTAAATTAAGACATCCTAAATCCTGACATTCTCTCCGTCTTTTCCTTCTATTTCAACTTGTTTTTCTGCATTTAATTCATCTAGGTTACTTTTTTCCGACCTAAACACATCATAATGTATTATTATTTATCATCGTTCACAGTATTTCTTTGCAATGAAGTCCATCTACCTAATTTGGATTTTTGTTTAAAACATAATCCAAATTTGCATCACCATCTGTTGGTTTGTTCATACCGTAATTTTTCCAAATATTGTATCTACAATTTTTGAAACGGCTGTAAATATGTCATCGCATAGCTTGGATTTTAAATAATCTGACTAATATTCACTCTTATGCATCACGAAGTGACACGATCCTCTGACTTAATGACGTGATTACAGTATGATGATTGACATCTGATTACTATTGTTGAATGGCCTCTTTGGGTTAAATTGGGATGCATAGTGAAGATAAATAAAAGAAATTAGCTGATTGCTCTCAGTTCGTCGGTGGATAAAAAGTGAAAACAACTGATCAAGATATGCATAAATTGCTGATTGAATAAACGATTGCTCAATTAATGAAAAGTCGCTAAAAAGTGTTAATGTACCATTTCCCTATCGCAATATTAAGTAGTACTATACTAACGCTGATTCATTTTCTTCAATTACTTTTGCGAGTAATTTCTGAGGAAAGTCCAATTAATCGGTTCTCTCATCATCTTCAATAATTACATTCGGAGCCCTTAAAAATGTCTCTTGGAGATGCTACCTTATTCAAGACTTCATCATTTTATTACTCCTGGATGCTTACTTCGAGATTAATTTCAACATTTTTATCACCAATCCAGGTCCAAATGTTGAGATTTTCAACCATTAACTGAAAATGACATCTTACTCCTGCTGCATCAACTTTGACTGATCATTCATCTAACTGTATGGATCCTGTAACCAAAAGCTACCTCTTGATTCTTTCTTGTCTTTTTCATAGGCGAACATCGATCTGTTTGTACTTCGAGAAAATTTTCAATGTAAAAACCTTCATTGATGAAAGATTTGCCAGTGCAGCATAACAAACAATCGAAAGTGGAGTGGAGGGTAAAAATTTACCGTAGTCAGTGCAACTTTGTATTTAATTGCGTTCCGTATGCAATCGATTCTCCATTCTCACTGTACATTCGAACGTATCTGCTCTTCATATCTTTATTGTCCCCAGCACAGGGCGACTGCTTGCATAAACCAAACGAAATGACTGAGCGGTTTATCTGTCCACCCCTAAAGGCATTTCAGGATGGTTAATCGTGCTTTACATGTATACAATCTTTTGTTTTATACATTTAGATATTGATAAACATTAAATTTAATTGTGTATCAACAAATATGAATTTTTCATGTTATTTTTCATTCCAGGTTTTCATTTAGATGTCCTTTTCTTAATACTTCCTGTTATTTGTATATCTATTCATAATTTTTGTTGAGAGGGCTAATTTAGGCGAAAATATTGCCAATTTTTGAAAAATTTTAATAATCCATTTTTAAATGGACTTATTTTGTTTCTTTACAAAAGTAAAGTTCGTTGACGATTTGACAAATTGTGGGTAAACTTATTAATATTTCTCAAAATGAAAATACAATAAGTATTATATAATAAACATTTGACAAAGTATTGTCGAAACATTATTAAAAATCGAATAACATAAAGAGAATAGATGTATTAATCAAATTGAAGGTTGAAGTCTTCGACAGACGATTAACGTGATCAGCTAATTTAATCAGATCACTTAATTTAATTTAATTGCCCCTTCAATATGGACCGACTTTTTTCCCCACTTTTTCAATCTGTTTCAAACACCTTTTAACCGTATTGTCCACTACTCAAATCTATGGTGGATGTGGCGGAAAAAGCCGGACCGACCCTTCAATTCCTAATCCTTCAAAAAGGCTGTACAAAAAATCCTTGCTGGAGAAGTCAAAAGGATCGCGAAAACACAGATACATCATTGGATGAATCTTGAAAGTCAAAAAGCCATTCTTGGCGATTTGCAGTGCTTCTGACTTCAACCCGATCAGTTTTACTTTTCAGGATCGATCTTTATCGCAGGGTTACAGATTCGCTTTACTGACTTCTCTAATGTACATTGTTCTATCACTGAAATATCATTAATGTTTGAGATCTGCTGCGGACTGAGCTCGATTGACTAAGAATATGCGCCTGAACTCTGGTTAACCATAGATTGCCGTTTGAACCCTACTCGCAGAAGATAACATTGAAACATGAGACTTTTTAATTTTTTATGGGTGGTAAAGATGGTAAAGAGCCTCGGCTGACATTGAAACCATTTAAAGAGGGTTAACATACAAACAGGGGAAGAATTATATACACTAGCATTATCGAAGAAATGAAAAGACTCATGCCGATTTTGCGATTCTCATTTTGCTTTTCGTATAATAAACCAAGAAAATTTGTACATCTATTGCAAATTATTTTAAATTTTGAAATGTTTGTGCAATAAATGATTGAGCTAACCAAGCAATTTAAAGAACTTGAGGATGGACTTTGAGCCACTCAGCTGTATTCAGCTTGCTTTTTAGCTTACCTTACCTTTTAAGCCGAAATAGATCTGTCCTCCATCTTGAATTAAATTTTGTTATCAATTTTGAAAAACATTCATTTAATATATATATATCAACTTAGATAACCAACATTTTTTATTTATTATGAATATGATGTTCAAATTTTTCAAAAACCAACAACTAATCATCAAAACTGATTACTTTTCATTCTGATCTCACTTATCAATTATTGTTTATATACTGTGTATATACATTTTATTATACTATAAACTCTTCATCTTTTCTTCTATTCATCATTATGGTCGATTCTCGATATGATCTCGGTAAACAGGTAAATATGAATTAAAATATAAATTTACTTTTCTTATTATCTTTAATATCATCAATAACACTTTATTAACAAATATGTGCATTAATATCCAATACAATTTACTACCCAAATCTTTATTGCATGAATTGTAATATCAGAAACCAATACTTTCTTACTGATAGTATTATGACATTATCTGAAATTAAATTCTTTTGCTATTCTTAAGTAATGTTGATATTTAAGTTTTTACAAATTAATTGTTACCATAGAATTAAATTCTTAATGTTTGTCTTGAATATATTGTTGCAAATACATTTTTAAAAGGCTCTGAGCCTTTTAATATGAGAAAGTGCAAACGATGTAAGCTCTGATTGATCAATCAAATTTAATTTATCAACCATTCCTGCATCAAAGCCTCCAGTCTGATGTTTCCGATTGAAACTTTCAATACAATAATTGTGTTTTTAACACATTATGTATTTTTTAATATTTCTACAGTCCATTTTATTGGTTAAAATAGAAGGTATGTCGGTACGAAGGAAGTGATTGTTATTTATACGGAAATTAAAATTTTCAAATTTCTGAATTTTCTGCTGAACTATCACTTGAAAATTCAACCCCAATTTGAAATTCATTATCTTAGCGTCTTTTATTAGTTTCGAATCAAAGATTGTAACCATATTCAAAAGAAATATGTTAGAATTTTTATTTACATTTGGATAAATTTTTCCAATAAGCTTTATAAAGATAATTGTTTCTCAAAAATGCTAAAATGGGAACGACACGAAAAAGAAACTTGACAATATTCAATTTTAACGATAAAATAATGCGTTAACCACGGCTTTTGATATTCTCACTACTACGGGGTTGCTCTTTGTCTGGACTAGAATGTTGTGGTGAATTGTTCGAAGCAACATAATCCCAATCAAAAGTCTTTTGTCCAGCTAAAACACTTTTCACAATCAATTCAGTTAACAATGGAACTTTCCCCTCAACACCATTGGATTCGTCGTTTGACCCTGCCATCATACTTAAACCAGCTGTATTAGGATCCATATTTTCAATTTTACCAGCCATAACAGCTTGGTTGAGATCAAAATCATTTCCAATAATGTAATTTGCTTTTGGGTTTTCCAATAGCTTGGCCAATGTTAAACTATTATCCTTTTCGACGTTTGAATTATCTTTCCATTGAGTTTTCTTCATTTTCTTGGATTTGTACGAGTAAGGCGAATATTGATCCATGGACATTACTTCCACTTCTGGTTCTTTTCTCGAATGGGGTACAAAAACTGGTAAAATAAGTATTTTTGTTTGATGGTTGGAATCATCACATTGAGGATTTCGTGTTGCTATTAAAATATCATTACTGTGAGGGGAAAAAAGTTTAGACGGTGAACGTAAAATCTTTTGACTTATCACAGAGTTTACAGGATTAAAGAAAAACATTATCAATCCAAACCATGTAATTGAATTGGACATGAGGACAAACAATTTGATTAAACATTTCATGTTGACCGGAAAGTTACCAGACTTTTCTTCAACTTGCTCAATCGCCAGTTTATGTTGGTCTGACTGAAAATGCTGATGATCACTTTGGTTAAGGTTTGAAATCAACTCGTCATTACAATAGACATCTTTAACATTTTTTGTCCGTCTCTTTCGTTCATCGTCATTTTGGCACTTTTTACAACAAAAATAACTCACCGCCTCCTATTTTGATATAGATTAAACACCATCCAACTGAAACTAACTCTTCCTTGTCTTCTTCAATATTGATTGAATTAACAACCACAACAACAACAACAATATACAGTTAATTTGCTTAACAATTACACGATTAATGGTATTTTGACACATCAGCGATCTTGGACCGATTTCGAACTAACAACAAGAGGAAATATCAAACTTGGTGCCAGGCCAATACTCTGAATTTTTTTCAAACTCAACCAAAGCATCCAATCTTTGATTCAAACATTTGATTCAAACAGTTTAGATTTTTCGGCCTTTTCCTTTCATTCAAGTTGCATTAACCTTACGATGTTGGATCCAATGATATCAAAATTGAATCGTTCTTCTATTCAACCTAACCCGGAAAAACGATTCAAAATTCATCAAACCGAAAAAATCTATTCCAAATTTCCTTAAATTGCTAGATAAATGGTCTTAAATTATTTAATTTGACTATAGTTTCAATTGCTTTGATATAAATGGGAGTTGCTAAGTTAATGTAATGGAAGTACAAAGGAAGTATAAAAAACATTCTAAAATTGGCAGAGAGTTTTGTCAAATCAATAGTTAATTAGTGTACTTTAATGAGATATTTCTTTAAATTTTCTTTCGGTCATTGGTGATTAATGTTTAATCTGAAATTCGTGAAACAGATTGTTTTGATTTCAGCAACATTTGTTTTCGTTATAATCATTTTAGATTGCAAGATTGTTAAAACAAGACTAAATCAACTTTTTTATCTGAATAATTAAATTAAGTAGTTTTTTATGGTTTTATTTTAAATTCTTCCTTTCTGTACTGTTAGATAAAAAATAAATGCATAAAATGTATTAGAAAAATTATTAATTTTTTCTTTTTTACTTTCTTTTTGAATTTCCCTCTCAACGGAGCCAGAAAGTTTCCTCTTTCTCATCCTCCATTGTCTGGATTAACCAACACTCAATTACTCTTAGCTTTGCTGACAGCCTGAATTATTTTTTAGTCTATTGAATTCTATTTTTAAATTGTTTCTGACTCTAATTTTTCTGAACTGTTATTCTTGATTCATCTAAATTTTGATCTCGCGTTTTTTGTTTAATTTTTTCTTATCCAACTTAAATCTCACTCTTCTTTCCATTATTGTTTTTTTCCTTTACTATTCTTCAAAATGGTTCATCCTCGAAATGGTCAGTCAGTCTGGTGAATCACGAGAAAGGCACCCTACTCTCTATCAAAACAACCTTTGACATTATCTGTGACAACAAATTTGTAAGTATAAATCAAAATATCTCGAAAATTACAACATAAATACACAACCCATAAAAACTCGGAAGCCACCAACACTGCTTAGAAATCTTTGGAAGCGCAACTAACCTTTGCTTATTTTCATTTTTTGTCCCACAGTCTCATATCATATCTGACTATCACTGAAGGCTTGATATGCTGGACGAAGATGACTCCTTCGAAGACTCTGAGAGATTCGAGGACGAATCCATTTGCTCTGCCAGTGACCATGATCCGGCATCGACAAATCATTGGAGAGGCTGGAAGAAAGTTATCATTCCAATCTGGCCCCCTTCAAATGTGAAATCATGTCGTGGAAAAGGTGACCAATCTGTCTTACCTTTAGTTGAAATTGCTGCAAAAGAAGTTGCTTGCCACATTCCTTTCGAGATTGTGGAACTTTTCCAGCCACCTATACCACCCGAACTTCAACTAAGAATTGCTTTCTGGAGTTTCCCAGAAAGTGAAGAAGATATTCGCCTCTATTCATGTCTTGCAAACAGCAGTGATTCTGAATTTGTCAAAGGGGAAAGCTTAGTAAAACAAGGATGTATCAAGGAACTTCTTCAAATAGGATTTCATTTAAGCGCCACTGTTGTTCAAGGCCAATTGCCCACTTCACACAAAGGATCTTACAACGTTGCAATAACATTTGATCGGCGTAGAGTCACTACTTGTAACTGCACGTGTAGTAGCTCAGCATCCTGGTGCTCACACATTGTCGCCGTTTGCTTGTTTCGTATTCATCAGCCTAACCAAGTTCGTCTTCGTGCTCCAGTTTCAGAATCACTCTCTCGACTCGGTAGAGAACAGTTACAGAAGTTTGCCCAATATTTAATTAGTGAACTACCACAACAGATTTTACCAACTGCTCAAAGGCTACTTGATGATCTATTATCAAAGAAGCTCACTGATATTAATAAATTTAGCGGAGCTCCTGATCCAACTGCTGGAGCTTCAATTAATGACCAAACTAGTTGGTGGCTTGATGAATCTCAGCTACATGAGAATATTCGTAAAATTTTGGTAAAACTATGTGTTCCCATGCCAATTGTTTATAGTGATCCTAACTATCTTCAACTAAGTTTACCTTCTGTGGCCGTTGAGTGGGCTAGCTGGCTTAGACCTCTGCGTGCCCGTGAACCTGAAGGAATGTGGAATCTTTTAGGTATCGTGTTTGAACTTTTCATGCGTGGGGATCGTAACGCTGTTCCGCTTCTTAAGATCTTAACTGAAGAAGTGCTTGCTTGTGCTCAAATAATCGCTTGGTGGTTCCAAACCAAAATTTCACTTAATTCAGGACACTCTGGTCATAATAACCGAAATAATATTCAAAGTAATACTCATGCATCTCAGCATGCTTGCACAAGCATTTGTGATGAGATAGTTTCTCTTTGGAGATTAGCCTGCTTGAATCCAGGCCTGTCTCCTAGTGATCGGGACAATTTGATCAAGCAACTTACTGATTGGCATATCGCAACTTTAGAAAAAATATGGAAAACTAGGCTTTCTAATTCAAGTAATAACGGAAATAACAATTTCCATAAGAAATCCGATTTCGAAAATTTTTCAGGTTTTAAGCCAGCCATGGAAGCGTGTTTGCTAGACTGGGATGATTATCCTATTCCTGGTGTTACACACTCTGATGATCCAGCTCGATCATGGTTTTGTCCATGTCCACATATACACAAATGGAGAGAACTGATAAGTGAAGAAGAAAATCTTTCGAAATCCAAACTTTCACATAATCAAGAACAGAAAAATGAAGAATCTCTTATTGTAAAAAGTAACGATCAAGATTTGAGTAATCGAAATCATCGACCTGAATTGTCATCTAATGGAAATCCATCTTCATCTTTATCAACACCTATTTCAGAGTCAGCATCAGTAAATAATTCATCAACTTCTGCATCAAATTGTAAAAATTCAGAAACAGATTCTCAACGTCCCTCTAACCATAAACCTGTTGCTGTGTCAGCAACTACTATATCCTTAGGAGAGGAACAAATTAGAGTAACAATTAAAGCTATGACTGATCCCTTAGAAATTTTATTAGCTCGGACTGAAGCATTACATGCTCATGGTTTCACTAAAGAAGCTTGTCATCTTGCTGTCCAATTAGCTGAAGAAATGTTAATTAATCCACCTAATTTATTAATAGATTTACCTAATCCTCCTCGTAACAAGAAATCACGTCGATTCAGTCCGGCATGCCACCAGATAAGTTTATTAGCTTCTGCTACAATGACAAAGGCTGCTTTCCTTTGCCAGGTTTTATCAGAAAATGAAACTTACCACCATTTAGCATTCAAAATTGGTGTCTCTGGTTTAGAGCTTGCTCGTCCACCTGCTTCGACCAAAGCCCTTGAAGTTAAACTATTTCACCAAGAACAAGAACTAGTAAATTTACTTAAAAAAATACCTCTCAAGGAACCTGAATTGAATATTCTCCGATCAAAAGCGCAGATTCTGAGTCAAGGAAATTACCGGGCCCGTGGTGATGCAGCTCTTCCTATTGCTTTGACGAACTACATCTTCGATGCTCTGGTTTATAGTGCCTCCCCTTGGTCTCATGATTCATTCAGTTCACCTGCTCCTCAACCTTGTGTCATTCTATGCGAATGGAAACCAACTGATGAGATACTTGGTTTAGAGGCTTCAATTGCAGCGCTTGGTATGAAGGCTAATGTTTCAGAAGCAGAACATCCATTGCTGTGTGAAGGTACACGTAAACAGCGAGGAGATTTTATTGTAGAACTACTTGTCCACTACCGAGATGATATTGATAAGCTGAATAAAATTATGGATAAAGTGCTCGATCAAGAGGTACATCAGCTGTACAAAAATCCACCTGCTGACCCATCTGTAAATAATAAAGGTAATAATAATAGTGCAGGAACTCCAATTGTTGTAACATCTACCTCAGGATCACTCGATTCAGGACCTCGAGATTGTAATAATAAACTAACGACTGAAGTTGCAATTGATTCTGCTCAAGTCAACGTCAGTCAAGAGGAATCTAATTCTCAAGCCAGCAAGACATCTGATTTAAACGACAAAATCGGGGCAGTTGCTGGAGCAACAACTAGTAATTCTGGAAAGTCCTCTAATGAACCTTCAGTTAAAAATGTTTCATCAGATCATCGTAATAGTGACGGAGAACGAAGTGAAGGTGCCACTAGTCCAAGTTGGGATGAAAGTTACAAAGCATGGGAAGCTCGTTTCCGATGCATTAATTTAAAATCTAACAAGAAACACTCTATTGGTATGGCCAGTATCGACAGTTCAGCGCCAGAAACAACATCAAGTGATAATTCACCTACTGTTGTTCGCAGATCTCTTTGGGTTCGATCAGGTAGTGACAGTGGCAGTAGTGGAGAAAGTAGTGATTCTTTCGCATCGAGTTCATCGGGAGATAAAGCACTGAAAAGTAAAATTAATTCAGCCTCATCCGTCACACCTAACCGTGATATGCAGAACTCATCGCGAGTTACCCTTACTAATCGAATGAACTCTTGCTCAATCGCTGACAACAGCAAAGTCAATTCTGCAGCTCGATTATTAATGCACCATTCTAGTAACAGTAATAGCAACAACAATAACAATATCTTCAATCCTCCTTCTACAATGAATCCAGCTTCAAGTCATGTTGATAATCAATCTGCTGGACCTTCTATCTCTTCAACTCCCTCATCACCATCATCTAATATGCTCAACTGTCCACCAGTATCCACAATCGGAACCTCTGGTCAACCATCAAAACACTCTCGTTTCAAGGGAAGACGAATGTATCCAACTATACCTAATCAACCTAGCGAAGCATCATCATACTTTATGCACGAATTGGCTAAAACCATACTTGAAAAGGCGGGTGGGAGTAGTAATTCTGCTGTTTTATTCTCTCAACAAACTGTCAACCAAAATCATCAAACACCTCATCGTAATTTGCATATGTGTGCTCTGAAGATTGCTCTTTATTCCTTAGGATTACACAATGCTGTAGCCCCAAATTGGTTGTCTCGTACCTACTGTCACCATGTTTCTTGGATTACTAATCAAGCTGTAGAGATTGGTGCTCAAGCAATCAACTTTTTGATCGATACCTGGGAAGGACATCTTACCCCTGCAGAAGCAGCCACTTTGGCTGATCGTGCATCAGGCTGTAATGATCCTGTAACCAAAAAGGCTGCATCTAAATTAGCTCTTTCCTGTCTTCCTCATGCCCAAGCTCTCAATCCATCTGAAATTCATCGGGCAATCTTACAATGCAAAGAATCTAGTGATGCAATGCTCCAAGAAGCATGTTTAGCAGTAGAAGTAGCAGCTAAAGGAGGTGGTGTTTGTCCTGAGGTTCTATTTCATGTTGCACGTAAGTGGTATGAGCTCTTTGAAGCTTGTTCTGGAGAAAACAATGAGGGTCGTTCAAATAGAGATCATCGTAATCGACCTCCATATGTACAAGCCAGTGTTGGAGAATTCCAAGTACCTAGTTCAAATTCCCCCAATCCTCTGCATCACCATCACTCGGCTTTCAATGATAATGTATCCTCTCATATTACCAATCAACAAGACCGAAATTTCAACTGCTCTTTAGTTAACAGTATCAGCGTCAATAATAGTAACTCAAACAATAATAATAACACGAACCCCCTTGGACTTGCTAGTAATAATAATATTGATAATATTTTAAACATGCGATCCAGTAATGTTTCTAATGGACCAATAGTATCTTTACCACAAGGCTCTCTTCAAGTTATTCAACCAATTCAGTGTCCTCCACCACCATACACTTTAGCAGCAACAACTTCACCATACTCGTATGGATTCTTTCCAACTGCATTTACACCTGGTCCAGCTCCTATACCTTTCCATCCCGCATTTCTTCAATCAACTCCAGGCTCAAATTCTAATTACCATCATCAATATCCTCCAGCTGGATATTTTACTCCAGCACATTCAACCACGAATCCAACTAATACGGTATCTGCTGCGGCTAATAGTTTACCTCACTTTCAGAATGCCATGCCTCATACTTTACTCAGTTCGATCACAGGCCAGCCACATATTTTGTCCAACATGATTATTCCTCAAGTTTCACAAAGAGTACCAATGATCCCAGTTACCGGAGGCAATGGCAACGTTGTATTTCCTTACGGTACTCAGCATGCAGGTCACTTTATGTCTCAGCAACAAGTTATCAGCTTGGCTCATCAACCACAATTACAACCACACCAACAACTGACTCAAAAACAGCTAGTTTATTTACTATCAGCATACAGAGTTGCCATCCTTGCCATGGAGGCTTTGGGTCGTAAGAATCACGACGAAAGACCAACGACTAGATATGCTCGCAATCCATCTTATGAAGATGATGTTAAATGGCTTTTAGAAGTAGTTAAAAAATTAGGTATTTTGGTTTAATTTTTTCACAATTTTCATCTTTTTTAAATCATTACCAAACTAATATCCTTTCTAAATTCTTTATTTACCCAGGTACATCGTATTTCCAAGACTTTTGTTTCTGTACGGCTAACAGCATAACAAGCCCTTTTGTATTACTTGATATCGTTCAAGATCTGGCGAATTATTTATCGCAATCATCAACAAATCACATGAATGCATACCGTTCACCGATTTGTGTGCCCTTAATTCAGAAATGCCAACAAATGTGAGTCATTAGATATTTAAATTTTCTATTACGAAAGTCCTAATCTTACAACTTTTATCTCAATCTTTCACTAGGTTTGCTCAAGGGATCTACGCAAAACTTCATAGCCCAGGATTCAAGAGCGAAGCAGAATCGGAGGAATTCCTTATACTTATTCGTCAAGCTCGTCAAGCTTTTTACTTGACTGCAGCCGGCCCAAATCAATTTAGCGATGTAATTGCAACAATTCGAAGGTCTAAGAACTGCAAAAAAGAGCTGTGGCAACTCGTCAGTAATTTTCTACAACAACATCCAATAAATGTTTGATGATGGCATTATTTAGCAATTTAATGACCAATGGAGAAGCCAATCTCTTTTCGTAATTTTCTGCAAATCAAGCCATTTAATATATCAACATTTGACTTTTTTTGGCAAACCTATTTAATTTACATTGAATTTATTTAATTTATCGACACATTTGATCAAACTGGATGTTTTGCAAACAAAATCTTGTACCCAAAATAAGAAATGTAGAAGCTACAATCCTCGCAAATGTTCACCTCATTTTCTATTTACTTTTTCATTATCTTTGCGTGTACCTTACATGTGACAAAAAATCTATCTATTTCACTTATAATAACACATGTTAATCCATGTAAACTCTTTCTTTATTTCTTTGTGGTGGAAAACTTTTTTCAAGCTTTAAATTACTTTAACTGTTCTGATTTCGCCCTCTCTTTCCCCAATTTCATTCACCATATTGAAATGAAAACTTTTTTGACCTTTCTTTATGTACAAATTGAATAAAATGGCGCCACAATAAACTGGCCGAAATTAATTTATAAAACTTGATTATATAACGACTTCATATTTTGATGTATGCGCCGAGTAACCCGAGAAAAACGATAAGTTGATGATCTTATTGATTGTTTTCTTATGATGTTTTAGGTGTTTCAGGAATCTAATATTTTCCTGTTAGTGAATGGGAAAAATGAAAACATAAACGTGCTGCACAAAATGTTAAGATCTTTTAAACAGTTCAACAAGTAGACAAGGAAAATGATTTTCATCGATTTGCTTTTCCTGACTTTATTGATTAACGTGCAGTTTGGTTTAACTTATTATCTTAATAATTTTATCATCGGTAAGTTTAATTTTTAAAACTGTACCAATATGTTTAATTGTTAATATTTGGTAATTGAGGGTGTTGTAACTGGTCCTAATGGTGGGCTTGTTAGGAAATCAGTCAATGCAGCATTGGAATAGTTAAATTTAACTTCGATAACAATAAATGAAATTAAATGGATTAGAGGAAGTAATGGTTCAGCTGTTAGTGATATTTGCGACTCTCTGGTAACTCGATCGCATCAATATCCATCACTTATTTTTGATTTTACACCTCAACCATTGGATAATGAAAAATTTAAAGTTTTTATGTTAGTTAAATCTTATTATCTTTATTTCAAATCAATTGAGAAGATACACGGTTTCCTTTGAAAGGATTAACCTTAGTTTAATATCTTAATCAGAAGAGATGTGAATTCCAGTGACCCCAGAAATCGGGTTGATAATGGCCATGGTTATCATGGTGATGACAATTCTCATGCATAATGATTGATCCACCGCTCTTCTTCTTGCCACCACCGGTCAGGATAGTTTTACCGCCACAACCAGATAAAACAATGTTGCCATGATCGGATTTGCCAGCAAAAACGACTGATACTAAACAGAAGAGGAAAGCAAAACAAAACAATTTAGGAGACATTTTCAGTGTTATGATTGTTGAATGAGTAGCAAACTAAACGAAACAATTTTTTTAACCTGTTGATTGTAGATGTTGAATTGAACTGATACTTTTGCTAGATATTCAGTTCCTTTTTATATTTTGTGACTTTCGAATATAAGCTTAATAAATGCTTTTGTTAAATGAAGTCAATCACTCTTATAAATGCTAATAAAACATTCTTGTAACCATCAATTTTCAGTAAATTTTTTCTTTTATCATTCCAAATCCATCATTTGAGCAAATCCGCTCATATCTTGAAACTAGATTATCTTTGCATCTAACAGAACTAAGAACTTTATGCTTAACTAGATGCAATCTTGTTCAACGGACAACATTTTGAAATAGTCAATTACCAGATTAGATGCAATTGATTAAATTTTCAGTTAAATTGGAACTAAAGTTAGTTGGGAAATTAGTAACTTGCAAAGTAATTAAATATCTAAAAATTGCATAATTGATAAATTTTTTGCCGGTTTAACCAATATTGAGATCAAAAACAAAACAATTTATGTTATAATTTAGTTTTATGCTTCTACATTTATGATGGCTTCCATTCCTGGACTTGAGACAATTCAATAGTTGCTAATAGAGCTTGTTTTTTGATAGAATTTGAAATTGAATGGAATTACTACTTCAACAATGGTTTAAAGGATTGTCTGTTTTAAAAGTCCATCAGATTATTGATCTTGCAGTATCTCTATTTTATTATCAAATAATAGCAAATGTTAAGATCTTTTAAACAGTATAATTAAACAGTATAACAATTAGACAAGGAAAATGATTTTCATCAATTTGCTTTGCCTGACTTTATTAATTAACGTGCAGTTTGGTTTAACTTATTATCTTAATAATTTTACCATTGGTAAGTTTAATTTTTAAAACTGTGACATTAAAAGACACAAAAATGGCAATTTTTAGCTTTTTCACCTAATTTCCTTAAGGAAATTCAATAATACTCCTTTCTGCACTGCGTACCTATGTGTTGTACCTCGGTACAAAATTTCATTGAAATCAGTTGTATTGTTTGGTTATCGACCTTCAAAAGAAAAGATGTATTTTTGTAGAGCTTAGTCTTCGCTTCTTTCAGACTAATGAAAAAAGTTAAGATCAATTTTCATTTAAAATAAAGGATGTTAGTAGAGGTGAGGTAAGACGCAAATGTGCGAAATGAAAAAAGTGAAAAGGGTTTTTTATTCAAATTGCACTCAAAAAAGTATCGATAGAACTCTAATACAATTAGATTATGCTTTAATTTATTAAGGATTTGGCTAGATACAAGATTTTTATTCCAATTCAAGCATCAAACTAGTGCACTTCCATAGAGGCTTTACACACCAGTCATCATAAAAAATCGAATTGAAACAAAAAAGAGTTGATGAAAATTCCTCTCCTAATCTTTGGATAATTGTAAATCATGATAAAATACGGTTAATCATCCAAAGATGTATTAAGGAGAGGAAATTTAACCTCAGCAACCTTGAGCATCAGCTGAAACTCCACTTCGTTTTGTGACCGCTAAAGTAGTGAAAATCTGAAGTAAAAAATAGAAATTAATAAATTTGTGAGAATCAGATGAATTGAAAATTCTGATTTTGAAATGAGATTTACCTCAGCGCAAGTTGGATGAATACCGATTAAAGCATCAAAGTCATCTTTATTGCAGCTTTTTTTCAAACATAGCGCAGCCATTTGCATAACTTCACCAGCATTAGGACCAACATAATGGATTCCTAATACTCGCATCTACAATTTTAAGAATAAAAGAAACAAAAGAGAAATTACGTTAAAATGTTAAAATATATATTAATTAACTTACTTTTTCTTTGACAGAGCAAATTAACTTGGCAAAACATTTATTATCAGGACGATGAGGCAAAGTCCATTCAAGTGGAGTAAAGTTTTGAACGAAAATTTCAATATCCTTTTGGCCATACTTTTCAACTGCCTCTTCTTCAGTAAGACCAGCAGAGCTATATTCCAATGAGGTAAATACTGTAGTAGGGATATTTTCGTATTCTGTTTGAACATTTGTACAAGCATAAAGACGCCGAGCTAATAGAAACCCAGCTTCGATGGCGAGAGGAGCCAATTCAAACTTAATATCAGTACAATCACCAACAGCGAAGATATTAGGAATATTTGTTTGTTCATTTTTTATCAAAATTTTGCCACTTTTGGTCAATTTAATTCCAACTTTATCGATTCCAAATCCATCAAATCGAGTTGATCGACCAATGGCAAATACGACAGTGTTAAATTCATCAACTATAGATTCTCCATTAGTGAGTTTTGCTTTGACACTTAAAAGACCAGGTTCACCAGGAGTTATTTGTTCAATTGATTCTGGGACACAGTCTCGGATAAATTTAATTCCTTCATGCTCCATAATTTCACCAACACGATTTGCACATTCTTGGTCAAACCCTCTGAGCAATACGGATCGAACCATAACAGTTGTATCGAAGCCGAAAGCTTGAAGAAATGATGCGCATTCTAAGGCAACATAAGAGGCTCCAACGACTAAAGTTTTGCCAGGTGGATAAGGCATACTGAATAAATCGTCACTAGTGATACCATATTCCAATGCACCAGGGATATTCGGATAATTTGGACGAGTACCAACAGCGATTAAGATTGAGTCTGCTGTTATGTATTTAACTTTTTGATTATCAAAAGATAGCTAAAAAATGTAAAAGTAGAAATTAATTTGAAAATTGAAACAAATAGCAATTGAACTTACCTTAATTGTATTAGCATCTTCCAAAGTACCAATTGCGTTTATATGTTCGACATTTTTCTTTCGCAGAGACACTTTGTAACCAAAATTCAAACTCTTTATATGCGCTTGTACATTCTTGACGAGTTTTTTCCAGTCCATATGAACATCTAAAAGTTAAGAGATTATTCTGATGAGTTCAACTGAAATATTAAAATAAATTTACAGTTCATATACTTTTCTGAATATCCAAGGTATCATTATCATTCGTCATCCAGCCAAATGAACTTGAATCTCTAATTGATTGACCAACAAGTGCTGCAGTATGAAAAAGTTTTTTTGGAATGCAGCCGACATTAACGCAGGTTCCCCCTAAGCCCCAACGTGATCCACGAGGCGACGGAGAAACATAATTGATCAAGGCTACTTTCCTGCCCAAACGGCCAGCTTCCTACAAGAGGCAAAAAGAGTGGATTTTGAATTTAATAATCAGTCACAATAGTGGTGATTTATTTAGAAGTGAAGCGAAAGCTTCATAACCTTCAATTTTTATCAACATGCGGTATAAAATATTACATCACAAATTATTTTTATATGGGAGTTATAAAAAAAGAGTGTGATTAATAGATTTGAAACTTTAGCACTGGTGAGCACTTGTACTTAACAAGTAGTAAATGTTTATTTTGTAACGCATGGAGATCTGAGACACAACCTGAAAAAATCAACCAACCTTAACACAAGCTAATCCTCCAGATCCTCCGCCAATAACAACAAGATCATATTCATGCACTTTTGGTGAAAGAATCGAGCTCAATTTACCATCAGAGCCAGCTTTGAGAAGGTCATCACAGCCACCAATGAAATTTTCATCAACAAAAATTTGAGGAACAGTTTTCTTTCCTGTCTTCGTGAGAAGATTTTCCTGCCACAGAGCTCCATCTTCTCTTTCATCCAATTCGATGGCAAACCAGGGAATATTAATAGAATCGAAAAAATTTTTTGCCTGATAAGAAGATAGAAGAAAATGCAGTAATCAAAGAAAATCAAAAAATCATTGTGAACTTACCTTCTTACAAAATGGACACCATGATTTGGAGAAGATGAGAACCTTTTGTTTTTTTATCAGTTCATCAATCTGAGATGAAATATCAGCCCCAGACGTCTCAACTGGAGGCATACTAGAAAAGTATGCCTGATTTCTATGATTGCACCAAACGTCAATTGGGCAAATAAACAGAGAAGTAAAAGGATTTTTATTAAAACAGCTTGAAGAAGCAACTTTGAAAACAGAGAATGTTCTACATGTTAAATGAGTAAAAACAGCGGTAAAAATTGGTAAATTGTTGAGTAAAATATGTCTCATGTAAGACGGAAAAATAAAAATGACAATAATTATTTGATCTCTTTGGAAGCTAATCCATTTATGTTTATCATTTATTAATCTATCATTTCAGAAAAGGAAAAATGACGAAACAATAGCAACACATTTTCACAGAGCGCCACATTTGACTAGGTATTATATTAAAAAAATAAAAACATTTTTTTGTGACAAAACTGTATGACGAAACTGTTTTAACTATTAATTTTAATAATAATTTGAATAATCACCAACAAATGAACAAATCAAATACATGATTGATTCGTCGAACAGTTAATAACATTAAAGCATTTTTTTGATTTTTAAATAATCTAGGAAATTGGGTTTTGTTGGTTATTGAATTTAATCCAATCTGTACATAAACAATGTTTAAGTCAAAGAGTAAATTATCCTACTCTTTAGTTTAAGTATCTATTCAACGTTTAGACTTCATTTTTCAAGTATTTTTTCGAAGAAATTTGACTACAATCACTTTGACAAAGTTCAACATCTAAGTCAGATGCTATCTATTTGAAAATCATCAATTCTGCATTTACACTTAAGTATCTTTAAGTAGCATATTTAAGGTTTTTGTTTTTTTGTTTCTTATTAATAATAGGACTTTTTTTATGTAATTTCAGCTATTTATTGTGCTTTGTTTTTACAATTAAATTCGCATATGGGTTTAAATCATTTGCAAATATTAAACATCTGAAATAAAAGTGAGAATTTGATAAATAAAATGTTTTCATATATTAATGACACAAGCTGCTCTTATTGAAGATGCTTAAGCAGATTTTTTTAGATTAATGTCCGAAAAAGACATAAAGTATTCGAAAAGGTACATGAATTCAAATGTTTCTCAAGTTTTCCCGATAATTTCATCGGCTAATGGCTTATTTTAATGTTTGGTGTTTCATAAAACCTGATCCTGTACATCTTTGTGCCTTGAAATCATCTAACAAGGGAAGTAATCGTAACCAATTTCATTGAGAAGGGTGTCATTCAAGAGAGCATGTTTAGGTATGAAACCCCTAAAGAACCACTTACTCCCAGAAAAAGTACAAGATTTTTCGCAACTAAACATGCTCTCTCGGATGACACACTTCTCATTGAAAAAGGTTTCTGATATTACGATTACTTTCCGTGTAAATCTCATCCAGGTAGACATTTAGCTGAGATTTTCAAGAGACTGGATAAACCTGTGCCACCTTCAAATGTTCGTGAAATTTCAATCTCAGCATCAATACCCTTACATTAGGAACTGTCTTTAAGAGTTAGAAGTTATGACTACTGTTAGAGTTAACATTATAAGTCTCTAAATAAATTATATGAAGCGATTAGAACGGTAAAGCGCAAAGCTCTCAATCGTTGAGGTGGATAGCGTCTGGAACTTTTATAGAGTTGTATTCTTATAAAAAAGCCATTTGTTATGTTAGAGAAGCCTCACTCACTGAACCTATTTATTAAACTCTTGATTCTTCAATGCCTTGGATTGTGATTGTTTTCAGTAAAAACTTTGCGAATCAAGGTACGCAAGATGCAAGTAAATATAATTCATAGACTAACGATTCTAGACAGAATCCAACATCTTCAGTGAATTAAATGTTTTTTAACTTTAGGTTCGATCATCATCCATCATTGTCATCTTCTTTTCGCATCTTTTTTATCATATATTCAAATTGTTATTATGTAATCATTCGCTTAAATAATTAAATACTAACTTCATTATGAACAATTGATTTAAGTCGAATCAGCAATTGCATCGATTCTAAACTAAAACTTGTTCCATTTAAATAACACTATTTGTCATGATCCGGAGTTGGCATAAAAAATTAAACCACGTATCCATATTAAAACTCCACGTAATATTTATGCTCAAGAACGGCTTGTGATTTAAAGAGTTTAAAGCACAATATTAGAGCTTTCTTGCCACTGATAGTTGAGCGTGTTCAACTAGCATATAGAGGACGAAAGGACAGGGATAAAATATACTAAACTTATCTTTGGAATTGAAATCCGTTATTCATAAAACCTCCATGTTGATGTGCTCAAGATATTTCTGTAGCTTTGTGGTGAATGAATGCTTAAAATATGCCATGAATTTGTAACCGTAAGACTCTTGAGCTTTGCTAAACCTTTAAACTCCAGCTGGCCAAGCTTAGTGCAGTAAAGCAGGGGTGACCATCAAATCACTCAACCAAATCAAGGCTTTCATTAGGCTTAAGGCTTGAACTTGCGCAGATACGTAAAAGATGTGTAAACTTCCTGCCTCTCTTTCATCTCTTTCATCTATCTATCCTCCATTTTGAGTAAAGTATAGAATTTAGGAATTTCTGCCTACAAATAATATTGAGTATTGAACAGCATTCAAAGATATCAAGCTAACTGACCAAGATTTTTTATTTGTTATGAGTATGTTGTTCATTTTTTTCAACAGCTTTCATCTAAGTATCAGAATTTGATTAATCAACATTCGGATCTCAATCCTTAATCTTTGTTTATATACTGTGAATGTATATATATTTTCCTGAAAACTCCATTTTACTTCTATTCATCATCATGGTTGATACTCGATATGATCTCGGTAAACAGGTAAATAAAAATTGAAAATCTAAATTCACTATTCTACCATCTTGAGCATCATCGATAACAGTGTAACAACAAATCTGTATGTATATATTTAGCAATATTTTCTACCTTCATCATCATCCATCAATTCCAATATCTTCGACGAATACTTATCTCTTACCTGGTAATACTAATTATCCAGCAGCGATCACTATTATCACAATAACTCCTATTGCTTTTTAATACAACTATTGTGACACATCGTTAACCTGTGTATTGGAGAAGGAACTTCACTAATTTGTTTATCGTAGTGTATCAATCACTGTTAGTAATACTCAATTTTTATCAACTGTGCTATATGTATCTACAAAGTTGCATGTGAATTAGTATGCAAATAGTATTTACTATAGTTAATAGTGAAAAAAATTCCAATATATCGCAATCGAGTTACAGATCTATCACATTCTATTACCGTTCCACTCAAATTTAGGAGGGAAAACAAGAGAACAGAGAGCAGTAAAGAGTTTACCCAATGATGATACGGAAGAGTGGTTCAGGGAGGAACAATGTTGGAGAGTTAGAGCGACGTAACAAAAACTGTTCTCGTCTAGATACCAAGACTAATAAGCGATTGAGAAAAAAGGAGTCATCTGAGACAGGTTATATCAACAGCCTTCACAAAACCAGCACCAGTTCTTTTACCAGCATTAACTCTGCTATCAATGAATCTGACGTTAGTGGCTTAAACATCAGTCTTATCAATAGTAATAGTAGAATGAGGTCATTGGCCGGTAATAGAAGTAATACTAGTTCATCACTCAACGGGATTAGTAAAACTGCCAACAAGATTGGTAAAAGCAAAAGCAAAGATATTTTAATTAACCAGATATCAACAACTGATAAACCGTTGAAAGACCTTGGCCCTAAAGTGAAACAAGAATCTGGTGTTACTCCTAATTGTGGTGATTATCGTGAACATCATAAGCAAGAAAAAAATTTCGTCAGTGAAAAAAGCTTAAGGTCTCGTACCATTATATCTACCAATGTTCCAAATTCAAGTTTCTTATTGGATAGTTCAGTTGCCCAACCACCTAAATCATCATCATTCTCTTTTTCTGCTACGTCGAAGATGAATTCTGTTTCATCGAATTCTAAATCCAGTTGTGATCATCGAAATAAAGCTATGTCCACATCTGTTTTGCCTTCTTCCAGAAGAAATCGTGGTAGATTATCTTCATCCTCATCATCACACTCAGTAGCAAGAGCAGCCGCTATATCAAATTCCTCACCTATCTTAACAAATGAAAGTCATGAGATCTCTACAAACTCCGCAAGTCAAACAAAACCTCATGGCGATTCGAGTAAAACTATCGTAAATGGTTCATCTCGTTTATCATCAGAAAATCTCTCTCCATCCCCTTCGACAGAAACTCAACCCGCCTCAAATCAAATCACATCTCTTTCTCCAATCAAGCCAAATACTAGTCAAAATTCTAAAAAGTCCTCTAATATAATTCGGTGTAAAACTAGTGCTAAGAATTCATCTTGTAATACCACCACATCTATACACTCTATAAAATCTACAAATATTTCTTCATCCTCCAAAAATGAATCCCCATCTAAACCAAATAGAAACGCAACAAAGAAACCTAAAGGAAAAAGAATCAACAAAAAGAAACCTAATTCTGCTAAGAAAGCTTCATTAATCACACCAAAGCAATCTAAAAAGAAAATTGATCAAAGAAAGGTCAAAAAGGTAAAGTGCAATGCTCGTATCAAGAAAGAGCCTACAAATTCAAAAGAAACTGACGATGAAAGTTGCAGCAATCAAATCAGACGACGAGGTCAACGAATGGCCAGTTTGAATGCAATATGTAAAGTTCATTTATTATTTGAATCTGAGCGTGATATGCCTATAGTAACTTCAAATTCTGTTGGTTCACCGACTCCATCACCGTCACCTACACCGACTGTCAAAGCTGTAGCTAAAGGCTACAGTAAGGCGACAACAGCTAAAAACACGAAAAAATCACAGATTTCAAATGAAGAAAAGAAGAAGAAAAATGATTCTAAAAAGAAAAATGACAAGAAAGTTAATGCTGGAAAAAAGACAGCAAAGAAAGAATCAGCATCCAAAGTAAAAGATTTAGTGCTTCATGACTCAAAAAACAAACAAGTCGCTGTCAGAAAGAAGCGAAAGTTGATCGATGAAGATATCGAATTTATTGATACAAGATCGTGTAAACGTATGGCGAGTCTTAATGCATCCGCAATTTTGGCAGCCTCTTCACTTTCAGAAAGAAAAGTTTTTAAGAGAAGTCGGTCAATTGAATCGACTAGATCAACCGGATCAACTGTAGAAATGATTCACGAAACAAAGATCAGTTCAAGTCGCAAATCACGATTGCAAGTACCACAAAATGGTGGTAATACAATGCATAGTTGTACAGCCGATCAGGTTGTAGTTGAATCAGCTCAGACCATAGAATTAGTCAAGAAAGTTCGACGTTCCAGTGGTAAAATTCGTGAAAGATTATTAGCTATCGAGATGATGGAAAGGGAATATAATATGGTCGGTAAAGAGCTTAAACAGACTGCAATTGAAAATGGTCGTAAATTCATTAAATCAGGTTTGGAAGAAGTAACTGCTAAAAGTGTAAAGAAATGTCGTCGATCGATACAAAGTACTACAACAACTAGAGAAGCAACGACTGGATTACGACGAACTACAGAGTATCAAGTAACTAAAGTTCAGATAAACACAAGTGAAGCGACCGATTTATCAAGTGAACGTGAGAAAACGGCTCATCAAATCGAGACAATTCTCAATGAAGATGCTATCGTTCAAAAATATCATATTCATCACCAAACAAAAGCGTCAAGCCAAAGTTATCGTGTGCAAATGGAAACATCATCATTTCATCCTTCTTCTAATCCATCAGCTAACTTCATTACATCATCCAATGCTGTTCATACTGTCCCTTGCCTACCTTTGTACCCATCTTCAAATGGTCCAACAGTTGGTGATTTACACCTTGCCAATGGTGCCAATATTTTACAGAACAATCCTCTTCTAACCGCTACGAATCAAGGTCTTAATCATAATGCTGCAGCCGCAGCTGCTGCTGCTGCCGCTGCTGCTTGTTTCAGCTATCCTAATCAACCCTCAATTGTCCATGTAGCTTGTAATCAGCCTTACAGAGCCTTAACATCGTCAAATAGCTCCATTAATCAGATTAATCCGATACCAGTTCTCAATATTGGGCCACAATATCCATCACATTATGCGAGTGCCTTTTCAGTGCCTAATCATTCTAACCACGCGGCTTCCATCAACTACCCAACTGAATCATATGGTGAGAAAATTAGCAAGAAATGCATCTGTACAGTTTCGAGTCAGACTTTACCGTATCATTTCATTTTTATCTCAAACACACAAGTTTATCTGTTTAACCAATTTAAATATTTTTTCTTTACATTATTATTCACTTTAATCATAATGATTACGTTCTGAATCAATTTTATAATGAGCAAAATTGCACATTTCAAGTTCTAATTACTTAACAAGATGACGAAAGGTGTGAAAGTTGAGTCTTAATAAAATCTGAACCATTTAATTTATTGAGCGAGCAGAAAGTTTCAGATTTTATTGAAATTAATCCTTAAAAATTTATTATCTGGTTGTTTCATAGTTAACTAGATATTTTATTGAGACAGGAATGAAGCTATTCAAATTTTGATTCTACTTTGAAATTGAAATTTTGAATTCATCTTGAAATTAATAGCTGATTGCTGTTAAAAAAAATGGGTATTTTTTGATGAACTTGAGAAATTCAGTGAGAAATTCAAACTATGTTTCTTAAGATTGGTGGAAATATTAAGGAAATCATTCAAATCAATCTCTCATAAACTTATATTCTTTGATTTTATTTATCAGTTTTCTAGTTCAATAGCTTATTAATTACTTCCAGACATCAATTCAGATAGAATTCTTTCGATTCAAATTTCTGTATTAATGAATCACAAGAGAAAGCAACTTTCACATCTTATCTTTTTCACATACAAAACTAGAGATTATGAACCATCGTGATTAAAGATAATAATAACGTGAAATAACTATGCCTGTAAACTTATAAAATGACTTATATTAGTTATATTTTGCCTTTCACGAAAAAAATACAGTAAAATTTTATTTTCACTCCAATCAGCTCAATTGCGATTAACAACTCTAACTGTTTATTCTTTTCTTCTTTCAGGTTTCTACCAACATAGCGGTCCGATTATCCAACCAATCCATGATCCATATATTCGGGCTTATTCTTTGCACAAGCCTGTTCCTTACCATGCTTCTCAAATGGCTCACCATTCCGACCAGACTTACAGGGAATTCAATCCAATTGTAAGTGCTGCAGTTGTGTGTCCCATTCCGCTTCGCTTGAACACGCGACCACTTTTTGATTTTGGCAGACCTTTTTTGTGATTTTATGCAATTGAAAAATGCACTTTATGATCGAGTTAATAATATTGTATATATTATATGTATAATCAGTTTCGTTTTTGTATTTGATAATTTAAAGATTAACTAGTTCGTTAGCCTGACAGCCATATAGAAATGTCTCAGAACTTTCTGCATATCAATTCGTCCGTTTATGATTATTGCATACTCACAAACCAGGTCCTAAGCTAATCAAATTAAGCGCTACTCTTTTTTTATATCTTGACCCGAGCGATAACTTCCGGTTCACGTTTGTGTTGGTCACTATTTGTTTCCTATTATTAACATGCAAAACTAAGGTTTAACTAACACTTCTCTGTGTTCATCACTCTCTGTCATTTTCGTCCCACTCTCTTTTTCCGATTGTCTTTACTTTTTCGTCTACTACCAGAAGAGATCAAGTTATACGCAACAACCTCAACATCCTCAACAATACACGTCTACTCCTCATTCCCACCCCTCTCACACATTCCCCAATCCACCATCCCATCAACTCCAATCTACAATGCAGAAACCTTTATCTCAGCACCCTCCTCTACCTTCAATGTCTTCCCATAACCCTTTATCACCAATGTCAAATTCTCCTCTTACTTCCTCACACCAACCATCGTCGCAACCGCAGCAGCTACCACCACAATCTCAGCAATCAGTTCCCGGGACCAGTCGGTTTGAGACTAATTCCTTCTCATCTAAGGCTATCTCATACGAACAGCCCAGCTATTACATCCTCCAATATCCGAATAATGATATTTCTTGTTCTCTACGGGCCAATAATATGTATCACAATTTATCCTCTACAAACGATCAGATCACTATCCACCAATCACCACACCATGATTCTCAACATCTTTCGGTGAATATTGCTGTTAACAATCCAGCCTCGTTCATGGGTCGAGATTCAATGGCGACTACTCAGGCTGTTCAATCCAATCAAAGAAACCTATCTTCGATTCAACCAGTTTCAGTACCATCAACATCATCATTTTCATCATCCAATGGATCCACAGGTGGACCATCTATCGCTTTCCTCGGTTCGACTTCGATCTTGCCTGGTCATCTTACACCTAGTATGTTTCAGACTCTAGCATCATCATCTTCATCAGCAGCTAACTCAATTATAAACCCCGAACTACCTCAAGGAATATCCCCTGTACCTGGACCTGCCCCTGTTGCCATAGCAACACCAGTTTCAGTGGATAATCTGACCACTCTATCCTCTGCTTCACCATCAAACTTGGTCAACGAAATGGCTTCCTTTAACACAAATGCAATATCGACACAAGTTGGTTCACCATCAACTTCAAACAATAATCACACTCGGTCGCCATCTTATGAGTCATCAAATGTTAATCACCAATCAAATGTTGCAAAAATAAGTCCTTTGTTAACATCGAGTACAAACCGTTTTAGTAAAAGCGTCCAATGCTCTACTAACACTAACCCTGAGTCTAAACGATCATTACATCAGCAATCATCTGCATCATCAACTAGTCAATCTAATATCGTCATTACTCCTGTTAATGTAATCAGTTCCACAAATAATCATCCCAATGTTAATAACGTTTGCAACACTTCTTCCGCTTTCACGCACACTGATAACAGTACCAATGTAGAAAATCTCAATGGATCGAATAAGCAGAGATTTGTTACATCATCACATCAGAATAACTTGTTAAAAGATGCTTCTGTCAATTCATCTTACTCTGATTCAACAACAAACATGACTAGAAAACTACATCGAAAACAAACAGAAATTAATAATACTTCTGTGTTAAACAAACATAAATCCCAATCAAGTAGAGTTAGATATCCGCAGGCTAAAACATCACCTCCTTCATCTAAATCTTCAGGAACAATTTCAACTACTACACCACTCACGAAATCAACTGCTACATCTACCTCCCCTTCAAATTTTAATGCACCCACATTACTGAAATCAACAACAGGAACAAACCCCATTTCTACTTCACCAGACCAGATTGTGAACAGTAGTGACAGATCGGCTTCTAATAGCCTTACCAATGGCCAGTTAAGCTCCACCAAAAAACGTCCCACTAAATCAAATAAGAGTTTGATTGATAGTAATTCAGTGAATGAAAGTCCAACAACTACTATAGTTTCTTCAATTGAAGTAGGACTCGCTCGTAAAGCAGGAAAAAAGAAGCTATTCCATGGTTGGTCATGGAGAGGAAATCCTTCCAAGAAACCTGTATTCATTAAGGTAAATTTAACCGAATTTATGGAATAACTTTTTAGTCAACCAATTCACTAGTTTTCACTAATTCACTTGTTCTTCTCTCTTTTTAGCCTGATGAGCCTCCCAAGTTAAGAGACTGTTATCCTGCTATTTGCCATATCCAAGGCGATGTAATAAAAGTCCGTGACAGTGTTTTACTTCGAGGTGGTCCTCGAAAAACTGATTTACATTTCGTTGCCAAAATCTGTGCTCTTTGGGAAGCACCTGAAACTGGTTAGTAATCGAATTCATCTCTAACTTTTTGCTCATAATATAACCATTCTTTTTACTTACTCATTTTTTAAACTATTTCAGGTGAAATGATGATGAGTCTACTTTGGTATTATAGACCTGAACACACTGAACCTGGACGGAAGCCTCATGATCAACTGGATGAAATATTTGCATCCAAACATCAAGACGTCAATAGTGTTGCTTGCATTGATGATAAATGTTATGTTCTAACATTTAATGAATACTGTCGCTTTCGTAAGATACAGAAAATGGAATCAGAGAATTTTTCTCATTCATTGACGGAAACTGTTGTACCCACCGGAAAAGATTATAATAGACGAGGCAGAATCCCGAGGAGGAAAGTTTTCCCTGATCGAGTTTTTTTCTGTCGGAAGGTGTATGATTTTCGACTTGGCCGAACTCTCAAAAATCCAGTTTCCCCAGTAATAACTGACATCTCAGTTTGGAGGCGATGATATTGTACAAATAGCGAAAATCAAGCAAACCATTTCGTTATTTCTAAATGATTTATTTATTTCTATTACCATATATCATTATGTAAACTCCTAATTGGTATAACATTTGCGGAAAGTCGAATCAAAATTATCCCGGAAAAATCCATTCTATACGATCTATTATATTATATTCTAAAAAATTACATATATTGAAACTTGGTCTTACGCTATGTTGCAATAACTTTTTCCTTTATAAAAAAATGTTAGAATTTTATAAGTTCTGATTAAGTTTTGCTTCAATTAATTGATCAATGTTTGTGGTTAGAGCTTTTTTAACGCTATTTACTATCATTTTAATCAACACTGTTCTCACATATATCTCTACAAATATGTTTTAACAAACATTTCAAATAAGTGAAACCATCTTTGGAAAAGTCAAAATTTGCAAATTATTTTCGATGGATTTATTATTCTCAACATATGCTTATATTATCAATTTAGATGATTTTAAATCGTTAACTTTTTGTTTCGAGCTGATATTTGAAAAAATAATTGTTTACAATTTAATCTTATTACCTAATCATTATTTCTTTTCGGGATTTGTTGTATTTCTTCAGGTAACTCGTGTATTATATGAAGTCGAAAGGTGCTTAGTTTCCTCTTGAAATTTGTAAATTCGAAAAAATGCCCACTCACAATAGCTATGGGATAATTTATAGCAGTGACAATTCAGAGGAATCGAAATTGTGACACGAAATTTCCATTAACTTGAATGTGCAAATTGTTCTACTTTTAGAAATAAGTACACAAATGACGCAAATTTCAATGCCTCTTTTTAAATCTCCACATTAACGATTTATTCATCAGCAGGAGAATATTTAAGAATCAGATGGCGACTGCGAAAAAATTTTGCGTTAAGTGAGGGTTTCTGTGTAATTGGAATATTAATCAACACACATTTTATTTTATTTTAATCATTTATTTTTATCAATCCAATTTAATTAAGATTTCAATCAATGAAATAAAAAATCCATTAGAGTAAGTTTTCGACCAATATAAGCTCCTGATTGAATTCGCGATTAAATATTTTAAATATTTACAATAATAACTGAAAGCTTCAGTTGATTAAAAGATACTATTCGACTAGTTTCTTTTTACAATTCTATACTCCTACAATTACTTCCAACAATGCAGAATCTTCGCTAA
The DNA here is from genome assembly GCA_036759885.1 of Tetranychus piercei. Taxonomy (NCBI): domain Eukaryota; kingdom Metazoa; phylum Arthropoda; class Arachnida; order Trombidiformes; family Tetranychidae; genus Tetranychus; species Tetranychus piercei. Next base: position 20,864,722 of record CM071879.1, on the reverse strand, counting down.
GTGAATACAGGGTGTGGAGCATGTTTCTATGCTCAGAGAGCTACGCTCGAGTTAGTAAACAAAACAAAAAGTTAATCACATGAGAAGCATTCCTAAATCATAAAAAAACATTCTTCACAGCGTGTATGTCAAGTCATATCCAGAAATTGTTCGATGTGTTTCAATTTTAATTATAGCAACTAAATCAAGCGTTACTGCCGTGCGATGAATCTCACTCAATTGTCTAACATTGAAAAATATTTGTTGTAACTGCATTCTAATCATTGAAAATTTTTCCTCAAATCAACATTTCGATGATTTCGTGGTATAACAGTGTTTACAAAACAAAGTGATGTGAGACAAACTTACAACTATTGTTATTTTACTAGGGAAATACGCGTTTATTTTAGGATTTTAAGACCTTCTCAACCCTAACATACTGAGGACAATAAAATTGAAGTGCATGCCGATTTACTGAGTTATCAGATTAATTAATGTAACTGTTGAAATTGTGGTAAAAGTGTAAGCTTCTCACTTTGTCTGTGTGTATTATCTGTCGCTTCAAAATGCACTTACTCGTGTAAGAGTACTTTTGTTGCCCATTTAGTTGCTCCGTGAGCTATTGTTTATAATCATTTTGTTTTGTTTAGACTGATATGTAGAGAAAAGTTCAATAATAATCATGAATTTCAACAGCGAATTGCACATTTCAAAAATTTACCAAGAATTTTCTCATGATCTTTTTATATCGAACTTATAATAACAAATTTATCTCTTTTATAGTAGCAGTTGTGGTAAAATTATCGCAGATCAAAAGCCATAACTTATTGATCACTTATTGATGGATTACTAAGAGCACCGTGACACAGAGTTGTCCGTCCATTGAACAGTGCAAAACGTACACGGAACAAAATGTGTTTATTTGTATACTTTCTAGCATAAAATCAACAATGTTATTAAAATGATTCATTTGATTAGCAGTTGAATATTTAAATTGGCGAGATGAAAGAAATAATAAGTAAATAATCAAGGAAAAAGTGACAGAAAAAAACTATCTGATGATAAACATTGTCTTTGCTGTAATAATAGCGGTTGACTGGATGAAATAATGAAATTAAGTTCGTGGTTACGCCAACATTTCATTCTTTCAGTTGATTAGTGTGATTCGGTCAATTGATTTATACACCAATTTAAAGGCATTTCTTTCAAGCTTGACCTTCATTGTTTTGCTGCTCAATGAACACAACAATTATCTCCATGATCAGCCATAAAAGTTACATCCATGTTATTAAATGAAAACAGCAAAAAATAGTTTCAAGATATGAAAATAGATTCACAAAATTAAAATTCATCACGTAATATTAATAATAGTAATAGTTAAGGTAAAATTCATACACATCAAAAGGCATCATTTGTTGTTTACTTCAGTAAAATACAGCAATTTTCAGATAGATATTCGTTTAAAATGATTTTTAAGAAAAAGAAGGTAAAAGAAAGTAAAGAAGTTGGATAATATCATTTGTAAAAACTAATAAAGAAAAAGAACATAACCAGAAAATTTTCCTTTCGAGTTAGGGATTGCGATTTGCAGGGTTTGTAAAGACATAAAAATTACGTTCATTAGTGCTATAAAAAATCTCAGATCAACATTTTTCTGGGAGATTGAGGTCGAAATCGAATCTTCGATCTCCTTTTGTTCAGTTGTGGAACCAGATTTTTCTATTAAACTAATATTTCTGGTTATACTTTTTGTTTTAAATGTAATCCGTTTGTTTAATTAAAGTAAACACGGGTGAATCAAAGACTGGTCCGGTTAAACTCTACTATTATTCAAAATGCAATTCCGAGTTAGGCTTGGATGCAATCGATAAGTTTGATAGGTTTTCAATCAAAATATAATATTATAGTTTTATTACAATTTTTAATGAAATTTTCTTCTTTTCTGTTTCAACCAAGCCATTAACTTATAAGCATTTCAACTGTTTCAAACAGACTCGTTTAACTGTAGTTATTCAGAAAGGTTGGACTCAATCATATTTTGATTGTTAAATAATTATGAATAATAACGAGGATTTCTCCATCGCTGTCCTATGCATCATCCTTTCTGAATTTCATTTAGCATACAATATGTCTTGAAATTGAATCAGATCGAGTGATTGAATTTACAAACCAAAGATGTAAAGCATGTTGAAAGTAAAATGCCGAATCTTTCAATGCAAAAAACGGTGTATATCATTAGAAGTGATTCTATTTCTTTTTGTTTTTTCAAAAAGATCAAATTAACAAGTGAAAATTTTGCCAGTAATATGCTTGATCAAAGTCATGTCGATCGCTAATTTGGTTACCAGGTAAGCTGAGGGCACCAGATTGAAAATGTAAAAGTTGATTTTCATTTTAACCATCAATTTATCCAAGTGAATTATGGTAATAAGGATAAATTTAATGGTTAAGAGATCGAGAGAATGGATTGTTGGTCAAACCTTGTTGATCACCTTTTAAAATGGAATTTGTTGTACAGATCACAATTAAGGTAAATAAACTTCAATTGCTTGAAATGATCTCAACAACAATTCTTTATAATGAATTCAATGTATGTTCACCTAACCTAACCCAAAGCTGGATCTTCAAAGGCTAGTCTAGTTTCAGCCTTCATCATCATCATGATAATAATTATGATAAAAATCAAGTTTTTGTTAGCCTTTTCATTCAAACTTGAATCTCTTCTCACTTTCATTTATTTTTCTGGTTCCATGTCTTGTGTATACATTGTACTTGAAACCATGTAATTTGTAAACCATGAAAACTTGAAATAAAGATGAGATAACCTGTATTGATGATGTAGATCACTTTGTATTTGTAAATCATTGCCAACAACAGCATCAAACCATAATAGTGGTTGTCTGAAAATTATCAGACCATTCGTCTATTTTGAAAGCCTTTAAAAGGCAACATGAAACACAAGGAAGATGAACATTTACAAATTACTGAATACATTGATTTTAGTCGTTGAAATATGAAACAATCATTGTCTGAGTCACATATTTATGTTTGAATGAACAATCAAAATTCTTGTTTAAATGAAGTTTTCAGAAAAATAAATATCTCTCGTGTTCCCTAGTTTTTTCTGGTTGAAGCAATTTCATAAAAAGCCAGTTTCTTATTTCCATTGACTTTCAACCTTTTTCAGTTCGCTTTTTAACCTTAATGTGATTAAGTTTGATTGTTAATTGTGGATAGTAATAAGTTACAATTGAATCAAGGGAAATTGATTGTAACCATATATATATTTTTATAAATGATAGTTAAACATTGTAATAGCTTTACTTGATCAAGTAAGTTGATCATCAAGGAGCGGCTTCTCATTAACCAAGTAAATCAAGGTTATCATCTTGAATACACATTTAAGGATACCTGTGAAGATGAAGATGAACACCATCTTTATGCTGTAATTTCAGCTCACTCACTTTCATTGAATCTTTAACATTGTAACAGTCATTTTCATTTTGTCCTTTCACTAACCATTTGGCTTCTTTTAACTACAATTTATTTATTTCCTTCATCATCATCACTCTCATCGTCCTCAACACTCAAATCATCACCTAAATCACTATCTAAACCATCTTAACCAGAACAAGCAACATCTCAATCATCTTTCTTTATATGTTACCCTCTGAGTGGCTTCCAACATTAACTATTTGTTTGTGATTTTAACTATGGCTATGGAATCAGTTTGTTTGACCAACAATTGGATTATAATTAAACTAATCATTGGACAATCAACAGAATAGACTCAATTACTCATTTATTTATCAACAATTTATTTGATTAGGTAAGTTGCAACTTACACTTGCAATTGCATGCTATTAAACTTATAAAGGGTGTAACACTTAAAAACCCGCAGATGAAGGAGGTAACAATAAAGCATATCTTACCATTATCGCAAAATTTGGTCAAATTGGTCAAGATAAGAATGATGCAACAGAGACAAAGAAACAAAATCGAATCTGTTGCTTTATAAATTATAATCTTCATTCTTATCTTGACCAATTTGACCAAATTTTGTGATAATGGTAAGATATGCTTTCTTGTTACCTCCTTCATCTGCGGGTTTTTAAGTGTTACACCCTTTACAAGATTCTTGCCTTCCCATCACTCATTGCCTTTTCATATTAGTTTACAGTCTTTCTTTAAATTGTTCAATTTCCTTGTAAATTTTGAAATCTGATTGATCAATTGATAACCTTAATGATAATTGTAATTTTAAATGTTCAATTGATAGCTTCCATCAAAAATAGCTCTCGGTTTCGATTTTATTTCAACTGTTACTGATAAATTTGTTTTGTGTTACTGTTGACTTGGAAATTTGTTTTTCCAATTGTTTCCACCAAAATGTCAACCATTATGACAATCATTGTTGATTTGTATTTTGTTTAACACCAATTATGATTAATTAGAACCTTCATTATCAACTATTATCATTGACTTGATGCTCATTATTATCCTTGTATTACTACTGTTGATGGTTTTGCCATTGTAACAGTTACAATCATCAAAACACAACTTTATTTTGTCCTAATCATTCGTATCAATCAAACCTGTTTCCTACTTCTGATGATGAAAGATAAGTTAATCAAAAGTAGTTACTTATTAATTGATGATCACATTGTTAACCTAGAGAAGAAGCAATCAAAAGCTATTAAACCCAATAATACAGATTAACATGAGATTTTAATCGGATCTTTAAGTAGAGGCTAAAATCTGGGTTCAGAACCCAAAAAGTACCGAAGATGCAAATTGAAAGTTATTAAAATCAAATTAAATTCATGTTGTTTGTTATGGTGATCATGATGACGTTGATATGAAAAAAGATCACCAATAAGCAGGAAAAATAAACGCCCGTAATCAATAGTATTTAATATTAAAAGTAAATTCGGTTTCTTGTTATTTTAATCTAAACTGGATCATCTTCCATTTTATTATCACTTCAACCTTATATACGTCTAACCCACTCTTTCTTAATCGTCATCATTATCATTATCATCTTCTCATCATCGTCATCGTTCTCTGCTAACTATAAAATCATAGTTTAATAGCCTAAAGCAAATTGTAACCAGCAAACTGAATGATAAGCCTCAAAGGCAGACAAAAAAGTGTTTCCTTTTCATATTGACTTGGTTGTTGGGTACCAACAACATCAACTTTCAATCAAGCAAACTTTAACCGTTCTTACTTTTCAAATCAAAGTCTTAATTGTGATTGGTTTAATCATTGAAGTTGAAATGTTTTATTTAGTTTGAATCATCGTCTAAGCCACCATCATCATAACATGTCTTGTTGTCATCATGTTAACATCAACAATGAACGAGCAATCACATTGATCACTCATTTTGCTATGTTGATTGCTTAGAATAACATTTTACTTATCATCACAGTTAAACTCTCATCCTTTTAAACCATGGATTAAGCCTTTAAAGCTTTGCTTTCTCTGACTAACCAGTCCAACCTTGTGAGACATTGTTCCTTTTTGGGTCTGCCTTTTCAGATCTTCACCTTTTTTGTTTTTAACGCGGGTAAATTTCTCATCTTTCTCAACTGATTCTTCTTCTCACTTGTTCGCACACTAATGCTTTTTCCTCTTCTCTAACTCAATCTTTCCTTCCCTCTTATCTTCCAAATCTTTCATCTTTTTTTCTCACTCTCTCTCTCTCCCTCTCGTCTCTGTGCCTCCTAAACTTTATTTTTCATCTTTTCTAGTAGGAACGCATTCCCTCCGTCCGGTTAGCATGTTAAGCTAAATTTGAATTTTTTCTCTCTTGTGTCTTTATTTTTTAGGAACACATCTTTACCGTTAATCAAGATTCAGCAATTTGTGTCACTCATCGACTACAGTTTTTAATCAACTTTTAACCATTTGTTCATCAAATTTTTAAGAGTGAAAATTTCGCTCTTTGTTCTTCTCATTTTCTTTGTTTACCTTCAACACTTGAACCTTTAGTTAACCATGGCCTTTAAAAAACCGTGTCTAGCATTTGCTGGCTTTATTGGTTTCATTTTAGCGATTATTTCTACCATCGCTCTTCTCTACTTTCCAGATATAATTTCCAAGAAAATCAAAGAGGTAAGTGTGAATTAAATACAATCAGTTTCAAACATTCACCTTTCACCTCTACACATCTTTCTTCCTCACTTTGTCCAATTTCATTTTCTTTCTTCCCAATTGCCATTTCTTTTTTTTGAGCTTAGCTTTTTTCTCTGCCTTTTGCTCTGACTGCTTTTCACTAAATTTTTTGTTTCCTTTTTGTTTACTTTACTTTATTACTTGATTTCTGGTTATTTAACTTTGACTTTTGCCGCTGAATCCCCATTTAGAAAGTGCCTTTGGTCCACGGGTCCGAATCAATGGATAGATGGTTGAAGGTTAAGGTTCCCATTACTATGAGTTTTACAATTTTTGAAGTCACAAATCCTACAGAAGTGGCTTCGGGTTCAGCGCAACCAAATGTTGTCGAACGTGGACCTTATGTTTTCGACGAAGCGCGTCATAAAATTGTAACTGGTTCAGATGAGGAATCTGGTTCAATTTCCTACAATCAATTCAAAACGTATATATTTAATCGAAACAAATCTATTGGATCATTGGATGATGAGTATAATATTCCTAATGTACCAGCGATTGTAAGTTGACTTGGAGCTTTGCTCGATGAATTGACTTAAGACTATGTTCTCACTACTTACACTGACTTTTCATATTATTTGCAGGTTTTGTCCACGTTGATTGCCAAGAAAAAAATGACAGCCACGATAAAACAGTTGATAATGCCTATTCTAGACAATCTTATGGTTATTGACAATCAACAGCTTTTCATTAAGAAAAAAGTTAGAGAGATACTCTTTGATGGGTATCAGATTTCTTTCCTTCATCAACTTATTCAGGAATTGAAAACTTTTGGAGTTTCAATCCAACTGCAAGATACTTTTGGGTTTTTCCTAAATGTGAGTATTGAAACTTTTTGTTTGATATTTGAAACTATTGATAGATAATATTTATTTATAAAGATGAATTATCTATTCCATAATTCCAATTTTGAAGTTCCTAGTATCTTTTCAGAAGAGAGTGTCTCATCTAGATGCTTAATCTATCGTGACACTCTTGATTCAATTGTTATTTGCCATTTAATCATATTTTCAATTGTTATTTCATAGAAAAATGGATCACATGATGGTGAATATACTGTACACAATGGTTTATTGGATATTAATCGTTTCACAAAGATAGAAAAGTGGAGTGATAAAAGGTTGACAATTGACATTGACTTAATTTTGTATGCTCCGTTCTCACAGTATTTCATTTTTTTTTATCTGCACTTACAGCAAAGTAAATTTTTGGGAACCTGGCTCTTTCTGCAATGATATTAATGGCACTGATGGCTCACAGTTTAATCCTGGAGTTAAGAGAACGGATATACTTTATATTTTCTCAAGTGAACTTTGCCGGTCAGTCTAATATTCTAAATCAAACTTAAGACTTGAGCCATATGACGAACGAGTTAAATGTTGTCATTTTTTCTTTTTATAACTCACAGATCAATTTATATTGAATATGAGAAAGACACGGAAATCAGAGGAATCAATACATTCAAATTCATTCTACCCAAACGGTTATTCCTTTCACCTGATCGTAATCCGGAAAACGGGTGTTTTTGTTTGGACAAGAACGAACCTCTTTGTGGATATGATGGTATAATGGATGCATCTCCATGCAAAAAAGGAGCTCCCATTGTTCTGTCTTCTCCTCATTTTTATAACGGCGATAAAAGATTGCTTAATGGAGTAAAAGGACTCAATCCTGATAAGCAGAAACATGAAACTTATCTCAACATTGAACCGGTATGCAATCTTAACTCTTATTATTCCCTTCAAATTTTATATTTGAATCATCTTGTTTGTAGTGAAAGTAAGAAGAACAGTTTCTCTAAACCATATTCATATGCTTAGTAATTGTTTTGATGATAAAACCATAATCTGTTTGATATCAAGATAATTCAAAGTCGGAAAATATGCTCCCGTTAATGGACTACGGTCTTTGAAGATGAACTTTTGGAAGATAAACAAATATTTTGAGTGTCAACCACTCAACTGTGATAACTAGTCAAACTAAATCAAACAGAGAGATTCTTTAACATTTTTTTATTAATAGTGTCTGTTTCACATCTTAATATTTTTTTTATTTTTCCCATTCAACCGTTTAACTCTCCTCAGAATACAGGTCTTGTCTTTGATGCCACTCAACGATTACAGATTAATGTAGTAATCCGACGTCGTGATGGAATCGGGTAAGATTTTATTTTTGATTCAATGTTTGAATGTTATTAATGTTTTTGTTTATTTGTCATAGGCTCTTGAGGAATGTCAAAGATGTTGTTTTACCAGTTTTATGGCTCCAAGAGGTTAGTATGTCATGCATTCAACTCTCAAATTAATTTACTCATTACGATTTTTATCAATTTCAGTCAGCAACAGTTGATGAATTCTCAGCAAACAAATTTAAATCGCAAGTGACAAAGACAATTGTTGTCGGCAATTCTATTTTAATTGCATTCATTTTCGTCGGAATCATTCTCATTTTAATCGCTGTTGCTTACATAATCTGGAAACATACGAGTTTCCCACCACAAGGCTATGGACATCCGATGGATAAAAGTTAATCTCCATTTTTCGCATCGAATTGTGATCTTTTCATGAAACATATACCTGCAATCTCTTGTTTACCCATCAAATCGTCTCTCCAGCAATTCATCTTCGCAATATACTGACCACCAGTGATCAACTTTTTATATTTTGTGACAAATTATTTCTCATCGAATTTTTTCTCGGACATGTGCCATTTTGTAAAATTTAGATACCATTTCTGAATGTAAATTGCTGTTCATCCAGTGTAAATACATTACATTTTAAACAAAAAACTCTTTATTGCTTCGTATTTCAACAAATTTCATAGCTAAACTAAGACTCATTACAAATATCATGCTCGAATTGCATTTTACTATAATAATTTTCATTTACTTGATGAATGAATACGATTACAGAAATGAAAGCGTTCAAGCAACTTATCCAGTTTTAAAAAAGTTAGATTTTTAAACAATTTGCTTTTGAACACCTGCACCTTGCGTTGTTATAAATCATTTTAGATCATCATCGGGTTTACGCAAACAAGTAGTAATCTTTTTAGTCGAATTACAACAAAATAGATGAATGGTCAGTATAGTCCAACAGTTTAAAGTTTAGAACAACTTAATTTGTCAACTGCCAAAAGACAAAATTGATTTGCAGTAATTACAAGACATATCTAGATCTTATAGTGTCATTTCCAATTTTAATTCGGTAATAATATATAACCGAATATAATCAACCTACAAAGCTTTTTAAAATCGTCTCTAGTAAACTTCATGATTCGATAAAAAAATATACAACAATAATTTTACGTCTCGACTTCAAGAGTATCTTAATTATGCTAATGGATTTGATGTTATTTGGATTGATGGACCTAACGGAAATTCCGTAATAGTAGTCAACTTGTTTGGAAGATTATCCAATATCAAATTTTTAGACTTTACCCATTTGGATTGAGAAAAAAATCCTCTTAACTGGTCAAAAAATGCTCTTGATTAGCAAGTTCAATTCATGTAGTATCTATTGAAAAGTACGTCATTCAAATAAAAACGCTTTGTAAAAAAATGTTATATTTTCAATAAATAGTTCATTGGAACCTGCCAAGTTATTTTTTACTATCCTTTCGAATGTAATTGATTTCATTATGCGAACTAGCGATATGAACTAGTCATTAGGAACCCTGTGATATTCCTAGTGCCAAAAAAGGCAAAATACTCTAAGATTTTACCAATTTCAATGAACATTGCAAATTCAATATGATGTATTTTCAATACGATATATGATGTATCTATACATATAATACATATTGAAGTGAGTGTATCAAATTTTAGCGTCAAAGTTATGGTCATAATGAGTGGGTTCTAAGATTAAAAATTACACAGCACAGAAGTTCTGATTCAACCAAATTCACGCACAATAGGAAACCTCATCTCAGAATTCAGATCTCTGAGAAATTCATGAAAATAGAGGCTGGGGACAAATGCAGAATCCGTATTCAATAACATTGTATGAGGACAAAAACTTTTTTGCTATTCAGGTTGATGTTCATTGTTGGACCAGGATTTTATGTAAAACTTTGTCTTTCGAGTGAAGATTTGAGAGTTTGGAGACTCAACTCTACAAAAGGAGATCTAAGTTTCAATTTTGAACCCAATTTTGTAAAAATTGTCGACCAGAGGAATCTTTTAATCGTATAATAAAAAAAGACTCAATTTTGTATCCTTGCATCAACAGAGGATCACTTTCAATTTGAACGACAATTTTTACGTGTGCACAAAGAAAGGTTTTGCATTTCAAAATACCCGAATCTTATCGTTTGCACAAAAACCTAAAGATTCAATTGTTAGAGTTCTTATTCTGACGATAATTTGTTCATCAAGAATTAAGGTCTTTTCTTTGAAGATTGATTGTATCGAACTCAGTAAAAAGAACTTTACGATCAATAACTTTTATTTGTTAAAATTGTGACTGACAAGTAATGAATTGTAAGTGAAAAAAAGTTGTTCTTAAAGAAATTTTACGACCAAATGATGGTATGATTTGCCAAGGTTCGATAAATAGACTGAGTTTCCAAGCAATTCCTCAGTACCTCAGGTTCCTAAGAAAATAATGTTCTTACAGAATTGGGGAAAAACTGAATCTTTATTCTAAAGACTTGAGCTCTGATGTATTTTGTGGAACAAGAACGACCTATTTGTGTAATTAATAAATTTCTTTGATCGACAGTTTTTGATGAAATCGCATTCAAAATTTGATTGTGTTTTTTCTGTTGTAAACCGAGTTTACATTTTAGTTTAACAATATTTTTTTCATTAATAATTAGAGTCTGTTAAATGATAATGTTTCAGTGAAAAAAAATCCGATCAGCTATGGTCGTTTATAATAAATAAGGCAAATGACAAAATAATTAATAGTAAATTTTGAAAAACGCTGAAAATGATGTATTCTTCATTTTATTCGTACTCTTAAAAGTCAAAGTAATCTGTTTACAATAGAACTACTCAATTACCTAAAGGATTGTTAAGCCAAGGATAATTTGGTGGGCAATCATGGCCACAGACTCTCATATATCTTGGCCAACCTTTGAACATTGGTAATCCACTATATTCACAGTTTATTGAACCATATTTTTCACCACAACTGGTCCATCTTGGTTCTTTAATGCATGTTTCATTCATTCGTTTTTTATATTCATCGCTAGAAACGGGATTCATGAGATAATCTAATACCCCGCTGATGGTAGTAAAGTAAACATCGGGCATTTTAAGAAGAGAATCGATGAAACGCAAATATGCTTGTTTACGTTGAGGGTCGAGAAGCCAGAATTCATGCATGAAAACTGGTAAAGGAGCTCTGTTGCTTCGATAATGGCGCATAAAGTTATCCATTAAATATCGATAAGCCCATTCAGTAGTGTTAGGATTAGGAACACAAGCATCAACCATAGCGCAGATCACTTCCAATGGTTTACCTATGATAAATGTTAATTAACAATTATGTTGAACATTCAGTTAGAATTAATAAGGTATGGGGACTAAAGTTTGTCAGTAAATTTATCAACCTTTCAAATTTGATTTACTGACAAACTTTAGTCCCCATACCTCATTGCAGTGATAAATAACATTTAGCTTATGAAACTTACCGTCTTCATCCAAGTTAATGTCATACATTTTCCAATTAACCATTGGTACTTCCCAAAGACCAGGATAACGACCATTTGGACAAGGTTCAATTTGGCAATCATCAACAAGACCCATGTCCAATGTGTAAGGATACAATGGAGGATTGACAAAATTACGGACAGGAACCGAGGAATCATAAAGGAAACCATCTTCTTTCATTGCCTGTTCAAGATATCAAATATGGTATTAGTTTGCGCTAGTGATACGGAGTTAACAAAAACAAACCTGCCATGTGTTATCACCAGCAGACTGTAAGAATGGAACTCTGATTCCTTTAATATCCGATTCTGGAATATCAGCAAAATAAGAAATTAACTTTTTCATGCCACCCATCTCTGCTCGCCAAGTAGAAACTGGTGCGTTGAGCCACATTTTTAGATCTCGATTATGACTGTTAAATTGATGAGATTAGATTGAAAAAGACGAAGAAATAAGATTTGATTGTTCATGTGAAAATACACGCGTGAAACTTACGTTATTGAATGGACCGCAATCTCATTACCGCGTCTCCATAAGTTATGAACAAGATGGTAATCTGTGTATTCATGAGTGACAAAATAAGTGGATTGAACTGGACAACCAGTGTCTTGGTGTTTACGATTGAATACGGATCGGTATGTTTCATAGTTGATGCCATTAACACCATCATCAAAAGTTAACATAACCAATTGAGGCACTTGTTCGAGTGAAGGTAAAACAGGCTCTGTTGTTGGACAGAAGCATGTTGATGGTGGACATTTAGCAGGATGACAATAACGAGATGTTGATTCATCAAATTGATTAACAATAATCAAAGTGAATAAAAGAAACGAGCTAAAAGTGTAAAAGTATTTCATGTTTTATCCAATTCGAAACTAAAATGCTAAAAAAGATCGAGAAACTGGGTTAGTACTTGAAAGAATGAAACTAACCAGATTTGAATACTCAAGTTTAAAGTCTAGTTGCTACTCATTTAAATATTCACGAACTTTAACCAATTGAGAACCTTAAAGCTTCCCAAGAGTGTGGCCAGTAACTTAAAAGATTCAAACTCAAGCCCATTTTTATTTTAGTACAACCGTTTTTTCCTCCATGCAGCATGGTAAATTGTTAGCAACAAGTGCAACTTCTAAGACTAGCCTTTAGATGGACTGAGTAAAGATCAGAAAAATAAACAAGATTTAAAAGATTTGAGTTAATCCTCTGCATCTGCACTTGCAGTTTTTTTACCAACATGATAACCTGTTAGTGCATTTTAAGCCTTCTAGTCCTGTGAGTAATTACTGTAGTTCATTTATTATTAGAAATATTCCTGTCGTCAAGCTATTTACTGATTGTTGAGTTCAGTTTTAGTTTCTAGTCTAAATGATTGCGTTTAAAAGCATGATTAAAATGCATTGCGTAGTACATTGTATTTATATACTATCGACCTGAACTTTGAAAAGCCTTCTTTTTCATATAAGATTCCATTGATTGATATATTTAATCGATTTCATGGTAAGGTTCTTTCTTTATTGATCTTTATGTTTATTTTCATCGATTTTCTTGTCGCTGGTGCTTTCAATTACGGAAATAAATAACTAAATTCATTGATTTAAATGAATAAGAGTGTTTTCATGATTAGGTAACTTCTTTTGTGTTCATCGATTACTATTAATACTACAATTTTTCAACCCCGATTGATCTTCAATAAGGGAACGATAAAAACAAGATATATTTGGCTGTATAATTTAATAGTAATTATTCACTTGAAAGGAGAAGATTAAAAAAAGTTATAATATCTATGTATGATACTGAATTAATCACAGAGTTTGATTTTTACTCGTCTCAATAATTTTTGTGTTTCTGGATATTCATCTGTGACCCAATTTACAAGCTCGAATAAGTTGGCTGTTTATGATATATTGATTGTTGATTGAACAATACCATACGATTGCGATACCATGTCATAGAAATAATGTTGAATTGCATTATTCCTTTGAAATGTGCATAGAATCATGATTGCGGCAAACTATATTTACATTGTCGAAGAGTTTGATTAATTAAAATGTTAACAAATGAAAATCTATCATTAAAATAATCCACTGCAATCTTTAAAATCGATTGTTCCAAGTCATTTGACTAATGGTCGTTTCTTGTCGGAATCGTCACCATACTTTTCCTTATATTGTCTCACTTCTCTCATATATTTACTCCAAGCATCCAAATCATCCTGGGACTCAGTCTCTGATTCTTTCCGATTGCGCTTAATTATGCCAACCTTCAGTTTTTGATTGCGGCGTTTACCCTAAAGAAAATATTTCAATATTGTGATAAATAGTTTTAATAACAAAAAATACGAATCCCGGACTAATTTGTGGATGTTAAAATATTTTAATTGTAATTTAAATTTGTAAATTGAGGTCAATATTGATCTTAACTTGGTTCAGGTTAAATAAAAATAATTGTTTACCGGAATTATCTTGTTAGAGTTTACTTTGACAGAGTTAACTTTAGGTTCATCACTTGAAGCTTCACTGGTATCTTTGGACAGTTGTAAAGGTTTTCTCTCTTCTTTAAGATCAGTTTTAGTTTCAGGTGATTTTGTCGACGATGATTCTGGTTGATTATAACATTGATTATATGTTGACTGTACTTTGCATTGCTGGTTATTCTGCATTTGTTTAAATAGCTCCAAAAAAGATCCGTCATTTACAAATTTATTAACAAATTGTTCAGTTTGTGTCGGTAATTGGCTATCAGAGCTCATCTTAAAGAATGGCGCACCGAAGAATGGTTCACGTCTTATAGAAAGAGAAAGATGAATCAAGACAATATATTGGATAACATGAGGCTATCAGGTACAACATAGATTCCATATAGCATGACAAAATTTTAGACTTTTAATTATTATGAAAATTTGAACTTACCTCAGTTTTTTGAACTAAACTACAAAAATTACTAAAAGAGAAGTTAACTAAAATTACAATCCACTCAATGTTGAAATGTAGGTTCAAGTATTAGCTCGAGTAGAGTAAGATCTTTCCAGTGAATTATTGACGATAAAACATGAATCTAATTTATAATAACTCATTAACAAATTAAAATGTATAACTACAAAAAACAATTAAAAAAATTGATAATAAAAAGTATTCACTTAATCAATAGAAATTAACGAATGAGTTCTTTTCCATCCTGGTGAAGTTTAACATTGTTTTTGTAGGTTAGTGAGTCAATGTTGACATTATAATGTGAGTATACTTTGGGTTTCAAGGTTAAGCAAACGCCACAAAATAACTCCTTGGTGTAATAACGTTTGCTTGGTAACGTATCTAGTTTGTTAAACAAATTAAACGTCCAAGCAATTAATATGCAATTGATCGCAGTCAGTTTGATGAAAAATACTCAAATCAAAGCAGAATATTAAATATAATAAATTGGGTACCCATAGCTTCGAGCTCTTAGGCTTTCAAAATAATAGTGGATTTTTTACCTTACTTATATCGGTTAATCAAAACAATTTGTTTTAGTTGTACGATGATATCAAAAGGAATTTATTTTACGGTCACAAAATAGCAATTGTTGATTCACTTGTGGAAAACACTTAATGGCATAACATAGTTTATGTTCTCTGTTTTTGCTATCAGAGTTTAGTAACTCATAGGAAAGAAAAGATAATTATAGTAAAAGGTGAAATTGATAAAGAGATCAATAATCAATTAAATTCAAATGGACACTCGTAAGCCCAATGCTGATAGATTTAGATTTGATTGTCAACATTAGCAGAAACAGTAACAGGATTGTAAACAATTTTGAAAAATTGATAAGAGTGAGCAATGAGTTAATGTTTCGCGGGCCTTTCAATGTTGATATATAAAACAAATCGCGTTTTATTCCAGCATCCAGTTTAGGTAGTCACCTTTTCGGAGTCACTGTTTGAGAAATTCACAGACTTTTTAAAAATGATTGACGATCAGAGAAACAATTACAGTTATTTCTCTAAATGTCATTTCTACCCCAATTAATAAAAAGTCATTAGATGGCGACACTGAAGAATGCTGAACAATTTAAGTCCATTTTAATTCAATTTAAGTTTCAATAATTCTTGTATTTCAAACATAGATGTCATTGTAATTTTTATTTCATTTTTGATAACGGCCGTGGAAACCGTACCTAGTAGTACACTACGAGTGAGGCTGTTTAAGTTCACTCTGCATAGTATCTAAACATCTGCTTGGGCTTAGCGGTATCCTTATTCCGGTAACAAGGTAAAACGAAATAAAAATAAAACATTTAAAAATTCCAAAAATTACCTTTTCTAATTTTATTTTATCCTTCAATTGATCTCTTACGCGTTTCTTATGCAATAACGGCGGCGCCTTACAAGCCGCATTGCTTTAAATAAGTTGCTCTAATCCCGAGTAAGACTGAAGTGAATTAAAGAGATGAATATGAAGAGGTTTGATACCAATAATTAAATTAAAATAAGAATTTAATTTATTGCATTTAATTTTAATAGCAAATAGAAAATAAAGATAGAAAATTCAGAAGTTTGAGAAAAGATGAAACAGTTAAAATTTACTGGTGAACAATTGTGAAATGATAGTTTATGTGGATGAAAAAATGCTTTAAAGTTGTTCCCGAAATGATAATTTGGTCCTGTTTTCCGTCCGATTTCAATCAGAAGTGAATGAGCGATGATCAAATGAATTAGGAGAGTAAAATTACAACGGTTGTTTCAATTTGTCTGATTTCGTTTGGGTTTCAATAGTTAAATATAGAGCAACAAGGATATAAGAGGCTTTAATTTTGATGGATGGATGGCTTTCTATGGAAGGAATTAGGTGATTTTGTTTAGTTTGCTTATAAGAAAAATATGGAGGAGATGCTTTCTTAATTAATATGTAAATTCCTAGATTATGAGTTGATAACAGATTGAGTTGGACTTTTAGGATAGAAGCGCTAATAGATCAACAAGGGTGAGTTGTAGAAAGTGTGGAGTAAAAGCATTTTAAACTCGAACAGAGTTATCATCATTACGATAAACTCTCATCCCTTCACGCTGAGAATCTTTAACTTGGTCCTTTCTCCGTCGAACTGGTGATCGACCAATTCTAGGTGAAGGTCCTCCACGAACAGGCTTTGAAAATCTAGATGGTAATCGTCTATTAAGTGGAACCTGAGAAACACGACTTTTTGTCAAATGATTAAGATTGAGTGGTTGGGACGGGAGTGCTGCAAGTAGAGAGAGAAATTTATATTAATGAATAATTCATAAGTAACAAAAATGATTTAATTTGGAAATACTTACATGGAAAATCAAGATTTGTATTTCTTACACTGACAGGTATTTTAGTGTTTGAATAAAGACTAACTTCATCCAAACTTGTTCCTAAGGAACTTTCAAGTTCCGTTCCTGTGCTAAGTAAGTCATCATCAGATCCGGCGGATACCAGATTAAATGTGGGCAAAATGTTAGTCAGATGAGCTCTGCAAAAATAATTGGAAAATTCAAGTTAGCTTGATTCGTTGATAAAAGGATTGATTAGAAAGACATACTTTTCATGACGCAGAATATCGATTTGTTGAGTTAAAACCTCTTCTTCGTCTTGCTGAGAGTTTCGACTAGTTTGACCAGCATTATCACGAATTGGTTGAGACTATGATATGGAGATAAAAAGAATATGTTAGACAAAAATTCCAATAACAATATTTTGAAATTAAAATACCTTTGACATTTTGAGAGAGCTGAGTCTTGAAGAAGTTGTATGATAAACACTATCCAACATCTCAATATCTGCCAATGTATCCTTAACTTGTTTTAATCGATCGTTAATTATTGTTTCAATGCATCTGAGAAAAAAAAGAAACAAAATTATTGATTAAAAATTATAAACAATGAATAAAACGCAAACTTACTTTGTTTGTTTACTAATGTCACTAAGTTTATCCTGCATTTGCATTAATTTATCAGTTCTTAAAATACAGGGAGCAAAAACAATTGCCAAACTGTTTGCATTCATACGATTAGCAGCTTCTTGTTGAGCCACTCGAGCTAAGTGAAAGATCAACCTCTCAAGTACATCATAATTGGCACGAGGTAGCTTGGCTATATGAGAATAGATTGCTTGAACTCGTTCAGATGGATCCGAAATGGCCGTTGTCCAAAGAAAGTCATCATATAATTGGTAGGTCATTAAAGGGTTAGGCATTTCTCTGAAAAATGATTTCAGTACAGCTGTCAACACATGTACAGAATATGAATCTAGGTCAACGGTTTCAATGTTATCCTCCAATTTAGCCTTAAGCTCGTTTATTTTAGAAGTTGTTCCCGATTTTCGGTATATTCCTTCAGTGTAAAGACCTCGCAATTCAATGGCAGTAATTAGATTCTCTAAAACGGTCGGCATTTTAATCTCATCCGATACCAATCTTTCCAACGGAGCACCAAATAGCTTTTTACCTTGTTGTAAAAGAGTTTTATCTCTACATGAAACGGTAACCTTAGAGGTACACTTTTTGTGACATGTAAATTTACATCCCTGACAGACCCAAATTTTTTCCGTCAACCACATCAGGGTTGAGCAAACTTCACAAACAGTGGGTATATTTGCCATCATTGAAGCAAATTTGTGATCACATTTGAGTATAAACTCTTCACGAGATTCTTTCTTTTTACCACTACCACTTGAATTATTACCACTAGTTCCTCCACCTCTTTTACGTCTCTTTGATTTAGCCTTGGTATCTTCGGGTGGTACTTTAGAGCCAAGGTTGCGAAATTCGTCGAGAAACCCTCTGAATGCATTAACACCCATAATGACTGGAAATGATTTCCATGTATTCTCCTTTTGGCAAACATTCATAATTACTTGGCCAAAATGATCAATCAAATTTTTATAGGCAATGTGAAGTTGACCGTCTTGAGCAACCGCTACTGAATAAGTTGATAACAGATTAGATTTAAACTCTTTAAGAGCAATCTTAAATACAACATCGACCATTGATTCCTTAGCATGATTTTTCTTTGACTCTTCCATTGCCATTATTTTGTTATTGATGAATATTTCCATATAATGAAGTTCAGTAACATCAGTGATGAGAATGTCTTTTGGATCAATGAATTCAGTAGTCCGAGTAACATTCCAGGATGATGATGAATTTGAGCTTCCATTTGCTTGGCTACTTCCACCAAGTGATGAACCAGTTGAAACCATTGTATCATGTTTAGATGATAAATTGTTTCCTCCACTCGAATAATTTTTAGAACTTTTCCCTCGTGTTTTGTTTCGTGGTGGACGTGAAGGATTGTGAGGAGAATTCATTTTGGAAGAAGAAAAGAGTGCTAATTTGCTTTTGTCAATGCAAGGTACTGAATTGGCATTTGAAAGGCAAGTTGTGTGGAAAAGAAGAGAGCATTCAGCACAACGAAAACCACTATTCACCAGGGTTGATGAATTTTGATACATAACTTGTTCACAGAGAGCACAAATATCACTTTTTTGAAAAGAGATAACACTTTTCAGGCTATGTCGAGTGATTGAGTTGTAATGTGATAAAGGTTCACCCGATGGTGTAGTACTTGTTGTGTTTGGGGTTGGTGTATTGCTTGTCGGTGATGGTGTCGTGGCTGAAGACGAGTTATTGGTTGGCAACAGAGATGAATAAAGTGGCGAAGGTTTTGACTTCTTGGATTTAGATTGACTAGAAAGGGTTTGATTATTATGGCTCTCTTCTGTTGAATAAATTGAATGATTTTCAGTCTCCCATTGATGATTTTCACCTTCAGCTTTAGATTTCTTCTCTGTTTTATTACTGCTACTTCCAGTGATAAAGGTTCGAATGTGTTTCTTTGCCTTTTGGAATGCTCCCTTTTGATCACGACCCCCTTCAGAGGATAAAAATGAGTCCGGTGGATTAATTTTTGAAGGTGATGAAGGAATACACGGTTCTGAGACCATTTCTTTAATAGGTTTTTTGACAATTACTATATCTGCCTCGGAAGGTGATTTGGCAACTTTTTCATGGCCTCCAAGACTTTCTGAGAATACCGAACTGACAGGACCTTTATTTGATTTTGATCTTTTTAATGAAACTTTGCGGAAAGGTCGTGTTCTTCGTCTATCAAGGCGAGGTTTATCATCATCTTCTGTAGGTGAGGGTAAACTGTATTTATCGGTTGGTAAGGGTATTTGATGTGGTTGCAATGATTTAAGAGGCTGTTGTGATGAAGATGATGATATTGGTTGAAGAGATTGAGGGGATGAACCAGAGAGAAGAGGTGAAGTATGTGAAAATGAATTCATTGAAGTTGGTGCTGGTGGAAGTGAAGAAGGTTGATTTGATGTCGGAGAGTTTGAATAACATGAGAAATGATGCGGTCTTTCAGAGTAAGAATTTCGCTCTGTAGACGATGGAATAATTAACGGTGGTGGAGGTTGTCTTCTAGGAGGAAGAGGAGGAGGAGGTTCATCGCTTGGTTGTGAAGTCAGATAGTTATTTTCATGAACATGAAAACTTTCCGGCTCAGAATCTTCATGAACACCTGAGCTGTCTTCAGAATCTTTTGAATGTTGCTTTCGAGCAACACTTTTAACTGCATGTCGATGGGGATGTTGAAGGCCTGATAAGGCCCGATCAGCTTCGAGTTCCTCTTGACTTGAACCTTTTGAGAGAAATGCTTCATCAGAATGTGATGAATGACTGTCTTGACCTGATCCATATAAACTGGACATCACTTGATGATGGTTCTTTGATTTTTGGTCCAAATATTCTTGATTGAATTTCCTACGGACAATAAAGCCTCGAGCATAACTTTGGAACATAACTGTTGCTCGTCGAAGTCTTAAAAAACATTGACGTGCATAATAACATCGCCAATTTCGTTGAATGATAGTAGCCGCAAGATATTCTAGATGAGCAATCCATTTAAGTTGATTTAGCCTTTGCTGGGCTAACCAACGTCTTATGTGAGTTTGTAGTACAACAACAGCTTGTCTCATTTGTTGGAAACGTTTTCTTGTTATCCAGGTTCGAACCCAGCGTTGTAAGGTAATAATGCGTCTTAATATTTCTTGATGAAGCATATCATCTAAAGCCAACTTTTCGCTTTCTCGCATAAAAATTTTAGTCTTTCCTATTTGATAATTATCACGGTTGAGATTCATTCGTTCGAGAAAATGCCGTACATCAGCTTGTGAGCTTAATAAACCTTTAGGCAATAAAATACGATAATGCTGGATGAATTCATCGAAACTTAATCGGACAGAGTATCCTGATTGACGGATTGTAACCGTTTCCAGCATCCCAGTGTACCGTAATTGTACCAAAACCAGCATATCATCAAAATGATAGGGTATTTTATCCGCATTTGATTTGATACATCTTACAAAAAAAGGATTAGCTTGGTTCAATGTTTCCATCAATTGATTCAACGATTGCTGAAATTGTGCAGTCACAGTGGGTGTTTGTTTACGACCTGTTCGTCCCAATGGAGGTAGATAATTTGTTTTACCAACTATTAATTTCAACGTTTGTAAGCTTTTGATACTTTTCTCAATACCACTACCACTGCTCCTAAAGCTATTGGGTTTGATGAATTTGTTCTTCCTGTAATTGAATAATAATAGTGATTAATATAATTTGACAAAATAGTTTTCTTCAATGAAAATGATCACATTTATACAGTAACTCATTGGTCTCCATAAATTCCAAATATGAAAAATACTCTTCCTTAAAATCGTAAGAAAAAAAGTCGAGGAAACAAAATATAGTCGTTGTATGGAGTTAAAATGCCACGATGTGAAAAACTTGAGATACTAAGTTGTAATTAAAAGGTGATGAAAGCGTTAGAGCGAAAGAAAACAATTCTTTAATTAGAGAAACAAAATGGATCATCAATAAATCGAAATCATTATTGAGTTATTATACTCAACTCGATTTTAAAAAAACTTTGCAAAAATTATCAATTAAATTCTTTTTGGTCAAAGACTTAACCCATATTGAGGCGTAAATCAGATCAAAATTGACAACATTTTATCAAGATGAAAAAACATGGATTAATATAGATATTCATTGTAAATAATCCATGTTAATAAAGTTCACTATGATAACCCATGCTTTAATGGCTTAACTCGCAAAGATTAATGGGTGAATAGATGTGAAACTGGGAATATTGACTATTTAAATCAAATAATAACTTGGATTGATTTCTGGTTGAATTGTTGGACACGAGAAGCCAAAAAAGGCTAACAATCAGCTGTAAGTGCAAATTTAAGGTGATAAATAAGTAATCGAGGGGAAAGCTTACGACTTTGAACAGAAGATGAAGAGTTAGAAAGTATTAATAGCTAATAGCTGAAGGAGTGCCAAGTTGACAGGTCAATTGACATGCTAGCAATAAATTAAGGTCAGATGGAGTAAAAGCAAGTCAAACGGTAGATCAAAATCACAATCAAACAAATACTGATCTACAAATAAAAGATCATTCTTCATTAAAGTTTACGGTAGATGAATTAGTTGGAATAGCCTGAAATGAGAATAATGAAATTAACGGCAAAAAGGATGATAATAATGATAAGAACAGTGAAGATAATGAAACTGTCAACAATGTAAATGAGCTTATTGAATAAATCAAGAAACGAGAGTCTAAAAAGTTTGGCCGTACATCTGATTTAGGTATGTTTAGATAAATTGCTGAGCAATTTTACACAATCGAAGATATCTTTTTATAAATTACAATCAATTTTATGCAAATTTGTTTATCTATCAATGACAAGGACAATAACTTGAAACCTAAGTTGAGCATAGAAACAGAAATATCCATTTTATGTTGATTAAAAGATTAATGGTAATGGTTTAAGGATTAAAATACAATAAATCAAATGAGGTGGTGTGATTGATGAAAGAGTTAATTTGATTACAAGTAATTGAAAAATCAGGAATACTCGGAGTCAAATTTCCTGTTTTCATTGATTCAGTAATTTCCCTCTAAATTATAAATCAACGGAAAATGACTGAAAAAATGAACAAATTTCACTACCAATGGAAAGTATTTGAAAAAACAAACAATTAGCTGAAAATACGAGATGAAATTGATGGAAAGAGAGACATTTCTTTTGAAAACAGATTACCAATGAATGGGTCAAAGTAGGGTCATATGATTAGGATAAGAATTGAATATTGTGACTAAACACAACAAAAATGAGTAGAAAAGGTATTTCACCTAAAGTAACCTTGATTTATTTATGACTGAAAAGATGAAACATTTCATCAAGGTTGAATTACCTGAGCTCAATAGGTACTTATATGCGTGAGAGTTAGAGCAAATGCCAATTCTCGAGTTTAAACAGTTTTATTTGTTTCCAAAAAAAGTTTTTTTTTCTGAAAGAAACTTCTAATTTGACGGAGAATCGATTTCTTTGTCTTTTTTCACCTTTCTTTAAACTTTAGGCTATGCTTGACCAAAACAACCAGTTATGAACACTTTCATGGCACACAATAACAGTGACAAGAGTAACAGGAAGATCCTATTCAAAAATGAATTTATCATGCTGGTTGAGATTGAATGATGATAATGATGATTGTTTCAAGAGAGTTTAAACAGGTCTAGTCATCGAATAAAAAATGATGAGAGAGAACAGAAAAAAAGCAAATTAAGTCTAGAAAGACCCGGAAAAGAAATTTTTGATACTACGTTTGATGAAAAACCAAATTTTTAGTCAATTCTGCAAGTATCAATAACCTGGACTGAAAAGAATGCGTTTTATGATAAAGTTTGTCATTTGAAAAGCTTTGCATTCAATTAATTTGAAAATTGATAACAGATCGTTACAATGATTGGAATTAAGTAGATAATGACAAGGATTGTAATAGTAACTGTTAGCGAATTAAATCAAAAGCAGTTGATAGATCAAATTAACAAACACATAATGATAAAAACAAAAGTTGAATTTAAATGCAAACAGTAGCTGGAATATATGAAGCAATGTTCAACTATTGGTATTTAGATCGAAAGAGTGCATTTAAATCGTATTCAACTCGACAAAGTCAACATAAATAGTTGAAAAAAGGTATCATTCAAAATGAAACGACAAAGCATTTACAAATTGATGAATAAATTAGCTAATATAACCAACAACGGTGGTGATATTGCAAAAAATACAACTCAAACAATGAAAATGAAAATGAATATGAAATAGATGCAATTAAGATGGCATAAATAATACATTTTGCTTTCTTACGTATAGAGAGTCAAGCTTAGTTTATTTTTACTGCCTGATACAGTAGATGATGAGAAAGCAATAAAAGCAAAGGTAACTAATACAAATAAACAGTTTTGGTGAATGAATAAAGCGTCACTGCCAAAGTGCGATTGAAAAGTGCATAAACAATGCAAAGAAGAGTTGCATTTATGTTGCAAAGTGAGGTGTAAAATTTTATCAGATTAAATCATAAGAATATCAGGTTTTCTAAATGTCATGATGAAGAATTAATTTGCACATGCAAGTGTTCATCAACAAAGTTATAATCTAGTGACTGTGACTAACAAATTTTCAACAATTACACAGAGATGATGAGAATCAAGTGTACCAAAATAGTATTCATTGTAAGGTTAATGTGTCAACAGTGTTAACTGTTGAAGCCATCAAGCTATAAATGGCATAAAACAGGGCAATTTACATAATAAAACATTTCAAGTTCTGTTGTTGAATTGCTTTGAAGGAAAGGGTAAAGAAATTTCAGATTAAATTTGCTATTTACTTTGGACACAATCCCATAATAGCAATGTAAATCAACGTAGGTTAGATGAAAACAGTTGATGTGACAGGGAGAAGAAAATTATAACAATCAAGTGATGCAGTTTAATTTTAATTCACTTTCAGTTATTCATTCATGTCAAGGTGATATTAATGTGACCTTCTCAATCAATCAAATTTGATATTCCAGCTTTATCATGCAGCTGAATCTTGTTCCTAAAGATAAACAATAACATTGTTAACCGTCTTGAGGTTTCTATTGAATATATATTTCTTAAAAATATCATGAAAACAGAAGACATAAAATAAGCAAAATTATTTTGTTTCTAGTATTGTTTCAATATAGAGTTTGAAGTTTGAAACAAGGTCAAATTGACAATACCTGGTACAATGAAAAGAGAAATAATGGAATCTCCGAGATTCAGTAATGAATCATAAGCATGAATAAGAAACCATGAAATAAAAGGAAAAATTCACAGATAGACAAATTTATTCAAAAATTAAAGTTGTCAGCTTTACTAGATTAACTGTATTTGATATTATTTCAATGACTATTTAACATGAGAACTGTGTTGATAATTTACCAAGAAAGGTCATTTTAAAAGTTGTTGATAGTGAGTAAACAAGTGAATTAAATAATTGGAGTCTGATTACAGTTTAAGTTATCAATAGATTCAGTTGCAAGGTCAGAATTTTCTTTCTTTTATCAGACAAACAATTGAACTTCAACTAGTATTACCACTTTCTCCCAGACTCTCTCATCTTCATCATTACTCATTCATCTTTTCATCATTCTCATCGCTCGGATGATTCTTGACATTGGCTTACCCAATTTATATTATATAACTTTTTTAATAGCAACATGTTGATGTTGATTGTTCACGTTGATTGTACTTGGTCAATGGTAGTAATCATGTTACATTGAATACAAATGGGTGTGAACAAGCTTTTTACAGCTGAACTAAAATTTGAAGATTTTTTGATACAATAAAGTTATGAACAAATCAAACAAATACAATGAAGAGTAAAAAACGCTATTTTACTTAATCTGATTGATAAATATATTTATAAGCAAAAGATAGGTTTTAAAGAAAATCAATTTTCGAATGAAAATCAGAGATTTGAGTTGAATTGAAAATCATTTTAGGAATGAAATAAAAATCAAAAATGTTCTAAATTTTGAATATTAAAGATCAAATTGAAACAATTTTGGTCTGGGCTCAAAAGTAAAAATAACCATGAGATTAACGATTAAGGATCTAAGAAAATCAATCAAAATCTGAGCCAAAATTCAACTTTAAATTTCATCATCAAACAAATTATCGGTAAAAAATAGTTTCAACCTTGAAACTAAATCATGATTATACATGCAAACTTTAAGTAGGTCTGATTATAGCTAAAATTGTGGCTTTTTGATGAAACAAAAAACAGTCAATTGGCTGCTTTTTCCTTTGACTTTTTGCAAAATAAAAATATTCAAAAGTAATATACAGAATGCAATAGTTTAACTTATTGTTAAGCAAAAAGTAAATATAAACAACAACAGTTAATGAGGTGAGTTTTTTGCTTCATGACGCGTGTTTCAGCTCTTTGCACGCAATTGCAATGACGATATGTGCTAAGACAGCCGTTCAGATACAGCAACAGACAGTAAAAAACAATCATAACAGTAAAAACGATTAAAAAACAAATCAACAAACGAGGCAAAAGAAGGTAAAAATGATGCAAATAAAGGCTGATCCTAGATAGAACCAATAATGAAATGGCTGACTCGAAATGTTGATAGATAAACTCTTTCGACTGTGAATAAGATAAATACATGATTACGATGATAAAAGGGACAAAAAAAGCCAATTTTTGTCAGCCGTCAGTAATCAGTTTGACTTTTGTGCAGTCACAAAATTAACTCAATCATACAATTAACGTAAAAATAAATAAACCAATAAGTAAATTATAATGATTGAGATAATAGTGAAGATGAACAAAAAGGTGAAATCAAAGAATCTGAATCTTGTCAGGAATGAAGAAGAAATGTTCTTTAATGAGTGAAAAGAATGAAAAGTATACCCACTCAATTAATCTAAAAAGTAGAGTAAAACGGTGAATGATTGAAAGATGAAAATATAACAAAAAAGCATGTAAAGTTAATGCAATGGCAATAAGCCAGTGAGAAAAAAGGACAAAAAGATGATAAGATGACTGTAGCATGATTATGATTCTGATGGTGATCATGTTGGTGATGTTGGTGTAAAAGTAATCTCATGACAGATTCAAACTATTGTCAGTTTTTTGGTTTATAAAAGTAACCTAATGTCATCATGAACCGGCCATTATCAACTGCAATTGCCAAAATTTTGAAAACAATGTAACCAGCAAAAAATAAGCAGTTGTTTATCCCAACATGTAACATCATCACTTCAAGTTATTTATTTGCTTCAAACCTTTTTTTTCTTTACTTTTTCATCATCTTTTTGCAGTGTTCAGCATTTGAGGTGAAAAACAGTTTTCATCTCATTTCAGGCGAAACCATTTACATGTCAAATGGAAGAGAAAGAAAAAAACGAATGTCTTTTGTTGGTGTTGATTGTAATAGTTTAAAAACACAGTGTGAGAGTGTCAATGAATAAGATTGAATTACAAATAAACAATACAGCTAATAAAATGTCAAGCAACAGCAAAAAGAGGTAATTTTCCACTCAATCAATTACTTTTAAACAAAACAACAATTTATTAAATCAGACACAATGATGCAAATTAAGGTTGAACAAAAACAAGGATTCAGGTAAGAAACCTTTTTTTTTGTTTTGTGGCTTTCACTCAAAATGATTTGAATTATGTTAAATTGAGGTATTTCAAAAATATTAAATTAACGTAAAACTAAACAATTTCATCCTCAATATTTACAATTAAAAATTGCAATTTTGTGTATAATGATA
Source organism: Tetranychus piercei (assembly GCA_036759885.1). NCBI lineage: Eukaryota > Metazoa > Arthropoda > Arachnida > Trombidiformes > Tetranychidae > Tetranychus > Tetranychus piercei. The sequence goes on along the minus strand of CM071879.1, from coordinate 20,837,239 downwards.
ATGATAATCAATAAGGTTATCAATTTAATACAAAGTTTATTTCATCAACTGAATTTTGTGATTATTGGATGAACACGATTGAATCTATTTAATTTCAATAAGATTTTTGAAAAAGGCAAACTAATATAATGGAAGAAGTAAAAGATTTAGCAAAAGTATGTTAAAAGTTAATCTAATTTATAATTCAATAATTAATGAATGATTAAGTATAATTGAGCAAAAAAAAGAAAATATTCACAAAAATGAGGAGAAAATTAAGAAAAATGAAGGAAAAATGCAAAGTTAAGCCTAATTGTAATTAATTAGAATTAACTGTCGTTCCAAAACAGTGATTAACTAACTATTAGTTGAAAAAAGATGAGTATTTAAATATTGTGACGGTCAAGGTAAGCGGTAAAAGATATGTTTATCCATTACTTAAATCACGAGCATCATTTGACCTAAACATTTAAAGTCAATGATGATGATTATGATGATAATGATGATGAAGCTTGAAAAGGGTTGAAAAAAGTGATGCTGAGTTTTCAAGGGAATGTAAGACAAAAATTGTAATAATATCGAGAATCAGTTGATCACAAAATGTTTACAGCAATCAACTGATTCTTTTTTCAATTGTTTGATAAACTTTTCATCTTTTAAATCTGTATTAACTTTACAAACAAATATTAATTAAATTCACAGTTTATGCTAATATGGATATTGAATTGATAAATATAGAAAGTTAACCCTCATGATTAACATGATCAACATTATACTTTTACCTAAATAGTTTGTAGTACATATTTTAAATTATCATTATCAAATTAAGTTACACTATCATCATGTTAATCATCATCTTGATTATTTTTAAAACATATAAGTTATCGTCATACGGTCGTACAATTAACTCGTTTATTAAATTCAATTGCAATTTAAGTCATCCATTAATTGTAACTACTCATCTTGTAAAATTTGGAAAACAAAACGCAAACGTTTAATTCAAGTGCACAATTCATGCTAAAATCTGGTTTAAATTGTAAAAAGCAACAAACCAATCGGAGGAAGACAAAATGAGTTAATATTCATGAGAAGACATTGCTTTGTCAATGATGAAATTACGTGAAAAGTGCATAATATCAATAATGATGCAAATTTTTTTCATTATGCTCATTGTACTTATGAACAAGGAGAGGGTTAGGATCACTGGAAGGGAAAACAAAGTTCAATTGGAAACAGCAAAAAGTAATTATTGTGGTTTGAAGCTCATTTGAATAATTTAAGATGCTTTTGCTGTTTAACGACCAACAAAAAAGGTTTGATTAGAAGTGACAAAAAAGTTAACATTTTAGACACTTCTGACATGATTTGGGTTCATCTTCATCTATCTTCCTCTCTTTCTTCCTCTCTGTCTTTTTCTCTCAACATCTCATTTTTCTGCTCAATGAAAGGTCGTGAGAAAAGCTAACGACAAGTCTTTCTCCCTATGAGCTCGTCCAAACTGATTATTTGCAAAATGCAAAACCAATGCTAACTTTTTAAAGCTTATTTGAGCAACTTGATACCAATCTGTCTCATTCACTCTTTAAGAATGACCTTTTGCTCAAAACCACAGAGGTTTTTATCAATTTCATTCACTTAAATTTAGTGTTTGAAAACTTGTCCAACTGTTGATTTATGAGACTTTTGATTTAAAGAAAATTGTTCAACTAAATAGCAGTAAAAGTTATGTGCAATAACGTTGTTTTTCAGGATTTTTGTTGGATAGCAAAGAGTTACACAAGCTATTCTTAGTTGTCATGGTTGAAATCAGAAGAAACGTGAAATTGTTTCCGTTATTCTATCCATCTCTATGGACACAAAGGGGTTTGTAGAGGACAGAATAAGTTCAAAAATTGCAAAATAAAGTGCATTGAACAACAGTCGAAATAAATCAAAACTAAGCAATGAAATCTAAATCACATTAATCAAGAAGTTTTGGTAAATATACATAAGTAAATATTTACCAATTAAAAGGGTAAGTGAAAGCAAATGATAAAGGTTGCCCGTAAATATGAGCTGGCCTGTGATTAAAATCAAATGTTAGCAGAAGGGTCATAGTAGAGTAAGTCAACTTATTTTGTATGGAAATGCAAACTAAATACGGATTGAGGAAAAAAATCTATCAAAATGGATTAATTTGTAATGAAAGAAAATTCAAACCCCAAAACGTTAATGAAACATTTTGCGTGAATAAAAGAAGATAATGAAACTGGCGAGTTTTTCAAATATTGAGACAAAATCGTGAGAAAAGTTAACATGGATTCCATTAAATAAGCCATTAGTAAGTATACTTAACAAAGTCAATATAAACATAGGTTTTGTTTTCCTTTTTTCATCATCTTATTATTCTACATCATCGTTTCAATATTTGGCCCACATGCACTAAGGGGTTTAGGCTTTCCTGTAATCCGGATAAAAGTTTAAATTTTTAATCATCATCAATAAATGTCATTAAGAGAGAAACATGAGAGCAAGAAGTTGCTTAAGATGTAAGAAAAAAGCTGAAGTTCTAATATCTGTAAATAATGAAGAGCGTAAAGTTTCATTTACAAGATAATATTGGATGAAAAAATGTAAAGGTTGTTCATTCTCACTATCATTAAAGTTTTGTTGGCTCATCTTGTTTACACTCTTCATTGCCTGCTATTGAATGGTATATCATATGATAATGTACACAGAATAATTAGTGATCTTTAAGCAACAAAAAGATTAATTAATATTCAGACTAAATACTGGATGAGGTTCGAAAATGAAAGATAAAAAGGTTCAATTGATTGAGTATTGACAAGATTTGGTTTACACTTTATAGACATTGTGTTAGAAATGGAAATTGTAGTTGACGAAATGGCGGTTATACATTTGCAATTCAAGAGATAGTTTTGAACGTTAATTTTAAAACTGATGAGGATATTTGGATGAAGATAAGGATGCTGACAGGATGTGAAAAGTCAATTAATGAAATGCTATGAGTAAATAATAAAATTGTCTAAACTGTCATTGTATAATAATAAATTTGTTTTACGCTGCAATTGTTTGGGAGCAAAAAAGGAGGATGATTTGTGAATGATGGTGAAGGTGAGTTGGGAGGGTTTGATAATGATGTAAAAATTAAGGAAACTATTAAGCAATTGATGTATTATTTGTGAACAAAAGGTAAGCCAGAATTTACTGATTATTGTCCTTCCTAATGACAATGTTCCTGTTTACAGTATTTAATTAAGTGTTGATTTTTGTCAAGCTAAAGTAGAAATTAATTTTAGTTGAAAGAAAAAAATCAAATTAAATTTGAAGTTCAGCTGAAATTACTGTTGAAACAATTGTTGAATAAAATAAAATCTTCTGTCAATAACTCAATAAACGTAACTGGTAAGAAATGCGGTAATTTTGTTAGAATTGGTTTTTAAGCGTTTCTGGATGAAATTTTCTGATATTGAAAATAATAATTGTTCAAAAGGCTTTGTAAGGGTAAACAAACAACAAATTAAAAGTACAATACTAATTAAATTAATAGATAGCTTTGAGAGTAACAAATCAATTAGCTCAAGATCAAGATGGATTGAAAAATAAACAATGCACTTTAAACTGTTTTTTGATGCCTTGTCAGTGAAAATGAAGGTTAAGATGTGATGAGTTTTTTTGTGATGTTATTGTTGTTGAAGGAAGCAAAGTTAAAACACGAATTGGCATCAATGATAAAACTGGCATTTCAGAGCTAATTTAAGGGGACGGAGGATAGACATCAATTTTGAAAGGATGGCGAATCGTTGGGCTAATTTTTTGTTATCCACAACAGTTTTACAGCATCATTATGTTTGTCAATAGATTGAAAAATTAAATTTAAAAAGACAAAGGACAAAGATTTGAAAACTCATTTGTTTGCTATTCTAGGTGAGAAAAGTTGATGATGTTGGGAAGGAATAAAGGTTAAAGACGTTAAATAGCCAGATAGATGGACAATATTTGCTAACTGATAATGCAAGCAAATATTGGCCATTTGTGTATGTTGAATGAAAGGTTAACGGGAGAGTAAGCGTGCAAACATGTGTTTGCAAAAATCTCACGCTATTTTCATTTGATTTGATTTTTTTCTTAATGCCAACTTTATACATTAATGTTCAGTTTGTGATAGTTTGATTGTGATCGATACAAAAATTACATGATAATGCTTGTGAAAAGATGAAACTGGTCCTAAAAATAATTATAATAATGATGATGATGATACTGATGGATTGGGTGGTAGAGTGAAAAACAGAATCAACCAGAATAGGATGAGATAACAGGGAAAAGGTACTATGATGTTACTAATGATAATGATGATAATGGTGATGAGATAAATGAATTGAAAGATGGTTATCTCTAGAAGGAAGAGGATAAAAGGATAACATCGTTGTTGTTATGATCAAAGAGCAGGAGTGAGTTGAACAGGATGACGATAATATTGCAATTCAATTCAATTCTATCAATGAGAAAACATAATTGTCATCATTTAATACACATAAAAAAGTTATCTTGTTTCAACTGAGAAAACGAAGTGTAAAAAAATATTTCATTTCAACAGCAACTTGTTTGGTTGTCATTACTATTTTTATCATTATTATTACATCAACTAATAACTATCGTTAAACTTTTTATAGTGCAAGTGTCTGTGCAATTTGAATTATTGATTGAAGTTGATCGTTATGAGTTAGAAAGTCATTATTTTTAAGTATTATGAATTACTTCTAGTTTTTCTCAGTTACTATCAAGAGACAATCAAAATATAATTTGAATTAAAATAGAACTGATCGTCTATTGGTGTTATTATCATCATTATTATTACCACTATTATTATAAGTCAAACGTAAAGTTTAAAACATTGAGGTTATCTATGAAGGCAAATGTATCAATAAAAATATATTACATAAAATAGTAGTTGACTAAGAGAAATGATTCAGTAGAAACTGGTTTGTGTCAACGGATTGAAAGGGATCCTCATCAACCATTGCATGTTAATGTTCAGCTAAAAGAGGTGTTGATCGTTACTTTCTGGTAGTCTATCGGCAAATTAACAAAATTCCGATCAACAATTGACCTTAAAAAATAAAATCTCTTATTTCAATCTATTGCGATTATCTTGGGTGAACTTGACTCTGGATGGGAAACTAAGCCTTATAAACTTTTAAGAAATCCAAATGGGAAATTTTGAGAAAAAATCAAAATAATCAGTAAGATATGGGTAAGAGAATGGTATATTGAATATCAGAGGAACGAGAAAGAAGAGAAAGAAGATGGGAAGATTTGATATTACGCTTCGTCAAGTTGAATGGTAATATTTGATTAAAGAACGGTTTCCAGGATATTTTAAGATGAAGAGTTGAGAAAGAAAGGAAAAGAGTGAGAAAGAGGAAAACATAGAATAGGCTAAAACTGGAAGTGAAAACTGAAATGTGAGAGTATTATCATTAAAATTTAGGATATCATGAGTTACATAACTCAGCAGATGAAAACGGCTGGTTATTTCAACTGATATTTTGGTTATTAAATCTAGTTATTTGAATGGGCTGGTTACACTCTAGAAAAATGAATGAAACAATTCAACTCAATCTTTGGATAAAGTTAAGATATTTTACAATTATATTTTATCAAGAAAGGAAATTGAATTTTTTTACTTTAAATTGCCCAATTGTTTTCAGTTTATATTTAATTTATGAAAGCTTTTCAAACAACCCTTGCTCGTTGATATGCTAATGAGTACACTCGGGCTTCGTCTTTTTACATCTAACTATTATATCATCTCGCAATCGTTATTTAATTATACTAGCCATGGATTGCAACAAACAAAAACAAGAATCAAAAATATGATAAGCTGTGTGATTTAGATTGTAAGTAGCTGAGTAACTTTAAAATGATGAAGATGCCGAGCTAATTGGTTTTCATCTTGCATTTAGGATCATTATAATGAAATAAAGTCATTATCAATTGAATAAAACAAATAAAACTATTAATCTTTTAAATAAATGTTAAATAATCTTCAAATATTGTAATAATTATAAAGCTGAAGATGAATGTTGATATGAAAAGTAAAAATGTTTTCTGGTTCACATTTGGTTGACTCATTTTGAGTATTTTTTTCAAGGCAAAAAACAAGTCAATTTTTTCAACCATCTCTGAATTGTAAACATCAGCGATAATGACATAACTGTCATTATCAAAGCAATTCATCAACTAGAATGATAATGACGAGCAGATTAAAAGCAAAGACAAGAACAATAACAATGATGATGACCATAGTCAAGCAAAAAGAGCATTTTCTCAAAATATTCACAAAGGAGACGAAAAACAAAAAATTAAAGATCAAAATCAAAAGACTAAAATAAAGAAATGAGAAAGAGGAAAAGTAGGAGGATGATGCTGATCAAAAACAAAATATGATGAATATGGGTTGTGTGTGAAATAGTGAGAGATGAAGAAACAAAAAGGGAATCCAATAAGAAACCCAATCCATGTCTTTAAGATGAGATATGGAATAGAGAAAGACTTGTTTTAAAGAAGGAGAAAAAGCAGTCCAGATCTTCCTCTTTTCCTGTCTCTCTTCTACTTGTCTTCCTGTCTTCAACTAAGGATACAGGATTTTTGCTCTTCTTCATCATCTCTTTCTACTAATTTTACATATCACCATAAACAGAGAGACATGAGTAAGTATAAATTTTAGATTATAAGTTTTTTCCTTATATGTTGATTTTTTACCTTTGCTTCATCTCAAAGGCACCTATTTTACAGGTTTTGGCTTTTGATGAGGTTGTGTTCATCGATCCGGCACCATTCATGGCTAAAAGATGGAGAAGGAGAAAGAGAGAGAGAGAAAATTGGAAAAAGAGAGTTTAGTTAAGGAAATAAATACCGTTTGAAAAAGAAAAATCGACTATCATGAGAAATTGAGTAAAAGGAAGGTGAGAAGCTTATTGTTTAATGCGATATGGAAGTTTGGTGTTATAATACGGATTCTGAGAGCGATATTAAAAATTTGATGATGGTTTGTTTGTCTGACAAAGTGTGTAAGTTGTTTTATCTGATTCTGACAATGTGTATATTAGAAGTATCAGTCTGAAGTTGAGTTAAATAATGGTGATAGGGAGAAAAATAGGTTTAACAATAATGAGAAATGAAAGAAAATTCGGTGAAACGTATAATGATGAAAGAAAGTATGAGTTCAAGATGGGAGTGAGAGTATGATGAAGCAGGTTAAAAAGAACAAGTTGAAGATTATGATGAAAGAAAGAGAGAAAGAAAGAGAAAAAGAAGGGTCAGGGTAAGATGAATAAGAGAGCAGGAGAAGTATGTAAGATAGAAAAGGTAATTGATGTGAGGATTGTATGGTAGCTGATTGTTTGAGTTGGTAGAAAAAAAGTAACAATTAAACAAATGATGTTTTTTTCGATGATTACCTCTTCTTTGCTTGGATTGCTCTCTTAGTTTGGTGAATACAAAGTAAGATTTGAAGAAGGCCTTTAATATCTGCCAACGGAAGATGGCAAGAGGATTTGATCCAACTAGTTCACGGACAAAAGCAGAACTACTGCTTTTCAATAAACAAACAATATCTGGTCTCATTAGGTCCATATTTTTTTCACGGAAATCCTTAATTTGGTATTTCACTTTTCCCGCATAATGTTTGATCACAAAAGCGCTCTGACGACAAGGAGGCACTTCAAATAAAGGATTATTTTGATGATGGTTCACAAACTTTTGTAAAACCGTTGAGTTGCTAGCTCCTGGAAAGTTACATTGGTCATCCAATAAACACAATAAACCTTGTGGACGGCCCTCAATAAGATTAAGGCAACCAACATTATCATGAAAATCAATACTTTTCCAATTGATTCCTTCCCGTCTGTATTCCTCTTGTTCATATTTAAACACATGCTGATTAAAATAATGATGAAGATGTTCATTGGCAAAATTAATACAAAACTGTTCAAAATAATTTTGATCACCAAAATCTTCAAAACCAAATATATCCAAAACACCAATATAGTTACCACGATGATCACGAGGTTCTTTTTTGGTTAACAAAGCTTGATTAACTTGCATAACAATCCAATCAAAAAGAGCACCATACAAACACTTTGCCATGGCATCTCGAGTAGCGACTGCATCAGCCATTTTATAATTGATAATTATTGTTTCACCTTTGGCTGCTTTTGTTTTTTTGCAGGTTAGGGCACTTAACAATGTTTCCTCTTTCACCATTAATAATTTTGAAATAATGGACACTGCTTGAACATTTTGCACCATCACAGTTTCATCACTGTGGTAAGTTGACTTCTTAGTAAATTCAACATTTCCTAGATGAAGTACAGCTGAAAGAACAGCATATAGTCGACGTTGTTTTTCCCGTGAAAATCCAACCATTTCAAGGGATTGTTTGAGCCGACTGAATTCGTAAGCTTCATCGACCCCTTCTAAAGTATAACATTTACTTTGATTTAAGTAAAAATAATCAGATGCTTTAGTTAAATGTAGAACTTCTTTATCAGCTTGATCAGCGCCGGCCAACAAATAATAGAATACATGATAATTTCTCTCATTTTTGGCTTGAGAAACTATCCTTGACTTTTCCAATAGATATTTTTGAACCACGGCACCATGTACCATTCCATTCTCTTTGTAATTAACTTGAATAAATTTACCGAATCGACTTGAATTATTATTATGTTTTGTCTTGGCATTACCAAAGGCTTCTAAGACAGGCCCAGCTCCAAGAATGGTTTGTTCCACACCGCTTCCATGACTGCCTTTTTGACTAAGTGCAGTTAAATGGTGAAGAAGAAGATTGGTGCTTTCTGTCTTACCAGAGCCACTTTCACCAGATATCACAATACATTGGTTACATCTTTTGCGAAGCATAGCCTAATAAAGCAAGAGGGGAGAAGAGAAAATAAAGAATAAACATTTTGTTTATTAATTGACATATTCAATCTAATAGGTTAAGATAAATGATTTTATAGACAAAATAAGGGAGTTATCTTGATATAATGATGATGGCAAAAAGAGGATAGCAACGAGACTATAAGGGCCTTCGTTTTAGTCTTCCATCATCATAAACATCAAAAGATCCGCTATCTAAAAACCATACCTGATAGGCAGCATCCGCAATGGCAAATATGTGTGGTGGTAAATCACCAAGACGGCGATTTTGATAAAGTTGAACATATTTAGGGTTATAAATAGGATAGAATTTAAAAGGGTTGACGGCAATCAAAATGGACCCAACATAGGTATAAATATGGCCTTTCTCAAATCTTGCCTGTATTGATAAAGGAGTAAAAAAAGTCATAATAAGAACAGTGTTCATAATATGATATGCCATTATAAGAATGTAAAATTACTGACCTTAAGATTTTCCAATAAAGTTTGCTCTGTTAAATCGGGTAGTTGGCACAAATCTGGGTACTCTCTGTCTCTTGGTTGATACAGGAATCGAAGGAAATAATCTTTCAAAAGTTGAGAATCATTACTATCGGTCCATGAGAAAGACCAGTTCATACATTGTTGCATAATTTTACGTCGTAAGCAGAATCTATACTCAGGTCCAATGAAACCAGAAAAAATATCCTTATTTTTACCATCTTTGGGTATACCTTGGTTGTTGTTACACTTAGGATTAAGAGGCCACAATAGTTGAAGGGCAACGGGACATTCACTAGGACCTATCCGTCGTTCTTTACAATCTTCGCCCTCATGGCCAAGTATCACTTCTGCAAGCTCGTAACTATTGGCATCTCGTAGACTCAATTTTTCGGCTATACATTCAATAATCTCCTCTGTTGTTGTCTGTTTACTTGCTTCAATGGACAAGGCCTCATATAAACGGCTAAAAGCTCCAACATAAACTTGGAGAACAAATCTGTCGTTTGACATGTTAACATGAAACTAATTTATAAATTCAATTTATAAATATTTATTTATTTACTAACTTATGAAACAGTTGCATTGTACATATTGTAGACCATTTGTACAATACAATACATTTTACACAATTTTATTGTTGCATTGCTAACTAATACCAACTGTTTCATACAACTCAGAACAAAATGGTGGATTTAGGAACCTAAAAATGGCAAATGCGCAAGCTTAAGATTGTTTTTAAAAGTCGCCATCTATCGACTCTAAAACGGCTTTAATATTCCGAATGACAAAAATCAAATTCTTAGCGCCAATCTTAAATTTTATTACATCGATCAGCTTTTGGGGTTAAATGAAAGCTTGAAAGCCATGATTTAACTCCATGTCCGAGAAGTTAGAATTCAAGTCACTGAAAATCCACGTTTGATTAGAGTGAAGGAAAAGTGCGTTGTGATGGGGAAAAATTTTGGTTATTCAGGTTGATGGTTTATCGTTGGATTCGGAGTATTTGTTAAACTGTCTTTTGAGTTAAAAGTAAAGAGTTGGACGATAAAACCTATTACCTCAACTATACAAAAGGAGACCTAGTTTCAACTTTGAACTTTTGTCAAGATTGTCCATCAGAGAAAATTTTTAATTCACGAATGGAATCAATTTGATGGCCTTACAACCAACAATAGTTCAACTGAACTCGACTGAAAAATTTTTGAAATAAAATTTTACTGATAAAATATTACAGTTTCAGGTGGTGAAATTGAATGAAAACAGATGGAGTCACCGAGTTTCATTTCCCTGTAATCGAGTGTTAAAATCATTTCCAGTCAAGGATTCATGTCCCAAGAATTAACTCACAAACTTTCAAAAAGATTATAACCAGAAAATTTTCCTTTCGAGTTAAGGATTGCAACTTTTCTAGGTTTGTAGGGACATAGAAGCTGTGTTTATTGGTTCTAATAAAATTTTTGTTTGATTGATAGTTTTCGAGAAAATTGAGGTCAAAGTTGAAACTTCGATCGCCTTTTGTACAGTTGTGGAACCAGATTTTTGCATCAAACTTATTTTTCTGGTGTTGCTTTTGATGGGCGACCACATAATGCACCTATTTTGAGAAATAAAATTTTCGTTTTTTTGTACAGAAGATAACTTCGATTTTAGGTTAAACCTGGCCCTTTCCGTAAACGTAAGAGTTGAGGAATTGAAACTTATTTTTCTTCGATAAAAATAGTTGCTACACATCAACGATTGAATACTTTTTTCAATTTAAGGACCGTTCTCTTGATTTTGGTCATTGGCCTTAAAACTTTGAACATCGATATCACGAGAATGGTATCATCTATAATAATCATTCTTAAACTAACCATTAGATTTCATTACTTGCTATAATCCACATTAACTGAATACTCGAAAATCTGAGCTAACTCGTTATATAATGAATTTACTTCTAACACATCATTAGATTTGTATTTGAGTTACCATTCGCCTTAACCATAAGTATTAAACCAAACAGCATAAGTAATACAATGCTATAACTTTTTATTTAGGATCTTGATTGATTTGATATTTCGATGAATTATAGCCCATAATGAAATCTAATGGTTAGTTTAAGAATGATTATTATAGATGATACCATTCTCGTGATATCGATGTTCAAAGTTTTAAGGCCAATGACCAAAATCAAGAGAACGGTCCTTAAATTGAAAAAAGTATTCAATCGTTGATGTGTAGCAACTATTTTTATCGAAGAAAAATAAGTTTCAATTCCTCAACTCTTACGGTTACGGAAAGGGCCAGGTTTAACCTAAAATCGAAGTTATCTTCTGTACAAAAAAACGAAAATTTTATTTCTCAAAATAGGTGCATTATGTGGTCGCCCATCAAAAGCAACACCAGAAAAATAAGTTTGATGCAAAAATCTGGTTCCACAACTGTACAAAAGGCGATCGAAGTTTCAACTTTGACCTCAATTTTCTCGAAAACTATCAATCAAACAAAAATTTTATTAGAACCAATAAACTCAGCTTCTATGTCCCTACAAACCTAGAAAAGTTGCAATCCTTAACTCGAAAGGAAAATTTTCTGGTTATAATCCTTTGCACGGTTCAAACTTATCCTCTCAGATGATTTATAGCGACATAATGGAACTGATTTGCGCTATTTCTGAGCGATAATTCTTGATAAAAACATGTTAAAAGTTCGACCTCTGATCTCTTGATGATCCAATGATCTCTTTACAACTATGACTGGATTATGGCAATATTTTTTAATCAATTAACAGCACTTTGCAAAAGTTTATTTTGTTTATTTTACTGTTTTATTACCTAAAAAATCATTAGTTTCAATTCTGATAAACCATTAAATGAATGAATTTTATTGAAAATTGCCTTAACAATTCTTAAGATCTTTTGATGGGCAACCAGAAAATGTACTTGTTTTAAGAAATAATATGTTCTATTTCTGTACAATTGACCACTTCGATTTTAGGTTAAACCTTGCGTATCGGGTGATCGTAAGAGTTAGAGACTTGAAACTTATTTTTGGTCGATAAAAATTGTTGCTTCACATCAGCGATGTTTTTTCAATTTATCAACAGTTCTCTTGATTTTGGCCTTTAGACTTAAAACTTTGAGCCTCGATATTTCGATAATAGTATCATCCACAATTATCATTCTTTGACTAATCATTAGATGCTAACATGGACTTTAACATAACATGACTGAATACCGGAGAAAATCTGCTCTAATTCCTTATTAATGATTATTCTTCTAGCATATCATAAGATTTGTGTTTGAGTAACCATTCGCTTTTATGAATCAAGTATAAATCCTGACAACATTGTAATACAATGCTATAACTCTATTTGGAGGTTTTTAAATGATTTCATATTTCAATACATTATAGCCCATGTTAGCATCTAATGATTAGTCAAAGAATGATAATTGTGGATGATACTATTATCGAAATATCGAGGCTCAAAGTTTTAAGTCTAAAGGCTAAAATCAAGAGAACTGTTGATAACTCGAAAAAAGTGTTCAATCGTTGATGTGCAGCATCGAGAAATAAGGTTCAAACCTCTAACTCTTACGGTTGTCTTGGTCTGGTGATAGATTTATGATAGATAAACTCGAATGCAAAGATTTATTCGAAACAATTTAACAAAGTTATTATATTGTGGTTTCAATGAACTGATGGTTACATGTGCATTTTATCACGTAACACAATGTTAATAGCTATGGTGTAATGATGAAAGAGTTGCTAAGAAGGGTGATCAAAGTGTCCTCGGACAAGAAACAACCCTCTTTTAAAAGCTTCAGGCAAGAATTAATTTATGACAACATGATTATGTACTTCAAGGCAACCCAAACTCACAAAATCAAACCTGAATCCAACCATGACGATATCTAGACTGTCTGTGTCAAAACAATTAAGATGTGAGGTATTGAATGTAATGTTCATAAGCATAAATTAATCCTAAAAGACTAGAGATCTGGATTGATTGTCGTTTACATGATTATTAAAGTTGAGAAACCAGGACTATTTGAATACATGATTGCTCTTAATGAACAGCTTAATTGAATAGTTAACCAATCATTTGAAAGTGATTGAAATGTAAGATGAAACAATATGAGATGAAATATGATATAAAAATGGATTCGCATTCTGATGTAAACAAAAATTTGAACCTTCCTCTGTACATTTTAACCATCAAATGTAACCGTCAACTTGATTAGCAACCTAATTGTATGTTCACTAACTGGGACTGTAAATCAATCATAAAATTGATGAAAAGTAAATGATATTCCCATAACAATTAAACTCGCAACAAATCAAGTAAAGGCGCTTGGTAATTTCAATGTGTGAGTCAATAGCAATTAACTATCCACATTGACATCTCTGCCATCATCATCCAGTCTTCATCTCTCACTGGTAATACAAGTCAGTCTCATAAGTTGATTCTGTGTTCCTCTTCATCACTTCACTTGAAACTTCACCCTGTTCATTTCCCATCCTACTTTCAATCTGATTTCATCAACAAACCATGTAAACATTAAATTAACCAGCAACTAAAATCAACTCGAAATTAAGTGTCAACAACAAAACAGTTAATCTATTTACTCTGTGATAGACTCTTCATTTTGAACACTTTATTTTTCATCAGTTTTTTACTCATCAAATTCAATACAAATCAATAAATTGAATTAAATCTTGAATGAATCCAAACAATTAAACCTAACTAACGATCAACTTCCCCTTCAACCTCAATGAAGAATGGATTAAAACAGTTGACAAATGTTTGATCCAGTAATGATTGAATACTCAAGATTGACCTCATGATATCGTTAGTTTCAACATTTGACTCTTCAGTTAACAAAAGGAAATACAATGCAATATAACATGATTTAATCATTTAGTGAATCAACAATCAAAGTGTTTACATATTTAAGTGTTCAAAAAGATTCATGGATTAACATTGTTCATGGGTGATCTAAGTTCAACTGGAGCAACAGAAGTTGCTGGTTTAACTGGAGTAACACCGTCAAACCCAACATTAATATCGACCCAATCATCACCTTTATCAACTTCATACCATCACCACATTGAACCCTATTTAGTACCTCAATATATAATCGACAGTACAACTGGTAATAACAGTAATCAACTTCGATTACCTCTTGGATACACGATTGTTGAGATAGCGGTTGCAATCGTTGCCTTCTTTGGTAATCTGTTGGCCATTATTGTCTTCATTAGAGATCGTCGACTTCGTAAAGTTACTAATTTTTACATTGTCAGCTTGTCTTTGGCTGACTTGCTGGTCGGTTTGGTCGGTGTACCTTCAGCCATCTCAACTCGAATCGGTTTGCCTCGCAATGCTTTCACTGGTTGTCTCACAATGTTATCCTTACTTGTTGTCCTTTGCACCATTTCAATACTCAATCTTGTCGCTGTTTCACTCGATCGTCTCTGGGCTATTCTTTATCCTCTCAACTATCACAGTCGGATGTCAAGTAAGTCTGCTAAATGTGAAATAATGTTGAACCATGATGAACCATATCGAACAGTCTCGAACGACCTTTTGGTTCAGTCATCATTCATCCAAAAATAACATGCCAAAACTCGCAACGAAAGGAAAGCAAATAGACAGCATTTTCAAGGCTAATTAGCTAGTAAATAACTGTAATAATATTTATACTCTAATGACTTGAGCAATTCAATGATTTACAGGAATTGGAATCACACAATTCTGATTAGATTAACGTTAAATTAATGATTTACAAGGCAACAGTTAATAGTTTCACTCATAATAATCATTAAAATCATAAAAATTGACTTCATATCTTCAGCAGCAAATAGTATTGCAAACTGTTAAACTTGGACTTGTTAATGATTCATAATTTTGTGCAATTGGATGCAAAGATGATGAATATCGAAAGTTCAATTAGATCAGCTAAATGACAATTAACTCCAACAATTTGATTGAAAAACAATGAAATGTTCAATTAACTGTCCATCAAAAGGTTTGTTTGATCTGTGAGTTGCATGAATGTGAAATGTAAGCTTTGAAATTGAATGTTGAGATACTTTAAGACCTAGCTTATGCCAGATTAATCGGGAGTTAATTTCCATTGTTGATTTACCTAATCTTGAATTAATAAATTAATGAAAAACTCGAACAGAATCAGTGAATAGTAATATTAATTAGACGATAAAATGGAAACAATTTGATTGTTCTTGATTCTATTGGTGATATTTAGATGCTGACTGAATTATAAGACTTTAATTTTTGTTTTCATTTAACCAAAGATTTACCAATAAAAGGTAAATTGGCTGACCTTAATTTAATTTACAACCAATCGAGAAATGCAATTTGTTTCAATTAACTATCGAAGTAAAATAAAAAGCCATCAAATCTCTTTGTTTTATCACTTTGTTTACCAAAAAAACTCGTTTCAATAGAAACATAAAGTCAAATATAAAGGCGAATATGCAATTATATATTTGTATATTTACATGGATTGATTTAGTTCAGATAGTGTTGATAGATCATTCTAATTACACTTTACTCTTTACACAATTTACACTTTGATCACGATGAACATTGAAAGTCAATCTATTATTTCATTCCTATCAATCCTCTGTAGGTTCAGCAGCCCGATTCATAATAATAGCTTGTTGGATAATTGGAGCTTTAGTTGGCTTTCTGCCTCTCTTTGGCTGGAATAATGGACCTCATCCTTCAAAGGATTGCTTCTTTGTCTCAATCATGGATTATGATTTTCTGGTTTTCCTGTTCTTCGCCACAATCGTCTTTCCTGCACTCATCATGTTCTTTGCCTACCTTCGAATCTATTTTGTTGTGGTAATTATCATCTTAAACATGATCATTGATCATCTAATTCACACATACTGTACCATTAATTTTAGCCAAATATACGCAACTCGTCTAACCAGACAGTGTTGAGCAAGTAAATTTCGCTTTAGATGAGATTATATTGAAATCTGGTTCGAGATAAATCCTCATTTCTTCCCAGTCGCTCAACAGATAAACTTTAATCTTAAATTCAGTCTGAGATTCAATCAGAATCCTTTAGCTGATCAACTCAGCAGGAGTTAACTACATTACGTCTTTACTCCTTTGACTTCAGATTAACTCCAGTTTGACCACCTTTTCCAGCTTGATAACAATTATCAAGAGTAACTTTAAAGTTGGTTAAACCAATCATTCAATTATTCATTGATTTACATGATAATCATGTAATGTCTGATGATGAAAAGATTCCACAGGAAGCTAGGATAATGTAGATTCCATTCAATATTGAATAGCAAATGATACGAAATGATAGAGAAAACGACGATAATTATGATTCTTGTCATCAACTAAACATAATAAGCCAAAAGCTTCTTTCATAATCAGTATAATACATAAGAGATGCAATGTAATAATAATAATATATAATTTATAAGGTCAACCAATTTACTTTTATTATTATTACATATTCAATGTTTTTATCCAATCGATTTTATAATCAAACATTTATCTTTTCCTATTTGTACTCAGCTTGATTAAGAAACAAAAAAATGTAATCAATTTTTGGTCCTTTTCATTACAATTTGATGAGCAACAACATATTGTTGACAAGCAAGTAAACAGTTTACTCATTGTTATGTCACATTAGGTAATAACAATGATAATATCATCAACTGTTCATTCACTTTGGAAAGTTGATCAATTATGAAGATTCAATGAAAGCACGCAGACAAACACACAGAAAATGAAACAAAATGTTTTACTTGTTGCACTTTTAATAACTTAAATTGAAGCTGGGAGTTTAAACTCCGCCACTAAATTGACTCCTGATTTACCAGGTAATACAAACTGAGGTAATAAATGATATAATATCGTTGGCCAATTGGCTGAGGTAATAAAGTTTATAATGATAATTGAGTATCAAAAGGATTATCAAAGTGTCAAGCCTTGAAGCACTTGATAAACAGTGGATCAACATTATCGATTTAACCTTCTTAGGCACAGAATTTGCTTTTACTTGTTCAACTGAACATTATGTTTGTTTGCAATTAAATCAAGTAAACAATGAATAGTTTCATTAAATTGTATTGAACAGAGCGGATATTGATTCTTTCTAACTGGACATTTCATCCAAGTAAACCTTTCCATGAACCCTTACAATGTATTTACATGATAAAAAGTTATGAACCAGAAAAGGAAGACAAGAAAAAGGTTCAAACAAACTCATTTACGATCATCAACGTTCCATCATTATTATTATATTACATCATGAAGTAATTGATTCACAGCTTTAATAACAGTTTCCAAAGTCATATTAACCTCAAGATTCGAGATTCGGAAATATGATTCTTATAAAAATCTCTTGACCTTCATGTTGATGGCATAATTTTCAAGATGAACTTGATCATCATTTAGATGATCATTTCTTGCTTATGATTCAGATGAAATTAGGAAAGGAAATGCTCAGTGAATTCAGTATTAGAAGTGCAATGCAAATCTTGAATTACTTTTCCCTTCTTTTCATGGTTAATATCAAATGAAATTGGAGACATTTTTGTTCACAATTTCAATTCTAAACTTTCATTTTATTCCAAGACTTTCATGATAAACTATTAATATTTTACTTCACTTATTATCATGTCTGTCAACTTGGTTTCACTTTGATTCCATTGAAAATGAAAAGGAAAAGTTGTTCAAGATTAAACTCATTTTTTTACTTCACCACATTCAACTTCTGGATCAACTGTTTTGGTGTCTGCTTTTGACAAGCAAAAGTACAAAGTTATTTATCATGAAATAGCTTATCATTATCTCTTGAGATATCAAATGTTCAGGGTCAATGATAGACTGTCCTTCAATTTTATTGTTAATATCAAATATATATTGTATTATTGAGTTATCATCTTTTTCAACTTCATAGCTTCCATTGATATTAAATTGATACATTCAAGTATAGATACAAGTGAAACTTATGGACTAAATCAATCAATCAACTGGAGTAATTTAATAATCAAACTAATTTACTCTTTGTCTATTCAAGGAACTTTGTATTCAACAAGAAAACTTAATAAACATTCCAATTTTACTCAAGTTCCATGACATTAAAAATAGCAAAAGTTCATTTTATACTTTCTTGTCAGTTCAAGCTTAGCAAATTTCAGTAAACATTCATTTTTTAAGTCTTTATTCAGTAAAGTCAACTTCATCTTCATTTTAATCTACTCCAACCTTTGACTATAATAGGATTTGATCAATCTTTTATGTTAAAACTGGTTAACATTGATTTACACTTTTCTGGTTTAAACCTAAAATGGATTGATAAGGTTAACCAGAAAAGCCTTATGTTTGATTATTTTCTAACCTTTTTTTGTTAAAATGTTGTTTACATTTAGATGATCAACTTATAATTTTTAACATTTAGTTTCATTTAATATCAACTAATTGTCTTTTCAATTATTTTTAGGTTCACACATCAACTTTATTTGATAAAAATTCATCAAGAAAATCGAGTAATAATTTATTAAATGGTTATAATAATAATCATAATCATAAACATTTCAGCTCTTATAATCAACATCATCCCAATCCACACAACTGTCACCATCAACAACACCAACATGAATATCATAACAATTCAATGAGTTCAACCAAGTCGGGCTCTTGTCGATCTGAAAACTGTTTAATGATGATTAGTAAATTGCCGATTAATTGTGATTCAATGGTTAATAATGGTTCAATCGACCATTATGATCAACGTAAAGTAACTTCTACTAGTTATCATAGACGTGAGGTCAAGAAGGCTCGCAAACTGGCCATTATTGTCGTATTTTTTATGCTTTGTTGGATCCCATTGTACTTAAATAATACATTAGAGGCTTTTTTCAACCTTCGTCAACCTGCTTGGCTAGTTGATACTTTTATTGTTTTATCGCACCTTAATTCCGCTGTTAATCCAATCCTTTATGCTTACCATATGAAGGATTTTAGGGAATCAATGAAGTTACTTCTTTGCCGATGTATATTCAAACCAACTGGGATACGAGATCATCGAAGACTGGAGTTGATTACTGTCAGTGGAAAACAAGTTCACCATGTTCATCTTAATCAACAGGTTAAACAGGCGACAACCATTTATCCGAGATCTTCATCTTCACCGCACCTTCATTCAGATTCAATTGAGAGACATTTCAATGAAAATGCATCTTGGGCTCAATCTACAAACACGTCTAATACGACACCTGATCATGACATGGTTAACAGTTTGAATAGATATTAATTGTCATTCTTTCAATTACCAGTAATTACATTCACTATTTTGTAAATACATTTGTTTATTTCTCATTTCCTATTTAACATTAAAAACAGACTTAATTTTGGTTTTCAAATGTATTGTAACTACAGTATTGCTAATATTAGTATAATATTATCATATCCGCGTTTACAATGTAACGGTGCTTAATAACATCTTTCAGTTACTGTGCATCAACTCAGAAAAAAATTGTAAGGTTCGAAATATTCATTAATATTTGGAATTGTGTTATTCACTTTTAAAATTTCATGAATATTATTAAACTTCTCATCTAGTAACTAGTCCAAAAGGCTCAAAGGTTTAGGGTAAATAAACAACAGCTCATGGAGTTGCCAACTACAACAGCAAATGCGCTCTCAATTTCGGTAATAACTATCAACAAGCTTTTCAATAAATTCAAAATTAAAAAAACATAATGAAAATAATCGTACAAGCAAGGGCACTTCCCTCGTGAGATATATAATAGTTTAGGTTATAATCCTTCGATTCGATAAATTTCTATTACAATCATAAAAAGATAAATTAAGGATAAGTTTCTCTTAATTGTCTACAAAGCCATTTATGAAACATTCATGTCAGGCTCATAATTGTGGAAAAGTGACCTGTATTTGCAATTTAAATATGATATCAAGAAACAATGATTAGAGATTAGCTATTATGTTCATTCAGCCCACTAGAAGTTTCAAATCTTGTCCCGAAAAATAATTTTAACTTCGATAGTTTAACTTGTTATATTCTTGAGAGATGGAGCTAGCAACATGCACTTATGCTTCAAATTCAAATCGTTTTTTTTGAAAAAATAAGGAGATTGTGCCACGGGTATGTATCTGTAGAATTGAAAATTGATTTGATTTTATGAAAGAGGGCATTTAAAAACCGTGTTAAATCTTTTCAAAACTTCCGTAGCATGTCGCATATTAGAATCATAATCTTCATTAACATTCAGAATTCTTTGTTAATCTCTTTGTAGATTCTTGACCCCGCCGTAGATCTAGCACCATAATCAGCCATTAAAACGCTTACTTCATAAGAATTCTGTTGTTTAATCAGATTTTCAATGAATATCCAAATATTAGCATGGTTACGACCAACAGCACGATTGAACCCTGAATGCCAACCCTCGACGTGATTATTTGTCCTTGGATCGCTATTTCGATAGTGATTCCATATTGTCAAAGGGAATATTGATTGTTCGTTTAGATAGGTTCGTCTGAAATAATCGAAAAAAGTTTGCAAACTTGAATCAGTCGGAGCTTGCTGAACGATTTGTTCAAAACTTAAGGTCATCATAGATTTTTAGCAAAAGAGCCTTATCCGAGTTGACATTATCCGTTCTGACCTTATCTGTTTTGCATTATCTATTTTGACCCTTTACCAACTAATATACCTGATTTCAACCCATAAACCTAGAAGCTATTTTGACCCTTCAACTTGACCATTTTTACCCCTTTAAGCTATTTTCAACCTTTTGCCCCAAACAAACACGAACGCCTAAAGCAACATAAACTCTTTGGTTTGCTTCCAATCGTCCATCTTCATCTGCAAACAAACCCTTACTCACCGAGGACTCAAAAGAACAGTCCTACCTGGTCAATATAAATACCAGAAATCTCACCTTAACCAGTGTGGTGTGAAATATATCTTCTTACCCGTAACTTACTTGGAATCTCTGTATTATTTGATAATTTACATTCATTCAACATTCAAGTTGTTATTGTCATCGTGCTTCTCATTTACCTTTAAAGTTTTTTCATTAAAATCATTTGTATTGATTATCTTGACCGTGTGTCTGTTGGTCTGAATTGGTCTTCCATGTCGGTCTTCAACTTTGTCATTTGGGTCGTTAGCCCAGTCAGACTCCAGCGCTCCGCCCACATCTGGTCGCTCATCGAGGAAGCTATTCGAAACGATATTTATAAATACAACCAGTTTGTACTTAACTTAAACAAATCAGGTCCAGCTTCCAATGAAATGAATGAAAATCCAACGCAATCCCCGCAAGGGTGTTAAAATTGTAGTTGGTCGGGTTTTTAAGTCTTCAACGGGGTTGGTAAATTTCAACTAACAAGTTAATAGTTGTGTAAGGTAAGATGGGCAAGCACAATAAACGGTAATATAGTAAATTGTAAGAATTTAATATTTGTAGTAAAGGTAAGATGGTACATAATATAAACAGTAATACAGTAAACTGTACGTTGAAATGAAGCATAAAAGTTGATTGTTTGTTTTCACCACATTGTAGATGTATAACTTTAAGAGTTCATTGTGTTGTTAACTCACTTAACGAACAATTTAATAGTTTTATTAAAGATAAAGTGAACAATTTTGAAACAGTAAAACAGTAAGGTAAAAGTTGATTTTTGTCTGTACTGCCATGGCTTCCGCGGGTGGCTAACTCGCGCTTCAAACAAAGAAATGTCGTCCATTTTATGCCGAGTAAGGGAGAAAATCTTCTCCCGCATAAAATGGCTGACCTACCATTGCATTTGAGTACCATTGCATTGAGCAAAAAGTCAGAGTTTAAAAGATTATCGCAGGCAAGAGAGAAAGAAGAAAATAAAAGTGAATAAAAAGGACGAGCAGAACACCATAACCATCGCCGGATCAAGCCTGTCCCTATCCTCATTTAGTTAATAAAACAAGTTTTTACCGAGACCGAAATTTTCTCTCCCTTTAATTTGCAGCATTACAATATAAAGTACAGTCACCTACCAGATAATGCACCACTCGCAAAATAGCATATGCACACTATTCGTCGGGCAGCGTAATTTATGATTTCCAATCTTCCTTAATAGATCATATTTTACCTGAAATTTTGTTTTAGGCTGATTTTGCGAGTTTTTGGGTTAATATTTTATGAAAGAAAGATGAATTAAGTCAATTGATAATTAAAGAAATCAAATTGAAATTCGTCAAACTGCAAAAGTTGATCTAGCTCCTCCTAAATTGGACCATTGAAAAAATTATGTGTATTATCTGATAGGTGCAGTAAATGGTAGGTGACTGTAAATGTTTCTGAATATCCCTGTATTATGTTTATTTGATGCCGGTCCTTAGTAACATTTCCTACAATAACAAATGTAATCGCTAGATGGAAACACCGCAACCCTGAATATCGTTTCATGAGTTTACTGTCTATGTTAATTGTTGTATCAATTTATAAGCGCAATGAATTTTTAAAATCGGTTTTTTAGGCTTAAGTAGAGTCAAACATATCAAGATAAGTTTTGATCTTTCATTATTCTATTTTAGAATATCGAAAACAAACACTTTTCATCGAAAATGAAGTACATTACAAGACCGTGTCTACAAAAACCGATTAAAGCTTTTGAAACCATCATTTTTTGAAACTCATTGCGCTCAAAATCATTGGAATTTGCAACCTTAAAAATGTTAAGAGAAATCTTTATTTTCGCTGAAGTAATGTTTATATTCTTATCCTAAAATTAGGTTTAAATAAATTTTATTCAAATTATCGACCAGATTAGCTGATTATGTATTCACAAGTCTTAATTTGGAATATTTTTAAAGCTCTATGGATAAATCTGGTTCGGGTTGAATCTTCAATCGAGTCTTGCTTGATAGTGAGTCTTGCTAGCACAATCCTATCATTTTAGGTTCAATTAACTGTTTGATTCCGGATAAGTAAAGATTTCTTAGATGATTTGTTGAGATTTATAAAATCAAATGTATTTACAAATGGACTTATTCACTTAAAATTGGGAAATATTAGGATGAACTCGAGCTTTTTAGTCAGATGTTGTTACCTGATGTTTCATTTAGGTTGTTGTAAACGGTGTCAAAAATTTACTCTTAAAAACAATTAAGATGATGGCATGTAATATTTATAACATGAAAATTGGTACATTGGTTTACCTTAACCCGTTTCAACAGAACCAACTTTCGAACCAAAAATTGTTAATCGCTTCCTATTATTCATGTTATTATTTTTATCTCTGCTAATTCTGGTCCAGTTTTTGTGTTCCCATGTTTTCTTGATTTACTCTTAATCTGATTTAACTTAAATCGATGTAATTTAGGATGATTTAGTTGCAATATTAGGTCTTGTGACAGCTAAACTCAACCAAGTGGTAAATTAGATTAACTTGTCATAATCTAAAGCCAACAACAAGCAAAGAAGGAGAAAAAATCACACAGAAATATAAAAAATGTTTCCTCAAATCAACTGTTTTAACCATTTCCACCAGTTTAAACCATTATCATTACATTATTGCAAATGTTGATCCATTCTTGAATCTTTAACAATCATTTTGAACAAAAAACGGAAAGATTCAAAAGCAAAATTACCATCAATTATCCAATAAATGAGTTGAGTTTAAAATGATATAATTTGAAAAACAAATTGTCTGTTCAATTTAATCAAATCAAACGGCAAACCTTCTTCACATTGAAATATATTGTGACAAAATTGATTCACCAACAATAACCAATAAATTGGCAATACAATAATTAATGATACAAACAAGTTGATAATAAGCTAACAAAACTACTGACTCAGCAATAATGATTCAGTTACAAATATTCAGTAATTATAATTGGTGTGTAACAAAAATATTAATGATCTTGTTAACAAGCAAATCAATAAAACTCATTAAATAAATACCAAGAAAACAAGCTGAAACAACATAATGTACAGTATAACAACAAATACAGTTTGAAACAAAATCAACTCAAATGAAAACCTTTATCCGTGACTTTCAATTGAATATGATAAATGTAACAATCTCAAATAATACAGTTCAATTGATAAAGATAATCTGACAGCGAAAGAATCAAGTAAAGCACTGAATTCAAAACAAAACTAATAAGGCCCAATTGACTGCCAATTGATTATCATGATAAAAAAGCGCACTTTTACACTGTCGCTGAACTCATGAAAGTTAATGGCCAACTACCCAGCATTTTAATTTACAGATAAAAGATATCATTTTGAATCTGTTTGACAACATTGATAAATTGTAAAGCAATTGTAAAATGCTAGGAAACAAAGGTCAACTATTCTGATGAAACTTTATTTCAAAAATTGCTATTTACGTCTTCAATGATTCAGATTTCACTCAAGCTTTTACTGACTTTGAAAACTGAAAATACAGTGATTTCAAATTGACTGGACTTTCTCAGTCAATAAACGACTTTTTGCATTGAAAAGGTCTATTGAGTTGCCAATTGAACTTGTACTAGTATTGAGTATGATTTAACAAAAAGGATTCAAATTGTGATGTCAAGATGTCGACTTATATTTATGATTGTCATCTTTAATAGTTGAGAAGCTCAAAAAATTCAAAATTAACATCTAAATCGCGAGTCTTTTCATTAAATTGCAAATCTTTTGTTTTCAACACTAAATCCTGTCTAATAAAGTCCAAGTTGAATTTAATATGTATTGTTGTGACTAGTTTATCCGATTTGTGCAACGAATTATGTTTACAGTTGATTTGATGCTAAAGTAAACGTTTTCATTTGGTTTTCAAGCACAAATTAACATTTATTTTACCTCAAATTATATCAATGATAAACCATTAATTCCTGCAATCATCTATTCAGTTCATGATATTCAGCTCATGCTCATTTATAGGGTTCTTCATCATCCTTGATCATCCTTGATCATCATCATCGCCATCATCCTCTTAAAAAGAGGAAGAAACAGTTTCAGAGTTTATAGAAGCTCTTATCTTTTTTTATTTCCAGAACTTAATAGCAATGTTTCTCTCCTGATAATACAGAGAAAAGAGACTGAATTTTCTCTCTTTTCACATGTTTCCCTGTAAGCTCATAAAGTAGCCATGTTAACTGAATTTCATTATCTTCTCAGGAAATCATGAAGATTGGAGGAATCAATGAGACAGATAAAGAGGAAGAAGAAGAAAAGAAGAAAGTTTTTTTCCTAAAGATAATGAATTCTATTATCAAAATTGATGGTTTATTCGGGTTAATAATATTATTATCATTATCAACTAATTGGTTGATTAAGCTTTGAGATGATAAAAGTCTAATAATAATTATCACTTGCTAAATAATATTAACCCTTAATTGTGATAGTTTTCAAGTAAACTTGCAATTCATTTTGATATTCAATTGTTTCCTCTGAAAAACTTGCTCTAATCTCATTTGATCAACATTCATTAAAACCATGGTTACATTGAACATTTTGTTTTCAATATTTAAGTTTTCAATCTTGATTCTTGTTTAGACTCACCATTAATTTAATTTACTTATTCAATCAAATCTTCTTCACTTTTTTAACATTATTGTTGATCAGTAAATACAATATAATTGCATTTTCAACTGACAAACTAAATCTGTTTACAATGATTTTGGGTTTCTTTTTGCTTTCCTTGATTAACTTTTTCTCACTTCTTACAATCAATTGTTTCAACTTTAAACTGATTTTATACTGAAAAGATTTAAGAAATTAAATTGATTGAAAGTGAATTAAAGGCTTCATTTTAACATTTCAATGTCTGGTTCAGCTTTAAATTTGATTATTTTTTCCAGTCACAATTTAATAAACGTAAAATTGTAAGATTAAACTTAAAGATTGATCAAATGTTAATATAATTTATTCTTAGTTACAGGGAAAAATTTGAAAGCCAATTTTAGTTACTTTTGTTTTGTATTTTAAAGTGTAAGTGATTATTGTAAATGAAAATTGATTATTTGTTTGTCTCTACCATTAGTGTTCATTGTTTATCTGTTTAATGATTGAGGATACAATTTAAAATTGATTAACTTTCAATTGACTTTCAGTTGGAATCCGTTTTTGGATACCTTTTTGTAGCTTCACAAAATAGTAATGAAGTTACGGACAAAGCTCAATTTAATTCAATAATGTTGACATGAAGATGGCAAAATGGAGTGGGAAGAGTGGGAGGAAGATGGGAGGAGGACAGAGATGAAGATGAAAGATGAACTGAAATGATCAAGACAAACATCACATTTATATTACATGATTGTCTGCATTTGTGTGACTCTTTATGTTGACAATTTTAATCTAATTTACACTTGATGATGATAAGCGTTTCAGTTGAATTACAGGATAAAAACAGTAATGATAATGATGATGAGAGGCTCTTGAGAGATTCGCGTTTTAATAGTTAACATCAACAACCATTGAATTTATCCTCATCTGTTTCCCATTTACTTGTGCTTTTACCAATACAATTTACCCTAAGGAGAGAGATCAAGTTTATTATTGTGTTATTGTTTCAACAATTAGCAGTCAAAGTGAAGGTAATTAGACTAATGGTCATTTGGTTGATTGTTGTTGGTCTATTTTATTGATGGACGCAAATTCAAGGCATTCTTTTACCAGATTGTAGGGTTTAACCTTTTTTGATATTCTTGACTTATCGATTTATCAAATTGTATAATCAATTTAACTTATAATTGTAATTGCTTTAAAGAATGAAAATGAAGTTAAAAATATCAATAATTAAACCCTTAACTTAAATTGCCCGCTTTTTGTGTTGACGTCAAGACAGCTTAAGAAGGCTTGGCTTTGTCAATTTGAATTTAGCTTTTTTTATATTTCTTGTGATTGAATTCATTTTTCAACGGTTAACCAAAGTTAATTTGTATTTTATAATGTGTTGACAATAATCTTTCAATTTATTGAATTGGAAGGAAACCAATAATCAAGGAACAATCTAATTTGATTATCTTAACCATTCATCACACTAGTAAAGCAAGTAAACTTTTCATTTTTTTCAACTCAATTGAATCTAATTTTTCTTTCTTTATCTCTTGCTTTTTCTTACAGATACCTTTTGATGAAAACCTATCTTCTTCTTTGAATTAAGTAGGTAGCTACTGGTAATGGTTAAATGCCCATGTCTTTAATGGTAATTTTCTTTTCATTTTATCTTCCTCTTCATAATCTTTATTCTATTTCCATCATCATCTCTTTCATCATCTTTATTATCTTTTTCTTCTTCCTCCTCTATTGACACCTTCCAATCACTTTTTTTAATTCTTACAGACTTCACTCTCAAGGGATTGTTAAAGGTTAAAATGGTTTGTGTTTGCCTAAAGTTGTCAGTCTAAATACCAGTTAATAAAGACCTCCTAAGGGTAAATTTAAATATTAAGACTCATGACTATTTTCAACTGATTGTACCTGCTACTAATAAGATGATAATGATAATAACTATGATTGTTGGAGAAGCCAGTATAAGGCTTTTCAGGTAAAAGAAGTAAGAAAGTCAGGTAAGAAAACAAATAAGTTGATGTTGCGCATCAACAGTCAAAGTCTTGTTAACAATATCAAAAAAAAGGTTTTTCTTAAGATTATGCCAACTCCTACAACTCCTCCTTCTCCTCTTCATCATCATCTTCACTCTTTGATGAAAGTCGTGTGTATGAAGATGATGGCGATGAGGACGATGATGAGTATAATGATGTAAAAAGAAATGGATGATTTGGTGAAGACAATCTTTGTTGTTTCTTCATTTAACCATGAAAATGTTAACAACCATAAACTTGCATAGATTATTACATTTAAGTATCAAAACAATACTAATGTTTATTTGTATATTTTTTTAGATGCTGAGGATGATGACAAAGGCGTATTTAATCTTGTGAAAAGATTGGTTACTTTGTTATCAAATCAAAAAACAATATTCTTATGCTAAAAATTAATGGACCGAAGAAGATGAAGAAACAAAGATGATCATCGTCGTATTTGATCATCATTTTTGATGAATATTTTTGCCTTGACAACTATCATTGACGAAAGAGTCACACAAAGAGTGAGTTAAAGTCCCAAAAGTAAAAGGGAAACAAGACGGATGACCTTCCTTTAGGAATATAAAATGGAAATAATATTGTTTTAGGTTGACTTGATAATTCAAGTGATGAATACATCTTAATGTCTTTTACATTATTGTACAATCATTTTCATTTCAATCTCAAATTGTATTAGATAAATGTTTCCCCTTTTTTCTTGAATTTATCATTATTATAATACTTTTATTCATTGTATACAGGGGGAACGTATTCTAGTGATGGTTTCTTATTGTTAAACTCAATTTTCATCTCAACCATACAATGGAGTACAATTGACTTTAACAACTCGATTATACCATGATGACGATGATACTGAGGATAACATCAATTTCAAAATCATATTTCATGTCAACACAGATTACATCTCTTACCAGTGAAATACAAGGACAATAAAAGCAAAATCAATTTTTTAGCTTTTGTTTTTATTAACAGTAAAACAGTGGGAATAAAAGGCTCCAGAGAATCAGAAGAAATCAATTCAATAAAGCTGCCTGATAATATTTGATTAGAAAATATTTTGATCAGAATATAAGAAAAGAAAAAGCAAGTTCATCAGAAAGTATCAGCAGTTTCACAAAGAAAATTGAACTTGGACTGAATTTGGCTTACATTTCTGGTGCATTTGAATCCACATTGATAGGTTAATACAGGTGATTATCATCTATTATAATCAATAATGTGCATCAGGTAATTATATTGACAAATTAACTATTAAATGGAGATAATAATAATGATAATAATTGAAATAGAATAAGATAGTGACAAACTATACAAGATAATTGATTAGTTAATATTTAACAAAGTAAGAGTTTTTCACTTCTCACCTCTTGTAATTATTTTCATCTATTATTATTACTATTCCATTCTTTACAGGGAATTCATAGTCAAATAATTATCTAACATTGAACACGCCCGTTCATCATCATCCATTATCTTCCCTATCATCCCTATTAATTCTTGCCTTTCTCATTGACTCACTCTTCCTCTAATAAGTTATTCACGCCTTCAATTGACTTTATCCTTGTTCCTCATTATCTTTACACACTCAAACATTATTGTTAAACGCTTTATTACCTTTTTATATTCACATTTATATTTTATAATGAACACTATTATTGTCTTTAACAATCATTATGATCATCAATAATCAAATTTATTTAACTTTAGATGTTTTCTTGTTGGTATACATTATTTTCTTGGATTCAATATTATTTTATATATGATGTTAATCTCAAGTTAAAAAACACCGAAAATGAAAAGTATTGCACGTAATCAACATATTCAAAGCCTTCCAGGTATAATCTATTAACTGTAACAATAATATCACGATCAAATAATCAGATTCTCATTAGTTAAAGTTAAATGATCAATCTATATAAACATTTGATTATCTTTACAGTTGCTTTATTTGACGCACCAACATTAACAATTTGAATCAAACCGGGAAAACCAAATGTTGGATTTAACTGTATTCAAAGCATTATTAATAATGTTAAGGAGGAGGCCAAAAGATGCAGAAAAAAACACACATTAAAGGTGAAAGAAATTAATTGAAATCATAGTTTAATTACATTATGCTTGGATGGCAAAGATGGTAAAAAGCAAAAGGTGATGAAGAAGATGATCATTTCTATCCCCATCATCATTATCATCATAATGTACCGTTAATATTTTTACCCGAGGATCTATTATGATTGAAGTTGGAGTGCAAAAAATGGAGAAGCAACCACAATAATTAAATTCATTTGAATCTCTTCAACCAGTTTAACTGTAATTTAATCAAGGCCCAACTGGAAAATTTGTCGCTTTTGTTGATGGAAAAAGAAAATTCAAAACAATTTTACATTCTAAATGTTTCAAATAATCATCCTAACCATAATAATTTAGCTTCATCAGTTGAATTTATTCAACCGTCTTGATGATTTGCAAAAAAATTACAACCAAGAAGTGTAAAACACTTTTTAAACAATATTAATATGATGCAAAAAAGCAGCTAAACCTTTTTTCACTTTCATTGTAATAGTTTAATGAGTATGAAAGTTATTTAACCCAAAACTATTAGCTTTAGTTAAGTGGTTAATTGGAATGTTCAGATTGAGATTGAAACTCATCACAGCCATTATCAGGTTAAAAGCTTTCCCTGCGTTCATATATTCACCCTGTAATCCTTATGGAATGCGTAAAAATTGAATTGATTTTAACCCTTCATAATCATGATTTTAATCTTCTTCCCTTTTCAAATGTTTAACGTTATTTTTCATTAGAAAAATGTTAACACAAAAAGGTATATTAGCTTTACTTTGCTAATTACTTTATTACTTGATTAGCATTGATTTTTTTGTCTACATCAAAATCAACTTCATTAATTAACAAAACAAAGTCTTAAGAAAATTAAATTTTAATTAAAGCTCAAAACTAAACAATGAATAGCGCGATAAAAATGCAAAACAAAAAAGTATGATTGATTAAAATTAACCAAGCAAAGCCAATTTGACTAAACACATTTGATTGTCTAAAAAATAAAACACAGAAAATCAGTATCAAATAACAATTTTAATAGCCATTCATTTAGTTGCAAAAATCTCATGAGGAATTAATACTGAACTTAATTTTAATGAGACAGTTTTAATGAACGCCGATAATGGTTAAATTAATTTAATAAATTAACTTTTGATAATCATTTTCAGTCCCTTTTCACCTTTTATATCTAATAACAGCGTTGACTGATTGTGCATTTACTGGGCCTTTATAGTTGCTATCATTTTCAACCTGGGAATTGAATATTTATTATCATTATTATTAGTTAATGGAAGTCAAAGAAAGGGCAGAAAAGTCAATTCTTACAACTGTATCAATATCGTCTATTTTCATGGCTCATTCATCGAGAAGAATGAAACTTTCGAATGAATGATGAATACTCTTGTTTCATCTCATGAGATTCAAGAAATGATTCCTGTAATATTAATGGAGGAGTGCAAAGTTGCAATAAGAGGATTGAGTTTTGCCAGAAGTACAACAAAACTCATGTTTTACCCAAAAAAAATCAATTTTTGATTTGTTCCGAGTTTCGTCAATTTATCAATAATATTTATAAAAGGTAAACTTTTTAATCTTGAATGTCTCAGCTGTTCTATGAGGCCATTTTAAGGCCATTGGGTGCGGTTTTGCAGTTATTTTTGGATTCACTTTTGACTCTACTTTTGTCTTATAAGCTTTTCACTGAAATAACCTTTTAATTAAATTATTGGGAAAAGAAATGAATGGAAGATGATTTAAAGGATTATTATGATGATGATATTTATAAAGCAAATTTTATGGGTAATTTTCAAGATAAAAACATGATTCTCTTGATGGGAATGATGATGAACTGACTGGGAATGAGTTTAGATATCAACTTTTGTGTCTTTATATTGGTTATGTTAACAGGACAATTAGCTTTGATATATGAGCATCAATTGTTGGTAAACCATTATTCGTAACAATTTATTAATCGTATAGAAACCAATGTTTCATTATCAACCACTTTAACTTTCATTTGTCTCTCCCTTTAACTCCAATCATCTAAATAAATCACTTTTTCTGTTTCATTTTCCCGTTGCTAAATCAATTAAGATTACATTAAATCAATACAAGCAGAGAAACAATTTATAACAATTAAACCATCGCCAAATAATTTAAAATCAAATGAAAAGCAAGCAAAGTCAAGTTTACATTCTTAACTTCAATAATGACATGGCATCTCAAGACTGGATTATGATTATAAAGCTTGTTAATCTACTAATAATGGTATTCCTAATCAGCAATTAATCCTATTTTTATTATCCATACACTTGGATCCACTTCAGCTTTTATTAACTTGAAAAGTTAACTCAACAGCAACTAGAAACCACTAAATGACGGAAAAACAAATCACATTTGGTTTGCTTTGTTAAACACAATTTATCCAATTGATTGGCATCGAATTAGTGAATAACCTTTTCACGATGATCGCCATTATCATCTTGATCAAGATCATTCTCATAATGGATAACAATTTTTCCCTTCAAATACTTATTATTATATCTAGTTAGCTAAGTAAACCCATTATCATTACACATCTTGAAGAAGCGAAGCAAAAGAAGAGTCAAACTTTGATCGATATGTTTCCCATTAATTTGTATTTCCTCGTCATTTAATACAGTTTGTCTATAGCACAGTTGAACACTTTCATCCTTATTCTCATTTTCATCCTCATCATCATTATCATCATGAAAATCAGTTGGTTAACATCTAATCTTTCAATTGTTTTCCGAGTGAAAATGAAAAAATCAACTTTTCGGTTCACTTTTGGTCAACAAAGAAGGAAACATTTTGTATCAAACAAGTTTCTATGAGGATGAGGATGATGATGACGATGATGAGAGGAAGAAAGAAGAGGATGAAATTGAGCTTGTAAAAGTGAAAGTATATTAAATTAGCGGTCAAACAGCGTCGTAAACACTTTGCTTGGTCATTAGATTAAAGAGTCAAAAAGATATAAAATATTAGAGCGAAAGCCAGTGAAATGACAGATCAATAGATGATGAAAATGATGAAGATAATTCTCTTTCTTTCCTTGTCTTTCCTTCATCATCACTGAAAACTTGCCAATTTAATGTAATGTAATGTAACATTAACCAGTTATCCTTCAATACGCATCCTCTTTGAGTGCAAAAATAAAAATGATGAGAAAAAGATTCAAATAATGGCAACAAAAATGATAATTTAGCCATTTTATCCAATTATTATTATTGACAAATTTCAATCTTTAACAATTTACTCGATTCCTGAGCGACTTCTTAAATCATTATTTTCACTCTCATTCCCTGCATTCCCATTGATCTTAATTATTATCATTTTTGTTGCCATTCAATATTCACTCTAACCATTAACAGTCAATTTGTTTGATGAAATCTCTCGAGATTTTCATTTGATCTCATCAAGTTGCAATCATTATTGTTAACAGCACAAACAAACACAAAGATGCAACCTCAAAACGCGTGTTTCTAATCATGTTTTTGATGAAAACATTGGAAAGTCACAAAGTTGAATTACAATTTGCTGTCCAGCCTGATAATTATGAAGTTGGCCAGAAATGTTATTCATTTACAATGAAGAGATGAGATGAAAGACAAACACTTTAAACTTGCCAGGTTAACCTTTATTGTTAGTGTTTAATGAAGTGAATACAGATCAATATCAGTTATTATTTTGTACTTTACAAGTCCATCAATGACATGTCCAAGTGATTGAAAATGTACAAGGATGAAGACAACAACAAAACTTACAACTCAATCTGTGAGATTAATACATGTTAAAAAGGGCTTTTAAATCGGATTACAAATGTTTGTCCATTGTTGGCCTTTGGTGATCAACAAAAGTGTTTCCTTTGCTCTTTCAAATGTCAACTTATCATCATCATCGTCAAGATGAACAGAAGAAGACAAATATAGGATTGAAAAGATACTTCAAGTTAGATTGTTGTTGAACATTTGTTGAGCCAAACAATTTGTTAACCAGGCAAAAAAAAGTGAAAAGATTGAACGAGAAAAATGAATCTTATTGTATTGAAATGAAATTAATGATTGCTAGTCACAATTTTTACTGTTAATTGTGATAATTATTGTTATTATTAACAGTCAATTAGCTTCATGTTTGTTTATTTATCAATTATCTTTGAGATTAAAAAAGTGAGACTCTTTTAACAGTGTATTAATGATTAACAATAGTTGACAAATGTGTAATGGTAAAGTGGCTTTTTCAGTCTTCATGATTTCCCTCAAGAACTATTTATTATTATTACTATTATTGAGTGAGTCAAGTTGATGAGGAGAAAGATGGGGAAAAAAGGTTTTACAAAGGTAACAATTGGGAAAGGTGATGAAAAAAAGATGAGAAGGATGAAGAGGATGAAAAGGGAGGTGAAAAAGGTGAACATGTAAATTGGTTTTTTGCTCTCAAATTGATGGAAATAAAGAAGAAAAGTAAACATTTAAATGATTCAAAAGGCATTTGGTAATTGCAGTAATTGATTATAATTGATTAATTAAATTTGACACTTTGCTTTGTGTGAGTGTGAACGTTAGTGAGCAAATGAGTGTTTTGCTAATTTTTGTTTCTATCATTTGTGTGTGTGTATAAAGATGATGAAGGAAAAAAATGATGAGGATAAAAGTGAATGATGCCAACAATGAATATACTGTGGAGTAACCTTAATGGTGAAGGCTTTTTTAAGGTGACACTATACTAGTTTGGGTTGAAGGAGGAGGAAGATGGAGGGTTAAAGATGAAGGGTGATGATGTACAATGAAGAGATAATTACTTATCTTTTTCATCGACTCAGGGTGTGTGTATGTGTGAATGTGTGAGTGAGTGTGTGTATGTATGTATGTGTGTGTGTCTGGTGCGTGGTTGGGTCTTCTCGGGAGGTCAAAGTGTGTCTATCAATGATGGACTAAAGTGATGATCAATGAAGGCTCAAAATTAAGATGAACAAAGAAGGTGAATGCAAATCAATCATTTTTATCAAAAGAAGAATTGTGATGAAATATCGATATTGTGGCAATAATTATAATGAATTAACAATCAAATAATGAAGATAAAATTGTAATTAAAAATTAAAACTTAAATGAGAGAAAAATAAACTTAAAAATAATAAAAATCATTTGCCGTAAAGAGCCTTACAATAGACTCAATTTGATGGGAACAGAGTAACTTTGCTGGGTTGAAGGATTATCTCTGTCTGCTAACCTTCAGTGCTCATATTGATGTTAATTATTTAAAAAGATGAAAATGTTGAGCTGATGATTAAAGATACTTGGATTGATTAAGATGCTGAGATTGCCATTGAACTTTATTAAAGATTGTAATGAATTAAATTCTTGTTATTTTTAGTTTTCTTGTGTGTGAACCGGGTGTACATTGGATGATAATGGTGATGCTGATAACAAGGCATTGTCTTCCTTTACCACCCACCAACTCATCCTCATGCTCATCCAATGCATTACAATACAATTTTAATTGGAGTAAATCAAGGAACGTGACAATTTGTACATCTTTTGTCACGTTATCCTGAAAAGTCGCTCAAAGTGCCCTTATTAACTCTATTTTTTGTCCCCACTTTTTTGCTCAACATTTCACAAGTTAATATATTGTAATTATTATACCTTTTTGTTATAATGATCATTATCATTATTATAAAATAAAAAAATTGATTTTAAATTCAAGCTATTCAATGAATTGAAATAATGAATGAAAAAATTGCATCGCACATTGAAATGGTTAAAGTTGCCAATGAAACGCAAGAAAAATCAAAATTGATCAATTATTAAATGCATGTAAAAACAAGTAAACAAAAAATACCCTGAAATCGCACCATAAAAAGGTTAGACTTTAATTAAAGGCAAACTTGAGTGATTAAATGATGTTAATTTTTTGATTAAATAATAAAGTTAATTAACAACGAGATTAGTTTTTCACCATTTTTGGGTAAAATTTTCTTCCTTCTCATTCTTACCATCAACTGTGTTTGTTACACCAAATTGACTATTTTAGTGGACCTTTTCCTCTGATCAACGCAAAAGTGACAAAATTGAAATTGAAATACATATTAAATTAGTTAATCAATTTGATTGTTATGTTAATAAACTGTTAGATTCAAGTTAAACTCCACCTTACATGGAGCAAATGGTAACTCTTATTGGATGTGGAGACGTTATAAGGTGGAGTTGGAGCAGCAAACAGGCGGTAACTAAGGTTAACCATCAACAGACTTGATTCATTTTTTACCATCAGTTTACAATCAACTAATACAACAATCAGCCCAGTTTAATCAACTTTCTCAATCCATGCAGTCCAATACAAATTGCCATTGATCATTTGTAAATTGTTTCCATTGAATGATATACATTTTTAAAACACTTTTTGATCAAACCTCCAAATGATACAACATGATACTGTCATCATTATCCTTTGCTTACTGTGAGAGTTTCAAGTGATGAGTAAAAATTGAATTAAAACAAATTGATTACAATTGAAAACATTGTTAGACTGCAATCATGGTAACTCCAAGCTCATTGCCAATCAACCGATGCCATTTCAATATTCAACAAATCTTAGGTCTAGATGAATCACTGTCATCGTCCACATCCTCAATCAACCACCATAATAGTACCAATACCATCATCAATAACACCATCAATTGTGATACTCGTAACTCACCGTCAACTTCACCTGTAACAACAATAATACCAGCAACAACACCAACACCAGCAACTCCAATCAACTGGAACTCACCGAATCACGAAGCATCAACACCGAGCAACACCAAGGTAACCAGTAACCATGAGACCTTATCATCATCACCACCTTCATCAAACTCGATTAACTCACCCACAACTGGACCAAATAGCTCGTTGACACCAGAGTTTCGTTCCAATGGTACCAATGGATCAGTCAATTGGTATGAAAGTTCATTGAATGGATATTCTGGTAAAAGAGAGGCTCTTTTGGGTCCAACCTTGTCACACTCACATCATTCAACAGCACCAACTGCTTCAACCTCATCGTCATCAACTACAACCACAACCAATCATCATGCTCACCATCTAACTCAACACTCTCACCACCCTTCCCACCATCATCCTCACCACCCTGCTCATCATCATCACCATCAACAACAAGCACAACAACAAACTGCACCATGTTTCTCTGCCTTTACTTCAGCCTCCATGTTGGGTGCTTACCTGTACAGACCATCGGCCACAGCCGCTGCTGCAGCTGCACTCATGTCAGGATTACAGGGTCATCCTCATCATCAGCCTACAACAGCCACTGCTTCAAGTTCCTCGTCAGGTATTAACCATCATTCAGTTGCAGGTAAGAATAGTTTTACTTTGCTTTCGACTGTTTGCACAACTAAAACAGAAGCAACTAGAAAAATTGTCCCAAAATTTTGGATTGATTAATGTAAAGTAAAGTCATCAAATACTTAATTATAATTGACAATTTAAGTTCATTTTTTTCTCATCGTTTTTCTAATCCAAACTGAATTAGATGCCATTCTGGTTATTCAAGTTGCACCAATTAACTTTAATTGCATTTCACTTTCTGTATTTTCGAGCTTTAAAAGAATCTATAATTTGCATCAAAGTCCGTTCGCGATATTTTAAATCATTTGATCAGAGTAAACACGATTCATTGATAAAGACTGATTGTTTATTCATTACTTTGAATGCCATCAAAATGAAGGTCATAAAACTTGAGTTCAATTTGGTTACATGAATTGTAAAGTCCAAGAAATGTTACAAAAAGCATCTCTTCTTAATTTTTGTGCAAAATCCATTGAAATATTTTTATTTTTAAGTCTCCTTAATTTACAATCAATAACTTTCAATTGTATAATTGAATTATGAGGTAAAATCCCTTGTTTACCGCAGATTAAGAAAATACATGTAAATTTCCTATCAATGAGATGAATTTAGCCTTTGAATTGTTTCAACTTTTCGCCAGATTACTGATGTCATTGAAATTTTGTCTGAATTTTGATATTTGATGAAAATAATTGAAATTTGTAAACATTTCCAAGTATAAACATTTGAAAATGTAAATAGAGGCAAAAGGTAAAATGAAGATTGAAGTCAATTTTAGCTGTAAAAAACAGGAAAACAAAAGCAGCTTTTACCTTTAATGTTTGATTGACTAATTACAGGGAATATCAGACAGAAAGAAAGAAATGTTGAAATGATAATAAAAAAGGTAAAGGTAAAAGGAAAAGAAACTGAATAAGGTAAACAATGTTAGTCTCATCATTATAATGATAATAATTTTACCTTTTCCCTTGTTCTTGGTAAGTATCTCTCAATGAGATTAAAGTTGTCAAACGAGGTGTTCACTCCAACTGAGCCATTGAAATGGGTAAGAATAATGATTAACAAACAGAAGGCAAAGAATCAAAGTCTAAGAATTTTGAATGAAGAAGAAGAAGAAGAAATTGTGAAATCAACAAAAGAACAGCAAGAAAAGGAAAAAAGATGAAGATGAAGATGACGAAGAAAATGATGAAGATAATGATGAAATAATCAGGCGTCTTTGTATAACTCTTGAAATGATTGGAACAAGAAGCCACTTGAAGTTGATAACTGATGTTAAAGGGAAGAGGAATCAGTTGTAATCATGATAGAAACTAATGACTGTGAACTTAACTGATGATTATTATGATGATGAGGATGATGGATGAGGATGAAGGTCTTGATTTGTGTAAATATTGGTAATAAATGAGAGAGAGAAAAGTGAATCTCTCATTGGATATGAAAACAGTGAATAAATTGAATGAATATAAGTCACATTATCTGACCATTACCTGGTATATCTATTCATGTTCATCTGAAGCACCCTTTAACCGTATTTCAATTAGTTAATTGCTCACTTGACTTACTCATTACACACTTACGAGTACATTATTATTAAACTACATTTCACTATCTGACTTTATGCCATTTGGTAAGAGGATAATCATGATAATCATTTACATCAAGATGGTGATGAAAGATTGTCAGAAAAGGTAAAACATTTTTCCATTTCAATCTTCTTTCAACTTGTTCCATAATTCAGGGAATCCCACCTTTAAAAATGATTATCACCTTCTTTAACCAGTTTAAATTGTTATTTGTGTTATTAACAAAATAATAATAAAAAACGTTTAACCTGACAACTTAATTTGATTAGTTAACATCAATCAACAGGTTAACCTTTTGTTACTCTTTCCTCATCTTCACGTTTCATTGTCGATCAATTTTCTTGTGAATATAATTATTCAAAGTGAAAATTGTCTTTTAGTGTTCAAATTTTTGTCCAAATTGACCATTGCATCTTTCAATATCAAAAAATATATTTAACAATCAAAATGTTTCCTTTTCTGGTTCTGTATTTCCTGAATGGATGAATATTACCTGAATAGGAAATGAAATAAACCAGAAAAAAGTTTCTCTATTTTTAACCAGCCTTGGTTAGAGAAAGCTAATTTTGAATCTAGAATAATCTGAATAGGCTCTTAATATCAGGCTTGGTTGAGTTTTGAATGAACCAGAATTTTTTTCGCATAGAATACCAACCAATCTGAATGTTCATTAAAATGGTTCGGTTTTACATTAACCTCTAGTTGAAAGTGAATGTTTTTTTAATAAAATCATTGATTTCATTACATTCAATTCATTTCTTTATATTTTCGTGTTAAGAGTGTAAATAATAAAGTAAAGTGATGGATCTTGGTGAGGTTTTTTCAATTGGTATCTTAATGCAAGTTCATAAAAGGTGCCACCAAATTTGATGAAATTCATTGTATTATTATACTGATATATTGAGATTGACAAGTCTTTTTGTGACAGACAAAAGGCAATGGATCTTCATTATTGGCCTCCATCAATATCATTGCTAGTAAGATGTTTAAATGTTAATTAGATTCACAAATTAATTTTATTCAATTGAATATTGTGTTTACTTTCAAAAAAAGGTGGAATGAAAAGGTGAAAAAGAAGATGAAAAGTGGCGAAAGGTTGAACCCAAAACACAAAATATTGATTCAAGTTGAGTGTTTTAACATGATTAATAGTTTAACTTGGTCTTAATGTTAATCACCGTTGATAAGTACAATTAGTTTTTAATAATTAAACTATTAACCTTGCAAGAGGTTAATTAAGTATCATGTTTTTTGTGTGTGTTCATTCATGTTGTGTTGCTTTGAGTTTGTCAAAAAACAACGGAGAGTCTTTTGTAAGGTAAAAAACAATAACTGAGATGATTCTGCTCAAGAAAAACAAAGGTTAATGATGATAAGGATGACGAACGGTGAACAGTCGACTAATAATAGTAAAGCTTGGAGGATCCAGTTTTCATGGGAAACTAAACTGAATTCATGAGATGATGATGGATCGATTCCCTT
The DNA here is from genome assembly GCA_036759885.1 of Tetranychus piercei. Lineage (NCBI taxonomy): Eukaryota > Metazoa > Arthropoda > Arachnida > Trombidiformes > Tetranychidae > Tetranychus > Tetranychus piercei. Next base: position 20,796,739 of record CM071879.1, on the reverse strand, counting down.
TTTTTCTTGTTGTTTCAACTTGCTGATTGAAGCTCATTATTTTATAGTTGCTAGGATTGTTATATAGATTTAGAAAATAATTGAGTTGATTGTTTGTCCAATTATATTGGGTTCAACATTTCATCCAGTTATAAATCGTCTCCATCCTTGGATTAACAATGTAATTTGTTGACTGTAAATTAAAACAATACTGAATCAACAGCAGTATTTTAAGTCAAGAAAAAACAGCAAACTGGTTCATTACATTGTCTGTGGTTTAACATTGCTTTCATCTGTCACTCAGATATTTTATCAACATCAATAATTGAGTTAATTGTTTTTACTTTTTCTTTCTTTTTAATTAACAATTGACTAAATGATAGATTGTTGATGAAGATAGATTGACAATATTTGCATTTAATTAATTGTCATTAGGTAATGCTATGTATTTGGGGTTTCAACCTCTTACGCTTTACGATAGAGAACCAAGACGCTGTCATTTCACTGACCATTTTAATTCATATTAGAATACGATTAACCTTCATCAGTTACTCGATGTGTAAGTTTACAATCTAAATTACAGAATGAACATAAAAAATCAGTTTAAAACGTTAAAAGTTAGACTCAAGATCGTAAACATTTTCACGATTTCAAGTAAACAAAGCTTAAGGATGCAAAAGCGCCAAACAAGTTGCAAGTTTAACAGAAATGATAATGGAATTAAAATAGCAATTTGATGCCACTAGAAGTAATACCTTTATTTTGTCAAGTTAATTACAGTTTGATAATCAGTTAAAGCATAATAATGAAAGAACACCTTAACTGTCAATCTATTGTTGTTTCCTTTTCTTATCCATGTAAAACGCAGTCAAAGTTGGTTAATATTTTTCCTGCAATAAGATGAAGAAAAAAGGTTAAAATTATAATAATAGTAATAGTAGGATGGGAATAAGGTTTTAACTCCCAGAGAGAGATTATGTAGATATACATGGTATATTGAATAAACAAGTTTAGATAGATTAAGGTAGATAAAGACAGAGATGAAAAAGGTAAAAGTAAAGGTTAAGAAAGGGAAACAAGGTGGTCTAAGTATATAAACGCGCGTGTAAAGACCATAAATTATTTGAGTACAACTATTATGATGAGTGTTATTGTTAGGAAAGATGTGAAAATGTCTTTCTTTATCTTGCTCTCATGTTATTTTTTGTTGTACTACAATGAAAAGATTGACTCGACTCGAGTTAATGAGGAAGTAACCTGACTGAATAGATGAGTCCGTGTGTGTCTTCAATAGTCCTGTAAGTCGCTGTGTCAAGGCCCTTTTCAATGTCGACACATCAACAAAGGCCTCTCTTTAACTTTCAACAATACAAAATCTTTTGACCATTTAACATCCTCATCATCTTCACCCCGATCAATGGTATCTGATGCTAAATGTTGCATTCATCAGCCTAAAATGTTTTTTCAACTCACACTCACTCATAGTATATATTGTACGAATGCATATATTGAATGTATTAAAGTATAAGGCAACGGTTAATAGAGTCAAAAACGCCTTCACATTATAACAATCAATATTCATTCAATGTCAATTGTTAACCTGTCATAAACTCATTTGGCATTTTTATTTTTCATTTACCAGGTGCCTTTACCTTTCAATTCAATAATAACTGATAATAACAATAATAAAAATAATAACATAATGAGTGTTGAAAAATTGATGATTATGATGATAATAGATCTTTACATCTTATAATCATTTACTCATTATGTATCAATTTGGGTCTTTTCAAGATTCAAATTAATCAATCAGCTACAATACTATTGTTAACCCTTATTTGTCTTGCTCTCAACATTTAGCATCAGGCCAGGTAGGTGTTAATCTCGGACAATTTAACAATTAACTCTTCAACATTTAAAGTATTAAATGGTTTTAAGTCGAGTTAGCATTTGATTGAAATTAAAGCTTCTTGACTTCCATTTGATGAATTTGGCCCATTGCTCAGAATTATTTTTGTCCATTGAATCTGTATTTTTTCTTGACGATTTATTGTAATTATGGTGAAACCAAGGAAAGCCAAAGACTTGATTATAGCCAATAATTTGGATGATGAACCCAAAAAATGGATGAAAACTGAACAGTCTAAAAACCTAAAAGTAAAGGGAAAAAAGAAAAATATTAGACTTTTATTCTTCTAGACTTTACATTCTTGGCATATTTTCATATTATAACTACAAACGGAGAGTTGGTAAAGATAATAATATTTATACGATAAACATATGATCGTACAAAAGTTCAATATAATAATAATTATGAGCTGATATGGTTTGGAATGTTTATCTTTTGTCCTTTCCATTCTCATCCATAATTCTGGTCGATCAACTTTCCATTTTCAACAGCTTATTATATTTCATCATATTGTAAGCTTTAGATATTAGCAAATATAAGCAAACTCGTGGTAGCTTGATTTTATCATTATCATTATCTTTGCCTTTACCATCACCATCATCACCATCATCTTCATTGAACAATGAAGTGACAAGTTTGATTAAATGTGTGAATTTGAATCAAGCTAATATTGTCTTTCAATACAATACTATTAGCAGGGGATGACTGTAACTAGAATGGACTAAAAAAGCTAATAATCAATTCATATTTCAATTCTTTATCAAATTCTTGAGCAAATTCTTATCACTTTGCTCTTTGTTTGATTTAAAGTCAGCTATTATTAGCTTTAATCAAGATTAATAATGATTGGAGGTACGGTTTGATTGTAAGTTTTGGTGGTTTATTTGCTTGTTTTTGTTTTCAATCATTTTACCGTCATAAGAAAGAGTAAAATTTGATTGATTAAACTTTCTTTGTTTTCACCATGATTAGTTTTTTCATGGTAATGATTAACACTGTTGTTTGTAATTTTTCTTCTTCCATTCAACTTAAAATTCAATCAACTTAATTGTTGACAATAAATCTGTTGATTGACTGTCAAAATCGCTTAACCTAATCAATTTGAACGTAGATACTCTCTAAAAAATAATAACAAGATGTACTAGTTAATGCACTGTTGTCACAATTAATTTGAGTCAAGTTTAACTTTACCCAATACAATTTGATTAATAAGTCTAGTTGGTTCAAGTTAATCATTAACAAATCAACAAATCAATAGCAACAATTAGATTAACATGAGTTGAATGATATGACTATACCTAAAGAAACAAAGCTAAATATCTTCTTTTTCTACTTATAATGTTCTGTCAATCAGTTTAAGATTCAATTAACTTTCAATTAGTAAGTTCACCTTGAACTAATAAAATCTAACCTGATACCATTAATTGACAGGACAAAAAGCAATAATTAATAAACAATCAAACAATTAAACAGAAAATATATAAAATAAAATAGAAACATTTACCTCTGTATTTTATGTTCAGAGATGTTGAGTCGATCACTAAATAACCAAAATTTGACGTAAGTTCACTAATAAAGCTACTCAACTAATAACAAATTGAATAACAGACTTGAAAATGAGCAAATAATTAAATGAATATATGGTTAATTAGATTCGCAAAATATTAATTATTATTTGTTAAAATAAAAAAGTTGAACAAAGCAAGAGCATTTTTTTAATCGATTCACATTGAAATGCATATACTGAACACTTGGTGGTAGCAGCATCAACAGCGCGAAACTTGATTAACCCAATTAACCAGAAAATAATTATTATAACTGACTTTAACTTGTTCATTAACTATTAAACTATGATAATTACATTAAACTAATTTTGTTAAAATGTTTACTATTTGTCTAAATAACTTTACCTCTGTAAATAGGCAAACATAATTGGGAGTTTTTTTGAACAGTTGCTATGTTGTGAGACAACTTATAATCAAGTCACTAATGAAGTCTTTACTTTGCTCGTTTTTTTCACCCAATTTAGGTACAATTATGAGTGAATTTAGCCGATTAAGTGGAGCTCAAGGAAATGATTGCGATAATAATAGTTCAATAAGTTCAAGCAAGAAAAAAAAGAAAAAAAGAAGACATAGGTAAGTGTTTTCTGTAACAAGTAAAGGATTAACTTGCCAAGTTGGTAAACAGAGATTGGGTTTGTAAAAAACAAATAACTTATTATTAACCATTATAAATATATCGATCCAATCAATGCATGTATTATTGAATTAGTTATTGATCAACTCAATTCATTAGGTTCTAATCTGTTAAATTATTTGTAAACAAACTCCTCATTTTATTTTGTTTTTTTCTTTCATTCATTTTTGTTAATTTTTTAAATATAATCATATGAATACCCAGCAACACCCAGCAAGGTTTAGAGGTGGATAAGAGGAGAGGAAGAGAGATTAATCAAAGGTGAGAGAATCAATACTAACAATCAACAACAATTAACAACAATTGTCAACTGTAAAGACACAGTGCTTGTGAGATTTCCTATCATTGTTAACCATTTCGATGATGTTGGTGATGATGACGATGATTATGATACTGATCAGCTTGTGAATGGTTCATTGAAAAGGATTAGTGGTTACTTAATATCATATTAGTTGGGCTTTGGATTAGTGATTTTGATATAATACTATTGTATGAGGATTAAATGGTTGTTGACTAAAAAGCGAAGCACAATATTACACTAAAACTCAAACAATCTAACTTAAAGTATTATCTTTTCTCCTCTTCTCTTCTTCTTGCTGTTCAATATTATCCTGGTTCATCTTCATTCTGGTTTCCATTTTGAGCTCATCCAGAACAATATTTACGAGTTATCAATTGGAGGAACTGGAAAAGGCCTTTAAAGATGCTCATTATCCTGATGTTTATGCAAGAGAAATGCTTTCCGTTAAAACTGATCTACCTGAAGATAGGATACAGGTTAGTAAAAGCGATTAAATCAACCAACAATTAACTTGGCAATGAGCAGTAGAAATCGATTTGAAAAAAGTGAAAACTGAGATACAAAAAACATTTGCATTCAATTTTGATTTTTATTTGTTTAACTTTCTTCACAATACACATGAAGCATGTCTGATTGAGATTTAATTTGCGAATAAACAAATTCAATTACATTAATTAATAATTGTTGAATTCAAATGAAAGGCAGAAAGATTGAATGTTGAAGTGTAAAAATGAAGGCAAATATTTGCTCAATCAACTGTTTAAAGTGTAAAGGTTTTTGCCCTTACAATTTGTTTCAATGGTTTATAATGATAATAATGATTAATATGATTGCTATTAAAGCGTACTTTACTCAAAAAGTAAAATCATAATGATGATGATTCACCTAAAAATTTTTAAACTGAACATTTGTTGAATATTTTCAACCCTTTTATTACCTTAACCAGACTCATTTGTAATTCAAGACACTTTTACATTGAAAAGGTTTCAAATTTCCAGAGTCAAAAGTCGCTAAAAATCAGTTTCAATCATTAATTCAATCAATACAATCCAAAACTTGAATCCAATGCTATCCTGAAATCATCATAACATTATCTGTATCATAATTTAATGTGCATAATCAAACCAGTGGAAAGTAGTGAGAGACAAAAGTTCATTACAATTGAATATTACTAGATATTGTTGAATAGGTGACAAAAAAGTCCAAAGGCAGGCATTAAAGTTGTCCACTTGTCCAGTTTACATTTTCACCTTTTTAAAGTAAAGTTAACAACCAAGTTAAAGGTTAAATTGTCGTTTAACAATCCATACAACAGCAACAACTAAACATACCAAAATGGTTAAAAGCTGTCACTGAATAGACTGTAATGAATAAGCTTTGTTCAATAAACAAAACTGTTGTCAATTTCGTTACCTTGTTTGATCTTAAAGGCTTTCAATTTTGCTTTCCTTTTGCAACTCAATTTTACAATTTGACAAATTGACAACATAAATATTGTTATCATTTAGCTATGATTATTAAAGGCAAAACAATAAGGCAATCTTAAAGGTTGGCCAGGTAAGATTGAGAGGGAAACAGGAAACTATTCAATTTGAATTGTGAATTGTAATCATGTCAAATCATTTTTGCATTTACCATTCATCTTTTAACATTTTCATTGACTGTTGATCGCAATTGAATGCTTATTATATGGTATTCAGCAAATAATAAAAGGCCATTTAATTTGAGATATATCACTTAATGTATCAAGGCAAAGATTGAAGCAACAAGAAGAGTATTGGATTAAATTAAGCAACAAAATCAAAGGAGAACAGCATTCAGTATAGATTCATATTGTGATCAAATTGTGATTTTACTGTTTGTATCAAATGAAAAATATATATATTTGTATTTATAAAAAAGACTCACTGGGAGTGAGATTTTATCAAATAACAAGTCGAGATGATAACTTTTTGGCTCTTCTGTCGTCTCTCTACTGAAACATGTTTTTACAACCTTATACGATATAAAATCGAGTTAGTTTTAAACTCTATAACAATCGATGATAATAATAATGATATCAAGTTGTCATCTTTTATCTTCTTCTTCATTTTCCTTTTTCTCTGGGTTAAGACTTCCTTTTAGTGTCAAGTCAATGGTAAACAAAACGAAACATTTTCTGGTATTAATAGTTGCTGTTGCTAGTTTAGATGTGTTTATTTGTTTGTTTTTCCCTCTGTTCAAAATTTTGACAATAATTTGCTTTAGTTTTGTCTTGAAAAAAATACAATAAATCAAATGGTTTTAACTTGATAATATTTTCACTTGTTCCCTAAGAAACCAGTTTGGTATCTTCATCATCTTAGGCCTTGGTAATGGGATCACTGTTGGGTGTTTTTTGTCTTCATCTAGTTTTCTTCTTGTTATGTTGTTGCTATTGATTCAATTTTATATTTTAAATGATTATCTAATTTTGTTAGCATAACAGTTTAATAAAATCAAAAAATAACTCTGATAATCACTGGATAAATACAAAATAAACTTAAGAACATAAGTGCTGCCGCTTATTATGATTTTTTGATAACTTGTTGAAAGGTTCAATTTACTAATTTCATATTTTTTTATTATTCTTTATTTAGTTTGCATTTGTTTTTTTAGACTCAGTTTTTAATTGTAATTGTATCTCTATTCGAGTTTTGTGTTTAAATTTAACAACTTACTTCATTATTTGGATTTAACGAGACAAATTTGACTCCCATATTTGTCTTTTCATTTTTCCCTCTCAAATTAAATTACCGCTCAAAAAGGGTTCCCTGTTAGACCTTTTTGCAACATTGCGATCCAATTACTCATTTTTGTTCAATTTGTTTTCAAGTTTATTATAGTTTCCAGTATTTTTCAAAACCAACTTTTATTTTATCTTCATTTTTCAGAGTTAATCAACCTATTGAATGACATTTGTTTGGTGTATTGTTTTTATCTGGTCATTAAACATGACAACATCTACAGAAATTTCAAAATACTGAACAAATTGTCCCGTTTGTGATTTTGTTAAACTGTGTTTTCATCTTCGCTTTTTTCTGATGACTTTGATTAGGATCTAAATCAAAGTGTGAATTTTTTGATCGCTATTAAAGTGTGGTTTTCTTTTGGGATCAAGTTGTTTTGTTTGTTTAGAATCCTATTTACATATCGTTTTGACATCATTAAACATCCACTTCACCTTTAACAGTGATACATCATCTTGTTGACCTTTACAAATGCAAATGTAATTGTAAACTTTCACTTGATCCTCTCTCTGTGTTACCAGCATTGAAAAAATCATACTGCATTGAAATAGTATTATAATGTTACAATAATTTATAATGTTTATTGTTAGTCTCTTAACAAGTTTTAACACGCGTTGAACGAAACACTAAACCTCATTTTTTATGTGGAAGCACATTCTATACACGCTTCTGCATTACATTAGTAATTACTTTTAATGATACAAAATATAGTTTTGATAGTTATCGACAATGTTCATCATCATTGAACTGAGCTAATAATATAAAAGCTGTAAAAACTTAATTCCACTGGTGACCAATGTTGATAAGTCATTTGTTTCTTGTTATACAGGGAAAACATTTGCATAGTTTTACATTTTAAAAAGTTATTAATTATTTTGCATTGATTTTACATGAAAAGAGATTCCGTGAATTGTGATTTAAATCTGTCGCTCTTTGAAATCTAAATGTTAATACAGTTTTATTCACATCACAAGCTCAATACATGCATTTACAATTAAACTTATTTCAAGACAAGATTCTAACATTTTCTTCTTTATTTAGGTTTGGTTTCAAAATCGTAGAGCGAAATGGAGGAAAACGGAAAAATGCTGGGGAAAAAGTACAATTATGGCTGAATATGGGCTTTATGGTGCAATGGTTAGACACTCGTTACCTTTACCTGATAGTATTTTGAGAAGTGCCCGCGATGGTGACGCTCAATGTGCTCCTTGGCTTTTAGGTATACTATAACTTTCATTTATTATCTAGCAGACTAACGCTTAACATAAGTACATCTCAGAGCGATTAACCAATGAAATGTACAATACTAACAAATCTAACACAATTCTGATATGAGGCTTTGAAGCAAAAGACAAATCACATCATTAAATCCCATCCTTGCTTTGCTAATAAATGGTTAACTTTCTAACACTTTTTATACTGCCTGTTATAGATTTCTCGAAAATAATTGCAACCCTTCGCAGTTATATTGTCTTGACTGTCTTTCCTAATTTTTTGAATGAACAAACACATATTTGATTCTTATAATACATGTAATAGTAGTAGAGATGTAATGATTCAATCATCAACTATAAACTGTTATGTAAAAATCATACAATCATAAGTGTAGTATATTCATGAATGGCTTATTAATGAATCTGCATGGGCTGCCAATCACCTGAATAATCTGACTAATGCATGCTTAATTTTACTTTTTTTGCGAACCGTTTTCTCTCATCTTGTTTTGATTATTTTTTTTTGCACTGCTTGAAACTCCTAATTCACTCACACATTTGAAGAAAGTTTTCAAATCACCGAACCATTTATATATACAATCCTTCCTTTCCATCCCTTTGTTATTATTATTATCATCAGATCAGAATCGCAAAAGCTCACAACATCATGACTCAAGCGAATCCCATTTTGACTTCGCAGGGATGCATAAAAAGTCCATTGAAGCAGCTGATAAACTACGTGAATCAGATACTGAAGGTGAATCAAGGGATGCTCCAAGTCCGGTTACATGTCCAAGTCCAGGAGCCATGAAAAATTTAAGAATCGATGGAAGTCAATTGATGAATGGACAAAATAGTAATAATAGCAGCAGCTCAAGTGGACCTAGTAATAACAACAATAATAGTGTCATTGACGTTGGTACATCGATGGCATTAACGCTTAACCATTCATTGTTAAATCATAACGTCAATGGAGGAGCAATCCAATTATATCCAATTGATAGGACGAATAATAATAACAATAACAATAATAGTAATCAACATCTTCCGACGACCACATCAACTGGACCATTGACTTATGCCTTTTCTGGATCAAGACATATTTATTAACTATAATTATTATGTTATTATTGCTGATGAATTAGTATTGAAATTTGAAATGTCATTGAAAGTAAAAGCACAGAAGTTGATTCCAATCAAACATAGGCGATTTTCATGCATCATCACTGACTCTTGTGAACCTTTTAAAAGACGAGTTTTTTAATATCAACAATTTGTAGCAATCAAATCGCTCATTCATCTGTAATTTACCGAAGCTTTTTTTATTATTATAATTGTGCTTTATCTTTCTTTTCAAGTACAGGTTGCAAAAAACAAATATTTCATCAGTAAACCAAAGAACAGAAAAAGAACAAATAAATCATCAAAATAATTACTATATTAACGATTAAAAGAATAATTATACCTCTAACAATATTAATGATACTAAATAACAATGATACTTATAAAAGCTATTAAGTACTTTATTTAACATTAAGAAACGTAAAGTCAACTTTGATGAAATCGCTTCCATTAATCTTATTTATTGTCAATTGAAATGGCGTTGGAAGTTTAGAATTACATTGTTAACCGTAAATTTAGATGATGAAAACTTCTTTAACATTTCATCTAATACTTTAGTCAACTTCATAGTAGGTTCATTTGTACGTTTTCAGTCCGAGGATAAATTGTAAAGTTTAATGGAAAGTTGGAAAGACATAAAATCTAGAATATGAAAATAGCTTGGAAATTTAAGTCGAATGAAATCAAGGTATTTTTGTCTAAACTTTGATTAAATCTATTGGTGCACTCTTTGTACATTGTTTTAAGATCATAATATCTATCATTGAAATATTTGATTTGAATCATACATCACACCGCATAATTGAAATGAACTTGATTACCTTTTTAATTCAACGAAGAGCCATTTCATGTAGTCTCTCGAGTAGGTTTGAAAATGAAACCATAACATGTTATTTATTTTGTTCAAATTATGCTCAAATTTTTGAATTTGCAATCTCAAATTGACCTTAAAAACTAGATTTAGCTCAAGTCTAAAATCATTATCGGAGACATTAAAGACTAACAAATGTTTGTATAAAATTTTAGACGCTTAGTCTAGTTTTTTTTCATTTACAACACATAATATAGAGAATTTAAATATTCATGAATGTAAAATTTATTTTAAAATAAACCGATTTTTCAACGTAAAAGTTTACAAGTTAGTAATATAGTACATTACAGAATGTAGCTTGTCTTATATTTTGATATCAAAGCATAAAAAAGCCGTTAAATGAGTAGTTATCAAAAGTCCAGGTCTGATCCAAAACAGGTTCGTTCTGGAACAATATAGCTTTTTTCAATACCATCTTTCGGTGGGTTTAATTACCTTCTTTTCTGCTCTGTGAATAATCTTTCCGGACTGAAACAGAACATCTTGTTCTAGAGCAACATTCAGTAAATGATGATATTGTTCCAGAATGGACATTGTGTACCAGTACGGCAGGTTTGGGCCAGACCCGAACTTTTGATAACTATTTACATGGATGCTAGATTAATAATACGAATAAGAAAAGTTGTTTGTTTGACTATTAACGCTATTATTTTGTTGTCACACATTATTATTCCCGCTCCAATTAATGTGAGATTTATACAAAGGTAATCGGAGATCAACCGCTTTGATAAATGTCTTAATTTAATGTCATGAATCATGATCAACAAAAAGTTGCATCAAAATTACAATTGGTAAGAGATTAAAAACGGCCATTGGCCATTATACCTATGTATTCTTTTTTATGTCGAGTTGGGTCTCATTGCATTGCTCAAATGATACAATAGTCTTTTAACTCCGTTATATGTTCGTCTTAATTATCAGAAATGTCACTATGTGTGTATATATAAATTTCTTCATTTTTTATTTCTTATTAAATATTAAACAACAGACTCAAATTTTGATCACATGTAAATTAAGTTTTCAATGGTTGCTATTTTACTTCATTGATCAAAGGCAAAATTGATTTAAGATGGGCTTGAGATGGTGATTGTTCAGCGATAGAGCTTGGCTTATTATACATTATATATATATTTATAAATCAATTTGTATATTACATTATAGCGAAGAATCAAATCTAATGGATGAATATGAATGGAGAGTTTAAAGTCGTTCTTGAATGAATTTATGCGAAAGAGCTTCATTCACTTTGAGTCGTCTTGATGGGTCCAAAGTTAAAACATTTTCTAAAAGATCTTTCAATTGGAGAACTTTACGACGCTCTTCTTCTCGTAAAACTTGGTCCGCGATAAGTTCTTTTTGCAAATCTCTATTTGGTGTAATATTTCCGATAACCACGATCTTTTCTTTCTCCGTGACCCGATCTATTTCTCTGTATAAAAAATTATAATCTTGGTCAAAATGTTGAGTTCGAAAAGCTGCCTTTCTTATCATTCGATTAGAAATTTTCCCTTTCAAATCCATAAAATACTTGAGCATTTGATTGTTATTTTTACCAGGGAACATAATTTTACCAGTATAAAGTTCGTAAAGTGTTACGCCGACAGACCACATATCAATATTGTAATCATATAATAAACCTAAAACTGGGGATCAATAGAAAGAAAAACAATTGGTTAATATTTTTAGCAATTATATTTGTTAAATAAAGTTCGATTTTTAAAAAAGACTTACCAATCTCAGGAGCTCTGTAGAATCTTGACACCAAATAAGGAGTGATGTCGTTTTCGGAGGCAAGAGATGAAGAACCAAAATCACAAAGTTTTAAAACGAGTTTACTTTCATTCACCTGTAAAATTAGAATTTGATATTAAAAAAAATAAATAATAATAGAAGTATATAAAGATAAAAATCCCAACTCACCAAAATATTGTCAGGTTTAATATCAGCATGTAGAATGTTACATTTTTTAAGTAATTTAAGAGCCAGGAACAGTTGTTGCGCGTACGAACGAACAGCTTTTATATGAAGCCCAACATCTTTACCATATTTCTTTAAAATTTCTCTTAGATTCATGGAAAGTGGTTCAAAAACTAAACAGAGATGACTTTTGTGATAAAAATGGCGAAAAAGTCGAAGACAATGGAATCTATCCTCTGGGTCAGCTTCGTTCAATTTTCTTAGCATGGTCAATTCTTTCAGCCCTGTCTTATTCATAACTTCATTGTTGCGAATTATCTTGATTGCCACTTCCTTAGATTCCTTAAAGCTATCACGCGCTCTGACTACATTTGAAAACATGCCTTGTCCAGTATAACCAAAAACAGAGTATCTCATATCTAAAATTTCTCCAATTCTAACACGATAGTACCCTTCAGAATCATCCCAATTATCGTTTAGAGCTGGATTTTCAGGTGCTTGAGCTAAAGAGAGTTGGTAAAAATTTTGTTTCTGCTCTCCAGGAGCATCTTGAGTAACAAAAGCTTCACAATTATCATCTTCAGCAAACATATCCAAAACTGGCTTTTTTGCTTTTGGTTCTAAATCGGTGTCTGGCTCAGGATCTGAAATTTAGCAAAAACAGAACAAATTCAATGAGTAAAAGTATATAATATTCCTAGTTATTGAAAGAAAAGAAAATTGGTCTTACCTTCACTTGATTTTCTTTTTTCCTTCACGAGTTCAGACTCGTCTTCATGTTTGGATTCTTTCTTATCTTCTAAAGCACCGAGCTTCATCATTAATTCTCGTCTCTGCTGTCGTAATCTCTCTATTTCAAGATCTTCATCGTCTTCATCTCTATCATTTATGCTAATATCATAGTCTTTTATTTTGTCCTCTCTTTGTTCACTTTTATGTCGTCTTTTGGATCTTGATCGATCTGCATCGGAACTGGATTTCTTTTTTTTGCTACGTCGAATTAGATCTTTTTCTGATCTACGATGAAACTAGTAAAAAGACAAAAATTGTAGAAAAACATTAAAAGTTGAGTCAGTGAGTACATCAGTAAGAGCGGGTAAATGAGAGAATTCACTATCAAATTACTTACCATTATGGTTTAAAATAAGTTACAAGTAGGTGATGAAATACGAAACTCTTAAGATCTTCTGGATACGAGTGATTAAATCAATTGGAAAATAATTGTTAACAAAAAATTAATTGCAAGCACAGAATGATGTTCAGCTGTTAAATGAATGTTTGCAAATCACCTAACTGCGCCTGGCTGCTTGAAAATGAGATTGCGCCATCTTCTGGTAACTCTTAATTACAAATAATCGGTTTAATCGTTAAATCTGATTAAAATGCTTTTCTAGTATTCTGAAACTTTTAAATTAAACGGTTCAAACCAATTTGAGCAAAAGAGGTTTTTCAATTTATCAATTGTAAATCCATTCCAGATTATGATTAAAGATTTTTTCACATAAATGAATACACAATATAGTCATATTTAGTTTTTAAAAAACAATGCAAAAATAATAAGACAAGCAATTTGTTTCTCTTAAAATTTTTAATCTTTTAATTACGAATAGTTGTTGACAAAAAATTGGTTACTGTTTAACAGCTTTTAATTTAGTAGATTGCTTAATTAATGCTTAGCTCTATCGCAGGCAAATCTAAAGTACAGTTTGCTAATTTAATAAAATTTATTTGTGCGTCAGTTAGTGACAACTATGATGATGATAGGAATACAACAAGAGTGAAATCAATGATTTGGATAAGAAAATTGATCATGACATCCACTCGCTTCTCTAATTCAAAAAATTTTCAGAATATACTAAGTAATAATCAATCGTGATCGGAAAACTCTCCAGTTGAACGAATTTTGCGACTTCTTCTACCAAAATCATGGCCTGATGGTACAACCATCATTCGATGTGCTTCTGAGCTTCTTCGAGGCCAAAGACTATAAGGAGAATGGTCAGAATTTCTTAGAGATTTTCTCAACAAGGCAGTGCTTTGTCTCCTTTGAAGATTACCAGCCTCTGTAGTCGGTTGATTCAACATTGAAAGAGTACTGACAGAGTTTTTAGCACTTCTGGTTCCTCTACGCGAATTGTGAGGCGACAGGTCTCCAGTCTGATTGATAAGATAATCGATTAGAGAAGTTATGATTGTTAATCAAAGATTTATTAAATATTTTATTTTACCTGATTTCCAATGAAAGATCTTGGCGAAGGAAGAGCAATTGAGCGTCTTTGAAATTTCAAATCACGATTTTCCATGTCAATGGAAACATTTGAGGCACTTTTGTTTTTTGCTCCATCAAATCGCAATGGTTCAGTTGCAGCCATACTCATTTTCCGCATATAATCAGCCTAATTGAATGAATTAAAAACACAATCAATATGTATGCTTTGATTATATAACTAGTATTATAACTAGTACTAATAATAATTATAATTTACATTTGGCCTTGTATTCATTAAAATCTGTTGGAAAACTTCATCCTCTTCGACGTCTTTGACCATATCTCTTAATGTTGCCATCTGTATTGCTCTAGCTTCTGGATTTTCGCCCAATAGTTCCTGAGGATCTAAACCGTTCATTTCCTGAAGTAAACAAGACATCAAGGATTAATAATCACTTCTATACTATTGACCAGTGAAATTGTCTTACAGCCCATTCTTGTAAGATATCCTGATGTAATGAACGTTTCCTTTCTCGTACTGTTTTATTGTATTCTCGGACAATTTTTATATCTTCTTTCCAAAAACGGGAAGTTGGTGATGATGCTTCATCAACAGGCGAAACTTCTTTAATCTAAAATGAAACAAAGGGCAACAATTGAAGGATTACAAATTCAAATTCGTACATGAAATTGAACTTTTACCTTTAACAATATCCAAGACATGAGAAGAATGCAAGCAACATTTACTGAAGCCAGACCTAAACTTCCTAAGCCAAGCCAGAAGCATTCATATGAAAAATTAGTAGAATAAGAAACTTCATAATTTGGATCCAAAACAAGTGAAGGTTTCGTAAATGTTACATTATTGACAGTAATCCAGTCTTCGCTTATTGATTTGATTGCTTTGATGGTAGAAAAGGCCCATAAAAGACCCTATCGAAATCATTCGATGAATTACAAAATGTATTAATTTACAGAGTTTTAATTGATTGGTTGGTCTCACTATTTGATTGGAAACTCACTGAATTCACACACGGAGGAAGTAAAGAAGCTGAAATAGCCACTCCAACGAGTGAAGCCTGATTCCCAGATAATAATGAGACAGCAACTGCAGCTCCAGAAGGTAAAGCAACTAATGCACCAACCCATAAAGCCCGTAATTGTCCTCGACTTCTCATAGCTTGAGAAGGCCATGTTGATGTTGGATTATATTCGTGAGTAAAATTCAGCAAAATACATCCATAAAAGAAGCCTAAAAGGATGATAATGAAGAGACGTTCGATAAGAAGAACAGTTTAATTGAAAAAATAAAAACACACCAAAGACAATAGCCAAGGCAAATCCAATGATAGCATTTCTAACTCCAAGGTTCCGCAATTGTTGATCTCTCACAATTATACCAAAAGTCATGGCCATTACTGGACCCTAAAAATGAAAAATTGACCAATAATAATTGTGGTTTGCAAATCTAAATATGATCCTTATAATAAATTTACCATGAGAGGTGATACCAGCATAGATGCAACCAAAGTAACTACATCTGATTCCATCAACCCTAACGCAGCTAACCAGGCAGCACAAAGCACGTAACATACAAAATCAAAAGTTAATTCAGAATTTGATTGGACACTTGCCACAACTTGAGCCACAGTCAACCGAGCTGTAACTGATTTTAACAGCTTTTCTTGCATAGCTTTGAAACTGCTTTGTTTTTTAGTTGTATCAGAATCAATTTGATCTCTAAATAATGGAATAAAAGACACAAAATTAATGAATAAATTTTGATACATTATGAACATATTTACGTTGTATCATCCAAGAAAACATCAGCATCTTCCTCAGCTTGGTAAGCGAGAGTAAACGGAATTATTCTGAAATAAATATAAAAAACAAAAGGGTTACAGTAATTGTTATTTAGCGATTAACTGTGTTAACAAAATCACAACCATCTTTTGTTTGACCAAGTTTATTTATTGAAGTTCAAATTCAACACAAGCAAGCCATGTCATTGACTTTCATCAAGATCCTTAACTGCTTGGTTGAATTCAATATTTAAAACTTTAAGTGAACATTAGAATATGATTATCTTCTTAATAATGGATCTATTTTCAGGTATGTTTTGTATTTGAATCATTTTGTCCAAATCAACAAAATAAACTCAAACTATCCAACAATTAGATGATGATATTAGCTCAACCATCCGTGACTTCGATTTCAATCTCACTCAATTTTTGCAGGAATAAATTTATTTCTAAAAGTTAGTTAATCTAAGCAATCTAACCAAGACTATTAGCTTGATACATTATATTATTGAATATATTGAAAAAGCAAGAAATCATGTCCTTTGCGAATTTTTCTAGATCCTTCATCTCATTTATAATAATTGTGTTTCTGATCAACATTTTTCACGAGTCTAGCATCTTGGTGAACGCTAAAGGTGAAAAGACATCATCTTCAAAATCATCAAGTTCCTCGTCCAATAGTTCAATTCCGTTTGGGTTGCCAACTGCGATCAAATCTCATCAATTTTCATTTCCATCATGGCCTAAAGAGTTTTCATCGCTATTTTTTAGTGAACGTGATCAAGATCTTATGACTAATCCGTACGTATTTGGACTGATAATCATCGAAAAGCTTGAGCAACTGAGGTCATTCCTGCCAAAGGGCTTGGGACTATTGGTACAACCGATTGTCAATTTATTAATAAACCCTGGAAGTTAAAACTGTGACAACAAGTTTGTTAACTATGTTTTTCACTATTTTGGTTTCTTGTAAACTTACAATCTATTCAAAAAGCGTAGATTAAATTTGGAAAATTAACGTTCCATTTAGAGTAAATTGTTTGAATATTATAATAATTACCCGATGAATGTTTGAGGAAGACTTCCAATCCCTTGGATTTGCATATGGTGAATGATTGAATCGCTGTCATCAACATCGCAAGCAAAATAGACATGAAAAAAGATACCATCTGTACTTTTAATCCAAACAGCATTGTTAATCTCCAACTCTTCCAATGTTTTCTCTAAAATCTGAATAAAAATGAATAAAATTAATGAAACATAACTTTTTAGTTAAAATAGTTGAATTACCGTTTGAATCGAAGGTTCAATTGGCTCTTTTTTCCTTTCATCGATACCAGGTGGAGCTAGATAATTACTCGCTATAAATGAAAATAGCAAAAGTTTATTCTTAATTAAATTTAATCTAATTTAGTTTTTATTTATTTTTTTGCTTTGATCTGTTTTGAATACTCAATGCCCCTAGTGTTTTATCAAATAGCTTTATTGATTAAATCAAATAATATCACTGATTTGTGACAAGAAAAATCAAGGTAAGTCTGTGTCTTTCAATGTTCTATCTAAGAATACATATTGAAATCAAATTTGTTTTAAAGAAACGAAGTGCCTAAAAAACAAGAATAAAATATCAGATTTAAAAATGAAACAAAAAAGAAAACCATTATCCATTGTTTCTTTTTCTTCAAAAAAATTCATTATAACCAGAATTGAATTAAATGCAACTTAGTCAGAACTAATTCTCTCCCGATAAACCGAAGTGAATAACTCATTCTCACCAAGACCAGGACATCAGGTAGACAACCTCACTGCACAGTAATACATACCAATACAGAATCAATCGGACCCGAACGAAACTGTCTAGCATAATAGTACATTCATGAAAGACACTTCTTCTCTTTATATTATATTTAATTTATTTAATGATTTAGATTTTCTCAAATTATTTCATTTTTTAATTTAATTTTAATTTCTTTTTAATTCTTGTAATTCAAACAAAAACATATTTCAATTTTTTTGTAAACGGTTTTGGAAGCCGTTGTCGAGCAGTACACTGCGAGTCTAGCTGCTTCTTTTGAGTCACTTTGCATATGATAGAGTGGATTGGGATTAGCGGAATCCTTATTCCTGTAACAAGGTGAAATGAAATAAATAAATAAAAAGGCAAAAAGCATTGATCAAATTATCAGAGTTTTCAAGTTTGCTGAAGAATGCAGATTATCATATCAAATATCTGTTTAGTTTTCAATTAAATAATATGGAGTTTAGAAATTAAAGTGCAGCAAATGTTTATAACTATTAGATAGGCCTCTAATATTCGCATTTTTGCGTTTGCTGCCAATTTTGGTGATTCAACTAATCTGTTGAGATTAAGTTGTCAATGATTTGAGCTAAAATCTAGTAGAATCCCGCTTTTTCACTGTCACATCAAATCATGATGATCGCAATCAAAAAGATGACAGGCCAATATAATAACATGGATAACTTGATGTATCAACATGGTAAACAATTGACTGTGTTGACTAGAAACCAAAAACCGTTTTCATCACAAATTTGATCAACACGCTATTTAAAGATACAACTTGTTGAAAGAAAATTGATCAGCCATTCATTTGTCATGCACCTAATTTCACAGGAAATCCAGTCAAATTAATTTAAATTTCTCAATTTTGATTTTTAAGCTTAATCGGAAGTATTTAGCATGGATTAAGCATGGAAAATTTTGTATAAAGTCGATTAAATTATCAAAGAACCCATTGAAATGAAGACAACTTGGTATTGTTGCAAGACAATGAACCTTGATTTTGATTCATTCAACGATTGACTGAATATCAGAAATAATTTGCATCCACATTGAACTGATAAATTTAATTGTGTAAAAATGGTTCAGGCAATTCAATCAGCATGTTGTGTTCAATTAAAATAGCAATCGAGAAAAGCTTCAATTCTTTGCACTATGGGCTGAGATTTCAGTCGATTTTGATTATTAAAGTTATTACAGTATTGTTACAGTTTTCATCAATTATAAACGTTGATTTTAATTAATAAAATCCATAATTATAAGATTAATGTGGGTAATTGTCTACCAAATTAAAATATTTGTTTACAAAGAAAGCAAATAAACATTTGTTTACCCATATTATTTCTTGACATGTTTTTATCAAGAAATATTTTCGTCTCGAGAGTTATTGTCAATCACTTTAAGTTAATTTATTAGGTCGTTCGGATCACTGTGAGCCCTTCATGTTTGGACATCATGAAAGATTACTTGATCAATCCCTCTAAGTTGGTCACCTATTGACCAGTTTGAAATGCCCTTTCCAATAAGCTATTGTCTGTGGTAATTGAAACAGTTCGGAAAATGAAGCGAAAAGAAGAGTGTGCTTTATGAGTGATCAAAACGAGCCTCTTCTCTCGCATATCTACCAGGAGAGATAAGCATGAGTTTTTGCTCAAGAATTGAGTTTTTCACTTTATTCTTCCGAAGTATAATTTCGATTTCCACGAATAGTAGCTCATTGGAAAGAGCATTTATGACCGTGCAATAGATAACTAAGCTTAGAGAGATAGGCAAATATCTTTGAGTTGCGACCAAAAAAGGACTCACAACCTAATATTTAACTTTCCAACAATTAAATGTCAATTTAGTACAAAATGAACAAAATTCAAAGAAATTCAAAACAAAGAAAAACAATTCTTTTGGACTCATTGCTTAGGAATTTTACCACATCTGTTTACACTTTGTTTGATTTCAGTCAAAACTTCACAATCAAAATTGATGGACTATAATCGGATTGACTGTTAAGTTATTAATTAACAAAGGACAACTTACTTTCCTTCAACCTACCTGAATTGGTGTTGGACTTTTTGGAATCGCTGATTTGATTGTTTGGCTCTGGTGTTTTAGCAGGAATTTTTATCATCACCCAAACCGAACTGGCCATTTTTAATTTAGAAAATTTGATGAGTTCAAGCACGTGATTAAATTTTAATAGCTTTTAATTTAGTTGAATTGCCGTAGAAGGCTTATCAATATAAAAATATAAAAAAGAGTTAGATTGATGTCGATGTTGAAGTGAAAACAACTCAGAAAGATGGCTAAGAAAATCAATTGATTGACACAATTAAGTGGCAAACCAAGGATTTAAAGGAATAAACTATTGATTTATCATAAATATATTTAGGTAAAGAGAAATTGAAGTTAATTAATGAACACAAGTGAATCAGCAATGATATAAATATCAATACAAATGAAGCCCGGTTATGTACAGAGATTGAGACTTAATTTAACTTTCTGTTGCTGATTTAACACTTGATTGTGACAAAGAATAAGATGAAACTAATGTTGATGTTGATGTTGATAAACTGATAATGATGAAATTGATGAACTCCTCAATACAATGTTAAAACACGAGTAAAAGTATTTCAGTGTGTGTCAACTTGAAGTTTACCACGGCTCTTTGGGTAAATTATTTTTCAATTTTTCGAATCTGAACAATCAAAGACTGAATCAAAACGCTAAGATGATGATGATGGTGAGGGTGGAGAGAGAGAGGAGGAAGAGGAGGTGAAAATGAGGAGGAAAATAGCTGAACTAGATTGGATTAATAGATGATAAAAATTGATGATTGACATTCGACTCTCCTTTTTATTACATTCACTGATAATTTACATAATAAAATACAGTTACAGTTGGTTGTTTCTCAGTTCATATACTAATCATATTGACTACTTTAACTTGTAAATTTTAAAATACTTACCGCAATTCAACTTGTTGTTAAGAAATTTGATATAAAAACCTGGTTTCATGTTTTAAAATTTGTATCAAATCTGTCCTTTGTTTTCAGTCAACTTAGCCTATTTTCGAGTAATATTAATAAAATAGATTTTTAGCAATAGAATTGAGTTTGGATAGTTTTAGCTGTAAACTATTAGACAGTTTACTTTTTAAACCGTTTGACTAAACGATTGAATAACATTAAATATGGACAAAATTTTTTCTCTGCTTTTATTTTTCATTTGATACACAAAGATAAATAGTGAGTCAATGAGAATGGCAACAAGATATAAATAATATGTACTGATCTGATAAGCAAAAGTCGCAATTATCAAGATGATAATAAAATGAAATGGAATTACGATACAAAAATTTTGGTTAGACTTTTTAGCATTGGAGCTATTTTATTTAAATCAAATTCAATTTGATTTAAATGAAACTCAACCGTTAATGAGCAATACTAAAGATGATATCAAACAAAATTTAAATTTTTGTGCTACTCGATTGAAGTAGTAAATATTGTTGGTGAAATTTTTTTCTGGTCATTCCATAGTATCGATGAAAATCGGCAAAAAGTTTTGTTGACAAAAAATACTTGGATTAGCTAAACCCAATCACATTTAAAAAATAGAGCATTTAGCTAAACTAGAGGTTCTCTTTCCTTTGCACTGCCTTTAATGCTGTTGATGGATGACTTTTGTGTTTTGGGTAGCATTTCAATAACTGCTCTGTTTAAATTCATTGCTCTTGATGAACCATTAGCTTGACGTTGAGTAATACAAGCGCTATCGTCGAGACCTTTCTGAACATTAACGAAGGATATATCAGGTCCGATAACTGCGGCTGCTCCAGGGCGTGCAGCTCTTTTTTTCTCGTATTTTGCTTCAATCCGCATGAAATCAGGCTTACGGTAAAGTTTAAGTAATAATGAAGAGGTGACAACAGAGACTGATGAAGCAGCCATAGCCATTGACCCCATCCATGGTTTAATTACAAGTCCGAATTCAGAGAAAATACCAGCCGCTAAAGGTATTCCAATAAGATTATAAATACATGCGAGGAAAAAGTTCAACCTAATACGCCGAACAGTTTTTTTGGACAAATCAATGGCAACAACAACATCTAATAAATTGTTCTGTAAATCGAAAAATAAATAAGTTAGAAAATAGAAAAAAATACTTGAATCGAATGTCATATAACATCACAATTCAACCATTTGAGCAGAATAAAATACATACTTTGACCAAAACAACATCGGCTGCTTCGACAGCAACATCAGTACCGTTTGAAATCGCTATTCCAACATCAGCTTGAGCTAAAGCAGGTGAATCATTAACACCATCACCAACCATAGCTACAATGTAACCTTTTTTCTGTAGTTGTTCAATTTTCTTTACTTTATGAGATGGTAGAACTTCAGCAAAAACTCTTTTGATTCCTGTTTGTTTTGCGACCGATTCAGCAGTTTTAGCGTTATCCCCAGTCATCAAAATAACATCTAGTCCCATGAGATAAAGTGTCTTAACAGCTAGACTGGCCTCCGCTTTAACATGGTCACGAACTGAAACAGCCGCCCATATTGTATTATTGATAGCAATTAGTACTGCTGTGCTACCGATTTCCTCTTCACAAACCATTTCTCTTTCCATTTCAGGTTTAACTTGCAAACAATTTCGTTCCATCCATTCTCGATTACCGATTAATAATTGATACGAATCAGGTTCATATATCACAGGTGATTCATTGTTATCAGACAGATTAACCAGACTTGAAGAGCTATTTGAGCTACCAATCAACTCAATTGTAACACCATTAAGTATAAAAGATTTTGCTGTGGGATCAGAGGCCAATATATCACAGCTAAGACCTTTTGTGAGACTTTTGGCAATATTAGTGACTTTACATGACAGTCCAAGACCTGGTAAAGCAACAAATTTATCAATTTTACCCCATCCTTGATCTTGATCTTTGGCTACTCCATCTAATCCAGTAACTCGTTTAACATATGCACAAATTGCATGAGCAATAGGGTGTTCTGAGTGAGCCTCAGCTGTACCAATCAATAAAAGAAGCTCTTTCAATTTCTTCTGCAAATCATTTGAGTTAAGATTTACTTTGTGTGTGAATAAATTTTCCATGAAGAGACAAATTTTGCTAACATTGGGTACTCCTTGGGTTATTGTACCCGTCTTGTCAAAAATAATACATTTCAATTTGTGAGCAAGTTCAAGTGGTTCAGCTCCTTTTATCAGGATACCATTAAGAGCACCAACTCCAGTTCCAACCATGACAGCGGTTGGTGTTGCTAGACCCAAGGCACAAGGACAAGCTATAGAAAGAACAGCCAACGCACATTCAAAGGCATATACATTGATAATTTCATTTTTTGACATATCTCCTTCTTTGCCTCGATAGTTATCAAAAATAAGGGTAGCTTCAGTGAAATGTCCATAAATTAACCATGCAGCTAGAGTAATAATTGAAATTAACAAGATAACCGGAACAAAGAGACCTGCTATTTTATCTGCAAACTGTTGAATGGGTGCTTTATTGGTTTGTGCTTCTTCAACCAGACGAACAATTTGTGACAATGCAGTATCTCTGCCCACATGTGTTGCTGTTAAGATCAATGTTCCCTTTTGATTGATAGAGCCGCCAATAACTGTTGACCCGACCGATTTAGGAACTGGCATTGATTCACCAGTAATCAGAGATTCATCAGTCATCGAGTGACCGTGAATCACTTTACCTAAGAAAAATCAAAAATAAATAAGATATTTGTCAATCTTTAATTTTACATAATAAAAGATAGTTGAATCAATGAAAGACTAGAAGTAGATTAATAAAAAGTTAAAAGCAGAAACCTGTAAACTGGTTAATTGTATTCAAAATAATAAAAGAGTTACGGTCATGTATTACTGATTTGTAATTGAAGGTTTACAATTTCATGGTTATAAAAAAAGTAATTTCAGGAGGAATTGTAACAACTTTCCATGTTTAATTAACATACTGTCAAGAACTACTTTTCACGAAAATATAAAAACAACTCTCTAAATATTGCCTCAACAAAAAATCAAGGTAAATTAATGAGGGTTGCTTTTATTAGTAAAAGTATAGACAGTATTAATTTTAAAAGCAACAACAAATGTGGTTGGTGAAAATAAGAATGCTATAAAATTAACAGTAACTTTACAAACTTACATTTTTAAATGTTATAACACATGACAAACGTCATTTTGTGCTTAACATGATTATAGCTAAACATAAATGATATGATTTTCTATGATGAAATAAAAATTAACATTGGCTAGAAAATGAATAAACCTATGAAGTATTAGTAAAAATTTAACAATAGATGATTCAATTTC
Source organism: Tetranychus piercei (assembly GCA_036759885.1). Classification (NCBI taxonomy): domain Eukaryota; kingdom Metazoa; phylum Arthropoda; class Arachnida; order Trombidiformes; family Tetranychidae; genus Tetranychus; species Tetranychus piercei. The sequence goes on along the minus strand of CM071879.1, from coordinate 20,772,306 downwards.
TAGAAATTTATTGCTAAGATTGAGTTTTAAGCTTACCATCAACTGGTATTTTACTTCCAGGAACAACTTTCAAGTAATCACCACGTTGGACCAATTGAACGTCAATAATTTGTTCGGATATAACTCGCGACTCTTTAGAATCCCATTCAACCAGACAAGCTTCATTAGGTTGTAAGCTCATAAGTTTGGTTAAAGCTTCACTTGTTTTACCCTTGGCAATATGTTCCAACCATCGACCCAGAGATACAAAGATAAGTAACATGGGTGAGGTTTCAAAAAAAGTTTTTGGACTGTGGTCAATATCACGCATTATAAATATAATTACAATAATGACTGAGTAAAAGTAAGCAATATTTGTGGCTAACATTATAAGAACATCCATATTGGCTGTTCGGTGTTTGATTGCTTTGTAAGACTGCACATAAAAATATCGTCCACCGAAGAATTGGCAAGGGGTGACCAGAATGAAGAGAAGTAAATTTTCCAAATTAAGACCATTTATAACACAGCACATCGAATGATGCGATGATGAATTGTGAGACATTAGGAACATATAGTACATCATAACTGCCATAGAGGGTAATCCGAAAAAGAGGTTAAAAAAGAATGAGTTTTTCCATTTTCGTACTTCTTCTCTTTGATTTAATAAGGCCATGTTAATTGATCCCCAATAATCTTGACACGCTTGTGATATGTAACCTTGTTTACGGAGCTCATCAGCGATGTGACGAGGTCCGATCAATTCAGTATCATATGTGAACCTTGCTTTAGAGGTAGATGAAAAAAGAGCAACTGATTTTATTCCAATTGTGTTTCTAAAATGATTTTCAATTGTTTCTAAATCTTTGGCAGCCATTCCTTTGATAACAAAGGTTATCTCACAGTCGGAAGAATTTTCATTATAATCATGGTTAACTTCGGTGGGATACCCTAAATCATCTATGTAATCGGAAATATTTTCCGGTTTTGTTAGGTTTGGGTCATATTTAACTTCTGCTTTTCCAGCCAAAAGCGATACAAGAATACCATGAACACCTAGAAAAAGAAGGATAAAAATGAAGAGATTAGATCAGTCAAGAGCTTGTTCTTGATCATTCACTGTTGAGAGTCATGTTTTTATCAATATTTTATCGACAACTCGACATAGGAAAAATTGGAATTGGTTTTTCTAGGTTGGGGAAATGGTAAAAAGAATATTAACAGAGAGAAAAATATTGAAAAATAAACGTCCATTTACCTGGCAGTTTTTTGACACATTTTTCAATATGTTCGACACAAGAAGCACATGTCATACCACGAATCATCAAACAACATTTCTTGGAACCATCATAGTTGTTGATATTTATTTGCACACTGTTATCCATTTTTAATTTGTATTGTGTTAAAGATGAGGTGAAATATCGGTCGTTTATTGTGTAAGAAAACGAAATGGCATAGTAGTTGAACTTGGGACACTGATTGTTGATGATCAGGATAGATGATGAATAAAGATGGTAAAGGATGATCTATTCACAAGAGGCAAAGAGATAATGTGATATAAGGCGAAACAGAGTAGAAAAAAATTCATACAATAATCTATCATTAGTGAACTAAATATGAATAATTGAGGGTTAATGAGCTACAAATCATACATATACTGTAAATATCGAAAAAGACAGACTAGATTCAGTGAAAAGGTTAAAAGAAAAATATCATATATACAGATTGTAGAAAAGAATGAAAACGAAACTAAATATACATAACACAATAATAATTGTCTTTGTGGATAGTTGAAAGTGGTTGAATTTGATACAATGAAATTAGGTATCAGTTAATTATCAAGATGAGTCAAAATTTGCCGATGACGATGGATAAACAAAAAATGAAAGATTAGAGAGATAGAAGGTTAACAGAATGGAAAAGATTATATACCTTAAGCGAACAGAAAACTGGTAACAGGATTGGTCAAGACGAGTTATTCATTTGATTTCATTTCATTTGATGGACAACTGTTGATCAACTAATAATTAACACATATTGAGATCAATTACACATTTAACAGAGATTATCTGAGCGCCATCTCAATTCAAAAAGACATTATTACTCATTGGTTTACGAGATGGAGATGAAATGAAAAGCAACATCAATGATTTATCGTTTTGATGAGAGGTTCAGATGAATTGTTACCTTAAACACCAAATGGATGTGGGTAATACTAGAAATGTTGACAAAGCTGATATCCACAATTAATTATAAACGAGATAATTTGTACATGAATAATGGCAACACAAAGTAATTTACTTCATTATGACATTATTTCATTTATAGTTTTCGTTGGAACAATTTTCAACATTTGATAATGTTCTTAAGAATATAAGAACCAGAATTATCCTTGGTTCAATTGAGTAAACGTCAATTTCAAGTCAGCTGACAAGTTTACTATTTTACACGGATTATCTTTCTAAAAGGTTTAATTATGAATTTTATTTTATTACATTATATACAATATCGTTATTATTTTTTTAACCTAGTTTAAGTGATAATTGATTTAATTGGCTATAATCTGTAGTAATTTTTACATGGATTACCTCCTACAGGGAGATAGGACTATAAAAATACCAAAGCATAGCATTGTAAGTACAGTTGGTTAATTTAATCAAAAGGCAACACTCGACTTTCATTCGATTTAATGTTATTCATTTTCAATCCTTATTTCATCATGATCTTTATTTTATCATGGTTTAGATTGGATGTGAAAATTACTAATCGAGATAAATCATTAAATTTATAAATATTTAATTGATATTTAATATTTAAAGACCAATACTGTAACTTGTTTATGTCCCTTTAATCCTTTTGTTTATATTTTACGGCAGACGATTTCTTAATTGCTGTAATTAGAAAAATTGCAATATAATTGCAATATTCTAAATCAGAATCATTTACGTACATGTATTTATAAAAGGTAAATTGTTGAACATTTGTTATCAAGATTGAGGAAAAGTGTGACTTTTAGTATCAGCTGTTACAATGTTGTTGTTTTTGCATTTGGCCAAGACAAGCTAAAAACCTTTAATCAATCTAGTTTTAGTTTTTTATTGTTGATTTTATTGTAGATTGTTAATTGTCAATGAGATAGTAAGTGATAAATATGGGTGCTTTATTTGGCAAACACAAGAGAAGTGTTCCTAAAGTAACTGAACAGGATCGAGCCGTACTGGTGAGTATTTTAGTGCTTTTGTTTTTTTTAGAATTTTTTTACGATCAAATATCCTTTGATATTAGTAGTACCATTTAGATTATTTATATTAATTTATTTTCTATTTTATTATCTGTTCCTTTAGCAATTGAAACAGCAGCGTGATAAAATCAAGCAATATCAAAAAAGGATTCAAATTAGACTTGAGGATGAACGTAATTTGGCTCGTCAATTGCTTCAAAATGGCCAAAAGGAGTAAGAGCTAATCTAAAATTTTATTTTTGTTATAATTGAGCTATCATTGATTCTAATTTTCTGTTCATTTCTCTAGCCGAGCTCTTACAATATTGAAGAAGAAGAAATATTTTGAAAATCTTATTGCCAAACATGATGAACTTTTAGATACATTGGAGAAATTAGTTGATGACATTTCTTTCGCTCAAATAGAAGTCCAAGTGGTTGAAGGATTAGAACAAGGAAATAAAGCTTTGAAAGAATTGAATAAGATATTGTCAATTGAAAGAGTTGAGACTATACTTGAAGAAACCAGAGAAGGAATAGAAAAACAAAGAGTAAGTTGCTATGATTACATATTTATCTCCTTCCTTTTGCTAATTTTATTTTATTTAACTTATCTCTCAGGAAATTGATCAACTAATTGGCGGAACATTCAGTGAAGAAGACGAAGTTGAGTTGTTAGAAGAATTGGAACAAATTGTCAAAGAAGTTGATGCCAATGATGAAGATCTCAAATTGCCAAAAGTTCCAAAAACTGAGCCTAAAGGTTTGAAAATTAATTATTTCATCTCAACACCATTTTTTAACCGATTGAATCTTCCAATTTTTATTTAGATATTGAAACTGAAGAGGAAGAGAAAGTTACAAATGAACCTAGTAAAAGACAAAAACAAGCCCTGCCTGCCAGTTAATTTTTTTGATTATCCTCTAATGATTTAATCAATTGTCATCATGGTTTATCAGCTCTAAAGCTCTTTAAAGTTCCATTGGACGATAATCATGTCTAAATTTAAGTTTTGGCCAATTTCAGCTGCATCATCTGATTTGAACCCAATCTAAATGTATAAAACTGATTTATATAAATAATCATGCTATTTGATAGTGTCACTATTTAATTTTGTATACGAATGATTTTTTCAGTCTTGTCAAGTTTTAAACATTTTGATTGTATTTGTAAATGTCAGTTCACTTAACCAATAAATTTATAGTCAAAATAAAATGAAATTGATTACATACAAGTCAATGTTTCGAATAAAATTTTTTGTTGTCCATCAACCCAAAAATCAGCGAATCAATTGTGTCTCTTCATCTTTAATTAAAATATAGCAATTACAATTAAATTAATATAATTTATTTACGCAAAAAAACTTACGTGTAGAGTTGAAAAGTCATGTGACCAATGTCAGCTGTAAGGAGCATAAGAGAACTTTGAGAAAATATTTCATGAATCCTTTTTTCACTAAAAACTAGTTCTAGAGTTCATTTTGCTTTAGCTTTACATAGAAACAATGTTTGTCTGTTTTTTGTTTTAATTTTTATTTTCTATTTATTCTACAGCTGATGGTAATGGACATTTGACCATTATGAATAAGCTTAAAGGCTCCGTATTTAAAAGAGCCAATAAACGTTTAGATGGTATTTATTGAAGTAGATAATGTAATACCGTGTCCGGGTTGAGATAGGGTTGTAACATTTTCTTTTTTGATTTTTCCATTGGTCATCGATAATTTGTTTCATTCTTATTATTTATTTATTTATTTATTTATGTGTAGTTTCGACTATCACCTTACATTGTGTTCATTTTCAAATTTGTTTCCCTCATTTTTATACAATCTCTATGTTGAAAAAGTTATTATTTTCATAAACGGTAAGCGTGGTATATGCTCTTATCCACATCCACCTTTTTCTACTTTGAAAGAAAAAATTTTTATTCTTTTTTTGGTTCACCCTCAAACATTTCTTCTTCCATGTGATGTCTACTCCTAGGGTATTAGAATAGATTTATTCAATAGACATGAGTCCTCGTCGTCGACGATTACCCAATGGAACTGCTAACCGGATAACTAAGGAAGATGTTGCCGTACTCTTTAGACGAATTAAAGGACCTGTTAGTGATAAATCCCTGAATGATTTGATGAATAACGATTTTGTTCGGGATGATGTGATAAATAATTTTTTCCATATTCTCAAAACCCATGCCCGAACCTCACGGGGCACTAAAAAGTTTCAGTATTTTGACCCCCTTTGGTTTGATGTGTTCATCCGCAACCAAGGAGCTTTTCAGGAACGAATCTCATCATGGATTGACGAGGAAGGTTTAGGTGTTATTAATATGTTTCCTATTTGTATTAAGAAACATTGGATTGGTGTCTATTGTATTTCGGGTGAAGGTACTCTAAATCTTTTCGATCCATTGGTTAATTTTCTCAATATAACTACCCTTCGAAGAAGTAAAGTACTTGAATATGTCAGTTCATTTTTTCCCAATTATGAACTTCAAAGAACAACCGTATTACGCCAAGAAAATGACCGTGACTGTGGAGTATTCTTAATGTTGGGAACATACAAATTGGTTATGAAAAGAATTGAATGTCCATCTCAGATTGATGTAGACACGGTGCGACCTGTTATTAAAGAAGTTCTTATCTCTCAAAGTTTGGTTCCATTAGAAAGATGGTGGAGCAATTTGTGTCAGCCAAAGCCCATTGTTTCACCCTCAATAAAAAGTGCACTAAGAAGCCAAAAAGCAATCAAAACAGAGATGAATTCAATAAACGGAAAGTCTGAAGATCAAGTGAATGGTATCAATGGCTCTGTCAAGAGAAGTAACAAAGAGATTAATAATGACACCACCGAAGTCTTGAATGGAAGAAAGAAAGTGAAAAAAGACAAGAAAAAATCTCACTGAAAAGAAAAGACATGTTTTTAAATAATTTTCTTTAAACAAAAGCAAGAAAAAAAACGCAAATCGTTTTCATTTCACCAAAGAGTTTATCATGCAATTTATTGGACCCGATAGATTTTTCTAAATAATTTGTATTTGTAAGAAAATATTGACGTAATCAACGCAACAAATTATTGCAAAAATGTGATTTTAAAGGCGATATTTTAGTAAAACTGATATCTTTTTAAATTCTATGAAACATTACCAAACAAAAATTGAACAAACATCAAACCACATCGTCCTCATACAAGTAAATCATCATTATCATTAAATTATTTTTTGTAAATGATAAAAAAATTCTAATTTCAACTCGTGATAATTTGGTGTAAATCTCATTGCAACAATATTTGGCTATATCTCACAAGGGAAGGAGTCTAACTGGTACGATTCAAATCGAGAAATTTCATGATAAATTTGTAGAAAAAAGTTAAATAACATGTTTGGCAAAGTACAAGAACCTGAAAATTTTCGCTACAATTTTTATCAGAATTTGTGACTAACCAGCCCCATGTTAATTGACTCAACATAGAGTGGACTTTATTGATGAATAAGTCTGTTTCAATCATTTTTTTTGTAAGCTCAGTCCATTACATAGACCTGGTTGACTTCGAATTCTAATCAAAATTGAAGCAAAAATTTGCAGTTCTATTACTTTACCAAACATGTTCTCCAACTTAATTCTATAATATCATTTACTCATGAAATTTCTCCAATCTAATCGTGCCAGTTAGGCCCTTCCCTTGTTAGATACATAATAGTCAATTCCTTAGAACCGAATGGTCTTATCTTCAATAACGGGCAACTTGGATGGAATATCCTAAAGTCATTAATTTCAATTTGCTTCTTCTAAGATTGTTAGATTGAGGTCATATTTGATTCCTACTTCAACCACTCTTGTATTTAAGAAGAAAACTTGCTCTTAACACCTAGAAGATAGAAAATAAAACGAAGATCGAGATAAAACAGGAAAGATTACATTGACAGAAATCAGTGAAGAGATTAATGTTCTTGATCAATTATTGTGAAAAGTAATTACTAATTAGTAATTACTTTTATCGACTTTATTGATAATATGATTAGGGAACGACATTATTGTTCTTCTCTATGGATTTGCAGAAAGAATAAAATGCATTGAATATAGTAAAAATCAACGTTGATTTACCTGAAATTCTTCAGTAATTCGACAAATAGTAGCAAAATCTCTAATCATCAAAGATTTTTTAGTTTATTAATCACTATTATCACATATACTTGAGAGCAAGCAGTACATATCCAAAAATATAGAGAGTAAATTAGTTTAAAGGTTGAATATAAACTCTTTACACGAGAACGCAGTTGTAATTCAAACTGCCTTGATGGATTAATTAGAAGATCACAATGAAATTAGATAACATTATTCAATTATAAAAATGTGTTGAATTGTTCGGTTAGTACATTCGAATCACAATGAAAGATTAATGAAAGGTGATTATAATCAATCAATTATTTTATTGATCGTTAATTCTTAGAAATCTAACCTCTTAATTCAGCACAAAATTGAGGACAAGTGTGTCTTCTAGCAGCATCTGTTAAGATATTTGTTTTGGCTCCAGTTTTATTGGTAGTTTTTAATTCTTGATTTTCAAATATTTGTTGATTGTTAATGAGATAGTGCATGGTAGAAATGCTTTAGTTGCCTCAAAAGAAGTGTTATTGAAATAATTGAACTGATGAGTATTTAGTGTTTTTTATTATGATTTGAATAATTTTCTAACGATGCGGTCTTTTCTGATTAAATTAAATTTGAATAAAAAATTTGCTCCTGATATATTCCGTTGCTCGTATATTAGACTTATTAACAATTTGTGAAAAAGCGCACTGGATTGAGAGTATCTCAGATCAATTGCATTAAACTATTAAATCTTTTTTTTCTTCCAAGTGATTTTTAAGTTTAGATGATTATCATTTCAATTTTTATCATTTGTTTAATATGCCTTTTCAGTATTTCAAAGAAAAACTTGAAATTCTTGTCAAGATGATATTTAAGATACGCGGTTTGAATCTTTCTTTGGTTTGAATAAATGGCATTGTATCAAGTTACAAACTAAATTTATGTTAGTTAACAATAAGGTTTCAAATAACTCGAGTCTTTTGCTCGGACATTTACCTGGTCAATTTCATTTTCATCATCTGATTAAATCCATTTTGGATCGTCATCAAAATAATTGAAAACTAATTATGGTATTCGATGAAATTATTTCATTTTGTAAGAGATGGACATTCATGTCATGAAAAAAACTAAATATTTTGATTATATGGATATAAATTGAACTGTTTAATAAAAAATTGATGACAAAATTAGCATCAAGTATTTCCCTGTTAACAATCCAATCCATAATTTGTTTATTATGACAGTCTCTTTATAAACTGCTCATCCATCATGGATGCCAACTAAATTAAGATAATATTTAAAAGACATTACTTCAAATGTAGGAGGGTGAAGCTTATCTGAATGAAATGCATGGTAATGTCAAAAGTCCACTGGTATGCAAACTATGAGTAAGCATATTGATCAATTCTTGCTCAGTACTGACTGATGATAGTCAACAAAATTGACTTAGAAGTCAGAATAGAGTTAATTCAGTGAGTGTATTAAATTATTGATTCAGGTAGCCATCTTTTATCACATGATAACTTTCACCATTGGATAGTGAAACCGAATCGATTCTGATGTTGAAAGAAAATCGATTTCTGAATTCCGATACTTAATTTTTTCACTACTGTCTGCATTACTTATCTTGACAATGACTCAGACAGCTCGTGCGGATGCCATTCGTGTTTTGATTACAATGTTTAGTGCGAAATTTGACTGTATTTATTTCAAAAACCCGGTAGCATGCGAGTCGAAAGAAAATCATGAATAATAAAACGATGAATACAACCGCCATTGATTCAAGTTGAAAGTGGCAGCTTTTGTTTTAATTGCACAATTATACTTCTTTTTGTAGGAATTCTCAAACCGAGTTGCAATTTTTTAGATAAAATTCTTTGAAAAATTGTGATTCTTAATAGTAGACTTCATTCTAACTTGTAAGTCTATTTAACTCAAGATTTTTCATTAAACAAAAGTTTGAGTCAAAATTACCAGAATTTCCAACACATGCTCAGAACCAATATTTCTAGACTCCTGTCTACATTAGATTGTTTTTTTTCTGTTTCAAAGACTCTTTTCATTTTTGTGTTTGCTTTCTCCAATAATTAATTGTGATTAGTTGTGGTTTGTGTTTTTACATCTACTTATCAAACGAAACAAATTAAAACGAAGCAAATTATAGCTAAAGACTCATTAAAAAACAAAACGAAAATAACTCAATCTGAGACATAGTGAACGCCCTTTTTCTTTGCTTAAATTTTTCCTTTCCTCTTTCCTATCTTTTTTATTCACAGTTTTTACTGACAGTCCATTACATGAGAGTACGTGAAATTCACAAATTTTTAAAGTCTCAAAAAAATTGAATGTTTTGGTTCATAGGTTGATTATTTGGTTTTACGTATGGAGATAGACAACATTTGCAAATTATTGCAGAATGTTAAAAATTTACCCTCCACTGGAAATGAGGAGCAATTGAAAAAAGACATTGAGGTGATCATCAATGTACTTCAATGCCCAGTTTTCGGTAGTATTGTTGTTGTCAAAGAATCGTTGGATCGCCTCAAAAGTGAGATAACCAAACATCCTTCCATCCTTCCTCTTGATTTTGACATTGTTCCCGAGACTGGAAAATTAATCTTAAATGTCCCTAACGCTGGAGGTTATATCGACTCGAGTGGTCTAAGGTAAGGACTATCTGTGACTGTGTAACTGTGAGTACTTCAGTATTCTGAAGAATTCTTAATTACATTTGACTATTATTTTCTTTATTTACAATGTTGATATGTTAATTTATTCTTTTGATTTATTCTTGTATTTTTTTCATTTCACAGGGATAGTCAATTGCAGGAAAATGATCACATTTTAGGTTTAGATGGTAAAATATACGAGAATTGTCTCCCACAACTTGATTTATTACAAAAAAGTAATCACGGAATAAGTAATCTCGGATTTTCCCAAGAATCCTGTTTGAGCGACAAGATTGTTCCCAGAGATTACAATCTCAATACAAATGATACCATTGTGAGTGATAAAGAAGACAGCGATAAAATAGGTCAAGATATGGTTTTAACAACAGAGTGGGCTCAAGTTGAATCAATTGATTTAATTAATGAAGACAGTGGCCTTGGATTCGGTATTATTGGTGGACGATCTACTGGTGTCGTTGTAAAGACTATTTTACCTGGTGGATCTGCTGATCGCGATGGAAGGTTACAAATAGGTGATCATATACTACAAATAAATGATGTCAATTTGAGGGGTATGAGCTCTGAACAAGTTGCTCAAGTATTACGTATAGCTGGAAGTGATGTTCGATTAATAGTTGCACGTCCTATTGAACCATCTTCCGATTTTCATGTTCTGCAAAGTAGTGGTCCAGCTGTACCTACACGAATACTTAACGATCCAGAAGCTGTTGAACGTCATTTAGCTTTATATCATCAGGTAATTTTATTTATTATTCAAAAATTTTGTTTCATCATATTTTTAAGACCTATTCATTCATATTTGATCTGATTGTTTCTTTTAGCAAACTTCTGGTAGCATTGGTTCTATTAATTCAGTTCCTTCCATCTCAGCATTTAGCAACCCTTTTCCTCCGGTATCTTTTAACGACTCTGAATCAGGTCTTTTACCAACGATAGATGACTCTAAAACTAAGCTTAATTTAGAGGTGAGTGTTGCAATTTTTTATTTAATTCAACCTTTATGTGGATTGATTAGCAGTTATGAGTTTGAAATGTTTGAATTATTGCAGGTCTCAAAAGCTTGAAAAATATCAAATATTCATGATGAATATAGTAGAGTCAGTCCCAAGGTACTGATTTTGATGATTGATTGACGATGCATAATTGGTTCATTGATATTTTTTATTAGTTTCATTTATCTGCTTGTATTCGAATATCACCATTCAATTATCTGCATCATTAGGCGATAATTCATCTCTGATGAATGAATGAATGTATCTAAGATTTCGTCAATCAATCACATTTAGATACAGGTTATGTATTGTTGATAGTTTATGAACTTCTGTGTATTAATTTTTTATTTTCAAACCGAAAAAACATTGCCAATTAATGAATAGGTTATTATGTTTTCGTTTAATTTATCTTTTAATCTTATCTGCAGTTTTAAGTTGAGTTATTTCATATTTCATAGATAACTTTAGTTTTTCCATCTGCCTGAATCCAATATCTTGCATTCTTAAATAACCGCTATCCACTTTCTGTGTCTAATAAAGCAATTTCAATCACATTATAATCTATACTAGATTTCAAATGCTGAAATGCCAAATTTCTACTGCATTGCAGTATTTTAGTTTATGTTGCATTTTTGCTTCAACATCTAATAATCTTTTCTTAACCCGCTTATGCACTAGGATCACTCTGAATCTGGTCTATATAGAGCTGAAGGAAACAGTCATTCAATGGAAACTATCCCATTACCAGTTAAATCAAATTCAGAGCCATTTATTCAGCAACAAACTCTCTTAAATCTTGAAAATAAGCTCAATTTGGATCTACCAGAAATGGAAACATTTGAGGTAGAGTTAGTTAAAGACCAACAAGGTTTAGGAATCACTATTGCTGGATATGTCTGTGAAAAAGGTACGGTTTAACTTGAATGTTTTTTATTTCTACCTTAATCGATTGAACATTATTTTCTTAACATTAATTGTTTTACACTTTTTTACAGAGGAAATCTCAGGTATTTTTGTTAAAAGCATTGCTAAAGGTAGTGCTGCATATATGTGCCAAAAAATTTCAATTCATGATCAGATTATCGAAGTTGATGGTCGATCACTTTACGGTTATACTAATCATCAAGCAGTTGAAGTTCTAAGAAACACTGGCAAAGTTGTTAAATTAAGATTAGCTCGATATCTACGAGGGACCAAGTATGAGCAGCTCCAACAAGCTATTTCTGATGCCGATATGGAACCACCAATTCTTCCGTTATCAAGAACTAATAAAACCACAATTCAAGTACAGAGTGGCAGTTATCAACAAGAGGATTTACATGATTCCACATTTTCATCATCAATTGTTAGCAATAATCAAATTCCATTTGTTCCTCCTTTAAGTCTTGCCGTTGAAACAGCAGTTATAAATAAATGGTCAGCAGTATTAGGTCCTGAATATGAGATTGTGGTAAGTTATCTATTTATTCTCGTAGTGCTCCCTTTACACATTTTAATTTGATAAAATATAAATTTTAAAATTTTATAAATTTTCAGGTTGCTCAAATTAGAAAGTTCAAAGAAGGTGGAGGATTGGGTATTTCTTTAGAAGGTACGGTCGATCTTGAAGATGGCGAAGAAGTTAGACCTCATCATTATATAAGAGCCATTCTTCCAGATGGGCCAGTTGGTGTTAATGGTTTATTGAGAAGTGGCGATGAAATTTTAGAGGTTAATGGTAAAGAACTGTTGCGGTTGAATCATGGTGATGTTGTGCCTCTATTGAAAGAACTGCCGATGAATGTGTGTATGGTTTGTGCTCGTGTGAAGGTGCCAAGTAATCTGCCATCACCTCAGCTAGACACTGTTGATCTGAGTGCCAATGATATACATTCCATCAAACATGTGAATCCTATGTTAGAGAACCACATGAGTACCACAACAATCTCAGGTGATCGACTAGTCAAAGCTAAATCAGATGGATCTCTTGCCATTGGCGTGTCAAGCTCGGTCGATTTGGCTAAAATGAAATCTCGTTCCTTGGAGCCTTTAACAGGTCTTGCTATGTGGAGTAATGAAGTTCAAGTAATTGAACTAATCAAAAGTGATCGTGGTCTAGGCTTCAGTATTCTTGATTATCAGGTAGATTTTTATGTCCATTTTTTCATTGTTCTTATCATTTTATCTTTTATCTTGTGAAAAACTCACACCTTTTTAATGCTGCCTATTTTTAACTCATTAGGATCCTCTGAATCCACATGAAACTGTAATTGTCATCCGAAGTTTGGTTCCTGGAGGAGTGGCTCAGCAAGATGGTCGATTGATTCCTGGAGATAGGCTGTTGTTTGTAAATGATATCAGCCTTGAGAACTCTACTCTAGATGTTGCGGTGCAAGCGTTGAAAGGGGCTCCTCGAGGTGTTGTGCGGATTGGTGTTGCTAAGCCCCTTCCTCTTCCAGAAAGCTCAAACTCTTCCCAGGTGAGTGACACTAATCGTTATGTCACTCGATCAATTCCAACACCTTCTTGGGGAGAGAGGGGCTTAGATTCGACCACCAGTAATCAGTATAGTGGTAACTGCAAACACTCCTCATACCATCAACTACCATCTTACACTTAAAAAAATGACAAAAAGAAACAGGCATTAATCATTTAAATCTATCAGCATTTCTTGAAAGATAATCTAATTGAAATGTTTTAATATTATTATGAGAGTTTTTTTCTTTTTTTGGATAAAATTGTAAAGGGTGTAGCATTTAATTCGGTCTAAAAAGGTTGAGATTTACCCAGTTTCACTGGTATCTATCGAAATAATGGTAATCTCATCTAATTTTTAAATTTTATCAGGTCAGCTGTCTTATATCTATCTCCACCTTTTTGTACCAAGTTAAGTGTTACACCCTTTATATCTAATAGCATTAGTCAATAATTATGACAATATGAAGAGCTAATTCAAAAACATAGAATTGCACGAAACTAAGTTCTGCATTTAGTCAAGTTAATTTTTGGTTGCTATTTCCATTAACAAATCAGGTCATAACGAGATATTTATCTTACAAAATTCTCGATTATTGAACAAAACTTTAATCTCCTTTTATATCCACAAAGAATCAAGCATTTAACCCAGAATAACTCATGATCAAAACTGCAATCAAAAATTAATTCACTTTTTCGAATGTCAAAATAATTGAATCTGAGCTGCTTTCTCCCTCCAATTTGTTAACTTGCGTCAAGTTTACTTACGATAATCAATTTTGATTGTATGGATAGTAAACTGTATGGATTTTTCATTTATAAGTTCGCACATTCGCTTCTTTATGCATCATTTTTTACAATGTTAAGTTGAGGTCAGTGTTGATGTGCAATTTTTCTGCACCAATATGTTTATTCTGTTAATTTTGTAATTGGAATCTCTCTTTGTTCTCAATCCTTTCTCTCAACTAATAATGTTATCTTTATTTTCTCACATTTTCAATTCTTTCTCTTACACTTTCTCAATTTTCTGAGTATTAATTCCTGTCTATTTGCTATTGCCTTGCGTGTTTGCTGACGCATAAAAGCTTTTTTTCTCATAGCCTTTACATATTTCAGCTTTCTCTCCTTTGTCTCACTCAATTTATCAATCTTGTTACTCTTTTCTTCTTATTAATCGATAATTTTAAGCCTAACAACACAACTTATGAGTAAGACTATTACTAGCTGTACTTATAACTCGACTGCTCAACTCAACAATGATTTAGCTAACAATTTACCAACAGAAACAAATTGTGATGTTTTACATTAGAAAATACATTTCTTATTTCAAAGGAAAACAAAAGGCTTATTCAGTTATACATGAATCCATGATAATATATTACATGTATATTGATGATTGCGATGAAAAAGGGATTAATTTAAAACTGCAAATGCATCAAAATTAAGGCTACTTCGTCCAAATTTTATCATTAATATTATATCAGTTTACCTCTTTTTTATGTTTTTTCATGGAATCTCTTTATTCTCTATTGATTTGCTGTGAAATCTCGAACAAAATGCAAAATATTCAAATAAATTGAAGCATTTATTGTTTACCTTATATTAATGTCCTTTTGATGAGTATCATTTTGGACGATATATCAATTTTTCCCCTCCTTTTGAAACAAAAATGACTGATCTCTTCACGTAATCAAAATAAATTCAATTAATCCTAATTGAACTCAATCAACTTACTTACCGGGGTTTACTGGTGTTCGTCTCTGTCTCTCTCTCACTCTCTTCAACAAATCAACGTGAATTAATCGATAATTAATTTAATCTCGCGATCTTTTAACGTAATTGAAGTGTTAAACCTAATCATCGGTTTTAGGTTTGTAGCTGAACAAAAAAAACAAAAAAAAATGATCAATTGTGTGTTCAAGGAAAACAATCGATAATGTAATTTCCTGATGATTCTGATCATTTGATGACTATCTTAATGATCAACCATTTTCAAATTATTTTTTACAACCTTTTATTGTCCTAAAATTATTCAATAATCGGATTGAATCAACAAACTATTCAATTTTTTCACTATATTTCAGTCTAAAATAATGGAAGCTCTTGAGGCTAAACATTTTGATGTTAAATTACGAAGTAACGTAGACAAATCAATTAATTCCAGTGTAATATCTATTGAACCATTCCACGATGACGCAGATGATCATTTTAAGGTTTGTTCAATGAATATCATGACCAGAACTACCAATTGCATGCTAATCATTTTCAAATTTAGAAAACAAAGCATGTACCTTTACTAATCACATTTCCTTATCCCATTACTTACTACCTACTATTAAAATATTTATTTGATTATGCTTTATGCATTATTTTTTTAATAGTTGTTCACTTTTGTTATCATTTATCCATTATTATTTGTTAAATCAAAATGACTTACGGTTTTTGTTTTTGTTCTGCTTTATTAGGAGCTTTGCTATCAAGAACCCAAAGAACCAGCAATTTCATCAAGCATTGGATCCATTCCAGATCGTTTCGCTCACTCAGCTCCTCCAAACTCTCTACCCTTTTCACCCTTTGTTTCTGGCGATTCCCTCCTTATATCATCTGATTCAAGATCATCAACACCTTTAGACTTTGGTTTTAATTCACGAACTCCAAGTGAAAACATTGACCCAAGTCTTTCAGTTATATTACCATTACCTTCAGCCTTGGAAAGAACAATCAGAATCAGAAAAGGCAATGATCCGCTTGGTAAGAACTTTTGATTGCCCAATAAACCTTATCATAATAATGGACAGCTTGAAGGATTGCATTCCAAGAAAACTGTCACAATCAGATGATGTCTGTTAACTTTATAATTGACCAATTTATCCAACTGTAAACAGCATTCAACGTCACAAATAGTTGATAAACGATGCAAAACTCTTTAAGTGAAAAGGCAAAAGATGTCCAACAATTGTCCATTTAACCAGAAAATTGTCATTGGATTTTTACCATTTCCACTAAAATTTACCTTTTTCATTTTACAGGCCTTACATTAGAGTTAGCTGATCGAGGTATCAATGGTCTTGTTGTCAAAGCTTTAGCTCATCATGGAGCCATTTACAAAGATGGACGAGTTCAATTGGGTGATTATTTAGTTGCCATTAATAATGAAAGTTTACGAAATGTCACAAATTCACAAGCTCGAGCAGTACTTCGTCGAGCTCAATTATTAAGCACAGATATAAGGTAACTTATTGAACAATTTTTACACTTGTTCACAAAAGGATTGAAAACTAAATCATTCATTTCTCTCTTTCTTCATAGTCTCAAATATGTTCCTGCTGGAGATGTTTCTGTTCACAAACAATCAGCCTTACTCGCTTTACAGCACAATCAAATGCCAAATAAAGGACGAGAATCGCCATTACTTGCTTTAATACGTCGTACACCATCACCCAGGTACATCTAAATAATTAAATTATTATTTAACCTCACCAGTTCAAGTTACATGGCAATTGAAATGCGGACAAATTACTTTAATCTAATTTGGATCCACTGTTATTTCATTGTTATCATCATCTATTGCATCTTCACCAATCAATCCACAAATTCTCTTATAACCTTGTTATTAACTGTTCTTGATAGGATTCTTATTGCTTTATTTTCTTCTCTGTCTCTAAATTTTACTGATCATTGCGTTCTTTCCTTTCTCACACTTCCAACATTCTTGATCCTTTTTCAATAAGATTTATTGAGAATATTCATCTTTTCATTTTCCTCATTGAATCCATAAAACTTCATCATAGCCTGTTCTATCTTTTACCTTTGCTATCCTTCTTTCAAATCTCTCTCTTCTTTTCTCTCTCCTTTTCTCTTTCACATGTCATCCTTTAACCAAAATATTTTACCATCATTTTTCATTTGCTTCCCCATTATGTTAACCAAACTTGTCATTAAGGATCTTTCACTTAATTTCACCAGAAAATAACGTTATTAACAATTACATCAACCCAATCTAACTCTTAATTAACAATTAACAATACTCTTTTTCTTTTTTCCTATTCCTTTCCTATCAAAATTTGCTAACCAACAGGAGATATCCTAAATATTATCGGTAGGCTCCGATTTATTAGGAAAATATTTTTGTCATTATTTGCAAACCTTTTTTATGTTCATTATTTTATCTTTTTTCATTATTTCATATTCATTTCAATTAATTCTCTTCTTATCATTGTGTCTCAAAGTTCACCCTATTTTGGATCAAGAAGAAGTGAAAGTGATTCCGAGGAAAATCTTATTTCATCGGATACTTTAGTTCAATCATCGTGTCCACAATTACATACCAAACAATCCTGCTGTTCACTTGACAAAAGTAAATCAGATTCACCGGACATTCATTCATCATCACCTGAGATCTCAATTAAACATCAAGGTCCATCAACAATGACGGAAATTGATTCATTACCTTCATCTTCCAATAAGATCGAAACAATTGATTGGCTCAATAACAGTACCATATCGAGAAGTGCTTCCTCCGAAATAACCCAAGCACAAGGTTGTTATCTTGGTTCAAAATGAATTAATCATCCTGTAATATTGTCTAACTGTACTAATCAACAATTAATCATCCAAAAATTTTATATAATTATCTAATCCCGAAAAAGTTTTGCAAAAATGTTCAAGAGTTTCGTCTACTGGTTAGCGGCAAAAATATCTATACTAAATTGCTAACCCCTGATCCTTTCATTCAGTCCTAAATATTGATCAACAGATTTTAGTTTAAACCATTTTAACGCTTCTTTTCTATTTCTTTCACGCTTATATCATTTTTGCATATCTTTTCAATTTTTAACAGACTAATTTACTAACTTTTCAATTTAATTTCTGTCTGCCTTATAAGGCTTGTTTTAAATAATTGATTTTTCCAACTTTCATTTCTCTTACTTTAATTTGTGACTCATGAAAACTTAAACTAATGTAAATTTCTCCCTGAATGTTTCCATCCATTGAAAGAGTTAACTCTAGAAGGTTATCAACTGAATTTGAAATGTATCAACAAGGAATCTGATTATTTTCAATTGAAATTTATGGCCAAATTTAAATGGCTCTACACACAGTAAACATTTTTAAATTGCTTTTGATATATCTTTAGCTGTTGACTCTTTTAATGTAAAGAAATGCTATTTTTTGTCGACTCACGATTTTTCATGCCAATATTTTTCTACGTTTAATTTTGTTTCATTTCAGAACCACAAGTGCCTACCAATGAGCTTACACTAGGTTATCTAGGATTAGCAACTCGAAGCCATTCAGCAATTAATTTATCAAATAGCAATACTTCCAGTTCAAGTGTGACCACCGTTAGTGGCTCATCAACATTGGCTCGTCAGTGGGGTTCACCTCGAACTATTGAATTAACCCGTGAACCTGATCAAGGTTTAGGCATCTCCATTGTTGGTGGTAAAGTTGACCTTTTCAATTTATCACCAGGCCATTCAATCGGTGGCATTTTTGTGAAAAACATTCTTCCTGGAAGCCCGGCTGCCAAAAGTGGTCTTCTTAAGCGAGGTGATCGTATTCTTGAAGTAGATGGTAGAGACTTGCGTGAAGCAACCCATGATGCTGCCGTTGAAATCATTCGAAGTGCTCAAAATCCAATAAAATTTGTTGTTCAATCTTTACTTCCCGTGCCCCGTGAAATAATGGACGATGTTGAACTATCATCATCCCAAAAAGCACCTGAGGCTGTCGATACATCTTCCAATGCTACCCTCGCTGCAATAACTTCGGTAACCGATGAAGATTGTCTCAGTGAACGGGATAATACACGATCTGAAGAGCTTACCTCATTACCAAAAAGTACCTCTGAATCATTAAGACCCTTTGAAGGTTGGATTCCGCCAAGGACACCTTCACCAGTAATCATTCAACCTGGATTGGATGATGAAGCGCTTCAAGAAAATCAAGCTCAACTTGAAGCTGCACGAATATCCCAATTTAAAAGTGACGAACCCGATGAACCATCGGAAGAAATGATTGTTAAAAAATTGACCAAAACTAAAACAGTTTCTCTTGCTTCTGAAACAACTGAAGACTCAGATTCGGAAGAGGAGGAAATCAATGTGAGAGATACCAAAGGAAAGGTTTTCTCGGCCAAAGGTGTTGAGGTAAAAATCAATTGACTGCAAGTTGGATATTTAATATAATAAAACTAAATTGAAATCTTTCATTGTTTGACCAGATTGACCGGACGAGTGCTGGTAACATTAAACTCGCTCCAGGTGAAGTTGACGAAGAAGAGGATGAATTTGGTTATACATTAAGTAAGTCACTAATTGAATTTATTTTGAAAACTCATTCACATTGACCATATAATCCGAATTGATATACATCATTGTAAATTGTTATTGAAAGTTATCAGTGCAGCTTTTGCTTTCATATCACAATTTGACAGCATTGATGATAAACCATTACTGCATAATTTTTACCATTACTCATCAATTTGTGCAATCAATCCCTGTTTTGATTATAACTTTGACATTTATACAAATCGATAAATTGTATATTCATTAACCTGATTTAAAAAATCAATCTCCATGCAAATTGGATTCATCTTGAATAAGTTTAGATTGTTGACTGAATGCATTTGAATTTTCTTTCTGATTTACATCATATGCAGGTAACCAATCAAATGAGAACCCAAAAATTTTGCTCCAATTTAATAGATACATTGAAATGTTTCAAAATGATTTAATCTGGGTTAATCTTTTGTTTATTAATCCAAATAAGGATTAGTAAACAAAAATCTATTTGGGTTAACCAAAGATTTACCCATTTCAATCTAGCTTTTCATTGAGTGTTTTTGAAAAATCAAACCAACAAAAGTAAAGCTTTACAAAAATGATTTCACTTATTTTTCTCTTTTCACATTTATTCATATATCGATCAATTTATACAGAAAAAAACATCAGCAGATTCAGGTTGGTAAAAAATAGCTGCATTTGTTTTGTTTCTATTCTCATGCAATGAGAAACTGAACTGAAAACTAAACTGAAAATAAACTAAATTGATTTCAATTATATTGTTTTTCAGTTTATCTTCAACCCTCTTTTTCATTTACTTGCTCTTTTATTGATTATCAATGTTAAACCCCTCTAATATTTCAACTAGAAAAATCTAATTACATGAAAGACTTACTGACACATCGTCTTGTCTATTACTTTTAATCAATTGATTGTCTTCTTTCAACTCATTATTATTTCCTGAGCATGTTCTCAGCATCCGAATACACTTGAGTATTTCACAGTTTATCAATCCTAATTCATCTCTTTCTGCAAACTTGACTGGTCAACAAAACAATTGATAAAACCAGAAATATCATTTCATTCCCATTGATTATGTGATCAGATAAATCAGCAAGAATCATCTCCATTACAATGGATATTTGTTATTTCAACCATTAAACAGATTTTACGGTTACTAATTTTATTATTTTTAAAGCAGTTTAGAAGCAAAATAAATCTCCAAAATATTAAACAGAAGTATCAATCAATGTTAACATCATTCACTATTTAGACTCTTGTAATAGTTTTGATAGCAATCTATTTTAATATTGCAAGGGTTTAACATAACCTTTCAGTTTAACAACGCAATGATTGTACTCTTTAACAATTGTTTATTGATTGACTATTACTCAACTATATTTGACTTTGAACACTATTTTTGTGTTGATTGTAATGATTTGGCCTGTCTATTATTTTAATATAAATTCATGAATATGTAATTTAATCAAAGATTCTTGATATCGATTGAAATTGTTGATTGTATTTACGTTAAAATAACAAAAGGAAAGTCAAAATAGATTGCCCAGATTTGTGTGAACAATTGAATCTTCATGTTAATTCAGCAGTCGCAGGAAAAAATAAAACATTTCAATTTGCACAAAAAACAAGTGAAAAAACAACTAAATGACAGTTTCCCTATCAAATTACTTGTTTAATTGTCTAATGCTTGTTAATTACTTATCAAATTACTGATTTCATGGTAAATTTTACCGTTCACTATATTTTATAACAATTTATCTAATTTACCACACTTTGACCAGTAATTAAACAATTGTTTTACTTTAAATAATTCAGCATTTAGTGATTTATTTTGTTATCCAAAATCATTGTGTTTACATATTGTTCAATCTGACTTTGACATTGACATTGATTTAGTATCATAAGAATCATTAAGAATTTCTTGGAATTAATTCCAAGAAAACATTATCATGTTAACAGTGCCAAATAATAATGAAATTGTTGTTACTTTTTAACTTGCATTATTATTTTTCATGTGCATTTTAGACTAAATAAACAACTGTGACTTAATTTGATTCCCATTCAATCAAGAGTTAATTAATTACTCAGATGATAAAATTGTGATCAAATCATTCAAGTTGATTACATTTAAGTGGCATTGAAAAGATTGAAAATTTCATCACAAATACTCTTCACTCAATTGTTTACCCATTGAATAGCAGTAAATTTTTTGAACCATGATGATCAAATCTTGATTCAATGATGAATAAGTCAATCAAAAGAGTTCAAAAACAAAGACCTAAGCCATTAGAAAATGAGCCTTTTGTCAGGGATGCTTCAGTGTGTGTCAGATTCATACAAGTAGCGCTCGTTCTTTGTTTGCAGATAACATAGTATTTAAAGACCACCTTCATTATGCAGTCCTTCAATGAATACGATGAGAAATTTGAATTCGGGATTTTGTATGGATTGAACGAAATGCGATAAAATGTGTAGATTATTCGTCAAAAAACGTGGAGCCAAAAATTGCTGAACTCATTTGAAACTCTGCGAATGGGTTCTTTACCTTTTGAATTGTGACTGGGTTAACTGAACCAACATGACAAAGATAATACACACTTGGAAGCATAGATACATGTCTATCAATGAAGGTTTCAGAATTTCTCTTAATATGATAAAATATGGTTGCTTCATTTCTCACATTTTCAAGCCTAAAAATCTTTCATTGAAACTTGATTGAGATAAATTTGGTAAACACCTGAACTAAACATTCGTTCAAATGATTGTATTGTTTACATTTATTCGGAGTGTTTTGAATTATGACTATTACAAATAAAAATTGACTTTTGCATCATATCTGATTCGATCGAATAAATAACTTAATTTAATATCAGCAATTTGCAAATTCACGCATATTTTAATGATTTCCATTTCAGTAAGCAGGAAAAAATGCGTATTTTCAATTTTATTTTGAATCTCTGGTGAAACATGATGCAATCAAAAATTGTTCAAAAGATTTTGATTCAACACAGAATCAGTTGAACGATTTTAGCTCTTCTTTGAATCGGTATTAATTTATAACTATACATCGGGTATTCACCAAATTACTTTCTGAATCGATCAAACTGATGATGAAATTCATGATAAAACTGGTGAATAAAAACACATTGTTTCTTATAAACATTATCAAATCAATAATAAGACACTTATTTGTGAGTATATATCCGGCCGTGATTGAGAGACTTGAAAATCAAGGTTAATCACTGTCATAAACGTATTAATAATTTCAATCAAGAATAATGACTATATTATGTATCATGGTTGCAGTTTATTTCCCATTCATGTTAAAGATAAATCATCTTAATCATCAACTCCTAACAAATTAACTATCTAATTAGCTTTTGATGTCACAAATTTATTGCCTCAACATTTCGCTCTAACAATGATTATAAGATGTAAAAGATTCTTTTTGTTTAAGTTAATGAATCAAGAATCGATAAATGCAGGGTAAATTTATCATTCTGATATTAAGTCTTCTGTAAGCTTAAATTTTCAGTCTTTCCGTTTCTCACCCTGAACATTGCCTGCTTTCTTAAAATGCATATCAGTTCCATATCATTCCGGTGATTGATTAGGATTGTATATTTAACTATTAATTTTTATCCGTAGACAGTTATTAATTATCCAATTTCAACATCGTTTAACTTAATTAATTAGTCATAATTACTTTGGATTAGTTCAATATGAACAAATATCGTTTGACATTTTATTTTGTTTTTCATTCCATGTATAATTTCTGGTTATTGTTAAATTTGAATGATTCTGGTTTTAGTAACCAAAGCTTGAATCTATTGTTTAAATCGACAATTTTATTTTAGGTTTAAACAATCAAATAAATATCATTGATATTTTGATAGTAATTTGATAAGCTTTTTAAAAATACTCGTCACTTTTGGTTTTATTGCATTAAGATTGACTTCAACTGTCAATATCATTGTTTTTACTTGCTTTGAAAACAAAACGTCTCACAATAAATGCATGATAGTTTGAAGGGAACAAAGAATAATTTGGAATTTTCTAATGCTCAGAAGTTCTGTAAAATTTTGGGTTAACTTTTTTTGCCTTGTTGTTTCATCATGGTGATGATGATGCTGAACAACATGCGCCTTACCATTTGAACCACTTTTCAAATTGACGCAACTCTGTTTCACTTTCTTCATTTTATCATCGTCATGATTCCTCTCTCACTATCAACACAATTTTTCATTCATCTAATTAACCAATAGTGTGTATACACATTTGCATGAGTCTTTGCCTTTTCCCCTTCATTAACCATGTTTAACTGTTGATTAATTGTGTTTTGATTAATGGATATTATCACTTGTGTATTGTCTATCAGAAAAATAATGTGAAACAGTTATCATCCAAGTTACTAGTCTTTGTGCTCATCTTTTAGTAAAATGTGATCAAAAAAGACAACAAATTCAGCAAAAATGTATCTTCAAAAGATTGATCTTTTATGTAAAACTGTGATTATAAATTGAATGCAATTGAAAGTTAACAATGGAACTTATGGATAACCTTTAATGAAATGCCAAGTCAAGTGAACAAAATGAGTGAACAAATTTCCAATCCCGTCAATTTTGATGATCTTACACTATTTGGTAAATATAATGAATTGAAATACCAAATCCTCATGTCTGTCTTATCAATAATCAATAGATAAATTAAAGCTAAATTTAACCCAATAATAGTTAAATCTGTTAAAACCCAATGTTGACAAAGCTGTTAATAGTAGCCAGAGTTACCTTTTTATTGCTGAAACCTTTGTATCAGAAGCATACCTTACCTTTTATCATCATCATATTCATATTCATATCATCTACTACTTCATCACTTTTATACTTTTTACCTTTTATCCCTTAAAGCTTGTTATTATATTTGTCATCCTTTTCTTTATTATTATTGAGAGGATCCTCTCGATGATAATCTTGAAGAGCAAGCAAATTTCATCCAGCAAGATTACCATTATCATTATATCTATTCAGTGGGAGTAAATGGTTTTAACACTTTTCAACCAACAATCAATGTCCAACCAGAAGCTGATGATTCTCAATTCAATTCTACTTCTTATTCTCCTCTCGATTCATTGCTTGCCTACTACTTGAATCTACTAACGCTTCTCACCATTCAAGTGATACACCACCCATTATCGATCCAACCCAATTACCTCTTCCTCTCACTTTCTCTTTCTCCTTTTTCTTTCATCTTCTTTCTTATCTTCATTCTCAGTTTTAACTCTTTCTCTCTCTCTCTATTCTCCTATCTGTCTATTGAGTCTTTGCCTTCATCTTTTGTATTCTGTTTGTTCATCTTCAGCTCATACCTATTTTATTTTCTCGTTGCTCAAATTGAAACAGAAATGGTCAACAACAATTCGGATTATTTGGGTAATGCAGACATCATTCTGAACCAAGTTTATTATTAGCTTTACTCCTTTCATTCTGATCACAACTATGATCATTGTGATTGTTAACACCAATCATTTAGATTGACAATCTTGGCCAGTTTCATTTACTTCATCTCAAACAGAAATTGAGAAATTCATTCTTGTCAAAAACATTCTTCTAACTTGTTCTTTTCTTTTTTTCTCAATTCATTTTTCGTTCAATCTTGTTTATTCATTATCCTGGTGATCGTAATCATTATCATCATCAACATTGCTACTATCATGAAACTTTTACGGATTTCCTCTCTTGCTTTTTGCTTCTGATTTATCGTTGTTTGTCTTCTGACAAATAAAAAACAAAATGTGCATTACAATGACAGAGAAAGCAAATAAACGTTATGGGCAACTTGGTGGTGAAATATTAATTGTTGATTTAGTTAAAAGAGCGACTGGATTAGGAATAAGCCTTGCAGGCAACCGTGATCGTAACAAGATGAGTGTTTTCATCGTTGGATTACATCCAAAAGGAGCTGCAGCTAAAGATGGACGAATCAAGGTTGCTGATGAAATATTAGAGGTAAAATTGAACTCAAGTTAACTTGATAAAGATTATCAAATTATTCACATTACGATTGTTTTACAAATTTCTTTTAATCACAGGTAAACGGTGTTGTACTACATGGAAGATGTCATCTCAATGCTTCAGCCGCAATCAAAAGTTTGCCTGGACCAGTTTTCAAGATGGTCCTCTTAAGGTACTCAAAAAAGTGTTTCTAAAAATGGTGAAAGATCATGCAAGAGGATAAAAACTGGGGACAACAAAATAATTTGTTCATTTGTCTGTTTCATGAATAGTCAGTGAATTCTGTGAACCATGTTGAAAGTTGTTGACCATTGAGATTGTCAGGTTAACATTCGTTTTGATGAATGATATTTATTTTTCGTTTCCATCCAGAATGTTGATCAGTTTTCCAGATATTACATATTACATGTATTTTATCACTAGAATCCTTGAAACAAGCCAATTGAATAGGATAAAAAGTGAATCCAAAGACTGTAAAGGAAAAATAATTTACTTTTCGTCCTTTACTTTGATTTATTTTTCTCCATTTTATCTCATGTTCATTTTGATTGATTGATTTTTTTACTGTTTCAATTTCGTCATTAATCCATTGTCTTGTTGTTTAATGTTGATTTTAGACGAGAAGGTGCCTTAGACGAAATGGCTGTTAAAGAAGTGATTCAATTTCCCGTCCATTTAGAGGAAGAAGCGCTTCAGGAGAAGTACAATAAATTCCATGGAGTCAGAACTGTTACTGTACGAAAGGTAACTTGTTGAGCTGAATCTTGTTGATTGGCTAGTTATTGATTGTTTTATTTATAACTTTTTCCCCTCGTCATTTTCAGGGAGCTTCTGGTCTGGGAATTATGATTATTGAAGGAAAACACACCGAACTTGGTAGAGGAGTTTTCATTTCTGATATTCAGGAATCAAGTCCAGCTGAACAAGCTGGATTAGCTGTTGGTGATATGATCCTTTGTGTAAATCAAACTGATCTAGTTGGAGCAGATTATGATACTGTTAGTATCAATTGATTTACTTAAGATTTATTAACTAATTTATTGATCAACTTGGGCTAATTTTTCTTCTCTTTTTTCTGCTGGTAAAAGGCTGCATCAACTCTCAAAAACGCTGAAGGACTTTTATCGATTATTGTTGCCAAACCACATCGAGTTTCAAATCGACCTGATCAAGTATTAGCTCAACCAGGCGAAGAAATAGCTCAAAGTGATCCAAAGAAAGATCAAAGTAAGTTATATATCATTATCGATTAAGTCAGATTATTTTACTCTCTCAGGTTAAACATCAACAGAACAAGATTAAATCAGTTCAATATTGTTACTCTTAATCAATACGAAAAACTGCTGATAATTTCTTGCGAGTTTTTGTTTTGTTTATTGTTTTTTCAAATCATTCAAACAAGAGAACAAAAAAGTAATATCTAGATTTTATTAATCATCTACTCTAGATCGTAGATCGCTTGAGCCTTGATTAGCGAGAGATGCTCTATTTATTTTAATTGACTAATGCCCATTTACTCTTGCTATCAATTGTCTCAACTTGAATTGTGATTTAAATCACATTAAAGCTGCTTTCCTAATTGTTATTAAATTAGTTTCAATGCCACTCCATTTTGCCAATCAATCCCTTCAACTTATAGTTTAATGCTGTGCTTTTGTACACTTGACGTTAAATTATATTAATAATAAATTAACAGTAGATTTGCTTGCAATTTTATGTCTTGCTATCAATGATAATCCAAAACTAGTTATAATTGTCTCAATCATAATTATCCTTAACAAACACATTTATCTTAATTTTAGCATTTAGATGTTTTAATTCATTCCAATGCACATTTAACTATTTAGATTACAATTTACATTTACAAAAAACTCAATTACAATGAGAAGCACTTTAACATTGCTCAAGCTTTTATTATAATTTTCTTTGTTATTTTTGTACTCTTTTTTCAAATATTTGTTATAACAAGTCACCTTGTCAATGTAAGATCTTTGCTTAGCAATCAATCAAATTTGTCCTCATTGTTAAATTGCTTACATTATTACCTGTTACCTTTTTGTTCTCGCTCCAACAAACTTACTGAACAAAACAATTCAAACATTGAGATGATTATCATTATTATAGATTATAATCAGAGCGATTTGATCCACAAGTAGTTACTGTTAAGCTTTATATTCCGATCACCTTGTTAGACCTACAATTAATTCATAAAGCACTTCACTCGCTTCTCGAAAGTTAACACCTTAACGCTAAAATTATATTGTTCCAGTCAGTTCTCATTGAAAAAGGCCGAAGTATCAGTGAAAAAGTTTCAGTTTAAAATTTTAGTTTGTAAAGTTACGATTTGAAACTGTTCCCTTCTTTAGTTGAGTAAATTATTGTTGCCAATTATGAATGATTTTTGGTCTCACGCATCAGTTAAGCATTTGAATCTAACATTAGATTATTTCATCTGACTTTGCCTTTTTTCATAGTAAACTGTCTGTAACATATACACAGGAGTACTCGTTTAAGGCAATTTTTTGAGTCTCGTTTAGGGCAATTTTCGGCGTCGCCATCTATGGGATTTAACTCTTTGAGATTATTCAATTAGCAAAATATTAGCTGAAACAAAGGATTCGCTAGATGGCGACTGACAAACAAAAATTGCCTTAAACGAGTACTCCTGTGTATTTACAATACACAGTATTCATAATATTAACCTTCATAAATATTAATGATAATCACACTTATAGAAACATTTAAGGCAACAAATTTAATTCCATGATTTATGGCCTTTGATTTTTCTAATCAACCAAAAAATAAATAAAAAACAGGAGTATAGATTGAATTAAAATTCACAGTTTAATCACAGGTCCAGATTATAAGCTGTTCTTCCTAACTGTTAATTGCATGGCGATGATATTCATGAAAGCACAAGATTAAAAAGTTTTATTTACTAATTAAATTTCATCAGTTTTTATTCATTTAAATACAATATTAAAGTTGAAACACTCTAAAGAATTGATTAACTAGATGAAATGTTATAAAAAATGATATTCTCACCTTGTTAAAATGTTGGCGGTGAATGGTTGAGGTTATATGTACACAAAGATACTATCCGATATCTGTATCTGATACCACCAATGATAACTAAATTTTTCGTTTACTGAACAGAAATGCCTTAATCTGAATTTAACTTAAGAATTTTTGAGCATTTTAATGATATTCTTGAATAAAAAAAAGGATTTAAATAATAATTTAATAATGGATTTAACTGAACTCAAATCAGCCTAACAGATACCTGTTTCAAATGTTGCGGTAAAAAATTTGATGAGCGATCGTCTTTATTTCTAGAAACAAAAAATAATCCGACCTAGACTCGAACCCCTTACATAAGCTTACCTCTGATCTACCTCTTTAACCAACAAGCTAGAAATTAATTTTAAAATTATGGGTAAATTTGTGAAATCAATTGTTCAAACAAACATTGATTAATGCGTTAAACACAAAAACGCATGACTCTGGCGTTAAGATACTTTATGTATGCATTCTTTGAGTGAGATTTAATAAAAATTAATCGAAAAATTAACTTTAAATCCATTATTTAACTATTATTTGAAGCCTTTCCATTCAACATCATTATGTGTACGGTTAACTTCAGAGTTAAAGGTACACAGATTTGTGTACATATAACCTGTTCCCGGTGAATAGATAATCCTCTTTAGCGTAATTTTATTTTACAATAATAGATGGCGATCATTTTAATAAATTTGTTGCCTCATGTGTTTAGCTGTTATTTTAGCATTAAATGTGATCAATCTTAAAATGATTATAATTTAATAATGCTTCAAATTAAATGAATTTAATTCTTCCTGACCTGTGTGCTTAAGTCAAACAAAACCTTTATTTTCTCACCTTTCTTCTTTAGAACCTCTATCTTTCCCTGTATCTCTTCTTCTCTTCTTTATCTTTCTTTTCTTCTTCTAACTTGCATAACACACATATTAACATTGAACCAATACCACAAATGATAATATGATTAATTTACCAAATTTAACCATGCCTATGGCACCGGTCGGAAGATAATCCTCGTTTTGTTTAATCATTAAGTGCATGCCTCGAGTCTTTCATCGCAGCCTTAACAAAGTGAGTATCAATCTTCAACCAAACTAACAGATATAAATAAAAAAACAGTTATTAATTAGACCTAATTCTTTTGAGTTAGTAATAAATAGACATTGAGACATTTCTAGTCGTTTCCAGTATTTAGATTGGCTTAAAATGAATTTGTGATAATTTGTTGGTTGATAGTAAAATAATTTATTGTTTTAACCTTTATTGTTACAATGTGCATCTCATCCAAGTTAGACTTTAGTAACCCATTAAGACTTTGGCAATTTGGAGTTTTTTTCTAATTATCTGTGGTCAGGTTAATTGTTTTTCACCGTTGACTAAATATTCTCAGTTTTTATAATTCAAATAGGAGTTTAATTTATGGTTACATGTTTGCAGATTTAGTTTCTATTAATTTTGTCAAATACATTCATAAGGTTTATATTTATGAATCTGTACATGCTATGTATTATAATATTATTCATTTTATACAGTTAGTTTATTATTTTCCTGTGATAAATAATCACACACTCACAATTAACTCATCACCTTCACGTTCACTTTCAAATACACACTTATTGTTTATTTTTTGCTAAAAATGTTCAACAATAACAATTTTTCTTAAATCACATTTTATGCATGTAAATTTAGTTAACAAATTGATTATTTATTATTTATTTTATTTTTTCTTAATTTATTTGTTTATTTGTATTTTTTCATTTCACATCACAGGTTTTCCTCCCTTACCACCGCCTAAGCCCAATCACTTGAAGCACAAACAAAGCTCTATGCACGATAGTTACCAACACTCAGTTAACCCTGTAAACAATAATAATAACACTCTACTCACAAGTCACTCCAATGGTACCTCTAATAATAATGATAATAACAAGCAGAGCATTAATTTAAACAATTACAATACTAGCCAGAAATCAGGCCATCATAAAAAAAACTCAGTTTTGAGTAACCTCGTTTCGGGCTCCGGTAATAATAACGGACAGGTTGTTCCTTTGGGCAGTTCAACAATCGATTTTAAGTCCAACAAAATGTACAACAAAAATTTGGACCTCTCCTCCTCCTCCTCCACCTCCACCCATTGTCATCCCACTCATTCTTTTTTCCATCACGGAAAAGACTTGGCCTCTCCAATCGCTGATGAGGAAATTACCATGGTTGATCCAAAAACCTGTGAAATTATCCCAGGTCGAGAAACCGTCGTGGAAATAGCAAAAAAGAAAATGGGTCTCGGCTTAAGTATCGTCGGAGGTTCTGATACTCCATTGGTTAGTTTCATCAATAATCCGCAAATTCTTCATTTTCACCATCTTTGTTTGATTTAAGATCTTGATTTCTTATATTTTTGAATTATCCACTTTTTCAGGGTGCTGTTATCATTCATGAAGTTTATCCTGATGGTGCAGCGGCTTTTGATGGTAGATTAAAACCAGGAGATGTGATACTTCAAGTAAACGATGAGAACCTTCGAAATGCTCCTCATGAACAAGCCATTGCAGCATTGCGACAAACTCCTTCCATAATACGTATGGTTGTCTATCGGGAAGAGTCACACTCTTCCGACACGGATCTCTATGAAATAATGAACATTGAATTGTTCAAAAAACCTGGAAAAGGACTTGGTTTAAGTATTGTCGGACGTAAAAATGGTCCTGGTGTTTATGTTTCCGAAGTTGTGAAGGGTGGAGTTGCTGAAGCGGATGGTAGATTGCTTCAGGGAGACCATATACTTCAAGTTAATGAAAATGATCTCAGGAATGCAACTCATGAACATGCAGCTGCAATTCTTAAGGTTTGCATTTTCATAGATTTTAATCTTTTTGATTTTTCTCACCTTTTTAAACTTCACTTTTTACAGACAACTATGGGTAAAATTGTTATGAAAATCGGAAGATTGAAAACAGGAATCCGTTTAAGTCATAGCGGAGAAAATGCAAGTTCTGTTAATAAATCCGATGAAAGTTCTGAATCAGAGTGAGTATTGTAAACATAATTCAACTATTTTCCATAATTGCTATCATTCTTTTAAATCTTTATTAATCTTTGTGTGTTGATTCAATTTTTACTCTCATGCTGCCAAATATAAACAGTAAACATTAAAAAGGTAACTTGAAGTCGTTTTTACCATCAATTTCGCTATTGAAGCACTGATTGTAAATTAGCCATTCGCTTGCTTTTAAATAAATCAATTCTTAATAAACTATACTCATCATTCAACTAAAAATATCAAAAGCTTTACTAATGATTGCATTAGTTAACCCGCGATAATTTAATAAAAAATTATAGTAATTATTAAATAATTTAGTGTAGAGTTTTGTATTCGGAATTTTATGACTGTAAATGATTTATTAATATTTATCTTCTTTTATTTCAGTCCTATTCGTAAAGTTATAATGCTGAGGAAAGGTAATGAAGGCTTAGGACTCAGTATTGTCGGTGGTAAAGGAAGCCCTCATGGAGACTTTCCCATTTATGTGAAAACTATTTTTGATAAAGGAGCTGCCGCTGAAGATGGACGATTAAACCAAGGAGACCAGATTGTTGCTGTTAACGATAAAAGTTTAGAAGATGTTACTCATGAGGAAGCCGTTGAGTTACTTAAAAATGTTTCAGGAAATGTTGAGCTTACTATTGTGAGCAACTGAAAGTTTTTATCTTTAATTGTTTTGAAACAAACAAAAGACGACATTTTTGCACCATTTTTGTTTTTAAAATTTATCTCGTGAAGATGACAAAGAAAAAAGATGGTGTAGGATAAATCAATTTGCAATCCAAGTAAATTAAGATTATTTAATCAATCGGTGCCATAATTAAATCATGATCATCAATTTTTTGCGTTGTCTCCTTCATCTCTGTACAAAACTAAATCAATCTTGATTCTTTCCTTTAAAGATGCAACCCAATCCAATACAATTTATGCATTTATCTGTTGGAAAAAAGACAACATGAAAAAAATAAATATTAATAAAGGTTATAAAAATTTTACTGTAATTTGACTTAATTTGTGAGACGGAATGATGTATTTCGAAGCGAGTTGACTAAAAACAAGCATATAACTTAATTTTTCGATATGGACTATGATCAGTTATTTATATTTTAACTTACAAAATAATTTGAAAAGTGAGATCTGAATTTAACTAAAGCTAACTGACAACTGAGAACATTAGGAAGCAAATGGGAGAGTTATCAATCGATTTGTTCTTGGTTAGAAAATTAAAAAGTAGACAATTTTTCTATAAAATCCTAATTTATTCTGTAGAAGATAAGAAAATTAATCAGATTCAACATTAAATCTACAATTACAGATTTTTCACACATAAGTTGCATTTTGATAAGTGCCATCTACTATACGAAAGATGCTTAATTATACCATTGGTAGTATAGTAGACGGCGCAAAATGCAACTTATACGTGAAAATACTGTAATATAATACAATTCAAACTTTGAATTTCAAATTTCAAGAGAGATGCAGGGACAAACTTAGAATACAGTCCCTTATTCAATACATGCGCATATTGTCAACTTTGCAGGATTTTTCTAAGCATGGCAGCATCTTTTCAAACTTTATTTGATTTTGAGTTTTCTTAGATCGTGTTTATCAATCTAAACTGTACTGTTTTGTAAATTGATTTAAATTAAATTAAATTGTAATGGCTCAAATACATAAAAAATCGGAACCAAATGTGATTGTAAAGATGTGTAACAAGGTCAAGCTTGTCTATACTGATCCATTCTTATGGTAAGCTAGAAACCGTTTCTTGTTAGTTTCTCTACCAACAGTTAACTCACCAAATTTTATTTTAATCTAATTTTGTTTTAAAGGCAAGTTGTTAAAAGTTGGTCTCTTTTCACTGGCGGAGTATATTTAGCAAGGGCTCTTGGACCAGTTATTTCTGACAACATGGAAACTGTTTAACTAAAAGGCTTATACCTAACTAAGGACAAGTTTTATGCAGAAGAAATGTCATCTGGTCAATACTATAAATTTTAGTTGTGTTCTATATTCATAGGAATATAATATCTACTTCTGATCATTTTGTAACTAGTGTTGGAAGTTAATTTAATTATTAAAAGGTTAATACTTGTAACACTTGGTCATTTTGCTTCGTCGTCGTGAAACGTCAAATAAAACTTACCAGTTGAAACATAATGGGTAAGGTTGATTTAAATAAATGGTAATCGTCTTTATTTCCTCAGCTAGTAACATTTTTTATAAATTGGAACATAATATTATGAGTTGACATCATAATTTACAAATATTCATCTCCATATCCTACTGTTGCTCCATAAGCTGCTGATGCTGTGTAGTTAGCATCGATTGCGTGGGGGTGCGTAGAAAAATCATACCTACTCGTTGATGGCCAATGCATTTCAGGAGCAGTCATCTGGCTCAATTCAAATCCACCACACTGACTAAATCGGGATCTTGCGGCAGCTATCGAACCAGGAGGTGGTGGTGGTGGAGGTGGAGGAAGCAGCAGTGAACTATATTGAGCCGATGGATGACTCAGTCTATTGGCACTACCAACAGCAGCCGTTAGATCATGCATTGATGCTGCACTTGCTGCTCGATGATGTGCGTACGAGTAATGTGACCAAGCCGATGCTGCAGCTGCGGCAACATTGGAAGCTGCATCACCTTGGTGATGGTGATGAATCGTTTGATGATGATGGTGTAAACTGGTGGCAGCCTTATGATGATGAGCCGCAACAGCAGCCGCTGCGGCGGCAGCATGAGGATGATGAGGATGATGGGCATGATGGTGATGGTAATGTGTATGGTACGGATCACTGGAATACAGATCATGATTGGCGCTACTGACTGTTGCTCCTCCTTGTTGACTTACAGAGGCAACAGCAGCAGCCGCTGCTACCGATGCTGCTGAAGATGCGGCTGCGGCAAGAATCGGAAAACCTGAACCGGAAACCATCGTTTGATTGGCTTGTAAATGAGTGTGGGGATGATGATGGACAGATGGATGATGATGAGGTGAATGATGTGAGGAGGAAGCTGTTGGTGTTGCCTGTTGTGGTGCTGGAGGAGGATGAGTTGATGTTGAAGGTGTAGGAGGAGCTGTTTGAGAAGATTGTGGATGAGAATGCAGATGAGACGAAACAGAATGATGTTGATGACTATTGGTACTATTGTTATTATTGGTACTTTCAGTGCTACTTTGAGTACTTGTTAAACCAATTCCTTGATGGTGGAGTTGATGTGAATGACGATGAGGATGGTGTGGATGATGTGTGTGATGTGAATGATGGACTGAATGTAGTTGGTGATGATGTTGACTATGATGATGAACAAGCTGAGTATGATGATGATGAATTCCGTTTACATTCCAAAATGATTGAGGTAAATTACGATCACTCAAAAGAGGAACAATATCTGTTGATAGAAGAAATTAGTTCAAAAGATAAAGATTGATTAGAATTAATGATAAACTGAAAACAATCAATCATTTTACTTTATAAATTCAAATTAAGTCAACAAAATATTAACGAAATATCTACATAGAAACAGCTAAACATCATTTTCATAAAAATTTAATCATCAAATTGTGAATTATTATTGATATATAAATTGTGTTAAATTATTGTTATTGGTCTAATTTATCGGATAGAAAATGGGAAAATGAGCGACTCAAGGCAAGGTAAAAATTCAGGTTTATCATCTTCATTACAGATGTAATTAACTAAATCACTCAACCACTAAATGATGACAATCAGGTTGAATATGTTTCATGATTAATATCATTTAAAATGTCTGAATCGTATTTAATCAGTGAAAACATCAAAAACTGACAATTAACAGATTTAATTGAGACCAGACTAAAAGTTATCAGCCAATATTGAAATCTAATCCATAAGATTACTGTATCAAGGCTTGGAGTTCATTTTCAAGGTAACTTTAATCAACCTGATCATCAAACTCAACCTAATCAATTTACTTTCCCTTTTCCCAATTTAACGTTCATCCTAAATCCATTTAAAACAAGATTTAAGATTAATAAACGTAACCTTTCACCATTACAATCAAACTTTCATGGTAAGATAATTTCATTATTGATATCTGTTTGAATTAAAATTCAATTAATCAAACAGATCGTAGTTAATTAAAACAAGTCTATTGCCATTGGCAAAACATTAATTTGGCTGATTAAAGTTTAAATTGGATCAAACACTTTCCAAATTAGAAACAAACTAAACTTAATTTATATGATTTAATCAGTTAATTTTTTCACAGATCAGTGTTAATCATTTAAAATGATTAACTTTATAATTTAGGTAAACATTTAACTTTCTAAAAGTGCATTTTTCAATAAACCCCAAATTGATAGCAGTTTATGGTTAATCATGATTGATAATCGTTTTGAGCTCAATTTTGTCAATATTAAAAAATTTATTAAAGGCAAAGTGAATGGCAAAAAAACAAACAATTTTTCATTAAATATAATAATAAAATCTAACAGGATCCAATTTGGCCTTAAAATCAACAATTAAATGACTCCTTAAATTGGTTATAGCAACAAACCCTAAGTAACTGTTTGACAAATTGGATATTAAATTGTTTACTAAACTGTTGATCATTAAGTAAATATTTAAACTTGCCACTTGTTATTTTAATCACTTACATGTAACAATAATTTTCAATCATAATTCAACTACAAAAATTTATATGAATTCAGGGAAATGCTTGAGTTTGAGCAGAAAATAATAGCAATATTTTATCATAATTTTAATAGTCGACACCTTTTAGTGAGTTTACTCCGCCTTTAAGGATGATCAAGATTGAAGATGAGGAAAAGGATAAGAAAGCGAAAAATCATCATTTTCATCTTCATGAGAATGATGGAGATGAGAATTTTTGTTGAAAAGCCAATGGATTGATATGAGATAATGATAAGAAAGGAGGGAAATATCATTTAATAATGATATTAATAGTTATTAATATAGTTTAATCAAACAATTTGACAGACTCATGATAATAGTAAAAGATTAATGAGAACAGATTAATTTGAATTAGCAAAAAAAGTAAGTTAATGACAGAAATTATTAAAATGTTTAAATAAAGCAACTTACAGTAAACTCAAATATATATTTATCACGAGCCTTCCTCACTAAACATTAAGATTCAAACAAAATTAAAACTACACACTAATAGTCAGGGTTAACTTTTCACTTGTGTGACCCGGTTAGTCGCTACAGCTTTTATTAATAAGACACCGTCGATCCCTTGCTAACTAGGTATTTACCTATCCATAGGTGCTAGACTTTATTTAGCTTAGCTAGGAATCCTTAGCAGGAAGGAGGGTGAGATAGTCCTTAACCCTGGGTAGGCACTGCTATATCGTCCTAACTTCAAGACTTGCGGAGATGCGAATTTTAACCCCAAGATGCATAAAGGTTAGCAATCTTATCGCCAATGCTATCCATAAGGTTGACATTAAATTAACAGATTTTTTCATGGTCGCTCTCTAAAAGCAAATGGTAATCAAAAAGATCGAACTTTGTTGCGTTAAGTTTTCTCTTGCATTGTTTCATTCTTATCTCTACACGTTTAAAATGCTCGAAATGGCGACAACTAAAAATGAACTTAAATCTGACCTTTTTTTGTCAACTCAAGTCTGACTCCTACTGTATTCATTTCTCATCGTCATCTTCATCCACATCATTCTCATTCAACATCATCTTTTTCACCGTTAATTACTAATGGCAAATGCTGAATAAGCTTTCTCAGTGAAAATGCTATAAAATTGCAGTTAACTTGAAATCAAGCCAATAATATATTCTCGGGACAGAACAATATTATCGGATAAAAAAAGATTCAGATATTGAATGTATGAATGGAAAACATTTTATCAGTTTAATCATATTTTTTGGAAATAAAAATGAAAAACAACAATCGAAATGATTGGGTAAAGTTGAAGAGGAAATAAGGTTGACAATTGAACAATTTTCATGTTCAATTGTCAGATGATGAGATCAAGATAATCATGATGAGAGATCAACTTATTTGACTTGAGAATTCTTCGTCTCTACAGGGAATTCCAAGTGTCAGGCTTGCAAATTTTTGGAATAACTTGAATAGAAAATTGAACAAAATTATTTGCTTATCTTTTACATCTTCAATACAGTGAAATGTAATAAAAAAACTTTGTAACCATTTATAAAACTGTAACAAAACTTACATTCTATTTTGCTTTAGACTCAATGTGAT
This sequence comes from Tetranychus piercei, assembly GCA_036759885.1. Classification (NCBI taxonomy): domain Eukaryota; kingdom Metazoa; phylum Arthropoda; class Arachnida; order Trombidiformes; family Tetranychidae; genus Tetranychus; species Tetranychus piercei. The sequence goes on along the minus strand of CM071879.1, from coordinate 20,734,230 downwards.
TCCAAAACTTAATATCAAAATGTTTAACCATTCATGATAATCATGGATTGAATTGTTGATGAAACCAAAAGCAGAAGCAAAAGGTGAATCAATTGATCAATGGGAAAAGCAAAATTGAAACAATTGAATCAACATGTTTCAAAATCAACTTGGCATTCTCTGAATAGCATGAAGTATCAGAATTTTTGGAGAGACAAAAATGTTTTTCATTTTATCAAGTCAACAGATAAACTAATTAACTGTGAAACATTATTCAATCTGTTTGCATTGACAACGGAAAACTAACATATTTTCAATGGGAAGTTGAATGATAAATTTAAACAGCAAATGACAAAAGTTGAAGAGCAATTTGACAAGTGAAAAAAGTCAAGTCTAATTGTAAAATGATAAACAGTGAAAACGGTAAAATCAAAGTCAAAATTTAGCCATTTAGTTTGATTGAGAAAGTTGTTAAATTGTCAATCCACGAAAACAAGGAGAAGGTGAATTTGTTTCAAACAATCAGAATCAATGAAATGCTAGGAAAAAATCGTCAAAACAAAAAAGAAATAATCACAAATTTTCAAGTTATATTCATCGAAGCATCTCGAATCAGATACAAAGGCAAGTTTCACTGTATAGGGTTGCATATCAGGATAACAGACTCAACCTATATGTTGTATCATGCGTATCCAAGCATCTCACTGGTTTCTTTCATCTTCATTTTCATCATCATCATCATCCCTCCATCTTTTCAGTTACACCAACAGTAATACACAGTTTTAATATAAATGATTCCGCCAGTGTTTTCAGTCATCAATATCATGGTGAAATTGCTCCGCCTTGACATCACATTGACACTGCTCAAAACATGAAAAATCAAAAGGCTTACAATTACTCAGGATCATCATCACCTTATCATAAATATCATTATTTTCATCATAATTTCCCTATTATTTTGCTTCATAAATTTCATCACTTTTATTGATATTGACTTAGTGGCAGGATTGATTAATGCAGCATAATTTAAGGTTAAACGGGTTGACTTTTGTGTAAATATTATTGCTAATGGAAAGGACAAAAGGTCAATATTAAAGGTACCTTTACATGGACAATCAATAATTGTTTGACAGTAAAGACTCAAATTAAATGGCATCTTTAATCATGTCAACTTTCAAATTATACGTTTGATAATTGGAAAAAGAGAAACAAAAATATTGATAAACTAAATTTTGATTATTATTTAACATTAATAACAAGGCCTTTAACAAGTGAATGGAAAGCAATAATAACCTTATTTGACCTGATTCGTGTCTTCTGTCAGCCACGTGACGCTTAAAACCATTCAGATGATGATAAAAGGATGATCAAGAGTGAGGTGTTCATCTATTCAATGAGAGTTACTAGGCAAAGCATTGAATATAAGAGATTATCATGAAAGATGAATTTAATTTGTATTAACCTTTATTGCTTGCACGCGGCCGGTAAACCGTTACAACATGATAAGGATTAACCTTGGTTACGATCAGCAAATATAAATAACAATTAAGGGTCAAGTAAATTATAATCATGATAAATCGATTCGCTTCTATAGATATCTAGCAAAGTCGCAGTGACAAGCATTTTCATGAGGGAAAAACGCCGTTTCTTGGGTGGCAAATGCATAACACGTTTTGAAAACGCAATACAGTTAGAGTACAGTTAAGTCTATTAAGTGTATGCAAATGCATGTGCTTAAAAATAAGTATATTAAAGGTTGAAACCTTTTTGGAGTCGCTTTTGGCAAGAGGATGGAAGCAAGATGAGGAAGATCAAGATAAGATGAGCATCATCATCATTATCCACTTATAACCATTAGAAGGTTCGTTGCTTTTTGTGACAAAAAAAGTTGTCAAAAATTAATTGTTATTATCTTGTTGATGAGTTTACGTCAAAACATGGGTCATAAGATTGACCATCATTTTTGGGTAAAAAATCGGTCGCCAATTGAAACCATTTTCATTGCAATCATCATGAGAATGATACTTTTATCATTTGCAAGAGTGATGATGATTATGATGAGTAGGAAAAGTACTTTAATCACTATCAAATGACTGAAAAAGCATCAGTTATCTTGTTTTGCTTTTTGGTCTTGCTTTTCATTTTGTCGTTTTTCAATTCATCTTCTTCTTCATCCGCATCTTAAGAGTCTCTCTTCTCTTCCTCTTTTCATCTTTATCTTTTCTCTTCCTTCTTGTGGCATGTTTACTTCAATGTTAACGCTGTTTGAATGGGAAAAGAGAGCAAAAAGTTTACCCAAAATGGTGCACATATTAACATTTCGACTTCGTCATGTCACTTTTTCCCAGCGTTTAGCTCATCATTTGACATTGGATGCTCAACACAATTAACTTAAAATTGGCTGAGACTATCAAATTTATAGGGAAAAACTAAACTCAACTTCAACAGGCACAAGTTGAAGGACTGAAATGGCAAAAGGAAAGGATCAAGATGAAGTTTAAAGATGTTCAAATTGATGAAATGATGACATTTCCTGGTCAAGATGAGAATGATAAAAAAAACGTTTTAATACTCAATTTCAATATCATCCTCAGAATCACCTAGACAACCGAAAATGTCATTAACTTTCACTATAAATTCATCACATGCATTTTCATTTTGCTGATTCACAATGAAAATTTATTCATTCTAATAATTCTCCATAAAAATATGATATTTTCAATTAATAGTTGATGGCTATAGAGCAATTGGTTTGGTTAAACTACAAATGACAAGAAAAAATCGGCAAAATGAGTGAAGGAAAAAGTAAATGAAATTGTGAACAAAACAATGTAATTGCCTGATTCACTATTAACTCGCATTCCTTATCACAAAATTAACATAGCTAGTCAATTAAACAGCAATTCAACTTTTCCTTCATCATCTTTTTCATCTTGCCACTTCTTATTTACATCCCTCATCTTCCTCATCCCTTTCATTTTTTGTTGCCTCAACTTTTTCTTTCTAAAGAATGTCTCTTTAGACGCGATATTTGGTTCTATATCATCATCTTCATCATCATTCTTCTTCTTTTCTTGTTCATGTTCAACATCAAATGATAAGAAGTTCATGATGATTAGGAAATATAAGAAGATAAGAAGAGGGGAATCAAATGTCATTCTCATCTTTTTTTCACTTCATTATCATCAAACTGTTATTCATCATTATCATCTTGTTAACTTTAATTTACTGATAATAACTTCATCGCAATATCAATTTCAAATGTCTCAAGAGACTGAATGGTTCATCTGAAGGTTCATTTGAAAGTTCAAGTTGACAAAAGTTGAAATGATTAAAAGTTTAACAAAATAAGTGACAAAATTAGTTCAATTTTAAAGATTTAATCAACAATTGAATGATTAATGGAAATTGTTCAATTTAAAGTGTCAAATGAACCAATTGGAGTTAAAAATTTCAAGTTTATCCGTTGAGCATGAAAAACTTGTGATAATCAATTTGCATCGGTAAAGTTTTTCATTTTCATGAAATAATTTAGAAAATTAAACAAAAATAAATGAAAATAAATACAAAGTGTTCAAAGCTTTTCATGCAAGATCAAGTTGGATGAAATCATTCAAAGTCAAAATCGAAGACAAAAACTGATCTGAAAAGGCGAAAAATGAAACATTAATCTTGATTTATAACAAATTGATTATCAACTGGAAACAATTAACTTGACATACTTATTATACAATTTTTGGTCCATTGAATGTTCAAAAGGCAGATCAATGATTACAATAATGTTGTATCAATTACATCAATTACCTCAATTGGAGCAACAAAATGATCAACAACAAAAAACAAACAATGAAAGTGAAAAAAGTGAAAAAATGAATAAAAAAGTGTAATCAATATGAACTAATATAACCTATATATTAATATTGAAACGGGAAAACAAAGATGAATGTTGATTGAAATGACTGTAATGAATAGAATGAGGAAGAAAAGGTTGATGAAAAGGAATGAGAATTGTGATGTTGATGATGATGAGGATGAAAAAGTTGTGAACAAAAGAGCAAGTTATTGGGTAAGGCGTGATGAAGATGAGGATCATTTCATTTTCAATCAAAATTATTATTATAGGAGCAATATTATTCCCATCATTTCTCTTCGCTCCTCATCTTTTATCATCTCCAAGCTCAAATGGCAAGTAATCGAACATTTAACTATTTGGGCAATTTTTCTCTCCCTTTATTTCTCCTCTTCATCTTCATCATTTCCATCTTCTTTCATCTTCTCCTTCTTTCTCCCTTCTACTATGGAGATGAGGCGAGATAAAAAAAAGTTATACTGCATCACTTGGTCTTTTCAACAATTACAATTAATCGCACAAAATTAACTTTCATCCGTGTTTCCTTCAACCTTAACAATCATTCATCACATAAAATGCATTTTGCGTTGAATCATTTTTTAGCCAAATCAAAGGCAAACATCAGCTTCATGGTTACATCGTACTGATCATCAACCTAAACATCATCGCCATCAACATTAAGCTAAACATCAAAGACTCGCTATCAGTTCAATAATCAGTTTCACTATCTTGAACAAGCATTCAATGAAAGCAACAATTTATTACCAAACTAGTCAATTGACATTTACCTTTAATCATCATTTAATCATTAAGCTAAATCACTTTTCATCAACTCAAATCTTGTAACAAACAGACACACTTTTAGTTTTTTTTTCAGCGATTTTTCTTCTTCTTCTCTTCAAGGAAATCTTTTGCTTCTTTTGCTTTTCTGGTTACCTTTTTGCAGGTCTTGGTTAAGGTAAAAATGGAATTAGCTGAGGATGAAAAACAGGTAAAACTCATGTTGAGTTGTATAGACAAGTTTATCATGAACATTATTAGTTTCAATTGATGGACACATAAATCTTGTCCTATCAGATTCAAGATATGGATCCATCATCACTGAACATTATAAGCTTACAAAATATTCCCTAAACTTAACCTTCAATGACCAAACCTAAATCTTGCATTGAGCTAACAAATGGTTAGCTTTGTGAATTAAGGCAACTTAATGATAATCATCGTCAGAATCAGAATCTTCATCCCTTTGCTTAAAAGAAAAATAAAAAGCAAAAGCAAATGATGAATAAAAACAAATATCAAGTGAAATCGATAAACCTTTGATAAGTTCAGATAACTTATCAACATTTAAATGTATGAAACAATGAATAAACATTTGTAGTTTAATGAAAGTTAAAAGATAACAGTTGATACAAAAGCATGCAAATATATCAGATTAACAGTTTAATTAAAGTGAATGAATGAATGAAAGATAAAAACATTTGTTATTTAATGTCTTTTTGTTTGTACATTTGTTTTCATCTCTTAAAGTCTTTTTATTCATCTCAATAGCATCATCATTATCATCATTGAGAGATTCATTCTCATCATTATCTTTCCTCTTCTTTGATATTTTGGCGGCCATTTTTACCCAAATATTTCAAATTCTTTTGGGTCTCTTTTTGCTTGCTTACAAAACTTAACCATTTCCCATCAAATACTGCTTTTGGTAATTCTGATGTCGCTCGTTTCCATAGAGATTTTTCATCTTCATCACCAGAATCAGTGAGATAAAGTGAGAGCAGGAGAGAGAAGGATGGAAACATTTCAAGGTGAAGATGAACAAATTGTATGAAACTCAGTAACTCAAACAATTTCATAATTTTCATGTTTTCCATTTGTAAATGATGAGTTTCATAATATTTATTATTTGCTCAATGTAAATCGATGGTCAGTATGATTAAGATTGAATATCTAGGATAATGACCTCTTTAAATAAAATGTAACAAAAAAGGCAATTTAGCAAATAACAAACTCTTTAAAGTTTGCAAGGAAGTATCAAATGTACAAAACTATTATACCATTCTCATCATCTTCATCATCTTTAACATCCCTTGTTCATCTTAATATTTTTTGTCTTTCACTTTGTTTCCTCTTTTTTCATTTCTAGTAACAATACTTGCAAAGGTCAACTCAACTTGATGAACCTTTATGCGTCTTTAAAGATCTGTAAAGTGCCCAGCAGTCTAGCATGTCCAGTAACTGATGATGATGATGATGATGAAGATAATAATGACCAAATGACAAGTTTTTAATTGCCTTTTAAAACACATCCTTTACAGGTTAATTGTTCAGAACAGTAACTGTTTACATCGTCATAATAATAAACTCAATTACAGTTAACAATAAAGCGTTTTGTTCAGATTCAATTTAACAAGTTAAAAAAAGCCATAAAAATTAAAGAAAATAGAGAAAATTTAAAGTGGCAAATTTTCACCCAAAATCAACATAATAAAGATGATCATCATGATTAAGTTCCAGAGGATTATGAGGATGAAGATGATGAAAATAATGGGAATGAAGGAGGAGATAGATAACAAATTAGATTAAAAAGATTCAAAGTTACATCAAGATTGACAGTATTGTTTACTAAGGTGTCAACATATCATCACTTGGCCACCCAAGTCAAAGTTTATCAATTCATCCAAGCTTTATCCTCTTCATCCTCATCCTCAGTCTCGTATTTATCCTCATCTTCCCAAGACAGTAGTTCAACATCGTCCTTTCATCTGTATCATAGCTGTACATGTTACTTACTGTATATGTGAAGCAAATGACACAAGTTACAAGTAAAGAAAAACGTTAATCATTGATAAACATAAATTAACGCAGTTAATTCAGTTAGAAAGACTATTTTTTCAAATGATTTCCCATTAAACAATCAATTTAACCAATTAAGGATGATTTAATTGTCAACACAAATAAGAGTTACAGTTTTGTACTAAAATCTTTAAGTGAAAATCAAGTTTCAAAGTTGAAAATAACGAAGCAAAATAACGTTTTTTAACATTTCAAAGAGACAACTTAAATTGTCAATAAATGTGAAGCAAGTAATCAATAAATTGTGCAAAAGTCGAAAAGCAAAAATGACAAAATTCACTTTTCGAAGCAACAAACTTGAAAATATTGAAAACTGAAACATTAAAACATTGAAAAATGTTAATCACACAAAATAATAGTCACAACAGTAATCACAATAATAATCATAATAATAGTAAGTGTTGTGGTTAAATGACTTTTGCTTAAAATATTGCATTTGATTGTCATTGTTCAATTGCAAGAGATTAAAATTAATCCAGTAAACAGTAAAGTATTTGATTAACAAAGAGATTTGCTCCTCATCACCTATTATCATTATCACTTTCACTCATCATTGCCACCCATCATCATCCTCATCATCTTCTTGTTTGTGCATTTAAGCTTTAATCCATGAAATCGATTAACTGTCAGTTGATTGATCTTAATAAATAACCATAAATAAATGATATTCATTCAAGCTAAAGCAATAAATGATTATACCAACAATGATATTAATAATATTCATCATATTATCCAGTAACTTTTAATTTAACTTTCAACACAACAATAAATGTTTGTGAGGTTATCATAAAGATGATGATGATAGGGATCAAGATCAAGATGGAGTGAAAGACAAGGAAGAGAAATGATCACAAATATATTTATAAAAAAATAACAATTCCTGGTGACCTTGATATGCGATGCTAAATATCAATATCAAAGGACTTAAACGCAATTCAATAGGAATTAATCTGATTCAAAGTCACTTTTGTATGTAACTAAGCTTAATCATTGGCGTAAAGCAACAAGGGAATGACTTACATCATCTATAAAGCTAACTTCATCATCATCATTTTCCTCCTTCTTCACTTTTTTCAATGCCTATGATAGTATAAAGTAAATGTTTTTTAGCTTTTTTTCGCTCTTCTTCTCGCAATTTTACTCTTCACTTGATTACAATTGCGATTTGATTCGCTTTCGGAGATACACAAACAATTAGACAATTTGACTGATTCTTTTACATCCATCTTTGTTAGGTAATGTTTAATCACAGGTTAAACAAAAAATAGCAAAACATTTTCTGGCCATTTTGATATGTAATGTTGCATATTGTAAAGATTGGGTCTCAATGGGAATCACAAGTTTACATTTATTTTATTGCCTTTCAACACTACTTTTAACATCTATTTTAATCTGTCTTTTTATGAAATTACTCAAGTTCAAGATGAACTGTTAATGTTCATATAAAGAATTGAACTTCTTTTAGAGAGAAATGGAAAATTTTAAAATAAAAGGAAACTGAGTAAGAGTTGAAAGTGTTTGAAACAAAAAAGCTAAAAATGAGAAAGTGAATATTACCTTTAACAGTGGATTTGCCATCAAATAAAGCCAATGATCTATCAAAATGGTCTTGAATGGCTCTGGAACAGTCTTTATAATAAGTGTAAATGACACAGTCTTTCCTTATCTGATGGATTCCTGTCAACTCTTCAGCTATAGTTAAATAGGAATCTCCTGGTGATTCAGATGAGTGATTTGATGAGCAACCAGGTGTACTTGGTCCAGGTTGGCTTGAAGTTAATGCAGACTGTTGTGTTTGTTGTTGGCTTCCTACGTGTTGAGGTTGGTGTTGATGTTGTTGAGGTTGAGGTTGAGGTTGAGATTGTTGTTGATTTGTTGTCGTTGTCGTAGACGATGATGAGGATGATGATGATGATGTAGTTGATCCAGCCGAGGAAGACGATGAAGTTGATGATGAACCTGATGTTGCCGATGAAGGTGGCCCTGATTCATCAACAGAATTATTTGATCCATTATTTGTATCGTACGTTGAATCGTACGGATGTTTGATACTTTGCAACAGTAACATCGAAAAGGCTTTGTGAAAATCATCATTTCAATGATAATCCCACAAAGGTTTGCCCATTTACTTGTTCAACTATAATCTCTTTCTCTCTCTCTTTCTCTCTCCTTTCCCTTTCTCGCCAGTCTTTCTCCGTCTTTCTTCGTCTTACCCTGTCTTTCTATGTCTCTCTGTCTCTCTGTACTTGTTTCTGTCTTCCTTTTCTCTTCTTTTCTGTCTATTTACCTCTCTCTTCTTCACTTGTAAGGCGGAGAAACCAGGCGGGAGTTGAATTGTTTTCCCCTTTTTAATCTTCATCTTCTTTTCGCTTTCTTTTCTCTTTCTTCTTCTTTCATTATCATCAGATTATCAGCTTTTTTGTCTTTTGAATCATCTTGAAAACATGCGCCACCAAAACATTTATCATTTCTTAAGGTGGAGCAAATTTCATTACAAACCTCCTTGAAATCGTTTTGCTAACCTTATTTTCAGCCTTATCTGACCAATTGTGAGACTTTCCTATCTTTTGGTCAACATTTCAATTTTTAATCATAATTTATCTCTATTTCACACCTCCATTTTGGATCCATGAACTTTTTTAAGTGAAATGAAAAACCATGTTATCAATATCCATGAAATGATTTGCACACTTTAAAAGAAATTAAACACAAACAATTAAAAAATTATAAATTCACTGTTTAAATATGAAAATATCAACATTAAACGCACTAATTATAGCCTTTTAATCAATATCGAACTATTGACGACAATTGGTAAATATTATCAATTTAATAAAAGTAATTCAATTCCAGGATTTAACCTAATGTTAACTTATTGATATTGAATTTGACTGGTATTTTTTCACCTTAAGGCTTAAGCATTGGAAATATCGATATCTCAATCGATCCTACTCGATACGGAGCAAATCCAATAGATATTTTAATAAAATACTGCTTAACGGTACTAACGGCATCAACTGTCATAATGGTCATGCCATAACTGACCGTTTAAAGGAATGGTTAATACCATAGAAATCACAAAAAAAATTCAAGAAACAACATCAAAGTAAACATGAAATCAAACAATAAAAAACACTGTCCACCCCCGGAAACTGACGTGGTTGATACTCACAATAAAAATAACAACTGATACTTAAATCACAACCAAATCGTTTTCTTGCATTCAGATTAAAAGTACGATTTTTTGAAAACATTAGAGAATTAAACAAATTAAATTGAAGTCATTGTTTATTTTGGAATCGGTAAAATTCCCTTCAAATTAAAAGAGCGTCAAACATCGAAAAAAGGAAATCGGTCCATTCGTTTTATTTAATTCAATATTTCGTTGCACATAATTACAAATGATTTGCGTCCGGCAGCTTATAACTAGATTTATAACACGCCGCCTTGCACAGATCTGTGACTCCATCTATATTTTTTGAAACTCACCATATAAGAAAGATTAATGATTAGTTAAAAAAATAGAAATTAAACTAAATTAGCTTAACTATTATGATAAGATTTAGATTTGGTTAGCTAGTGGCAAATCTGATTTGATGTATTTATTAATCTAAATCACCTGCAAAATCGGAAAAAATAAAATTCATTCCACGAATAAATTAAGTTCATAAAGTGAAAAAAGGTATGGACTAGATTCGGACCCAATGATTTCAAAAATTTAGATTGTTGGGTCAATGCGGCAAGTTGAGTGCCTACGAAAAAGGTAATACTCTGAATATGTATAAAAGGCTGTATAAAAAACTCAAAAGATAAAAGCTAAATATTGAAAGCTAATATAAAAATTAAAATTCATGTGCTTGGATTTTCGGTTCGGACAGAATTCATGATTTCAGAATTGCCCTTTGGAATCTTAATCAGACTTGTATTACCATGTAACGTATGGTAAATTATAATTGAAACTATTTTTTAATTTGAATTGTCTGAGTTTTGGGGGGGAATAGCGTTAAATAATACTTGGAAAATGAAACTTTCAAAAATTGCAATGGAATTAATTTAATTTTAGAATAAATACACAAAAAGTTTCGTTATTTTATGTACAAAAAAGTATGTATAATGATGAGTTGATTCGATATCATTTTCAGTTCCTTTGGTTTAGAGATGAATGATGAAAATAAAGTAAATAAACGGTTTCTTTAATTTAGTCAATTGATGATTTTTTTGCATCCATTTCAAACAATGGACTCGTTAATGAAATAAAGTCGATTCAATTGCGTGTTTATGTTATTATTTACATTTTGGTAATCATGGAGACTTGATTCTGTAGGAAAATAGAATAGAAAAGAAAATTAATTAGCATCAATATTGAATGAAAAGCAGATCAAATTTACCTTCAGCATCAAAACTGTCAGAGTAATCAACTTCATAGTCACTTGTTGGTGGGGTATCCATTATTGGAATACTCATATCATAATATTCAGGGTAGATTGGACCATTGGAAATATCATCCAGTTCTTTGACTAAATCAGAGAAAGTCGGTCTTTCCCATGAATTATATCTCCAGCATCGTCTCATTAATTTGTATACTTGATTAGGACACTTTGGTGGCTGTTCTAGTCTATGGCCTTCTCTTAACCAAGTGTAAAGGCTACTTTGATCAATATCTTGATACGGCAATAATCCGAGAGTGTAGATTTCCCAAAGAAGTACTCCATAAGACCAGACATCGCTGGAACTAGAATAAACTTGATCGATCGCTTCAGGAGCCATCCATCGCAATGGTATCAGACCTTTGGTCGTTTTCCGGTAATAGTCAACGGATTGAAGATTGCGAGCCAGACCAAAATCAGCAATTTTCATTACATTATCCTCAGCAACCAAAATGTTACGAGCAGCAAGATCACGATGAACACATCTTCTAGATGCCAAATACTCCATTCCTTGAGCAATCTGAAATGAAGAATCGTAAATAATACATAATTAGAGATAGCCAACTATTATGATAAATTTAGAGATGGATAAAAATAAATTAAAATAGAAACAAACCTGGAGTGCAAATGAAAGAAAATCTCGAGGATAAAGTTGCTTATCATTGTCAAAATTAACTGAATCAGGTCTATGAGATCGAAGGAAATCACGCAAGTTACCATTAGTTGCATATTCCACGATTACATAAAGAGGTCCTAAATAAACAAACAAAATTTAGGTTTAGATAGATTTGTGTAAGGTTTGTAGTTTTTCACCTAAATGGGCAAAAAGGGAAGCTTTAAGATGCAATACAAATTACAGAATTTGCTTATTTATTTTTTGTTTGTTTTCTCACTCTCTTATGTTCACTCTCTTCTCACTTTCGTGCTTCTCATTCATCTTTAGACTTGAAATAAAATGGCTTGTTATGTTATGTGTAAATCGTTATGTAATGAATATTCACCGTTTCGAGTACAACATCCAATTAGATTGATTATGTTTAAATGTTTGCCGATCCGTTTCATAACTTCCATCTCTGAGACAAGATCAGCCATATCAGAGTCATTAGATGGATCTTTCAGCATTTTAACAGCAACCGTCATAATGGGCTCTTTATTTTTACCAACACCGCATAACTCTCCTTTATAAACAGTACCAAAGTTGCCTTGTCCAACAGGCTTATGCAACTTCAATCTGTATTTAGGAATGATTAATAATTAGAATAAATAATAATAACAATAAATAAAAAACATCAATCAAAAGAATGAATAACTCAAATGATTCTGGCCTCACACATATTTACCAAAATTGTTGATTTTGAAAATTTTTTTCAACATTGCGAAAAGTGCAATCTAAGCATAACAAAAACATCTTCATTTCTATTTTCATTCATTTTTAATACATTTAAATTCGTGTTTTGTTTTTTTCTGTTCAAGTCTAACCAATCCAAGTATCAGGTTTCATACAGCTTATGGTATTTTTGTTTTTGTCACTTTAGTAAAGAGTAAAACATTTGAGCTAAGACAACAAAGTTTAAAAGCTAAAATAATTTTTTCTGTCAGAATTCAATTCCTGAGACTTTTTAATTCAAGACTTTAACCATAGTTAAGCAAGCTTACAAGTCAGATTTTTTTGCGTTCTTCTTTTCAAACGTCTATTCTAATCACTTGATTTACAAAGAATAAGATTGAGTAAAGATGTTTAGTAAATAATAAGAAAAAAACAAACCTTTCTCGTGAGATTTCCCATTTTTGGTCAACTGGAAGCTCATATTCAACTACAGTGCTCATATACTTCTCCACGGGTAGGTCAGAAGTATTCAAAGGAGAGTCTTCAATTTTGACCAAAGGAGCCTTCAAAGAATCACTAGAATCAGCAGGCTCTTCTAAAGTTATTTTTCTCTTAATCCTTAGAATTCGGTTCTCTTTTAAAGTCTTTAATCGACTGGCTCGCGTTTTAATAAGGCAAAATACTAAACAAATCATAACTGTTGAGGCTATGACAATAAGTAAAGCTCCAGCATAGATTATTTGTTCACCAGACACACCAGCTTCAGTCAAGATATCTTTGGGTGACTCTGAAAATTAGAATAAACGGTTTCAATGAATAAAATGGTTTCCAATTGTTTTGGTAAAAAGTCGTTATTAAAATGTTTGACTTAAGGTTATAATGGGTCATCAATAATGTTGACCGATGCGCCTGGGTGAATAATTTGAAGAATAAGCAAACAAAGCTTAAACTTGATTCAAATGTCCAGAAAAAATATCAGAAGACAAGACAAATCAAGCAGAAGTTAAAACAGTTGAACACTAAAACTGTTGATGGTTAAAAAGAAAAATAAAGGAAGCAACAAGATAGTCTTGAAGATGGTTTTAGCCGACAACGGGCTCTAGTTCGCAGTAATAATGAAGCCAAAAATCAGTGGTCGTTGTGTTTAGTCTTATTAGTTTCTACTTCTGTTTTTCCTTCTTGAGCTTGCCCTTGCTCTATTTTATTTTCTCAAAGCATTAAAACTTTACGCCTCCCTCCTCCACAGTCCTGTCTCTTGTTTCTCTTCATCATCTCCAAGGATGTATTCTTCTTCTCAGTAGCTGTATCTTCATTTTCACTTGCTGCTAAGATGGTTTTGGTATTTTCATAAAAAACTCTTTCTGTATTTCATCTTTTGGTGTCTTTCTCCTCATCATCTTGTCTTCTAAAATTTTCTTTTGCTTAACTAACGCTACAGGGGGTATCCTATATAGTCAAGGGATGCGGGCTTTGCTTGTGAGGGTGAAATAAAAGGATGAAAAGATGGAGATGGTCAAACCTTTGCGGACTGTGAGAAATAAATTAACTGAACGGAAGCCAAAACGATTTCGGGCAACATATGAATACCATCCTTGGGCTTCTTGTGTCACATTCTCCAGGATCAAGTCACTAGTTCCTTTCTCCTGTGAAGGAGAAAAAAGAAAGAAAAACATTGTTAAAAGAAAATGGACATTTTAAGGGTCGTCATTTAACACATTCAACTTAAGAGCTTGTGCAAATCTTACGTAAAACTGTTCGATTTGCAACATTGAATAGAATAAGAATAAAAAATTGACTTACCAATATTATGGTTTCATTGATAGGCTCACTCAGATTGTGAGTTAACCCTTTCACCCAAAATTTTTCATCTTCGCCATATGAACTACAATGAAAAGATACATTAGTTCCAACGAAAACCGAAGGGTTACTTGGCCAACACGTTTTAATTCTTGGAGGAAGAGCTGTAGGCATAAGAAAATAGATATGTAAAAAATATTGAAATTTGCAGACAAGGATAGTTTATGCATATAACTTTTATGCTTACGCTCATTAACGGTGACATTAAACAGTCTTTCACTGTTTCCCAGGGCATTTTCCACAAGGCACTTATATATTCCAGAATCTTTCATGGTTACATTTGGAAGGAAAAAGAGGTAGGTTGCTCCATCAACACCCTTCAAATGGCAAAAAACAAATCCATAAGATAAATCATTAAATTTAAAGCAAGGTTTACTTACCTCCAACTCTTCACCCCATGTTTCACCTTCTTTTTTATACCAAAAAGTGAGTTCCATGGCATCTGATTTGGCTTCACAAGATAGTTCTAAGTCATCACCAGCGTATACAGTACGCTGAGAAATATCATCATTTTTAACATGAGGTTCAGTAATCCATGCCACTAATGAGAATACACAACAAACAAAAGACACAGTTATAAGCATGGTTAGAGAAACAGTAAATTGAAATAATAAACTAGATAATCAAACTTACCAGAAATGTTTAATTGAAACCACAATGAGTCATTACCAATATCATTAACTGCAAGGCAAGAATAGTTACCAGCATCATTTGGCCTAAGACGTTCAATTTCAATTGAGTATTTTTTGAACTTGATCTGTTAAAAACAAAAACATTTATCTTGTGATGAGATCAAAAGGGCAAAAATAAAATATGGATTTTCAATGTTTACAGTTTGGTAGCTTCTTCAATCTTACTTTCAATTTTGGTTAAGTTGTCAACATATTTTTTCAAAAGATGAGCAAATCGAACGATATCAAATTGATACATTGCTCACATTGGTAGCAAAATATGCTACCAATACCCAACACACATTTAGAAAACAAACAAATAAATGATTTGCAATTAATAAACAGAAAATTAATTTAACTTACATCTAAGTCATCATCTTCGGGAGACAACAGCTTTCCATCTTTGAACCAAGTGACATTAGGACATGGATTTCCACTTGGTCTACAATTTAACTTGATTCCTTCTCCAGCAAATTTATGAATTTGTTGATTGTGATTTTTTTTACCAATTACAGGAGCTATATTGAGTCACAATAGACAAACGTATTGTAATTAGAAGATACAATTTGATGAACTTAAACACAAACACAACAATAAAATACACTGAATGAAGCTCACCTGATGGAAGAAGACTTTTATCAACTATGCACTTAGGTCGACATTGGGCAAGATTAAGATAGAAAACAACAAAAATAATGAAAAATATCAAATAATTATACAGATTATACATTGTTTATGTATATAAATATTATTAATAATTGGAGTTATTGTTATTAGTTATTGTTTAGATCATGATTGTTGAGAAGCAAATAAAACATCTAATCAATGGATGAAATTGATAAATCCAGGCAAAGGCACAAAACACAGAGGAACTGTTTTAGCCAATCATTTAACTCAATAATAGATTATACAGTTACAATTGGCCATTTTGATTAGCAAACGATAACAACAATTCCTTAGAGATCACAAAATGTAATAATTTAATCAGAGGGACACAGAAATACACAGGTCCAAGTAGATAAGAAGCTCATAAGAGACATGAAAACAACACATCTGATTAAGAGGATATCAGAGGAAGTATTTGATAAGGTGAATAGTTTGCATTAAGGCACAAGGCATTGATGTTTATCAAACAAGATATGCAAAGGATTTCAAATTATATCATAAGATTAGATGGAGTAACATTTAATGGTGTGTATTTTTGCAAATAAAGTTCATTGCGAGCAAAAATTGGACTTGGTTTTAAAAAAAGATTCGACTAAAAAGAAGATGAGAACAAGTTAAACTTAAACTAACAACGCACGAGCGTATTTTTTCATCCACAGTTTCCTCTTTTTGGCTCCCTTTCTCATCTTCTTCTTTATCCTCATCTTTCTCTTTCTTTCACAACATCATTCGACACTGTCTTCACCATCTTCATCATCTGCATCTTCTTCCATCTTTTCTTTTCCTTTCCTCTTTTTCCTCGCTTTCTTCGTTCCTCTCAATCCCTCTGTCGTCTAACATATCTCCATCTTTCTCTTTCATCCTCATCACTTTTATCTCACACTTTTGTTCCTTTCTTTGCTGAATAAAACTAATTGCCAAATAAATTGATTATCATGATCTAACTCACTTAAGCCATTATCAGAGCAAGCTATAACATCTTAGAATCATGGCCAAGAATCTAAATCTCGATCCAGTATCCATTGAATTGTCATTTGAATTGCTTTTTAGTTGCTATTTGCATCGCTGTTTGAATTGTCATATAAATCGCTATTCCCATTCTCCTCTCTGAGTTCATTATTAGCTTGATTCGTGTGTTTACGCTTCCTATGTGAATATATTTTCCGTTAGCTTTGTTTTTTGTTGCATATTTTTTAAGGAATCTCAAGATGGGTTAAACGAAGCAAAGAAGTCAAGGCCAAGATGTTGAAGAAGATGATGAAGAAGATGATGAAGATGAAAGATATGGAAGTCGGAAGAAGATGCTGATGATGATCATTGATGGGAGCGGAAACAGAGGAGACATTTAGGTGCATTGAAGTGTGCCTAGAAAAACATTTGATCTTTACCAGAGACTTTTAAATGTACAACCTTTATTATTTGAATTGAAGTCACCATTAGAAAGGTCGTTAAAGTGACTGAAAAGACACATTCACAGTCAACTTTGCGAAGTTCGGGAAAACGGAAATGTGCTTGTGACTACTGTAACATCTTACAGATACACATTCTCAGCTCATCATTCACATCTTCCTCTTCTGCGTTTTCCTTCATCCTGATGAAGACGATGGTAATTTTGCTTCTCATTTCGCCCACTTCTTTCCTTTGCATTGGGCTATATCTTTCATCTTTTTTTCAGCTTTTTGTTTTTCTCCACATCTTGGACTATCTCATGTTCACAAGGTAGGAGGATGATAATAAGATGTGGTGATCATCAAGACAGACCAAGATGAAAGACGATGAACAAGTCTAGATAAAACTGCCTACACCCCATGGTTTCCGGTGAGAGTGTGTCACAACTGAATATTCATCTTTATCTTCCTTTTTCAACTAACTGCTCTTTTGCCAATATGGCTGGACATAAAGACTTTAACCAACAAAGTCTGTTAATCTAAAAACACAAAGATGGTCAACATCAGCTAATAGCATTGATAAACATACTTGTATAAGAAACAGCTGAAGATGATCGTTCACAATGATTTACTAAATAAACAAATTCAATAGAGTTCAGAAAAACTAATTATAAAACAGTATTTAATTTATGAATATGAATATTTATGTATGAAAAATATTATACAATTCAATTTCGGTTAACCCTTTGTTGGATCTTTTATAAAAAGTATAAAGGTTTATCTGAAATAACACAGTGTTTGGTCAATTTTTGATCGGAAAATTGAAGCTATTCATCCGATTTAACTTCTGTTATTTAAACTCGACCTAAAGCTCAATTTATGGCTGCTTTTCAGACATTTTAATACTGTTTTAACTTTTTATAATTTTGATTATCATTCATTTATTGAGCACAATTTAGCTGATTTGTGATAAGTTATGATCTTTTGTACTCTAATCTCAATATACAAATATTTCTATTATCTTTTGATGTGTCTATTATCTTACTACAGTTATTTAATCTCAAAACGGAAATAAGATTGAAGTGATAATTATTCACATCATGATTGGTTTATATCTAATTCATATTTATCATCTAATCTACAAGTTCAGAGATATGAGTTTCTCCAAGGAATAATACACTAATGACGAGATCCAGAAGTTTCAATGTTACCAATTTTTAAGTTTATGCATCTTATGTCCATGACTTATGCATAAAAGGTGATTGTTTGAATCAGTGGACAAACTATGGTCCATAGTGAAGTAATGTCGTGAATATTAACTCTTAATTTTAAATATTAGAGTAATCTTTCAACAATGTTCAATCAAATGGCTGTCATTCTTGATTTGCTTGGTCAATGCTCAACAAAAATGAAGAACCAACGTCACATTAAAAGTCAATATGTTGAAACTTGATCCAATACTAATTTGGTTAGCGGTGTTGATGATGAAGATCCGTCCATCAACAAAAATTTCTGCAAGTGCAGTTGTCACAAGTAAGATTAAATCAAGTACTTATGGCTCTTGACCTAGCTTAAGTCAAAGGTTAAGGTATGACTTGAAATTAATGATTGATTGTTGTTATTCCGTTTGTCGATCACATTTCTATTTTATTCACTAGGGTTGGTTATTTTGGTGCACAGCAATAAGGCCTTCATCAAAAATTGTCAAAAGATTATTGGTAAATCAATGAACACAGGAAATTTGGGAAAATTTGGTTTCGATTGATTTATGTGATTTTTGATGTTACTTTACAAAGAATCCTTTACTTCTATCATGTATGGAACGGTTCAAAGAAATGAACTCATTTCAGTGAAAGTCGCGTCAATGCTTCAAAAGATGTGTCTAGAAGATCATTAACAATATAATGATTAGGAATGAAGAAAAGTGCAAAAAATAATTAAAAAAGCAGTCAAAGAACTCATGATTCAGATTTTGATTTATTTTCAATTCAGTCTTTTAGTTACATCTGATTGACACAACATTCAATATATTTATTTATTTAACATGGATTCAATTAATTTACCCTTGTCATTTTGGATTTGATTATAATTCTCATCTTTTGCAGCCTTTTGAACAACTTCATGTATTTACTTTAACTTGTATCTAAATTTAGTTTTCAGATTTTTGCTACAAAACCCAACTCCATGGTAATTCACCAACAATCAAATCATCTGATTGATTTAAAGTGGCATACAATGTTTATTTCATTTGTTGAATTAATTTTTAGTTAATAATTATGCAAACAATTTTGGTTCGTTTCTTTCAATTCACAGAAACAATATGGTTGAGACACGAAAAGCCAACTCCTTGAAGGAATTTTCAATTTTTGCTTAATTTTCTAATTATTTGGTTCCTTGTTTATAATGGTTACCATTATATTACGTTTATCCTGAACAGTTCAATTATTCAATCAACCAACGATGTTTTCACTTAAAACTCATCTTTTCCTATCAAGTTTCACCAAGAAGCCAACCAAGGCCGCAAATCAATGTTAAATTCAATGTTTACAAATACAAGGAGTAATGAAGAGAAAAGTTACAGAAAATTTATTACATGACTTAAAATAACATTTATTTATCATGAAATAAATTCTTGCACAAGTTAATGTTTCAATGAAATGCTTTGCTTCACTTTCACTCTGTTTCATATCGCCAAAGTATTTGATAATTAATGCTCGTTAATTAGCATTCATAGTGATTGTGAATCATTAACACCATCATATGACAATTCATTGTTTAGTATTGAATCAACAAGTTACAATGCTCAATGTAACCAGATTCTTGTTAAACAGTTAATTGCTTTGTTTATGTGACTCTTTGAACGGTTACTTGTTTAACACATTAAGCTATTTATCATATTATTGAAATTTATTTTATTTAATCAGTAAAAACAGTTTCTCTTTAATATCTTTCAGTTTCTATGGTCAATAAGCAGCTGATAATTTCATGGGAAAAATTAAATCCGAAATTTTTCTTCCTCTAATCCTGAATTTAATCAGAATATTCAAATGCACTGAAAATATAACAAATCGATAGACATTTCATGTTTTTGTTTTGTTTACATAATTTGAGATTATCCTGATCAAATCTTAGGTAAGAAAGTTTACCTAATATCCAAACGAGTGAAATCTGACCATTTTAAGCCTTTAAATCTCTTGAAGTTTAAGAACAGAACTGAAATTTAAGATCATTTCAGGATAAAAAATAATTCAGATCGGATTGTGCAATGAAATTATTCCCCATTCTCTGATTTTGCCATGATATAACCACTGCGTATTAATCAGATATTAGTATATAAAACTGCACTGTTTATTATGTTAATTAAAATCTCGATTATTTTAAAGTGTTTCTTATTCAATAAAAAATATTCAGTTAACGAAATCTCATTTTACTAATCTTGTTGTTAACTTTAAATCTTTTCAAGGCTAATCTAAATTTAACTCGACTCAACAATTCAACACCGCAATATTTGAACCAACATAAGATATTAAATTGCACCAATTTGTATTAGTTGAGAGGTTGATCACAATGACTTCCAAAAATACCATAATTTACCTCAAAATCAAGTCATTTCTATGATTAAATTGAGTTAATTATTATTTTCATGATTGTGCTTCTTGTTTCGGAACATGAATTGCTCAATCTTCTGAATGGTAAATCATTAATCAATCAACACTCATTCAGAACAATCTAAACGATTAAAACATCAAAATAAATTCGTATTTATCTGATTTTATGAATTGAGGCTGAATTGTTAAAACGTCTCATGCCTCTTTCAGTGAATATATTTGAGCATGAATTTTTGTGAACATTTAATTTCCTTCCTTTGCTAGTAGCCGCTACTGCCAAGCATAGTATGGTATAGTAAAGGGGGTCGATCGAGCCACTGAGCCATATTATGACCAGCCATAAAAGTGGCGCTCGCATTACATAGAGTCTAGCCATATAAATATAAACGAGACTTCACTGCGATCGCCAGTTACATAGGAAGTTCAGCGCCATCTAATGATAATTAGGATAACTTTATCGAAATTCGATCCAAATTTTGAAGATTGACGCTTAAGTGTACGCGCAAAGATTATGAATACACTAGTTTTTTAATAACTTTTTCAATACACTAGAATGCTGTTTGAACTTAGTGAAATTTGTGTTTGTGACACCTTGAATAATCAATTGGAGACAATTAAAACGCAAAACAATTAAACTAATAAACATATATCAATGCTCTTTAAGGAGTAAACGCAAAAACTTTTCCTTTCGAGTTGAGGATTGCCATTTACAAGGTTTGTAGGGGCATAAACTGAGTTTATTAGTGATATTAAAAAGTTTCTCCGATCGACAGTTTTCGAGGAAATCGAGGTCAAAGTTGAAACTTCGATCGCTTTTTGTACAGTTATTGAACCAGATTTTTCAATCAGACTCATTCTTCTGAGGCAACTTTTGGTGACCAACCAGAAAATGCACTTATTTTGAGAAATGAAATTTTCGTCTTTTGTACAACAGACCACTTCGCTTTAAGGTTAAACCTGGCGCTTCAAGTGACCGTTAGAGTTAGAGGTCTGAAACTTATTTTTTTAAATAAAAATTGTTGCTACACATCAACAATTGAATACTTTTTTCAATTTATCGACCGTTCTCTTGATTTTGGCCATTGGCTTTAAAACTTTGAACATCGATATCTCGAGAATGGTATGACACAAAATCATCAATCTTGGACTAATCATTAGATGTCATCATAAGTTACAGCATAACTTGACTGAATACCAGAGAAAATCTGAGCTAATTCGTTTAATAATGAATAATCTCTCAACGCATAATAAAATATATTTGAGTAACCATTCGCCTTTGAACCTCAATATTTCGAGAATGGTATCATCTATTCTCAGATATTCAGTCATGTTATGTTATAGCCCACGACAGTATCTATTGATTAAAGGTTCAAAGTTTTAAGGCCAATAGCCAAAAGTCAGGTTATGTTGTAACTTATGATGATATCTAATGATTAGTTCAAGAATGATGATTTTGGGTGATACCATTCTCTAGATATCGATGTTCAAAGTTTTAGAGCCAATGGCAATTGCCTATGTCGTTACGGTGTATACTTTGTTCGTGTAAAAGTCTTAAATTATTTTAGTTATAATAATTTCATCGATTACTTAGTTTCTAATTCAAAATGGACGATGAAATTCGATGGGTTCCCATTTACTCATCAAATCAGAGGACTCTAAGCAATTCAACTGTTCAGAGGTGTGCAAGTGTATCGCCGGCTGAATAGATTCCAACTGATTTTCCACCCTCCAATGAACCTATTTTCTCATCTATGCGATATGATGCTAATGGTCAAATATTACCGCAAATAAAGAATTAGAAGAACCTGACAATAGGTGCGTACCACAATCAGAAGAATGTGAAGACTCGTATCTAATAGACAGCAGCCAATCCATTGATGCAAACAAATGACAATGTTATCTTTGCGCTTATTACCTTTGTGTTTCTTCGGAGCTTGTGGTTCATGTAATAACATCATCACAAAGATCTGTGCCGCCATTTTCTACAATAAATGTTTCAATAATGCTACTCGTTCAGAATCATCTGCAAAATGTCGGTATAGATGCGGCAAATCAACATTTATGATGAAACCTTTGCCTTCGACTGCACCAGCGGGAAAACGAAGCATTAGTGCTATAGATTACTTGGTTTCAATATGCAAATTTCCTGTTTGCAAAAATGAAATTAAATATTCAGAATAAAATGAACATTGATACATGCACTTTGAATCCTGAAAATAATATTTGCGAACTTTGCTCGATGCCGATGAAAAGCCATGAATGCAAATCTTACCTCTTTGAATTAATGGAAAATAATAAAGACTTGACCGAAGAAAATAAATTCATCAGGAATGATTTGATACGTTCAAAAAGCCGATTTGAAAAGGCACAAGTGGAAATACGAACTCTCAGATGAAGGTTACTACAGAAGCAAAGAGTCTTTCTGTGCAATTCTATCAATCTAGATATTTTGTAATTATTAAATCTGTATTCATTAATTCCATGTGTGGTATTCTTCGATTGATTCTAATCATGTAAATCGAAGCAGCCGAACTGAACTATTTTCTGTTTTTCAATTAGTAACCATCTTGTAATCTTTGTGCAATTCAGAAATCATTAGAAGATTATTAAATTAAAGGCATAAAAAATTTCAATTCTTAATCTCGTTTTTTTTTCTATCACATCCACTACTTTTTTGCACCACATTGTTCATCACTTTTTCAATCTCTGTTTCAAATACTTTTTTCCGTATTGTCCACCCAAATCTGACACATACACTAAATCAATCAGCACCACTTTTTAAAGAGACTTTCTCAATAAAGTTAATAAGTTCCAAATATCCACCACTTTATCTACCAAATTTGCAATCAAATTTTTTCATAAGATTTTCATCACCCAAGTCCATCAGATTGTCCACCGCTTTTCGTAAATAATGGTGATAAATAGTGGATGTGTTAGATTTGGTTGGTGGAAAATGTGGTGGACAATACGGTGAAAAAAGTGGTAGATAGAGTGGAAAACAATCGGTCCCCAAACTTTCAATGCACTGGCAGCCTACCAGTGGTAGCTGCACTTAACGCAACAAATTAGGTTTCACTTAACGCAATTTTCAGGTGTCACCATCTTTGGTATCTTATTGTTTCAGAGACTTTAGTATGTAAATAATGGTCTACCTTTAGTATAATTGCAGAGATTAATAGATGACGACTATGGTAAAAATTGACCGATTTGTTGCGTTAAGTGCAGCTACCAGTGTAACATTTGTTTAAATTTTGATTTCTAATTGTTTTCCTCTATTAGATTTCAACTTTTCTAATTTTTAATTCCTAACAATCGTTGCCGAGTGTTTTGACTTATTTTTTACTCAAACACATTGTAAATACATATGTAAACCTCGCTACGTGGAGACCACTTTATTTGATTCTTGTCTTCCTGAAGAATACTCTCTTCCTATTTACCTCTGCCTCTTGTCTTCACAGTGAAATGACTAAATGAAACCAAATAACAGTGAGATAATGATTAAATAAAAAGTACTAAAAATCACCATTATCAAGTGTTCATCAATTGATAACCTAATATCTAATCAAAAATTATTAAAAAAATGCCCGAACCAAATGATCCAACATCTCAACAGAACAATGTCATTGAACAAGGTGACATTGACAATGACAAAGTGATGAATAAAGACAAAATGGAAACAATTATTGAACATATTCCAAGCAACAAAGAAACAATCGATTGGGCGCTAAAATTCTTCTTATATGGGAAAGACGAAATCAATAATCATTTATGGGAAAAGACAAAATCCATGGACAAACAAAGAATAATGACAATTAAAACAATTATTAACGACCCAACTTTGAGCAAAGAACTTCATATTGGTCCGGTAAAATCAAGAAAACTAACTGCCCTGATTTCAAGAGTGGAGACAGAGAACAATTCAACACCAAACAACACACAAACACCTTATGAAAGGAAAAGAATAATTATTAAAGGTAGGGAAATTAAATATCCAAAAGACCCAAAAATTAAAAAAATTACCCAAATCAACGATATAAAACCAATTCCAAAAGATTGGATAAAAATTTCAGAAATTCCCAAAGATCTCATTATCCTAGCTAGCGCAGAAAACACAACACCAAATCAATTAGAAAAATTAATAAAACAATTGGAAGAAAAAGGCCAGATAAAAACCCCAATCAAATAAATTAATACCAATAAAATAGTTATTACAATTAAGGTTAGAGATCAATCAAATATCCAAACAATTATTAGTGAATCAAAAACACACAGTATCAAAACACAATCCCAAAACCTTTTGATCCAGTCATCTGGATCAAAGGAATGAAAACTAATCAATTAAAATGCCAAATTAATGACTTCATAGAGGAAATAATTGAAGAAAATCAATTAGGAAAGGAGAGTAAAATGATATTAAAAGACAACAGAAATAATTATTTACTATTTAGAGTCAACCAATCAATTAGAAACAGAATAGAAGAGCTCAGGGGTCAGATTACATGGAGATGTAATACATACAAAGTATGTGATTATTTCAAAATTATACAATGCAGAAACTGCTGGAAATACGGCCACAGTGAATGTATCAGTCAAAAAATATGTGAAAAATGTGGTAAAAGACACACAGACTCATGCCACATTGAGAATGATATAAATAATTATTTCTGTTGTAACTGTGAAAGAAAAGGACATTCGGCTAGAAACAGAGATTGTCCAAAATATATGGATAGACTTATCATGGAAATTGCTAAAACAAACTATGATTACACATATGTTATTTCCCCATGAAAACTGACTCTTATCTGATCAAATAATTGTTAACAATGTTACCCTTTTTCCCCTCTCAAACTCAAAGACCGAAAAATACTTTACGGACAATAAAAATCAATGATAAATACAATTACAAACAAAAATTCTTTATAAATAAAATTCAATAATAAAATAAAACAATTATTTAATAGCAAAATCAATTTAATATTCAAAAATAAACAAGGAATTATGACATCATCTTTAGACTCCGAAGTCAGTCGTTTTTTCAACGACTGACTGACTGGGGGTTTTATCGACTAGCGGTCGACTCAAGTCGAATCAGTCGACTTTAACTCAAAACGACTGGCGTCGACTCGTTTTGACTCAAAGCGCAATTTTTCAAATTTGAGGGGGTATGAGGTGGTTTTTGAGAAACGATCTAGAAATAGCAAAAAAAGTATCTTCTGCTTTAAAATAATCTTTTTAGCTAATATATTAGAATTTTTTATTTAATATCAAAATCATCGCAGATCTTTGTTACATAATCAAAGTTGTCATGTATAAAACATATTTTGCTTAATTTTTCTGGTTCGAGTTTGGATCGTTTCTTGTTTAAAGTCAAACCAGCAATGGAAAACAATCTTTCGACTGGTACGCTTGTCGCTGGAATCGAAAGAATCGCACATGCAAGTTTATGAAGCCTTGGCCAAGTTGCTTTCCTTTCTTCCCAATACTCTAAAACATCTCTTTGAAAAACTTGACAAAGGTAGGAATCAATCTCTAAATCAAAACTCATACGATTTATCACATTCGAAGAATATCTTTTTGCCAATTGTGTCATCATACCATCCTCTCCGTCATTAGATCTTTGTTCTGGCTCATCAATTTCTTCTGAAATGAGTTTTCGATAGTATAATTTTAGCAAATCTTTTTTAGTTGTTCCCTCAGTTGAGCACCAAGCTTCAATTATATCTAGGTCTTTGTATTTAGGGTCCATTATGGAAGCAACAATCATCAATTCAGTATGTTTATAACAGGCTGGCTAGGGTTTCTTTCTTCCAACAACTCTTTTAAATAACACCTGAGTGTGAGCGCTAAGTTCAGAGTTGGTTGCTTTTCCGCTGCCAGAATGTCAACAACTTTTTTGAATTGATACAGGAACTCAATCATTTGTTTCATCAACATACGATCAAATTCTGAAATTATGAGTGTGAACTTCCTATCTCACCCAGGAGGAGATTGATCTTGTCGTTATTCGAAAGCATGGATTGAGTCATGGCTAACAAAGAGTGCCACCTTGTTGGGCAATAAGTTTTAAGAGTTCTATGTTGATGCGTGTCCCTGTTGGTCTGATTTGATCTGAAAATTTGTGTAGGTAATTCAGTTGCAATTTCTTCTGCAATATCCTCGAAATCATTTGAAATAAATGGCTGAGTTTCAGGTTCTGAAGTCATTATCTCTTCATCCTCCTCATCTATTGTACAAAGACTCGCTTGTGTATTCTCAGAAGAAAGAGCAGCCAGATCCGCATTTTTGAACCGCAAAGATGAATGAATTTCTTTCATTTTGCCAAAAATTTCTTGCAATTCAGAAATATCTTTAAATCCATCAACAGTGATCAGGTTGTGGATGCCGTGTCCAATGCAAGAATGAGATTCAATTTCAAAGTTTTCACATGAAGCCACTATATTAGCACCACAATCACGTACAATGATTGATTTATGTAGATCAATTTCGTACTTATCACACAGCTGGCGTAAGGGGTATGTCTCACGAAAAAGTGACCCTCGTCAATTTGAAAAAAACCAATTTTTTTAAAAGTAGACATCAAAAAAGTATGTTAGGTGTCATCAAAAGTTCTGTGAAGTGTCGCGTTCGGTCACAATCACGCTTTAAAGTCGAAACATTTTTCAGTCGTATCTTGAGAATGAAACATGATAGAGAGCTGAAAATTCGTATGAATATATTTAATGATAAGATGCTTAGCCTGACGAAAGATTTTTCTCTAAACTACTCAGGTCGAGTATTATAGACGTTAGGTCATTTAACTTCAAACGGAGCGCGTTCAATCACCTTTGCGTCAGGATGAATTTTGATCGGTGCTAAATGATCATCACATTGTTGGCTATAGCCTGACGCGACAGATTTTTGAAATAGTACATAGTTTGTCTGTTTTAGTGAATGACCTCAATCATTTGATAGATTACTAGCTATGGATAATGAGTTTGTGTTTATTTTGACATTATTTTTCAAATATTTGCTCGGTACTTAATGTAAGTTAATAGACTATCAAATGAATGCAAAATTTTGAATGACCTTGAATGACCTTGACATTATGTCGTAACAATGTACAATCGATTTTGAGTCTTTAGGTCCAAGTCTCATTCAGTTATGTCAAATGACTGAGAAGCTACAGCTTTCCGATTTGATTGAGGTCATTCACTAAAACAGACAAACTATGTACTATTTCAAAAATCTGTCGCGTCAGGCTATAGCCAACAATGTGATGATCATTTAGCACCGATCAAAATTCATCCTGACGCAAAGGTGATTGAACGCGCTCCGTTTGAAGTTAAATGACCTAACGTCTATAATACTCGACCTGAGTAGTTTAGAGAAAAATCTTTCGTCAGGCTAAGCATCTTATCATTAAATATATTCATACGAATTTTCAGCTCTCTATCATGTTTCATTCTCAAGATACGACTGAAAAATGTTTCGACTTTAACGCGTGATTGTGACCGAGCGCGACACTTCACAGAACTTTTGATGACACCTAACATACTTTTTTGATGTCTACTTTTAAAAAAACAAGGTTTTTTTCAAATTGACGAGGGTCACTTTTTCGTGAGATATACCCCTTTCCAGTATATGTTAACGCTTGTGTGTTTTTCGGCAAATGGAATCGTCCCTAGATTGTGCCGGTGGAGTTGCATATTCTGAATGAAGTGTATAGTTACTCCTAAATATTTACATCGCCTAGATGAATCGGTCCAGAGGTCGATAGCGAGACCAAAATTTCGCTTTGGTAAATTTTCTTTCACCTTTTGCTCAATTTATAAAAATACACGACTAAGTCCATTTTGAGCAATGTTTCTAGAGCTAAGGATTTCATTCACATCTCTCACGACTTTCGTTTCCAATAAAAACCTCTGGAATCCTGGCCCATCGACTTTATTAAAAGGAATTAAATCACGAGAGAACCATAATGTTATAGAATTTGTAAGACGTAATTTCTTTTCTTTAAATCCTATTGCAGGTGTTCCAAAAAACTTCAGAATAGGGTTGTCCCTCTGATAAACATTAGAATGAACATCAACCAGATGAGCTAAATGATTTGAAGTTGCAGTGCGCGTACTAAATTTTTGTACTTCAGCAAGAGTACCAGCGACACTCTTTTGATCATTTAAGCAAAATTCACAATAAAGATGATCACTATCAATAACTGCACCATTTGAATTACAAAGTTGACCAAAATGATGAAAAGCTGGCGTTCTTTTCCTTGACAATTTACGAATTTTGAATGTATCTATCTAAAATTAAGAGGCGAACGATTAAAAATTGAGACAAAAAAATTCCAGTATACATGATAAAACTATATGTGAATTACTTACATTTTCATCCATTTTACTCAAAATATATTTAATTGCAAAAAATAAGAATAAAAAAACACCAGTAACAATCTAGAGGTAACTTTTCATTAAAATCAGAAGATCAATTTCTCGTGTGATTGAAAGGTATTTAAAGTTCATTTGAGCATGTCCAATATTAAAAAACGTTTGTTTGAATCAAGATGAATCATCTTAGATGATGCATTAAGCGAAAAAGAAAAACCCCTCACACCCCCTCACAGCATCCAAATTTCTCAATCTCATGCAAAATGATAATCCAAACAATTTTTCTTGATAAACAAAAACACATGAGCAAAGCAAACATAATGCAAAAAAAAGTTTTATTGAAAAAAAATAAATTCGATTATAAGTTAAAAAATAAATGAGCATCAATTCTTCTTTGAAATTACTTGTTTAAGAGGCTCTTCATTGATATCTTCGCCATCTAATCTGCGTTGCTCACACTTTTTTACGTGTCTTGTACAGTTCTCTTTTCGACCGACCCAACATTTGCTGCAGTATGGACAATAGTGATTAACACTAACACGTTTTCGCTTTCGCAAAGCTTCTGATTGTTCTATTATTTCTTCTTCTGTTGGTATATCCGGATCTCTTTCTTGTAAATTTATTGGTATGTTCTCTTCATCTCCATCTTCATAATGAGTAGTTTTCCCTTCCATCGGGTACCAAAAACATCCAACTGCCTCTCTTACTCGACCTCCAATAACAGCATGATGGAGTGTTGTAACTGGCCATTCAATTTCACCATGTTTTACCTAAAAATTGGAATGCAAGAAGGTTAGGTATTTTGAAACTATTCGAGAACCAAAGTACTCACTGTTTTTGGCATATTCTTTTATTTATGCTGCACTTATAAGGGTTAACAAAAGAAGAAATGAATGATAAAAACGTGTTGAAAAAAACGTTGAAAAATGGCGTGTGTGGTACTTAAACTGAAAATTTAAACCTCTTATTTTTCAAAAAGTTTGTTTACAACAACAAGTTGAGTCGACTGAGTCGACTCAGTTGATAGCTCAGTCAACTGGCGCTCAGTCGAATCTTCATCAACTGACTGAGCGACTCAATCGACTGACTTCGGAGTCTAATCATCTTTACACAATCTTATGGATGACTATGGAAAAATTGGAATATTTAATCACTGGGAAATAGAAGAAATTATTACAAACACAAGGATAAATATGACTTACATACAATGCTGTAATAAAATACTAACATTTAAAATTTTAATGATAATAATTGCTCTACAATGAAACAATTAAGAAAAACGTATAAAATAGATAACTTTAACTTAGAAAATTCAATAACTAGATGAGAAAAAACCAAAAAAATTTAACAATTATTAACTTTTCTCAATCAATCTATCGAAACATTCAAACAAATAACATTCATAATGCAATCTATTGTAAAAACGCACCCCTCCTTCTTCCCCACCCATTCAACCCGAATATTGTAAACCCAATAATTATTGTAATCCCCCTCTCACATTTGAAACCTTTAAATGGCCGCCTAAGCCATCGATAAGATGTAACCGGTATATTCCTGTTTCGCCAATCTTTTAGGCAAACAAACACTTTAAAACAAAAAAAATATTCTAATGTTAATTGAGCTGCTAGTTTCAACTCGAAGACAATAAAAAAATACATAATTTTATATTAAAAAAATCAAGTAAAGTAATCAAGTAAATCAGTCGCTCCATTTATATATAATAACTTTGAGCATAAAATGCATATATTCACATGAATCCACATTTTTATGGACCAATCTTTTTGTCTCGCAAAACATAATATAAATCAATGTTTCGCCATTGAACTGAATAAAAAACTGAACTTTTTCTGTATTTCTTGTATTATAATCTTTGTACTCATCTATGCAAAATATGTTTTAATTTTTCATTATTAAGTTCCTTAGCTTCATTCTATGATTGGATTCACGACAATCAGTTAATTTTTCTCAAAGTTTAGTTCAAGACATTGTTTGTTTTACAATTAGCAAGCTTAAAGGATTGGCGAAACAGGACAGAACCGATGTAACCTAGGAGTTGTAAAAGAAACTCTCCTTGCCACATGTTTGATGGAGATACTTCACAATCAAGTACTCCGACCTGTAAATTGTAACAGGCAAAATCTGTAAATGTTTCGTATATGTACTTGTATGCGTTTTCAATAAATTTCATACATTCAACACGTTTCTGATAAAACGTATATTAATCAAAAATAAAAGCAAACTCATCACCAACTTTTCATTCCTTTTCTCATTGTAAGCTGACAAAGTGAGGCGGTTACCATTAACCCATTAATTTACCAAACTATTAAACTTCATTGAACTAATTAGCCTAACCATACAAGCAGATAAATACCTGAGATACATGCCTAACTAAGAAGTGATACACAAATGTACTAAACACAAGTATTATAAATGTTAAATTGGTAATTGAAATGTAAAATACAAGAGCGCTCGTCAATCTTTGCATGGAAACCGAGGGGTGGACATATACTCACTCAGTCATGTGCTGGCTTAAATTCCCGGCGCATTTGCTGAATAAAATCATCTCAAATCTAATGGAACCAAATATCGCTTAAAGTAAGATCCCACATAATGAGATAAATTTATCAACGATCCCTTATTGAAAGGGGAAAGAGCTTGTAATGAACAAGTTATTATTAAAGCCTGAGTGAAACTTAGGTCGCAGTTTGCCTGACATAGGTTGGAAAAGGTTCACTAACATAATACAATCCTATTCGATGTTGTACAAAGAAAGCACACCCATAGCAGTACAGTCCACCGCTTATAGTTTGCAAGATAATAAAAAGAAAAAAATTTAAATTATTGAATTACAATTATTGTATCACAAATACATTGTTTTACATTCATCTGGCTTCTTTTATTAAGTGCTTTGGTGTTTATTTTGGGCTGATTTCTTTAGTTCTTTTAGTTTTTTCGCTTGTTTCATATCTGAACGATTTCCTTGCTGAGTGGCTTCTATTGAATTTTTGGTGTTTATCTAGTTTGTTGAAGCGATTAAGATGATCAGTCGTGACTGTTCACCCTGTTCATCGTCACCCTCTGTCGGACTAAACTTTAACATGTTTGCTTCTGCTCAATGTTTCAAATAAATTTGCTCTTTAAATAGTGAAAATAAGCTATTTCACAGTATTCTCATCTGGGATCTCACTGTATCAAAAAATTGACTCTGAGGAGATAATTCTCATGTAAAATAGGCCTTACCTTGTTTTTGTGATCAATTTCTCATCCTTCATCTATTTATTTGCCGTGTCCTTAAATTAATTGTCTTCTAAAATTATGCTGCAATGCGAAAGAAGACTTTTTATTTATTAGGTTCAATTACATGTCTTTGCTGGATTGTCATAGTGTGTTACCTATTTATTCACAAACCACCAGGAAAGATTATAAAATTGAAAGATGTCAACTATCAAGTTGAGCAACTGGAAAAAGATCTCAAGGGACAACTCAATTCAAACAAAATCCTGATAAATAATTTACGAAGCTTAAAGAGAAAACTATCTGGTACCGGTAAAGAGATTAAAAGCTATAATTATGATGATACCATAGCTGTGCTTCTATTTT
Source organism: Tetranychus piercei (assembly GCA_036759885.1). NCBI lineage: Eukaryota > Metazoa > Arthropoda > Arachnida > Trombidiformes > Tetranychidae > Tetranychus > Tetranychus piercei. Next base: position 20,701,632 of record CM071879.1, on the reverse strand, counting down.
CTTGTAATCGTGTCACTGTTCGTCGTAATCTTGACCAATTGCTCAAATATCGTCATGATGCTACCAGTTTTCCAATTATTGTTAGTCAAGATTGTGGCCATGAACCTACACGTAAAGTATTACAAAGCTATGGTGATCAGATTACCCTTATTCGTCATCCAGATTTAAGTGATATTCCTTTAACAGGGAAAGAGAAAAAATTTAAAGGTTATTATAAAATCGCTCGTCATTATGCTTGGGCATTAAATCAGACATTTAATGTTTTCAACCACAACACTGTTATTATCGTGGAAGATGATTTGGATATTGCACCAGATTTTTTTGAATATTTTCGAGCAACGTATCAAATCCTTGTTAGTGATCCAACTTTATGGTGTGTTTCAGCTTGGAATGATAATGGTAAAGAGGGTTTGATCGCTGATAACTCAGCTGACACATTATATAGATCAGATTTTTTTCCTGGCCTTGGCTGGATGATGACAAAAAATGTTTGGCTTGAGATTGCTGATAAATGGCCTAAAGCATTTTGGGATGATTGGATAAGGCAGCCTGCTCAACGAAAAGATCGCGCTTGCATCAGACCTGAAGTATCCCGAACCAAAACATTTGGTAAAGTTGGAGTGAGCAATGGACTTTTCTTCGAAAAACATCTTAAATTCATCAAATTAAATGAACAATTCGTGCCTTTCACAAAATACAATTTGACTTACCTTCTAAAAGATAATTACGATGATTGGTTTATTAAGACCGTTTACGGAAGTCCTTCAGTTACTGTTCAGGATTTAGCAAGTGGCCGATTAGACGGCAATGGACCTGTTCGTTTAACCTATCGTTCAAAGGTTAACTTCAAGACTATCGCCAAAGCTTTCAGACTCATGGATGATTTTAAATCTGGTGTACCTAGGACAGGTTACCGAGGAGTCGTCCCATTCATGTTTAGAAACCGACGAATTTACCTTGCTCCTCCTCCTGATTGGAAAGGTTATGATACTAGCTAACAAGTTGATAATGTAATTGAGTGATGGCGAGATGTGTACAGTTACCTGTTTGTCATTTTTGCTTGATCATCACCGAAACGAGTAACTCATCACCACCATTCATTTTATTTTGTAAACATGCTCCACATACACATCAAAATCTAGTCTTATTCATGGTCAACCAGGGCTTATTTAAAAAGAAATAGAAAATGAAACAGAAATTCCAATTATGCTCGACTGAAAGATACTCTGCTGTCTACTATAAGAGTCCAAAACCTATAAAGCCATGTAAATAACTATCGACAATTTTAAAGGTTTTATCCGTTTGGATTCAAATTCCAGCAGTCAGCTAATCAAAAACAGATGATTTACCGGATTGGGTATTGATAAATAAAACTACAAACATATACAAAAATGTGTATAATCCACTTATATTTAAACTAAATTTAATTGCTTGTTTTGTTAATTATTTTACAAGGAAAAATTATAAATTTAGTGAGCAACAACCAGATTGGCAAAGTAAAAATAATAAAGATAATCTAACTTTTTGGATAAACTTTCATAATCTTATTGTAAATCTTAATCGATTCATCAATCAACATAACAAAGCATTGTTGTATTGTTCCATATTTTGACATCCTGGTTCAATTGTTCTTGTACTTACTCTTTGTTTCATATTTGTGCAGATTGCTCTCGGTACAATTGAGAACAACCAGAGATCAGAAAAAAACAAGGAACAAACTGAAGCAACAAAATTGAGAACGCAAAGTTCATAAATTAAAGAAGTCTTATGATAAATATGTGCTTTGAAGTTAAACTTTTGGTTCATCTTGTTCATTTTAGATAGATAATAGTATAATTAACCTCGCTATTAGTATATAGCTGTAATTCATAGTGAAATTTCTTCGTCACAATCTTTATTTTTAATTGAACACAGAAAAATCTATTTGAATTGGATTTCTATGACGAAATGCTGGAGCAATTGTTTTGTTCTGTTCTTTCAGCAAATTGTACCTTAATTCTGGAAATAAGAAATATTTTTTGTTTGCTTTAAAGATGGACAAGAACAAGAATGTTTGTTCTCACTTTTGGACGGAACAATACAACACTGTAACAAAGCCCCCTTGAATACAATCAAATATAATATAATAAATAAATAGTGAATAAATAATGTTTAGAAAATTGAAGATTTACCAGAATCAGTAAAATCTGCTGTTCGCGCTATTTAACCTTTTGTTAAGTTGCTGCAATCAATTTATCGTTTGTAATTGTAGCAAATCGTTAGACAAATTGATGTTACAAACAAGGATCAGTTAAAGCGAAGAATCATTCATTTTTATGTTAACAGCATTCTGTCAATCATTTCAAAACCATGAGAAAACGTGAAGCTAATTGAAGTAATTTTAGCGTTTATTTTAGGTTTGTAAGTTGTTAACATTGACAGCCAACTGAATAACAAATGAATTAAAATAAGCTTCAACAAACCATTAAAGAGTTGAAATTACCTAAGGTTGACCTAAAATTATTAATGTTAGACTATATCAGGTTTTGTATTTCATTGAGTCTTTAATTTATAGAGAGATAAATTAGTATTCTATCTCATCAATTCATTTAATTATATTTATAAAGTTGATTTTCAAATTTACGTTACAGGATTTGAACGCAGTTTGGAATTAATATTTCATCAATTTTTCTTTTGAATATGATGGATACTTGTTAGTTGAATTGGCTTCTATTCTCTGACTAATTTAACCAAATTAATCATGAGAACAGACGTCACAAAAAATCGAATGCAACAAATTGCATTAGTAAAGCTGTGTTGTCTTTTAGTGCTCATTAATGGTTGAAATTTTCGGTTTGAAATTATTATAACATGACTTGAAATACAAGAAAATATATTTTATTTTTAATCAAATTCAAAGTTTTATTTTATACAATTAATATGCAACTAAAGCAAGATAAGTTTACAACCGAGAAAGCGCAAGTTTATCCGTTTTAAACTGCAAAAATGCTATAAGTTGAACTTGATCAGACCAATGCATTATTTGGACTTTTACAATAATACAATGACAAAATTATAATACATTAGATACATCAATATTATTTTATATTTTTGTGTTCTTGTGTTTTACCATAGTCTTATAAATTGGTTGATTTAACTTCGTCAAGATTGGCAACACAATGAATAATTAACATTGATACCAATTTTATGAAGTCTGAGGTATGAATAGGCATAAAGTTAGTATGAAGATTTATGGTGGAGTTGAGAAAAATATGGATTTTCAGTCCAAGATTATTGAGCACCAGGTAATCATCATTTTATTGCTTTACAAGCGATAACTTGAAACAATTGCAAAACCATCAACTCGTTTTACTTGCAACTAATTGTACATACAGGCAACAGGAAAAGACAAGTCCAAAAATTTGAATTAATGAAAATCCGAAAGCAACTGAGCCTAGTAAAAGCGTATGATCTGATGCTACCTTAGCAATCTTGAAGATACATCCCTGGAAATAGATATTTGATGGATGACGCCTTTTACCGCATTGATAATCGGAAATGGCTGTTTTACAGCATGAATCGGGTACAGGGTTATCTTTATCGTAATCTTGATAGCTTCCCAAACCACAGCATTTAAACTCTTTCTCAAGGATTCTGAAAACATCAGGATTGTCTCGAACGACTTTACTGGCGTCTCCAAGGTTTTCTGTAATTGATCGATTAAATTCTTGGGTGTAGCCGTCTTCACCGTTTCCAGTTCCATAAACAGAGAAAAGAGCAAATACACTAATGCAAAGTTGAATGGTAAAAAGCAATAACAGAGCAAAGATGAAAGAACATAATGCAAATGACGGGAATGTATCAGTTTTCCTGGATGTCACCGGAGTCCTGTGATGAGAAGAAAAATAAATAGTAAATGTTTATGCATAAAGATTAGATAATTTGTTTAAAAAGCATTAGCATAAAAATGTAAACAGACTATTAAACATGAAAGTTAATGATGTGAAGCAAAGGGAAAATGATCTTGGAAATTATTTTTCTGCATAAGTGTAATTTTTTAATGTTAGTTAGAAGGTGGTAGAAAAAAATTGATGCATACCTTGTTGTTGTATCATGGTGTGAGGTTAACGCAATTTCATCCAAATCATTGTTGATTCCGACACTTTCAACGTCTTGCTCACGTCGTTTAATTGAGTAATAACAGTTGAGAAAAATGTTGACGATTGCGATGAGGCAAACAAGAAAACCACAAAAAATTAACTTGTAATGGATGAGATTCAATGGATGACTTTTGGAGAGAAGAGACCTGATCATTGGTAAATGAAGATCTTGTTCACCTTCAAATGGAGGGTGTTCATAAAGGATTACAATAGCAAGAATTATCAAGCCACTGAAAAAAAGGATGAAGTTGAAGACACTGAGGATGAAAGCTATGAACGATGTAGATATGCCACAACAATTTGATTCATGAGCTGATCGTTTGATTTGATTATGATCTGCATAATGTGCTGGAGATGAAGAAAGGTATCCATAGTTGGCCATAATGGAAAACGAAAACAACTTTTATATGAGGTTTTTTTGAAACAAATGATGGACGGATAAATAAGATGTGAAGAATAAATAATCTTCGGTATAACTTAATTGCATGGATGAGAGGAAGCAAAGTTGAGTAAAAATTAATGTTGAAAAGGACGGCATTTATTAAATGTGAACAATGAGATAAATTTGATCCATGGTTTCAATCAAACAATAACTTGAGTTGAACATAGTAAAAATGTAAATTATAAGTTGTAAATATGGTTTGATGATTTATATCATTTATTTAGGCCATTCCAATACTGAACAGATTTCGGTGTTGTAATCAAAGGAAGTGAAACAAGAAGGATTATCATTTGATGATAGGGAAACATAAGCAGATCATCAAAAGAAAAGTGAAATAAAGAAAGTATTACCAGAGTACATTAAAGTTGAGAAGTAAAAACAGAAAAAAGAGTTTAGAAGTGTAAATACTGGATTGTACAGGGTAACCAAAGACAAAGAATTTTTTTTCTTTAGATAGAACAAAAAATTGACTGAACTAATAGCAGTCTAAACTGATAGCATATGGAGTATTTACGCACACTTGATTACCATTATAACATGACAAGGTGCGATGTTTTCATCATTATCATCTGCAGTATAAACACAAACATTGCAATTGACGAATGCGTACAGATTGCATAGCCTTCACAACTAAACCAGGATCATAAACTTCCAAGCCATAGCTAAATTTGTTTGGACGATTGCCATTATGTCAACTTGTGTTGAAAGACAAAATAAAATAACCAAACTGAACACAATTAGCTCACTTTTTCTTAATAACAATAAACTCAAGAAGTAATTGAAGAAATATTATAATAAAAATTCAAAATTTATTTATGTTTTCACCCAATTTTACAAAATGATAGCACCGCCATCTATTATCTTGTATTAATATCTCACCATTAACATTAAATATTTTCCGAAGAAGCAACAAAAATTTGCTTCATCTCTGTTTGTTTAATAGCAAACGTTTTAATTAGTGATTCAAACCAGTGTTTTAATTTTAATAAGGATTTTTTAAAACTGTATTCAACTGATACAACCTGCAAGTGATAATCTGATCAAAAATGAATTCAGCTTCAGTGAAACAAGTTACTGTTACCCATCCTGGAGGGAGTAAAGCTAAACCAACTGCAGGTAAAAAGAAGCACTCTTTGCAAGCTGACCATTTAGATGCTGAGAAAAGATTACAGCAATGCAAAGAGGAAGGCTCAAAGCGACTCGATCTCACAAAATGCAGTATCACAACTCTACCTGGGTCCATCAAGGAACTAACTCACCTTACTGAGCTTTACCTTTACCAGAACAAATTGACGAATTTACCCCACGAGATTGGTTGTCTTGTTAACCTTGAGAAATTAGCTGTTAATGAAAATATTTTGGTTGGATTGCCCGACTCCCTCGTCGATTTAAAACGGATCAAAGTTCTTGATTTGAGGCACAACAAACTCAATGAAATTCCTCCAGTTGTTTATCAATTGACTTCATTATCTATTTTGCATCTACGATATAATAGGATAAAAGTGGTTGCTGAGGAAATCGCCAATTTAACCAATTTAACCATCTTGAGTCTTCGGGAGAACAAAATAAGAGAATTACCAGCTGGCATTGGTCGCTTGGTTAATTTAGCAACTCTAGACGCATCAAATAATCACCTCGAACGTTTGCCACCTGAAATTGGTGACTGCGCTCAGCTAAATAACCTTGATGTTCAACATAACGAGCTTGCCGATATTCCAGCCACCATTGGTTTTCTAGTGAATTTAACCAGATTAGAATTGAGATATAACAGACTGCAGTCGATTCCAGAATCTCTTAGCAATTGTGTACAAATCACAGAATTTAATATTGAAAATAATGCTCTGTCGTCTCTACCTGATGGCCTCTTGTCTAGTCTGTCAAAATTGACAAGTCTAACCCTTTCTCGGAATCAGTTTTCGTCTTATCCTGCTGGCGGTCCTTCTCAATTCTGTAATGTTGATTCGATCAACATGGAGCACAATAGAATTAATCGCATACCCTATGGGATTTTTTCAAAAGCTAAAAATTTGACAAAATTGAATATGAAAGACAATCAATTGACTGCACTTCCTCTTGATATCGGTACCTGGGAAAATATGGTTGAATTAAATCTAGGAACTAATCAATTATCAAATTTACCTGATGATATTGGACGTTTGGAAAACCTTGAAGTTCTCATATTGAGTAATAATACCCTTAAAAAATTACCCTCGACAATAGGACGTCTCAATAGTCTCAAGGTTTTGGATTTGGAAGAAAATAAACTAGAATTACTTCCCAATGAAATTGGCTCGTTACGTGAATTAAGGAAATTGATATTACAAAGTAATCAGTTGCAAATGTTACCAAGAGCAATCGGACGACTTTTTAATCTTGAATATTTAAGTGTAGGCGAAAACAATCTGACTTCTATTCCTGTTGAAATTGGTACATTGGAAAAGTTGGAGACTCTTTATATTAATGATAATCGAAATTTACACAATTTACCCTATGACCTGGCTCTTTGCTCAAGCTTACAAATTATGAGCATCGAGAATTGTCCTCTCTCCGAGATACCTGCTGAAATAGTCAATGGAGGTCCATCACATGTAATCCAGTATTTAAGGATGAAAGGTCCATACCGTTCCATGTGAAAGAAGACGAAAATTATCTTAAAATGTTGATAAATTTGGTTTCATGCCAATCCACTTTCCTTGTTATTATAGCCATTCCTAAAGCCATCAACCTTTTCTCTCTCACATACACATTTTGAAACAACACAACAAACAAGACACACATTTCACATAAAAATCGCTCATTTGTTGCCAAAATGATCAGTCTTCTTGACAACTTTTAGCCAATTTATTCATCTTTTTTTGTAAACAGTAATCTTCATTGTTATTAATCTATTTTGGTTCTCTTATCCATCCTAAAATGTTAAATCTTGGACCTTCCGACTAATGGTTGCTGACGATCGAACCATCATAGACGCTATTAAGCTGAAGAATTGGATCGAGCTGTGGTATTCACGGATTTATCAGTCCATTGATAAAACAGAAAAAAATCGATTCACGATCATCTCCTTATATTTATTTTACGTCGATTTGTTGATTTTAAACCTCAAACTTGGACCTGCCATATTCAACGTCTGAACTTGAATTAAAACTATGATTGAAGCTTTCTCTAACATTCGAAGTCTTTCTTTCTTTCTAACATTCGATCCACTATATGACCTCTCCAAATCATACATTTTTGCTCACAATATTGAGTTTTGGACACCGAGAATTTAATTTCAATAGTCAAAAACCTAGTAAAAATTCAATTTTAATTACCGCTATTATAAGGTATTAAAAATCGGGAAGTTTAAAGTAGATGGCTCTATATATAGTAGGTTATAAATATATGTCACTTTGACTTTTTGTTGTCGGGACTTTTGCCTCCTTTGCCTTTCAATAATTTTTCCCTCATATTCATAGTTTTAGCTTCCATCTTGTGTTTCACGGGCTCTTCTTCTTTAACAGCGTTTGCAAAATTTGTATTATCCTCTGGATTTCCGTTTGAATTTAAATTTTGATTTACATTAAGATTAAAGCAATCATTCAATGGTTCATCTTCAATGCTGTTCAAATCACGGTGCGAACCTTTCTTGACCAAATCCTTGTGAAGCTTATCCTGAGTTATTTTGTTAATCTTCGATCGAATCTCTGATATTAAAAAAAGAAAATTATTTCAATTAAGTGGTTAAGGATTTAATTTGATTTGACTAAACATACTTTCTTCCTCCTCTTCATCTGGCACTGTTAAAATGTCCCATATTTTGTGAGCTTGCTTTGTTTCATTAGATGTCGGTAAATACACTTCAACAGAAGCAGATCTTTCAACCTTTTTATCCTTAGAGTTGGATTCGTCTTCCTTGGTTTGAGTCGGTAAATTAATTGTGTGACGTCGATTCTTTGGTTCTTTATCATCATTTTTATCTTTCGAACTCATGTTATAAAATTGGAGTTCATGAATTAAATCAATAGTAATCGAAGAAAGCAATGGTGAACCATCGAATATATAAAGATTACCTTACAAACCAAATAAATAAAATGATATAAATTTAACAATTTGACTCTTCGCACTGGATACTAAAATTTTCTCAGTGAGCTCAATTTTGTAGATTACAATTATTTCTCAAAATTTGCCACTAAAATCTTAAAATCATGTTTGAATGTAAAGGCCTGGCGAAACTTCAAAATTAAGACCAGAAAATTTAAATTGTATGATCGATGAAATAAATCAGGCAAATTATGGTTTTAAACTTGCATAACAGGTTTTTTTATTTTTGATTCGAGTTTATTTGTGCTAGCAAAGCCAGTTCCGCCTCTCTGAAGAATTATTATGTCCTTTTCTTTGAGTGGTTTGCCATTAGTTGGATCAATCATATCTTTCCGTATTATTCTTTCGACACAATCCAGTGTTACAACATTACCCCTACGAAATAATAAAATTTAATTTGATGGATCTGGGATGGTCAATTATCATGAAGAATGTAAAACTTACGAAGTTTTTAAGACAGCACATGGAACCGAGTTATTCAAAATATCTCTAGTCACTGGACATAAATATCTTTCCTAAAAAGTGATCAGAAACGCATTGATTCAAATTAGAAGTGTCTCAAATTCATGGAGAAGATTGAAAATATATAAAACTGATTGTACTTGACAAGTTCATTCAAGTTTATTTTGCTCGCAGATTGGTATGCAAACTGAGTTGACACCAGTTAAATGTCAGCTCATCTAATTCTGGTATTTCCGCAAGAAGTTTCAATGTGAACCACATTCCATGAAAATTTATCAAGTGATTATCTAATGTCACGAAATTGAGGTTTAAATCAAGAGCATTCGCTCAAATAGAATATTGAGTATCAATAATAATTAATCAACTAACCTGCTTAGCGATCAGTTGCTCTCGAGTTAAGCTTGGATCTACCGGTGTAAAAATTACTGGAATAAGATCCTTAGCTTTCAATGGTTTACCACTCATTGGACATCTAATCGTTGTATCTGGTGGCTTAAGCGGATCTTTACTTTCATCTTTAGGAGTCAGTGATGGAATCCAGAAACTAGGTAATTTTTTCTCGAGTCCTTTAGCCATATTAGATACTGACTTTTCGCTTGATGGTCCAGGTTGAGAAATATCTTTCGATGTCGAATTAGCGTTTAGAGTTGAAGGATTGATTAATCCCCTCTCCATGTTTGTAAATTTTTCTGCTTTGGTTTGCTCCTCAGCTTCAGCAAGTTCAGCCATTTCCATTTCATGTTTTTTCTTATCTTTTTCATATTGTTTCAATTTTCTAGCAATTTCAGCTTTTTTGTGAATTATATATTCTAAAACCGCTTCTTTGTCATATAGGAAGCCTTCAGGTCTACATAAAATAATGAAAAATCAGAATAGATTGATTTGTAAACAACGTATCAACTTACGTAACAACTGGATAACGACTGGGCTGAAGGGTCAGACAACAAGCATCAAAGTCGCCTACAGAATCTTTAGCTAATCTTTCCTTGATTGTTCCATAACCACTGTTCTGTGTATCTCTTTGTCTTTCATGATAAGTATAACAAGCAGATGCTGTATTGTTTCTTGCGTGTCGAGTCATGTTAACTTTCTATCTGTTTTGTTTATATATCTATCTATTTGGATTCACATTAACGAGAAGATTATCCGTAGTATTATTTCACTGTAAAATGTTGAAATTATCAGAAGGGGCCAAAACTCCGATGAATTGTTGATGAATTAGATAAACTAAAATGAGGAACAGAAATGACGCTGAAACTAGCAACCAAAAGAAAATAATGTGATCAGACATTTGTATAACTCATTCAAGATTATTTAAAATTAATTGATGTAACTAGATTGATATAGAATTGATCCAGAAAAATTTATAAAGAAAGTTCAACAAAAATAAACAGTCATATGATGTAGTCGATGTAAAACCAGAAAGAGACAAACAAGCGGTTAGCACTGAAAGTTTAAAAATTTGCAATAACAATACGACCCCTATGTGTACATAATTTTTTTTGAAAAAGTAGAAGCAAAGTCTCTTAATAAGAGACTCTTTTAGAGTCACTCTTATCATTGATAAGTTATCATCTTTTTCACTCCAACTCGATATCCAAGTTTTTATTTTGATCTAGCTAATTAATGACATTAATAATATACAATGTAATGTAAATGTGTGTAAATCAAATCAAAGATTAAATCTTTTAAATATGATAAATTATTTTCTTGCAATTCTATCTAAAATTTCTCTTTATAAATTTTCCTTATTTTTCCCTCATTGCTGTTGAATCTCTGTTTAATTTATCTCCGGTGGCATGCAATTAGGAAACTAATGTCTGATGAATGACAATTCATAACATCAAATCTCTGCAATCGGGTGAAAACTATGGCGACAGATCTATTTAAATGCTGCAACAATCAACAAATGATTTTATTTTCAGTAAAAAATTATAAAATTGATAATTATAATTAACAACTTACTGATAGTCATGATTAAGTTGGTTAAACTGTTTCTATTCGGTGTTTAACAATTGTTTATTAATGAATATGCATAAATTAAGCAGGGCGTTCCAATCGTTTAAAGTATTCCAATTTAAACGATTTTAAAGAAAAATATTGAATTTGATCATGAAAGCTCGAGTGGCGTCAGTGATTTTGCTAACTATTATTATAAAATTAAATCTTGAAGTCGAGATAGAAGATATAAATTCTTACATTAAAATCCCTTCAAATAGATCAAAAGATTTTCTTTTCATGTTCAAGACCACAAAGTACGATACTTTGTTGTTACTTGCTTGTATTGTCATAAATTAAATTTTCGTTTTTGATAATTTCCAAGTTAACTAATCAATTAAAAAATATTTTTAAGACAATTAAATTTTAGGTAAAGTATAATATTATAATATCTTGCGCTTTGACAGCTTATGGTTACCGTAGACTGATGAGTTTAATAGACCGAATAGATGGGTCTAATCAACTTAGTCTCGATGTTTGATCCAAAGCTTGCAGATCTATAAGCCACAAATTGAAATGAAAAATAATTTTCCAAAAATGCAAAATTGTGATAGTTTTTTATCAAATTAACATTCTGGTTATATTCGTGAAAATAGTAAGAATAGTAAGAATAGCTTTTTTTGCCAGTCAAGAAATCTTGCCATTGTTTTCTTTTGTTATTTATGTGAGTTTATGCCGTTTTCAACTTGTTTCATCTTTAATTTTCTTCTAGTTGTCATTTGATTCGAATTACGAAAAACATAATTGAATTTAAATCAGCCAAATCAATTTGTTTCATCTAATTCGAGAGTTGGAAGTTTCTTGTTTTAAGAATCTCTAGTTATTTTTTTCAACATGGATCAACTGATAAACCCAATAGTTTTGAAAGAACTCGCCTGCCACTGGATTAAAGAAGACTGTCCAAATTTTGACTTTCATCCAATTATTAATGGAACCCGCACTGGCATTTTCAATATTTTCTGTAAAGCTCAAGCTGTTCTAGCTGGAAAACCTTTTATTCAAGCAATATGTGATCAACTAAAGCTAAATATTGAATGGCTAGCCGAGGAAGGAGATATAGTCAGTGGATTTCAAGACCATGGAGTAAAAGTCGCTTCTTTAACGGGTCAAATCAGCAATCTACTTTTGGCTGAAAGAACCATCTTAAATGTTCTGTCTCGATGTTCAGGTGTTGCAACGCAAGCCAATCGTATCAAGGAGATTATCCAATCAATTGATGATAAAGTTGTTCTTGCTGGAACCCGCAAAACAACTCCTGGTTTTCGGTTGGTTGAAAAGTATGGACTATTAGTGTCTGGTGCTCTGACTCATCGATATGATTTGAGTTCTATGGTCATGATAAAAGATAACCATTTAGATATCGTTGGTGAAGCATTGCCTGATTATATTGAATCAGTTCGACGGTACTGTGGATTTTCTAGCAAAATAGAAGTTGAATGTCGAAATTTTGAAGAGGTTAAAAAAGTAGCACCCCTCGGAGTTGACATAATAATGTTGGACAATTTTGAGCCAGATGCAGTTAGACAATCAGCTAACTGGATCAAAAATAATTATCCCGCCATTTTGGTTGAAGTTTCTGGGGGTATAAATGAAGACAATCTAGAGGATTATGTTTGTCCTACAATAGACGTTATTTCTATGGGCACATTGGTTCAAGGGTACTCAACGATTGATTTTTCAATGAAATTTGAAAAATTCAAGAACTCATAGAAAGAAAAACCTTCTTCACGATGTGTGATGTACAGGCGATGAATTAGACGCTGGATTGGACTACAAACATTATTTAAATAATTTAATCCAGATACTTCATGAATAACCTAAGCATCGGTAACTAAGTATCACTATGAGATTCTGGTTCTAATTAATCAAATTTCATGAATTATCAGAAAAAGATGTTAAAAGTTCCCATTATTGTTTATCAAAAGTTGAAGAAATGAAGAATGAAAAATTGACCAGATTTAAAAGAAATGAAGAAAGAAATAAGGCGGAGAGATTATCAAAGAGATTCGATCATGAAACCATAATGGTTATCAATATTAATTATTATAGCTACTGAATGTAATTAATATAAGTTTTGTTGTGATAATCCAATCAAGAGTAAAGCACATCAACAGTTTTTTCTTAATCGTTACATGCTTTCGGAATTGGATGGAAACTTCTCAATCAATTGTAACATTTCCTTTCCTAGAAACTGATCTGTTTCTATCAACAAGACAAACCAATCTGAGTTCCTAACTCAAGTTGTAAATGAACAACATTGAAACATTTATTTCTCCTAAATGTGTATAACTACTTATCATGATGTATTACAAACATGTGACAACAAAACGATTCAGAATTAAAATTCATAACATTTTACCAAATTTTCGTTTAATTCAATTAATCGTGTATTCTTAGTTCTTACTCGAAATCGGCTAATAATCTATTTTAGCAATTTCAATTATTTTTTCCCAGTTTCACTATTTCTCATCACTAATGCTTCATAAAATTTTATTGACTGATCTGGTGTACAAAAACATCTAATTTAATTTATTAATTTAATTATTCATTTTTTTGTGTATCGCAATTGTTCTTTTTATTAATTAATCATGAAATTTTTAGTTGCTTAAATTAAGCTGATATTTACACCAATATGCTAATTTTAAATTTAAAAATTCTTAATGAAAACTCTTATTTGATTTGTATTTCTTGAACTAATACAAATTCATGTTATAATGCTTCATTTTTCGCTAGTCAAAAATAATTTAGTTGCACAGTAAATTGCAATTTTAATTATTAGGGTTCTTAATTGCATAAAATGATTGTCTAAATTAAAAATTAAAAAAGTTGAGATCGTGATTAAAGTAGCGCATGTAGAAATATTAAGTAATCATTAACATGAAGAGACAGAACTGAGATCATCAATAATTAATATTTTTTCCTCTTTTTCTTTGATTAGCAGCAATGTTGAATAATAATACTGAATCCAATCATAAGCATAATCAATTTAAAGCAGTTGGTGCATCATCAATATAATAGCAGCATAAGCGAATGAGAAGATGACATGAAAAATGTAGACAGTCCAAAGATAAGATGAATAGCCGAGGCCAAATTCAGTCTCTTTTATACATAAGCCAATCATGATTCCAATTTCAAGCAACATGAACATTCCAAATCCGAAAGGAATAAAAAAATTTTCAATGGTTCGCCCAAAGATTGCCATAAACAATACTCCAATGGCCGCAGCCATATATACATATAAAGGTATTTTCATCTTGTGCTGAACCCAACTAAGATAGTTTGAGCTTATTGTCACATTACTAGGAAGGACAATCATCGGAACAGTTGGTATAATTTCAGAAATCAAGGAAGAATTAGAAATCAACCCAATTGTATATGGTGTGGTTACTGAGATGGTTTCATTGATTGAATGGGTCTCGTTGGTTTCTGAACCTCCAGAAGGTTCAGTTAGTGAATCAGTTTTAAGTTTATTAATATCACAGAGAGTAGCAACACTTGAAGCTATAACGATAACAACAAAAGCATATTTCAGCGTTAAAAATGTAAGGCTTCGTCGCTGTAATTGGGAATGTTTATTGTAGCCATGATTCTTCTTGATTAATGGACGTCGTTGAGGTTGACCAATTATTGGTGAAAAAGTTAAGAGCTCAGTCTCTTGATACACTTGAGGATTCATCTTGTTAATTGGTCGGATACGATCACAGCTAATATCAAATGATCCCATCTGAATGGATCAAAAGTAGTCCAGATAGCAGCTATCTGTACACTGGTTAACTATAATTTCTTCCGATTAATAGTAATAAATTTGAAATAATTTGCTTGGACGGATAAGTTGAAATTCAATCCATAACTAGACAGATCAGTAGAGTATCATAGCGGCTAATCCTGTCTAATTCCTGGCTAATTCAATACTTTTGCACAATAAATCTCGATACTACCATTCTATGCTGATTAATTGTTTGGATGGCAATGAATCAAGATCTGGAAAATAAAAAACAAACAATTGTTGACTGAAAGCAACAGTTATGATAAACAGAGTGAAAATGAAATGAAGATCACATGAAAAACGACAAAAATAAAGCTCATCTTTTACCTTTTGAATTTGACTTTTTGCTAACACAGATTTAAGAAAAGTAACCAATTTTGTTTCCCTCATTCAATGTTTCATGATGAACATGGAAACGAAACAAAAAATAGAAGCAAAGGGGAAAGAGAGGGAAAAGAGAGGCTGAAGAATGGTTATCGACTGAACTAGTAACAGTGATCGATAATCTGAGTTAGCATGGTTTCCTAAAGATGTCATCCTAAAGATGACAGATCCTAAAGTTGACTACAAATGCTATCCATATGAAAGATAACATTTTAACGAAAACCATGTAAATCTTGCTCTCAATTTTTGGTTACACTTTGAAAAGCCAGAAAAATTTTAGTTATTAATATTAAATTAATTCAAATACCATATTTGATATGTATATATATTTATATGTTATCAATCGATGAGGGTTTACATTAAAATCATCATTCTTGGACTAATCATTAGATGTCATCATAAGTTACAGCATAACTTGACTGAATACCAGAGAAAATCTGAGCTAATTCGTAAGATACTTAAACAATGCAATATTTCAACAAATTATAGCCCATAATGATATCTAATGATTAGTCCAAGAATGATGATTTTGTGTGATACCATTCTCGAGATATCGATGTTCAAAGTTTTAAAGCCAATGGCCAAAATCAAGAGAACGGTCGATAAATTGTAAAAAGTATTCAATCGTTGATGTGTAGCAACTATTTTTATCGAAGAAAAATAAGTTTAAGTTCCTCAACTCTTTCGGTTACAGAAAGGGTCAGGTTTAACCTAAAATCGAAGTTATCTTCTGTACAAAAAAACGAAAATTTTATTTCTCAAAATAGGTACATTATCTGGTTGCCCATCAAAAGCAACACCAGAAAAATAAGTTTAAGTAAAAAATCCGGTTGCATAGCTGAGTAAAATACGATCGAAGTTTCAACTTTGACCTCGATTTTCTCGAAAACTGTTCATCTGAGAAAATTTTTAATATCATTAATAAACTCAGTTTTTATGGCCCTACAGACCCTGCAAAGTCGCAATCCTTAACTTGAAAGGAAACCCTTTCTGGCCATACTTCTTTAAAGTGAATGTTTTTGTCTTAAGCTACATCTTAAAACTTCATTTACAGAACACTTTTCTTCGTTGATTTCCAGATCACTAAATCTAAATTTTAGCTACAAATTCAAAATCTGCATTTCCATGTTTTCGAGTTTTTCAAGTGTCTCTTGGACTTTTATTTGGAATATTTACAAGTCACATTGCACATCTTGTTTTGAAATTTATTAATTGCAATTGTTGAAAATACTTACATTTCTGTCTAGCAAAGGCTTTTATTCGTGCATTTCTGGACAGTTCAAAGTCAAATGATATTTATATTTACACTGAAAGCAATAACTCGACTCAACTAAACGATTTATTTAAAAATAAGTTGAAAAGGTTAATGCAACCCAAGAAACATGAAAAGTATGGCTGCATATTTTGGACATTATTTTAGGCTATTTAAATTGTTTGGTTTTTTGGTTCATTCAAATCAATATTGTTTGAATACATATCAGAACAAACTCTGTTTTCTTGACTATTGCATATTCTTGGCATTTTACAATAGAATCAAAAATAAAGAAATACAATAAGCAGTTTATTTAATGCATTCCTTATATATTTAACAATTATTAAAATATACAAAACATGAACGACTTGTTTACCCAATTTTGTACATTTGCAACAAAAGATCGACAGCAAATGTCTTTGGCAAATGACCGTAATTTACGAAGTATTGCCATTCTCTCGATAATTTATAAGATAATCCGATGCATCACAAAACATTCATTGCTGATTTTGCTGCACGAGTACTGGTTGTGAGGATCGCTCGATTTTATCTCGTTGGAGGCATTATAATAGAATTGGGCCGATCGCCAAACTTCATTCATAATTTTGATGCATGGTAATGATAACTCAGTTCACAGTAACTTTATGCACTCATACTCATGCACATTGACAATATATTTATTATTATAATCAGTCGAGATCATAAGATCGAGATGATTAAAGCTGTCAAGTTGTTATGTTAAGTGTGATGAACACGTGCTTGCAAATATGTTTTCGATAAAAATCTCAATGATATTGAAATTAGTACAATTAGGTTCCTTTCTAGCCTAGTAATAATGACCACTTACTGATTGATTTGCACCAGTCTCAACATAATTGTTCGCTAATTACACGCAGACTTCCTTCCTTCAAGGGACAAGCTTGCAAAAAACATATCGATGAATGTTTCATTGCTAAATAGACAGCCATCTGAATAGAGCTTTGAACGTTTCTTATATTATCTTTTGTTCATCTCTTGATATCATATTGTATCTATTATATTAATCTTCATACAATATAATTTACATTAACTGATTATAATGAAGATGTGATGTTTATATCATTTAACTACGCAAAGATATTAAATTAAACTTCATAAAGATCGCTATATATAGACTTGTAATGAAGAAACAATTATCATTTGAAGTGAAACACTCATTAATATTACAATGTTTTTCAGCGATTTTTATGTTAATCACACTTTACTTAATTTTTTTTATGGACTAGTGACTCTATTCTTGGTCAATTATGTTATCAAATTCGTTATAAGAGTCAGTAAACTGCCCCCTGGACCATGGGGATTACCGTATGTTGGTTACTTGCCTTTCATTAGACAAGATGCTTACAATCAGATGACCGAGTTGGCTGCAAAATATGGACCAGTTTTCAGCTTCAAGTGTGGCCAGTTTGACGTTGCTGTCATCAATCAATGGAAGTTCATTAAAGAAGCTTTGGCGAATGAACACTTACTTGGTCGACCTAAATCTACTTTTATACCTGGTATCATTGAACATGAATCATTTTTCGAAATGTCAGGCCAGCCTTGGAAGGAACAAAGACGAGTCGCTTTAACAACACTTCGAGATGTTGGTTTAGGAAAGAGTGAAATGGAGGATTCGATTAGAGACGAAATTAAATCCTTTACTGAATTAATCAAATCTTTTGATGGCAAACCAATATCAATATCAGATAAACTATCCTTGAGTGTATCAAACAATATATCAACTCTTTTATTTGGACATAAACACGGTTATGATGATCCTGTTGCCATCGATATGGAAAATTTGTTCTCCAAAGTCAATAAATTGTTAAATTTCTTCAATGTTACAACATTTCTGCCAACAATCGCAAGTATGATTTCCAAATTAAACCTTTTCGATTTGAGTGAATTAGATTCTCTATTCACAAAATTCGAATCTCATATTAAAGATGAGGTTAATGAGCACTCAAAAAAAGCTATTGGCGATGATCAAATAATTGATTACCTCGATGGTTTCCTCAATGAAATGTCCAAAAGACAAAACGAAAAGGATTCGACTTTCAATTTAAATACTTTAAAACGAAATGGGACCTTGTTTTACACAGCTGGCTCTGATACGATTTCAAATACACTCAAATGGATTATGTTGTATCTAGTCAAATACCCTGAGTACCAGAATAAGATACGCAATGAAATCAAACAGACTATTGGATTAAACAGACAACCTGAAAATGTAGATCGACAACAAATGCCTTTCACAATGGCCTGCATCTACGAAGCCTTACGATTCTCTTCAATTGCTCCACTTAATCCATTAAGAAGAGCAACTGAAGATACGCAAGTAGGAGGTTATTCAATACCTAAAGATAGTCTTGTTATATTTAACTTTTGGTCAGTTCATCATGATCCAACCTTATGGGACAATCCTGAGCTATTTAAACCTGAACGATTCCTTAATGAAGATAAATCTAAAGCCATTAAACCTCCTTATTTGATTGCATTCAGTGGCGGAAAAAGAGTTTGTCCTGGAGAAAGTTTTGCTTATCTTCAACTATTCTTGTATCTTGTGGCCTTTCTACAGCAATTTGAAATATCAGCAGAATCAAGGAAAGATATTTCATTGGAAGGAATTCATCATTTTCTTTATTTACCCAAAACTCTACCCAATTTTATCTACAAAAGTATTGATCAAACAATTTGAAAAGGATGTCAGTAGGATATGAAAAGAGAGGAACCCAATCGTGCTATGTTGTAGGAGATAAATTGATGAACTGTTTAAGCACAGATTTTTCGACTATTTCTATTTCAAAATAACTTTATAACATAAAAACATTCCATTGAAGGATGATGATATTGTTCGCATTCATTTCGCAATTTTCTTAGTGTACGAAACAATTCCCTCGTCAGCTCATTATGCTCTGCTAAGGACTGTAGCAAAAAGTGACTTTTTAGTTGGGAGCTGTGACTTTGGGGTTTGTAGAGGCATACAAATTGAGTTTATTTATGAAATTTATGATCAGTAGTTTTCAATAAAATCAAGTTATAAGTTGAAACTTCGAACGCTTTTTGTACATTTGTGGAACCAGATTTTTCATAAAAGTGAATTAGTTTAGAGGCTTACCGATACTCAGTCAACATATATTGTGACCCACAATACAATCTAATGATTAGTCAGAGAATGATGATTGTGAGTCAAGAATAAGTTTTGTCAACAAAATGAATTGCATGCTATAAATTTTTTGTCGCAGCTTTGAAGCATCTGATAGTGCAATATATTAAGGCACAAAATACAATCTAATGATTAGTCAAAGAATGATGATTGTGAGTGATACCGTTCTCGAAATATTGAGGCTGAAAGTTTTAAGGCCAAAATCAAGAGAACTGTTGATAAATTGAAAAAAGTTTCCGACTCGAAATGTTCACCAATGAGTTTCATCTCTCTAACTTTTACGGTCACAGAAAGCGGTCATTCCTCTACAAACCTCAAACTCATAACTAAAAAATCAATTTTTTGGCTATAGTCCTTTGATTCAATGCATTCAAACCTTATTAAACAATGACTCGTCCTTTCAGCATTAAATTGAAATGAAATGAAAACGTTTCAAAGAAACAATTTTTTCCGAATTTTATGATAAACTGAATGAGCACAAATATACAGCGTAGGTAGGAATTCAGGTTCTCGAGAAAATCGTGTTATAATATAGTGTAGAAATGAAGATTACATTAAACGCAACAGACAAAATCTCGATATCGAAACATAAATTATAAAGGCTTCTTACTCAAAATAATGGAACTAATGATAAATCAAAACAAGTATTGAATCGTTAATGTTCACCAATTTCTTAAGTAAAAATGTGATTCAGCTTTTTGATACATTCGGTTAATTCATAAAAATGTGTGTCAAGCTTCTGTACTATTGTCATTGGTTTGACAAAAAAAAAGCCATGAAATGATCGACAACAGGGTAATTCTGGTTCTATGTTAAAATAATGATGCTCATTACGTGACGATTTGCCCATTTTCATAGGCTTTATCAATTCAGGTCCAGAGGTCACTTCAAATTATTTATTAATAGCTATTATTTACGTGTAATTGTCATCTTTGATCAATTTAACTTTGAAAGCAAAGCATATTCATTGTCACTGACACAAGTTTTGTAATTCATTTATCCATTGATGTACCAAAAAGGTTGAAGTGATTCAAAATTTGACTGACAATTTGTGAGTTAAAAATCTGTCGCGCACATGATTGGATTTTTCAATACTATTAATAATATCAGTTCTAATATTAATAATACTAATAATAATAGTAATACTAATTAGTATCATTAATAAACTCAGTGTTTAGGCCGCTACAAACACTGCAAGGCGCAATCCTTAACTCAAAAGTTTCTTTTGCCGATCATAGTCCTTTAACCCTATTTTCTATGGGATTTTTCACAGTCAAGTCGATTAATCTTTCAATTTTTGTTTCTTATGGCCTCTTTATGAAGCGATCAATTTTTTTGTAACATTGTTTTTGAGTAATTTAGCCTATTGTGATGATCTCGTGCAAATTTTATGAGTATTTTACAATGATTCTCTTATGAATAGAAGAAAATTTAATATGAACAAACCCAGTGTTGCTAAGAGTGAAACCGGCTGAATGTACTGACACAGAGCTTTCATAACAACAAACCAACTTTAAAATGACCCAAAGCTACTTTCATAAGACAAAAACTTTCGAGTTAAAGAGTATCTTTATTCAGATTATTTTGTTGATTGTTGATTACTTCTTTTCTGATGCATCGTGGAACATAATTTAACATTTATCAAATTGTTAACTTTTAACATGGTTTTTACAATCTTTAGTAGAAATTTATTGGAATTTCAGTGATGATTCTCTTTACATCCTCCGAATAGAGTAACTCTTTAACTCGGAAGTTTTTGTCTTATGGACCTAAGTTTTGATCATTTACTTCTATTCAAACGATAATCATTGTGTTAGTCTATTTTTCTGTCTGTTTTCTGTGGCTTTTTGTGTTCAAGCCTTGAACATGTGTCACTTAAACTTCAAGGTGTCTACTAATATGAGTTGATGCAGGCTCAGTTAAAAAAAGGCGCTCTCGATCATGATGTTATGAATAAGAGTCCCGAGACATTATACGCGCAGATACGTTAGTGATAAAAGAAATTTATTCAATACCAAAAGATAGTTTTGTTGCTTTCAACTTTTGGTCAGTTCATCATGATCCAAATTTATGGGACAATCCTGAACTATTCAAACCTGAACGATTCCTTAGTGAAGATAAATCTAAAGCCATTAAACCTCCTTATTTGATTGCATTCAGTGGCGGAAAAAGAGTTTGTCCTGTAGAAAGTTTTGCTTATCTTCAACTATTCTTGTATTAGGGTGTCAAATATATTTTTCTTTGACTGAATTTTTCAAAAATTAAGATGGATCGAGGTTCATGGAGTCGAGATCAGGTGCTTAAAGTTCGTTAGCAAGCATTCAGCATCCGAAGTTAGAGATTTCGTACAGAGTCGCTTGCGAAGTTTAATAAAAAACTTGTTGAAAAAAGAAATTTTTGGCGGTTTTTCTGCTCTTTTTAAAGCGATTAAAATGCTATAACTTTGTGAATATTTGGCCTAATTTGATTTTTTTTTCTTTTAAAGTAATTAACTAAGCCTAAATAATGTTTCAACGAAAAAAGGACACAATCAAATCTTTTTTTCATAGCGAACCGCAAAATATATTTGACACCCTAATATCTTGTTTCATTGTTACAGCAATTTGAAATATCAGTGGAATCAGGAAAAGATATTTCATTGGAAGGAATTCATCGTTCTCTTTATTTACCCAAAACTCTACCCAATTTTATCTACAAAAGTATTGATCAAACAATTTGAAAAACATGCCACTAACAGATTGTAAGATATGAAATGAGAGGACCTAATCATGCTATGTTGTCATTTAATATTGTAAAGACTATAATGTAAATTGATGAACTATTCAAGCACAGATTTCTCGACTATTTTTATTTCAAAATAACTTTATAACATGCCAATATTTCCATAAAGGATGATAAATAAAATTTGATACAAAGACTGGTTAACCTCATAATGTATATATCCCCACGAAGTCTCGTTTTGAGAGGTTTGACTGAACATGGCAATTTTACAGCGAGAACCATTTAAATCAGAACCCGGGTGATTTATTGGAAGTAGGCTCTTAGAAGGTTAAGATATTAAAGGCCTTAGAACAAGAAACTTTAATCGAATCCCTCTATACTCAGAATTGTGAGGCTGACCATCATTCATTTCCTAACAAACAATTCACTAGAACAGGATATTTCTTTAGGCCCACATTGTGATTGCGAGCAACTTCTCAGCTCATTATGTTCAGTTAATTTGAACAGCAATGCATTCAAATTTTATTGAACAATTACTCTAACCATCTGCATTATTAATAATCCAAAAATTTGTGGAACATTTGTGCGCAATTGAGATTTTTATTTGCAGAATCGTACAAGTGTTAGCAAAGTATCCAGTATAAAAGTACTAAATCATTTAATTATAATTTTAATTGATACTTTTGAAAATGAAATTTGGTAGAAATTTTTGCTTCGTAAGGAAAAGATGAATTCCCTCTAATGAAATATCTTTTCCTGATTCTGCTGATATTTCAAATTGCTGTAACAATGAAACAAGATACAAGAATAGTTGAAGATAAGCAAAACTTTCTCCAGGACAAACTCTTTTTCCGCCACTGAATGCAATCAAATAAGGAGGTTTAATGGCTTTAGATTTATCTTCACTAAGGAATCGTTCAGGTTTGAATAGTTCAGGATTGTCCCATAAGGTTGGATCATGATGGACTGACCAAAAGTTGAAAGCAACAAAACTATCTTTTGGTATTGAATAACCTCCAACTTGAGTATCTTCAGTTGCTCTTCTTAATAGATTGAGTGGAACTATTGAAGAGAATCGTAAGGCTTCGTAAATGAAGGCCATTGTGAAAGGCATTTGTTGTCGATCTACATTTTCAGGTTGTCTGTTTAATCCAATAGTCTGTTTGATTTCATTGCGTATCTTATTCTGGTACTCAGGGTATTTGACTAGATACAACATAATCCATTTGAGTGTATTTGAAATCGTATCAGAACCAGCGAAGTAAAATACGGCTACATTTCGTAGTAAAACATTTAAATTGAAAGTAGAATCCTTTTCGTTTTGTCTTTTGGACATTTCATTAAGGAATCCATCGATGTAATCTTTTATTTGATTATCTTCGCTGTCCTTTTTTCGGTGCTCATTAACCTCATTATTAATATGGGATTCGAATCTTCTATACAAAAGCAGAATTTTTTCCAAACTAAAAAGCTTAAATTTGATCATTAAGCTTGCAATAGTGGGTAGAAATTTCCCAGCGCTGAAATAGAGGAACATGCCATTGAACTTCGCAACCAAACTTTCCATATCCAATGCAACAGGATCATCATAGGCATATTTGTGTCCAAATATAAGGGTTGATATATTGTTTGATACACTCAGGGATAGTTTATCTGATATTGATATTGGTTTGCCTTCAAAAGATTTGATTAATTCAGTAAAGGATTTGATTTCGTCTCTAATCGAATCCTCCATTTCACTTTTTCCTAAACCGACATCTCGAAGTGTTGTTAAAGCGACTCGTCTTTGTTCCTTCCAAGGTTCGCCTGACATTTCGACAAGTGCAGAGACTTCAGCTATACCAGGCAAAAAAGTCTCTTTAGGTCGACCAAGCAAGTATTCATTCACCAAAGCTTCTTTAATGAACTTCCATTGATTGATGAAAACAACGTCAAACTGGCCACACTTGAAGCTGAAAACTGGTCCATATTTTGCAGCCAGCTCGTTCATCTGATTATAAGAATCTTGTCTAATGAAAGGCAAGTAACCAACATACGGTAATCCCCATGGTCCAGGGGGCAGTTTACTGACTCTTATAACCAATTTGATAACATAATTAACTACGAATAGAGTCACTAATCCATAAAAAAAATTAAGTAAAGTTAGATTCACATAAAAATCGCTGAAAAACATTGTAAAACAAATGATTGCTTGATAACTTATTGTAAGTAAATACAATTTGATACAAAGACTGGTTAACCTTGAATTATCTGTAATGAACCATTCCAAAAGACAGGAAAAAATCGTTGTTGATGCATCTTAATCTATAATTACTTGTCCTTGTTATGAAAGTGGCAAAATAACTTGATGTTGTTGAAGAAAACTTGAAACCAGACATAATTGAAGAACTTAAATTCAATCTTAATGAATTTATATTGTTTAATCGTAATTTTCTATGAAATCGAAAATTAAGAAACAAGAAAAAGGTTGATCTGAATATTTCTTGCTCTCAGTCAGCTTGCTTAACTCATTGAGAAATTGCCAATCACCTGAATACTTTATCTAATTGTAAAAGACTCAAATTAAAGTTAGCAATAGACTACAATCTCACAATATCAAAGCATATTCAGTCCAAATTCAGAGTAATTTTTGCCTGAAAATTGAATTATTGCGCATTGATAGATATCAGTATCTATCAATGATGAGTTTTAGAATCTAAGATTTACGAATCATTCTGTTGAACTATTATTAGAGTAATAAGCGTGAAATGTACATGATTCTGACCAAGCTCGCATATCCTTTGAATACTGATCATGATTTATGCATTGTCTAAAGCTAACCTTTAACCTACTTCCTTCAAAAAAGGATTAAACCTTAAACCTTCCGTACGATTAGTTAGTTGGTTGAATAATAACTCGGATTGTTTTATGCATAAAAGCCGAAGGAAGTCAGGTACCGAATTGATTTTTTGAAAAGTTTATCTTCAGCTCATGATGTTCGAACTGAGTGAATCTAATAATTATAATCAAGGAAAAATAAGTTTTAATGAGTCCAATTTTTGCAGTTTACTGTATATGAGTTTTGCAATGCATTAAGTTAAGGGAATAAATGTTCATTGTTTGTTATTACAGGATTTCCCTGTATTTATTAATATATATTTACATGATCAGAAATTTTAATCATTGAAAAAGCAAGTTTATTGCGGCTTCAATACTTATAAAAATGTAGAGAAATTTTATAAAATAAGAAAAAATGTGAGAAACGAAAAACTGGAGTTCGAATTTTGGCCTCCGATGGCCTTGATTTTCATCTCAAATATTCCAAATGTCTGATATAAAATGTGCTCATATTTAGCATGTATCTACATTTAGTGTCCATTCTTGAGACTTTGTTGTTGACAAATAAGTTGGAAGAGGAATAGTTTATCCCTAAACAAGTTGAAATCTTGGCTACACTTTGCTTCACTTCGACAATTATGAAATCTTCACCCATTTACTAGCAATTGTGTGTCATCTTTATGTGATTACAGGGAATTCATTTATTCATTTCCAGTTTGAAAATGTTGACTTGCCGAGCCATCAATTAAGTGTCTACCATCTATCTGAAGTCATCAAGAATGAAAAACAAATTGAACGCAATAGTAATAAATTGTTACGATACATTTAAATAAAGTAGATACATGTAGATAGTATATAAAGTCAATGCATCAAATTTTTGTGTTGAAATTGAAATGAAATGAAAAGTAAAAATGTCATTCAGCTTTTTGATACATTCGGTTAATTCATAAAAATGTGTGTCAAGCTTCTGTACTATTGTCATTGGTTTGACAAAAAAAGCCATGAAATGATCGACAACAGGGTAATTCTGGTTCTATGTTAAAATAATGATGCTCATTACATGACGATTTGCCCATTCTCATAGGCTTTATCAATAGAGGTCGCTTGGAATTAGTTATTAATAGCTATTATATTTACGTGTAATTGTCATCTTTGATCAATTTAACTTTGAAAGCAAAGCATATTCATTGTCACTGACACAAGTTTTGTAATTCATTTATCCATTGATGTACCAAAAAGGTTGAAGTACTTCAAAATTTGACTGACAATTTGTGAGTTAAAAATCTGAAAATATCAAAACATAAGCTTCTTTATTTCTGGTTAACTGCAAATTCAAACAAATTTTTAACCTTCATTGTCTATCAGTTGATCTTTATAACTCAATTAAACTAAGCACAAGTATGGCTGCTCGAGGAGGTACCATTTTCCGTCAGGCAAGTCAAACTCAAGTGTTTCTCGTTTCAAAGTCTCTCAATTCATTATTGTATTAGCATCTTGCTTTTTGTTGTGATCTCATCATCATTTACTAACCATTCTTAACGAATTTACAGCTATTCGATCGTTCCTGTTGTTGCTTCACCTATTTAATCGGAGACAAATACCAAAAAATCGCTCTTCTCATCGATCCTGTTCAGGAACAAGTTGAAAGAGATCTCAAATTGATCAATGAACTTGGACTTGAAGTAAGCATTCATAGATTATATTGCGACATTAGTATTTAATTTATATCAATCAATCATGAATTTAAAATATCTTTCTGTTTATTTATGACAATAACCAGAATGATGAACCACTTTGATTCAAGATGAAAACGTAAAACTCTCGCAAAATACTTGCTCATGGAGTCCAACATCAAATTCACAATTGAATGTACTGTAAGCACTTCTAACATGATATACAAGTATTTCTATGTACAATCGATAATTTTAATGGACAGTTTGTCGATTTAGAACTCAGTAATTATAATTACTGGTTTACCGATTGGGTTGGAGTGCGTTACTTCATCTGTTGGAATCATGAGCAAGCAGTGCTTGCCAAGCACTGTGGTGTGATATTTAGCAGATTAACAAATAAAATAATATAATCTAGATCATTTTCTTGATCAATTTATTGATCGTTAACCAGTAAACAACTTAATACTCTGCAGTTTTTCCAATATTTTCTGATCCATGTTTTATTTAATTGATACTTATAATTATCTTTTACAATTTTACAATCGCAAGTTATAGGTTGTTTCAATTATTCGTTAATTGATTTCAAAAAATGAATCGATTTTGCTGAAAGGTACAATCAATGTCACTAATGTGGGAGAAAAATGAATATTATATTGTTGATCGATCTTATCATGGTCTAACAGTTAAAATGCAACACAATGATTTTTGTTTAATTTTTACAGTTGAAATATGTTTTAAACACTCATGTCCATGCTGATCATATCACTGGATCTGGACTAATCAAAGATAGATTGAACACTAATGACAAATTACAGGTGCTGAGCATAGCATCTGAATCAAGTGGTGCTGAAGCAGACATCTGTGTCGACGATGGCGAAGTTATTGATTGTGGGTTAGTCAAGCTGAATGTGGCTTTTACTCCAGGTATTGATGAACTAATGTTTCATCCTGAAAAACATGATAATGCAAGAAACACTGTAAATGGCATTTAATTTCATAGGTCATACCAATGGCTGTATGAGTTTGATTGATCACTATAATAAACGAGTATTTACTGGCGATACTTTATTCATTAGAGGCTGTGGTAGGACTGATTTTCAAGAAGGTAAATTCATCACAATGCTAAACCCAGGTGATGGCAATGCTCAACTAATTTGAATTCCGTTAATTTATTTCTTTCGGCTCACAATAATACCAGGATCACCATCCAAGCTTTATGACTCAGTTCATTCCAAGCTCTTTATATTACCAGATGACTACAGTGTTTATCCAGCTCATGATTACAACGGTACTTTGGCTCAAAGTACTTTGATTAATGTTTAGATAATTTTTATATTTTATTATTTACCTATCAAGGTTACACAATGTCAACCATTGGGGAGGAAAAAAGGTTGAATCCAAGGTTGGTGACATCAAAGGAAGAGTTCATTGAGATTATGGAAAATTTAAATCTTGATTATCCTAAAATGTTAGGTGAGTTGGTTGATTGATAACGCAGTTAGCAGTGAAACATGCTTTCTCATAAACAGAACTGATATAAACAAGTTTCATATAATTTTACATCACGTTTATTTAAATTTGAATTGATTTTTCTGTACATTCTTTCATTTCAGATGAAGCGCTTCCTAAAAACATGAGGTGTGGAGGTTGAAGAGTGATGGATAAAGGTAACTTTGGATGATTTGTTGACTGTTGCACTTTTAGACGTTTATTTCTTTGATTAGTTATGAATATAAAATCGGTTCAAAAATAAATCAAGTTACACTAGATTTAAGCATTGTAACCCAGAACATTAGTTGAAAATGGCCCGAAAGTGAGTTTGATTAGTTGTTTGCTAATGGCAGATTGTGAACAGGTCACCTTGGCTATTTTGGCACAACATCAGGTGGAGGAGGATCGCCAGAAATTATTGAAGCAATATTCTTAACCAGTTCATTCCTTACCTCGTCTGGAACTAACGCGCGAGCATCAGGAGCGATACTCTTAACCATTGCGTCTACAGCAGAATCTGTCGTTAAAGAATCTAAATCTTTGTCTTTGATGTAATCTTTGCACATTTCAGCGATCTTCTCATTGAATTGTGATTCAACTAACCTACTTTGCAGCAGCTTTTTAAGTTCCTCTCTTTTTCCAGTCTCTTCTAGCTTTTGGTGTGCTTTAGCACGTATTTCTTCACTCACAGGATCCATGATGTTGAACCAATGAATTACTGTAAAATGT
The DNA here is from genome assembly GCA_036759885.1 of Tetranychus piercei. Taxonomy (NCBI): domain Eukaryota; kingdom Metazoa; phylum Arthropoda; class Arachnida; order Trombidiformes; family Tetranychidae; genus Tetranychus; species Tetranychus piercei. The sequence goes on along the minus strand of CM071879.1, from coordinate 20,672,491 downwards.
CAATTGCTTAACAAAATCAATCACAAAACAAGTAGAAATTTAGAAACCAGCAACAGAATTGAATTTAAATTGGCAAATTATTACGGTTAAATGTACATCAAAATTGGCCACTTTTAAAGTAAACACCAATTATTTCAGTTAAATAAAATAAATCTGAGGGCTTGTTTATAAGTTACAATCTGTTCTAACACTTTGTTTAAATTATCAAATGACAATTTCTAGTGCTATTAACCGAATACAAGCTGATCGACTTCTGGTTTGAAAATATATAATAATATAATAGTTATTTTTTAGAATAAATATTGTTTTATAACTTCTTATCATCATCAATTATTTGCAATAAGACAAAAAACAATTTGAATAACAAAATAACAAATAAGAAAGCTTTGAGATACAGTTGAAAATTAAATCTAAAGAAATTAATCATAAGGAATGAAGAAAGGCCAAATGTGTCGATATAGGCGACCGCGAAGCTGAAGAAGATGAACTGGTTCTTGTCCGTGAAGATGGTCGAAAATTGTTATTGTATAGAGTTGAAGTTGACTGTGGACTTCGTCGATTTTTATCTTGTTTCTTGCGAGACATTTCTTGATCCTGGCACTTTTCATTAGTAGAAGATGAAATCTCTCCTAAGTCATCATACATGTCATCGAATTTACGATCAGAATGTGGATCTATATTAGATTCTTGACCATCTCTAGAGCGCCTACCTTTTCCATGCGACTGATATCGATCATGTATCGTAGCAAGGGGTAAGGATGTAGCACCACTACCGAATTCACCGGGTTCGAAACTCACTTCATCATAAATATGATCAGCAGATGAACGAGTTAACGACATTTGATTACGAATCTCGTTGTTTCTTTGTTTTGATTTGTGGACAGATTTATTATTAGTAGAAGATGATTTTGATGCATCAGAGTTTTCTGAAGATCGCTTTTTGCGCAAAGATTGAAGTTGACTACTTGATAGTTGAGGTCTAGGAGCCAATGGTTTGTCAAATTCAAAAACAATAATAGCCGAGTCTTTGATTTTTTGTTGGACTTCAGTTGAAAGAAGAGACCAACTTGGAACGGTGACAGCTATGTTAACGTTATGAACCAAAAATCTTTCACAATGGCGATACATTTTGCGCACTAAAGCAACATATGACTCTGCATAAGGTCCATAACCAAAAGCCTCTTCATTTTCAGCAATTGAAATAATGTTATTCAATTTAACCAATGTTTTGCAAGCAATTTCAGGTGTGAGATTATTCATGGCAGCAAGGAAAGTTTCTTCCAAGGCTGAGATATTCCATGAATTTGCTCTTCCTAAAGAAATGAAGGATTCACTGGCAACTATTAGATCATAATTACCAGCAACAAAGTTAAAACATTGTTCAATTAGACGGCCTATGAGGGAGAAAATCGGTTCAGCCCATTTAACTTTTGGTGTTGTTTTAGTAAGACGATCACAATGTAAAACAATCTCGATTATGGATTTATTAGGTAAACAGGAAAGTTTTTTGAGTTTTTTCAATTTTAAATACACTTGATAATTTTTCGGAGAAAAATTTATCTTTCAGAATTATTTTTTTGCTCAGTGATAGAGAATTTATTAAGCTTTAAGCCAATATAATTTTCATAATGATCACAATCAAAATATAAAATTAGTTAACAAATTAAACTGATCAACTTTTTCACTAATTTTATTAACTTAATTATAAATTATTATTATAATTATTTTTTAAATTGTAATTCAAAAAAATCAAATGCATCTGATAGCCTACTGTCTAGAGTACCTGTGTATGCAATTTCAAGTTTTCAGATTAATCAATTAACTAATTATTCAATTTTGAATAGCGATTTTTTCATTTTTTCACGTTAAATCTAATGTTAAATTTGCATTGAAAATTTCATAAAAATGACGGGAAATCAAAAAATTGATCTTCTATGGGTTTTCAATGCAAAATGAATTTCAGGCTTGAATTGAAAGGAACGGGTTGGCCAGAGTCGAGCAAAATGTTTTCCTGACCAAGTTAGACATTTTTGATGGAGCGTTGAGAATCCACATTCAGAGGAAACAATAAGACAATCAACAACACCGACTGTGCACTCTGAGCAAGGTTTGTGGAAAAAATGACAATAAATTTTTTCCAGTTCATAGATAACAACATCTCGAAGGGTATCCAATGCCAGAAGGTTAGATAGTAAGGCTAATTCAGCTAGATTAAAGTTGTCATCGGTTGGAATGTTTAAGGCACCACTGTAAATATGGCATAAAGCAAAATGAACTGAAATACATGGTCATGCTGTACATTCTCAGTAGATTCTCACATGATTCATGGAGGGAGTGAATTATTGAACTTCTTGTGTTTCGCTACCCAAAGATATGCTCCTTTTTTAACCTGAAAATGTGTTTTGATACATAATAACCAATCACACCCATTCAGAATTCATCGAGGACAACATTCCACTATCCATCGAACTCATTGGTGATGTTGCTTGACGATGAACGTTTAGGGTCGACTTTTGCTAAAGAAATTACGATTATTTCAAAATGCAGATGAACTGCTTGATTGTTTTCGATAATTTACTGATCTTCTTGAGTTTACATTATTGAAAATACATCCATTGTTATTTTCATCATTAGATTCACATCCTAGATTTGTCCTGCTTCGAGTTCTTAACGTCAATCCATTCCCCATTGATAACTTCTACTACTTTTAATCTCTTCAGTATCGGCAGGATTAATTTTAGGAACACGTTTGTCTGTGAATCTGTAACAAGTTCCAGGCTATCTTTATCGAATTACAAGCTCGTTTGAAATCATCTAAATTGATTAAAATAAATAAATTTAGATGTTTGATCAGGAGTAAATAAAAAGTATGAACTCGCGAAGCCGGTAGGAAGCTATGACAAGGCTTCCTAAATGTATCTCCTTCAATGAATGTATCTGCAAATGTTTCTTTGTCATCTGTAAATATTGAGTATAATTCACATAAAGAAGCAAATTAAATGAAAAAGATAAAATAATTAAATATCTGTCATAAAAAACTACAATGAATACAAGCTCACAATATGGTAAAACAGTTTAAACCAACTCCCTGTCAATCGATATCAAAGCTTGCCTTACCTTGTTAAATCTTGTTTTAGAATCTCATGACAATTGGAGCGTAATTTATTCAATTCTTCAACACATTTGACTTGGAAAGCATCATTCACTATTGATGATAAAGATGATGAAGCTGTCTTTTTCCTGGGGGAAGCTTTAATTGATTGGTGATGAGCTGATGAACTCACAGAGAAGGCCATTGAAATAGGAAAAAAGTAAAGGTTCGCTATAAACTGCACAGTTCACAACAGTCATCTGAGGTTGATTCATTTCATATTTAACCATCCGAACCATTAACCAATACAAGAGTTGAGTCCCGAAAATAAATCAATGAAATGTATTTATGAGATACATTTAAACCATTATGTTGAAGGTAACCAAAATTGGATCAAATGGTTAGATTATTTAAACTGGAGCTATTTTGAAATTGGTCAACTTAAGAACTTTCTAGTTCTGTTCCAGTTGAGAAAAGATGAAGCGTAATGAATGTTTCTGCGTTGTATGTATTGTGTATGTTTTATGTTTATTGTTGGATGATTTAAGACGTAATCAAAACTATAAACAATGTGACACAATTAATAAAACAACTTGAGGATTAGCAGTTGACTAGCATTGAATATGGTGGTGAACAGTAAGGAAAACTGACTCTCAGGTAAAAACAATGAACTTCAATTTTAATTGAAGGTAGGATTTTAATTATTGGAAAGAGAAACTTAAATGCTTAGTAATTTTCTGAATCAAATCACAATTAAAGATAAAGGCGGAGAAACATTAGACAATACAAAAAACATAAACTGAATGGTTTATTTTGGTCAAGGCATAAGATTGGAGACATGAATACAGAGATCCATATCAAGGACTTTTTCAGAAACCAAAACAAACCTGAGCAGGACCAGTAGACGATTTCAGGGCTGACTGTTAATTCCATTTTCGAGAATTAATATAATTATCATTCTCATTTTATATAAGCCATTTGTATCGACAAATAATCAAATTTGATACTCGCGATGAACTTATATTAATTTAATTCACCTAAAACTAAACCTTGAATGATCTCTAAAATCAAATAACAGGTCATTCAGATCGAATTTGAATAACTTCAAAAAATATTTAACTGAAACATTTAATTATGCAGCAATTATACAAATATACAATCATAAATTTGAGTGATATTGATTATTTTAATGAACAATTTGTCAAATTCAACTTTTCATCTCCTTTGTTTAGCTGGCAAAGTACTTGCAGTCAATTCATTAAATTTATCTTACAATTAGCTGTTAGCTGTACAACTTATTAATAACAGAATCGAAATAGACAAAGAAAAAGAAAGAAAAATTTATATAAATGAATATAACATTGCAATAATGCCTTTAATGAATTTCCTGAAATTAAATCAAAGAACTGAACTTATTAATCTACTATTATGAGTAAAGGCTACCCAAAAGGTTGAGTCTGAAGTTTACCTTTCTGGGTGTTATTTTATTGATTTTTATTGATCTCTATTGATTATTTGATAAAGATGGTAGATTTACAAGTTAAATCAACATTTATCTAAATAATGATTTACTTCAAATTGTAAGGTAAAAACGCAACAAATTTTATCAAATTGAAGATACATTAACGATTACTGCCATCTCTTGGTTTAACCAGGTGTCTAAATTTTTTGTTTAACAATTTACAATCAATTAAAATGCTTCATCTATTTGTGGATGTTAATTCACTGAATTCACTAGAACTGGAACAATTTATAAATTTCTGTTCAAGAAAGCATAAAAAGCATCGATAAAGCATGTTCAGCAATTTCTTAACACTCATGTCAATTTATTGTCTGAGCGTAAGCGAAGACTATAAGATGAAAAATGTGGGGAAATTACCCACGCTAGGGCCAAAACTACTAGGCCAATCTCAACCAAATTTTTTATATGGCTTCTCTATGGTGGTGAGCATTGCAGATAGAAATTTGGTTGAGATTGGTCCACTTTGACAAAATTAATTATTTTAATGAAAAATAGATGGCGTTTTTAAATAAATTAAATCTTATACATAATGTATATTAGGTTGTCCGGGTCAAAGTGGTGGAACTTTGATCAAAGATATTTTTGCTAAAAATTCGTAGGTCACTCAAATTTCAAGATTTTATCGGCAGAATACACAAAACTAATTACGAAAAAGGACCTTAGCCAAAAAATTTGACTTTTTAGCTAAGAATTGCGACTTTGTGGTTTTGTATTGGTATGAAAACCGAGTCCATTTAAGAAATATAAAAGTTTTTATGATCAGTAGTTTTCAATAAAATCGTGTTCTAAGTTGAAAATTCCAACGACTTCTGTACATTTGTGGAACCAGATTTTTTTATCTAAATCATTTGACGGTTCTACTGCGAATGACCAACCAGAAAATGTGCTTATTTTGGCAAATAAAGTTTTCTGTCTCTGTACAACAGATCACTTCGATTCTCAATTGAGCTGACCGCGTTCTGTGACCGTAGAAGTTAAAGGGCTGAAACTCATTTTTCATTGATAAAACGTACTGATGAACAGTTTGAGTCTGCAAAAATTTTTAATTTACTGTTGGCTATTGGCCATAAAACTTTGAACCTCAATATTTCGAGAACGGTATCACTCACAATCATCATTTTTTCACCAAAAATTAGATTTTATTGTAAGCTTTAATATATTGAAATATAAGACGTGATAAAAAAAGTTATAGCATCGAATTCAACTTGTTGACAAACCTCATTCTTAATTTGTGAAGTCGGATGGCTACTCAAACACAAATCTTATGATGTGTGAGAAGGACATTCATTACTAAATTTTCACCGATATTTAGTCAACATATGATACGAACCTCACCCTGAAAATCAGAAAAGCTCATGGTTCAAGAGACCAATATAGACAGTGAAAAGAAAGAAAAACCCAGAAGAAGGACAAAATGACACTTTTACATTGTTGTATTATCGTAAAAGGCTACAAAAGGATATTGATACAAAATCTAGACTGAACAGTGTTTTTGAGGTCAAAGGTTTCGCAGATAATTGCTGCAAAATTAATTCACAAATCACTGAATTTTCATACATTGGCCATGCAATCAATGTTAACTCTTTTGTTGCCTTTTTTTCGTGTCGATGCAGTTACAATATACTAGATTTATGATGGTAATCCTAGATCAGAAGTGATTCGGCCAATGGCCAAAATCAATGAAACTGTAAGTTGGCAAAAGTAAGGTGGAGTTTGAAAATCACACACTTGCACTAACCAAATGTAAAATTAATAAACAAACATATTTTAATTATAATATGTAATATTTTAAGATCACTCAATAACATTTATTAACAATATTTATTTGGTTAGCAATATTTCCCATTAAATAAACTTAAATTTAGTTAAATAATAATTAAATAAGTATTTCGTCCAATTGACGAGAATCACAATCACTATTCATTTTCAAGTTACCACTTTGGAATCTGAATTCAACTCCCCTCAATAATCCATTTGTTAAAACAAAGAGTTTGTTTTGCCCTTCTGACCATTGTTGAGAATAAGAAATTGATTTGTCAAGACAGGGAAATAGACAGAATAAAGAGATAGGAGAATAATTTCGGTTATTTCTCTTTCTCAATTGTACACTTAATTTTTGAATATCACATATATTTAAGTTTAACAACTTTTTATCGTTAATAATGATCAGAATTTCATCTCTTCTCAGTTTATGTTGATTTGCTTCAACAGTGGACTTTTTTAATAGCTAACAATTAGTTCAATCGTCATTTTTTGTTTTGTTTCACATACAGATTCAATTTAAAAAGGTTAGCCTAATTGTATTTGAATTTAAATGTCCCATAGTGCCACTCCTTAGTCCGTAAAACCTTACCGTTACCTTTTTATTATATGCACGCTCAGACTTCACTGTTATCAACAGTAGGCTAGTAATAATCACTGTGAGCACATTTATATTCAATAATAGTACAGTTGTTTTGAAATTGAATGTACATGTGAATACCATAAAAATGATTTCGATCTTTTATTACTCAATATAGATGGCAGTTGTTATTGCGATCTCGAACCAGAAATTTACAGAGTCTGTCATCTATCCCTCCTGATCTTACTGATTCAATTTCAGTTGTTCATTTCACATTGTTCTGATTCTCGTGGTTTTCCGTGCAATATCTTTCATGATCTACCTTTAAATCTATCTTGGATTTATTAAAGAAGGCAAAATCACACCAAAAGAACTGTACAGACCATTTTAACCCTCATATCATCTTTTAATAACCGATCTCATCGTATTTGTTTAGTTAAACAATCATTCGCTCAAATTGCTATTTTATGGTTTGTCTCAAATGTGCTATCAATTATGATAATTTATTTCTTCTGCCGTATCAACTGGATTGAAAGACATTATTAAATAAGGTAAGTAGCCTACCTTTAACCCAAACAGCAACACAGTTATAAGCTAAAAAGACACAATATTGTCTGCATTAACCATTTCATTTTGACCTAAAAAAGAAGCAAAATCAGTGAAAACCTACTCTTTTTTGTTATCATTCAATCTTCCCTTTCTTTCTCAAAGTGTCTACTTACATTTCCCCTTTCATTTATCATCAACTTCTTCATCTTTTGCCTTTACTTTTGCTCTTCTTTCATCATCACTTACCCATTTCTGGTAGCCCATGTGAGTTAAATGATTTTTTGCTTCCATTACAACTCTGTTTTATAGTTTAACAAAGTAATGGTTATTTTAGTGATTTTATTTTCATCTCAATCAATAAGAGTATAGATTAATACAATGACAATATTAGCTTACATTAACATTTTAATAACGTCGCTCGGCTGTATTGATTGATTAAAACAATTAGCCAAGATTAACAGACAATTTGAGTTCATTAAACTTTATAAAATTAGCATAGAGTAAGATGAACAGCAGGAAAATTTTCATCTAACAAATGTAAGTTACTTGTGAGTTACTGACTAATGTGAGATGGCAAATTAAGATTGTTCAAATGGACAATTCCGTCGATAGTTTATCAATTAGCTGTAACTCAGTAGTCAATTAGTCGCATCAAGCTAATTAAAAGTCAATCATTTGAATCAATCTCTTGTCTAATATTCTGCTTTGAGTTGCAGTACCTGTTATCAAGTAAAGAAGTAACAAGCATGCAATTTAACCGATTCCCAGAGAATGAAATTTCACCAGAATTTGATCTTAACATGATTGAACAGCAGTTGAAATATTTTTCTGGTTATGTTGTTGGTCAATCAAATCGCGTTTATCAATAGCAATGGAATGACAATAAATTGAAATGAAACAATGATGATTAACAAACTGCAGTAAGTTGTAACAGTTGAGGGTTTATTCAAAAGACATCAAGTTATTTACTCCATCTCGGTTTATCATCCTCATCCACATCCTAGTTGTTATGGGAACGTAGGACATTTTTGGAGAGACACCTAAGAAAGAGAAGATAAGTTTATTGTTAGTCAACTCCCATTTGTTTGTTACCATATCAGGTTCGTTCAAATGATGATCAAGTATATTTTTGCATCATCAAGTAAGACACATTTCACTTTACCTTAAAGACAAAAAGCAAATATCTCATGTCTTGTGATCTTCATTCTAAATCATCATCTTCTTTCACTTTATCTTCGTCTTTTCCCTTCTTTCTTTTCATTCATCTTCTATCCACATTTAGATGTTTCGAAAGATTTCCGGTTCAAAATTCTCTTCTTCTCTTCTCTCAACCCTTAATCACAATAATTTTGTTTCAAATCAATTTCAAATTTGCTGACAGTCTAATCTGGTCGCTATTAAACCCATTCCTTACCCTGAACATGATGTTATATAACAAATGGAGATTGTTGATTTTTCTCTGCCTTCTTTATATTCAACATCTTTCACGGTCCGATGATCCATGGTTAACCATATTGTAACGAGTCCAGTGTTAGTTTTGTAAACTGAATTTTTGTAGTAATCGCATTAATAGTTGATGATATTGTTGCTCTTTCCAGTTTCTTGGTGTTGCGGGTTAATTACAGAGATGATAATGTTCATGAACATTTTAAAGACACATTGTTTTGACTCATAATCTTCCTCTTCTTCTTCCTCTTACCTCGTCATCATAATCTCAGAACCTCCTACGCATAATATCGACCTTTACTATTTCCTTTTCCTTTTTTTATCTCTTCTTCTTTGGTTCAACTCTCTATTTCTTACTCCCCTCTCTTTCTCTCTCGACCTTCTCCATGATTTATTCATTTTTGTAACATGATGATAATTGATGAGGAGTCCGAAAATGGGAACAAAATGGCAACTGATGCCTTCCGTGAGTAATTAATGAATATCAAATATCTTACAGCTTACCATACTAAGGCACACAAACTGTACAATCCAATTAGATCATAGACAATAGTCTCGTTTAGCTCGCCAATTAACGTTTACATAACTGATAAGTCGAATTAAACAATCGTAAAAACACAGCAGGCAACAGATAAATAAAGTCCATATCAAAATTTAGCGCGAATATAATAATACCAAAACATATTTTGATCTTTAAAATATATCAGTTCACATTTAAAAGTAGATACAAGATCATCCAGGATTTTAATCTTTGATTAGATAATTGTCGATCCATTAATATTAAGATTGGTACAGTTTACTTGTATTTAAAATACAATTATTCAATTATGATTATTGTTTTATTTGGTAATTAAATTTATCAATTTAATTTTAATTGATTAGTAACGACTGAGGATGGTCTTTGCTGCCGAATTAAATCAACAATGAACAATGCCAATCCATTTAAACCGTCCGTTCATCAAGTAAATAACAAAGTAACTGAACTGGTTGGCCTTAAACGAAGAGTTGGCTTACTTTCGGGTACAGCTTTAATTGTTGGTACGATGATAGGTAAGTCGATCTGAGTTAATCAATTTCAATTTAATTTAATCATTGGCGCAACTTTTCAATTGAATTATCGTAACTCATTTACCAGAAATGCAACAAAGTTGGTAAAATTAACATCCAGTTCAAACATTGATCCTTTTCAAAAAACAAAAAATACATCTCTCTCTCTCTATAATTCAATTTAGTTAACTAATCTAAAGACAACTCACAACCAGACGACAATAAGTTTAAGTTAACTCAATAACACAATCAAACTCTATCAGTAAATTAATTGTAAAGTGCAACAATGTAACATTTAGGTTATCCATGCCAAGTTGCTTAATCAAATTATACTTTCATGTTTTTCAGCTTTTCAGTCTTAATCTTCACCCTGTATTGTCTATTAATGTTGATAGTGAATGATTAAAATTAGCTGTAAAAATCAATTCAAGCTCACAAACATCCACATTTGATTCGTAGTCATAAACCACTTATCGATACAACATATTCATAAAAATTATTGATTATTATTTTAATATTCTTACTTCTTTGTTTCATTGATTATCATGTAGATAGCGTTATAAAAGGTTAATTATTCATTTGTTGACTTTTTTTTTGGTTAATCATAATTTTGTCTTTGTTTTGTTTCTTTTGAGATTGATTAAGTTGGCAATTTACCAAAGCAACTTGTATTTAATAAACCGTTAACAATCACTATTAATTTGATATAATTAACAATTCTTACGGTTAGTTTACCTTCTAACTAATATTTAACTCATTCATTAAATTTTAAAAACCAGAAATGAAGTGAAACCCCGATTTATCCAAGAAAAGACGAATTTTTACTGAAATAAATAATTCATTTCAAATGGACTTACATATGTACCATTTCAATTTTTCAACTCATGTTTTATTTTAAAAACAATCAATCCTTTTTGCTTGAATATTTTCAGGTTCAGGTATTTTTGTCTCACCCAAAGGAGTCCTCCAAAGATCTGGTTCAATAGGATTAAGTTTAATTGTCTGGACAAGTTGTGGGTTAGTTTCGTTGCTTGGTGAGTTATTAACTCCTTTTTTGCTTCATTTTAACCATATCTATTAATGTCATACTCACAATACATGTACATATATAATGTTGAAATATTATTTCCAGCCAGAATCGATTAACCTAAACTATCCATTAAGAAGTTTACCTTTAAAGGTGGAAATATTGCCTTCATGTCTTTTATTTCTGTGATATTTTATCTAATATTTACCTTTTATTCATTAAGCTAGAAACATAAATTTAGATATTTGAGATGAATTGTTACAATAAAAATCCACTTGACGAGACTCATGGATTCACAGACTATCCAATTACAAATGTGATTATTCAAATGATCAGAAAAAAGCAATCATGTAAAAGACAGAGACTGAACTATTTAAGGAATCCAATCAGGTTTGAAAGAAACTTAATTAACTGATTGTTAATCAACCCATGTCAATCTAATGTCAAATCTAGGAAATCAGTTTTTGTTATTATTAACCTTGATAAGATTTTTCTAATGGTTTAATGTGTTCATGTTTGTAACAACCAAATAGCTGGCAGTTTAGCTGGTCTCAATAATTTAAATGATAGCAGTTATGTTATAATGATAATACATGATGTTGAAGTTTTCTCTTCTCTTTTTCTGGAGTAAATACTCAAAACAAGCTGGTTATGTAGGTTTTTAATGGTTCGTAACTTCCTTTTCTGGTTTCTTTTCACCTTTCACTCAACTAGGAGCTCTGTGTTATGCTGAACTTGGAACTTTAATTACGAAATCAGGAGCTGAATATTCATACATTTTGGAGGCATTTGGTGGTCTTCCAGCATTTCTTTTCTCATGGGTTTCTGTATTCATTTTAAAGCCGGCCATGTTGGCCATAATTTGTCTAACCCTAAGTGAATATGTCGTCTCACCGTTTTACTTAGGCTGTGAACCTGAACCTTTTATAATTAAATTAATCACAATTTTGGCCATTGGTAAGTTACACAATGTTGTTAATAACTTGACAACTTCACATTCATTTGAAAATCTAATCCTCGCCTAAAATCATGTACATTTATTTACATAATAAACTCTGTGCTTTAATTAGTTACCTTTTTAATTCTCTAAGAATAGTCCCGAGATTTTTTGCTGAGTTTCGACTTCACACAGTATTATAAAGCTATTTTTACATCAATTGCCAATGTTAACATTTCTGGTTTTACTTGTTATTGATTGAATTGTTTGGAGTTTTATTTTTGGTTTCAAGTTTACCTAATTGTGTCTTGATAAATTACAAATGTCACGATTGATTCATTATTTCTTAAACATTGTATCAAATACATTTGTATCGTCCAAATGGTTTTATCATTTCTAAATTTACGACTATTCTTCAATCTTTATGTTAAGTCCTTATTTATCAATAATTTGCTGACGCTTTAAGGAGTAAATGTAATAATTTTATATTTTCAGTTGATTCAATCAGCTTCAACCAGCTAATTATTATTTAAATATCTCAGTAGCAATGACAAACTCCATGTGAGTGTAAACAAAGTTTATATTAAACTCATTTTATTACTCAAAGTATTCATCAGAAAATATCGATAAAATGGAAAGATTTCATGTTTAATGGTCATTCCATTAAGAATCTAACTCAACTCAACTGTAAAATTGTTTCCATGGATTTAGACTTTTGGGTTCAGAATTAATATAATCATGATAATAAGACCAAAAGGCTGCATGTATTTGCATTTATATTTACATTTATCTGCTCATGTTGAAATTTTGCAGCTAAAATGAATTGAGTTAAATATTAACCAAAGTATTCACAGAAACCAGATTAATGTATTTTGACTCATCTTCAAGTTAATATCTTTTTGCTCTCCATCTCAATCCATTTTCATTCATCCCATGAGCTTATTTCATAAGATCTTTCAGAGTATCTGACATTAATGTAATTGTTGTTGATTTTGATCATCATCCTGCCTAGCAAATGTTATAAATTGTGATGATGGTTAACATTAACTTTTATGTAATTACTCTTTTCACTTAAACAATCATCCCTCAACAACAAAAAGCCGTTAGTCTAATCACTTTTTCCCTTTCAACTATTGTTGATCAAGTGTTTTCTGCCGTATAACTCGCATCTTTTAGTTCACTTATTTTGTGTGCTTTTCAATCATACTTGATTGACCTTTTATAAAGTAAATCAAATTTCACTCTTAACAATTATTTAGCCAATTCTTATCCTTTTCATCTGGATTTATCTGATTGTGAATCTTTCTCTGGTTCAATAACTCTTTTCCGATAATTTTGACTGTCATCACCTGTGCTCAGCTGTTTATTATTGTTAATAATAATTGATTTCTTAGCCTTTCTTTGGCTATCTTTACAACTTTAACCATACTGTTTAGTTGTTTATTAGTTTCTGATTATGTGCAAATTTGGATCAATCTGTTCATTTCATTGATTGATTTGCTCCTCAAGTTTTAAATTTATGTATATAAGATATGTGATTTAATAATATGGTGTAAGTTATAGCTTTTCTTCAATGTAATTTGTCAATTCATACGCTCTTGTTAACATCAATGATTCATGTCAGATTAATTATTTCATTATTATTTTTTTCTTTTCTTTGATTATGATCACTTCTTATCCTTTTCTATTTTTCCTGACTTCCCATTTTCACAATAATTCCTTTCTTGTTTACAGTAACCATAACCTATCTCAATTGTCATAGTGTTTCTTTGGCAACTGGAACCCAAAATGTGTTCACCGCTGCCAAACTCATTGCAATAATAATCATTGTAATTGGAGGTTTGATTGTGATAATTAATGGAGAGACAAAATACATCTCTACTGGATTTGAAGGATCTCATTTTTCATTCTCAGATATCGCTACTGCTTTTTACAGTGGCCTTTGGGCCTATGATGGTTGGTAAGTTATCTAAAATACATGTAGCTGTGTTATTCAGATAACCAATTTCATCTTTAATTTATTTTCAGGAACAATCTCAACTATATTACAGAAGAACTTATAAATCCATACAGGTGTGTAAAAATTATATCGATGATTAAGTCTAACAAATTGGCTTTTCCAATCATTGGTGAATTGGTTTTGCTTACAACAACTTATTTACCCATTTATTACTAGAAATCTTCCATTAGCAATTATTTATGGTATTCCAATGGTAACCTTATGCTATGTTATGGTTAACGTTTCCTACATGACTGTTATGCCAACCAGCGAAATACTTTCGTCCAAAGCAGTTGCTGTTGTAAGTGAAATGAAATGAATAACTAGAGAATGAAGACAACAAAGGTTTCTTTGTTTCATCAGATTACTTTGAACATTTCATTTGTGTCATGACATTTAAATTTTATGACTTTCTAATTGCAGAATTGGGGTGCTCGAGTTCTTGGCTCAGCCTCCGTTATCATGCCGATTGCCGTTGCTGTCTCATCTTTTGGTGCTGGAAATGGATCATGTTTTACCAGTGGAAGGTTCCTACTTTTTCATTAAATTACATTTTTCAATGTGAATAGTTTCTAAAAATTGTTCAAACCATTCTAGGTTATCCTTTGCTGCTGCCAGAGAAGGTCATCTTGTTGACGTTTTGTCTTTCGTTGATTTTCATCGATTTACTCCCTCGCCTGCTTTGATTTTCAATGTAAGCAAGATGTTAACTCTTTGCATCTGTTGCAATAAATTAACTTATTTTTGTTTTACTTGCATTTTACAGGCAGTACTTGCCATTTGCTATGTTATACCAGGAAACATTGAAAGTTTAATAGACTTTTTCAGTTTTACAGCGTGGTTATTTTATGGTTTAACGATGCTATCTTTAGTGGTACTTCGTTATAAAAGTCCATATAAAGATTATAATCGGCCTTATAAGGTAACTTTTCACTAAATTATTCTAATTTTACACTGTAATGAATCACCTTAACTTTTTTTCATTTTCATTATCAGGTTCATTTAAGTATACCTATCGGAGTCTCATTTATATCTTTCTACCTCGTAATTGCTCCAATTCTTGAAAATCCTCAAATTGAATATCTTTACGCTAGTTTGTATATAGTTGGAGGAGCTTTTGTTTACATACCATTTGTTTATTATAAGATTCGCTTCAAAATGATTGGTAAATTCTTTTTATATTTAAATTTGAATATTTCTAATCATATATTCTTTAATGATCATAAATTAATGAAAATTATGCTTTTATTCCATTATAGATCATATCACGATTTTTTGCCAAAAGCTGTTACACGTTGTTCCTAGTGACGAAGAACCTTTATTATGATTCGATTGTTTTATCTTTCAGCAAACAAAGTAAAGATTATCCATGACAGTTGGAACATTTTATGACTAAAATTTCGTAGATCTTTCAAAAAATCGTTAAAAATAGCAAGCTTGCGATTAAAACGAAAGAAACCAAAAAAACAGCAAAACCAATCAATAATCATCATGATTAAAAAATAATATTAAAATGACAATAAAAAACAATCCAGACCAAAGGTGAACTTGTACTTGGCAATGAAAAATAATTTGAATTTAACACAAACTATGACAATAAAATGAATCTCAATATATCACTTATTTGTAATTGAATTTATTTGTATACAATTGTTTATATAAGTGTTTTGTTCACTATTTGAGATTTTGCATTGAGAAGGATTATCAGTTAATAGAAGTGAATGTATAATAAAAACTATGCGCTTTCATCTGTAAAATTGCATGGAAAATTCAAATCCATGATCAGAATAACAATGATATTGTATTGAATCACAATTTAATTTATAGTATACCTTGCATTTTTATTCGTCTTAAAAGGATGGCAATTTGATGGCCTCAATCGTGTCAAGATAATTTTATCAAATAAACAAACAAGGGAGTAGAACTATGAATATCCAATCGATTTGAAAAGGCTTTCATTGTTGACTAAATTGAGATAAAAGTCTGAACAATCAAGTTGACCTCCTTGTCCGCCGAGTGAATCGGGTAATGATTTGTAATCTTGAACGAAACTTTCAAGATGTTTATAATCAGCTCCATGAAATGTAACTCTCGATCTTAGATGTTCGCTGAGAAAAGGTTTTATCACAGTCCAAGCCAATTCAGCAAATTTAGATTGATTGTAAATAGTAATAGCATTAACTCTAAGCGGAATTATTTTCTCCATGATATTAGCTAGTTTTTTAGCTTGGAACGGAGTAAAGTGTTTCAACTGTTTCCAACCAAACGATTCCATATCTGCTATCATTATAAGGCCACATTTTTGACTCTCTGGACTCAATGCCGCCATTTCCAGACTAATTAAAGCTGCTGATAGAATTGAATCAAAATTGAATAAACTTGGATTCCAAGCGCCAGGCCTGAACAGAATCAATGCTTCGCCAGAATTTGATCGTGTATCCAATATTTTCATCAAATTTGTGTCAAAAATTTGTTTAATACGAGATGGTAAATTAAACATATTTGGATTCCCAGCTTTATAATCAAGATAACTTTTCATTAAAACAACTGTTTTTTCAACATCAAGTAAGCGAGCTTGAAGAAACTTGATTAAATATTCTTGATCATCTACGATTGGACTTATTCCTTCCTCGATGAATCGAGACTTTAATTGTTCCAATTTCTCTGTGTAATTATCCACCATCTTTGATTTTGTTTGCCTTAAAAGTAAAATAAAATAAATCATATTGTTTGTAGACGAAGGAAAAATGTAAACTTACCTATCAAACTATTTTTGTTGATTGATTATTTTTTTATAGCAGACAGTTTGAAGACTGAAAATTGAAACACTGAACAGCAATGATTGAATTGGAAATCAAACGAGAAAAGTTGGCTATTTAAATGATGACTTTAACAAATTGAGACGAATTATCGGGTATCCTTTTTTGACAAATTTTATTTCTGTCTGGTTGGAATCCTTGAGTGGTTATTAGGTGTAAATTAAGTTCGATAAAGATAAAGGATGACGATCATTCAGCATAAAACTTGAACTACCTGAATGGCTCATCAAAATTATAATAGGCAGCTGAATAATTGATCAAGTAATCTTACTAATTTAGAGTGGTACTTTACGATAAATAGCTATTATAAAAACAACAATTTTGATAAAATGAAATATTTACCATGACTATGGAGATAGAGAAATGAAAAACAACAATTGATATCCAATCAGCTGATAAGTTGATCGAGTAAACTCATTTTGATAAATTTTCGACTCCTAAATAAACGTCACTCATTTAATTTTAGTTTTAAATTGAATTTTTCATTACTTCTTTAAAGACTATCTCGATTGGTATCTACACTTCATTGCGAAAGGATTGTTGTCCTTCTTCATTCAATGTTTCATTCATTGTGGATGATAAACAATACTGATAAATTTATACATAAATCTAAAACTGAAAAAGACATTTGATAAATTGACATCCAAATAAATCAGGTTAATTGATTGAAAATTGTTTCAAACAACAAAAAAAAACAAAGCAAAAGTTAGTTTCATTTTGTTGTAAACCAAGAGATGGCAGTAAACGATTATGTATTTTCAACTTGATATTACAGTAAAATTACACTTATTCGATATTTTTGAAGATACGCCATCTAACGTTACAACTCATTCAAACTCAACTTTTCAGCAACATTTTACAATAGTCTCCTTGGAAACAATATCAATCATCTCAATTAAATAAAATAAGTTAATTTTTTAAGAGTATCAGTGGCATTATTATCTTCTCAATGTTAAATATTGATGTTAGCTATCAATTTAATATTGAGAAACTCAGAGAAATGATCTTGCTAAACGTTTCAACTTCATGCTGATAAACAAAACCAGAGCATTCTATTACTTACAACAGTAGATGGCGTATCTCCAAAAATATCGAATAAGTGTAATTTTACTGTAGTTGTTTTGTCTTACAATTTGAAGTAAATCATTATTTAGAGAATTGTTCATTCAATTTGTGAATCAACCATCTTTATCAAATAATCAATAGAAACCAATAAAGTAAATGATATTATACAAAACTAGTAAAAGTTAAACTTCAGACAAACCCTTTCGCGTCAGCCTCTACGAAAGCAAATTAGATACATTCAAGCAGAAGCTTAGCAAACACGTTCATTTCAATGTTCAAGTTGATAAATTGTAATAATGAAGTGGTTTTTGAATATTTACAGCTTTAATTGCGATGAATCCCCACTAATCAATTATATCGCAACAAAATCTTTGATTATCTTTTATTAATAGTGATGAAAATATAAAGAATCTATTGGATAGTTGATCGACTTTGGAAATGCCAAGAATAATCTTCGATAAAAGGTTTATCTGTGTTACGATTTGACCCGAGTGAATTATGATCTTATATTGATATGTTATAAAGCAGACTGAGTTTATTTTAATATAAAATTTCAGATTCTGCAAATCAATTTTCTGGCTTTTATTTTGATCTGAAAATTCAAAAAGAAAGATAAAAATCCTAAACTTAATTTCTGTCTTTTTTGAAAAAGATTTTTTGGGCTTTTTGTGCAATTTTTTATTTTGCTGCTTTCTGTTTGTTTAGTTAGGTTTGGTTTGGCTAGGTTTCAGTCAGCTTCTTGTCTGCAACTTATTTAGCAGTTAACTTACATTATTTCAGGATTCAGATTTCATGAGATTGAGATGCGTTCATTCGCAGTACTTGTTTTCCCCTTTTTTGGCCTTAAATCGTCAACGGATCATCAGTCGAAGCTAGAACTTATTTCTGCTTCTATCACACTCTCAACATTCTATGCACTAAATTTCATTCAAATCGGTCATCTTTTCATATCGTAATTCTTCCCAAGTTTTTTAGTGTCTACTTGTTGTTGAAACTAGTAAGTTTGTCCGCTCCCGGCGCACTAACAAATGTGGTATATTAAAGTAAAGTAAGATATTGTATTATTTTTTTGGAAGAATGGTGATTGTCCTTCTACAGTATTGTATTTGTAATTGTATTGAATTTTAAAAGGCTCAATGTTTTAAGGTTACTCGTCAAAGGTAAGAACTACCAGTTAGAGTTCAATTGGAAAAAGTGTCTCGTCATTGTTGTTTACCTATCTTTTCTTTTGGTATAAATGGATACCAGATAAGTTCAATTTGAATCAGACTATAATTAGTAAAATCTTCAAAATGTTATCAGGTCAAGTTTTCGGAATGATGAAGGGAAGATATTAGAATTTACTTCAAGTTTTTTCTAAAACTCATTTTGCTCTCTAATTACTCTTTCCCTTACAATGGAAATCTATGGAAATAAGAAAAATGTAATAAAATTCTTACAACTGTAAAACTGAATTTGCTACATAAATCATTGTCGGTCCAAATCAATAACTTTAATTCTCACCAGAATGATATATCCTTGGTATTGTAACAATGTATAATCAATATTTTCCCCTTGAAATTGATTAACTTATTGATGCTACTGCTAAAAATTAATTTCGAGGCAAGAATTTGCGTATGCATGAAAAATTGACAGAGCTAATCAAGATCAAATTCAATTAATTTATACTCATATCAATATGGGCTTGGAAATTATCAATGCATCGTTATCTAAATCTAAAAAATCAAACAAAAATAATAATTATTATTATTATTATTATTAATGGTTAATCATTGCTATTGATTGATACTCTAATAAATGAAATTCAAATATTTTGTTGCTACAGTAAACACATGATTAAACCAAAAGATGGCAGTGGAATTTAATTTCTTTAATTTCTAATATCTTTACCTCTATCTTTAGTTGAACAATTGTCGATTCAACTTCCGAGTCTTTTTATCAATTTATTGATAAATGAATAATTGGTTCTTATTTGTTATTTTAACAAACTTAAAATAATTTGTTCAAACATGGCACATCGTAGTAAAAGACATTGATTATCCTCGAAATGCAATCACAAAGATAAACTTAAATTTTCTGCGTCGAAAGAAATATTTAAGAAAAGTTTAGGTCAATTCACAGGCGGGTAAACCTTTATCAGATTTTGAAACCCAAATTATTTATAGATTAATCATTGAGAAAATATACATTTACAAAACTGATGATTAGAAATGTACCAATAGAAGAGTCAGCGTTCTTAGTAAAAAAGAACAACTTACAGAATGAAATTTCTTTTACACAACTTGTACTGTACTGTGCCATTGAAATAGTACAGTACATGAGACGCATACAAGTAGATATTTGAAAAGGGGTGTTGGTAAATAAATAGAATAGATTATGTCAAATCAGCTGAATGTCATTCCACATGATCCACAACGTTTCCTGGCAGACATTAAACAACATAATACACCGATTGGAAACCAACATAAAGCTAGAACCCAACAGAGGAAGGGAAAGTCCGTTAATAGTGGTCCCTGAAAAAAACAGAGTAAAATATAAATTAAAAATAAGCAGAAAAACCATGTAAAATAACCATTAATAAATTTGTCACATGCATCAAGTGAAATTGTTTCAAAGGCAAGGACAATCATGAAGCGAATAATATCAGTAATATGACCATGAAAGTAGAGCAGTTTGATATAGCCATAATACATTTAAAATAGTCTTGGGAAATGAGTTTTACCCCATTTTGAATGAGAATTGCATAGTATCCAAATTATCAGACTTTAAGAATGAATAAATACCAGGCAACTTAGATTGGAGATGAATGGTAAATGGTGAAAAGTTTTAAATATCTATGGTTCTTCTGAGATTCAATTGGGGTAACGCTCATTTACTAAGGCTCAATCTGTAAAAATTCTTATACCTGGCAAATCGGACAGGCATCATTCATTAAAATTGGAAGATTTAAATTAGGTTGATTAGCTGGGGAGACAACAGTTGTCGTAGTTGACCTCAAATAGTTGACAGATTGTCTTGGTAAAGCAGATAGTGGAACTGAGTTACCAGGAACTGGAGATGGAGATTCCATGTAAGGTGGTGGAGGGCCTGAACTAATAGCTAAAAGAAGAAAACAATTTGAGTACATATCAAACAAACAAAAAAGATGTGAAATAAAAAGTAAAACCAACCTTCTTGATAGCTTGGAGGAGGCTTATCATGTCCATAAAGATCATCATAACTAGGAGCACTTGATGAGCTTCCAGGGACTGTATGAGGTGTATTCATAATCATACAGTGACAATTAAAATAGAATAATAAACAAATTGTTGAAGTAAGAGAGCTTCAATATAATACTGGTTGGTAGGAGAATAATCATCAGACAATAAGCTTCGTCTTTGGTAGCGAATAGCACTAAATGAGAGGTAAAACAAGTATAGATGCAAGACGGAAATCACAGTTTGAAGGAACTTACAAGAAACAAAGTAAACAAGTGTTTGAAAATGTGATAATGATAGAATAGAATGCACTAAGCTTATGTTATCCTGGTTAACATATGTTTTTGTAATAGGTCAATTGTTGAAACTCGTCACAACATAAACAGGCAAACTATACACAAATTGAGGAGTTGTTTATGCGAGTCACTTGTCAGCTGAAGAAACTACAAACACTTTTTTCTTGCTGTGAGCTGGAGTGAAAATAGCCTTTTGACTTTAACTCTAAATACACTAATCAGCTTTTAATTTTTCGTTAACTTCATCAATAATCTTAATAAAATAGCTTGTTATATCCCGTGATTAATTTAAAATGAACAATATTTAATTCTTTTAGTTTTCTCATGTGAATACTTAATTCTGTTTAATCATGATTGAAATTAAAACTTAGAATTTCGCGATATCATCAATTCAATTTAATGTGAGTAAATAATTCACCTTAATCTAACGCTAATTTATAGCAAATTGAATTTTTATTGTCTAGGAATTATTAAAAGACATGGATTCATCAGTTAATTAAAGAAATGGTTAATCAATTTCTATGTTATTGAAACAAGTGTTTGTAAACATTGTAACACCGACTCAACGGGGAGAATGACAAAAATATTCAGATTGATTGTGAATTCATAACAAAATGGAATGAATTTATCGAGTGATTATTTTTTTGATGCCAATTGTGTTACGTATTGAGCGTTATCAAATAAAAACGTATCTTTCCAGGTAATGGACCAAATTAACACCTTTTTATCTGCTTTAATCATTCACATACATATCTATCAACCTAAATCACTCAACTGTGAAGTGAGATGAGGCTAATATAGCTGAGAGTATCACCAAATAATCATGATGAAGATAAAAGCAAAGATTTCTGAATACGGAAATATCATTGACATAAAAAAGGCCACCAGCGCATTATCGAGAGGATCTGTAAGGCAATTAATACATGTATCTCATTTATTGTTTACCATAATGGAGCTGTTCGCGGGTGAACAATTCAGTCAGTATTTTTAAAAATCAAATCGGATATATCTTTCTGTCGCATAATGAATTTTTGAACTCTTTCCAATGAAATATCTTTCCCTGATTCTGCTGATATTTCAAATTGCTGTAGAAAGGCCACAAGATACAGGAATAGTTGAAGGTAAGCAAAACTTTCTCCAGGACAAACTCTTTTTCCGCCACTGAATGCAATCAAATAAGGAGGTTTAATGGCTTTAGATTCATCTTCATTAAGGAATCGTTCAGGTTTAAATAGCTCAGGATTGTCCCATAAATTTGGATCATGATGAACTGACCAAAAGTTAAATATAACAAGACTATCTTTAGGTATTGAATAACCTCCAACTTGAGTATCTTCAGTTGCTCTTCTTAATAGATTGAGTGGAACTATTGAAGAGAATCGTAAGGCTTCGTAAATGAAGGCCATTGTGAAAGGCATTTGTTGTCGATCTACATTTTCAGGTTGTCTGTTTAATCCAATAGTCTGTTTGATTTCATTGCGTATCTTATTCTGATACTCAGGGTACTTGACTAGATACAACATAATCCATTTGAGTGTATTTGAAATCGTGTCTGAACCAGCACCGTAAAATACGGCTACATTTCGTAGTAAAGTATTTAGATTGAAAGTAGAATCCTTTTCGTTTTGTCTTTTGGACATTTCATTAAGAAATCCATCGATGTAATCTTTTATTTGAGTATCATCGCTATCCTTTTTTCGGTGCTCATTAACCTCATAACTAATATGAGATTCAAATTTTCTGAATAGATCCCCAAATTTTGATAAATCAAAAAGGTTTAATCTTACGATCAAGCTCGCGATTATTGGCATAAATATTGCAATATTAAAATATCGCAGCATATCATTAGATTGGACGAGAATATTTTCCATATCCAAAGCAACAGGATCATCATAAGCATATTTGTGTCCAAATATAAGAGTTGATATATTGTTTGATACACTCAAGGATAGTTTATCTGATATTGATATTGGTTTGCCATCAAAAGATTTGATTAATTCAGTAAAGGATTTAATTTCGTCTCTAATCGAATCTTCCATTTCACTCTTTCCTAAACCAACATCTCGAAGAGTTGTTAAAGCAACTCGCCTCTGTTTCTTCCAAGGTTCGCCTGACATTTCGGTAAATGATGCATGTTCAATGATACCAGGTATAAAAGTCATTTTAGGTCGACCAAGCAAGTGTTCATTTGCCAAAGCTTCTTTAATAAACTTCCATTGATTGATGACAACAACGTCAAACTCGCCACACTTGAGGCTGAAAACAGGTCCATACCTCTCTGACAACTCGATCATATGAATGTATTCATCTTGTCTAATGAAAGGCAAGTAACCAACAAACGGTAATCCCCATGGTCCAGGAGGTAATTTATGGACTCTTATAACAAATTTGACAACATAATTGACTACGAATAATGTCACTAATCCATAAAA
This sequence comes from Tetranychus piercei, assembly GCA_036759885.1. Taxonomy (NCBI): domain Eukaryota; kingdom Metazoa; phylum Arthropoda; class Arachnida; order Trombidiformes; family Tetranychidae; genus Tetranychus; species Tetranychus piercei. Next base: position 20,648,723 of record CM071879.1, on the reverse strand, counting down.
AAAATTAAGTAATGTTGGATTAACATAAAAATCGCTGAAAAACATTGTAAAACAAATTGGTCTGATAAGTAAATAAATAAGTGGCTAGTATTATAAATATTAAAAAATAATACAATTTGATTAAAAGCCTTTGCAGCCTTGACTCTTCTGTAATGAGTACACTTGGAAACTAAACAAGAAAGTTGCTAATGATTAATTTTATTTGTCCTTGATGAAGTAATTCATGTGAGTGATAAACTCACCTGTAATGATTAGAATTGTTATTCAAATCGATTTTTTATTTTATTTTCATTGAGTTACATTGATACATAACACTAAATGACTTTGAACAATTATCTTTCTCAACATAGCAACAACACTTTGAAAAAGATGCAAAACTATTAGTAAACTGAATCAAAATCTGATTGATTCCAATGGAACTGTCGAGTTATTTCTAATAAACTAATATAATTCATAAAATTAACAAGTTAATAAAAGATGATATTAAGCTTTTATCAAACTTTCATAATATCACTCTAGACTTCAAGTGAATAATGAATTATCAGAAACATCAGTATAATCTAAAATTATCGATCGCTATTAAATCTTAGGCTACGTGATTTGCAAAAATGGTTAAATTTACTGAAATTGGATCCACGGACGGAATTGTATTTGAAATAATAAAGAAACTATTCCTCAGTTGATTTTTTGAACGTAGATAACTATGTGAAGATACGAAGAAGAAGACAGTTTAATCTTTTTCCATCAAAGGCTCATACAAGAAAGTGCATGAACAGAACTGAAAAACCTAATTTTATTAAAATTGAAACTCTTGAAAAATCTGCCCCTTCTTTTAATTAACTTAATTAAGTTAGTTTAATTTGCTCCAAGGCTTAAAAGATTGGTGAGACAGGAATATACCCGACTCGATAGTTAAAAGTTACGATGAATTGAGTCTTACAAAAGCTGAATTTGAAAAGATGAAAACAGGGGAAAATCACATTGATATGAATAGTGTATGGTGAAATATAAAGTAATGAGGTGTCTTTTGTGAATAATATAATATATAAGGCCAGGTTTATCAACAGTTTAACTAAATTTAAAACATTTTTTTTCTAATTGAGTTCGTGTTAGTTTTTAATGCTGTGTATTTCATGTTTCCCAATAGGTTGTCAATAGCAAAGGTGGGGTTCGATATCGTTTGGTAGTGAATATGAGTTTTCCTTTGCTTCACATCTAGAGCATTGGAATAAACCATCAGTGTCTAAAGAGGGAATCTGTATATTGCTTTGCATATGTTTTTCAACAAAATTGATCTCTTTCTAAGTGAACAATTTAATCAACACTTTTAAATATTAAATTAGGAAGACTTTTTTGTCTCAATAGGAAATAAAAAGCTCTTTCTAGTGTAATATCTTTCCCTGATTCTGCTGATATTTCAAATTGCTGTAGAAAGGACACAAGATACAAGAATAGTTGAAGATAAGCAAAACTTTCTCCAGGACAAACTCTTTTTCCGCCACTGAATGCAATCAAATAAGGAGGTTTAATGGCTTTAGATTTATCTTCACTAAGGAATCGTTCAGGTTTGAATAGTTCAGGATTGTCCCATAAGGTTGGATCATGATGGACTGACCAAAAGTTAAAAACAACAAGACTATCTTTAGGTATTGAATAACCTCCAACTTGAGTATCTTCAGTTGCTCTTCTTAATAGATTGAGTGGAACTATTGAAGAGAATCGTAAGGCTTCGTAAATGAAGGCCATTGTGAAAGGCATTTGTTGTCGATCTACATTTTCAGGTTGTCTGTTTAATCCAATAGTCTGTTTGATTTCATCACGTATCTTATTCTGATACTCAGGGTACTTAACTAGATACAACATAATCCATTTGAGTGTATTTGAAATCGTATCAGAGCCAGCACCGTAAAACAAAGCTGCATTTCTTTGTAAAGTATTTAAATTGAAAGTAGAATCCTTTTCGTTTTGTCTTTTGGACATTTCATTAAGAAATCCATCGATGTAATCTTTAATTTGAGTATCATCGCTATCCTTTTTTCGGTGCTCATTAACCTCATAATTAATATGAGATTCGAATCTTTTGAAAAGAGAAAAAGTTTCTGCCATATTAAAAAGGTTTAATTTTATTATTAAACTTGCGATTGTTGGCAAAAATGTTGGAACATTAAAATATCGTATTAGCACATTAGATTGGATAAGCAGATTTTCCATATCCAAAGCAACAGGATCATCATAGGCATATTTGTGTCCAAATATAAGAGTTGATATATTGTTTGATACACTCAAGGACAGTCTATCTGATATTGATATTGGTTTGCCATCAAAAGATTTGATTAATTCCGTGAATGATTTAATTTCGTCTCTAATCGAATCCTCCATTTCACTCTTTCCTAAACCAACATCTCGAAGAGTTGTTAAAGCAATTCGTCTCTGATGCTTCCAACTTTCACCTGACATTTCAGCCAATGAGCTATGTTCAATTACACCGGGTAAAATAGTTTCTTTAGACCGATCTAGCAAGTGTTCATTAGCCAAAGCTTCTTTAATAAATTTCCATTGGTTAATAACAATTAGATCAAATTTACCACACTTGAAGCTGAAAACTGGTCCATATTTCGCAGCCAACTCGGTCATCTGATTATAAGCATCTTGTCTAATGAGAGGCAAGTAACCAACATACGGTAATCCCCATGGTCCAGGGGGCAGTTTACGGATTCTTGTAACGAATTCAATAACATAGTTGACTAAGAATAGAGTCATTAATCCATAAAAAAAATTAAGTAAAGTTGGGTTAACGTAAAAATCGCTGAAAATCATTTTAGTTTAGGTGAAAGACAAACGCACATCTAATGATTATAATTGTTTTTCAAATCAAGCCCAATCAACCACCAAGCTAACGCCTTGTACCCGAGCATGATACGCAAGCGTCAAATATAAAAACTAGTTTTCAACAAATACAACGATATCATTCGCATGCCATTATGTCTTTACGCAATTATTTATCCCACAGCAAGATAGCAACAAAACTATTGAAAAGGAGTCAAAATAATCAAAACCTGATAAGAATTCAGTACAATTTAACATCGTGATCATTTCAATAACAAACTAATTGATGATTTTGCTGATAAGTTTTTCATCAGACTTTTCCTGATGTCGCTTTAGACTTTAAGTCAGCGATGAATAGAAAAAGTTCTGTCAAGTTGTGGAATGGCTTATTTTACATAATTAATAAAACGTTTACTCATTTCCCTCAACTGTCTTATATTAATTGGCTGTTATTTGTGAATTATTGGACAGATTAGTATAATTTAACTTATCAATCGCTATTAATTTTTAGGCTACATGATTCACAGAAATATACTCCAAGTTCACAATTGGCTAAAATAATGAAGAATCGATTTGCAGACAATTTTGTGGATAAAGATAACACTGAGAAGATACGAAGAAGATAATTAAATGTTTTTCCATGAAAAAGTAGGCCCATGTAATCGAGTGAATTACAAAGGCAAACTAATGAGAAGCATTGAGCTAATTCAACTGTAGTTTATTGGATGTAAACTTACATACTTTTTGGCTACTTCAGTTATTCTGACGGTCTTCGTGATTAAAGTTACATAAATTAATCTATAAATCATTTACAAAAATTCCTTCATTTTATTAATATCAAGAACTCACCTATCAATTTTTGATTTCAATTACTTAAATTACGTTTCCATTAATGTTGCTCTTTCAATTGACGTTGCACGGAATGGCGATCACTGCTAGTGAATTTCAGGCCATTTATGGGGAAAATTCTAAACTTCATTTACCGATGCTGAAATTTTTTCTCACATATTCAGAGCTCGAGGATTTCATCGGTGAAGTTTCATCAAGATCTGAGGGTCGTATAGCTTCCATTTATTCAATTGTATATGAATCGAGCTTTTAGTGTTTTAAATTTTTTGTATTCAATTGTGTATGCATCAACAAAACATCGATAATACATTAAATGCATCAATTGATTATTAAACTAATTTTTGTTTGTTTCTTTGAAGTTATTCAATGAATTCGAATTCTGTACCGCGTTGCTTCTGTTGTTATGGTGATGCGCAAGATAAGGGGAAAAATTGTGTTTGTAGTTATGCAGAAGTCAATGGTTTTCCCCATCGCGTTATATGCATTGCAGTTGGTTTATGTGCTCATCTGGTCCTTACTCTTTGCCTATTTGAATGTACAAATTTTTAAAAACACTTGAACTATCTATATGTTTAACCATGGTCTCAATTATTTATTTTGATTACTTTTGTACACCGTTAAACTCTCTTATGCCCGCAATCCATCCTAAATAGTACAATGATAATTTCACAGTGTCAGTGATCTCATTTTATTAGTTGCTTAACCACGTTAATCAAGCTTTTTATTGGTAGACTCAACAATCATTTTTTGTATTTTTTTCTGTTTCTTTGTTTCTTTTCTAACACCTTGGTGGTTCAAAAAATATTTCAAAATTTTGCTCCGCCAGGTTTCTTTGGTACATCCAACTGCAAGATTATTCCTTCAATCTGCACAGCGACCTCATAATTTACTCACTTTGTTAACCTGTTCTTTTGTACTTCTCAACTAATGATGTCTTCGGTAGGCTTAATGAATACGATATCTGGAGCAAGTTCAACAAAACTACCCATGGTAATTAATGCACCACCCGGAGGGGAATATGCTTTCCTTAGCACTGTTATCAGTGATTCTGGGAGCAACGTTTCTACACAGCTTGGTGTCTCAGCACTTGCGTTTGATAATATGGAAGAACTTCTCTGGATGGGAAACACTGGAAGTCATGTTACCTCTTATTATGGCTATACATTGCAAAAATATACTTCATTCCAAGTTCACAGTGTTAACGACATCAGATCCTTACTGACAGCAGACTTTGGTCTTCTTTCATTGACCCAAAATACACTGCGATTGAATATAAGACGTGGTTTGACAGTATTTACTCATAGTTCTGAATTATTGAAGGATATGCAAGCCATGACCATTCTTCCCTCCGGTTTGGTACTCATTGGCGGGCAGCAGAAACAATTGATAGAATTCGACTTGGAAAGAATCAAGCAAGTTAGAATCACAGACATGGAAGAAGATGGCTGTGTTATTATCAGAAAACATCCAAAATTTGTGTGTTGTGGAGACATTGCGGGCAAGGTTTGTAACATCCACTCCGTTCTTCTCGCACTATGTATTATATGTTTATGTTTTTTGTTTAGATCACTCTGCGAGATCCTAACAGTCTTAAAATTGCACATAGCTTTTCCACACACTCTGTAACTCTTTCTGATTTCGATGTTCACGGAAATTACCTGGTTAGCTGTGGTTACTCTAATAGGTAAAATTTCAAATCATTGTAACGGCAATTCAAATTAATTTTTTACCAACTTCATCCAATCTAGACATCTTTATGTACCCGACAGATTCTTGATGGTTTATGATTTGCGAATGATGAGAGCTATCATGCCTATCCAAATGGTCTTTTCACCTTACCTCCTGCGTTTTGTACCCGCTTTTTCATCAAGATTTTGTGTAGTTTCTCAAACTGGACAGTTCCAATTATTGGATGCTTCAGCCTCGCTTCAAACACCTTTCATTCAGAATGTTGACTTGGCAACTGGTACTTCAATAACTTCCTTCGACATTTCCAATTCAGGACAAGCATTGGCCTTTGCAGATGATGCTGGTATAATATACCTTTATGGTGCTAGTGATGAGGTTGTTTTCAATAATTTCAGTCAACCCACAGAATTTGCTGACCCTGTGAGTACCAAAAATTATAGATTATTTATTTGTTTAAAGTTTACTAACATCGTTCTTATTGGATCATCCAATATGACATTTTTACATCTAGGTCGACCCTGCTCGACCATTATCTTTCGATGACATCATAACTCCTTACTCGATCAATCCAATGCCAACTTATCGGGATGATAAACTTTTAGCTGACATACCTGCTGAATTGTGTAAAAAAGCATACCGATTACCTAAACCTATTGACCCAGCCATTTTATCTAATATGAGAATGGTTGGAAATATTTGTTATGCTCCAAACCCAGGAGCCAAAGGTCGCAATCAAATGCCTTATGCCAGCCCAGAGAACACCAAAGGAAGTAAAAACAAATCTAGTAAGTTTTTCATGACAACCTAATTCGATTGTCTGTTTTCAATTTATCTAGGTTCACTAAGTTCATTTATCTATCTTTTATTTGACTATGCTAACTAAAGACACATCGTCCTCTGAAATACCAAGTCGATATCTGACAATTGAACCAAACTATAACAAGGTATCTTTAGACGAATATGACTTTGGACGGCACAATCACTCTCCATTTGCAAGTTTAGATTCAACATTGCCCAACTCATATGCTAATAATTTAATCCAGGTAATATTCACCTTTTCAATATTTCATGAATTTAATTTGTATTAAACTTTGATTATTTCATCTAGACGCTCTATTATATCCTACCTCTTCGAGCTGCAGTTCTTAATCACCTCTGTAGAAGAGAATTTTGCCTTACTTGTGAACTTGCCTTTCTTTTCCACATGATTGACGAAAGTAGCTTTCAAAACCCTTGTCAAGTAAGTTATTTGTTATTTAATCTGTTGAATTTCATTAATCACTCCAATGCTCTTTCAACAGGCAACTAACTTCCTTCGTGCATTTCGTCAGATGCCTAAAGCATCTGCTTTGACTCTCATTTTACCTGAAGATGACGATCTGCGAAAGAAAGTCAATTTTCCCAGCTTGGCACAAAGTTGGTGGCGATTTATCCTTCACCAACTGCATTCTGTAAGTTATTTCGATTATTCCGAATTCATTTCATTTTTTTACTTATTTTTCCTCCTTTTTTATTCAGGAACTTTCTTCTCCTGACGCAACTACTTACAACAAAGAGTCCCCATCAACATCAATCATCACAGAATTATTCGGAATCAACGAAAAATGCTCTTATACTTGTAAATGTGGTCATACCTGGGACGAAGAAAAAATGAAATATCCGACAACATTGTTGCATCCTGACAATTCAAAATATAACAATTTCAATAAAGAAGATAAAGCACCAACAAACAATGAACTACAACATGAGAATTATCCATTTCAAGAGCTGCTCAAGAAAAGTCTTAACATGGAACAGAATATGTCTGCATACTGTGATAAATGCAATAAGTTTCAATATGTGGTAAGTTATGAACATTCCTCGGCCCATAATCATCATATTTATCTTATTCTAATTCTTTTTTGCATCAGACCCAAAAGAGGCAAATTGAATCTCTTCCTGACATTTTATCGATTAATTCAGCTCTTGATCAAGAGAAAGGACTCAAATTTTGGAAAGCACAAGTCGCCATTCTTGGTGGCAATAATGGACCCAATAAACTTTTAGATTTAGCTCCAGCCAAAAAGCCCTGTCGATACGGCAACAAATGTACTCGAGCTGATTGCAAATTTTGTCATGAGAAAGATAAATGGTGAGTAGTTTTGTCTCTCATTGTTCATATGTTTAGTTTAATCAGTTCGCTTTTAATTTTGTGTCTTGATTCTTTTTATAGCAGCATAGTACCTCCACAAGAAATTAATATGCCATACTTGCCTATGAAAATGTTCATGAAACTCGATGTTGATGGCAAATTAGACATTTTAGTTGAAAAAAATCCTGATGATTCCGATGACAGTTACGTTGAGTATGGTTTAATGACAGTTGTTTCAGTTGTTCGTAAACCAGATGAACTGGGTAAAGACAACATAGTTGCAATTATAAAAGTGGATGGAAACTATTTCAAATTAAAGTCGAAAGAAGAAATTCCAGATAAAGTTAACTGGTACTTATTCAATCATTTTTGTATTAGTCCGATCCCGTCTGATGAAGTTGTGCACATTGATTTCTCCTGGAAAACACCAGCTATCATTATGTACAGCCGAATGGATCTGCTTAAAAAGTATGAAAATAAGTTGAAAATTGAAAATCCGATAACTGCAGAAGTTTTCCAAGATGATCGTAATCTTGCTCGTGGTCATCGCAGTAGCATTACTTTTACACCACTTTCAGCCGATGAGATGCCAAAGAAAGGAAATATTGTTGCTGTTGATGCCGAATTTGTTACGCTTAATCAAGCTGAAACTGAGTTTCGAAGTGATGGAACTCGAGCTACAATCAAACCGCCGCAACGATCCGTTGCCAGGATAACTTGTATTCGAGGATCAGGATTACTGGAAGGACAACCATTTCTTGACGATTATATTGCAACTCAAGATCAGGTCAATACGTAGTTCTCCCTATCAAGACTGTATCTCAAACTTCCCAGTTTTTTTTCTTTATCTTCTGCTACTTAAATAACTAAGTCTATGTCATAGATACTAGTCTGAACCATCGTAATTCATTATTTTTTGTTTATCCTTTTAACTCTTTCTTTTTTCTCTCATTCAGTCAATGCTTTTTGTTTCTGTTTAATCAAAAGTCATTTACTTTTAGTCAATCAATTTTTTAACAATTGCTTTACTTTGACACTACCAAAGATTACAGCTTTGAAAGTGAATCCAAAATTCTCAAAAAAATTGTGCTCATTATGAAGCAAAATTATTGTTTCGTCAACTAAAGCTTGATCTCCTATTATGCTCACTCATGATAATAAACTTTTATGGTCCAACCAAATAACAAATTGTAATATTTCTAGCTGCCAACGATCTTAAATCAGTTATTGGTTCGTAAATTTAGATAGCAACATAAAGTTTTATCAAAAGCCTTATGACTAATTCTAACAAATGAAACTGTTTGATCGTTAAATTTATCACATCAATTTTTTGGGTGCTTTTAATTTTGTCTTTTATCTTTAATCTACTTAGAGAATCATATTAAACCTGTCCTCCCGCCCTGATAAACCCAAAATTTCCAAACCCTTTGTTACCATACTCTTAATTAACTAACCTCATTACCATTTCTAACAATCAGGTTGCTGATTATATGACCAAATTCTCAGGAATTCAACCGGGTGATCTTGACATTACAATGTCTTCGAAACATTTGACAACTCTTAAATCTACTTACCTAAAACTTCGTTTCCTAATTGATACTGGCGTTGTTTTTGTGGGCCACGGGCTGAAAAATGATTTTCGAGTTATCAATTTAGTGGTCAGTCTACTATAATAATCCATATTAATTATATTGCTTCAAACAGAAAAATGTAAATATAAATCTAATATCTTTGCATTTTTAAATCATCAGGTTCCTCAAGATCAGGTCATCGATACCGTAACGTTATTCCAATCACCTCATTTTAAGAGAATGGTTTCTTTAAGATTTTTAGCTTGGCATTTTCTTGGTAAGTACTTTTACTCTTATCGTTAAAAAAGAAAAGAAAAAAGCCTATCAAGAAAATGATTTTCTTAAAATTCTGTTGGTCTTTTGTAATTGAAGTATTTGAAATTAGGCGTTATTTTCTTGATTACACATTGTTAACCCTTCATTCGTTTATGTATTTTCAATTTAAGGTGAAAAAATTCAATCAGAAACCCACGATTCAATTGAAGATGCTAAAACAGCTTTACAACTTTATCGTAAATTTGAGGAGCTCAAGAGTCTTAGACGAGTTGAATCATCGGTAGCTGAACTTTACGATGCTGGAAGAAATTGTGGTTGGAAGCTTCCAGGAACCGAAGAGGAATAAGAAAACATCTATTGTTTTTTTTAATTACCTTCACCGATTAATATTGAGTATCATGCCAATCATATTTGGACATCTATCAATTTGCATCATTATCGTCATCATCATTGTTACACTTTTGTGACTCATCTATCTTCAAATACAATCAACTCAATCACATTTTGAAAAGCGGGAGGACAATATTCCATATCAAACATCTTCTATTGATGATTTAATTCCAATTATATGTAAACTTTCTCTTGTTATTTTTTCATCAAAACTATTTATTTTTGCGCTTTTGCCCTTACCTTTTTAGCTATTGTTTCTACTTCTAAATGTGTCCATAATTAATTTAAGTAAACAACAAGTCCTCACATCTACAGAGCTTGCAGTTTCACTATTGGTTTGAACATATAAATAGATTAATCATGGTAAAGATAAATTGAAGAACTAAAATACAAATCAAATGGATACAGAAAAATGACTTTTCTGTATCCTTTGAATCATTGTCTATTTGCACTAAATCGTTTCGTTAACTTGATATAGCTCTAATATTTTTTATTAAAGTGAGTCTGTAAATGTGTAGACTTTTTTGTCCTGCTTATCATCAAATCCATCTTCATTCTCATTCAGTGTCATTAGTGAACCTGCTTCGATTCATAATGATCATTGTTACAATTTACCTAATTTACCTCGTTTCTTTCAAACATTCTCCTTCTCTCTTTATATTAATCCATTCAGTTGATCACTTTTCACCCTTCAAGAGATTAGCATTATTTTATTTTTAATCAACTAGATTTTTCTTGTTTCTTTGTTTACAAGCCATTCATTTCGTTTTATTATTAGTAATTATGAGAATTATTTTTGTATTTCAATCCAATCAATTCAAAACAAACACCTTTCCAAGACTGAAAAACTGATAGTGATTAACTGTATTTAGATACGTTTGTATCAATAGGAAGCCAACTTAATCAGCTTTCACTTGATATGTATGTATTTCGTTTCAAGTTATTAAAGTTATTTTAAAACGAAGCACACGTAATGAAATCTAATAAAATTAATTATTAATGGTGGTTGATTTTTAAAAAATCACAATGTTAAGAATACTTTTGTGCAAGATAATGTAACAAAGGAGTGCACATCAGAGTTAGATTAAATAACTTAATTTTAATGTTTGGTAATTATATGATTGTAATAATTTATAGGCAAATGGTCATTTGATTTGACATATTCGAAAATCGTAAAATTAAATTCAAAGTCATAAAATTAAACAATTCTGTATTTTTTACAGTTCTACTTGTAGTTAAATGCAACTCATTTAGATTTGTTTGACACTTTAAGTTGAAGCAAACAAATCAACTAAGGTTTCTCAACCTTTGACTATTATAACCAAATCGAGTGATTGCTGATTGAACTTCCTTAACTAGCAGAGACATGGGCTTCTCGTTGGACAATGAGCGTTTCCTACGACCAGCAGTTAAGTTAATTGTGCCGGTGGTAACCATTGCAGTGAAAAATAGGCTAAAAACAGGCAATAAAATAGCTCCAATACCAATGATAAATGCTACTGGTATTAACCAATAATAATCTGTTCTACCGTAAGCCAAATCATGACTTGGATCCCAATAGTCGTATCGATGGTGTCTCCAAACATCAATCGGATAAGGACGAGGATGAACTGGATATTCCCAATAGGGCGAAGCTGAAGCAGAGGCTGTTCCTGATGTATAAGCCTGGGATCCTGAACCAGTTAAATAGGAGGACGTCATTGGTGGTGTATAATCCAGCGATGAAGATGTATCATTGATTCCGTCAGCTTTTAAACTTGGCAATACAATTGTTATAAAGGTAAACACAATGCACAAAAACATATTAAAAATTTATTTTGAAACAAAAGTTAATTAATGGTCAGAATTTCGTACCATAATGTAATTCAATAGGTTGAGAGAAGATTTTGGTTCACATGAATATCAAGCCGATTGTGGTTATGTTTAAAACCATTGCTTTAATGTTGGATAGAGTAACGTTTGTGTTGAAGATTTGAAAACCAATAAACACTGGCGGACGAAAAGAGTTGATCTTATAGTCGTGGTTACAGTCTAATTATTCAGGATTTATCATTATGAGAGAAAGAAAAATGGAATTGAAGAGACTGAGGAAAAAGAGAAAAGAAATGAAAAAAATGAGTAAAATGAGTAAAAGGAAAAAGTAAATTGGATTACAAAATGATTACATTTGAAGATCCTTGTTTAAATGTTTCGATTTCAGGACAAATTGAAAAGGGTTAAGAAGCGGAGCTGATGAGAACCTAGAGTTACCTTTGTTTATCATGTTACAATGAACACATAAGATGTTGAATTGAGAATCTCCCTCTTGATTATTGACCTGATTTCACAATTAACTATGACCATGTGAAGTGTACCAACAATACTTCAATTGTTGATCCATTTAAATTCTTTTTTAAAAGTTTAAATCTTTCTATTATTGCATACAGATTCACTTTGAATCATCGAGGCGATCAGTTTTGCATTTTTAAGTTTATTTTCATCAAATCCTCATCTAATTTATCCATTTCTATCAGTCTCGTTGTTTATCTTTCTTTTATCATGACATAACCCAGCATGGAGTAGTTGGAATTGAATTATGATCTTGATTTACAAGCTTGATGATGTTCCACTAACTGCTGAGTAAAAATTGAAAAAACACAATGCAAATCATCGCATATTTTGATTTAATTTCATACAAAATATTGCAAATCACAGTTTAAATAGTTCTGCTAAAGGTTGTAATGGTGGATACTTACAATATTGTTGATAGATGGACAGGTGAAGGGACAGGCGATGGTAACATTGAAAGAAAGATGAGAAAAACAGCCGTATCTTTCAAACTGTGTTTGATAGTGGATGGTAGATATCTCATAGTGGATATAATACACAATATAAGAAAAGTGTTGGTATAATTGTAAATCACTGGCAAGACGTTGAGTTTGGAGACTGATGATTGAAAGTGATATTCCCTATCATTTGGTACTCATTTTATATCTGATTCAAATCCTGGATGGGCTTGACACCAAGAATAATAAAAGGTGTTAATGATTTGAGCGATGAAAACAGGCGAAAGGGTGAATTGAAACGAAAAAGAGAAAGGACTTTTCACTTGAAATAAATGAAGGCGGAATGATTTTTTGGTCATTCTTTTGCCTCCTTTTGCTTTCGCATTGTTACCAAGTTAATGAAAGTTTGTCAAAACGAAAACGCTTTTCATGCAAAGCTTTTTCAGCTACCAAGATATTTTGATAAATTAATTTTCTCTAATTTTACGCGTCTTTTTGCCTTTTATTATAATATAATGGATATAAAACTCTTTCTACACCAATTAAATACCATCAATTTTACCATTTACCATCGGTATTTAGCATCAATTAAATTTTTCCAAATTGAAATATCTTGGTAAAAATTTGTTTAATTAATAATATAGATGAACGTACAAAGTTGAGAACAAGCAGGATGACTGAAACTAAATGTATTTTAGAATTATTTTAATATGATAAACTCTAGTCTTAAAAGATTTAATTGATTTGAATACATTTGTAAACCTAATATTTTGAATAAACTTTGAAAATTGTGTTTTCCGGTTATTAAAACCGTGTAACTGTGTAACTAACTACGTGTACTGGTTTCCGGACTATAATATATTATTTATTATTTTATGCATTTTATAATTTTTTTCTTGCTATTACTTAATGTTTATCCTGGATTTAATTTATTCTTAAAAAGTAAGCTTATTAATTGACTTTAATTTTAAATGGTTTTTGTATTCTGACAAGTTGTCAAATTTCAAGAGCGATCACTTTATGGATCCAATCTTATGATATACTTTTGCTTGAATAATGCTTTATTTTCATCTCTGTCTCTCCTGCCTTTCTTACTTACCTGCTCTGCCGTTATTAAATCTGTGTGTTCAGTTTTTTCCTAGTTAAAGTTTTCAATTAATATTTATTTTCCGATTCAGCATTTTCTTTTCTCTCATATTATCTCTCATATTGTCTCTTTTACTTGATACAGATTTGTTAAATATTCGAAGTCATAATTCCAATGACAGATGCTGTGTATCCTTTTATTAACGTGTGCATGAGACATATTCATCTTTAACGTCATTTGACCGCAGTTAATACCTTTTAAAAACCATACATCTTACCTGTTTAATTTAGTTTCATTTTATTTGGATTTATATCTCCCTGGATACACAACTATATTAATCAAACAAGCTTGCTGGAATATAAACAACTAAAGCTTCATACTTCGGTTTGTTTTCTTTTTGTTTTCTCTGTCTCTTTCTCTCTCTTTCTCAACCTTTTCCCTTTTTATCTAATTTATCCAAAATGTCTGCAGTCCAATCTCCTTCATTTAAACTAAGATGGTGGGTAATCTAATTGTTATTGAAATTTCAATAATACAATAATTTAATTGAAGAAAATTTTCTGAGCCAAAAAATTAAACGAGTAAAGCTTGACCCTTGTTTCAATGGAAAGATATCTGACTGTATAAAGTGAACTCTCTTGGTATTATTTCTGACATCAATCTGCAAATTTTGAATCCCTTCAAATTGATGTGAAATAAAATGAACTTGAAAAGTCTTTATTCGATTAATTTTGACGCTCAATGAAAATTTTTTGACAATTTAAATGTATTATTTCATCTTTAGAAGCTAAGCCAAAAAATGATCTTATTAAAATCGATCCGATCGATCTATCAATCAGATGATCAGAACCGATATGGATCATAACATTTTTGAGCAAACGAGAAGCAAATCTGTTGCTCTCAAATAGTTGGTATTATAATTTTTTCATTTCTAATATTTTTTCATCGTAGTTGCTTACTTAGAGCGATGGTGCCTAAATAGTGCTCCATCAAAGATTGACTCAATCATTATCTTATTCAGGATCTCAAGATGGGATCGATTTCAAAGATTGACTTTTTATGAAGTGCTAATTAAATTATTGTTTTCTTCTTTTTATGGTTTAGTCCGAGGTATGGCTGATGAGAAACCTAATACTCATGTTTCTGTGAAATTGGAACCAAAGGTTGAATATGATATTAAACCAGTTAAAGTTGAGAGCATTGAAATTGGTTCTAGTGTGACTCAAGTTAATAAAGTGCGTAAAGTGCGTAGAAAAATACGAAAAGTTTCAACCAGAAAAGGTACATATTCAAAAGTTAAACGCAAAACCAAAGTAAGAAGGAAAAGGAAGACTACTAGGAAGACAACAAAATCTACAAAGGGACGTCGTAAGCGATTAAGGACTACTTCAAAGCCTTTAGTCACCGGCAAGGCATTAACTCCTCGAGCTAGACTGTGTAAAAAGCTTGGGATCGAAAGAAATAGAAGTCTCGGTGTTCATTCACTACCTACGATAAGGAAAATGACACAAGAAAATTTAAATCATAAACGAGCTGCTGCTGGGATTAGTGTGCTTTCTATTTTCGGATCCGAATTAAATTCTCATGGTTCAGTACCTTTGAGAGAAGATCATCCTGATTTAAATGCTGATTTATCACGAGTTGGTGATGATTCGCCCTTGATTGATGAGCAAGAAGACTCATATGGACCTCAATTGCCTCCAGAAGATATTAATTCAAATGGCAATGTAAACAATATTAGTAATGGAAATAGTATTCACAGTGATAACATCGATATTACCGATGCTAATAACCATGAATTGGTTGTTGACATCAAACCACAAGTTCAAATTGTTGAAAACCAAAGTGATCGACCAACCTCTCACAGTCATAAGGATAAATTAAAAAAATCATCAGAAATTGAAGAAGGTGAAATCGCTGAACCTGAAGGCGATAGTAAATCTAAAATTAGGAGATGCAAGCATGGCAAATTAATTCATTCAAAGAAACATCCTGATAGCAGTAAATCTAAAAGGAGTAGTTCCAAGGAGAAAAAAGAAGAACCCAAACTACCTTTAATCAAATCAATAAAAAAAGAACCGCGAGATCGTGATGAAGATAGATCGATTGAAAATAGAGTGATACGGGATAGAGTGAGACCTTACATACCGAATCGACACGAAACGGACCGTCGTTTAAATCGTTCACCTCCTGATGAAAGATCTTCCAAATACCGCGAAAATGATAGAAATCGGGAAAATCATTTTCGTGAAGATAGGCACAGTGATAAAAAAAGACACAGAAGTTTAAGTAGGGACAGAATATCCTTGATACCAGCACCAATACCAGTACCACCTCCGTCTCTTCCTATACCACCTGCTTCATCAAACAGATCCAGATCTGAATACAATTCGTCCAAATACCGAAGTAGTCATAAAAGAGATTCATCTAAAAATCATCGCTCTCCTGTAAAGAAGGAATCAAGACGAGTAAGTCCGCACTATGAGCCATATGAGAGTACTGAAATAAAAAGAAAATATGACCACGAAGAAGAAGAAAAATCCAAAGCAAAGAAAAAGAAAAAGAAACACAAGCATAAACATGGCAAATATGATGATGATAACTACAGTGTCATCAAAAATTCTAAAAATCCCGTTCCATCGGAAATTAACAACAGTAAACGTTTACCTGCTAATTCGATTGATAAAATAAGTACTACAAACACTCGTCATAATGATCATCATCACAAAAAATCTAAACATCATTCGCGTGATGGTCGATCTCCTCCATCCCACAAAATCTCATCCCCTCATGGCAATGATCGAGATGAAGAGCCGGGTATGTCTCGTACCAAATCAAAAAGATCTCGACATTTGTCTCCAACTCGTGAACACATCTCTAATAGAAATTCTCTCAAAGAAGAAAGAAAAGATTCAACACATCCAAAAGGCAGCAAGATTTCATCAACTGTTAATCATTCTATTGATGAAGTGAACTCCAAAGAGATTAAAGTCAAAATAGAGGATAATCAACTCAAAGATCATGGAACTATTAACTTGAGCGCTATAAATAATAATGATAATGATAATAATCCCAATAATAAAGCTAATCGGTCCCCATCTGAAGTAAAATCAGTTTCATCTAAACCAGGGTCGCCTCCAAAAAAAGACGTTCGTTTGGTATCAAAATCACGAACTGAATTTGACATTTTCTGGGATGAAAATAGTCAAAATAAGAAAGTAGATAACTCTCATCAAGAATATGATGCAAATAATGTTACTGGTAAAGAAGAGACTGTGCTTCGATTTTTACCAAGAACTCTTCTTTCTGATCAATCTTCACCAAGTGTTTGCTTACCTGCCACTGTAGGTCCAAGGACACCTCCTGATGAAGAAAGAACCGGAAAAAATGTTATAATGTCATCACCTGATCAAACTATGCCAACTCCAACTCAAGACGAATCTCTTGAAGGTGAATATAGCAATGGATCTCCAAGTAAACAAAGAAGTAGTATAAAATCTCTTAACTCACCTTCTGTTGATCCAGATGTATATGATCCTGAAGCCCCACTGGACAGTCCAGAGGAAGATCAGCAATTACAAAGTGAAATAGCACGATCGCAATCTAAGTAAGTTTTAACCATAGAAATCTGAAGCGAGCAAATTTTTTTAATACCCATGAAATCAAATATTGCATCTTGAAGATCGCGTAATTGATAATTTCTAGGCCAATCTAAATATCTCAGTAGATAGAAAAATCCTTTTCAAAAGTTTTAATACATTATGAGAAGCAGTAACAGACTTTTTCTTTTAAATCATGACTTCAAAAATTAACTGTTTGTGTCTTTTCAATATTTCAGATTAAGTGAGATGGAAAAAAAGTCATCACCTTGTGCAAAACAGATATCTCCTGTTAAAAATGTACCTAGACCCGAAACTCCAGAATTACCTTCACCTCGATCACCTCAACATAAATTTAAATCACCAAATTCATTTAATTCATCAATTATTCCTCAAATTTCTTTAACGGCTTCCAGCAACATTAACCGTGTACCTACTCTTGCTGAAAGTTCTTTACCACCAGCTCCAGGGTCTCTTTTAGCTCAAATACAACAAACATTAAATCTACAAACTAAAACTCATTCTCATTCGTAAGTTCTTTTATTAGTATTCAATAAACTTTTGGTATATTATTCAATCATAATTCTTTCATTTTACAGGGATTGCTCCAAGCAACTCCAATCACACACCCCTCACCCACCTCATCAATCTCATAGTACATCGACTGGTAAATACACTTTCTTTCATTTTCTGAATCTGTCATTAGTAATTGTGTAGCTATCATTAAATTATTCTTGTTTCATTTTGCAGGACTCTCATCTGGAACATCAACATCATCATTTATTCATTGTAAGAAAAGACTTTGACTTATTAATTCCATTAACTTGTTACACAAAATATACTACGCAAATTTTCTCGTTACAAACTTTTTAACCTTTTGACTTTTTTTCTTATTATAGCAACCAGTGGGACATCTGCTAATGATTCAATCAATAAAGCATCGGTAGCACCTATAAATTCAATCAACGCATTATCTCCTTCCTTAAAATCATTATTAGAAAATCTCATTAAAGCAGCTGAGCAGCAACAATCAAAAATTAAACCATTCAAAACTTCGGTTGCCTCAAATGCTAATAACATTTTCAAAAAGCCTGCGCCAGTCTTAGGTAAATAATTACAAAATTAATTTCACTAGCCTTAATGTAAAATAGCGCATTATAAAATTTATTTTTTATTGTTTAGATTCGAAATCACGATCCATTTCTCATTCACATCATCATTCAGTTAAAACAAAAGTAATCGACAAAGAAGCAAATAAAAAGAGTTCAACATCTAATAATCAAGGAATAGCTCCTGGATCAGCTCCTCCCGGTCCTAATATGAAAGTGACTGATGTTGCTGTGCTCGATGATTTACCTTCATCTGCAGTTGAATTACAAGTGAAAGAGAAAGTATGTCAATTACCTAATTATGATTGAAGAAATAATATGACCAATCATCGTTCTCTTTACCTAAACCTTTTCTCTTTTTTTACTTAAAGTACCTGAAGAAATTAAACCGACAAGAGCGTGTGGTCGAGGAAGTAAAAATGGTTTTAAAACCATTTTATCAAAGAAAAGAAATATCCAAGGAAGGATACAAGGAAATAATGAGAAAAGCAGTCCCAAAGGTTAGTTGAAACACAACATTGAAAAAATAGAAACAGATATTAACATCTACCATATAATACTTAATTTATAGATTTGTCATAGCAAATCGGGCGAAATCAATCCACAAAAAGTTCGTTTTTTGGTTGAAGGTTATATACAAAGATTTAAACATGATCGTAAAAAGAATAAAACTGTTAAAGGAAAATGATGGTAATTTCTATTGGTTATGGGCATTTATGGATCGAAGAGAAAGATTTTCTGATAATCATGACTTGGGATGCATGTTTTTCTTAAATTGTCATGGAAATCACTACTGTGACAAAAAATGTTTTCAGATTGTTTTAATCTTGTAAAAATATTTCACGGATTAACATCGTTAACTTTTCATTTAGTTTCAATCTGATTATCAATGCACCAACAAAAAAACATGTAATCTCTGAATAGAAGATTTACCTTTTCTTTCCTCCTCAAATTTATCGTCATTATCATCAGTATCGTTGTCATCTACTTCTTATCTTGCTTCTAACTTTGCTCTTCATGGTACAAGAATCTGCTGGACAGCTAATGTTATCAATGATGGAAGCTTGGCTAACTTGAAATTGTTAAGGATTATCCACTGATTGAGTTGGACATTCAATTGGCGAAAAAGCCAATCATCACTCTTCAATTGTCCATCAATCAGAATCGAAGCATCCCCGGACCAGACTTTTTTTGTATAAAACTTCACTAACTCGAAGCATCGAAAAACAATCATGTTTAAACCTCTTAAAGACTTCCAAATCTAAGTCGATGGATTAACAAAAGATTTTTTCAATCTAATTCAATTAATTTGAAAGGTTGCTTCAATTCTTCCCTTAATTTTTCAAAAGGAATCGCGATCATGTTATCTAACTAAAAAATAACGAATGATTAACAAAATTGATGAAGCAGAAGAAGAGTACATCATGAAATGAACTTAATCTCCGTTAAGTCATTGGAAAATCATTTAGTCATCATTGTAATTGAATGTAAAGTTTAACAACAAGATTATTCTAATTAAAATTAAATTAACAAATTTTCACCTTACAATATTTAATGTCTTTGGTCTTAAACTAAAATTCATCACAAAAACTTCAGAGAATATTTTCAGATAATCTATTCAATAACGTTATTGCAATTTAAGATATCAGGCTAAAATATTCAACTATTGATTTCTTAAAGATAGTCTAAGCGGTTTATCTATTTGAAAATAGCTAGAATTGACTCAATTTATTACATGCTACAAGCTATGGTAGTCATGAATTCAGGATTAACAAAATTGTTTAATGTAATATCAAAAAATCAAAAAAAATGAATATCGATGAAATAAATCTCAAGTAACAATCTCAATTAGTTTAATAAAAACTGTTGATGTTCAAACTTTTGTGTTTCTAATCCATCGACTTTGACTTCGAAACTCTGAATATTTAATTTTAAAAATCTAGCATTCTGATGCGGAAACTCAGCTAACAACTAAAGAGATGCACTGAAAATCAGTCTTCAATTTGGACATCTATGAAGATCTGAACGAGATACCTGATGTTATGCAATGTTATGTTATCTCTCATAACCCATTTATAAGCGTGTAGCTGTGGCAAGGGGTGGACATAAAGCCACTCAGCTGTATTCGGCATATTCAGCGATTACGCATGACATGAATATCCTCCATTTTGTTCTGAATTGTGTGTATTCAACATTAATTCAAAAACAACAAGATAGATAGCTGACCGATTATTTGATTAAATTTGTTTAATTTTGTTGAATAATTGTGTTTATTAACATTGTTTTTGCATTAATTATCATCTGAACATTTTTACTTTAAAGTCTCCGTTTTGATCTCATCTTATTGTTTACAACTTTCCTTCAGTTTTTATAATATTATTTTCTTCATGGGCGATTCTCAAAATGATTTTGGTAAACAGGTGTCCAGATGAGTTAGAAGTAAGCTACACAATATTGAACACCATTTACTACAAATCTAGTGCACATTTAATTTAATTTTCATCAGCATCATCAAATATCCACATTGAACTTGTGGTACAAACTAACGAAAACAATCATTAACTGTTGATCCATATTATGGTGGAGCAAGAACCTCTTCGATTTATTTAAAGGTTTTTTATCGTCAAAATTTTATCTTTAAATACTATTATGTAAGTAATCTCTAAGGCCTAATACGGTAAAATCTAATTTTATGTGTCTTAGCCATTGTCTCATTAAGCTATCTTACCCATGTTAATATAATTGTTTCATTTTCTTGCAAATCACTGAGTTATTATGTCGTTAGATTATGCAAGGATACTTATTATTTTTTTAATTGCTGTTAGAACTGGGATTCTCCTTTTCAGTTTTATTAGCCTTTATTATTGGCGGCTACACATTCTCACCCTTTGTTGATTTCAATTTCTTGTAGCTATTTAGTGGGTAATGCCATCTAATGGCGGCTTACATTTTGAGCATACAATTCTTAATATATTTCTGAGATGACAAAATATTGCCTAAAATAACAATTATTTATAATTTTTACTTAATTTTAGTTTGATTAATTGTGATAATTCTGTTGCGTCACTCATTATTGCTACCCAATACTCTTGAATTTTCAACAATAAACACTCTTCATTGTTGTATTCGAGCTGACCTTCTGGTTTATGATCCGAATCCCGGTTTAATTTTAATTATCTTTCATTTCAATTTTCTAGATTGGATACAAATTTGTTTCAAACTCTGGAGTGGAATATCTTTTTAATAGTTTGTCTAGTACGTTGTAATGTGTGCCTTCCATTATAGCATCATCACATCCTGTATATTCAATTATTAGTGAACAAAATATTGCTGTGAATATGGTGGTCCGGCAAAGTTCTCCAAGTGGTGATGAGAAAGGAATTAAGGGGGCTGGTAATGGAGACAACGAAGAGGAACAAAAATCAGATTCCTCCAATGCAACGGCCAGTATGCAGAAACAACAAAACACCCTATCAAACCATAATGTAGGTGATGCAACTGTAAGCGTGACTTCACCAGTTGTTAAATTAACAGCTTCACCAGTCTCATCAGAAGCGGTATCATCTGCGCCTTCAAATGTAGCTATTACCACAACGATTGCTGCAACAGCAACAACAACGACAACAGCAACAGTAACACCATCGCCAACACCATCATCACCACCACCTTCATCAAAAGCAGCAGTTGCAACAACAACAACAACAACAGTAACAACAACAACAACTACTACTACTACTACTACAACTACAACTGCAGCAGCAACAATGACAATGGTAAAAGCAACCGCAATATCGACTTCACCATCTTCTCCATCAACTTCATCTTTAACTTCATCAACTTCCCCTTTATCAATGACAACTGCAAAGAAAAATACTTGTACCAATGGTTCAGTATCTTTAACAAGTCCAGTTGCTATCCAAGATAGAAAAAGAGTCAAGAAAAACCATGCCCCAAGACACCATTACGAGATTTATGGTTATTTCGATTGGGATTCATATCTCAAAGAAACTGGTGGGGAACCTGCTCCTGCTTCTGCTTTCAAACAACATCCTGATCCTCCTGCTAACGAATTCAGATTGAAAATGAAACTTGAGGCACAGGATCCTCGTAACCCCTCATCAACCTGTATTGCCACAGTTGTCGGTATTATGGGCCCTAGAGTTCAATTAAGATTGGACGGAAGTGATAATACTAATGATTTTTGGGAAATGATCGACTCGCCATCGATAAAACCTGTAGGACATTGTCAAGAAAATGGTGGCATGTTACAACCTCCATTAGGATTTCGAAAAAATCCTTCGCATTGGCCTATGTTTGTGCTCAATACTCTAAAGGATGCAGACATTGCGCCTAAGAATATTTTCATTCATGAGCCACCTTCACCATCGAGAAACCGTTTCAAAATTGGAATGAAATTGGAAGCTGTAGATAAGAAAAATCCTCGACTTATTTGCCCTGCTACAGTCGGTAGCGTTACTGAAGACCAAATCTTCGTCACTTTCGATGGCTGGAAGGGCGCATTTGATTATTGGTGTAAATATGACTCTAGAGACATTTTCCCGGTTGGTTGGTGTCAAAAAAGTGGTCATCCTCTTCAGCCTCCCGGTGATAAAAGTAAGTTGTCAATTTTAAAGTTTACAGAATAGTTATTTAATGCTTCTAATTATTTTCTTTCAGCTCCTTTCACGCCAGTCAGAGACAAATTGTTGAGTTATACAACGCCTGGAAGCGTACCTCTCTCCATCCAATGCTTACCGAAAACAGCAACCATAAACAATGGTACGCCAACATCATCCAAACTAAAAAGTAAGACTAACCAGTTTAACGATCCAACAACCACGAATACTACAATGGCCTGTGAATCACCTAAAATGACTCCTAAAGTTCAAGCATTGACATCTAATTCAT
This sequence comes from Tetranychus piercei, assembly GCA_036759885.1. Taxonomy (NCBI): domain Eukaryota; kingdom Metazoa; phylum Arthropoda; class Arachnida; order Trombidiformes; family Tetranychidae; genus Tetranychus; species Tetranychus piercei. The sequence continues at coordinate 20,625,523 of CM071879.1, read as the reverse complement.
CTCAATGTAACATGGTCAATAACAATGCTAAGGAGGCCAAATTAACACAAAGTAAAGATTCGGCAACCGTTAGGATATCTGAAAAAAATGATGGCATTACAATCAAAATATCTACTAAAAATGAAGAAACACCATCACCTTCTCTACCCAAAGGGGCTTTAGGTATTTGTCATTTTAATATTACAATAGTTTGTAATTACACTCAATTCCCTCATAATAAGATTAGCGTGACATAACCAATTTAAAATATTTTCGTGTTAGGATATCCATAGAGTTGTCTAGATTTTGTTCATTATGAGGAAATCCGATTACGAGGGAATTGAACTTTCTTGATTATTATTAAAAATTATTAACGTTCTCTTCCTTTTCTTTAGTGACTGTACATCTTAACAAATCATGTAAAACTGGGCCTTGGATTGACCAAAAGAAACTAGAAAAATTGCCAAATGCATTTGGACCTGATAGTTTCAATCGCACTTTGAAAGGAATAATTCAATCAATGTTAGATTGTAGTCCACATCCCGGTAAATTAATAAGCTTGGTTAAATCTGGTCATGGGTATACTTCCGTTTCAGTCAATATTGCAGGCAGTAGGGAAACGGTAACTTTACCACACGTTAATCGAGCTAGTGTATTTTGGAGCTACTTATCTAATTTTCTTGAAGTGGTTGAAGCGTGTCCATCACTTCTTTCCCAAAAAGTGAATGATAATCCTTGTAATATGTGTAAAACTGTTAATAATTTTAACAATAGTGTTAAAACTCAGACAAACCAAAAATCTAATGCAGCCAATCGTGCACCAAGCAATTCTCAAGCTGATATTGTTTCTACTCCTATTCAAAATAATCGGATGCCCATTCCCCAATTACAAAATAGCGGCTACACTGTTCAATTTATCGCAGACAAGATGAACTCTAAAAAATCAATAACTCAAACTCCAGCGTCATTGGACTCTAAAAGTTCACCTGACCCTTCGACGAAAAAATTAGCTAAGAGAACAATTGTTAACTGTCCAGTTAGTCAATCGTCCAATCCTGAGAATGCTTCTGCGCCAAATTCTGAAACCAATGGAAAAGCGAATAAAAGTGCGAAAATGTCCGATACATCCAGTACTTCTATTTCATCTACTATAACAAATGGGGGAGAAATCGCTAAGACTGTGATTCCAGCCAATCCTGTGGATTGGAGCATTGAAGATGTGATAAAACACCTTCTCTCCCATGATCCTTCATTAATTGTTCATGCTGAAACTTTCAGAAAACATGTAAGTTTTATGTTTCAAAATAATTCGTTTTTCAACCCAATTAGTTGAATTTGAACTGTCAAAAAATTTCCATAGACACTGTAAACTATTTCTAATTTTTTTCTCTTTTGTAATCTTCTAGGAAATTGATGGAAAAGCATTTCTCCTTCTTAATAGTGATATGATAATGAAATACATGTCTCTAAAATTGGGACCAGCATTAAAAATATGTAACATAATTGACCGCCTCAAAGGCAATAGAAAGTTGGGACATCTGCCTTGAAACAAATGTACATTAAAATCTCTGGCTGATAAATTGATTTTATGCATTAACTGTCTTTCCTTTTTCTCTGCATCATCTCTTTCCTTTCAATCATCATTACCAAAAATTAGAACTGAAAAAGCCAATTCATCTTCAGCTACAGTCACCATTATTTTTATGAACGTTTTGATCTTTATGTTGGGGAGGCATGGGCAATCAGAATCTTCTCAAGGAAGTAAATTATTTTGTAAAAATAGCTTAATGTTATGTTGATACTCCTGTCGTCAGAAGATGACTTCAACGAGTCAAATTGCTTAAATCCTTTGAATAAATTTAAATTTTACTGTCCCTAATTTTAATTGTCATTTTTCTTTGCATATCTATTGGTTTTAGTCAATAGTTTGATGCTAAATTTACTATATTGACTGATCAAACCAAATTAAGTTGCCTTTAATTTTCTAATCCAAGGTTCAAGTCTAATTTCAACTGGATGTTAAACAAATAAAAACAAACAGTTCAAACAATTATCTGACTTGAAAACAAAAATTTAAAAAGACCCAATCAAAAAAGAGCATAACAATTACCATAGTAACTTGTGTTTACAGAAAATTTTTGTCTTTTTTTCCTTTCTTCATATCATCCTCCATTTTGTTCTGAATAGTTGAGCACTTAAATACACCGATCTAGTTGGTCTTAATTTTGGTCACATTTTTATTATGCGCTAGAGTATTTAACTATGTTCATCAGTGTGCAAACAACAAATATAATCTCATCTTAAATACTTGATAAATCTACATCACATTTTACCCCTTCTCTTTGTTTACCTCTTTATCTTAACGTTCTTTGTACTTCCTCCCTTTCATCCTCCATTATGGTCAATTTTCGAAATGTTACTGTTGCACAGACGACTAGTTAAAGTGAATTGACTCAAAAAATAGATCATCTTCTGTGGAGCTGTAAAAATCTGTAAGTATACTTGAAAATGTTGATTTTATTCAACATCAACTTACCTCAGTTTTCCAATAATCTTATACTGTTGTTTTCAATATCAGATGTTGAAAAAAATAATACATGAAGCATTAGAATCTGCTTAGATCTTTCTTTGGTATTTTTGAATAGCGGCTTGCTTTGTTAAAATTGTCCACTTTTATGTGACCCTCTGTTTCATTTAGATAGTAGCTCTCTTTGTTTGATTGTTTCTCCTAGTATATACTATTACTTCACTTCTATCAGTGGTAAATAATGACAGTTCTAATTAAATAAATCACAAATCAGCATATTTCAATTTTTCCTACACTCCTTCACACAACTATAGATAATTCTAATAATAAGCGATTATCTCATTTTGTATTACAGATGTCTTATCGCTAAAACGTTGATAAACAAATTTTGATTGGCTGTAAATATCTCTCATCGAAAATCTGATCATCATTCTAAACTAAATGTCTACAACTTCATACAATAGTTTTTCTGAAGTATGCCAGCCCGAAGACAAAGTTCTCATACATGTTTTGCCTGAGAACAAAGGTGGACCCCGCTCATGGCACCAATATATCAATGATTTAGATTATTTTTTCACACGAATCTATCGCTATCACCAAAGATCTGGTTTTCTTTGCTTGGTACTACAACACATTCTAGAGCTTGTCCAGTTCATTTTTGTTGTTTCACTCACCCTATTTCTCATTAATTTTGTCGATTATGGTGTTTTATTTAAAGACAAACTACCTCCAGGTTCTAAAGCAAGCGATCCAACCATTAAGGTTACTATTAGTGACGTGATATTACCTCAAGATCAAATCCATCTAGGTGGATTTCAGATTATATTGTTAATTTGTGCCGCCATTTTCTGGTTCTTGAAGCTTCTCAAAGTACTACAAGCAATTTATGTTTATCACGCAATCAGCGTATTCTATTCTGAAGCTTTGCATATTCAAGACTGTTCTGAATACACCTGGCAAGAAGTGCAGACTCGATTGATACAAGCTCAACATCTATGCTCTCTTCAAGAAGGAACTCTAACGGAACTGGATATTCACAATCGTATTCTCCGTTACCATAATTATATGATCGCTTTATTAAATAAGAATTTATTGCCTATTCATTACAAAGTGCCATTGCTGGGTGAGCAAACTTACTTTTCCAAAGGATTAGAATTCAATATACGTCTTTTACTATTCAAAGGCCCTTTTGCTATCTTTGAAAATAGTTGGAAGTTGAAAGATGAATTCAAATCAACAGCAAACAGGCAAATTTGTGCCCGAAAATTTGCCAAAAATTGTTTGATATTAGGTTTTATTAATCTAGCTTTAATGCCACTCATATTTATATGGCAAGTTCTGTATATATTTTATGCTTATGCTGGTACACTCAAGCGTGATCCATCCAGTGTTTTTGCTTCCAAGAATTGGTCTCATTATGCTAAGCTATTTTGTCGTCATTTCAATGAGCTTGACCATCAGTTGCACGGACGTTTGAGCAAAGGGTACAAAGCCGCTTCAAAATACATGGATTCATTTAACTCTCCTCTGATGGAAGTTATCGCAAGAAATATTATGTTTATGGCCGGAGCTCTCCTAGCTGTCCTTGTGCTCTTAACTTTCTACGATGAAGATGTCATAGCTGTCGAACATGTTATCACCATAATAGGAGCATTGGGTATCATAGTTGCTGTAGCTCGTGGTTTCATTCCTGATGATATTCCGATGAAGTATAATAAATCGGAGTTGTATTCACATATCCTTCTCCACATCCATTATGCCCCTCATCGTTATTCACCTTATTCTTCTCAGGCCCAGGCAGCTATGTCTAAGCTATTTCAGTATAAGATACAAGCCATCTTAGAAGATCTTCTTAGTCCCTTAATTACTCCATATATTCTGTTCTTTCATCTCCGCCCTCGATCATTAGAGTTTGTTGACTTCTTTCGTAATTACACTGTCGAAGTATCTGGAACTGGTGATATCTGTATTTTTGCTATGATGAATGTTAAGAAAAATGGAAATCCTGTTTGGGAGGTACAGAAGGATGACAAGTTATCAGAAAATCCTTTGGCAAAAACACCTTCTGGGGCCAGTATTAGTGGAATGATGAAAAAGAATGATGGACAAAGGCAATTTAAATTACAAGCTGGATCAGGAGAAGGTGATTTGGGGGAAATGCCACCCACAGCTACAGTCCCTGAAAATCTTTTTAGTGAAAATGGTAAACTTGAACTGAGTCTCATCAATTTTCAACTCACCAATCCGAACTGGCATCCGATTGATCGATCTCAGCGTCAATTTATTGAAGTTGTTACTTCTAAAGCCATACCTTCTGTGCATGAAAAAGTTGAAGGTATTGATATTGGTCGTACTTCAACTGATCCTGTAACACCTCACTCGTCTATGATGGAAAGAGTTCCATCAATGCATACTCAAAACGTTAACCCACCAAGAACACCTCATTCATCTTTAATTGAAGATAATACTGGTTATTCTCACCGTGATTCTTATTGTGAATCATTTGACCTAAGTGACATTGAATTACGAATGTCTTTAACTTCAAGATATCTTAATGACCTCGCCTCTTCAAGACTGTCAAATCAGCAGCCTGAAGAAGGACAACTACTTCAACAATCTGAAAACGCTCCTCTGTTACAATTATCTCGTTTCACTGAGCGTCACGACATCCAATAATGCTGTGATATTATGTATCTAAAAAACACTTTTTTCATTCAAATAAATTTTCATTATTATCAAATAAGTATATTCTATCTTACAAGTACCGTAAAACAGATGGTTTAATGTCCGCTCGTCTTTAAAATCTATGCTTTGACTTCTTGTTTGCAACACAATTCGAATATTTCGTGAGGTTATTACCAGTTGAGTTATAATGTTCAGTAGGTAAGAAATTAGAATTGATTGCCAGTCAGTTCAACCTTTTTTTGTGAGGTTTTTCGCTAATGGCGATACAACTCCATTTAAGCATATGATATGATTTATTAGTCATTTATAAGTTACATTATTAATTTCAATACATATAAATATAAATATTTAAGCTTGAATATTATATACTATTTAAATATTGAGATTCTATGATTTAAAATTAACCAAGATCCCGAATAAGTTTAGTATAGAAATTAAGCTTCTAGTTAAATTCATTAGTTTACAACAAACACTCATGTTGATTGCATTGTTTTTGTTAAGTTTAAAAATTAACCGGGATTCTTGTTCAACTTTTTGAATACTAGGTACCCATCGTTCAATACTCCATCCAATGGAAGTTAGCAAATTATTGAATAATTGCGAAACTCATAACATATCAACAAGAAAAGTAAAGGCTATATGAAATGCTTTTGTTTTGTTCACATTTTTGGTGTAATAGTTAGGTTTTTTGGTTCCTGTGGTGGAATGGTTCCGATATAATGGTAGACATAAATTGCAGATTGAGGATGGATCATCTTTTTCTTTTTGACTGTTTGGCGATACGACGACTTTTCAAAATCATATTATAAAGAATTTCAAGTCCATCATTCAATCCTTCTCCAATAACGGCACAAGCTGGTTGCACATGCCATAGCTGCCCTGGACTGAGGCTATCGAGCACCAATAAGCTAGCTATCTCTTTAGGGTCTTTAGCGCCAGGTAAATCTTGCTTATTTGCTAATATTAAAAAAGGAACACTGGCATTTTCAGGAGACTTAGCTGTCCTCAAGAGTTCCATCTTGGCTTCTTCCATACGTTCCTCATCAACTGAGTCTACAACAAATACAATACCGTCAGTACATCTGGTATAAGACCTCCAGAGAGGACGTAATTTATCTTGTCCACCAATGTCCCAAAAAACGAAATTTGTGCCTTTCAGCTTACCCGTTTGACCTGTAGTTGGGATATTTAAGAAAGTTACAGTTAGAATAGATAATTGAGAATTAATGAAATAAAAAGAGCTGGTCACTGAATGGAATTGGTTAAACAAAATGAAGGTGGCCAGGTTAGGTTAGGTTAGGTTAAGCTTATATTGGTGAGAAAGACAAAATTATAACAAATTTAAATGGAGATCCAATTGGATGATTTAAATCGAAACATACATTTGATTTTCTCACAATTAAATCCGATGGTGGGCACAGTATTGAGATATTGATCAAATTTGAGTCTGTAAAGCGCTGTTGTTTTTCCAGCTGAATCAAGGCCCAACATGACAATATGAATTTGGTGGAAAGGTGAGAGTATATCCAATATGGAACCTCCTTTTCCGACAGCGGAGCCCATCGAGATTTCAAATTTAGTCTCGGGAAAATCATGAAAAAGAAATAACTGTTTGAATAAACAGTTATTAAAACATAATAAAATCGTCAACAAGATGTAAACTTAAACAACAAAATTTTATAAAATTGTTGCGTTGACGCATGCGTTAAGATGCCATAGTTTATGGCATCTTATTGTCAAAATCATTTCTCACCAAAACAACGGAATAGTAATTGAATCCTTCAATAACTCGCATTATCTAAGATTGGCTCCATTGATAAGCAAGGATTTAATGAAGAACAAAAATCTGTGTAAACTGGTGGAAAAATCGTTTGATTATGTCTTCGGATTTGTCAATGGTATTATTGGTTAAGAAATAGCGTGAAATATTAACTTTTACAATAAAAAATAGCGACATAATATCCAGATATCTTCAAATCGTTATAACCTAACTAATAATAACCATTTCTGAATTAACCCTACTATACCACCGTCTAATTGCTATTGATAATGATTTAGGGCCTTCGATTTTCTCGGCACCAACTTGGTTTGGAGTAAATCCAATGGTTGAGACAATAGTTCATAAATTCATGACGAAACGGATCCCTCCGGATGAGACTTTGGTACACATGGCCTAAGGTACCATTTGATAAACAACTAAATTAGTTGAACTAATACTTGATTGGAAAACAAACTGACATCTATACCAATATAAAGTAACTTATAAATGTGTAATTTTTCAAGTGTTTTATGTTTTTAATTAATTTCTTAATATCATAATATGAACTTAATTCAGAGATTATATAACTCCCTCCGATTTAATTCAGAACATTTAAATTGCACAGTACTTTGCATATTGTTAAGAAGTATAGTATAAGAAGGTAGTTTTTACTTTTGAAAAAAATGTGTTAAAATTACTCTAGCTAACTCTAAAGGTTGATCCAAATCTTGAGAAGCAAAGCAATAAAAAACTGTGTTCATGGTGATATTTGAGTACCATAAAAGAGTAGCACAATAATCATTGTAAACAAATTAGAAAGTCACAACGAAAATTATGTTGATTGCGATCTATCCATTATGGAATTTCTGACCTGAAAGTAGGTTAAATTTTGTTGTTGACCTGATCTACCTTTCATCTTTTACACTTAAAACTTAATTACAAGGCACAAAATTCCTGTGAGAAAAGATTAAATAGTTAATGAATATTAATTGTATAATTAATCTTATAAATTAACTGTTAAGAAAAGGGTACGAATTATCAATAAACATTAAACTGTAAATTTGGACCAAACTTAGCGCCAAGAGGTTGAAAGACATCCTACTTTTTGTTCAATTTGCTGTTTGGTTTTTTTCTAGGTTTACTTATCATCAAAAGACAGATTTGAAAAATAAGTCCAAATTAATGTTTTATTCTCAAGATTTTATTTCTTCCTGAATGAGTAACTTACTTCTGTTTGTTTTAGTGATTGTAAATTCAGTGTAATAATTGCTGATTCCAAGTTAATTTGGTTATTCTGGTTCAACTCAAAATGATGACAATTTTCTTCTCATTCTGTTACTATAATATGTTTATTGATAGTGATTTTTTTCATCCTACCCTTTTCTCCTCTTCATTTTTCTTCCCAATTACACTTGATCATTAACTTCTCTCACTCTACTTTTCCTCTCTTTCTCTTTTCTCTTTCTTTCTCATCCTATTCATAAATATGATTATACATGTATTGATTATTAGTTAATAATTTGATCTTGTAGTTTAAATTCTTTTGTTTCTGCAATTTATATTATATTTTTTTGGATTTTTGACAACCATGGACAACGGTTCTTGGCTGCTAAGATTATTCCAATCTCGCCTGTTCGAGATGTCCCTGGCTATCAACTATTTATTTAAATCAAAAGAACCTGGTGTATTAAGTTACATTGGTAATCGATTGTTTACATTTGAAGAAGCTGATGTTGACTTCTATTTACCCCAATTGGTTGTTTTATATGTGAACCATTCGGATATAGCTGATGCTTTGCATCCTTATTTTATTAATCGTTGCCGCTCCTGTCCTGAATTCAGCCTTCAACTGGCTTGGTTGTTGAATGCTTTCTGTCACGATGCCTCTCCATCATCATCCTCATCACTCATCAGCTGCTCATCATCGGCTTCCATTCCAAAGTTGACCTCATCCGCTTCCATCTCATCATTCTCGTCTTTTACAACAAGAAATAGTCTGAAAAAGTCCCATGGAGTTAAGCTTAAAAATTTAATACTCAGTGAAGAGTTGAAACCTAAACAATCAACTTATAAACAGATTAACAACTTTACTGACTCTCTGAGATCAACTAATTTAACTATCAGTAACGGTGTTGGTTCAGAAAAAATCCAGATTACAGCTGATAGTCTCACCAATTCAACTAATTACACTTCAAATGTAAATGGGAACAGTAGCTGTTCTGACACCACCGACTCTTCTAATAATACAATCAATATTGAAAATCATCAAGACAACAGTGATAATTACAGCAAAAGTCAAAACAGACCAGACATTAATGTGACAGAATCATCTCCCGTAACCAACTCATTATTGAACCTGCCAAGAGAAATTTCTCATACTCAAGATTTTTCTAATAATTTGAATGGTCATTCAATCAACGGCCAATCTAAAACGGTGATATCAACCACAAACCATATCTCTTCTTCTCTTGTCCCATCTAGTAAAGTCAACTCGTTTAGTCTTTCATTAGCTTCATCATCTGCACAAATATTATCTCTTTCATCTGCAGCTGTTGCTCATGGAACTCTACGTAAAAGCCATCATAGATCTTATTCCGATGCAACAGGATCGTTACATAGTATTTCAAATTCAGGCCCCTCATCAATTGCAGCATCATTGCTCAATCCTTCCAGAACTTTGGGTGATTTAACCTCTGGTCATGCTTTTGACAATGGATGTGTTTGTTTTAACAGCTGTGCCGGCGTTTGCAATGATTTGAGAGGTGAAAAAGTACTATGTCATTGCGGTGCTCCTCGACTCACAGCCGAATATGAGTTCATCAAATGTCTCATGTTGATTTCAACTAGATTACAGAAAATTGCATCCAAAGATGTTAAAACTCAACGTTTAATGGCCGAACTTTCCATCCTCAATCTTAATTTACCTGCCAGAGTCTGGTTGCCTATCTATTCATTCCGCCATATGATTGTACGAGTACCTCCAGGAGCAGCGGTTCTTCTAAATTCTAAGGATAAAGCTCCTTATTTAGTTTACTTTGAAGCTGTTGAATTAGCTGGTGACATTAATTCAACTCCTCTACCAACTAAAGTTATCAACAGCTTACGGCAAACCCGATCAGAAGAAAATTTAGTTAATTACTGCTCTCGGCGAGATGCTGTTACAAATGGCGAAATGCCATCAAAGTTCACCCTTTTTCCTTCAGTTGACAATCACTCTGATGACTGTTGGAGCCATGAAGATGATAAGATTTGCAAACACTATTCCTCCTGCTCGGAGGAAGAAAAAGATACTTTATCACAATTATCATCACAAGAATCGCTTACATCAACTGAAGATATAGTTAAAAATAACAGTGTTTTCATGGCTGCTAGTGATATTAGGAGAAGATTGTCTGAATCAGTCAATCAGCCTAAAACAAACTTTGCTATGGATCCGGATGACCCATCTGCTGCATTTCTGAAAGAGCCGTTAGATGAGAAGGTAGCACGTATCCGAGAATCATCGCCTTATGGGCATCTTCAAGGATGGAGATTAGTTGCTGCTATCATTAAATGTGGCGATGATTTAAGACAGGAAATAATGGTCCATCAATTTTTAGTGAATTTACAAAAAATTTGGGAAAAAGAACATGTTCCTCTCTGGTTACGCCCTTATAAAATTATGGTTACTTCAGCTGATCATGGAATCATTGAGCCTATCCTTAATAGCATATCATTGCATCAAGTTAAGAAACACTCCAAAATGTCTTTATATGAATATTTCCTCAAAGAATTCGGACCAACTAACAGTGAATCATTCTTAACTGCGCAAAAAAATTTTGTCCAAAGTTGTGCAGCTTATTGTATAGTTTCATATTTGATTCAAGTTAAAGATAGGTAGGTTCAATGTTTAACAAATACTCAGGTTCAAAGTCTTATCGCTTATCTTAAAACTTGTCATTTTAATTTGTTTAAATTTTATCTTTTCTGATTGAAGACACAATGGTAACATACTCTTGGATTCAGAAGGTCATATAATTCACATAGACTTTGGTTTTATTTTATCAATATCTCCAAAAAATCTTGGTTTCGAAAATTCGCCTTTTAAACTTACTCATGAATTTGTTGAGGTAATATGACTTTGATATCAAAAGACTACAAACGTCTAATTACTGATCGTTTGTTTATTCCACAGGTCATGGGAGGATTAGATAGTGATATTTTTAAATATTTTAAAATATTAATTTTACAAGGCTTGGTGGCAGCCAGAAAACACCACGATTGTTTGTTAACCCTGGTTGAGATAATTCAAGCTAATTGCCAATTACCCTGTTTCAAAACTGGTGCTAGCACAATAATGTCATTAAAGGATCGTTTCCATATTGGAATGACAGAGGAACAGTTGCAGCAATATGTCGAAAATATGGTCGAATCGAGTATCAATTCACTGACTACTAAAATTTATGATGGATTTCAATATTTAACTAATGGTATATTATAAATGGGCAAATGGTAATAAAGCAAATGATGCTGATTTCGTACCATCACGGGCAAGATATGACTAGATTGCAAGCAACCAAAAAAAACAGACGGGATCAACCAAATCAAAATTGAAGAGAAAAATTATTTTAAAGAAACTTAAAAAGTTTCATTCTTTTTTACTCACAAAAGCAATGCTCTGTTTTTGCTCAACTTGTTTTGTTGTTCTCATTTTCTCTCATCTCTGTAAGAAAACATAAATTGCTTTCATCGTTTGTAAAATGTTCGTTCATTTTTGTGACCGGAGCTGAAAAATGTTGCGATCTGGGAACAAAATTGAATAACTAGCAAAAAACAAAAAGTGAAGTGCCTCAATTAAATTGAAACTTTAATCATTGCAGTAAATTTTATAAATTTTATTCAAATTATTACCATCGATATAATTATTTTTCTATCGACATTTCTTTCAGGGTTGAATAAATCCAGTTGTTACTCGACCAGAGGAATCAACACGTTTAACAGTAACCCCATTGTATGATTTAGCTTGACTATTTGTATTTGTAATAACCTTTGAATTCTCAGAACTAAATGATGATCCTTTTTCATTGACAATATTTTGGCTGGTTGATGGTATAGACAATGATGAACTAGTTTTTGAGGAGGAAACTGTTGCACCATTGTTTTTGATTAATTGGTTATTGTTTTTTTCTTGAAAAATTGGTTTGTTGCTTGAACTAACAATTGATTGTTGTAGAGATGTAGTACCATTTACCGATAAATCATTCAATGGGGATATTTTGGTTGGTGGTGCTGGTTTCATGGGTTTAGCAAATGAAGGCTTTCTTTGTTGATTAACGGCTCCATTTGGTAGAGGACCCTTCTGATTGTTTGTCTTCATTGGTTGTTTATTGATAACTCGTTGTCTGTCTGCTTTATTTTGTACTTTTCCTCCCATTTGATTTGGTGGAATCAAGGGTCCAGCCGTACGGAAAGTTTGAACCACCCTTCGTTGTTCACCGGGTTTTTTTTCGTCGCCAATCTTTTCGACTTGAACTATGACTTGACCTGAACTTCCATCTTTACCCTCGGAAGAAGTTGATGTTACCTTGAATCCACTGCCTTTAAGACCATTAGTGAAACTATTGAAAGAAGGGAATGGAGGAATAGATGGAAAAGATGGAAAAGGTGCAAAAGGAAATGCACCAGAAGAAAAGCCAGCACCAAAAGGTGATGCAGCCTGTGGAGTGGGAGAGGGAGAAAATGAATTTTGGAATGGGGAAGATGCCAATGTAAAAGCCGAATTGAATGGATCATCTGAGGAATATGAAGATCCATAAGGTTGACCAAAGGGGAAACTTGAGAAGGATGAACCAAATGAAGGGAAACTTGAAAATGGTGAAAATGATCGGAGTGCAGCCATAGGTGCAAATGCAGAAAAGATATTCCCTGTAAATAAAAAAATATAATTGAATTAATTTCGCGAAATCGCAATCAATAATTCAATCTGGAGAGCTCTAAATTATAACATAAGTGTTCAACTTTATCAGACAAATTTTGTGATAAAAAAGCAGGCATATTCATACTCGTTGATTGAATTGTTTTGCCATCAAACAAAGTCAATTACAATTATTATAATATAATACTATTCACAGCGAACAAAAAATTGTAGTTCCTCTTAATCGAATCTATTATACTTGTTACATTACCTAAACTTAGGTTCATTTGTTGAATAGCAGTGTTAATCTAAGAAATGAAAAAATATTACCTTGTTTTTTGATATATTAGTGCTTATAAGTGAGTGTATTCGTTATAAGCGCTTTTCTTTCTTTCTTTGCACATATAAGTGAATATTATTCACCTTTAAGCGCTGTGCTAATATGTCAGGGAACACAGGAATTACAGTACGAGATTTCAGAAAAGATTGTTTGTACAGTAATTTGATTGAGAATTATGTGTGATTTACGCTTACCTGATGAAGTCACAAACAGGGCTGACATAATGACCACCAAATATAAACTCATTGCTGTTGATTAAAATTGGAGCTTTTTCAATCAGACGAAAATAATAGACTAGCTAAAGAATTGTTAACAAAACTTATCAAAACGAGGCAAAATTGTATACTAACTGAATCAAACACAAAAAATAAACTAATCAGTATCTTGTCTTATTACTGCGTAAATTGGCGACCTTTATCAATTTTGATTAATGACCTATTCAATTGAACAATGAAATTAATTGTTGTTTTGCTGTTTCAACGGATGCACAATTGCATCTGTTAATATTATTTGTATTCCTAACACAATGTTACTTGCAAAGTTGGAATTGTTAGCTTCATGATGACTGAAATGATAAACCAATCAATTAATCAATAATCAAATCTGATTTATGTGAAAATATCAACAATTGTCAGATTAATATGTTTTCAGGTCAATGCAATGATAATCAGCATTTTGATTATTGTTACAAAACAAAATGAAACAAACAATTTTGCCGAAATCGAGATTTTAGAGTAATCCAAAGTAATGAAAATTAGAAAAGACAAGTTTTATTAACATTTAATTTGTTTTTTCAATATGTTAAGCAACACGATAGTGTTTAATTTGAACAAATGATCACTAACCTGGTAATGATTGACTTGATGAACAATTCAAGTGTAAACATTACGGAGATGAGCTGATTTATACAGTAATTGTGCCTTTTCCTTTTTTAATACTAACTAATACACAAATAGAGTTTTAAATGGGTAAAAATTAATCACAAACAAACTGGTTTTATTTAACCAAAAAACACAAAAAACTGATCATATAATCATTCCATTAGTATTAAGTGTTATCCTCAACACCAGTTAAAACAATAATATATCCATTAGATTGCTTTGTTCACGGTGAAAAATCATCATCATCTAATGAAGATATAGTAAAATTAAGGAAATATAATAATAACAATCAAGAGTAGTAGCAATTGAAAATTTATCCGTATTAAAGAAACAAGTGGTACTAATGTTAAAAGATATACCAAAATCAAATACAGCTGTAACTGTTTCCCTTTTCCGTTGAAGCTTGAGTAGCTTTTTTTGGTAAACCCTTCTTTTACTATAAACTGATGGGTTTCAGGTAGAAACTATTAGACCCTTTTTAGGCCGATAATGTAACTTTATTTAGGGAAATCCGATTCATCCTCTCAATTTAGAAGCACAATCTTAATTTATGATAAAAACTTTAATGACTGAGCGTAAAGTTATTATAAAAAAACGGTTTGCCCATTAACAAGTGAAAGTAAAATCAATAAAAATGGAAAGTGACAATCACATAGATTGATATAAATTGGAATCTTTGCCGTTCATGCTGATCATTTGGCATATCATCGAGTGTAAGTAAACAACAAAAATCACAATATTGAGAATGTGCCACTAAAAACATAGTTTACAATCGGATATTTACAACTTCACCTGAAAGTTATTGTTTATTTGTACATTTAAAACTGTCTTCGAATTACTCTTGTTAATATAAACTAAACAATATCGAAGAAGACTGTTAATTTTGTGTTTTCTTTATTCTGTTCAACATGTGTTTAATATGTTTATACCTTGACTGTGTTTAGTTGTCAATACACTCATGGATATCAATGATTATTTGAAAGAATTAAATCAATATGGATACATTAGTGAACAAATTACTTTCAAAATACTATTAATCAAGCTACTGATTAACCAGAGCATACTAAATGCTGTGTCCAAAAAACAAGTTTATTGGATAAAAGTTTATATGAGATATGTTATTCTCATTTCTTCTTGGAATCACACTTAAATTGGCTCAATTAATCATGATTTCGTGTAATGATGATTGTGGTGAGTATGATTATTGAAAGTTACGTTGATCATTGAAAGAAGGCTGATAGAGTTTTTTAAACTTTTATGTATTTAAACTCCAATACAAGAAAATAAGGCATTTTTAAGCTTTTTAGTAATAAATAGTCAGTAATGTGGCCATGATTTAGTTTATAGTTCTGTTAATATTTTAGGTTTAAAAGGATAAATTAGCAATTAGTTTGTACTAATGATGGGCCAATAAAAGATTTTACATAAAACTTCTGTGCTTTGATATTTCTGTTTTTAAATATGCTTATTTTTTTCAGAATGCGGCATTTCAGAAGGTGCTCAGAGCCGAATTTTCATGGGAAAGGAAGCGACACCCAATAAGTACCCATGGATAGCTCATATAAGGTATGAATTTGATTGGAACACATTCTTGAAAATTTTTCTGATTGAAATTTTGTCTTTTTTGTTTTTCGTTGATTTTAAGGTTTAAATTAAACCAGCATGACTCAAGATATGTTAAATGTGGTGGAAGTTTGATTGACAATCAACATGTAATGACAGCAGCTCATTGTATTTTTGATGAATTTGGGATATTACGTAAAAGAAAACTGACTGAAGTATATTTGGGCGCTCACAGTATATCAAAAGATTTGGAAAATAAACACAGTGTTTCCAAGTTTATTTATGACAAACGGTTTGACATAACAGAGCGAAAACTTGACTTTGACTTTGCAATTCTTAAATTGAGCAAGCCTGTTCAATTTAGCGAAGATATTTATCCAATATGCATTCCTGATGCCAAAATTAAAGACTATGAAAGTCTAATTGTTGCCGGGTGGGGTAAACTATCAGAGATTGAAGGTGCACCTGATAAATTAAATGAAGTTGAAGTAGATTTCATTGATAGTAAGTGTATTTCATTGATTGTATTCCATCTGCACTTTTTATCAAAAGTTAAATGTTTATTTATTTTCCTCCCATTAGATGAAAGATGCAACAAAATGAATTATGAATTTACTCTACGAGTCCGAGGTGTTGTTGAAACTTACCCTGGTGAATATGCAAGTTTAGTGACACCAATCCATGAAAGCCATATGTGCGCCATAGATGTTACTACCGGTGGTGGTTCTTGTATTGGTGACTCTGGTGGACCATTAATGTACAAAAACCCTGAGAATCATCGCTGGTATGCGGTTGGATTAGTGTCTGGAGGATACGGTGTTTGTGGTAACATAAATATACCAACTCTTTATACCATTGTTGCCAAATACAAGAAATTTATTCAAAAATATGCTCCCGAAAGTCAAATTTGCAGCATATAATTTTCAATGGCAATCAATCAGCTACGAATTATTTCCATTAATCTGAGTAAAAATTACAAAATAAAATTGTACACAATAAATAACGAAAAAACAAAACTTGTTAAAATTAATAGCTTTGGCATATCAACATAATTATACAAATGAACAAAGATCATGAATAACAATTTTACTTGATTGAAATTAGTTTAGAGTCATATTCCATTTCTTTAAGCTTGGTTTCCAGTTCTTCACACTTTTGTTCTAGCAGAAGATATTCTTTCACCAATTCCGCTTTAGACATTGTACTTATCCTTTCTGCATGGATGTTTTCATAGGTTTCAAAAAATTGTCTCTGATCAAAATCTAGCTCATCATCAGGCGAACTATAAAAATCATCAGACGACACATCATCAGAATTTTTACGAGATGGTGTACTATCACTCATACACCTTCTTCGATGTTCTCCTCCACTGGGAGTGATGCTTCCTGTTAAAGAATGGTTTCCATCAGAGTTGTTATCTTTAAATTTATTGTTGACAGCAGCGACCGCTGCATTAGCTTGCAGGAATCTATCAATTTGTTCAAACTCAGGTTCTCTCACATTATGGTCATCCATAAGAAACTGTGTTGTATTATAGGGTGCTAAAGGTTGGCCCAAAACGTGCATACGAAGGTTTAACCACTTCGTTTTCCTGCTTTCCAGATCATCGAGTCGACTACTTTTACTGAATGATCGGCTGAATCTTCTTCCATAAGGTCTCCAACGACGTCTCCATTCACTGCGCCTATGACGACGAGTCCTTAAATCATTGTTAACTTTCCTTTCAACAGAATTGGTAACATTATTTTTACCTTTATCTTCTTCCTTGATACTAATTCCGGTGGTTGAATTCTTTCTGCTTATTTTGGTTCTTTGGGTTAACGTTTTTTCCGGACTATTTACAACTTGACTGACAATGTTAAAAAGTGAAGTTTCATCCACGGTCATCAGTAAAAAGACTTTTTCTTTCATCATATTGTCAAGAATATGATTAAAGTTGTCTATCTCCTTTACTTTTTCCAAAATTTCTTTTGAATCACCTTCTTTAATTAACTTTTCATTCTCTTTGAGAAATTCTATAACATTCAGATACTCAGGAATTATATTTCTAGCTGTTTCATTACCTAAGAGTCACAATAAAAAAAATTAAATAAAATAAAAGTAAAAAAATACAATTAACAATTTACGGTTGAAAAAATATATTTAACTGCAAACATCATTTAGGATTACTAAAGTTTTGGATATTTTTTCAATACATATAATAGTTACGTTAATTTTAGTACAAACCTTTTGCTCCCTGGGATCGAGTACCAATGTTATTGGGTCTCATTGTTTGTCAAAACGTCAAGCTCTTAATGATCTGAGCAGTCTTGATGGTTAAGATGAATAACTGTTGAGTTCAGGTAAAAAGCAAAGCTGGTCAAGAAAAAAATGAATAAGTTGTTTTCAAACAATTTAAAAGTATCAATTTTGATCATAACTCATCGAGAGGGGGAGAATGGTGACATGATTACTGGTTAATAAGTTTACAGGGTGATACACAAGGTTTTTAAACTACAGAGTGGTTTAATAAGTTTGGGAGTAAATCCGAACTGTTCTCTCCAATTTCAACACAAAAACAAACTGACTCGAAAATATTCTTTCCTTCTTTAACCAAGCGCAACTTAAGTCCTTCCCACTTGATGCAACTCACTCTTTACTAAAGCGATGCGCAGTGCTGGTCTACGCGTAGGGGTTATACGGATATTTCCCCCTTTATCAGCATCCGCTTATTTGTTTACCATTTTAGCGGTTTATTATAACCGATTGATCTATTTTTGTACTCTTTTATTAGGTAAGTTAGTTTATCTTGCCATCTCATGGAGATCATCGAAAACGCTGTTTTTCAATTTTGCTGTTTTTTTGTCATTGTTCAATTGTTTACTTTTTGGCTTTGGTATTTAATTCCATTTGGCAACTCTGTGAATAGGTTAACATCGTGTTTATTAATTTAATTATTTTAACTTATCACCATAGCTATTTTGGTTTTTATTCAGGGTACAATGGGATCGACATTATTTACTAAAAGAAATAGAAAGTGGAAGAATGTATCGAGACGCTGTAGTCGGTTTTTTCCTTAAATGACCACGGATTTTATGTAACCGAGGTTATTTGTTAATTTGTTTTTCTCCTTTTTCAAAGGCTAACAAAGAACCTTAACTGAGTGAACGAGAAAACAGCTATAATAGACTCGTTTGAGCTGCTTTGTTTCAATCTGACTGTAACGTCACTGATTCGCAACCAATAATATCAGCATTTTGGTTTTGTTACTAACCACTTTGTTGTACTGTTTTTTGGATACCTATTTTACATTTTTGTATTACAGTAGGGGTTAGGGTTAAGTTAACATTTTTGCTTGCGTGGACCGGCCAGCCGCGACAGCTTTTAAGGCGCCGTCTACCCCTTGCTACCTAGGTGTTTTACCGACCCATAGGCGCTAGGCTTTATCCAGCTAAGCTGGGAATCCATCAGGAAGGGGGAATGGGATAGTCCAGGGGGCTTAACCCTGAGTAAGCACTACTGTATGTCGCTCTAACTCCGAGACTTGGACGAGATTCGAACGCTAACCCCAAGATGCAAACACAACATATGAAGATTAGCAGTCTTATCGCCAATGCTAACCATTAGGCTAACATTAAGTTAACAAAATTGAAGGTTTTTTTCATAGTCGCCCTCTAACAACAAATTAAAGTACCAATAGAATCGAACTTTTTTTGTCCAGTTTTCTGTTCCATTGTTTTTTCTTATCTCTAGAAACTGAAAATGCCAGAGATGGCGACACCTAAAAATTAACTTAAGTCTGACCCCTTTTTGTTAACTTAACCCTAACCCCTACTGTATTCCCTTTCTTGATTCACATTGGGCTTTTCATTTTGCCCGCAGCTTACAACAAAAATTTGCTATTTAAAGAACTGGATTTTAAACCTATTATGCGTTATATTGTAAAGGTGTTACAAAATATAGCTTAACCACAGCTAGCATATAAATATAAGACTTCCAATAAATGTTGTTGACAAGACAATCTTATTAGTTCTTAAACAATAAAAAATAAAGTGTACATGGTTATTGTATGAATGATAAAAAAGAAAATCTGTTATAATTTATGTAAATGACCAAAAGAAAATGAAAGCCAATTCATTTTGGATGAAAGGGGAATGAATAGGGTGAATAGGAAGAAGCAAGTAAATGTAATAAACATTATAGCCTTGTCTTGATTTATAAACATGAAATCTGTTGAGAAGAGACTAGAATTTGTCTAATTATTGACAAAATGATTTCTCTTTTACATATATTTTAATAAACAAGGCTAATTAGCAAAATCGGAGGCTAATGAATGCACTATTCATATATTCATAATGATTAAAACAGAGAGAAAAATGTCCTGGATTTTTGTCATAAGCTTTTCTCATCATCATTATCACTATCAATTTCTTGCTGCAAGATATTTCACTTTATGATTAGGTTTCAAAATTAACCATAACGATGATTTCATTAAGTGTTGGATGACACTATTATGTGACCAATTTAGCTGAATAGCTTGAGCTCTTATGAGATTATAATAGTTATTTTTTCGCTATCAGATTATTGGCTTTATGTATCTTCCATGGTCTTGATTCATTAGCCTTCTCCCACTCACCTAATAAATACAATCATTCAAAAATCATCCATCTTATAATTGAAATATATTCAACCTTGGTATGTTGATAATGATACAGGAAAACATGTAATTGTAACCTTAACAGAATGTACAAGTAAACTTGGCTAAATGGTTAAGAAATTCAACAAAAAATATACATTTATGTATTTACCAATTTATTTTTTGGTCTGTATAAAGTTAATAATTGGTGTTTTGTAGACTATCTTGCTTCCCATATGATTTACAAATTTACAATTTATGATTGTTTTAATTTTAATTTCCTCAATTATTTTTAAGTCATCACAGGCTTGTATATTAATGAGAATGATGAAAGTAACTTTGATTGATGAGCCTTTTCTCTTGGAAAATGTCATTTTCCCTTTTTCTTCAACGTACTTAACTTAACAGCTGATATCTTCACTTTGTTGGGTAGATTACGTCCAATATCTTGATCTTTTGAATTTTTAAGCAAATCTTTCTCCCTTTGAGATATTGTTTTATCAGCAAGAAATAATGATAACGCTGTCTTGGCTGATTTACCCCGTTTACTGGTCCCTGGCAATACTTTTACTTTAAATTTATAATTAGAGAGAGCAGTATAGGGGGCTGTAACTGGCACAGTATAGAGAAGGACATCATCAGCCAAAGGTTGGCCGGTCAAAGAATTTATCAGATTAACGTGTTCAGCTATTTTATTAGTTGGGCCCTCTTCTTCATCATCATCTTCTTCTTCATCTTCTTGCTCATCTTCATTTTCAATGTCATTAGATAACTTTTTCTCTTTCTCCTTTTCCCTTGATTCTATTCCATTTTCACCACATTCATTTTCATCTTCGCCATTCTTGGACTTAGAGGGAGATACTTTGATTGTCACCTTCTTTTTGTCAAGTTTACTTTTCTCCTTTGATTGGGACAAATTATCCTTTTCCGGTTTATTTTGATGATTCTTTTGACCTGGACTTTCATTGTTACTCTTAGAAACCTGCAATTGTTCTCTACCTTCTCCATCGTCACCACCATCAACACCATCAACATCATTAATATTATTGCCACTTTCATTTGATTGGTTGATTCTATTCTCTTCCATACCATCCATTTGTCTGATAATCGGAGCAGAGCCAAGCAAATTTAACTTGAACATTCTGTCTTCTTCATCTTGATCTCCATACTTTTCTCTAATCTTTTTCAGCTTGTACCGTTGACCTCTCTTCAAAGGTTGATTCTGATTCTTATTTGTTGTCTCTTTCTGTTGTTGCTGTTGTTGATGATGATTCTTGTCGGCTAACTGTCTATTAGATTGTTGTTGAACAGCCTGCAGTGAATTTTGAGTTGACGCCTTCTTAACTTCATTACGTTTCTTTTTCATTTGTGCTTGAAATTTCATCCTTGGTATCTGAGAGCCTGTTATTTCAACCAGTTTATCCTCTTCATCCTCCTTCTTAACCTTTTCATTTTTGCTTTCACCACCAGGATTAACATCTGATGAATCAGTCGCCTGAGCAATGTTCTTTATTTTTGTATCAGGAAAAGTATTATCAGCCTCATTATCCCCAGGTTCATCTTCATCCTCACTATCTTCTATCTTTATCTCAACATCATTAACGGAATCAGTGTCAATAGAGTCACTTGTAGAACGAATCCGTCTTTCTGATTTATGATTCTCCATAGAATCTTCATCTAAACGAAATAAAAACCCGAAGCCCATAACCAATTGAGCCATCGGCAAATAGTTCTTTTTGCCTCTGATCATGAACGCACCAACAGTTAAATATTCACCAGAAGGAGCTGTCTTAGAAACTTGATGAGCGTGAACCCACCAGGAACGACTTGAAAATTTATTTTCCCAAGCTGAAGAATAACAAACAGCCATAATACCAGCTTCTTGAACAGTTTTAGGAGGAATTGGTTCAGTTGGAATATGATTTTTAATAACAATTGATGAGGCACCATGAAGATCAGCGTGGACATAGATATCTCCTTGCTTAAGATACTTTTTGACAATAAGCTCATTTTGTTGGGCATCACGCCCTCCGATAACTAAATAATTTTCAGAAGATATAAACCAGAAAAATTTTTCAAACCACAACACCTTGCGAGCTTTAGTAATTGATGTTTTAATAGCTACCTCTTTTAAAGCTTGTTGTGTTTTGTGCTCAGCACTTTTTAAAGCTTTAGATGAACTCTCTAACGTCTTTTGCTCTTTCTTAGCAGCATGTCGTTTTTGATCATAGTATCGTCGAGCGTTGGCAAAAGCTGATAAATCTAAATCAATATCAACTAAATCGGAAAGTTTATCGGTTTCGTCATCATCAAATGGATCCGAAAGTAACATTGTAAATTGGTTCTTCTCTAATTTAAGTCCTTTAATTGCACAGGCAACAACGTCGTCTCTCAACTGAGCTTCCTTGATTAAAGCTTTTATCTCTTCCCAACTGATTTGATTTGCAATAGCTGACCTCATAATCAGTAAAGCTTTTTCAACCAGATCTTTATTCATCTCAATAAGGGACGCTTTCCTTTTATCTATTTCTTGAAGAGATGCCAACTCCTGTAATCTCTTTTCATGGTCCTTTTTAACGTTCTCCAATTTTTTAAGAGCTTCCTTCTCTTGTTGAAGGGCTCGTTGATCAATTTTTTGCCCTTCGATGCTTGAAAAATAAATATCCACTGCTTTACCGAAGGTTTCAAATTCAATATATTTTAGTTTTGTTGAATATTTGTGCTGATTAAACAGCATTGGATGAAATTCAGTGTAAGTTATCACAGTTTTTGGACTTTCTTTGATATTACTATCAGCTGTATTAGCTTGGCTAATCTCTTCCTTATGAATTATAATCCCTTGTTGATTACCAATGATTTCAGTAAGAATTTTTGATGCCAATGCAAGTGCTTCTTCTATTTTGTCATAGTCGGCTGTTTTACTTGAATCTAATTTCCAATTTTCAGGGAATCCAACTTCCATAAAACAATGCTCTAATAGGGCTGTTCCAAAGATTAATCTAGGATTGAAAATTTTTCGCAATGTATCACCAGGAGAAGCTGCTTGAATCAGTGTTATTATTTCACTTTTATTTGGAAGCTGTAATTACAAATAAATAAATAAATAAATTTAAATTAGCCTAATTCGAAATGTTTGATATAAATAAACTACAAAAACTGTTAAATCTGTTGTCTGTTATGACAAAAACTAAGTATGTACTTCTTTTATTTGCTTAAAATAGTTTTGCCTGTTAAAATTTCTGTAAAATCATGAGACAATCGTATTGGAACATTTCATTATATTTACATCTAGTTATTGTAAAATGTGAGCAAATAAAGTGATTATCGATCATGACTCTAAATCTAGAACCAAGCTTATTTAGTATAAATCTAATTTGTTATTAGATAATGCAGTGAAAAAATACATTCAGCAATTAAAGGAATGCTGAAGCAGAAAGATCTATTTCAATAAGTTAAAGCATATTTTTTTCTCCATTTATTTTCACCATATTTTTGCCCTAAACTTGCTTTTTCTTGCATTACAATAATCATTTGAACTTGTGATAATTACTATTTATATAGAATCAGAGAGAAATGGAAAAGAGAATTATCATACCTTGTAGTCATAAATTGCAGTATGAAGTGGATAAACCTCTCTAACCATAACTTTAACATCATCATTTTCTCCTGGTTTCCTTGATCTAAGAAGATTCAAGATGACATACTGATAATCTGTGAAAATTATATTTCCCCTGTCGTAGAGCTCGATGATGATATGATAAGCTGCTTCATTGATGCCAAATTGAATGTCCACCACTCTGTCAATACCAACTTGCTTGATATTTTCAATCCTTTTATTTCTCAAGTGCTTCCTCAATTTTGAAGTAAAACCAGAGACATTGGTATTCTTGGGCCAATCATATTCACTTACATGCAATCGAATACCACTTTCAATTAGAAGAACCAACTTATTTATCTCAGTTGTATCCTCGTTGGGATTGTCTTTAAGTCTAATTAAATACGTTTTAGCATCGATATCGTGAATTTGATGAACGCGATAACCTTTAAGAGTACGATTTAACTCAGGAACAATTGATACAATGTCCAAAGTGGTGAAACGGTTCTTCATTGTTGATCTATAATGCAAATCACTAATACTCTAAAACAAATTAAATCAATGATTAATAACAAAACCCAACACAGATGTAAACAAAGCCGTATACATTTACCTACATGCAGACAGAAAAGAGGGCTGTACTAAGAATTAAATGATTATAGCGCTCAATACAAATTTTCTTATTACAATGTAAAAATGTTATTTTAAATAAATTTCCGTCATTTCTTGTACATTTATCCCATAACAATTCCAGAATAGAATCAAACCAAAATTAAAGTCATAAACTAATATAATAATGGACCAGTACAGTCAATGAAGCTAAACAAAGGTTAAACAAACAATAATTTGGTTGATGGAAGCTCGACAAACGCTCTCTAGCATTATTATTTTTTGACCCAGAACTGGTAACTCAAATTTTAAATCCCGACAAATTTTTAAAGAATAAAAGATTATGGCGAATGAATAAAACCTTCATCGGAACAATTGAGCGGAATGGACGACGTTGTTGTCTTGTTGTGATCAATCAAATTAATGCATTTAATGTTGTCTGTTGAACACCAATAGGTGGCTCTAGTAGCTAGGCACTACAGTGAGATTCACAGAATTCAATTCACTGAATTCAGATTCACAGTAAGAGCCAAAGAATATAACAAGAGGTAGCACTGCTACCGTAGCTACCGTAACTGTTAACTATATTTATGGGAACAGAGCAAAAACAATCCTTTCTTTTTCTGCTCTTCGGAACTATCTTGATTTAATTAAAACTAGTTTTAGTTTGTAGGCTAGTCACCTTTTTTACCGCCTCGATCGCAGGTATTTTGCCACAGGGTCCTAACTCAAATCGATAACTTGACCTGATTTCATTCCTGGTCACTTACAAAACTCATCTTAACAATTCTGAAATGAAATTTTAGTACTCAAAGGACAGTAGCCAGATGCCCACATTTCAGAATAAATTGAACCATATATCGACCCAAATCTTATGATAAGTAGAGTATGCCTCCGCAAAATTAGATCATAATCCGTGTTTCCTGAGGAGTTATTCAACAAATTCTTCGGGACCCCATGAAGACCACATCGGATCAAACTTTTCAGATAGAACTTTGCATGAGAATTCCAACCACGCTATGCATGTTTGCACTCTAAACCTGTGGCTTTTCAAGAGATTGCAATTTGAAACTTTTACATGATGGAAATGAATAGTCAAGGCCGTGGCGTTTCTTTTTAACCCTATGAAGACCACTTCAGACTGAAAATTGCTTTAACCGGGTACTTTACAGTAATATTAATTGTTTTAATCAAATCGAAAGTTGAAAGAGTCATTTCTTGCGTCATCTTCTGACATAAAAATAAACAACTCTTCAGCGCCCTCAATAGTGCCGCTTTGTCAGTACGATAAATTTGTATTGAGAGAAGTCTCTTCTTCTCTACTCTTTGTTTTTTTAAATGAATGGACCTTATTCCGACGATAGTATGGTCACCTGCCAGATGCTGCACCACTTGCAAAGTAGCTTAATTAGACTATTCGCTGGTAAGTGTAATTCATGGTTTTCAATCTTTTTTAATTGATCAAAAACCGATAATGATTTTGAATGTTTCACGAAATAAAATTTAATTAAGTGAATTGATATTAAAAGAAATCGAATTTAAGTTCAATTTCTTCATTATTTGATTTAAGTTTGTTGAATTTAAAAGTAATAGATCTAACTCCTCCTTAATCGGGACCATTTGCAAACTTACGTGCAATATCGATTATGTGACTGTAATTTGTGTTGAATAAAGAATCACTCATGAAAATGCAGAAATTTACTTTCGATTTCTTCTTTCTATTCAAATCTGGCCTGCAATCTCAAATTTGATAAGTGAACTAAACGATTTTTCTATTCATGTTCATGTTCATAACGCGTTCATTTATCTGTTCATAATGAAATAATAGTCTTTAGAAGTACAGAGTGTTAAGAAAGTTCGTGTGAGGGAAATAATCTCTCCCTTCGCCCATTAAACTATATTTTTGTTTTGTTTATGGATTGGATCACTGCTAACATTTTTATGTCACCATTTGTTTTATCTCTGTAACCCGCTTCTCACTCCAACTTTAAGGAATAGTTCTGAGCAACGAATAGTATTCATTGGTTCATAGGTTTGAATCATTCTGGTATTCGGTCATTTAATACATTGTATTACAGCAGTGAATGCATAAATGGTGAAAGAGTCAAGATTTTAATTGCTACGAATGAAATCTTAAAGCTCAAAGTTTTAAGGCCAAAAGAGCTATCGATGGATCGAAAAAAGTATCGGATCATTAATATTCGTCAATCTTTATTTCGGTGAAAATTGCGTTTCTTCATCTACTACTAGCGCCCACCAGACTCCCACCAACTCTTACTCAAAAGTCAATGTTTTTGGCTAAACTCCTTTATTTTATGTTAATGGTTTTCTTTTTGGTTTAATTGTCATTAGTTATAGAGGATGATTTGTGTTAATTAACAATGAGTTTGGAACAAGAAAACAAAAATAAAGTAAAAAGCTAATGAAAAGCCTTATAAACATCAAGGAAAAGAGCAAGGTGATGTTTCGCGTTTCTGGGTCACTAAAGCAATACTAACTTCCCTTTCACTAATTGAGAACTCGAGGCGTGATCACAATCGCTCATCATCATCATGATCATCATCTTCTTCTTAATTTTGAACAACTTTAAATTCAATCATCTTCTTTTGGAATTATCATATTTTATCAAAGTTTGCAAAAAATCTTGAGCAACTAACCTTAGGTCTTTGACCTGTTATCTTACCTCACCTAAATATTTCAATTTAATATCAATATGTTTTGTTTAATTATACCATCATCAACTTGAGCATCACATCATAATCCTAATCAGTGAGAAAGTTAAATAAATGAAAGCCCTTGAGCGTAATTGAAGCAAATTCATCTTGAGTTAACTTTCACTCTCATAAGACTATCCATCTTAACGATACTTATACAGCTTACACGGGAACTCGCTATTACCAATTATACTCTACATTATTTAATCAGAAAGCAATAGATTCAAAAGTCAATCAAGTTGATTTCCGATTTCATCTCAAGTTGATTTCAAAATGAAATCACCTTTTTGTTATTGAGTGTCCAGTAATGATATTAATTTTAAGAAAAAAGATCAAACTTGAACTGAATTCCAGAAAACAAAGTAACTAGTTATATCAACTGTTGGCAATTTGACCCTAGAGTAACTGATTTATTCAGGTTATACATTTTTGATCATTTGAAAATCTTACACTAACAATCTGATTCAATTTCCCTGTCAAATTAATTTACATTCATTAATACGTTCATCCATTTATCAATCATTTTTGATTGTAACACATAAATGTGTTAACATGAATCAACTTCAAGATCAACCAAAGCAACAATTGTTAGCATTTAAGTATCCACTTTCATGTAATACATATGTTAATTGGACAAAACATTTGATATTGACAATTTGATCCCAATTTATAATCGTGTCTAATCTCAAACTGTTTGCATGTTTTCAACAGAAAGGCGAGATTTAAAATAAGTTCAGTTATTCAGTGCCAACATGGGAAACAATTTGAACAATCAAAGGTTTGGTCAATGAGGTGAAGCTGTCAACAATTGCTTTTATCTTGTCCAATTGGACACAATTAATGCGTGTTGAACCATCTTTAACTATCATGGAAGGTAAAAGTAAATGTTGAACCAAAGTAACTAATTTGATTACATTTTACGTGATCAGTTTATTAATGTTTATGCTGAAAATTAGTGTAAATCAACTCAGCGCCAATTTGATTGACCTTGGTAAATGTGAAAAATGATTTAATACTACAATTAAACAATGAAGTTAATTGTTGAGAAATGAAAGATGGTCAACTAGACAATGATTATCTCAGACAATTGTATCCCTGTATTATGATTATATGTTGCCCAGTTAAACAAGGTTAAGCTAAATAAATGTAATTTACATTTGGTTACAATTAAACATAAAATCAATTGACCATTGTATTAAACGTATGAAAGGTTGAAAAGTTGAAAAATATAAACATTGTTATATGAAACACACAATCAACAAATGAGCCTTTATTAACAACAATAAAATATGAAAATCTATTTAAGGTTGATTCCATCAAGTTGATCAACATCCATTATTGACTTGATCCAATGTCAATGGTGAGATGATATGCTTTTCATCAAATTTTAGCCTTTTAGTTAATGATAAATGAACCTGAATGAATGCCCATTGTCTATTGACTATTATTAAAATAGTAGAAGCTATTATTAATCAACTAAACCGACAATCGTGAAGATTATCTTGGCTATCACAAAACTGTTGGCTCGATTGGAACGTGTTTATCATTGAGATCAAAATCTAAATACAATTATAAAATTGAGACCAAGTTAACCTTATTATTACATTAATACATGGGAATCGTTATTTGCTCGTGTTAAGGCTGATCATTATTTCAATCGTTAAAGTCAATTTTACTTGCAATTCAACTTTCAGATTGTTGTTAGTTTAACAATTTACATTGTGATTGTCACCAAAATAACAAGTTTAATTTCAAGGTTTTTGCTTAAGGCGCATCTTATAACACTAATCAATGCACCAATTAATCCATATAACCAGTTATTTGTTGTTAATCAAAATTTAATCTGAGCCTCGATCTATTATTATTAATAAGAATAATTCTGGAGCGTCTTGAAATCACATTCATCATGCATCTGTGATTAAAAATGCCTTAGCCGATGTTACAGATCCTTCAAGCTGAGCATTGCTGATTTAATGAATTGGAATCTAGATAAAATTTTGATGATAAATTCAATTGTAGACTTAATTATAAATGTTATTTTGATATATTTGTAAAATAGTTTCATTTTAGGTAAGTTAGATACTTGTATTGATAGGTTTTGGGTCATGGACAAGTAAACATTATACAAGATTGTGTTAGCAGGCAAAATAAGAGGACGATGAAGACGATAATGATGATGATGTTGTTATTGCTCATTACGATTACGCTGATTACGATGACGATGAAAGAGAGGATAAAAGGTGGAAAGAGAGTGAGAAATAAACTGAGGGAGTTGATAATGTCCGTTATTTCATTAGCTCTATACTTGTCTGCGTTTGAAACAGCATTTTCATTTCTTTCTCCCTCTTTCTTGACTCACTTATATTTTGTGGTTTCAAATATTCTTCATTTTGTTTACCTTTATATCTTAACCGTTTTCAAATTGCTTGCTTTTAGTTGATGCTTTGATTTGTTTGATTAAAATTAGCGAGTCACAAAGCCACTGTAAAACACATCGCAAATTCAACATGAAATTATTATTTGTCTCAGCTATTTGTACGCTTCTTCTGATCTCATGTAAGTTACATTTTCATTTTTACTTTTCCTAACACTTCGATAATATTATAATCATTTTATTCAATATCGTAAAGTCAGTCTAACTTTCTGTTTTCTTCCTGCAACTTTGTTTACAAATGATTAGGTATCAATGGTCAACGAGCAACACCACAATTTTCATATCAACAGCCCCCACAACCACAATCATCACCACAGTTAGTTAATTTTCAAAATTACCAACCACCAGCTCGTAATGAAGATCAAGGTTCTCGATTACCATCTCAACCCTCATCATCATCATCATCATCATCACTTCCAATCTCCTCATCAAATCGTTATGAGGAGCCACCACAAATTGCACCAAGACCACAACCAGGTCCAGTTAGATCCTCATCATCATCTGATTCACGACCAACCTTAACATCTTCCAATGGAGGAGGAAATTTTGTTTGCCCAGAAAAATCAGGTTTCTATCCTCACCAAAAAAGCTGTGATAAATACTATGCCTGTGAAAATGGTACAGCCTCTTTGAAAGTCTGTGGTAATGGGTTAGTTTTTGACGATGCAGACTCACTCCGAGAAAACTGTGCTTATCCATTCTCAGTTGATTGTGGCTCCAGAACTGATTTAGGTATGTAAACTGAAATCCAGATCTCAAACCTTACAATTATTTATTAAGTACCTCTAAAAGTTTCCTCTAATCTGATATAAAAGCATAAGTGAAATATTAATACAATGTATATTGAATCCGATGAAAAGTTGCCCCAAAACGCTTTGTGTGTCAATTCAAATTTAATTTCACTTTTGCTTATTTAGATTATCGATTTTCTCCTCCTTAATTGTATTGATATCACCTTGTTCATGTTTGGGAAATCAATTTCAGGCCTAAGGCCAGGTTGAAAGTTTTTTTGTCTGTCGTTCAACTAATTGAAACCAATGCTTTCCGCTGAGACACTATTCAAGGTGGAGATTGTGAAAAAATTAGGTTTAATTTTTAAGATAAATGTTGATTCCTTATTCAATCCTCCAGGCATACAATAAGATAATTAACTTACCAAGGGATGAACATATTGACACTAAATTAAAGTAGCATCTAGAAATGAACAAAAAAATTGTCATCTTATACTTACTGTTAAGGAAGCTTGCTGTGACTGACTTGATTCAGGTTTTAATAATGATAATGAATAAATAATGATGATATTCAGGGTGAATATCCGGTTCAAATGTCACTTCAAAGCCAATATATTCAATTGATTTTGTCTCCTAATTTATTGATGACTTGTTGATGGCCTCGATCCCAAATCACTTTCACCATCATCCACTCATTATTATTATTAATAAGTATCATTATTAATTTATTCAATCAAAGCTCATTAATGTGTTGAGTCCAGAAAAGAGTTAACAATCGCTCAAAGTAACAATTATATCAACAATTAATGTAATATATTGATGGTAATAACTTAAATGCAAAAAATATTGCGATCAAAATTTCGACTTTCCTTGTATTTAGATAAATCAAACTTTTTGATTTCCTTAAAGATTGATTAGCTTTTCTTACCATGTTTTGGTGTTTATTGCATTTTTATTGATTGATTTTTATTTCCTTACAGAACCACCAATAAGCACTCCTAACTGTCCTCGATTATATGGTATTTTCGCTCATCAAACTGATTGTAAAATATTTTACTCATGTTGGAATGGTGAAGCCTCCAAGTATGAGTGTCCACCAGGCCTTGCCTATGATGATCAACAACGTGTCTGTGTTTGGGCTGATTTAGTTGATCGCTGTAGTCAATTAGGTAAGTTAAATATATTTTTATTTATATTCATTCGTTAATTGTATAATACATCATTAAGAGGTTGAAGTTTATCCTTAAAACAGTTAAAGATTGACCGACAATCAAAATAAAGTTGAGATAATATTTAGCTTTTTGCGTTATTTTTGTATATTTCTTATTATTATGTTAATTTTTGGCTATTTTTGCACCTTTTGACATTTACTTTTATATTTTCTTTCGATTTAATTTTAATTTATTAATTTTCTATTCCCTTCTTCTCATTGTGGATTCATCAAGACTCTTCTGTTGTTTTCCTGGTTCAGTTCAAGCAATATTTCCTGAACAAACAGTTTAGTACCTTTTTTGTGATTTATCAGTAAGCTGTTAGCTGATTATAGTAAAATTTGAAGAGTTTATTATTAAATTAACATGCATAATTAACTTAATCATTGAATCAATAAGGCTAACGTGTACATGTTATGTCCTTTCTTCCTCCTCAACTCACCGCAAAATAGATAGTAAAATATTGTCTATATAGTCTTGATTCGCCTTATTTAATTATTCTAATTAAAATAGCTCATTTGTTTCTTTTCATCAAATTATACAAACAATCGTGTATTGTTGAAGATGAAGTTGTGAAAAGATGGCCATCCATTATAATTAAATTACATCTAAAATTAAAAGGGAGTTTTATTTTTATCCCAAAACAGTAAATAAAATCAAAACAGATTAGGATCTATCAGATAATTCGCATTTTTAATCTTCGTGATTCACGTTGATACCAATTTTATAGCTTTTCAATCTCACCAAATTTTTTGTAAGAGTAAATTAAACACAAATTAAAATCTTAATTAGTTTGATCGGGGCTATTTCTGTCTAAATTAATCCATTAATGTTTACATTGTAGATTGAAAAAATATCCTAGCGATATGTGATTGTAACCATTCTTTTCATCGATTAATTGCATAAATTTTAATTTCTTTTATTCTTTCTGATTACAGAGGTTGCTGAAGGATTCGTATGTCCTGATCCAAGTGAAATTGAACAGCCTGGACATTATTCACGACATGCTCACCCAACCGATTGCCGTAAATTTTACGTCTGTATTGAAGGAGTAGCTCGTCCATATGGATGTTCATTTGGAACTGTTTTTAATGTCGATACTCTTCAATGTGATGACCCAGAAAATGTTCCTGGATGGTTAGTAGTTTATCATGTTTCTGTTACTGAATAATTTTCTAATTATTGATATTTCTCTCTTTCCGACAGTGAAAAATACTACGGAGATATTGATTCCAAAACCGTGAAGAAACTTCAAGGAAGGAATTGAGGAACTTCAAAGTTTTGCAAAAAGTTAATTCAAACCCATTCTCAGAGTTGATCATATCTATGCAATTGGACAGTTTGTTTTTTAATTAATCAATGGAAAGGGTTGATCATTTTGAATGACTACAATTAATACTCAGCTTATTTTTTTAATCAAGCTTTTGCTCTTTTTACATTTTTCAAAGACATTTGTGTCTTAATTACCAATTAATGTGTAACAAAGATGATTATACACAATCATAAGTTTATAAAGTCATTGTAAGAGTAAGACTTTTAATGTGTTCACAAACATTCAATGTATTAATATCAATATTTATCCTCTAATTTAAAGACCGTTTCTTGATTATTGAAACCGAGCAATCGACTCTGTGTTGAATGGCATTAAGGACAGCATTGAATTAAATCTTTGAGCTTTCATATTCAGAAAAGATGAAAGTTTGTTTCATTATCTGCTTAAGTTAATCTTAAAGCGCAGCTTGCAATCAGTAAAAAATTAAGGCAAAAGTATTAACAATTAATGTTATTAATGCTCAGACATATTATATTATATTGATAAACTAAAGTAAAATAAATTGGATTAAATTTAACTATTTTGTGGAAATATGTGTGTAATTAATGCCATGCAACGCAGTGTATTACAATGGCAAACTGTTATCAATTTGAATCAATCATGAATTAATATTAGGTAATCTAAATGAAAAACAAAACCAGATTTTTATGATCGAGATAGCGGTAAACCTTGAATTCATGGCTTCAACTGAAGTAAATTGAAACTTTTCAAACAACAGAGCATTTCGAGATCAATACTTGAGAACCTTAGCTTCTTTAACCTGACTATAACCTAATAGAATATGGAATTTCTATTTTCTTCACATAAAATCTTCACTTTTTCTATGCTACCTTATAAGCTACCCAAAACCAGAATAAAGGTCCTGCAATCATTTAGGTTTGCCATGACCGTGTCTCTAACCAAGAGAATGGGTTCATGATTGACTGGAGCACAGATTTGGAGGAATAATCTGTTTTCAATTATTCAAATTCAACTAGGCATTGACCTGTGCCACAAAAGCAGCCCTGATTAGACACAACGTTTTAATTATGCCAATCGATTATTTCTTTCGATAAAAATAAGATTCAGCTCTTTATCAAATTCAATTAAAAACTAGAATCTTTGTGTTTCAAGTTTATTGTTGTTTTTTATTAATTATCAAGAAAAATCAAGCGGCCTTTGACGAACACTATTACTTTTATAACGATTTTATGGAAAATTGTAAGCAGTGAATAAAAATTGTAAAAATGGCATTTTGTGCGCTTGTAAACACAACAAATCCAACTTTTGCCTCGAAAGTTTTGGCAATGCATAGATTTCTTTTATGTGTTTCAATTAAATGTCTTACAGTCGGTTTCAAAAGTAACCTACCATAGTTAACTTTTTTGAATATTATTTGATAAACTTGAGAGTAATCTCATGAAATGTTTGTTTTTATTTAGAATTGACTCTACAGAATTATCGGAATAAACATAGATCACCTGATTTCCCGAATATTTTTCGATTATCATATTTCATTCAAAAGTTTGCAGTGGTTGGTTACTTTTGAGACGCGTTGTAACGAATCGTTAATTGATTTAGTCCATTTTCACGGAATTTTACTCAACATAAAATTTGTATTTTAGTATCAGATTTTTTCACTATCAGTCGTAATCGCACGCTGCATTGTATAAATGTTGGTAAGTATTAAACTGTGAGAAAATTATTCTACAATTAAAAGGATATTTCTTCTTAACTTTACTTGAGAAATAACAAAATTCAAACAATGATGTACATGATTGTAAAGTAGCCTTATTGCATTTTATTATAATTGTAATTCATAATTTGACTTTAATTTACAAATTATTGATAAGAGTTAAATCGTAAAATGAAATTTGGCATGAAAAAGGTGAGAATTGGCATGAGGTGAAAGTATGATTATTGAGGTAAAATCATAACAAAACACTGATGGTTAGGAAATTTCTTCAGCTATCAGGAAATGTTGACAGTTTAACAATCATAATTATTGCTTACTTGTTACAGCTTAAAAAATTGAACAAAAGATTTGAAGAGCAAACATCAACAAAAAAACATCAACAAACAAAATGCAAGAAAACAATATACATGTAACGCATTCAATTGGAGCGAATTATCGTCTACTAATGTCATATTGAGTGTCCTTTTGTTCGATAACCATTGATCTAGGTCTTCCATAAATCATATTAACCAGTTCAACATTATAATATGAACTGAAACGCGGACCACTTGAACCAGAAGAGGCATAAACGGGTCCAGATTGCTGATTGGCATATCGTTGTTGTGTAATTGGTTGTTCATAATAAGGCTCAACAGCTTGATAAATTAATTTGAAATTCTCAGCAACTGGAACCATTAAAACAGGAATCTGAGCTGTAAAAGATACACAGAGATCAATTATTAAGTTAACCTTTTGTAAAGTAGATCAAAAATTAACTTCATAATAACTCACCTAGAGGTCTACCATCAGTGTAACCATTCAGATTATCCTGTAGTCCATAATCTGATCGTCCCGATTGAGCATAAGTAATTCCACCTTTTTGAGCGACAAGATGGGTTGTTTGTAGATTATTTTGATATCCAACAACCTAAACAACAGCAGCATATTGTTAATAAATGTGATAAATATTACAGGTTGAGAAACAGGTTATGAACGAGAAAATCAACTAGTTTTTCACAGCACAATTTATGAAATGATCAGTGATCAATTGTTAGTCATTACATGTATTATAAATTCCCAATCACAGTTGGAATGAACATATTATTTACAAAAGAAACTTACATATTTCGAAGAACCAGTTCGTTGCTTTGATTGGTAGACTGTTGCCTGGGCAATGGTTAAATAAACCGTTGCTAACAAAATTATATAATTTGTAATTAAATCCATTGGAAATTTCAAAAATTTGATTCACAAGTATATAATTTAAATTAATATGCTGACTTATCTGATGAACTGGTGGAGATGAATCCAAGAAACAATAAACATTATCACTTTGGTGATTGAAAGGAGGACTAAGCAAGTTATAGATGATTTTTGAAGAAGCAAGGGAAAGTGAGAAAAAGTATGATTGCATCGTTCAACTCTTTTTACCTTTTTCAAGGAGGTCACCTTAAACTTAATAAATTATACTTTCACTAACAATCATTTAAAAAATTAGATACAATCATAATCATCCCTAAAATCACCCTGAAAAACAGCTTAAAGAGTAACAATAACAGCAACATTTGTGTTTAACATTCATATAAAAAATAAAAGCTTAGTGTCAATGATTATTTAAAAAGCCAACATATAATTATATTTTATATTACAACTAAAGATTAGTGCAAAAGTATTGCGAAAATTCATTTTAATTATTAATTTCCACGATTTGATTGTATTTACCAGGATTTTGAGTACAAACACAAATCGCTAACTCACTTTAACACGTTAATTTGGATAGAAATTTCTAAGTTAAGATTTCTTTATTAATCAGTTAATTGCCATATTTTAAATCATTAACATTGAAATGATTGTTTTATTTTTTAAATTATTTTGATTTCTGTTTCACTCGTGTCATTGATATCAACGACATTTAATGACGAAATCGCCAAAGATTATAGTTAAGCACGGCATTTTTTCGCACCTCTTTACAATCAATATTAGGATTGTTATAGCTTGGTGCAAGGAAAGCATGACGTTGAGCATAATTCAGTTGTGGTTCAGTATGACACAAGAGGTTTGACAGCGAGAATTTGTTTTTCATATCCGCTAATTGGGCTGAAGAATGAAACAAAAGACAAAAAAAAATATAATTAGTAATTGCCAGGATTTTGGATGTTCTGATTAAATATTATTAAAATCCTTACCTGCAGTGAATGAGCCAGTTTGATCAGAATGAGTATAGAAGTAACGATCTCCAAATTTTAGATGGTAAAATTGGATACCAACTATACATGCAAAAGTAGGTCCAATATCAGCATCTATGGCTTTCCTTTCATACAAACCTCCAGTAAATAAATCAATATCACGGAAATCACTGAACAAAGATAAAGAAATTATGGTTAGATAAAAATTCTCAATCAAATTGCACGAAGACAAAGCTTACCCGTAGACTTTGCTTAGTTTCATTACATGTTCCGGTTTCATAAAGTTATGCAAATCTTTCCAGCTGCGAACCACAAAACCAAAGCAAAATTTAACGTAATCAACATATGGAGGGATACCGTGATCTCGACCACGTTGAATATTGAAAGCAGCTAAGTCACTTCCAAATGTGCCTTGTCCAGAATGATGGTACAAGAAATTTTTGAGCGATGAAGTTAGGAAGGGATCCAAAACGGCTGATTTGCTGTTAAGCATAGTAGCTATCAAGTTTGGAGTCTAGAATAGATTGAGAGAAGATAAAAGATTATAAATGCAAATTTTAGTCTCTAAAATACGAAGAGTTCAAAATGATTAAACCTGACAACTTACCAAACCTGCATGAATTAGTTCTGGATTAAAAAATGAATCTTTTAAATTCATGGAAGCTCCTTTTGTTTCCTTAATTGACAAAAAGGATGTTATCTGTGAATGTCCGAATCTACAAGCAGCAGCCGCACATTCATTCCATGTTGTTGCATCAACATCTGATTCATATTCAGTGAAAAGAGTATCTTTCTCAATTATTTCAAAGTAATCAACTAGTTCAGGTCCCAAAAGAACAGGTAAGTATTCATAGTAGGTAATATGTTGAAGTTCAGCAATGGTAATTCGACGAGCCTCTTGAAATAGAATCTCATCAGAAGCATAAGGATTAACACGAGCCAAACCACGAGCATGTTGATTGTGTCGACGTAGGAAAATGGCATGAATCAATTGAATGAATGGTTGTTGATTGACACGAGCATCACCAGATCGGAAACAAACATGATTTTTACCCAATTCAACTCGACTACATTGATCAGTGAGAGTAGATTTACTGTCAGGTAGGATTGGTTTCATATTTTTATCTACGCCAACAGCTA
Organism: Tetranychus piercei; assembly: GCA_036759885.1. NCBI lineage: Eukaryota > Metazoa > Arthropoda > Arachnida > Trombidiformes > Tetranychidae > Tetranychus > Tetranychus piercei. The sequence continues at coordinate 20,587,674 of CM071879.1, read as the reverse complement.
ACAAACCGCCTTTAAAGGTACGTAAAGAAGCAACAGTTTCATTATCAGCACCATACATAGCGCTATGGTCAATATAAGATGTGGCCAAGTTCATTTGTTGTCTTGGACCTGAAAGTAATAAATATTAATATTAACACATTCTGTTGGAGCAAAAGTATCGGTCAAGATTGAAAAAAGACATTTTGTAAAGAAACTTGCTTTAAAAGAATGAAAGTCATCTTAATAAATTGCTATTATTATATTATTCATGAAGCAAAATTAATGAAGTTTATTTTTGTTTATCATGTGTTTTTGTACTAATATTTCAACACTTTGTACATTCGCTGTATAATCGCTATATGTTTAGTTTTCAACAGTTTAAAGCCACTCAGTCACACGTGAAACTCAGACAACACTCATGTAATAACCAAAGAATAAAGATTATCCGTTCTTATTAATATTAATATAATAAAATTTATCTATTCTTCAGTTCATTAGTTAGTATTTTAAAATGTAATTATTTGCTATGGATGATCACTTACCAAGTTTGCAAAGAGGGCAAGGTGCAGATCGAATGAAGTTTATGCATTTTCGTTTTGAAGCTTGGTAATCGTTTTGGCCTAGTAAGATGGGCAAACACTTTGAATCATCCTTTGAAGCTGGGCAGCATTGAACACCTGATCCATGACTTGGGACACTTTGTGGAGTTGATACTATATCATGGATAACGAATTGACCCCAAGTAAAGTGCCATGGTGTGTAGAATGACCTACCTTCGCCTTCTTCGTGAAGGCTCAATGAAACTGATCTCGGAGAAGGTAAAGGCTTTCCAGAAACTCCGAGAGATCGAGGTAAATACAAACCATCTTGATAAGCCGGAGGAAGAAACCGAACATGGCAAATATTTGATTTACCCCAAAAAGTGTGCTCAAGATTATTACATGAACCATCATAAGTTCTGTATCGAGAATCTTTACATGAAAGCTTATTTCCAGCATAATTGCTGTGTTTCCGAGTGCACTTTAAAAACTTTGAAGCCAATGCAGAAGCGGGAATTTTAGTTAAGCGGTCGACTACATCAACGGGTCTAATACAAAACCTGTTAAATTAATTGAAGAAAATTATTTATCAGTGAAACTTTGGATACCATGTTATCTCTGGTTTGAAGTGAAATATTTAGCTGATCAGTCAATTTCCAGTAGATTGATAATGATGTTGAAACTCTGGAACAAGCACAAACAGATTGGTAACGTTCATCTTTACCATTCAACAATTATTGATACGAACTCACGAGCTTTTGCTAAGAGCGATAAGACACAATTCCCGATAAAACTTACTTTTTCTGTAAATATTTGGCAACATATTCCATAAATGACGCTTCTTCTTGGTCAATGAAGTCCTTTAATTCAGTTGGTAATTTACCTGTGATCAAGTGTCGACCATCAGCTGAAATAACACTTGGGTCTATAATGTTTCCAGCTTTGGCATCAGCAATAGCGGCATCAATTTCTTTCTGAACTTGTAGTGTAGCCAGGTTAACAGCTTCTTGTAGGTCTCTATATTGTATTTTGGCTCCTTGAGGATAAGAAGAACAACTGATTCTCATACGACCTAAATATTCATGATAGATCGCTTTAACATCAAAGGGTGGAATGGATCTGTTGAATGCGACTGAATACAATTCACTTTGATCATAAAATTTATTACGAATTCCTGGTTTAACGTTAAAAGGCATAATTTTGGTTTCAGAATAGATTCCTCTTTCCGCTTCTATGGCTCGAACCCTTACGGATGTTGAAGGTGATTCGGTGCTGTTTGTAGTCGATTCAGGTTTTATCTCATTAACAACAGTTTCCACTCTGTTAGCCGAAGGATTGTCCACTGCCCTTTCTTCATCCCCTGGATTTGCTTCTGAAGAATTGAAATGACGCGAAGCATCTTCAGATGAAGGATCTAAGGTCGGACGAGTTAATGGAGGGTCATAATGTTCAGAAACTGGTTCTTGTCCACAAACCATTAGATTGTGACCAAATAACAAAAGACAGGCGATGATAGCTCTGAGGATAAAGTTTTGCATTAAAATAGCAATAAACAAGAATGGGTTCTCTTGGAAGAAAAGAAATTCTCTAAGAAAAGTAATGGATTTTCATTTCGAAACTCACCGTATGAGCTTCATGATTGGGATTGTTGGTTGATTTTGATCAAGTATAATCCCAGTTGGTCAATTTTTAATTGCGTAGACTCCGAACATATGCAGAAAAACAAATCAAAAAACCAGATTGGGACTTGGCGATGACAATGAAAATGAATGTATCAGTTATTTCTTATTACGTTTAGACTAGATTTTATGTTGAGCTAAGCTTAATTTTCATGATAATTTTCGTTCATCTTCTTCTTCTTCTTCTGTTTCTCTTTCCTTTTCAAGTATTCTCATTGAAAACGAATCATTAGTCAGATTATATTAAACTCTTGACTCTTTTAGATTATTGATGATCAAGGTAAATCTTATTTTTATTAAACTTTCTTCCTTTCCTTATGCTAACACAGTTTTCAATTTTTTGATAAAAATCAGTTGATGACATTCATAAAACAACAACATCGACACATTGATACAATTTAACCGTATTTCATTTAATTTCAAACTTAACTTATAAATCTAATGTTCACATTTTTACCTGTTTTTCAACAGTTTGATACAAATGGAGCAATTTATTGGTTCAATAGTCGAGAAAGAAAAGACGAAAAGGAGCAAAAGATGATGCACAGGAAGAGCATGTAAATCTGTACCAATGATGATGATCTGGTTTGACCAAAATGGCCTACAAAAATAATGACCATGTTCATCGTGATTTTCAATATAAAGATCATTTTATCCATCACAAACATAACTTACCTGACTAGAAATCAATGTCATAATGACATGACCTCTTTTTGTTTTACATCTTCTTGATCATTTAACTATTAATAATAAGAATAATAATTAGTGATTAGATTTAAACATTTGGTCGGAGATCGTTTAAACATGTCCAGTAACAAATATTTTACATGATTTTTATAGAAACTAGCTCAGCCACTATTTCAATATCATATTTCAATTTTTATGCGCGATTAAGGTTGGTCAATTTTATTTTGAGATTTATTGCATTTCACTTATACAGTTAGTTTATTTGATGAACAATCTCGATAATTTACTTGTTTTCGGTGATGAATCAATATTCATCACATCAATTTACCTGAATACTTATAACTAATTGTTTTTATTTGATTGGTTCTTATTCGGTAAGAAAATATGTTCAGAAAATTTGGGTATTTCTTGTTTATTGTCAGTAAAATTTCATTCAAACTCAAATCAAGTTATCAGTAATCGAGCTTTTTTAGAGTGTCCGAATCGATTCATATCTAGAGTATCATTAACGGTTGTAACTATCAGATCATGTTTATCTGAAGAAATCACTCAGTTTTGAATGTAAATCTCTTTCAGACTCGTATCTTCTGGAATCAGTAATTAAACTCTCTAGACATTCATTCGCAGGATAAATAAAGTTACCAACATCAACCGAATTGCTTTGTACAGAAATTGGACTTTTTGATTCAGTTCTGACTTGGAAAAATTCAGTTACTCTACGGTTATATTGTTCAGCTATAAGAGAAGAGAGTCGATAGACCTTATCACCCTTATGAAAAGTGTCTAACCGACCATATCACAAACTATAATAAAATTAAGAAATTTGTCAAAATGATGTTTTAAATTTTATCGTTGTATTAAGTTAATTATAATATTTAAGAAAAGTACGCTTTTAAGCTTTATTACCGACCAGCAAATAAATTAAAAAACAGCGTGTTTTATACAGTAGTATGTACGTTTAAATATTACATGTACAAAATTAAAGGTCAATTTTTATTTTAATACAGTGCTGGCAATAAGTTTGAGGACAGCAGATTTTAATCAATAACTATTCAGAGGAATGTTTGATTAAGATATGATTAGAATCATTGAAAAGACAATCAAAAATTACGTATTAAATTTATAAATAATTTAGAAAAGGAAAAAAATTATGTAAGAAAATAAGCAAAAACTAGTTTTGCACATTGTAGGTTCTTCGCTTGCTTAATATTAACTTTCACTTTTAAATAATGGATTAACGTTGTTAAACACTTGGCCTTAAAATCAGTGTTGACCACAAATTGTTTAACTGCTGCTCTCAAATCAAATCCTCAACTCACTCTTCATTGTTTTTTAACATACATTTAATCGTTTCTATCATGCAATGATTTATGCGACGATTTTTGAAAAACGTCCAACGTTGATCAAATATTTTTGTTTCTATTTAAGCAGAAATCAATTTCAATCCAAATCAATCGAGTACCGAGCCTTTTACCGTGTTCATTCTATTAGGTCTAAGTGAAAGTCTTTGATTTTTTGTCATTGTGTTTACTTGAAAATGCATCGAATTTTTGCTAATTTAAAATTTAAAAGTTTAAATAAAAAAACCTAAAGTCTTTCTCGGAAATGAGAGTTGAACAAAGATCAGCGAAAGTCTAGAGGATAATTTGAAGGCAATGATTCGTCAAAGGACATAATAACAGTCATGAAGTTACATCTCTTTTACCTATTCCAGGTATAATATATAGCGATTTTTCTTCATCTGAAGGTGTTTGGGATTTTCAGGTAATAGTTCGTAATCATTCTTGCTAGACTTGTTATCATTGTGATGAAGATTAATAAAATTTCAAGGTAAAATATGATGGTTATTGTGTAAATTCATTGAAATATCTGTCTGTTAACCATATTCCGGTATTTTCTTGATTCTTATTTTTTTCACACGGAATTTCTCTGAGGTACTTTGAATATCTATTGAATGATTGAAAAATATTATTGATATTTGTCTTAGTTTTTAAGTATGTTATCATACAAGAAAAATTTTACTAAACTTTTTCTTTAAATCAAAGTTCAAGCTAATCAGTTGACCTAGTTAAACCATTTAAAGAGATTCGAGGCTATATTGAATTGTTTCATTAAAATTAGCTAAATTTGCATTAAAATATTAATACATTGCATGTTAAAATAAACCAAGGTGAGTCGTTAAGATACTAGAACTTTATCTTGAAATTGACTGGCGTGATTATTCAATTATACAACTGGCTGTTAACATGATGAGAGTAGATTTTTTAACCGCACTCAAAAGATTTCACTGATCAACGGCCAGCAATTGTGTTGAGTTTTTGATTAAATTACTTTTTCCCAAAAATTGAAAAATGAAGGTAAAAAATCATGTAATATGGCTATAAATGATTGAAAAAACTTGTAATTGATCCAATTGAACACTTAGAGGCCATTCAAAGAATGGTGATTTATAGAATATTTACTTTTCACAGTTCTGTTGAGTAAATAGTGATAATGGTGTAACTATGATGAACAATAAAAATTGATTGGTTAAAAAATGGAAAGTGAAAGGCTTTAGGTGAATTGATCCGAGTAACGTCACCATATTGATGACCTGATCGAAAATAATTGGATGAAAGAGTAAAAGCAAAAAAACCAGAGAAAATTGGAATAATGATGATGATGATGATGATGATGAAACAGTAAAAATGTTGAATTATTTGAAATGTTTAAACGATTAAAAATCAAACAAAAATTTGACCTCCAAATAGTTTACCGATGATCAAAGCAGCTCAAACAGATTTTTGGCTTCATTTTGAGTCAAATTCAAAATGAAATGAAAGCTAATATTAATCAAACTTTAACTCAAAAGATGGCGCTGCTTAAACACAAAATTCAAATTTGCCGGTGCAAATGTTGTAACTGCAAATGAATGAAACAACGTGGTTGGACTTGGTTATCGGTTTTATTAACTGCTATTCCATAGCTGATCATTTTATTCCTTTTGATTGGGCAATTTCTGAACGCTAAACAGATATTCATTAGTCTTCCAACCCAGCTTTTCACTGCCATTTAACAGTCTCCTCTAACTGAAAACTACAAAATGAGAAAATGTCAAGGTTAAAATGCATGTAATATTACCCAAAAATGGTCAAATGAATCGATCATTAAAATATCCAACGTGAATAAAAGTACTATCGATTTGGAACGCTTTTGATATTTTGTCTGATCTTGTTTTATTTTAAATTTATTGATCACAAAAGTTTTGAACTGCATCGAATTGTTGTTAGATATTGCACAAATAAATTTAAATTTTGGTTGTTCGAATAACCTTTACCCTTTAAAAACAACGAAAGCAACAAATAAGCGTGAAGATGAAATAGAGTGAGAAATAGTGAGAGTGACTTTATCCCGCCAAACAACAGTATCACAACACATTCTTTCACATAATACTGTATTTACTTCTTCTGTTTCCATCTCTCTGTTGGCTGAAATCCAAAAGTCTTGGTTTTGATTCTCAACAGTTTTTGTCATCATCCATCCTGCTGTTCCCTATTGCTTCATATTGGATCTGAATATTGTTTCTGCTTGTCTGGTTCATCAATTGTTGTCACAATAATTACATCAATTAGACAGACCTGACAGGATCACTGTTAAAGTGAAGAACTGATTCTATCAATTTTTTGTTGCTTTACTTGAACACAACCTACACTCTTCTGACTAATATTTTGCATCTCATTCGATTTCACATGAAGTTTGGTAAGTTTTAGATCCCAATATTCATAGTTTTCAACATGATCTTATGTTCATCAGGCCAATATTTTGAATATTAAGCCTAAATTTTTTTTTCGTTCTATTGTTACCAAACCATTTGCCTACCTTTCTTTTTTCACTTTCTTTCTCTTTCTAACTATTTCTCTATCTATTCTACTTTCTCCTTTATTTCTCTATATCAGTTAAATATACCTCGATTGGACTTATTATTGGTTTTGGAGGCTATGCTTGTTACCGGCTGATTGTTAAACAGCGATTAAATGGAAAGGTTAAACTTGTACCTAAAACTAAACCTCCGCCATTTTCATCTGAACCAGTCGCTGAGAATGATTTGCAGACAAACACAATGAATTCATCGTCTACATTGTTACTGAAGCAAGACAAGAAAACAGACAAGTCTTCCTCAGATATATCTAAAGTAATTTTTCAACCACTTGATTCGGAACAACTACCACCAAAGGGAGAATTACAAAGGCAGCCTGGCGAGAACTCTAAACCAAACGAAGACTCCAAACCCGATGAAGACTCCAAACCCGATGAAGACTCCAAACCCGATGAAGACTCCAAATCCAATGAAGAATCTAAACATTATGAAGAATCTAAACATTATGAAGAATCTAAACCTGATGAAGACTCTAAACCTGATGAAGACTCTAAACTTGATGAAGATTCTAATCCCAATGAAGACTCTAAACCTGATGAATTGAATACAAATCAAGCAAATGGAAAGATTGAAAATAAAACAATAGATGAAACTAATGAGGAAACTCAGCCGCAAGTTGTTTTGAGCCCAGATAAAGATAAATCCTACGCTCAAGATGCCACTATAAACTCTACTTCTGATCTTGATGCATCGATTTCCATTGATAATAAGAAAAATAGTATAAAGGAAACATCCATGCTTTCTACCGATTCGCCCAGTACTACAAATTGTAGTTTAGACGTTTGTCCGTCCACACCTTGCTCATCTCCATTGGATGTCTCTGAGTTAGAGGGAGAAACAACTACAGGATCAGTAGATCATTACTTAACTCAACGTTCCTTTTCAATGACCTCTCAGTCTAGCGTGATCGGAGAAGGTATGGTTGCTAAGTTAGAGCAACTCTTACATCAAGCTGGAAACCTAGCAGAATCTGTAGGTGAAATGAATGCTGATGTTGCGACTCTGCGTAAAATTGAGCCTAAACTGTTATCAATCGCTGGAGACAGTATATCTTTGGGAGAAGAAACCAATTGCGATTCAATGATTATTAATGGTAAAGATGAATGCTCACAAACTCCAAGTCTTGAGTGGGACTCTAATGGGATCAATCTAGTATCAGAACCTGACTCCAACTACTCAACTATCAAAGAAGAGGACGAATCCCTGTTGAATGAATCCTTGTTAGGTGATATCTCATTGAGTGATAAAAGTGGCTTACTCAGTCCAATAAGCTCCGCTTCTCTGAACGCGAGTGTTGATCCGTCTTTTTTAAAATCATCATTTGGGGATATAACAGGCCAGTCAGATTCATTAGACCATAATGAAAAAGAAATTAGCTCTTTAAATTTTTCCACTTCCGATGCCAATGAAAATTTCAATGAGTCAAAGTCAATTGCTCAGTCAAATGGTTCGTTATCTGTTGACAAATAAACTCTATTTTGCTCGCTTATCTCGGTATATTGATTGAATGTTTCGCATTTTTACATTCAGGGTTTAATTTTCAATTTTATCTCTGAACAAAATCTCGAAACAGCGAGAAATGATTGCAATGATGTTCATGATAGAAATTTCATTTTAAAGTTGCTTTATTGACGCTATTTTTGAGGCAATTATATTACACGGTCACCGGTGCATGGAGTTGTATATACAAATATTAATAAATTTAATCAGCCTTTGCGAATTCTTTTTTCCACTTCTTGGGTCCGATCATTCTGACTCTTTGGTAATACAATCGGTTCATTGCTAGCCACATAACTAAAAAGATGAAAAATAAGATTATAAATTTGCGACATATCACCATAAAGGAAAATGGAAAAAATTACTACAACTTTAACAAACTACAAAATTGGTATTTTCGATTATAATTGAAGATGGATAAATGGAGTCATCAAAATGAATATTTACTTACAAGGGAAGAATCCTGTAAGTAAGTAAAGTCGAATAAAAGTTGGTAAATGAAATGAGAAGTTGAGTTGATTAGGCAAAAAGATAGAATATCTTCCAGTTTCGTCAAAATATGGTATGTTACGAAGTAAAATTACTCCTGAAAGAGAAAATTGGTAAATGATTCATCAATAATGATAATTCAGCCAGTGAGAATTTAACTAATTACCTTCGCAAATGAAAGTGAGAGGATAAAGAGGAATCCAAATAGTATAGCGCAACCAAGTCAGAAAAGCTATATCGACTCTGAATACTCGTAACATATAATAAGGATATCTAAAGATGAAAGAAAAATAATAAAAATTGAAAATTTGAATGGAACTTGAGACTTGCTTTATCAACTCACTTAATAACCTCCATCATTGAGTAGATGAGGAATAAATAAAAGACTACAGGTTTGGTTTGCAAACGAGGTTCCGAGTCGATCATGATAAAAATCATGAATAGTCGAAAACCAATCTGAAGAGAAGGAATTTTAAATTCACCTCGAGTGTAGCCCAATAGAGGATGTAGAACTTCTAGAATTTGCATAAGGTGCAAAAATTTCATTACTCTTCCCAGAGCTTTATAAGATCCAGCCATTGACTCTAAAATTGAGATTAAAATATGAGTATGAATATCATTCACTACAAAACAAAATTATTTAATTCACAAGTAAAAGTAACCGAAAAATATTAATTAAAAATACTGAAACACATCTTAAGAAGATTTATTGCTTATCTATGGTGATTCATCTACGAGAATATGGATGTTCAAACACATTTGCATAGGTTCTACTCTTTCTCTTCATCGAGTATTAACACAAACATTAATCAAAATCACTTTAATGGAAGTTTCAGTACTTTAAAATGTTTAATCATTTTTACCAGTAAATTCAATAAAATTTGTTCAACTGCAAAAATAAAGAAAAGACAGTCTAAATTGATCGCTTGTAATCTTACCAGGACCTTCCTTAGCATATCGAATAGTAAGAACGACCAGAACATAAATGAATCCAACAAATTGGAACATATTAAAAAGGAATAGATATACTTTTCTAAATTCTTCTGGATTAACTGTAAAAGAAAAAACAAAATGAATAAATAAGAGGCATAACAAAAAAACCTCAAATGAAACGAATGATACGATTTTTTTCGATTTTTCATGCTTATATTGAAGAGAATGAAAAAAGAACTACTTATACTAATTTTGATGTACTGCAGATGTGCCATTTATTATATTTGAGCATTTTAGAAGGGTATTTCAGTCATTGGAAAGTGCTTAAAACAGATTTTAGCAGAAAAGTGGAAACATAATGACTATCTTTGCAGTGACTAATGAAACTTTATATACTTTCCTTGCTAAAAAATAAATTATAATGAATGGCGCACTTGAGAATAAAAAGCCAGGTTATGTCTCTTTATTCTCATTCTATAAAATATAAGAGCGAAAAAAATCGTATCATCTGCGAGTTTATGGCAACTCACGCTGTGATTTCCTTCGACGACCAAAATCTTTATCTGGAAGGTTTCTGAAATAATTTTGACTCTTACGAAGATCATCTTCCATGTCTTCTTCTTCTGTATCGTTTGTTTCCAATTTGTCAAAATCAACTTTGAGCCAATGAGGTTTAATTGTAGATTGACATAGCCTCGGCCATAGCTTAGCCTCTCTTTTGGTTATGAAAAATTCAACATGACGGTCGATAATTCGGTAATGACTTTTCTATAGGAAAAAGAAAAGAAAATATGTAGAATTTTTTTTAGATATGGACTTGGAAAGCAACAAATACCAGCAGCATTTTCAAATAGATTGCATATTATGAAAATAAGCTCGAGATGAAAATATTGAAATAAGGTAGAGTATATATTAGAATTAAGAACAAAATCTAATGTTATCTAAATTTTAATATTTTGCATAATGCATGTAAGTAAAGATAGAAACCGCTTGCCGAATATTTGAAAAAATACGGTAAATTGGTTAGCACTTTGTCTTTCTTTTCCCGTCGATTGTGTAAAAAAACAAATGAAATATTCGATGTAGTTTACAGTGTCTAACAGATAGAGGTATACGGTACATAAATGAGGCAGAACAGGATTTATAAGAATTTACGAGAGAAATAGATAAAGACAATGTTAATAACCAAAATACCTGAGGGATAACATCCGCAAAGAAGTCAAAAGAAAACGAATAATCATTAAATCCACGAGCACCATAACCATAAGCATAGAAGGATATTTTATCACTTTGTAAATCTAGATTAGGGTGTTTAACTGATTTCAAATCAACTCGGAGAGAAACACTTGATTCGGTTTGACCCCAGTAAATAAATGGTGAGTACATGGTTGGCATTATGAGGAAACAGGCAAACACAAGCTTGATAAATCAAGATGATTTAGATGCGGAAAAATAGAATAACAAACAATGTTTTGATGTTATGGAGATGGTATGAGCTAAATGGTTTAGAATGTTGCAGAAAGATGTAGATGGAGAAAGAAAGCTACGCACAAAACATAATTTCAGATAAACTTTAAGGCTCTTATGGACAATTAATAAGAGTTAATTGTTGTTATTACACTCCTAGTATGTTGTTTTTTCACCATAAAAAATATTAACAACAATAAGAAAAAAATATCGCCTTCAAAGACACAGAAGAAATCATAAAATGTAAGGCAGCATGAAATAAACAAGGAAATCTGATGCAAGCTGATGAGAAGGAAAAAATAGTAAAAGAGAGACTGGTTGTAGAAATGAGACAAGAATGACACTTCGTTTACTTGAAGCTGTAAAAAGATTCTGTAACCGCATAATATTGTTGAATTAATAGATTACCTTGTTGATTTCAAGCAATCCCTAATACCCTCGATTTAAGGATTCAAAAATTGGCAATTCGACTACAATAATTGAAACTGGATGGAGATATTACTTATTTGAGGTCACGAAAAAAATCAGTTAAACAATCCAAGGCATTACTGCACAGGTTAACTTGGATAAAATTCATTTTTACTCTCTCGTTTAAATTTGAAATTTTTTTTAATATCGATGAATCTTTTTAATTTTCGCTATCTGTCAACGTTTTAAAAATAAATTTCAATATGCAAATCAGTAGCGGAGGGGTTGAGAAGAAAGAATGAGTGTCAAGTAAACCAACGCTGATATAATTTTTTGTCCACTCGATTTTAATCAATTTTTTTAACAACAACCATTCCTTCTATAAACTTCATGGCTGGTTTATAATGGTCACTGTAAATCTCTGCTCTCTCCTGATCTTTTAAAATAACCGGTGCATTTTGAGTAACACTGGTTTTTGCAACCCTCAATTTTCCCACTTGTTCATGAATGTTTAAGGGTTCACCAATTCCCAACGGTATTTCAATCGGTTCCAATTTTTTATCATCTAAAGTTACAATGAATCGAGGTCTGATAGCAGGAGTCAAATAATAAATTAAATGGTGAAGTTTACCAAGAAAAGTTGAGCGAACATCAAGACAGGAGAAAATAGTAATTAAAATTGAAGCTAATCCAGTAGGGAATATGAGTTGATTATTATATGAGTAAGGTGATAATGTCATTAAACCTCTACCCAAATGTAATAGACCCTTGGTTAAAATTAAGGCATCCAAACAAGAAGTAGGACCAGAATCAAAGTGTTCGAATAGATTGTCGATAATTTTAGATAGTTTTTGATCAAGAGAACCTGAGCCACAAAGACCAATTGCGAAAATTGAGTTGATTGACATTGAGATCATTTGATAACGTGAACATTTCTCAAGGGTTGCTAATATTTGTGGATCTGGATTAGATAAAGAGAGCAATGCAAAAGCCAGCGGAGCCATTCGCTTGGAAGATGGACTGCCATTAATAAGAATCTGTTGTAGCATTCTTTTAGCCATTGAACATCCAACTTCTTCACCCATAGCAATTAAGCTAATGCCAATGGTAGCAATTGAGTCAATAATCAATCTTGGAGGTGTTGTACTAATAGAGGTAATGTAAGCTTTATTGGAACTTTTTTTTCGGCTCATTATTTTATCCAAAGAATAGTTCAGAGCTTCAAGTGATTCCATCAAATGTACTGCGGATAATGGCTGATCAGAACCATCGTCTGACTCGATGTTCGTATCATCATAACTTGATGATAAACTATCTTTCAATGGACGAACCAATGTCGAGGGTAAACTTAATCTTCTGTCGAGGGAGTAACGATGAAATCTTCGCGCACTTCTAACTGGGTTAGGTTCCATTGCAATGGTACTCCCAGACTTTCTTTTTGATCTAATTTTTATCAATATATCATCAATTGAGCTAAATTCATCGAGACGAGCTAATTTACATCGGTTTTTGCCCTCAGGTTTTTCTTTATTCAGCAAACCTGCTTGGTGACCAGTTTTTATTTTCTTTCTCGATTTTTCCCCCATACAATATTGTTTCCTGATTGGACTTGGTTTCTCGAGTGCTAAACGCAGAATAAAAAGCAAAGTTATTAAATTAGAAAATAAAATTATAGAAATTATATTTACCCTTCCTTTTTTTTAATGTTGACAGATTAGACTTGGACACAGCAGTTGAATGAGATTTCAGGGTTGATTTGATTGATTCATCTTGCTTTGAGGTTGATGGTGAGTCATTTACTATTAAATTATTTGAAAGCGTTTTATTTTCACTTTTAGAGATTATGTGAAGCATCTTTTGAATCAGTAAAACATCACCAGAACCAGAAAAAGAGCAGCAATTTAAAGTTAGATTAACTATTGACTTTAGCTTTTCGGAAGACAGTTGATTAATTTGCTCAGTTAATTCATCTTGTTCACCCTTTCTATTCAAGTATATGAGGCCAATCGAGAGACAAATAAACCAGCACGTTACTAGTTCTTCGGGTTGATTGACAAGAGAATCAATTTGTATTAAAGTTGCTAATAAGTTTGTGGCAACCTTATGATTCGCCGTTGAAATACTAATCAAACCAATAGATAGTGCAGAAAGGCCTTTGGCTACTAATGGAACCGAATCGTTTCGAATCAAACGACGAAGAATAAATAGAGCTTCTGAGTTGTTTGTTCCTGAATAAGCAGTCCCTAAGCCGACTATATAGCAAGCCTGTTCATCCCAAGACCCTTTCTCAATGCAATCAAATTCTGGACAGTCAAGGAAATCATCAAATTCATCATCACCTCGGTAGTTTGATCTGCTCAAAGAACAAGCCAAAATAGCACCAGCTTTCAACTCAGGTTGGGTATATAATTTAAATCTGTTCAACGTTGAATTCAAGGTAACTTCTGGATTCCACAAGTTAATTAAACCAAGTGCTCCAATAACTCCAGAAACACCTTCGGCCCCACCACACTTAGTAAACAAAACTGTAGGAGTTCGGCTCAACAAAGCATCAGTAAGTTTATCTTTCCCATGTGCAACATTGGCAAATCCACTGGCAACATGTAACATAAATATTCGACTTTTTGACCGATTGAGCCTTGCATGGAAACTAAACGAAAAAGGAGACATTAAAAAGTCAGGCAAAGTTGATCGAAGATCAAAAGGAGCTTGACAATCTAGTTCTTTAGCCACATAGTTAAATAGATTTAGAGTTTTACTTGTTGCCATAAGACTTTTAAGTAAAAGGTTAGGAAAGTTGTGAAGATAGATGCTTTGGCGGTTAAGAAGACAGGCAATTTGTTTTGCTTTTGCTTGTTCATTTTCATTGACACATGAAGAAAGTATTGTTTCAATAGCGGTTAAATTTCGGTTAAAGTTATTTGAAAGAGTGACAATAGAGGCTTCCACCCAAAGTTTATATTTACAGTATAATTGGATAACAAAGGATTTTACATGATCATAGTCTGGCTCAGTAAAATAGCGAGTACAAGATAATAGATAAGAACCAATTTTAAAAATCAGCTCATCTAAATCTTCTTTACTAATTTTTGCAGACAAACAATCAAGAGATTTGATGATTGAATCAAAGCTTTCATTTTCTATTGCATGGTCAATAGCATCAGTAATACAGTTATTATTTAAATAATAGTCAATAATTGAAGCCATTTAGATGAGATATTTGTCTGATTGCTTACAAACTAAGGTAGCACGGAGATAAAGAAATATTTGGAATTGGAAAGCTCGATAACAATGAAGGAAATTTGAGCTGATATAGGATATCAAGATACAGGATACTATTAATGTTACACTAATTAAATGCAAACTGCCAATAGATTAAACTATCGATCTCCTTATTGTTTAATACTGTACAAAAATACAAGCTATTGACCGAGAAAAGTAATGAATTGTTATTCATTTTTGGTGAGTTTGGTTTGGCTCGTGATACCTATTAACCATTTGATGACCGAAAATTAACTGATCAAAAGTTTAATGCATTTGATCGAAACCAATTTAGAGCTAACATTTTACAGCTAATCGCGATATTTTTTGACCCAAAATATGGAAAAGGATATACAAAGTACGAGTGATGTATCTATTTGTTTCTCTGCTTTCTGAAACAAAAAAAAATCAAAAGGCAAGAAATTAAAATAGTGGTTCAAACATAAAACTCAAATCTAGCCTGAAACAAGGCTTGAGATTTCAGATTCATTTGTTTTACACAAGCTTCTGACTAGTCACAGGAAGATGAGGGAAGGAGAAGAACAAGAAAGGAAAGGGAAACGGGAATTAAATTAATAATGGTAAACAATGAAGAATGACCTGTTAAGGATTTCTGGGTGGGCAGAGAGATGCAACAAATTTGACTTCACAGGCTGTAAGTGTCATGGTAAGTTTATGAAGAGGTTTTAGGTGTTACTTTTGTTTCCTTTCGATTTTGGATGTCGATGCTCATTATTTGGATGTTTGGTCACTAGTAACAAAAATTAATGTCCAGTTTAGTAACAAAATGTTGAGTTGATTCTGCCGTTTAACAATCATCAACTTTTTGCTGCTTGCTTGTTGATGCTGATAAAGATGGTTTCTTGGTTCGATTTGGTCAAATCACAGCTTTTGAATGCGATCATTCGATACAATCAATAATAAATTTGCTAACAAGCTTACATAATTTCTAGAGATGCTTGTGTATGTGAATAAAATGCGTTTTTGCATGAATATATATAAATGTGTTTTGTTAGCATTAATTGTATACACATATTTATACAGACGTAAATGGTTAGAATTAAGAAAAAGACTAATCAGTAGCAACAAAAGGACAAAATAGGCTAACCGAGGGTGAAAAAACAAGGAAGAAAAAAGTTTTTGTTTACAAAAGAGACAGCAAATATAAACATTGAGGTTATGTTGAGGAAAAGGAATTAAAGATGCAGTGAGAAAACACAAAATGCTGAACTCAGAAGATGACGAAGAAAGGTGATTGTACCTAGAAAAAAAGAAATAAGCAGAAGAGAATATCATCTTTCCATTAATTAACATATATTTTTTCTCTGAAAACAACAAAAACATTTGTCTCTTTTTCCTTTAAAGATGAGGATGAAGTATTTAAAGTTAGTTTCTTATATTTTACACCGATGGAAGAGGAGAAAAACAAGTCAACATATTAGATCACTCTTAATAAGGTTACATACAAATTATTAACCCTTTCTTATTTTCAATATTTCATCTCTTACTTTTGTTAAATCTCTTCGGTCCTCTTTTTTCTCTCTTCTTAGAAATCTAACGAATTTTGCAAGAAAAATTTTGGATTTGAAATGCAATGGATACATTTCAACACTATAATATATGTTATGCCATTGTAACAAGTCGATGGATTTTGATGTGAATGAAAGGTAAGCGAGGCAAAGTAAGAAGTGTACATATATATATGAATATGTGTATGAGTTTTTTGGGGGAAGGAATCGAGAGAAAAGTATATTTATATATATATATATTAGAAGAGAGAAGAAAGAGGACGAGAGAGGATATCAAAGTCATGGAAGAGATGGCTAAACAGAGCTGTTGGCATTTTTTGTCCTTGCTGTGTAGTTGGATCCATATTTTGTTTTAATAGATGTTTGATAATTTATCGAAATGTAACTTCTTTTGAAAGTAAAAGTTGATAATCGTTCATCAGGTGAATATTTGCAAATTTGTTACATCTAACTCGTCTGTTAGTTAGACTGAAGTGACTTTTTAAAGTCCGTACTGAACACTGAAACGTCGTTGTTATTGTTTGATTCGTCAATAGTTGTTGTTGGAGAGGTCGTTATTGTTGTAGTAATTGATTCCGGTGTTGGTATGATGGTTGTTGTTCCCACTGTTACTGTTGTGGTTGCAAAAGATTCCACTTCTGGTATCAATTCGTCATCAGGTTTGAGTTTTTTGGCTTGTAAACTGGATTCATTTTCTTCATCGAGATTATGAAATTCTTCTTTTTCATCATTAACGTCTCCAATGGGAGTCTCGTATGGTCTTTTATTTGCGGACACAGTTGTCGTTACTACTTCTGAAATAGTTGTTGGGGCAGTTACGTAAGCGTTCCCTTCAGAGCCGTAGACTCGAGAAATAACTGAACTATTGCTTCCTGGAACATTAGTAACAAATTCAACAAGATGGTTTTCTGATGTTACTTGAGGTGTTTGAACAATTACTGTTTGAGTTTGTCCAGGATTTACACTTTGATGGGCTGATTTCAATGTCGACTGCAAAATAACTGTATTATTATCGACAGCGATGGCCCTAGGTGATGAATTACGGTTATTTCCACTTGGAAAAATTATTTCTTTTTCTGTGAACAAAAAAAAAGAGAAACAAGATGAGTTAGATGAGTTAGAAGGAACAAGATATTCTTCATGCAACATTCAAAGAATATGTCTGATGAAAAGGTTATTTGCGAAAAATAAGACAAGCATAATGAATATAGGCACGAATAAGAATAAAATGCAAAATTATTAAACTAGCTACATCTTGCAGGCAAAAGATCGAAAGGAAAAAATACAATGAGATTGGAAACAGGAATCATGAGATTATTACTAAGGTGTTAGCAAAGATGAAGGGCAGAACAAAATGTTCAAATGGTTAGTAATTTATTAATGTTAAGGAGGAAAGAGAAAAAAGTTGTTGGTAAATTCAGAGAGAGTTAACTTTAGAGTTAAAAACTCACTCTGAAATTGAGTTACTCCGGTACTCGTAAACACCCCTGAATCAGTTGTTATTGTAATACCTGCTGAGGGACGAGAAAAGATTTAAATGAGATTCTCCATTAGGAACAAGTGAGAGGAAAAAGCGGAATGTAAATGGTGGAAGCGGGAAGGATTGAACAGAAAAGAAATTGAAATCAACCTGGTGACCCTGGAGCAGATTTATTTGACAATTTATAATCACTTGGCACTGTAAGGAATGACGCGGTTGGAGGGCCCATAAGTTGGTTTGCATCATTTTCCACGATTTCGGGAGATGGACTTGGTTCTCTAGAAAGTGAATCTGGGGTAACTAAACCAGAACCGTTTCCTCCCCCACCACCTAAATGATTGGGTGAAGCTGGAGCTGATCTTGAGCTGCTCATTTGATTTCTAAAACATGATATAGGACGCTGTCTTCTTCTTTTAAAAGCTTGCTCAACAAGCTTTGGCTCCGATGAGGGGTCTATTCTCCAAAAAGAGCCTTTCCCGGGCTCTTCTTGAGATCGCGCCACTTTTACAAAGTAGCGATTCAAAGACAAATTGTGCCGTATAGAGTTCTGTATTAAAAATAAAGCAATAGTATAAAATTAGTGATTTGAAAACCCATATCAAAATAAAATTAAATCATTCATATTGATCATAGGCTCTGTTATTGTCCTGGTAATGGTGATAAATAATGGTTATGATAGTTTAATAGCCAAGAATGAGAGAGTTAATGGAGTGCATAGAAACAGGAAAATTTCCTGATTGGTTATGATCTAGAGTGACTAAACTCAGAGTTTTAAAGCTATTCGAAAAATATGAAAATTGCAAATGAATATATTTGTTTACTTACTTGCCAACCTTTATCAGCAGTTCTATAGTAAGGGTAGTTTTTGGTTATGAAAGAATATATACCACTGAGAGTTAATTGTTTGTCTGAAGCACTAGAGATAGCTTGAACAATTAACTGAGCATAAGAATAGGGTGGTTTAGTCTCGTCAATTTCCCCATTTCCACCTCTACCACTCGGACTGTCGGAAACGCTTTCATTGGCAGCAACTTGACAATGGCTCAAAGTCGAGGAAGATTGAGAGTAATAGTCATGATTACTTGTCTGTGAAGAGGAAAGATTTGAATTGATTCCTAAAGACTTGTTAGCACTATTACTGTTATCAGTTGTTACAGAAGTCACAATCATATTAGCTTGAACTCGATGTTCTTCTGATGTAACTGCTGCTGCAGCATATTCAACCATAGCTTGCAAATCACTGGTTACTCCACTGTTACGATACCTTGATCCAGATCGAGGGCTAGTAGGACAAGAATTTGCAGCACTAAAGAATGGAATTGAAACAAAAATAAATATGAGATTCGGAGAATGAGATGTAAGACGAGATGAAAGTCAGTTGATGATCATTATAAGAATAAAGAATAGTAATCTTAATGAAAAAATTTACTAAGAATTGTTAGAATTGTGATTAGATGATAATTATGCTGAAAATAAGCATAAAATAAAAGAATTGAATTTTGAATTACTGGAGGCAAATAAATTATATAAATATTAGGTTTAGATCAATTACAGTTACTGAAAAGTGAGACTTGAACGCATAAACAAAATGAAATGACATAACAGAATATTATCTGATACATTTAATCACAAGAAGAAGGATGAGGATGGTGTTTAATAGGCATACTCACATATAAAGAAGGAAACAAAGAAATGTAAGATAAAAAGTGTGGTAAATACAATTTTTTAGCGATGCACATCGAGAGTTGTCCTTACTAAGAATAAGTAAAAGATCATTCTGAAAGACTAGAATTATTTTAATTTACAAGTCTTCATTATACAGTCTTTATTTTCATTCAATTCGATTAGATTCGTATTTGTACTTAATATTTAGTTTCGTTTACTCATTTAACATAGTCACTATATTATTTACTCACTGATGTTACCTCTTTTCTATCTATCTCTTTCCCTTTCCCTTTCCCTTTCTGTTTACCAGACTCTTTCTACTTTATCTTACATTTCTTATCTTGGTTTCTTCTGGTTGCTTTCTGTCTGCTGCTCTTGCCTAGTATGGCTCATGAGTAGCAATGTGTATAAGAGTTTGATGAGGGAATGGGATCAATATCTATGAATAAACACAACTCACCTTATGGTGCCGGTTGGAGACGGTATGGGACTTGCAAGATCAGGTTCTGAAGGTTCGGAAATGTTCACTCTGAGCGGAGCCATCTTATGAGGTTCACGAGTCAACAAATCCTTGCCATTGCCATTGCTGGTATTACTGTTCTCATTTCCTTTCTCATCAACTAGTGATTGGAAAATTAATTTAATGTTGGTACTTGGAAAACGTAGAACGCATCTAAATAAAAAAGATTCACAATGAAAAATAACATAAAGTTTAACACAAACAAAAAGAGAGCGAAAGAAGGCATGAGAAAGAAAAAAGAAAGAAAGATAGCTTCAAGTAAACAAAACCTGAGACAGAGATAGAAAAAGAAAGAAAGAGGGAAAGAAAGAGAGCAAGAAAGGGAGGGAGAGAAATAGAGAGAGAGGAAAGTAGAAGAGGGTAAAAGAGAGAAGCGGAAAAACAGACTTACTGTTTAGGTAATAGCAGCGGAGGTGCACTTTTTCGCTGGAAAGCACCGTCAACAAAGACTCCATTTTTACCATTACAAATCATAAAAAAATAAGGTGCTTCGTAATAAATTTCAATATGACTTCTTGAGATGAAACTACTGTTACCCATGTTAACATCAACATCACCGTTACTTGAATTACGACCAATTATAATCCGTTTTTGTCTTATCATGTACTCAAAGTCACGAGTCTCCAATTTAGCTATAGGTTTACCGGTATCATGTCCATTTTTATTATAAATTCGAGAAGGGCTTGAAGGACTTGAAGAGCTTTTAAGGGCAAGCAATGCCCAAGCATCTTCACTTACACTGGACATTGTGACACACTGTGAACAAGATGGTTACACTAATACGTAATATTAACTTATAGATTGTGTGAAGCCGAAACCAATTATAAAAGTATTTATTATGTATCTGTTTGAGAAATAATAGAAAAAATTAGATTTAATTAGATCTAATTAAAACGTGGGATCTTAGACTCCAACAAAATAACAAACAAAACAATTGCGCCCTCTTACGGCACAAGGTTAACCTGTATAAGTTATAAGTCTGAAATGAGAATACGGTCCCCCTAGCCCTCTAGAGGTGTGACATAAAGAAATGCAAGAAACACACAGGTTTTATAAAGAAATGTGGAAACAAAGACAACCTAACTTTTTGTACCTCAAATATTTTTTTTGATCAAGTTAATAGTTTGAATCAGTTGGGTCAAAAATTGAATTTAAACGTGTGACAACTCAAATTTAACTGTGCTCTTCATTACCCGACTTACTTTTTGTATTTTAAAAGATTTTTCTATTGGTTCATCTTTTTTTCACGGTCTTTTTTCATCTTCCTGTTCAACCTCTATGTATATTTGATGGCTTTGGACAAGAAAGATATTGAAATTATTGTCTACAATTATTTCAGGCAACAATTTGTTATCAAAGATGTCCAATGGACGCCACCCCATAATAGATCCACGCAAACGGAGGAACGCAATGTCATCAGATTTGTTGATGCACTTAACCAGTTAACTAGTAACTTTAGGTCCAGTGAAGGATTTTCCCAGTTACATGAAAAACTGGAAACTGTAATTCCTAGTCTAGATCATTTTGCCGCTGATCGTTTCGATGAAAATGGTTACGTTGTTTTCTCCGGTATTGCTGAACATTTATGTGCTGAAGGAATTAGATGGAGTCACATTCTAACACTATTTGTTTTCACCTTTGAATTGGCTAATGAATATTTACAAATCAAGGAGGACACAACAATAGTTGAAAGTATTGCCAATTGGCTGATTTTGTATGTTTCAGAAAGACTTTTGGAATGGATAAATAATCATGGAGGATCAAATGGTCTCGTCGAATACTCTAATCAATCCAATTCTTCAAATAATTTCTCCGACTTGAGGTTTTGGAAAACAGCATTTTTGGCCACCGGTATTTTCGCATTAATATCATTTTCAATGCATCTGTTAAACAAATAGATTTTCGTTGAACAAGAACATTTATAAGATGAACAAGATACATCGGATTATCTTTTTTACTACAATTTTTTTACATAATTAATAAGCAGTTTTTACTGTTAAAGGCAGTTTGTGCCCTTGACGTAATTTTGATCCTGTAATCTCTGGAGAAGACGGTAAATAATCTATGTAGATGTAACAAATTTATTTAAATTGGAATATACCAACCGCCAATCATTCAGTTTTATTGTTTCACCGTAATTTGCCTCTCAGTGGCAGTTGTCAGTGGTATTTTAACCTTTCAAACTCATTCAAAGACCTTGTTTTTCTTAAAATAGTTGGAAGATCTCAACATAAGTGGCGCTAGTAATATTTTGAAAATCTTATACAATCGAGTCAAGAAATTAACTGTCAACTGTTGAAGATGTTGCGGTTAACTTTAATTTCATTTTTGAATTTAAACTGTTAACCGTTTACTAATTTCTACTTGTGATAGGTTCGTTGAAATTGTCTCAAATTGTATTAAATCAATCGATGTAAGATAGAGTACCCATCGATAGACAACTACATACTCGACTGTTCCCTCCCATAAGTACAATCAAATGATCGATACCTTGCTTAATACCTAGAAATATTCACCAGCTAAACAATACGAACTTAATTGCAAACTTAAACTCTAGTTAAACCTTCATTTGATTAAAATCTTTATACATTGGGGACATTCAATTTAAGCCCGTTTTCATTAGTCGACAAAAGAGGACCAATTGTTGATGTTTGAAACGAGCCAACAAAAACACATAGCTGAGAAAGAAAAATCTAATTCATATTGACATTTTTCCAAAATAGGGAATTAGCAAAAAATGAAGTAAAAAGTCATCAAAAACTAACCAATTTTCATTGGAATTGATATAAATGTTGTTTTACTTAAAAGACTTAGATTGCATAGTAGTCGAAAGAGTTGAAGACGAAGAACGAAAAGATTAAGATGATGAAAAAAAGAGTAATTACTCAGAATGAGATTGAGGTCATTAAGACAAATGACCTAGGTCAGTGCTGCAAAATCAAGCCGGGAATCATCATCATCAACAACAACAAAATCATCATCATCATCATCGTCATCATTATCATCAAATTCACCATCATAATCATTTTTCATCTCATTCATAATGGAATCTCGAGAAAGCACCGAAGTCTTTACAACGGTAACAACCATCATCATCATCTTCCCCATCATCATTATCATCAAATCTACCATCATCATCATCATCAAGTAAAAGCTATCATCATTTTCTTCACTTCATCTGACAAAAGGCATGCTAAAGGAAAAGAAAGTTAAGAAAAACGAAAGATGAAAAAGAAAGAGCAATGAAAATGATGATGATGATGATGATGTTCATGATGATGAAGGAGCCTATATCATCATGAAAGGAAGAGACTAAATAGTGGTTGGGCCTGGCTTTTATAGCAAAGAGATGTTTTTTGCTTCAAGATAGGGTATTTACCAAGATCAACGGCGAGGAATGACAATCATGTTGATGATGATGGCGACAATCATCATCAAACTGAGGAAGACTATCATCATTATCTTCATAATCATCAACATCATCATAATCATTATAATAATAATCATCATCATTAGCCATTGTCATTTACATTTACATCATTGCGGAACTAATTTAAAGGTTAGGTGTTATGTGAGCGTCGAGTGAATAAGTCAATGAGAGTTAAATCATAATGAAAATAATGATCGAAATAATAGAAAAAGTTTAACGAAAAAAGCAAACTTTTAGGATCATTTAAGGCATGAAATGAAAATTGGTCAACAATTAATAATCATTGTAATCATTAGAGAACTACAATAAGATAAACTTCAACTAAGTCATTTGAATAGTCAATCTTATGCTATCATTCAATGAAATATTGAATCATCATGAATATCACTATTTGTTGCGAATCAAGAAAATGAACAAAATATTGAAATAAACGTAATATTTGTAACTTGGAACTGAAGCGAAGAGAGAAATTAAAGGTTTGATTGCCAAAATTGTTGCATCAAACTTATTAACAATTAAATGCAAGCTAAAACATCCAAAGTTAAATAATTAGCTTGAAAATGATGATGATAATCAAGATGATACAATACGAGATATAATTTTGTTTTTATAAGTTATTACTATTTAATAACTCATCAGATCTTGGGTTTGGAACAAAGATAATTTCGTTTCTTTTCTTCTTCATCATCATCACCATCGTCTGTGAAAATATCTTTGGTTCGAGTAAATATCTTTTCAAGTCTCATCCAATTTATGCTAAAAAATGATGATGGCTAATGATGATGATGATCATCATCATCATCAAGTCTGATGATGACGATGGTAAAAGATGATTTTCGTTTTCTCTTGATGATGATGATGATGACTATGATGATGATTATGTTGATGATGATGCAGGTTGATGATGATGATGATGATTACTCCAAGAGATGAAAAAAACTCATCATTGTATATAAACTTTTTTCCCTCTTTTTGCCTCCTTAGATCTGATCCATTAAGAAAAAGAGGATTGAAGAGGAATGATGATGATGATGACGGCAAGTGAATGAGTTGCCTTCAGCCAATGGGTTTCTTCATGATGATTGTTGGTGATTAAGTGATTCAATTTTTGTTTCATTTAACATTCATCTATTAAAAAAGTATTTCAAAGAATAAAAATTCGTAATTAACTAATTAAACAAAAATGATTGGAAATATAACAACCGAAATCAGAAGCAACTTGAAATGAACAAAAAGACATTTTGTGTTTGTTTTAGATACAAAGTCGTTTTTAAAACTTGGTTTTAATTTTTAAATTTTATTTTTGTTTGTGTTGTTGTTGAAGTTGATGTTGATGTTGTTGTTGGTAGGTTCTCAACCGGTTTAAATTGCATAAAAAACGTGCATTGACGAGTCGTTACATTGAAATTTCAATTAAATCAAGACATAGGAATTGATTTTGTTTACTATGGATGATAGAGACAAAGTTAGAGACAGAGGAAGATAGAGAGAAAGAGAAAGAAGCTTGAAAGTGTCAACATATGGTTGTATGTTCATCGTGAAAGGTTCATTGGATGATGTGATTCACGTTTGATTATTAATCAGAATTGTATGTCATCATGTATTTATAGGTGGTGTAAGTGTTTGTGTATATATGTGTATATTTTGTATGTTTTTATGTATGCAATGCAATGCAATGGTGGTAGTGGTTTTAATGTATTTATAATGGGGGAGGAATAAGGAGGAAAAGGTTTTGTTTTTATTTGTTTTTACTTATGTATTGTTATTGTTATGTATATATTTATAATATTTAATCATTTTGTGATCAGTTTGTGTTTCGTTTTGTTTTTTTGTAAGTTTGTATGTAAGTGTGTCTTTTTGTACAAAACTGACTTGGGATGATGCGGTTAACTTTGTTTATCGTCCATGTTGCATGTTGTTGTTACGTTTCTTTTTTCTTCGTATGATGGTCACTGTGATGTAAAATGATGTGATGTGAGTGTCACGATCAAGATCATACCGAATCAATAGAGGGAGAGATGATGAAGATGTTGATGGTGAAGAAAAAAAAAGCAGAGAAGAAAAGAAGAGAAAAAGAGACAAGGAACATTGTATTTGTTTTGCTTTTTTTTCTTGAGAATAGGGGGAAAGAGAGAATTATGATTTTAGTTGAATATTTTTGTGATATTATTATAATGAAGAGGTAAATGAGAGACTGGGTAAAGAAAGAGAGAGAGAGAGGTAAGCAAAGATCTAGAGGGAAGAGTGGGAGGAGAGTGAGATTAATGAAAAATGTGACTGGGTTTGTGTTTGTTGTTTAGTTTTTGTTATATCGGATTTCATCTTATGAAATGGAGAGAAAACAAGAGAAATAGAGAGTGTAAAAGTGTAAAGGGGGAGAAAGAAAAGATCAACGTTGATATTAATAAACAAAAAATAAGTGAACAGCAAGAAAAGAGTGTGTAAGCAAGTGAGAGAAAGTGAAAGTGAGAGTATGAGTGTGTGTATCAGTGAGAGAAAGTCGATCATAAATAACAAAAGAGCCTGAAAAGTTAACTTATTGCGACAAGCTTTCAGCTTTTTGTTTTGGGTTATTTGTAATTTTGGTTATGAACTACACAGGTTGAGACAGAATGAAAAAGGAGAAGAGAGTGAAAGTAAGAGGGAAAGTAAGAAGAAAGGGAGAAAGTGAGTGTGTGTGTGTGTGTGAGAGAGAGAGAGAGAGAGAGAGAGAGAGAGAGAGAGAGAGAGAGAGAGGGGGGGGGGAGGGAGAAATCAAGAGCAGTTGGATAAGTATAGCTGAGAAATATTAGTGAATGAGTTAGATGAATAATTAGTTAACTGAGAAGATTGATAGAAAGGTTGAAGGATAAAGGTGAAGGGTGAATAGGACTAAATGAAAAGTTATTTACAGTTAAGTTCACTATGGGCAATGCGTCGATGACGATTAAAATTATCCTTCCAAGCGAAACACTTGGAACACAGGTCACACATGAATCTATTTCGATTTTGTGAATGTATTTGCGTGTGCCTTTTCATGTTCCCCTTTTCAGTGAAAGTTTTGAAACATTCAGGACATTGATAGTGTCTTTTACCGGTCAAAGAGTCAACAGATAAAGGTGAAAAAGAGTGGCAACCAAGCGATGGATGCATCTGGATTGGAGGTAATAGTTGCGCCGATTGAAGATTTTGTGGCACTTGGTTAGGATGAGAAGGGTGTGAAGAATGTGATGAGCCCGAATTATGCTCTGTAATAAGAGAAAAGAAATAAAAAAGTACAAAAGAGAAACAAAAAATAAGTAAAAAAGTGATAATGAGTTGAAAAAAGATGTGGTTAAAGATGAAGCGACGTCAAAATATCTCTATGAGGAAAGAGATTGAAAGAACGAAAGTATATTTTGATGTCTGAACAAGAAATAACATTAACAATGGACCTAAGAACGTGTATTGCTGAGAAAAAACGAAGAGAATGAAGAATAAAAGAGGATAAAAATAAGAGGGGCAAAGTAAATGATGATGATGATGACTCTACTGATGATAATGACTATTATACAATGATGATGATGACGATAATGATGATTACGATGATGTTGATTATGATGACTACGATGATTATGATGATGACTCTGATGATGACGGCGATCGTAATGATAGAAACTATAAATTTCTACTGATGATGGTGTGATATGCAATATGTTTTAAGAAAAAACAGAAACTGCAATTTTAGATCAGTTAGAATAGACAGAAATATCATGAATACTAGTCGATCTTTTGATGTAATATTCTTGAAATCTGCTGAAAAGTTATCAAAATTCAAGATAACCATGAAAATAAAAGGTAAAAGGAACAAGGAAAAAGGAAAAAGGTTTTTTTTCAAGACTAGTGTAATATCTTAATGTTTTGTATGCTTCATTAACATAAAGTGTAGTTCTTTTTCTCTCACTTTCTTAAGTTTTAAACAATTAACATTGAATGTGAACGATTTTCAATCTGTTTCGAATTTTGATTGAGATAGATATCAATGAAAAGCAGATATAGAACTGCATGATAAACACGAGAACGAAATATGATGATAAAGTAAAAAAGATGATATTAAGGAAGATGAAAGTAAAAAATAAAATGGAGAATGTGATAAGAAATGATGAATAAAATGAATATTAGATGCAAATTAAAATTCCTTTGTGCTAACCTTGACCATGATGAATAGGACGAGGTGTTATCGGTGAAATGGTACTTGGGCCAGGCATTGAAAGAGAGCTGGCTTCATAGGAAGGCATACCTGGTATACCAGGTACATGGCTATGTGATGAATTTAATTGCGATTGACTGTTTGGCAAGGATGATGAATGGGATGATACGTTCATTGCTGCTAATAGACCACTACTTTCTCCAAAGTGACCTGGTGTAAAAGAAAAAAAAGAGTTTTAAAGTAAAAGCGATTACAAAGAGACGAGAGTAAAAAGGGAAAAGGAACACAAAATTGAAATCGGATAGCAATGTGCCGAGAAGATCGCAAATTAAACAATTGACAAATTGAGACTGAACGATTCAGTTTGAGCGAAATAAAGCATGATCAAAATAGTATCTACCTCTCATGGCTTGACTTATATTTGATGATAATTGTTGGCTTTGTTGTTGTTGTTGTTGATGAGTTTGCCGATGGTGAGGCATCATTGGAGCCTGGAACCTGGATACCTCGTTGGAGGCTCTGTCTTGCTATAATTTTCAAATAAAAAGGAGAAAAATTCCGGATTAATTCATTTTGAATAATTTGGGTATAAAGTTTCATTGATAACTGAAGAGTTGGAAAAGGAAGATTAGATATGTTAGTGAATAATAATGGTAAAGATATGGTTATAAACGTGGAATATTTGGGTTGATCAACTTGATTAGGTTTGTTTGAGCGCAAAATTGTCTGCAGAAAGAAATTATTTTATTCAAAATGACATATAAAAGATACTTACATCACCTGTAATCATTGACTGTTCCAGTAAACGGGCTGGCTCAATTTCACCTTCTGTATTAGTAGTTTCCCTTTCGGTTATTATTATACTAGTTGTGGTATTATCATCTTCTTTTTCAGTCTCATCATCATCATCATCTTCCTCCGAATAATCTGTAGCATCATCTTCTTCCGTCGTATTATCATCTTTGCCTTTATCGGCACCAGATCGATCAGTTGAACCAGCATTTCTTTCCCCATTCTCATCGTCCATCTCTCCTGTTTTACTGGAATCACCATGACCCATCTTTCTGGACTTTCGCCTTCGTTTTCTTTTCTTTTTTCTCATTGATGCCAATGACTCATCGCCTTCCATTTGACGGCGAGCATCACTTAAACCCTTAACTTTGAGGGCCTCTGCAGATCGCAGGACTGATTTCAAATTATTGTGTGCTACCGTAACCTCACCTCGATAGATGAATTCGATAATAGCTCTCAGATCTTCAAAGGGCATATCCTTAATTATAACAATAGGATACTGGTAAGGGTTGTTAAATTTAGTGAAAATATTCTTGAAGTACGATGAACAGGCAGAGAGAATCATTTTGTGGGCTTTGATGATTCCATCACCACAGGATAGAGTCACATCAACCATGCTTTCATCCTTGAACATTTTCTCAAAATGTTCAGCAAGGTCGAAACAATGATTGTTCCTACGAAGACAATATGATGACATTGTTGATGATATGACGGAAAGGGTCAACTTAGCTTGAAGACTGAGTTGTTATTGCTTAAATTAAACGTAACAATCAAAGGTATTTTGACAGATATATATAAATCAAAATATATATATATAAATATATATATATGTTGAACTGTTGTTCTGCTTAGGTATGGATATTGGTAATGGTAGAAGTACAGTTGATTTAAATTAAATTGAGTATCACTACTAACAACGGTATACGCTAAACTGAAATTGAACAATTTAATAATGTTCCTTTTCCACCAAAACACAGGTTAACAATGTGACAGATTAGTTGTGGTTGTAGTAGTAGCTTCTGGATAATTGGTATCACCAGTTCAGAGGTAAGTATTTGATGATGATATTGGAATAGATGAAATGATGATGATGGTGATGATGATGAAAATGATGAAAATGATGATGATGAAGGTAGAAAAGGTTGCTAAATATATACATACAGATTTATTGTCACACTGTTGATGTTAAGGATGGTAAGTAATTGTTATGATAAGTCTCTTAATTCCAATTTACCTGGTCGCCTGTTCCCATATATCATTTCGAGGATCGACCATAATGTTGAATAGAAGAAAGAATGGAGAGTTTGAAGGAAAATATTTATATAAACAAAGAGCAAGAGGTGAGATCAAAATGTAGATTATTCAGGTATTGATGATTAGATGATGATTATTAAACAAAAATTGAAACAACATAGTTAAATACACTCATAACAGAAAAAGATCATAACCAAAACCTTGGTCAGCTAGCCTTTGAATTTGTCTTTGAATTACAGCATTAAAACACACATAATTTCAGAACAAAATGGAGGATAATAGAGAGAGAGAGAGAATGGAAAAGTAACTGAGAAGAGAGGAAGACGGAAGAAGAAGGGGGAAAGCAGAAGACTTAGATAAAGAGAGAGGTAGAGAAAGAGGAAAAGCAAGAGATGAAAGAAAGAGAAGGGGGAAAGAAGTCGCGCAGTTCTTTCTTCTTCGTCTTCGTCTTCCTTTCTTCCTTTCTTCCCCTTCATCTTTACTTCTTCTTTTCTTCTTCTTCTTCTTCATCGTCTTTTCCTTTTTCTTCATTTCTTCTTGTCTTCTTAATCTTTTCCTCATCATCTCTTTTGAACTTCTTTTTCTTCATTCTCAAGCCTTCAGCTCGATCAAAATTCACTATTTGGATACTACGTATCTTAATTTTGATAAAACAATCGAAAATCATCTAAATGCAACGATTTAGAGCGCAATCATTCACAAAATAATCAAATAATATAAAAACGCAACATACCTCAAGATTTTATCCTTAAGACGACCATAAATGACAATAGTTAGACTTTTGTCTGGCTCTCAATTAACCATTATTAATTTAAATAAACTCCTGAAGCCAAAAACTTAGAGATCAAAATGAATCAAATTAGCGATTAAAAACAATAAATTTCATTTATTTTAACAAACCTGATACAAAATTCAATTTAGCCGCTCATTTCAAGATCAAATCTGATTCGTTCATGAAAAAACCAAATCTCTGGGAATCAAATTCTAAATTACATGTGGTTCGAACAGATTTGAGTGAATTAGCAATGAATTGGAATATTCATATTAATTTAATAATTTAATGTAGTAAAAAATATAAGAACAATAACTATTTTGATTTCTATTTAAAAATGCAGAAAATTAAACTAGTCAGTCTGTGGCTCCATCTGTGGGAAACCTTTACATTTACAAAGAAAGCAATTCAAAGTTTAAATTTTAAACTAGTAATAACAGCGATTAATGTTAAATGTTGATTATTTGTAATTTCCATGTTAAACTTCTGATTTGTTTTAAATAAGTCCTGAGCATCTCAGACATAACAGTTTGTTTTGTGTCCACACGTTCCACAGTTGAATAATCTTTTAACCGTAAAGTGGTCAAGCACTTTCTCTTGATCCATGCGAGTTTCATCATTCATTGTATCTTTTAATTAACTCGGTGTACAGAAAGTTCGTGTGAGGGTTGAAGTATGAAATGGGTATTAATCATAATCATAACCAGGGCTTTTCAAAAGGCATTTTTCAATTTTATCAGCCTTTTGGAGCTCTTTCTAATTATTAATTACTTCTGTTATAATTAACTAATTATTTTTAATTTATTATTTTATTAACATTTGAATACTCTGTGAATCAAGTGTTATCAACAATTTTTATTGATTTGTGTGTTTTATTGCTAAAATAAGGTAAGTACCAAGTGCAATGTGCTCTCCACGTGTCGTGAAGATATAATGAACACCCTTGTGGTGTTATAATGGACAAAATTCTATTGGACTAAAATATGCTACGGAAATGGCCAACCCCAGAATGTTTGCCTTGGCTTTGGTCGGATCTAGGCTGACCATCTCATTTACAGATATAAACGAAAATGGCCGAACTGAAACGGACTTGAAATAATGTAAACGAGCAAATGCCAGCTCATAGATGGCAACCTCGTGGGTGGATTTTGAGCCACTCAGCCATTTGTGCTTTGCACCTTCGGGAATGCCAATAAAGTCTTAATCTGTCCTAATTAAAAGATAGTCGCCTTTTTTTGACCAATTTTTTTTGATAAATTTTTCCCATTGAAAATTGACTTTTCATAGGACTATCTTTTATGCCTTTTGTCACTTACATAAGATAGACGAAAGGCACAAAATGTGAAAAGCCGCAAAGTGCGCAAAAGAAATCACTTTTCCTTCCACACGAGCTTTCTGTACACCCCGTAAACTATCTTTCAAGTTTTCCTTTCATTCCTCAATTTTGATAAAGTTTCTTAGATAAGTTTCTTCATCGTGACTATCGTTTGGGCAGACTTTTTTCTCGTCCTCATGCTCTCAGGCCTGATGCTGATCTGTTTCTTGATCGATCTATTGTTAAAGGCCTTGTTAGTATTCTTACAGCTTATTGTAATGAGTCTTATTTCTCCACTCCCGGTGGGGATAACCGTTTTGTTTACCTTTTATTTTTTAGCAAGTTGGGTTCAGAGTTGCCTGGGGTTTCTCATCAGTTCGGGTTGGGTCTTTCCTTGCGTTATTCCTGTCGTTTTTGTGTTGGAAGCCCTTATACTGGCGATTTCTATGTCTATCTTCTCAGCTGTGCTTCTGGTTGTGATTTCAGTTCCATTCTTAGTGACGCTCTTCTTTTATCCAGACGTCAAGTTATTTGGTGTTCTCATGTTAATGGCTTAACATGCCATGGGGTTGTGCGTGATATTTTTTCCGCCCGTTTTTTGAATGTTCCTCATGTGATATGTATTGGTGTTGAAGAGGATTTTGTGCCTATTGGTTCTCCCCTTCCGGAGGATCTTTCTTTCACTCACGATGCTAAGGTGTATCATTATACCCGGCTTGCTAGTTCTGTTTGTATTGATTGTAATGTCAATTCTAGTGTGGTTAGTCTGGGTGACCGATATTATGAGCCTCAGGATGGTGATGTGACTGTTGGTCGTCATACTTTTATTAATCTCCGTACTAGTTTCTTGTTTCTATGAGATCAATAATGGTTTTGTTTAATGTTGATCCTCGTGTGTTTCGGGTGATACACCCTGGAAGCATCAACCTCTACCAGTTGAAGACTTTTTTCTTATTTCTGCGTGACGTTAGTTATGTGACCCTGGACTAGTGTGGGTCGTGGATAGGTGTTTGTTCAGTGTGGATTGGGTTTGTCTACCTTTTCTAGGTTAGCTCTACCTGGAGTTGAACCTAAGTTTCGTTCCTTCTGCTGCCTGTTTATTTTATTTTTATTTTTTAATAAATTTCTGTATTTTCTCATTTTTTGGTTTATTTATTTATTGAGTGTGTTTATTGTTCGGTAGTACATTGCTTATTTGGGTGGGTACACGTGTATGTTTTGTTACATTTCATGCATATTTTATATTTCGCTTGTGGGGTGCAGCATATTTCTTTGTTTTCAGTTTTGATTACAAATTTATCCTTTGTTATTTGGTTATATTTGTCAGTGTCTTGGATGAAAAGGTAGTTTTTGTTGTAAAGGGTGTAACGGATAAAAACTAACATTTATCTCAAAAATGATAAGAAGGAAGATGAAGATGACAATGATAAGAATGTGGACAAAGATGACAATGAGACTGAAGAAAGAAAAAATTATGCCAAAGACATTTTTATCATTGTCATCTTCATCTTTCTTCTTATAATTTTTGAGATAAATGTTAGTTTTTATCCGTTACACCCTTTATTTGTTTTCAATTTTCCTTGTATATAGGCACACTTTCATTTCTTCAGTCTTTTTGATGAGTTCTTTTTGGGTCTCTTCATCATTTTGACCGCATTGTACCAGAAAGTGGTTGTCTGGTATGTTGATCATGATTTTATCATCTGTTATTTCCATTATCCAGCTGTTGGTTATTTGTTCCTCTGTCATCATGAGTGTGTGTATTTGCTTAACTTTGTTTGTGAGGTTTGTCCATAGTGCTTTTACATATTTCTGTATTTTCTGTGGCAGCTTCCATTCTTTGTCGTATACATGGATTACTATTGGCTTTATATCATGTCTGCTTGCTGATTCCATTTCTTCACAATATTGGGTTGCACTCATGAATGTTGTCTCCATCATATTGATGGCTTCTTGTGTTTTGATAATTGCTTCCAAGCTTGTGAGATTCTGTTGATACATTATTGTTTGAATTAGTAGAATACTTTTTAGCTTGTTCACGTTGTTGCCTTTCCTTGTGAGGATTTGTTGTTTATCACCTTGTTCTATTTCCTTCATTTTTTGCACTATGTTTTCCGGTTGTTCACTCATTATTTGAATAATGTCTTCATTCACAAGTTCATTTTTAATAATTATTTGGATTATTTTATTTATTTCGTTTGTCATTGTAAGGTTAGGTGTGATTTCGTCTGTGGGTGAGGTTTACAGGCTGGGGATGTTTTAAAAGGTTTTACAGAGTGGGAATGTTTTCGAGGTTTAGTTGAGATGTGTGGTTTTGAGGTCTTTGTTGGACTTTCAGGTTTTCAGGTTTTTTTTGTTTGTATTATTTTCAGTGTGCGTGCAGTTTTTCATTTTTCTGACCTGAGTGTTATTGCTTATCAGAACCCATTTTCATCATTACCTCTTTGTATGTATAATCAACCGAGTCCATCTCTGAGCTGATTAGTTTTGTAAACGCTGAGCATTCAAGCGTGAAAGCTCTATGTGCTTCTTTGCATGTGGGGCATTGTAGGTTTGTACTGTCGCATTGTTTTTCTTATGTGGTCCTGAGCATCTTAAACATCTTGCTTGCATGCCTTCGCAGTTCGTGTGGTGCCCACAGTTACCACAGTTGTAACATTGTTTGATCGTGAAGAGTTCAATTACTTTGATTTGTTTATTATCGTAGAATATCATTCCGTTTTTCTCAGTTACTAGGTAGTCCCTGATTTGAGGATCCACTTTCACTGCTACAAGGCTTGCTTGTGCTTCTCTTGGGCCAAATGTACGCCAGAAAGTGAATTCCTTGTCTATTAATTTTTTGAAGTTAATCTTCTTTATATGTAATACTAGGTCTTCCCATCTTAGATACTTGTTATTCTTTATCCAGAACTTAATTATTGAGAATCTATAGTTTGAGATTGATAAGTCAATTTGTTTTTTTGCCATTATCGCTCTGGCAATCGCGTCTCTATCATATTCACTCAGTGTGATCACCATGCCGTGTTCATTTCCCTCATAGCTACTTTTCAGTTCGCCGAAGTCTTCGGTCATATCCTGAAGTATCCTGTTTAGGAAACCTTTGAAATAGTCTGGGCCAGATACTTGAAGACTGTAGCCTCTTGCGTTGTGGCCTTCCTATTTTTTAATGTGGCTGCTTACCTCCTGATCTTGTTTTATTTTGATGTTCTTGGGTTTTGAGATACATTATGTTTTTTTCCTAGACTTGCAATTCTTTTCATGAATTCAGTATCCCTCTCATGGCTTTTTCTTGTGTTTTCTGTCGTGCTCTTAGGTCTTTTATCTTCACTGCAGTTTGATTTCGGTGAGGTCGATCTTTTGTCTCTTTGTCTCTTTTGTGTTTGTTTTGGTTTTGGTGTTTGAATTCTTTCAATTGTTGTAGTCGGTTTACTTGTTGTTGTGGTGTCTAGGCTGCTCTGGGAGTTGTCATGTCTCCTACGTGATAATCTGCAAAGGGCTAGTTTTAATATAACCATCAAACGACCCATTCCAAATAACTCAAATTT
This sequence comes from Tetranychus piercei, assembly GCA_036759885.1. NCBI lineage: Eukaryota > Metazoa > Arthropoda > Arachnida > Trombidiformes > Tetranychidae > Tetranychus > Tetranychus piercei. The sequence goes on along the minus strand of CM071879.1, from coordinate 20,552,349 downwards.
TTATATGTTGTGAACTGGTATCGAGCCTGACCAGTTCAAAACTTTGATGGAATCTTGTGAGCTTTCTCTTGATTTCAAATATGTTAAATTCATGTTTCTAACACTGGCGAAACTCAGAACAAATACGTTTTCATTTTAGATCGAGGATTCAGCGACTGTCTGCCTTTTTTGGAATCACAGGGATTCATTGTTTACACACCACAATCTCCTGAAAATCCTGATTTGCCGCTTTCTGCATTCGCAGCAAACGTGTCGAGAAAGGTCGGTAAGGTTCGATGGGTAATAGAAGCTGTTAATGGTCACTTAAAAAGTAAGTATCGGTTGTTTCAATGTAAATTTTCATTTACATTAACCTTATAAACACGAACTAATTACATTTTCATCATAGGTATTTGGAAAATTATTATTCAAATATATTCCAATAAATCATTGCGAAGAATTCCACAAATTTTAAAAATTTGTGGTGCAATGTATAATGCTTTTAAGACCCGACTCTAGTCTGACCGAGGCGTTGAGCAGGAGATAGTGGAAGACATGCTTCGGCTTGAAGATAAAGAAAATAAGTTGGCAGAAATTGTAATGGAACAAAGGCTATTCGATATCGAGACTATCGATCCTTAACGTACGATGAAGTTGCGACATTTCTTCCTCAATTGGATTTGAATGAACTTTACTTTTTCGCTAAAGGATCGTTTCAGCTCAAATATTGCGCAGCTTATTATGCCGATGCCCAAAATCAAACGAATCCAGAATGTTTGCGCTTTGAAATGTTCAATAGATTGGAAACTGCAATGATGTGCAGAGACAACAGAGACCCAGTTCTGCTGAAAACTAAGCATCCTAGCCGGTACAGTGAAAGCACAACCAGATTTTGTTTCATACTAATCAATGATTCAAAAACCGGGATTGAAAAGCTGGAGGAGCATGATTGCACATGCAGAGCAGGGAAGAGGACGATGGGATGCTGTAGCCATATTTCGACTATGTTGTGGTTTGGATCGATGGGTTGACGAACAAATCCAAGAGTCAAAGCCGCTTATCTTAACAACTTCGCTTTAAGAATATCTAATTCTGTAAGTGTTGATGACTCCTCAGATTCAGATGGCGACTGATTTGAAATGAAAGAAATTTCTTGTTATTGTTATTTTCAATCTTTTTCAAAGTTAATAATTTGCAATTACTTTTGTTATGTAAACAAAGTTTTCCATTACAACACAGTTTTAATATAATTAAAAATTTTGAAACTTCAAAAATTATTCGCGTAAAACAATCAAAATGAAACGATCTGTAGATTGCCAGATCGAACTTATAAACCATTATGCTCTCCGAAATATTAAGGTATAGGTAACAGAGTTGTGAATTGAATAGTGGGTTAAACTGAAATAGAACGTTAATGCACTTCAAAATATTTAGGCAGAATGATATACTAGTATATGAAATCTCCATCAAATATATGCATAAAATTTCTTATCTTATCTTGGATCAAGAAGAGATAACAAAGTTGTGAATTGGATAGTGGGTTAAATCGGAATAGAACCATGATGCACTCCAAAATATTTAGGCAGAATGATATATATGCAATCTCTATCAAAAAATACTTCTAAAATTTCTTATCTTATCTTGGATCAAGAATAGTGTAAGCTTGATTAACATAAATGAATGTCTGAAATGAGGTAACTCCATTATACACATCGGAATTTTGGATTTTTTTCTGACAAATTCAGATCAATAGCATGTAAATACATAGATTTGCGTTTTACGTTAGTTCCGATCTAAGTGTCTCTCACATTTTAGCCCTTTTTGCATTTATTTGTTCTTTTTGCAAGATATCGCCAAAAGTATCGCTCTCATCAAAAAATAAGTAAGCTATATGAAATCAGCTCATCAAAATACATGAGAAAATTTTGATTTAAAATAATTTAAGTTGTATGCAATTTGCCCTATTCTTTTGGTCTACATCCTTTTTAGTTATTCAATTTTGTTTTCTTTATTTTATTTTTGTTGTGATGGGGTGCACAGGTTGTTTGGATGTGTGCATGTGTATGTTTTGCTGCATTTTTGGCCAATTTTGTATTTTGCTTGTGGAGTGAAGCTTATTTCATCATCGTTTTGTCTTATAATAAATTTTCAGCCCTTATCAATTTTGATGAGAATCTGTTGCATGTCCCCTTGTTCAATTGCATTTATTTTTTTATAAAGTTTTCAGAAAGTTCACTCATGAGTTGTTTTATGTCTTCACTTACTAAATTACTTTCGATAATTGTTTGAATCACTTTATTTAATTCATTTTGCATTATTTAATGAGAGCAGATTGTAAAAGCATTTAATACATTCATTTTTTTGTCGAAAGATGGCGTAAGATAGGCATTCGCCATTTAAATTCAACTCAGATGATTATATCTCAATAATCTAATCTACCAATTAAGATTTTAATCAACTCTTCAATCTTAAATGTGTCTAATATAATTTAATATCTTCTGGTTGTGTGTGTTCCTCATCAATTTATCTTCCTCTTTCCTTTCTTTCATTCTTTCTTTCTCCCTTACTATTTCCTCTTTTAACTGAAAGAAAGAGGCAATTTGGATGGGACCAGAAACGGAATTCATTGCACCAGCCGAGGCTCCCATATTTCGTCCATCTGAAGAAGATTTCATCAAAGGTCCTCTTGAGTACATTTCAAAAATTCGGCCACTTGCCGAAAAACATGGGATCTGCAAGATAATACCACCCCCTGTAAGTATTGTGAATCTCGTGAGACTGATAAGCCTCATTCATTTGTCCATTCATTTATTAGTCCTAACTAGATACCGTAGTTAGCCGACTAACTAACAATCGGCTAAAAAGGCAGTGAAGTCGATTGTGATTCGCTGCAGTCGACTTTAGCCGAATAGCGAGTGAAATGAGTTTGCTGGCTTCTAGTGGCTGAGCTGAGCAAATTTTAGCGCAAAATTCAAATAGGGTGGGGGCGGGTGGGGGAAATTTTAAAACATCTGATTGAAAATTGTGGTTTTTTAACATGCATTTGTAATTTGGTTTTTAATTTATTTATTATTATTTGCACTGTTTTTTATTCCTATTTAATTTAATAATTGTTAACGACATCTTTCTAAAGCAAAATGGAAAATATTAAGGTAAGTTTTAACTAAAAAAAGAATATCAAATGTTAAAATTAAATTCTATAATTTTTTTAGATTTCTGATTGCAAAATGCAGAGACTATATAATAAAAAGAGTCAAGTTTGGCGTTATTTCGGGTTGGCATCTGATCTAAAGGGTAAAGTTCTTGATGAAGCTCACTATTATTGTGAAGTTTGTTTTGAGGAGCTGAAAAATAAAGAAAACGCCAAACTGAGCGATGTCAGAAGATTCAAAAGTTCAACATCACAAGCAATTTCACTTAGCCAAAAACACGACATTTATTTGAATAACATGTCAACATCTGGCTCGTCCGCAATCACCTCATACGTCATTTCAGGAGGAAAACGTACATGCCTCGGTTTTAAAGAAAAGAAAAAGCTCCTCACAGATGATTTGACTGTTTGGTTTTGTAGAGATCTTCTGCCTTTTGGAAAAGTTGAAAGTCCTGGTTTATATGAGTTTTTGCAAAAATATAATATTGTAAAGTCACCTAGTGAGCTGCCAAAAGCAAGAACTCTGTCTAATAATGGATTGGAACGAGTTTACAGAGAGATTGAAATCTTTATAAAACGAAAGACTAAAAGTGTTAAAAACTTTGCATTAGCTGCAGATATGTGGACAGATTCCTGTCGTAGAATGAAGTACATTGGGATAACTTTACACTGCATTTCAGATGATGTATTGATCAACGTGAATCTTGCAACACTTGCCTTTCCTGAAAGCCATACCAGTGAAAATATATTCGTAAAGATTGATGAAACTTGTAAAAAATTCGATTTGGACATCAACAAGTGTTATATAGTTAGAGATTGTGGCCGTAATATAGTTGCTGCTTGTAGAGATAATGGATTGAAATCTCATTCATGCATTGGCCATGGACTACACAACCTCATAACTGTAGATGGTTTTAAAAAAGTACCAGAACTAACTTCATTATTTGATAAAATGAAAGAAATTCATTCAAATCTGCGATATAAGAATGCTGCGATACGGGAAAAAAATGATTCATCCATTCAAGTTACTCATCAAGGAACTAGTTCACAATCAGAGCCTGATTTTGATTGTGAAGAAGTCATAGAATCGTCCGCATTCTTGCCGGAGTATCAAGAAATAATTCCTGATGAATATTTTGATATCGCATGTGAATTTGACATCACTGATGTAACAGATCTTGAAAATGCTAGTGCAACACAGGAGAATGAGGAAGCAGATTTCCAGTCACTGAACAGTTATGTGCATAAAACCCAGCCAACTTCTCTAAAATCCTATTGTCCAACTAGATGGCATTCTTTTTTGTTAATGATTAAGTCAATGATAAAAATGCTACCGCAATCAACATTTTGGTAAACGAAGGAGATCGACCTGAGCTAACACTGACAAAAAAAGACTTATTTTTGATGCGCAATCTTGCAGATTTCTTACAATCTTTCAAAGACACTGTTGATTTTCTAAGTTGCGCTTCACAACCAACCATCAACATGGCTTTGCTATTGAGATGCCAACTTGGTGACATTCTAACACCTAGTCCCACTGATTGCTCTGAAATCTCAAATTTCAAAAAGCAGATGCTTTCCGCTTTCAATCACAGGTTTCCGGTGACAGAATTACTAATCATCGCGTCTATTTTAGATCCAAAATTCAAAGACTTGAATATAATTCATACTTATTGCGAGGAACATTTCACAGATAGAAAGAATCTTATCAAAAAATACTATCGACAGATGATAGGTTCGTATGAAGACGAAAACATTGATGATCATGAACCAGGTGTGATGACTCAACTAGCAAGAAAGTTTTCTACTAGAGCCTTTGATAATACAGCCTTCGATTTGGAGATTGATGCTTACCTACATTCGAAGGATGAAAGAGATGTGCTTAAATACTGGCATGAGCGTAAAGTAGCATGGCCAAAGCTATATGAAATTTCTCAAGCAATACTTGCCATACCTGCAACAAGCGTACCGGTGGAAAGACTTTTCTCTATTGCCGGTCTAACTTTAACAAAAAAACGCTGCCAGCTTGAACCAGTTAAGGTTAACAAGATTCTTTTCATCCATGATAACTATAAATTCACTGTTAATGAGTAAAAAATAGTCGAAACTATAATAGGAATATTGTTGAAACATTGCCCCCACCCAGCCCCCACCACAAAGCAAAAGTCATTTAAATTTGTAAATTCAAATTTTATTAACATTTATAATGTTATAATTACAAAATTATTCAAATAATCATTCATCGGTTAACAATTTCAATTATTTTCATATGGTGTTCTTGAGTACAATCATCGTTTGAATCCTCTTTTCTAATTGGACAACCAACACCACGAGTTTTGTCACCATTGAGATGTCTTCTAGCGATGTCTCTTCGCTGTTCAAATCGCCTTCCACATAATGGACAGACGAAGGTTTTTGTCCCACGCTTTTTGTTTCTTCTTTCTTTTTTCTGTTTGGCCAATTCATCAATTGTTGGAGTATCAGGATCACGTTCAGCAACAATTTCTGGTTCACTTTCATCACCCTCTTCATGTTGAGTCACGGTTTCCGTTGGTCCATACCATTCTGATTGCAATTTAGCGTGCATTTTTCCATTTATTTTCGCGTAATGAATAGTTTTCACTGGCCAATCAAGTCTATCATAGTTGACCTAAAAATAAAATATTGTTAATGTAGTTAAAATTAAGTTTATTAGAATAATTACTTACTTTTTCTCCTCTAGACATAGCTGGGTGTTATTATGTTGAAATAGACACTTCGAAAAATTGTTCTTATCAATAGCAACACTTGTTGAAAAATGATCACAATTTTCTGTTTTAAAAGTCGTTTTAAAGTGCATTTTATTTTCTGTTTACTTGGAAAAGATTTAAAAATGCCACAATTTAAACTACTTAAAAAGCTTAAGCTTCTTAGCCAATGGCTGGCTATTAGCCATTTCAGCTGTTTGCCCTACAGCTAGACTGACTAAGATTCTTAAGTGACTCGCTAGTCGGCTAATCTTCACTCGCTACGGTATCTAGTCCTAACATTTACCTGAAACCTCTACCCTTCAAATCATACGAAATTAGATTTTACTTGTTTTTATCAAGTATATGCAAATTATATTTAATATTTCCTCTTTCCTTTTCATCTCAACAGTCCTTCCAACCTCCATTTGCCGTTGATGTCGAACAATTTCGATTCACCCCGAGGGTTCAGCGATTGAATGAATTGGAAGCGAAGACACGGGTTAAATTAAATTTTTTGGAACAAATAATCAAGTATTGGGATCTACAGGTAATTGGTCCTAGAACATCAACTCTCACAAAATCACGATTTCGTCTTTTTTGTAAATTTTATTGATTATCTAGCTGTTCTATCATTCTTTCCTCTTACAAGCACTCTTCGGCTAAATGAGGATGAATTTTCACCTTTTGCTTTTCATTTTGTTCGATTTCATACTCCCAATGCGTCTTTCATCTGCATGGCTTCATCTCATCTCTTCATAATTTTTTATTTCAAAAATCTTTGCTTGGATTCAAATCTCTTTGTCTCCTCATTTTACACTCATATCTCCTTCTTTGGTTCTTGTTCCATCTTTATAGAAATTTCATCTTTCCTCATTTAGCTCATTTTCACATTACTTTGATGTCCATGATTATCTAGTTCACTCCGTTCACACCAATCATTTTAATTTAGCATGTTACGATTGCCCATACCTTTTGTCTCCATTGGCTTTTCAAAACATTTTTTAACGTCCTTGTTAACCTAACATTTCTTATTCATTTTTAAATTTTCTTTTCTCTTCTTTTCAAACTTGCCCTTTAAAGGGAACCTTGTCCAGAGACAAAGTTAAGGTAGGAACCTTTAATGGCGTTGTTTATTATTGTTTTTGTTTGAGTGATTCATTAATACTTTGTTAGACAAGAACTTTTAGGCTAATTGCATAGTAATGCAGAGAGACACATATGAAATTTGGGATCGTATGATTAAACCGACAGCAATCATCGGTTATAAGGAGAAGACACAATTTATTTGTTATTCAAGCAGGCAAAAATATATTTGTTTCATTCGCTAAATTGTTATCATCTTGAGAATTGTTTTTCTTTTTCTTCTGTTTTCTTTTTTTATCGCGTTCTCTTCGTCTTAAAATTCGGTTCGATGTTTTGCTATCATCTTTCTCGTTTTTTTCTCCTAAATTATATTTTGCTTCGATTTTTGATTCAGAGCGAACTTTAACGCAGAGTTTGTCCAGTCTTCTCAGAAAAGATGTTTCACTTTCATATGGTCCTTGTTTCAGCGTTTTTGGAATATTCTTCAAAGGCTTAGTCGCTCCAACATCATCTCCTTCGTCAATGTTGGTAACCACTTTTAATAAAGATGAGCCATTTCTTTTGGATCGTTTTGGTTTCCTATCTTGAGGATTGAATAATCGACCAATTGTTTTGGGTATATGTTGCTCAGATAATTTTTGAATTTTCTGTTTTTCTTTTATTAATTGTTTCTTTGCCTTTCTGGGATCAGTCTTTGTTTGGCCATAAGATTTAGCGGAGGGGTCGACGTTTTTCAATTTTTTGTGTTTTTTACTCTTGGTATACCTGGCAAAAACCATTTCTAAATATAACATAAATCCAGTAATAAAACACAATTATTATACAAGAAAATACATGCATTGATAAAAATTAATATTAAATTGAACTAGGAAAAGGTAATGCACAAAATATACTCACTTAAAGAAGCAAATATCGAAATTAGTAATTTTAATTATAAACTTTCCCAGTTGATGCAACTCAATGCTAAACATAAGTTCACTTTTTGAAAGATTGGTTTAAATAGTTATTTATTTAAATTAAAGGTGATACACCTATGTAACAAAATAACAATACTTATATTAAAGTCATAACGCTGATTTTAAAACGTGTTGAGACTTAAAATCAGCAAACATGTTTACAATCTGCTCTCATTTTTTTGTCGAAAGATGGCGTAAGATAGGCATTCGCCATTTAAATTCAACTCAATTTCTTTACAGGACTTAAACTCAAATGGACAGATTAATTAATTTTCTTATGAATTTTATGGTAACTTTTGGGTGATTAAGATGATTATATCTCAATAATCTAATCTACCAATTAAGATTTTAATCAACTCTTCAATCTTAAATGTGTCTAATATAATTTAATATCTTCTGGTTGTGTGTGTTCCTCATCAATTTATCTTCCTCTTTCCTTTCTTTCATTCTTTCTTTCTCCCTTACTATTTCCTCTTTTAACTGAAAGAAAGAGGCAATTTGGATGGGACCAGAAACGGAATTCATTGCACCAGCCGAGGCTCCCATATTTCGTCCATCTGAAGAAGATTTCATCAAAGGTCCTCTTGAGTACATTTCAAAAATTCGGCCACTTGCCGAAAAACATGGGATCTGCAAGATAATACCACCCCCTGTAAGTATTGTGAATCTCGTGAGACTGATAAGCCTCATTCATTTGTCCATTCATTTATTAGTCCTAACATTTACCTGAAACCTCTACCCTTCAAATCATACGAAATTAGATTTTAAAACGATCCAAAAGAAATGGATTATTAAAAGTGGTTACCAACATGGACGAAGGAGATGATGTTGGAGCGACTAAGTCTTTAAAGAAAATTCCAAAAACTCTGAAACAAGGACCATATGAAAGTGTAACATCTTTTCTCAGAAGACTGGACAAACTTTGCTGTAAAGTTCGCTCTGAATCAAAAATCGAAGCAAAATATAATTTAGGAGAAAAAAATGATGATAGCAAAACATCGAACCGAATTCTGCGACGAAGAGAACGCGATAAAAAAAGAAAACATAAGAAAAAGAAAAAGAAATATCAAGATGATAACAATTTAGCGAATGAAACAAATATATTTTTGCCTGCTTGAATAACAAATAAATTGTGTCTTCTCCTGAGTTTATTAGTGCTATTAAACAATTTCTCCGATCGACAGTTTTACAGAAAATTCGATCGCTTTTTGTACAGTTATTGAACCAGATTTTTGCATCAGACTTAGTTTTCTGGTGTTGCTTTTGAATGGCAACCAGAAAATGCACTTATTTTGAGAAATCAAATTTTCTTTTTCTGTACAACAGACTATTTCGATTTTAGGTTAAACCTTGCGCTTCGGGTGAACCATAAGAGTTAGAGGTCTGAAACTTATTATTCTTCTAACATATCATAAGTTTTTGTTTGATTAACCATTCGCCTTTATGAATCAAGTATCAAATCTCAACTCAATCTCAAATCATTTGTAGGAACTTGAATGATTTCATATTTCAATATAATATAGCCCATTAAAGCATCTAATAATTGGTAAAAGAATGATGATTTTAAGTGATACCGTTCTCGAAATATTGAGGTTCAAAGTTTTAAGGCCAATGGCCAAAATCTCAAGAACTGCCGATAAGTTGAAAAAAGTGTTCGATCTTTGATGTTCAACAACTACTTTTATCGATGAAAAATAAGTTTCAGACCTCTAACTCTTATGGTTCACCCGAAGCGCAAGGTTTAACCTAAAATCGAAATAGTCTGTTGTACAGAAAAAGAAAATTTGATTTCTCAAAATAAGTGCATTTTCTGGTTGCCAATCAAAAGCAACACCAGAAAACTATGTCTGATGCAAAAATCTGGTTCAATAACTGTACAAAAAGCGATCGAATTTTCAACTTTGGACTCGATTTTCTGTAAAACTGTCGATCGGAGAAATTGTTTAATAGCACTAATAAACTCAGTTTTTATGCCTCTACAAATGCTGCAAGTCGCAATTCTTAACTCGAAAGGAAAAGTTTTTGCGTTAAATCCTCTCTTTACTACCATTATAATTATAATTACAAGAATGAATCAATGATGACCATCGTTATTACAACAATTTCTTTTATCCTTCATGTGTTTAACATAAAAACAAACATATTTGAAATAGGTAATGATTCTGCTTTTTCATCGATAATTTTGGTCAGTATTTGAATTCATATAGATCGATGAGCGAATAACGGATAGATCTTTGAGTTTATAAACATCTATCATTGTGAAAAATAATTTCCGAGACAGATATCAGGCTAAAAATGAAATAAAGGCCAGCAAGTAGCTTGATTGGTGGCAGACAAAGGCTAATACTTGTAGACTTCATAAGAAAATTTTTATTTCAAAATTAGTTGACTTGAAGTATAAAAATCAATTAAAAATAATCAAGTTTACATTTTTCATAAGATTTTTGAAAAGCAAGATTGAGCAAAAGCAACAAAACATGATTATTTATTTTTTAGCTAAAATGATGGGAGTTTTTCGTTAGCTTTGAACGTTACACTATCAATTGGTTTAATTGTTTCATCTGGAACATGATCCCGAATTTGTTCATTAGAAAAATATCTTATCAAAAAGTCTATCTTTCATGGAAAAATTATTTTTTATTAAGTCGAAACTCTGAATCAAAATTTTATATTTGTTAATTACGGGTTTCTTTGATTTACTGCTTGACTGCTATAAATTAGATGATTAACGAATATGCAGACAGGGCATGATAAGTTTATTTTGATTTTATTAAAAAATCTGTTTCACATCAATTGAACATTTGTCATTAAAAGAAAGACAACCTCGATTTCGAACCATTTATAAATCGGTTTTTTCGTTCCAATATGAATACTGTACATTTTGTACAGTATTAAGATCATTGTATTTAATGAATTCAGCAAGCAAATTCGTTTCAGATTATTGAAATCTTAAACAGAATATTTCTCACGAAAGGCATTCAGACTGTTGATTGCGAAAATAAAATTCACGAAATCAGTCTTAATCGTCCCTGTCGCTTGTTTTTTCAAACTAAAAAATTAAAATATTGGACTCATGTTGACCATGAATGATCAATTTTATTGAAAAATTTCAGCATTTCATATCAATTTAACATTTGTCATTAAAAGAAAGACGGGATGAGGAGAAACGGGAAATTATTAGAATTATCATTCATCAATCGAAACATACTTTAGAAAGATAATAAAATCATCCAACAATTGATTTTATGAATCAGTTGAGAGTATAACGAATTCAATAAAATATATGTCACAGTTAATTTACAATCTTAACTTATTGGCTGTTAAAATTTTGTTCAACTGATTTAACTCCAAAATGTTTCCATTATGTCATGTCACCAACGATATTGCACAAGTTAATTGATATAAATTTGTCATGTGTGATGTCACTATGATTCAAAAAATAATTAAGAAATAATTTATGGCCTCTAATGATTAAGATAACATTTAAAAAATTGTGTGTAAGCTTTCAAATTATGTTATTCTAGCTTAGTATTGAAAACGATTTATCTCTCGGTGATTATGAATTTGTTCAATATTAGCTTAGGACGGAAATTCTCGGCTCCCTTGACGAGAAACTGAGCTATTGTATTTGCTTTTATCTTTGAAATCCTTTTTGGCAACTTCACGAATAGAAGATATTGTTTTATTGAACCAGAAATTTTTTGCTTGTTGAACTTCCGTTTGGGCAGAAGCCAATTGATGGATGAGTTCTTGATTTTGACATTTGGTTTCAACCAGAGCTAACTTTGTTTGTGCCAATTCCAATTCCAATTCTCTCACCTTAGACTCCATAGAGGTGGTATCCTGTCCTGAAGGTGTCGGTAAAGGTGCCAATGGGTGAGTAAACTCCTCTGCTGTTCCTTTGTTTATTTCTGTACTATCTGCTTCTTGGTCTTTCTCACCTGAAAGACATTTATTAATAATTTTACAGCATTTTTCACAATCTTTGCAAGCTACTTGTAGGCTATTGAGCTTCTCCGTAAACGTATTTTGTTCTTGTTCTAATCTTTCACTTAGTTTAGAACATATCTCTTTGTACTGCTCGATAATTTTGGCATCTCGCTTGATATCAATATCAGTTTTGGCTGTTGCTTTTCTGAAAACTTCTTTAACTTGCATGATCTCATCTTCTAATCTTTTCTTCTCGTCTACGATATCGATTAATAACTGTTTAGTTACGACGAGTTCTTTTTGTAAGCAATCGGCTTTGTCTTCGGCTATTTCTAGTTGCTTGCCCAATTGTAATTTACTGTTAACCAAATCATGCGATAGATCGTCATTTTCTTGTTCCAATCTCAGGTTACTTTCTAATAGTTTTTTGTTCTCCTGTTTCAATCTTTCTACCGGATCCATCCTATCAGCTCTTGTTGCGTGATACTCTTTTTCATATTTAGCCAACTTTTTGATTTTAACATCAACAGCTGTTTGTAAAAGAATGCGAGCGTTTTCTTCAACTCTATATCTTTTAGGTAAATGTACACGAAAGTGTTTTAGAACTCCTTCAAAATCGAGTAAAAGAAGTTCTTTGCGAGACAAAATGAGAAGAGCTATGGCTACCTGGAAGATTGTTTCAATTCCTTGAAGTAAAAACAAGTCTAGTATGTAAAAAACAACATGAAGAGGAAATTTAGCACTGAAAAGTGTTAAAAACCATTGGGAGGCGTACATGTGAGCTTCAATACCAGATGCAACGAAATGTTGATGTAAATCAGGTATCAAATCTTCCATTATTCTCTCTAGTTGATAAAATTGAAGCTGTAACTCCTCAAAACCGGAACGGAATAGATTTCGCACACGATACTGATGCATTATTCTGACCAAAAGACAGAATGCTTGTTCTTCTGGCATATGAAGAAGCAAAGCTGCCGTTATGAAGGTTAATCCTTGACAATAACCAATCTCTTGATCATAAATAGAATATGCTTTACACAACCGATAAAGTGAATCTTGACCAGATGAACCTGATTCCTTGAAATACTCATTGGCGGGGAATGTTCTGTTAGTATCTTTACGGATAAAAAGTTCAAATGGAGTTTCCTTTGTGATTAAAACTCTATACTCTTCCATAAGAGCTAAGTCATCTTGACAACAAGCTAATAATTGCCACACTTCACCTCTTAAGGCTTCTGGTACACCTTTTTTAACCAATTCTGCTAGGCCTTTTGGTCGTTGATTAAGATCTTTTCTCCATTTGGCAAGAACATCGGCCCATCCTTGCAGTTCAACTTCACTACATTCTTTTGATACCTCACCTGAGCCACTTAAAAGAGGTTCATCATTGTCCGAGTCTTCTTCCTCTGGAGCTGCAACCAAACTCGGTGGATCAGCTTTTGATTTGTCAAAAGCTGAAGGAAAATTCAAATTAACCAAGTGATTCATGGTTATCCATTTAAATGAGCAAACATAAAGGAAAGATAGATTTGTACATAAAAACTCCTCTATTAAAATTGACAACAAACATATGAAACCGAATAACAAACGGTTGAGGTTAGAGCTGAGACGGTTACCACTAACCGATGATTTGGTTATTGGGGGAGGAGAAGTAACCGGTTAATGGTTATACTAACCGGTTACTTGTGTTTATAGAACGATTAACCGGTTAGTTGTAACCGTCTCAGCTTAGAAAGAGAAAAAGAAAGAGAGCTTAAAATCGAAGTTTGTTTACGATAATAGTTAGTTGATCTGTCACTAGAGGCGCTTATCTCACACGAAATTTGATCTTCGCTTGGGCGAAGTTATCCTAATTATCATTAGATGGCGCTGCCCTGCTTCAGTAACTCATGATTACTTGGTTAGTATAACCATGGGGGGGAAATTGAGCGGTTACTGGTTATACCAACCATTCCAAGCCTTAACCAACTCAGCTCTAGTTGAGGTTATATGTACACAAAGATACTATCCGATATCTGTATCTGATACCACCAATGATAACTAAATTTTTCGTTTACTGAACAGAAATGCCTTAATCTGAAGTTAACTTAAGAATTTTCGAGCATTTTAATGATATTCCTGAATTAAAAAAAGAATTTAAATAATAATTTAATAATGGTTTAAACTGATCTCAAATCAGCCTAACAGATACCTGTTTCAAATGTTGCGGTAAAAAATTTGATGAGCGATCGTCTTTATTTCTAGAAACAAAAAAATAATCCGACCTAGACTCGAACCCCTTACATAAGCTTACCTCTGATCTACCTCATTAACCAACAAGCTAGAAATTAATTTTAAAATTATGGGTAAATTTGTGGAATCAATTGTTCAAACAAACATTGATTAATGCGTTAAACACAAAAAAGCATGACTCTGGCGTTAAGATACGTTATGTTCTCATTCTTTGAGTGAGATTTTATAAAAATTAATCAAAAAATTAACTTTAAATCCATTATTTAACTATTATTTGAATCCTTTCCATTCAACATCATTATGTGTACGGTTAACTTCAGAGTTAAAGGTACACAGATTTGTGTACATATAACCTGTTCCCAAACAAGTTTTTGTGCAGGGAATGAATATTAATTGCATTTTGTTTGCTAAAACAAAACAATGCATTGGCGAATATGTACGGATACTTTTGCAGTTACTTTTGCTATGATTCGGTCTTAAAGATTATATGAATAAATTGCTTTTAATATTTATTGATAGTAAACTTTAATAGAATAGGCTAGGCTAAAAAAATCATATTAGTTTGTTGAGGTTCGACTAAGTCTGTAAATGTGAGTTAATGTTTCACGTAACACAGTTTATTCGAATTGTGATACGAAGTGAGCGAAAAATATTGTACAAACAGACAATTTAATGACTTTTTCACCTTATACAAATAATTATTACAAATGTTACTGTTAGCATATAAATGAGATTCAAAATGAAAATGGATTTTGTTATGGTGAGATTTTCAAAATTTAGAGCAACAATTGATAAATCAGTAATTTGATCAACATGAAAAGAAGATAGAACTATCAAAACAATAATTACATTTTTAAGAATAGTAAATAGTTTTCTTAGTGTATTTAGATGTAATAATGGTCAAATCTTCAAATTAATAAATTGCAATTGAGCAATAATAACCAAACCAAACTTTCAAATTTCAGAGATAAAATAAAGATAAAAATATTCATTCTAAATACTAACATGAATCAGATGAAATAAAATACAAGTTCATCAGAATGAAGTTTACTTTTTAAGGAACTAATCTCAGAAAAACATTGATAAAGCAAACTGTATTCTGTATTGTTAATAATTCCATAAAGATTTGAACTTCATCTTAATTATTTTACCGGAGAATGTATTATGATTCAGAACGATTTGACACTATAATATATATGTAGCGAATAATCATGATTCCAGATAATGCGGCAACTAAACCAGCAGGCATGAATTTATAGCTTTTCAAGAATCTCCAGCCCATCAATCCAAACAGAATTACACAAGTAACTGTAAATAAAGAATGAAAAATTGTAGTCATTATCATTAGTGATCAAAATTATAGTTTGGTTGATTTTTAAGAAAATGAAAAGAATAAACCATTTTGAATCTTGTAAATGAACAAACGATTATTAACATGACTTGAATCAATTTTCACGAAAAACAAGAGTAAATTCCATGAATTTATCAATTTTTTAAATTCTTACCGAGAAGTGGGTAAACATTAGTTGCGTCACGAGAAGAAAAGTAGGAGCCGATAAGGATGAGTATTCCGAACACAAGTCCAGCAACAAGGGAAGGTATTGATCCGGCTTTCAAATATCCAACTAAGCCACCACAAATCACAATTAAACCGAGTAATACAGAAAGAACGTCAAATGGTACTTTTAAACCAAACAAGCGATTTATTTTATTATTGGCAACAGATGTGTCAGCCACTGAATCGTTTTGATGAGTATCGTCATTTACCTCATCAGCCATCGTAATGGTGAAGATGATACTTAATAATAATATTATAAGGTTTGTTGATTTTAAAAACATTTAGGAATTGACAATTTAAAACTTTGGGGGAATAAAATTGCAAAGAAATATAGTCATAAAACGAATTAGACAGATTGAATGATCATGATAAGTTGATAGAGGAAGATTTCAAGTTTTACTCAACAATGAACAAAACATAGACAAAGAAACTCAAAATGAAGAATGAATTCAGAGCGGCACATTTAAATGGTGATTATGATCAGAGAAGATCTTAAACATTTTATTACGATTTAATGATTTAATGATTCAAACTGCGGAAATATAAGGAAGATTAATTGTTTAAAGATTCGTAATACCATTGATTTATCAAATTATATTTCGAGAAATGGTTTATTTATAAAAAATCTGAAAGTCATATTTGGTTTTCAAAATAGGAAAGAAAGGCAAAATTGAGGAATATTCCCGAATTTCTAGAGCATGTTATCGAAAACAATTCATTTAAATTGAAAAATACAAAAATTGCAACAAATAAACACTAATTATCACAATAAAGTTCACAATGCTACTTAGAATGCTTGAAAAGCGCGGGTAAATAATATGCAACAAAAAACAAGCAGAGGCATGTGAGTAGAGCTGAGACGGTTACCACTAACCGATGATTTGGTTATTGGGGGAGGAGAAGTAACCGGTTAATGGTTATACTAACCGGTTACTTGTGTTTATAGAACGATTAACCGGTTAGTTGTAACCGTCTCAGCTTAGAAAGAGAAAAAGAAAGAGAGCTTAAAATCGAAGTTTGTTTACGATAATAGTTAGTTGATCTGTCACTAGAGGCGCTTATCTCACACGAAATTTGATCTTCGCTTGGGCGAAGTTATCCTAATTATCATTAGATGGCGCTGCCCTGCTTCAGTAACTCATGATTACTTGGTTAGTATAACCATGGGGGGGAAATTGAGCGGTTACTGGTTATACCAACCATTCCAAGCCTTAACCAACTCAGCTCTACATGTGAGCTCAACTGTTTAATAGTGATGTTCGATACGACTAAATTGATGTTATCGATAAATATCGGAAGATTGAGTTTTTTATCGACTAATATCGACTAATAATCGTTAAATAAAAATAGTCATTCTTTATCGAATATATTCCAAAAAATCTTTAATTAACGAAACATGATAGGAAGAGATTCAAGAAAACAAAGGCCGTTTATCATAAAAATCCCACACTTTTGAACGCTTTGGCATGATTAAAATAGACTACGAAATTTAAAGTAAAAAAGCACGTAAAATGAAAAAACAAGCATGTAGAAAACAAACGATATCTTTTGACTAATATCGAGTCTTGTATGAGTGACTAACATATCTTTTTTTATCGACTAATATCGATACAATCGATAAAAATGAACATCACTACTGTTTAATAGGATTGATCTCTATTAATTGATTTGTGGGTCAAATTTTAATTTGACTGTATTTGTTTCAAATTATCTTGTCTTAAAAGTTTCGTCATGTCTTTTTGGGAACTCCTCAACGCATCATATTATTATTTATACATATTTTTGGAACCTAAATCCTAAATCAACAACATACGCCTTCCATTTTGCTGCTTATTGGTTTGTATTGTTTTTGTTATTGGTCCTTATGATTGATTTCCGATTAAAAATTTTTATTAATTTCTTCTCAATCTTACACAGCTAAACTGTCTATTTCGTTGGACTTTCCGCTACGCATCAATTTCATGAAAGCTTTTGGATTTATCATCATACATCTCATCATTATCAACAACTTGAAATACAGCTAAAACCAAATCTATTAAGAAATGTGTAAATTTATGAACTTGTTCAAATCTATCTGGTCAACTTGATCAATTATATTATTATTTCGCATCCCCAGCATGATTAAACCAATGTTGAGGCTATTAAGGAGAAAAAGTGTCCTCTTTTTTATACTTTTATCATCATTTACTTATTCTATGGTCATGCTTTTGCGGAAACCTGTTAATCGAATACACTTTGATGAAGACTCAGACGATGCGTTGGTGGATATTGACAGAGTCAAGTCACGCTTAATATCTTTTCGGAGAAATATGTATAAAGTTGAAATCAATGACGGATCGGGGACGCAATTGGCTCCTAATATTAATTTTATAAATGAAATAGACATTCACAGGGGTGAGTATTTTGACTTTATGTCACATTGTATTTAATTATTTATTTAATCAGATTTTTTATATCACTCAATTTTTTAGACGAATCTCAAATGACTGAATCAACCAATATTAATGTTAAGAAAACTGAAACGTGTCGTAATTCAGTGCAAGGTAAAGTTTTCATT
Source organism: Tetranychus piercei (assembly GCA_036759885.1). Classification (NCBI taxonomy): domain Eukaryota; kingdom Metazoa; phylum Arthropoda; class Arachnida; order Trombidiformes; family Tetranychidae; genus Tetranychus; species Tetranychus piercei. Next base: position 20,534,174 of record CM071879.1, on the reverse strand, counting down.
GCCGATGATAAAGGGTATATTTGTTCTCGGCATGATTTAACATCTGGTGGATGCTGTCCAACATCAAATCCAACAACGAAACGTTATTCTTGTGAAACCTGCAATTCCAGTGGTTGCTGTGCAATTTTTGAATACTGCATTTCTTGCTGTATGGAACCGGATAAGAAACCTCTTCTTCAAAAGATAATTGCGAACGGTGGAAGCCCAAGTGTTGGAGTTCTTTTTGCTTCCATTACTGATCACTTTGAATTTTGCCTTACCAAATGCAGGACCTCATCGCAATCTGTTCAACATGAAAATTCTTATCGAGATCCAAGAGCAAAACATTGCTATGGAGAAGGCAAATCATTAGCAAATTCGAAGAAAGAAGAGAATGTGGATGAAAACGTTGTAGTGGAATGATCTTGATAGTAAATTATAGAAGAGACTGAAATGAAAAATTTATTCTTTAAAATTAATTATACACAATATTATATTATCGTATCGATGGACCTGTTAAACTCATAATCTTCATAAAGCGCTTCATATGTGTATTAATTTTTAAAAATCTGAAAATTTTCTATGAATATGGATAATTAACAGATGGAATATCAACTTATACGATTATACATTGGTATAAATTATAAATAACATGTATTGTAAATATTTTTTAATTATTACAGATAAATTTAACGATCTTGACTAAGTTATAAAATTTTAAGTTAGTTCTACTTCTATTACTTTTCCATCAAATTTTTGATCCAAATTGTCGGGTTCACTTGAAATTATAGATTATCTAAAGATGTGAAGATTATCTTTGGTCAATTCCATAGTCCCAGGAAAAATTTTTCAACATAAAATGGAGTTGATATTTTGTGACGATTGTGAACGCGTGAAGTGAAAAATCATTTGATTTTGTAGGAAAGAGTGATTTAATGGCTTTGATAGTATTGTTTCAATAACATTTCCCCACCATGTTGAGATTTTGGAATCTGAAAGGGATCGTTCTACGAATTGATAAATTTTCACGAAAATTTTTGACGTATCTATAATACTTTTATGTTTCGTGCAATTAGCAAATATTAACATAAAAATAAACAAAACTCGATCATTAATCATAAGTAAATCTCTTAACTTTTAACAAAAAAAAGCTTGATTACTAAAATAACTTACTCCAATACTTTAAGAGAAATATTTTTTCCATAAAGCGTACTTTTATCGTTAATTTTTATTGAATTTAATCATAAATTAAATTTAAATAATTTTACATGTACTGGTACTGATATTGATGTTTGAATCTTGGATCTGATATTTGTTTTGGATACATGTTTCACCAAGATTTGTTTGTTATTCTGAAGGACATTGTCTAGTTAATTCAAATCAATTAAAATGTCTGGAGCTTTAAAGGTAAGTCAATTAATTAATTTAAATCGCATAGATATTAAGCATTTTTTATTATCTTTCAACAGACAACAACAAAGTTAGCTGGATTAGCTTTGGCCGATAAGCCTCGTGAGGTAAGTCTTATTGTTCTGTCTGATAGTAATATAGCCTAATTTTTTAGTTAACTATCAATAATGATTTCGGATTTTGAGATTCGTTTGAGTTTTTGAAATTAATCCAAAATTTAAAATCTGTTTTGCTTTTAGGCTTTGTCGTTGATTTACAGAAGAACTTTGAATGTTTTACAATCAATGCCAAAGGAATCCAACTATAGAAGGCACACAGAAAAGTTGCTAACTGAAAGATTAGCATATTTGGAAGAGGATTCTGATATGGCTAGAATGGAACGAAAATACAAATATCAAGTTGAAGAACTAATTTGGCATGCAGAGGACGAGTTGAAGTGTGCTAGAGCGATGGCAAAATACAAGGTTTGGGAACCTTTAGTCAAAGCAGTACCAGAAAATCAATGGAAATGGCCGGTTGCATAAAAAATAGCCTTTTGTTAATAAAGGGTGTATTGTTTAAAAGTGAAATTTTGGAAGAAAATAATTGATATTTTCTTACCTGATTATGATGATTATGATGATAAACATGAATTTAATTTTAAGATAAGACGGAAATAATGCATTCTGATTTGTTTGTTTGTTTTTTTCGTCATTAACCATTTTCATCTTAATCCTATCTTAAAATTATTTTCATCTTTATCATCAGAATCAGGTGAGAAAATGTCAATCTTTTGCTCACAACATTTCACTTTCAAGCAATACACCCTTTAGATAAACATAGTTTGTTTAACTCTTAGAGTTGATATCTAAAATAAATTAGGTTTTTTGATTTTCAAAAATATAATTTTTCATAAAAAGATTGATTCAAATATTTGTTGGATACTTAAAGTATGATGATGCTTATAATTTAAATGATTTCACTTTTTCTTTTCAGCGGATTTTTAACTGCCAGAAATAAAGTAATAATAATCAATTATTAACAGTAAGAAATTAGAACCAAATTCAGCACAAGGTTAAAACGAAAATTTTGAATCGACTTTTATTAGTAAGAAATGGCGCTTAAATAAAACAATTGTATTTTGATAATTAATTAGAGAATCGTAACAAGTTTTACTTCAACTGATATCAACAAAAAACTAGACATGCTTTTAGAAGTATTTTGTTACGCTCAGTATTACTGGTCCAGTAACCACTGAAGATGAACAAACGATAATAAAATCAGTTTCAATTTATTTCATTGGCCTTCAGCATGGCCTATCCTATCAGACAGACCTTTTTAAGATAAAAAGATGCAGGATTATAGTTATAATTTCTGTAAATTATAAATTAATCTTTATTCATCAACTTGGTGGATATAAAGATTTACAAAAAAGTAATTCAATCTTGCTTGATGTTTCATTTGAGCTCTTGTTGAGCAAAAGTGTCACAATCGCTATTTAACAGATTTCCATAAACCTTGATCACTAAATGGTTTTTTTGGTAGCCTTACAAAGAAACTGTCTTCATGCAGAGCACTTCGTAGTCAGAGAAGGAATGCTCATCTCCTCCAAACGGTATGTACAATCGACCATGACTAGGATGAATTTTACCAATAACATGAGATCCTTGATGGAAGGTGCGACCAATGAAGAGACTTTCTCCGTCACTAGTTTTACCTCCTTCGATAGCCCCAGTTGGAGTCATACCTTCGGAAGATGGTATCCAACAAAATTCAAGACCGTGACCACGAAGAACTTGATAGACTCGATGAGGGTGTTCCCGACCAGCATAGGCAACATAACATACACCATGTGAAGGAACAATTTTACCGGGAATACATTCACCATCCTGAAGAGCTCGACCAACGTAAAGGGTTTCACCACTTATGTCCATTCCCCCAACTACAGCTTCTCCATATGGCACGAAACCTCCTTCAGCGTCAATCCAATGTGCTTTAGGTCTTTGGTGTCCTTTATAATTTATAAAATAAACATGAGAATACAGAATTGTGATACGATGATGAAAAGAGCACTCAATTGTTGATATACTTACGATTATAATAAAATTCTGCCATGATTTAAGTTAATTTGGTAAAAAATCAGAAACAAATGTTGCAAACAGAGGAACGAATGAAAACAAAAAAAAATCAAAAGGTGGTTTTATTGTGAAAGTAAGATTGTATGACGTTCTGTGCACGAATCAAAACCAATGTAAGATTGAAGGAGAGATTTATTGAAATGATTAGATGTTGATAAAATTGATATGTTAAAATGTGAAATGATTACTACAAAACTAATCAACCATCTAGAAGTTTCACTATCAATGTTATCACAAGAATGATTTACATCAAAACAGAATAGTTTTCTATTATCTCACATTTCTTTCTGCTTGCCACTCCTTTGTTAATTTTTAAACTTTTGCGTCAAGCTTTCCTTTTGTCTATTCCAATGCATACAATATAAAGTAAATACAGCAATTTAATATTACATTAATAGCTTCTCCTAGCTCTATCTCAATTTAACCAGAATCTGATTAATCGATAAAGAAATACAAAAGCTGTGACCTTCGGTTAAGAGTTTATACTTAGTTCGTAGATGCCGATTCATTTCCATTTTTATTTATTTATTATGCCAGTTTTTGCATGAAACTCATGATGCTAAAATTTAACTCCATATCCAGATTAACCTAATTATAGACAAATAGAGGCAAAAATTGTTTGAAGTACATCTTGCCTTTTACTACTTCTGGGTGTTTTGTGTCAATTTGACACCAATCATTAGCAACCAGTATTTCTCAGTAATTTTAGGTGTAACAATCTTGTGATTAATCACAATTTTCCCAACCAATATCGGAAATGAGAGGATTTCATTTCATCGAGAAACACAAAATGAGTCAAAATTTCAAGGTAATTTTCCCTAGTGATTTATTATGATTTTCACTATCATTTATTGGAAATAATTTATTGCTTAAGCCTGTGAACAACAATTAAACAACTAATGTTAATTGGAGTGTTTTTATCAAGTTAACCAATCCTAATCAGTTTGTCTAATAGCATGAGTGAATATCTGAAACATTAGCGTCTCAAAGAAAGTTGCTCCAAAGTAAAGTCTGTTAAAATTTTTATCAGCCATTATTATCCTTCAACATGTAAAATGATTGTAGATTCACCTTTAATTAATGTACACGATGAATAAATATATAACTATATCACAATTGATATTTGATTAATAGTGATCGAATGTATTACTCACTATATATTTGGTAGACTTTGGTAATAATTGAAAGTTTGATTGTGCACAGTGTCAACAAGTTATTGGCCTTTAGTTCAATTTTCAAGTAAAATAAATGTTTGTTGCTTTATTTAATTTCAACCAGTCAACAAATAGTAAAATCAAACAGTTTAACTGATTCTGTTAACACTTAAGCTAACAATTAAGTTAATTGTTCACGGAAATGACGAAGAAAAATGTATTACATTCCGACCCATATCATAAAGTGGATAAGTCAACCCGTAATTTGACTATTACAGTTTTTTATTGAGTCCGTGAAAAAAGTCATCCCAATTAGAAGATTATCGACATTTTCATCAGAGCTAATTAATTGTAAAATTTAGCGTTCCAATAGTTTAGGTCTGAAATATTAGCCTGAATTGCGGCAATTTTAATTGAATAGCATACCGGTTGGTTATGAAGCATTTGTCTCATTTGTATGTCACTATGATCAACTTGACTGATTGTCCGATCCGGTCAGAGTAATTTCAATGGTAATGATTAACTCATTATTATGAGCCTTTTGTAAGTTCCACTTATAATGAGACAATTCTGAATATTAATTATCAACAAAAATGATAACCTTTCTGATTGCTTTTAATTTTACTTTGATTCTCAAGTTCTCGGCTGGCTTTTTGTTAATGAGGTTAATTACTGTGATCGAAGAAAGTAGCAATCAGAGATTGTTTAGAGAATAAAAATTGTTTTTTGTGTTCAGCTAATGTTTAATAATTTAAGTGTCACCAAAATGTGGTTTAGCACCAATTTGGATGGATCAATGAGTTTCAACCAGCCCACTTTGCTGCTACATGAACAGTAATAGGGTAAAGTTAAGTTGACTCAAAATAATAAACCATAAGTGATAACTGTTTACATGTTGGAGTGTTAAGTATTTTATCTTGTAACTTATTCGTGTTTCGACTATTTTAATTTACCAACGGCAATTTAATTCTAGGAATGACCGTTTTCCCGATTATTCAATTTCTCAGTGTACTTCTTAATTTAACAAACGGATTAAATGAAACCAACGGTATAACTCAGTTACAAGGATCATCCTCGTTATCAGCTGATTTAGCACAAAGTGAAATACAACCTTTCCCTCTTGGTCATCCCTCACCTGTTGTCGATGGAGTAGCTCCTCAACAATCGAAACGTTCCAATGTTTTCCCTTATTTAATGAGTCGTCCTGTTTTCACTGAAACCCTGAAATCATCTTCTCAGCAAGCTTCAGGCAAATCTGCGAAAGCTAAACAACTATCGTCTGGATGGAAGCAAGATGATGACTCTAAATGGTTTAAACATGGAGCAGAAGATGAATCAGATAAAGAACAAAGTACCAAAGGTCAAAGTTCTTACCAGAATGGCTCACATAAGTGAGTATCTAATCACTGATCAGCAATATAATAATTATAGTTCATTATTGCTCTTTTATTTTATTGCTTGATATCAACTTGTTGAAAGCTTTGAGGTTTACTTTGTAACACTCATATCATTAATTGAATCCCTTTTTCGTCCATGAAAGTTTCTCTCTGATCTAGATTTCAATGTCTCAGTGTTTTTATTCAGTTATGTTTTCATGTACCGAGTTAGTCGAAACAATTGTTATTATTTTAAATGAATAACAGTATTGACAGCCATTCAGAATGTTTTTTAACGTGATCCATTGACGCAACTTATCTTGAATATTGTTTAGCTTGCTCAAATTTTTTTATTAGGCTTATTAATTCAAGCAATGAGTTACCTTTCAGTTTTTCAACTATCAATCAAGTATTCTTAATTTAACTCGTCAAGTTGATCAGCTTTACTATGACAGATTGAAATAATTTTTCAAGTTCGCTCTTCCTGTCGGTTTAATTGCCAATCCATGGATGCAAAGTAATATATGATAATTTTATGGATTATTGATTGGCAAGAGGGTATCAAGAGTTATCCAAAGCTTTCATAGTTTATATGAAACTTGATATCTCAAACCTAAGGTACTCAATTTTCAAACTCACAAATATCTTTCTTTTTATCGTCATTTACCAGGAAATCATTAGGTCATGATAACCGAGATTTCAAGGAGAAGTGGAAAAAAGGATCTGAATCTGGTGAACATGAAAATGAAAAGCTGGTTGAGGAGTATAATAAAAACAAGGGACGAATGTTCGAAAAGAAATGGTCATGGGAGAGGGAGCGTGGCTCAGGCCATGGCTGGGAAAATGCTGGCCATAATGATCAGAGTCATTCAAAAGGTTTATTTAATCAAGAATACAATTCTGAATTAAAGTCTAATCAAGGGAAAGAAGCTCATTCTGGAGGAAAGAAAAAATCACATGCAGAAACAGATTCATGGGCTGGTAAACATATTGATAAAGGATTACGAAGTGAAGATAAAGATAGCAAGCAAAAGGATGTCAATAGTATGAAACAGTGGGATGATCAATACCATAGCAAATATGGTTACCTCTAAATGATCAATTTGCCTCATTCTCAGCCTTTCTAGGAAATTCACACAGTTAATCTGCAATACAACTAATCTAGCTAATTCTAGAGTTAATATGTTCGGATTAATCAACCTGATTTCATAACAAAGAGCACTCATAATGAGTATATTTTTTCATGCCATGATACATTTCAATACAATACAAAAGATTTTTGATTTGGTATGGTATTGTTTTTGTTATTTTTATTAGAAACTATTGTCATTAAATTATTATAATATACTTTCAATTCAAATTAAACCACGAATCTGTGAATTTATTACTTATAGTAAGATGGGTAAAATCTGATCATCGAAAAGAAATATTCGCAAAAACTTTTCCTTTCGAGTTAAGGATTGCGACTTGCAGCATTTGTAGAGACATAAAAACTGAGTTTATTAGTGCTATTAAACAATTTCTCCGATCGACAGTTTTACAGAAAATCGAGTCCAAAGTTGAAAATTCGATCGCTTTTTGTACAGTTATTGAACCAGATTTTTGCATTAGACTTAGTTTTCTGGTGTTGCTTTTGAATGGCAACCAGAAAATGCACTTATTTTGAGAAATCAAATTTTCTTTTTCTGTACAACAGACTATTTCGATTTTAGGTTAAACCTTGCGCTTCGGGTGAACCATAAGAGTTAGAGGTCTGAAACTTATTTTTCATCGATAAAAGTAGTTGTTGAACATCAAAGATCGAACACTTTTTTCAACTTATCGGCAGTTCTTGAGATTTTGGCCATTGGCCTTAAAACTTTGAACCTCAATATTTCGAGAACGGTATCACTTAAAATCATCATTCTTTTACCAATTATTAGATGCTTCCATCGGCTATAACCTGAATAAACTGAATACTGAAGAAAATCAAGCTGTCTTTTCAAATAATGATTATTCTTCTAACATATCATAAGTTTTTGTTTGATTAACCATTCGCCTTTATGAATCAAGTATCAAATCTCAACTCAATCTCAAATCATTTGTAGGAACTTGAATGATTTCATATTTCAATATAATATAGCCCATTAAAGCATCTAATAATTGGTAAAAGAATGATGATTTTAAGTTATACCGTTCTCGAAATATTGAGGTTCAAAGTTTTAAGGCCAATGGCCAAAATCTCAAGAACTGCCGATAAGTTGAAAAAAGTGTTCGATCTTTGATGTTCAACAACTACTTTTATCGATGAAAAATAAGTTTCAGACCTCTAACTCTTATGGTTCACCCGAAGCGCAAGGTTTAACCTAAAATCGAAATAGTCTGTTGTACAGAAAAAGAAAATTTGATTTCTCAAAATAAGTGCATTTTCTGGTTGCCATTCAAAAGCAACACCAGAAAACTAAGTCTAATGCAAAAATCTGGTTCAATAACTGTACAAAAAGCGATCGAATTTTCAACTTTGGACTCGATTTTCTGTAAAACTGTCGATCGGAGAAATTGTTTAATAGCACTAATAAACTCAGTTTTTATGCCTCTACAAATGCTGCAAGTCGCAATTCTTAACTCGAAAGGAAAAGTTTTTGCGTTAAATCCTCTCTTTACTACCATTATAATTATAATTACAAGAATGAATCAATGATGACCATCGTTATTACAACAATTTCTTTTATCTTGCATGCTGAAAATCCAACATTTTGGCTATCCTCTTTTCAACACTAACTTTTATAATGATTTAACTCCGCTATTGCCCGACATAAGTTAACGTTAGAAACTTTGAGACAGATTGGAATCAATTTTAAAATACATTGGTTCTCTTATCTATGGAACCTGAGTTAAATTTAAACTTTGAAATCGTTTATTAGCCTTAAAACTTTGAATCTCAATATTTCGAGAACGGTATCATCTACAATATAAATACAAGATAAAAGAAATTGTTGTAATAACGATGGTCATCATTGATTCATTCTTGTAATTATAATTATAATGGTAGTAAAGAGAGGATTTAACGCAAAAACTTTTCCTTTCGAGTTAAGAATTGCGACTTGCAGCATTTGTAGAGGCATAAAAACTGAGTTTATTAGTGCTATTAAACAATTTCTCCGATCGACAGTTTTACAGAAAATCGAGTCCAAAGTTGAAAATTCGATCGCTTTTTGTACAGTTATTGAACCAGATTTTTGCATTAGACTTAGTTTTCTGGTGTTGCTTTTGAATGGCAACCAGAAAATGCACTTATTTTGAGAAATCAAATTTTCTTTTTCTGTACAACAGACTATTTCGATTTTAGGTTAAACCTTGCGCTTCGGGTGAACCATAAGAGTTAGAGGTCTGAAACTTATTTTTCATCGATAAAAGTAGTTGTTGAACATCAAAGATCGAACACTTTTTTCAACTTATCGGCAGTTCTTGAGATTTTGGCCATTGGCCTTAAAACTTTGAACCTCAATATTTCGAGAACGGTATAACTTAAAATCATCATTCTTTTACCAATTATTAGATGCTTTAATGGGCTATATTATATTGAAATATGAAATCATTCAAGTTCCTACAAATGATTTGAGATTGAGTTGAGATTTGATACTTGATTCATAAAGGCGAATGGTTAATCAAACAAAAACTTATGATATGTTAGAAGAATAATCATTATTTGAAAAGACAGCTTGATTTTCTTCAGTATTCAGTTTATTCAGGTTATAGCCGATGGAAGCATCTAATAATTGGTAAAAGAATGATGATTTTAAGTGATACCGTTCTCGAAATATTGAGGTTCAAAGTTTTAAGGCCAATGGCCAAAATCTCAAGAACTGCCGATAAGTTGAAAAAAGTGTTCGATCTTTGATGTTCAACAACTACTTTTATCGATGAAAAATAAGTTTCAGACCTCTAACTCTTATGGTTCACCCGAAGCGCAAGGTTTAACCTAAAATCGAAATAGTCTGTTGTACAGAAAAAGAAAATTTGATTTCTCAAAATAAGTGCATTTTCTGGTTGCCATTCAAAAGCAACACCAGAAAACTAAGTCTGATGCAAAAATCTGGTTCAATAACTGTACAAAAAGCGATCGAATTTTCAACTTTGGACTCGATTTTCTGTAAAACTGTCGATCGGAGAAATTGTTTAATAGCACTAATAAACTCAGTTTTTATGTCTCTACAAATGCTGCAAGTCGCAATCCTTAACTCGAAAGGAAAAGTTTTTGCGAATATTTCTTTGTCAAAATGTTTTAAATTTTATCGTTGTATTAATTTAATAATAATATCTAAGAAAAGTATGCTTTTAAGCTGCATTAGCGACCAGCAAATATATTAAAAAACAGCGTGTTTTATACAGTAATATGTACGTTTAAATATTAAATGTACAAAATTAAAGGTCAATTTTATTCTCATAATAGGTTCTTCGCTTGCTTAATATTAACTTGCACTTTTAAATAATGGATTAACGAAACACTTGGTCTCAAAATCAGTGTTGACAACCAATTGTTTAACTGCTGCTCGCAAATCAAATCCTCAACTCACTCTTCATTGTTTTTAAACATACATTTAATCGTTTCTATCATGCAATGAGTTATGCGACGATTTTTGAAAAACGTCCAACGTTGATCAAATACTTAAGTTCGTATTTTTGTTTCTATTTAAGCAGATATCAATTTCAATCCAAATCGATCGAGTACCGAGCCTTTTACCGTGTTCAATCTATCAGGTCTAAAAGAAAGTCATTGAGCATTTGTCTAATTCATATTTTTATTGCAGATCTGTAGCGTTTTAGTCTTATAACTAAAATCTGATATCTAAAATAACTATAACCAACAGATCTGATTAAAATAACGTAAATTTAATAACTAACATCTGTAAATTATCAATTATTTGTTATTAAAGCGATCTTGAACCTATCGATAATTCGTTTTAACCTTTTGCTGAAAATTGATACGAATTCCGCTGTTCAGCGTGTTCTGTGTCTAAATAATACAGCAATACATTATTAATTATTAATATATTATTATTATTAATATAATGATAGCGAAATTGCGTTTTTCAAGAAATTTTAAAAATAATGTAACAAATATTATTCACAATGTTCAATACAACATGTGATATGTTTCGGATACAAAAATATTAAAAATATTTTATCCAATTTTTAAAAAACATTAGATTACTTTTTCCGAGTAAAAAATTTCATCATGGCTTGAGTGAAATCCGGAGAAAGCCAAGTTTCCGCGAGTTTCATGCTTTCAATTTTGTTGATCTTTTTCATAATTTGTTTTTCTTCTTCAGTTCGAATTAAAGGTTTGCCCATACGCCATGTGATAGTCGAGCCGAAACTGAGTAGTCCTTTATTACCATACAAAAGGTCATCAAGATAATTATCAAGTTGGTCATGCGGGATGACTTTTGAAACCAAACCACATTGAAGAGCTTCTTGAGCTGTCAATGATTGATTAAAAAGCAGCATTGCGTTAGCTTTTGCTGTTCCCATGATTCGAGGAAAGGTGTATGTTGAACATCCTTCGGGAGTTTGTGACGTTGACAAGAAAGGCGTTTGGAATGTCGCCTTATCAGAGCAGATAACATTATCGCAAAGAGCAAGAGTAGTGACCATAATTCCGAAAGCAGGGCCATTCACAACTGCTAGCAATGGTTTAGGGAAGTCTATGAAAGCATTGACAAAGTCTTCTAACAAACCTGCCGAATCTTTGGCGAGTTTGGCAATATCATCAGTAGGTTTAATTTGGAAATTTGCTATAGTAAAAAACAAAAAATGGTTAGAAAATAAACATGGTTATTAAATGAAATGAAGAATAAATTTTATCAATTTATATTATTGCGATAGATAATCATCAAAATTTAGAAAAGAAAAGACTAGCCACCACTTACGCGCACTATGACTAGTTGAAGTACGAAATGAATGAATGATACTTGAACCAAGACCTTTAACTTGAGCGTGAAAATAGGGATGAAATTTTTAATCAATTACAATGATCTTAAAAATCCAATCATATTAGAAATAATGCACTCAGAACAAGAGCACTTGTACTGATAAATAAGTTCATATAACAACAATCACGTTGGAATTAAAAAATCATTCAGCATTTTACTTACTCAAATCATTGCCGCTTGAAAAGTAATCACCAGTACCAGTGAGGACAACCATCTTGACACTGTCATCTTTGGCAGCATCATTGAAATTTTTGGTAATCTCATGATACATTGAAGTTAATAGAGCATTCTTCTTCTCGGGTCGATTTAGTTTTAAAGTTAAAACACCCTGTTTATTCGAAATGACCATACCTTCAGGCGAGGATGTCGATGGTTTAGTTTCCTTATCATTTTGCGTCTCACTCTCAACCAAACCAATTGACTTAATCAAACTTTCAACTAACTTGGTATATTCTTCCATAGATTCTTCTTTACCTTTATTGCCTAATTTGCTCCAAGCTTCCCACTTGTACTTAGCGATTACATCAAACATACCTGGTTTATCAGCATTACATGGACCAACAGTAGCCTGTTTATACAAGGCATATAATTTCAATTTAACCTCATTACCAGGTTCAGAGCGAAGGCCAGCAACTTGGGTTACAGCCATTTTAAAGGTATCATTAACAGAGTTTGATGAAAAAAAATGTTTACAAACACTAAAATTGGAGATATTGGCATTGTTCACAGCTGATCGGTATTTACAAATAAGTCCTCTGTTAGCACGAATAACAGTATTAACAAAAGACATTTCCGTGCTCTTTAATTAAACAACAGCAAACCAAGAAGTAAATTTCAAAACAAGATTACAAAAGGTTAAAGCTGAATGATCAGAAATGGGATCGGATCTTGCAACTAGAATGTATCTACTTAAAAAAATGTATTCAGTTTTCAGAACGGATTTTTAATCAACTAATGCATCAAATTACACATAATAATGATCTGACTTAACCTGTTAACCAACTCTGCTATCAAATAGTTTTCTTGATAGTATTTATGTAAGATTTTATTATAAATTTAATTTTAAACTCACAAAATGTCAAACTGTGCAGTAATGATATTTATATCTAAAAAATTGGATATTATATCAGATCTGATATTTGTCCTGGATAGACTGAAAAATAAACGAAATAAAAGTGTCAATAAGGAGAAATGATCTCTTGAACTTTTAGGCTAATTGCATAGTAATGCAGAGAGACACATATGAAATTTGGGATCGTATGATTAAACCGACAGCAATCATCGGTTATAAGGAGAAGACACAATTTATTTGTTATTCAAGCAGGCAAAAATATATTTGTTTCATTCGCTAAATTGTTATCATCTTGAGAATTGTTTTTCTTTTTCTTCTGTTTTCTTTTTTTATCGCGTTCTCTTCGTCTTAAAATTCGGTTCGATGTTTTGCTATCATCTTTCTCGTTTTTTTCTCCTAAATTATATTTTGCTTCGATTTTTGATTCAGAGCGAACTTTAACGCAGAGTTTGTCCAGTCTTCTCAGAAAAGATGTTTCACTTTCATATGGTCCTTGTTTCAGCGTTTTTGGAATATTCTTCAAAGGCTTAGTCGCTCCAACATCATCTCCTTCGTCAATGTTGGTAACCACTTTTAATAAAGATGAGCCATTTCTTTTGGATCGTTTTGGTTTCCTATCTTGAGGATTGAATAATCGACCAATTGTTTTGGGTATATGTTGCTCAGATAATTTTTGAATTTTCTGTTTTTCTTTTATTAATTGTTTCTTTGCCTTTCTGGGATCAGTCTTTGTTTGGCCATAAGATTTAGCGGAGGGGTCGACGTTTTTCAATTTTTTGTGTTTTTTACTCTTGGTATACCTGGCAAAAACCATTTCTAAATATAACATAAATCCAGTAATAAAACACAATTATTATACAAGAAAATACATGCATTGATAAAAATTAATATTAAATTGAACTAGGAAAAGGTAATGCACAAAATATACTCACTTAAAGAAGCAAATATCGAAATTAGTAATTTTAATTATAAACTTTCCCAGTTGATGCAACTCAATGCTAAACATAAGTTCACTTTTTGAAAGATTGGTTTAAATAGTTATTTATTTAAATTAAAGGTGATACACCTATGTAACAAAATAACAATACTTATATTAAAGTCATAACGCTGATTTTAAAACGTGTTGAGACTTAAAATCAGCAAACATGTTTACAATCTGCTCTCATTTTTTTGTCGAAAGATGGCGTAAGATAGGCATTCGCCATTTAAATTCAACTCAATTTCTTTACAGGACTTAAACTCAAATGGACAGATTAATTAATTTTCTTATGAATTTTATGGTAACTTTTGGGTGATTAAGATGATTATATCTCAATAATCTAATCTACCAATTAAGATTTTAATCAACTCTTCAATCTTAAATGTGTCTAATATAATTTAATATCTTCTGGTTGTGTGTGTTCCTCATCAATTTATCTTCCTCTTTCCTTTCTTTCATTCTTTCTTTCTCCCTTACTATTTCCTCTTTTAACTGAAAGAAAGAGGCAATTTGGATGGGACCAGAAACGGAATTCATTGCACCAGCCGAGGCTCCCATATTTCGTCCATCTGAAGAAGATTTCATCAAAGGTCCTCTTGAGTACATTTCAAAAATTCGGCCACTTGCCGAAAAACATGGGATCTGCAAGATAATACCACCCCCTGTAAGTATTGTGAATCTCGTGAGACTGATAAGCCTCATTCATTTGTCCATTCATTTATTAGTCCTAACATTTACCTGAAACCTCTACCCTTCAAATCATACGAAATTAGATTTTACTTGTTTTTATCAAGTATATGCAAATTATATTTAATATTTCCTCTTTCCTTTTCATCTCAACAGTCCTTCCAACCTCCATTTGCCGTTGATGTCGAACAATTTCGATTCACCCCGAGGGTTCAGCGATTGAATGAATTGGAAGCGAAGACACGGGTTAAATTAAATTTTTTGGAACAAATAATCAAGTATTGGGATCTACAGGTAATTGGTCCTAGAACATCAACTCTCACAAAATCACGATTTCGTCTTTTTTGTAAATTTTATTGATTATCTAGCTGTTTTATCATTCTTTCCTCTTACAAGCACTCTTCGGCTAAATGAGGATGAATTTTCACCTTTTGCTTTTCATTTTGTTCGATTTCATACTCCCAATGCGTCTTTCATCTGCATGGCTTCATCTCATCTCTTCATAATTTTTTATTTCAAAAATCTTTGCTTGGATTCAAATCTCTTTGTCTCCTCATTTTACACTCATATCTCCTTCTTTGGTTCTTGTTCCATCTTTATAGAAATTTCATCTTTCCTCATTTAGCTCATTTTCACATTACTTTGATGTCCATGATTATCTAGTTCACTCCGTTCACACCAATCATTTTAATTTAGCATGTTACGATTGCCCATACCTTTTGTCTCCATTGGCTTTTCAAAACATTTTTTAACGTCCTTGTTAACCTAACATTTCTTATTCATTTTTAAATTTTCTTTTCTCTTCTTTTCAAACTTGCCCTTTAAAGGGAACCTTGTCCAGAGACAAAGTTAAGGTAGGAACCTTTAATGGCGTTGTTTATTATTGTTTTTGTTTGAGTGATTCATTAATACTTTGTTAGACAAGACAAATATTTTATTCCGTGTCAAACGAAGCTGTCCTTTTCTTTTTACCATTTACCTATATTAGATCTATTTTTTTATTTTCATTTGTACCAGTTTAGTATACTCGTATGAGTATATTAAACTATACGAGTTGGAAATCTTCCTGACCAACCAAACATTATTTCTTATGGATTACATCTTAGCTTGATCATTTGTTCCAATACTAATTTTATGTTTTTTCATATTTTCAGGGAGCTCCTTTTAAACTTCCTACTGTCGAGAAGAAAGTACTTGATCTTTATACATTGCACAAAGTCGTCGCCGAAGAAGGAGGCTTTGAGACATGTACAAGAGAAAGAAAATGGTCCAAAGTTGCTCATCGTATGAATTTCAATTGTAAGTAATCTTATACTTTTTAGATAAATAGCTTTTTTGTTCTCATTCATGATTATCTAATAATTGTTTTCCCAAAACCTTCTTTGTTTTACATTATTTGAATCTCAATCTAAATCTGATTTTTTTACTATCATTGATCAGTAAACCCACAAAACAAGGGTACAATCTCATCCTTATTGCGACAACATTATGAGCGTATATTATATCCATTTGATGTGTTCCTTAGTGGAGCCACCATTGGTGGTGATCTCAAGATTCCTGGTGTCAAGGTTGCTCATGATATCAGCCCAAGTGTAGAAATAAATGGAAAACTTTATGAACCTACACCTATACCAATCATTAAGGAATCGATCGAAAAGCCAGAAATTAAACAAGAAATTGTTAATTTTGAGTCAAGCAATGGAGATTGTTCTAAGTCATCTTTCACCTCGGACAAAGATGCTTCATCACTAGGAATTCGAGTAGAAGAATCTTGTATGACAACCTTGAAAGGACCTTCAACTTTGTCACCAACAAGTACATCAACTATAACATCTACAACTTCGGTTACAGCTAACAAGACAAATATTAAAACAGAAAAAACGGAAACAAGGCAATTACGAACATCTCCTCGTCGAGTGGGAAGACCAATAACTTATAATGTAAACGTAGACTTGAGCAGGCAAATTAGACTGGATCGCACAATTAGTGCTCCTAGCTCTCAGACTAGTGATTTTAATGAAGACGAAACAACTGATTGTGAAGAATCAAAAGATGAGGACGAGGAAGAAGAACCAAGTGAACCCATACAACTTCGCCCATCGCCCAGAAGACTTGCTCATAAAATGCAAGCTCATCCAGGACAAAGACGTAGGACCAGTTATCCCAGGGTGGACAAAGGTTTGTCATTTATCTTTCCTGATAATGCTTCTGTCGTAGCATTAGGGAAAAATTTACTTTTTAACTAACTATTCTAACTCGATAGAATTTAGTTACTTTGAACGTTTTACACAGACATTTCAGGTCTGTTTTCTTGTCCATTCACAGAATTACAAAGATTACAGGTATATGGAGCTGGACCCAAGATGCCCGGTTTTTCATCTGAAGATTCATCAAAGATCAAAACTCAAGAAAAGAATGAAAAACAAGAAGTCAAAGAAGGAAAAAGTCAAGTAAGAGATTTATTCATTCAAATTTTGCTATCGTGACTATATCTATTCACACAAATTAATAAACAAATTCATTTTTTTTCTGTTTTCCTTGTAGATTTGCACACTCTGCAATGAAAATACATTCACACATCAATTGCTTAGATGTGCGGGTTGTGATAATTTATTTCACCTTTACTGTCTTATTCCTCCTCTTAACAGTATGCCATCGGGTAAGTGATTATTGAGTTTTATTAAAATTGGATGCAAGATGATCAATCAGTATATATATTTCAATTCTATATGTTATCCTTGTTGCTACAATGATCTCATTGTATCAAAATCATCAAAATGACGCTGACTCAACTAATTCTAATTAACATGCTAATTTTTTTTCTTCTCTTAATTACCATTCACAGGAGTTTGGCATTGTCCCCGCTGTGTAGCCTTATTCGTACAAAATCAGCCTCAACCATTCACTCATGAATTTGGTTTCGCCCAGAGTCAGCGAGATTATTCTTTAGCGGAATTTGGTGAAATGGCTGATCAATTCAAAGCAGACTATTTTCGTCTACCACCACATGTAAACAAATCATTTCTTTTAATTTCTCTTTCACTTAATCATAACTTTAGTTAATTTCACGATTTTACTTTCTCGTTTCAGATGGTTCCATTATCACGTGTTGAGAAAGAGTTTTGGAGACTTGTATCGACAATGGACGAATCAGTGACCGTAGAATATGGTGCTGATCTTCATACCAATGACTTTGGCTCTGGTTTTCCAACCAAAAAATCCAAATTCATCTCACCCGCTGATCTTGAATACATTGACCATCCTTGGAATCTCAATAATCTACCCATTTTAGAAGGAAGTGTTTTCAAATACATTAACTCAAATATAAGTGGAATGATAGTCCCATGGATGTAAGTCTTTCTGACTTTTAATAAATTTCAACATCTTTTCCAATGTCTTATCTAATTCTATTCCATTTTGTATAAATTTTTAATTTCGATAGCTACGTTGGCATGTGTTTCTCAACATTCTGCTGGCACAACGAGGATCACTGGTCTTATTCTATTAACTACCTCCATTGGGGCGAGGCCAAAACTTGGTATGGTGTTCCAGGTGATGGTGCTGAAAAATTTGAACACGCAATGAAACAAGTAGCTCCAGAACTTTTCGATTCACAACCTGATCTCTTACACCAACTTGTAACAATCTGTAATCCAAATATTTTGATGAAGGCTGGTGTGCCTGTAAGTTCATTTTCCTTTACTATTACTTAAACTTGAGTTGTTCTCTGAACCATTAATTATAAATTTTTCTGTACAGATTTATCGGACAAATCAGCAAGCTGGTGAATTTGTGGTCACATTTCCTCGTGCATATCATGCAGGCTTCAACCAAGGCTTAAATCTAGCAGAAGCTGTTAATTTTGCACCATCTGAATGGATATCTATTGGCAGAATTTGTGTTGACCACTATTCAATGCTTCAACGTTATCCCGTCTTTAGTCACGATGAACTTATTTGTAGGATGGCCAGCATAGCTGACGAATTAGACATTGCTATTGCTATCGCAACCTATGATGACATGCTCGAAATGGTAGAGCGAGAAAATCGCCTTCGAAGAGAGCTCGATGATTGGGGTGTCACCCAGAAACAGCAAATGGTTTTTGAATCAATACCTGATGATGATAGACAGTGCTTTTACTGTAGGACTACCTGTTATCTCTCGTCACTTTCTTGTGAATGTAAATCAGGTTAGGATAACCTCCTTTTTTGCTTAACTTATCTCTATTTACTTTTGCCCGTTATCTCTGATTTTGTTGTTTATTGTGAAAAGTTGGAAGTCACAGAAAATTTCATTTATATTTGTCGCTTTCCACAAATTTTAACCAGCTATTAAGAATATTTCGTTCAGTTGATTTGATCTATCATGAAATTTTTCATTTTAAATCTAGTCTTTTTCAGTCAAAATTGTAATAAATCGCTTCATTATGCTTTTGATCTAGTTGAATTAGTTTTTCTTTTACGTTGTTTAGCTTTCAGCATTATTAATCTTGCTATAACCCATTTTTTGTTAAATCTTCATTGTTAATTGAAATTCTCCTCTATTTCTATTCTATTTTAGTTTCAAGGTAAATTAGTTTCACAATTGAACGTTCTATATCCTTTATGTATATTTACAGGATATTGTTGTCATCCTGGTTTGAATAATATTTCTTCGCAAAATATTAAATTTTTCTTCCTGTGTTTTTTTGGATGCATGTTTTTTCTAGTACAGTCTCTAAATTCTGATAGAGAGGAAAATTGGTATTTTGATTTTAGCTTTGTCAATTTCATAATTAATCGGAGAATATTCAATAAATCTAAAAAGCTACCAGAATTAATCTCTATTCATCCTAGAGTCAATTATGATAAATATTTTTAAGTTTTTCCATAGGAAAACATTTAAGCTTCATTTAAACAAGACTCGTTATAGTTGCGCTTGATTTTCGTCAGATGCAATTGATGGTACAGTCAATTCAAAATGAAAGCGGCCAGATTAAAATTTAATTCGCGTTACATTGAAAAATTCCATGTCAAAATGGAAAAACCTTTTTGCTATGATTTCTTGTGTCTAATCTTGGTTAATGAGAAAATGAAAATAAGTTAGCGTTAAATCATTATTGATAGATGCCTCTGATTAATTTACTGGTGATTGTTTTAATCACCATAAACATATGTAATTTAACTTCGCGGTTGTGCTCCGAAGGAAATTATTGTTGATTAAAAGGTGTTCAATTAATGATCCAAGATTTTACATTTTCCGATTCCCACTTCCCTTTCCAAAAGAATTTTTTAAGGTAACTTGGATTATTTCATTTTGAATTCGGACTATATCGATCTGAATTGACTGTAACTTTATAAGCAATCTTATTAATTTTATTAGTTCGCAGCAATCCTCTTTCGTACTTTTTCTGTTTTCAGAATTTTAATGCTACTTTACAATTTTTGAGCATTATTTTGTTGGTTTGTTTACATTCGAATTTTCTGCAATTAACCTGTCAACTTATCATATTTTGTTTATTCTTTGAAACTAACTAAGACTTTTCGTAATGCCTGAATAATTTAATTCGTAATAACTTCTCATTTTAGTCTTATTTCGTTTTACTGATTAAAACTCAGTTTTATGTTGTTTCTCCGTTCAAATACCTTTAATAAAAAGATACTTCCATTACATTATAAGAGCGGCACTGCATTAGACATCGAATCTGCATTGCGTTAAATATGATATCAAATTCTCATGTTTTTTTGTTTTTTTACAGATACGTTTGTTTGTCTGGCTCATAGAGACAAATTGTGTGATAAGTGCACACCATCTCAATATATTCTCAAATATCGTCACTCATTGGATGACTTCCCAGAAATGATGACAAAATTGAAAGAGCGAACTACAACTTACGAAGAATGGTTAGTCAAAGTAAAAAAAGTGTTGAATGGAGATACAGATGAGATTGTACACTTTTCGGAAGTTCAAAATTTAGCAGAGGAAGCGAAAATGAAATTCTTTCCAACCAATACAGATGTTTATGAACAGTTAAAGTCGCTAATCGAAGATATGAAGGAACAATCCAAAGTGCAAAAGAAAATGATAGAGCAGGCAAAGAAAAGAGAAAATATCTCAATTTTAAAGAGACTCAAAGTCGAATTACTGGGTCGTAATTCTTCTATAAACTATACCAATGAAATGGACCTAGACAGTGACGATGTCACTTGCATGATGAGAAATAAAAAACTAAAGAAAGCTGTATAAACTCAAATGGATTCAAAGCATGGCAAAGATCAATATATTATTTAAAAAATCAACAATCTTCACAATTTTCTATCAATTACAAAAATGGAAATGCTTCTGCTAACCTGGCCTGGTTCGTAGCAGAAAGCTTGAAATTTATGATTCAGCGAAAGCGTTTCTAATTACACATCCCACACTTCAAACTATACACAACTGCATATAAATATATAAATATATATTCATATAAATATAAATACACTCCATTTACATCCTTAATCATCTCCTGAAAGCAATGTTTTTTCCTCCCTGTAATCCTAAATTCCTTTTTTCGCTCTCCTCCTTCTTTATCCATCTCCACCTTTTCTCTCCCCCTCTTTATCCCAAATTATATATAAAATATAAAACAATTGAAAAATGTATTATGATTTATATGAGCGTATGAATAATTTGATCGATAAACTCGTTTGATATCGATCAAATAAGCTGAATTGATCACAGATCAAATTGGCCAATTCAACTTTATCCTCCTTTTTTGTGCAAGATCCGATTACTAGCCAGAGTCAAGAAATAGACTGAGTTCTATTTTCTTTCCTCCTTATTCTTCATTTTTTTCTTCACAATCATCATCATCCTTTCCTATTATAACTCTCAATTTCTCTTCCTTCTTGTCCTCGTCGCATTTTAAAACCTTTAATAGGAAAAAATCATATTGTTCCCAAATCATCAACTAAAACTACAAAATTAGCTTTTTTCAATCAACTTCTCATCTTAACTATATTTTCTACCCCTAATTATATCTCATCCATTCTACCAGATAAATCTCTATTTCTCTCTCCTTTCACTCTCGTTCTCTTCTCTCTCTTCTCATTTTCTCACTTTCACTGTAAATTAAATTTCGGTGTTCTCAAATTAAATTGTATTGTATTAAGGTACATTAACTTCTTGGTGTGACCTATCCTAGATGCGATGAATTCAACTTATAAAATAACAAAAAAAATATACGCTTATTTACATAAATCCAGTATTCACCGTTATTTTATCCGTGTTAACCTAATTTAGATTAATCACAGGGGAGCAAAATATGAAATCAACAAGTTCACAATTATTATCTTTGTTTCCACACTTAAGCAAATTTCTTGATCTCATCTGTTAACAAATAACATGATTATCAATTGTTTGATACTCTATTGAAGTACATAACATTTTATTAGGTTACATCTTTGTTTTGGCTATTCTTGAACAAGTTACATTAATAATGATAACTTTCCAACAAATACATGATAATCAAAACAATTGATTATTCGATCAACGTCAAAAACAATTTACACTGATTATTTAACTTGGCCATATGATATGCTTAAGATTATCTAATTAGTCATTTTTACTTGTAATAAATGATCCCAGCTTATAATAATAGTGGCTTACCACAAATTTGATTATATACAACAAGGCAAAAGGAAACAATGGTAACAATATTTCAATGATTATGTCCAATTGATTACAATCGATGTGATGGATTTTTAATGGCAAATTACGATGATGGGGTTCAAGTTGGTTTGTTATTAAATTAATAATTGTATCAATAAAAAAGGTTGATCACAATTATTCAACGATTGAATAAGATGAAATAATTGAAAACCTGTAAAACCTTCACTCCTTTATTTCTTGTCTTTATCAATCAATAACAATAAACTGCAATCAATTTTATCCAAGAGTCTTCTTCATCATCATCATTCTTACCATAACCTACCTTTATTTCATCAATTGTTTACAATTAAAACTCAAGGGAAATCTAAAAATTTAACTGTAAATTTCAATGATCCCTTATAAATTTCAATTTTTAACCAACTGAACATCATAAAAGTGTTTGAAACGAGAAGCAAAATGGTTACTTACATTTATAGTTAGATCATGTTAACTGTCAACAGTCATTACCTTTTTATTTCATCAGGTATCGTAATACAGTTAAACCATTTTATACTCACTACCAATTTAAACTATTCACAATTTATGATTAATAATATTTATTCAATTGGGTTTCACAATAACCATGTTTCATATCTTTGTCTTGCCTTTAGTCAAGGAAAATTGGTCATCTTTTCAACTTTTTGTTTTTCACCTTATTTTGTATTCTTGTCCAGTCACTTTTTTAAACTTACCCTCTTTATCCTTCCTCATCTTCCTTACTTATTCAAGAGGAACCTTCAGATCCAATAATTATCCTGTTGGTTTATTGATTATAGTAAATAAACTGTTACAATGTTATAATTATACGCCACAAAGATACAGGTACCTATATAAGTAAATAGTACTTAAGTTATCAATTAATTACCATTGGCTATTGATTGTTAAATTTTGAAGGCGCGCTATTCAACTCTATTGATGCAACAATTTTTTTGATTGTTTATTGTATTAACTTTGATTAAATGAACAATTGATGATTGTTTCATTGGTAACATTGATTCAGTTAACTTAATAATACAATCAACGAGAGCCCAAAAAACAACAAGCAAGCAAGCAAAGTGAAAAAGATTAACCATAATCAAGTTATGTTACAAAATGTTATAATGTTACATTATATACAAAATATATAACACTTTTTTGCTTGCTTTGGTTCAAAGGTTGTGAATCTAATTAAACTTATAAATCATTATAATGAAGTGTAAATGTATCAGTTTGAGTAATTAAATAAAAATTATACTTTAATTAATTCATTAATCGGATTGAAAAATATTGTTTCAAGTTGTGAATCAACATTCATTATCCAAGGTTTGATATTCTTTGGACAACAAAGATACTTGAATAATCGGCAAGCCTTATTTAAATTTGATCCAACCTTAGTTCAACAATTAACTGTTGATTTGATTATTTTCGCTCTTTAATCGACTGAAAATCAAATTTGATTAGCTGAACAATCAGCCAAGACTGCAAGCCTGATCCATAGTTGTATCGAATTTGTACAGATTTGTTTATTGTTTAAACGGTAAAAACTGTAGATTGGCTATATTTTCAACAATTTAACTCGTAAAAGGTTAAACATGATCAAAATAGCATTGACTATGAATGTGATTGTTAAAGGGGGAAAGAGATGACAATTTGACAATTCAATTTAAAACAAATCTATCAGTTCAACTTTATATACCAAAATAATGTCAAAACATTTTCTCAACTCATATGTCTTTTTGGTATCCATTTCTTTATTTCTTAATCATGTTTGTCAATATCTCATTCAATGATCATCACAAGACTGGAAAAGATGAAAATGATGGAAGAAATGATGAAAAATAGTGAAAAGCTCGGAACAAAGTAAAGGCAACAGTGAGAAGTTGAAAAAACAAGATCAATTTCAATATTGATTTCATTTTGTTTCCATTCATCATCTTTCAAGGATCAGTAAAATGTCTGAACATCTTATCGTAATGATCAACATCAACATGATCATCCTTCATCATCACATTTTATAGCATTTGATACCAATTGATTAACAAAATAAAACAACAACAATAAATAAGATGAAAACTTGGAAAGACTGTTGAGTTTCGTTGAAACTAAAAGGTATAAAAAACTTTCCTATTTTCATCTCGTTGATTAGATGGATTTAAATTGCTGATTTATGGACACAATAACAACTAGCTATAACTGTGAATCCCATCTTAATAGTCAACTAAGACGAGATTCATGTTTAAATTGTAGTTTTCTCAGGTAAATTATTATTAAGGTAAAAAGAGGAGAAACAAAATACAAGGTAAATAAAAAGTAGACCCAAAAAAGCAAGTTGATCCCATGAAGACTCATAAATGTTGTAAAGATGTAGAGAGTAAACAATTGATTATTATAACAATCAAGTAAAGGTTATTGTTTTCAATTGGATTAACGGGTAAAAAACAAGGTAAACTCTGTCCTCTTCTCATCATCATCATGATTCACCGTAAAAGACTTGGAAATGTCCATTGAATTAGGTTGAAATTTGCTTCTTCCTTTATCATCCTTTCACCATCCTGAACCTATTCAATGTAATTTTTGAGTCTACAAAAATTGGCTCACAAAACAAGCTTAATTTCAATGGCTATTTCAACCCAGTAAATCCTCTGGATTTTCAATCAACCTCTTGAGACGTTTGACCACTTCCACTGGATGATCAAGATGATGATGAAGCGAAGTACAGATCAGCTCATTCAGCTTTCTTTGCCCATTTAACAATAAACTACTCAACTAATTTAAAGGATCAACTCTTTTCTTGTTGCCCATTTCACTTCTTGATTTGCCTTTTCGCAATTTAATATTAACCTTTATCGTTGTAATTTTCTGACCTTTTTGTCTACAATTGCAACTTACCAAAGGGTTTCAAATTGTTGTCCCTTAATTAGGGAAGGAAAACAGCAAAAGAAATAAAAAGATTGAATTAGCAAAACAAGAAAACAATTTACTCCAACCATTCCAATGTATTCACAATCAGATGAATATCCTTTTAACCATTTGGTTAATCAATTTCATTTTTGTTCAAAATTACCTTATTTATTGATTATAAAACTCATCTCAATCCATTCAATCATTGTAAAATCAATAGATCTTCAATTGTCGATCGTTTTTTATTTCATAAATAGCAAAAAATTTCCTCTTTTTGTTTTCATCTCATTGATTTTATCAATTTTTAATGTTAAACTGATGCTTATTTGATAATTGATTATGTTAATTGTAAAATTGATTCATTAATTATTGTAACATAACTCAATGAAATCAAACGGGGAACAATTTTAATGTAAATTCAAACAAATTCATCACTAAAATTGTAAGTTTAAACCTTCCCTTTAGACCTTCAGTTCATGCTCAAAATTTTGGCTTACAAGCTGCACTTACATTTAGGTCTACAATTTAGGTTAACAATTTAAAAGCTGGAAACACAAAAATGGTTGACAATATCAATCAAATGCCATAATCGCATTTTTGACACTCCAATGGAACCCAAACCATGATTGAGGTTTCACTGAACAGGATAAACATCTTTTCACATCATCATCAGTATCATTTTCATCTTCTCCTTCATCCTTCAGTCTATCACCATCAACATTATCATCATTATCAGCATCATATCATGATAATCATTGTGAACAACTATTTCGCATCATTTTGGAGCTTTAAATTGATGGGAAACGCGATTAGTTTAATCATAACAAAGACTTTTTAAGTGATCATATTTTGTCTGCTTTTGTACAAAAGCAACTTTGAATTGATTTACATTGAATCTGATCATTTGGAAACAACGATAATACGATAATAATAAAAAATGATTCTGTTTATTTTGCCGTGAAAAATGAATCAGATTTGAATTGGAATGAAATGAATTGAAAAATGTGAACTTTGCACAATTGAACGAGACAAAGTGTTAGATTGGTTAATATTGTTTGTTGAATAAGCTTCAGGCAAATGGCATTTGTTTTTGCTTTCAACCTTTTCAATCATTTCAAATCACTGAATTCAAATGATTGAACAATCATGTAAACAAGTTATTTACTCTTAAATCACAATAATCATAATTTATAACAGTATTTATATTTGTCAACCAAAAACAAATAGTGAAACAAACAGCAGCAATATGATTGAAATATGATTGATATTGACCGACTACAGATGAAAAGCAAGGTTTAATTGTTCAGCTCTGTCAATATTTTAAGAGTTTAAAATGTAAAGCAAAGTTAACAATTAGTTAATTATTGTAATGTTAATTGATTGAAAGACGTAAAATGGTTTGAAATTAAAGGTGATTTTGACGATGAAAGATGAAAAAGGTTTAAACAATCATAAATGTAAAGAGCAAGTTAAACAATGAATGATGAAGACTTACGTTAAGGCAAGAAAAGATGATGAAGATGTAAAATAATGTAAACATTAATGCATACTGAATTGAAGATGGTAAAGATGAAGATGCTGAAGATGATGATGAAGATGAAAAAAGTAAAGAGGAAGAAACGAGTAAATAATAAAGTAAAAAAGAGGAAAAAGTGAATGTGTTTGGTATGAGGAATGAAAGATGAGGATAAAAAGATGAGGTTGTTGTGAATAAATTATTTTTCATCTATTTTGACTGGCTTTACTTGCTTATTATTATTATAATCATTATTATTATCATATGATAGATCAGTCAACATTAAGTTAACCATAAGAATTGAGATTAACAAGGGAAACTGATATTTATACTACATTTAATATATTCATTTCATCCTCGTAGTTTTTTTCAGGCCTTCACTTGCAACTGAATAATAATAAGCTTCAAAGCTTTCTTGGTTACAACCATTATTAACTTGATTCATTTTAAATTAACATGATACATGATTAACTAGCTAAATCAATTGTGATCACTGATCAGCTCATGGATTTAATTGGAGTTGAATAAAAATTATGGGTTAAGCTGTTCAACCAAAACCGGTCAACTTGTACATTCTGGTTACTTGGTTTTGTTTTGTACTTAACATGTTTTGGCTTGGATTTAGTTTACTTCAGCTGACTTTTAGACTAATTTAAGAAACAATTACCGTATCGACGCGCATAGTGGCGCCGTGCTTCAAAATGAGAATGTCACTCTTAAAGGCACAACTTTGTGCCAATAGAGGCACAAATGCACACAAAACTCTAGTTTCACACAGACTCAGTAGCTCCAAAGGCGCTTATATGATGGCGTACTCTTTTATAAGCACGGCGCCACTATGCGCGTCGATACGGTAATAGCCAATTGCTTTATAATTGTCGATCTTTGTATACATTTTTGTTTGATTGGTTCTTGTTATTGGAAAATTGTTTCCAGGATTCTCGTGAGGATTGTTTTTGATGCTTTCACTTTTCCCATGTATTTGATTAACCAAATTGGAGGTCCTTTTTTTGGTGCCAATTTATTTAATCATTTTAGGTTTTAGTTATGGGAAAATATTGGCTATACTCTTGTGATTAAATGAAACAATTTATTATCAAAATAACAGGTTCCAGAGTATCATTGAATACATGTCTTTAATGGATGTTTACCCTTAACATCTTGATCATGTAATACTATGTTATTTTGAATGTAAACAAAGGTAAGTATTAATTGGAATGAGTAGAGAAAAGGTTAATTAGCTGAAACAAAGTAAATTACGTCTAATATGAGTCGAGTAATTCATTGGAAAATAATTGTTCGTCAAACACTTTGTTAATCAGTGAACAAGTTTACTCTAATCATTATTACCTTATTGGATACAATATTTTAGGAAAGTAAAACTGAAAGGATTGAAAATGGATGAGAACATAAAAAAGAGTTGAATATTTTGACTCTTCATTCTGAATATTCTGGGCTCTTCTACCTGGCTCATGATGATCAGTCTTTGTTTTGTAACCAACAACCAAGAATCCTTTTGGAAGCAATTAGCTAAAAGCATTCAGTTAAGATGGGTTACATTTGGCGTCAATGAATGAGGAGAGTGAAGGAGGAAGATGAAAATGATGATCATCATGATGAGGGTGATGTTGGTGAACATGAAGATAAACAGGATGAGAGGTAAGACCTATAAAGTAGATTGAAGGTTGAAGATATTCAGGAAGAGATGATGATAAGGAAAAAGTCGAGATCAATTGCCATTGCATAACTTGTATGGGACTCACATGGAGTTAAACGATGAAGGGGAAAGCAGAAGATTGAAGATGATGATAATGATGATGATGATGATGAGAAGGATTTTTAGCTTGAAAGGGAATCTCTTTTACTGGTAAAGATATTTACATTTACAGCAGCAGCAAAGGCCAACACTTTGATATTGAAATGGTTATTTATTGTCCAATTTGGTTATAAAGAAAGAAGATGAAGATGAAAAAGGCAATTGTTTTGTAGGAATTTTGGCTTCACAGATGTAAACATTATCATCCTGATGATCATCATGATCCTTTAGTCATGAGATGAAGTCAAGATTAATGGCAAATGTGTGAATATAATAGCGTAAAAACATGAAGCAGATAAACAAGACTTGAAATCATCAATCAGCTGGTAAAATTGAAATCATATTTCAATTTTGTCTTATTGTTGTTAAATCATCATTTCGATCTCTCTTCGCCTTTTATCAGCTTCTTTTGTTGTTTCCATGTTTATTTTGTTTATTGCATGATCCAATGATCCCCAGCTTATGTCCCATTGAAATGAATTAACTAAATAAGTTTCATTTTTCAACTTTTTGCTTTCACCAGAAAAAATCCATGAAAGTAAATAAAAAGCAATGAATGTAATGCTTAAAGCCAAATGCTTTTTCGTCTTGAGCTTTAATAGTTGAGTTGTCAATCTTATTTACAGCTTTTTGTTTATTTGTCTTTGATTAATTGTTTTGCCTCTCCTTCAGTGTTAATTGGTGTAAAATTAGATTAAAAACCTAAAAGAAAGGGAGAAAGAGAGAAAAGATAAGTTAAATTGTTAACAATTAAGCTGGTTTAAAATTGTCTGTTGTTAAATTATTTCCACTTGTTTAACTCTATTACTATTATTATTAAGATTGTTTTGTGTTAGACAATGTGTGATGATGATGATAATGATAATTGTTTAAATGGGCAATGATAATGAGTGTATCACACAAAACACTAATTTTATCAGCCTCACTTTACAATCATAATTTAATTGTTTAAACTCATTCTCATCTCATTGCGAAGAGAGATAATCAATTGATTCAATTTTCCTGCCCAAATGAAGTAACATTTAACAAAGATCAATCAATTTTCTTCTCATCACAGTATTTTTTGACCTTTTCCCCTTCTCTTTCTTTCTGGCTTCATCTTCTTCCAAGGGACTTTTTGTCTTCAAAATAAAGATGATCAAAGATGAGAATCTGAAAGAGAGAGAGAGAGAAAAGAAAGAAACATTAAAGTTTTTCTGTTCAACAAAAGTCCATGTAAAAGGAGAAAAAAGATAAAGTAAAAGTGTCCAACCCTTAAAAACAAGTGATGAGGATGTTGGATGAACAGAACGAGAAGATGAAGTTGGATGATGATCAGGGATGATGGGGAAGACTGGGAATGAAGAGATGCCTGGAAAGTAAGACCTTAAGGCAAAATGAAACTCCAAGAAGAGGTATAGGATAAAAAGTGATGAGGAGGAAAAGTGATGTGAAGAGAGAAAGACAGACAGACAGAGGAGAAGGAAGAGCAAAAGAAGATGCAATTTCAAGTCTTTTCGTCTTCGCTTCTTGTTTTTTCATATAGGAAAAAAGATGAAGATGATCAAGTTGGGTGGAGTTGCAAGGAGGAGCCAAAAGTGTTGACTGGTTCCTAAATATCATGGCTATAGATTCAGTAAAGAGAGAGAGAGAGAGAGAGATTAAAGATGAGGATGGAGAAGAAGACGAGATTGGAATGAAAGTGAACAGTCAAAGGCACAGTCATATTGGCACAAAGAGTCATTGCAATTTGTTTTGTTTGTTTTTTTTTGTTTGGACGACCAAGAAAGAGCGAGAAGAAGAGAGAGGCAAACGAGTTTGGAGAGACAAAAAATAACACCATCAACACCATTATTCAGTCTCAGGAACACCATGAATTAATATTTTCAAATTTTTTGGAAATTTGTTTTTACTCCTTTTTGTCGACTGCCTTTCTTCAAGTATTCCAATATTTTGTGGGTTGCTGTTTATCATGTGTTACTTTCACCTCCTTCTTGAGTGATTATTACATGTAAACAAGCATAATATTTGG
The DNA here is from genome assembly GCA_036759885.1 of Tetranychus piercei. Lineage (NCBI taxonomy): Eukaryota > Metazoa > Arthropoda > Arachnida > Trombidiformes > Tetranychidae > Tetranychus > Tetranychus piercei. The sequence goes on along the minus strand of CM071879.1, from coordinate 20,503,531 downwards.
TTGTTTGTTTTACCTGTTTGTTTGCTCCCATTGCAAGAATTTCCGTCTTTGTCTTCTTTGTCTTTCTCGTCTTCATCGTCTCCACCGTTTAGATCGTCTTCCCCATCTTGTTTGTGTTGTTAACCTGTTATTTTTTTCCGATTGACAAATGATAATTATGGGAAGTACAACAGCAACACCAACAACAGGTTCACAGGGAACTGGTAATCTAAATTGTTATTGGGGAATGATTGGCTCAGATGATAATCCAACTGGATTTAGCGGTTCAAGTGTAAACAGTAACAGTGTTGTAAATTCAAGTTCATTATCAAACTGTCAGCAAAGTGGTGGCCCAGGATCAACTCTTGATTATAACCATAGTGCATATTCAACATCAACCACAGGTTATCCAGGCTCATACTATTCAGTTGGTGGTCAACCTTATGGATCAGCTGCTGCTGTTGCTGCCTCTTCAGCGGCGGCTTCAGCCTCCCTTTATCAACAATTAGCTGCTTCATCGTCAGCTCGAGCTCAATTAATTACTTCATGGGATCAAACTGATGATGATTGTAAATCAAAGTTGTCCAAAAAAAATTGCCATTACTCGCTGGGTGACACCAATTCACATTATGTTCATCATCCTTTTGATACATCATCAACCAAATCAACTTTTGATCTTCTTTCAGCTCATACTAATCCATCATCAATAAAAGGTAACTTATAATCAACAATTTCAACAACCTCGTCATTAGATTCAAAACATTTTAAACATTGAAGATTGTAATAGTGAAATATTAAATTAAAAGCAATAAATCCGTTAGCAGAAAGTGATCAAACCACATACAATAGTATAGTAATACATGTAAATTGAATGATTATACAGACGGATTGACACACTGTGAACGAAGCTCAAGAATTAATAGCCCATATTATATGTTGATATTAATCAGATAGATGATCATAACGATTTTTTAACTTATCAAGCGAAGAGTCTTAAAATAATAACTCACTAAATCTGACTTTTATGCTCATCTTTTCATGAAAAAACATTGACACTAATTTCAATTATTTTAAGGTTTGCCTTATAAAATGTACTCTCCGTCACACGAAGCTGTGTTAACTGAGAAACGAAAACAACGTCGCATTCGGACAACATTTTCAAGTTCACAATTAAAAGAATTGGAAAGAGCTTTTCATGAAACTCATTATCCTGATATTTACACTCGTGAAGATATTGCACGCAAAACAGACCTTACAGAAGCACGTGTACAGGTAAGAAAATTAACATTTCAATAATCTTAACGTAATAACAAATTAACTGTAAATGATACTGCTAAAACAATCAAGGCTACAAACAATGAATACCAACATGGTTTACATGAAATACTCGTACAAAAATAACGAAGTTATTATACAATTGTAATAAGTTATAAGCTTTGATAAGTTATGATAAAGCTTTTTGGTCTTTTTACAAGAAACACTGAGTATAAACATTTAATGTTGTTATATAAACGCTGTTCCAAATAGTTGAATCTTACAAGTTGTTAGATTAGTAATCTTAAAATTAAATCCAAATTAATTTAAATGGAGGCTTAATAATAATGTTAGTGTACATTTGCTCATTCAGATAGGTGTGCAAAATCGAGGTTCTGCTCTTGTAGTTCTTGTTATTATTTGTGATTATGTTGTTATTGAAGACGATACTGATAATGATGATAAGTAATGAAAAGAAACGTGTCTTTCAATTGTTGACATTTTTGTGTATTTGTCCTGTTTTGCACCATTCCACTTTATTATCCTGATATATCAATTGGGAAAACCTGTGTTGGTGTAACCTGTGCTCAGTTGCTTGTTTGATTAAAGTTGATAGTATCAGCTATGTTGATCAAGACATTCATTTGATGATGATGAAAATTGTTTTCCGATTTATTGTTTTCTTTTGTCCCTTTCGGTGTTGTTTATTGTGATGTCGCAGGCCTGTAAGAGGAGAGAGAAAAAAAGAGTGAAATATGGTGAACAATGTTACAGGAAGGAAATATTTTGCATCCAAATGTGTCCAACAGGCGTGTGCAGTGTTATGAGATTTCAAATACTTACAATCCAAACGCGTGTCCAAGTAATCAAGTTGATGATGAATAAGATGAGAGGAACACAAAAACAAGACTTTGAACAATAAAAGAGCGCCATCTGTATTCAAAATCATCTTAAACTATTGTATTATCCAAGTTGTTCAACAATCAATTGTAAACTAAACCAACGTTCAGGTTAATCACCCGTTACCAAATCAACCCTCTAATCCTAATTAAATTTGACTTGACACGTGATCAAAGTCATCTCCTCTTTGGTCATCCTCATCCCAGTTATCATAATCTTCATCAATAATAACAACAACAACATAACATAATAGCAACAACAATAATCCACTTGAATAATGTCCGTTTAACCTCAAAATCCGTCTCTTTTTTGCCTTATTTTCCTCTTCTTTGTAAATTTTTGTTCAACAATTTAAATCAACAATCAACCAACAGTTAATTAACCTAATATTTCCGATATGTAAGTGTTAATCTATTTAAACATCTAATCATCAAATCCACAATGAGGCGCATGTTAACTCCTTGAGATAACCTTTTAGCTTAATAATTTAGACAAAATATACCTTTTTTGGATCGCTCAGTCTTTCTTTTTATCGCTTTCCTATTCTAATCTAATCCCACATCATGATGATTCTGGACATGATGATAATATCTTCGATGTTGATAATGATGGGAAAGTAGATTTAGTAGTTGATCGTGGGAAGTTTCAATCAAATCACTTGAGTAAAATTATCTTGTCTCTAACTCCCAATAGATTACTGGGAGTGAAAATTGAAATAAAGATGATGAAACAAATTGTCGATAGCGAACAAAATGATCAACTAATCAACCTTCTAACATTTCCTAATGATCATCAAGCACAATTGAGTTGCGATTATTTTCTCAGACCTCAAACAAAAAACGTCCAAATAATGATAATATTTTAGTCTCGAGAGTATTTTGGGTTAAAAATGTGAACCTTTTTTGATGTTCAGTTTTAGGTTCACATTAAATATTGATGCTTAAATGGTTCTTTGTTATTTTACTCGTAAAAGCCATATTTTACGTTGGATCACAATTTTTCACTCCAAATATCAAATAATTTAAGAATTAAAATTTTCTTCTCACGATAACAATTAGATTGGAACTGATTTCACCCAATTTCAAGTTGATTATCAATCATACAAATAGGTTTTTGCTTTCACCATTAATTTCATTCATTTGATATGGTTTGAATTAAGATGTGTAAATTCAACGTTAAAGATTCGGGTTTCATTCAAGTTTTGCTTGTCACCAAAAATAAACACCAAAGCTCATCTTATCATCTTTATCTTTATCTTCATCTTCATCTTCTTTCTCTCTTTCTCCCTGACCTTATTGACATTTGTGTTTTTGTTTGATTGTAACTCTCATTCAATACAGTCAGTTGAGTAAATATTGATTCAATTTCATTTTGAAATGGGTTTGTCAGGCAAACCTTTTGGCTTTGCTTTAAACCATCACATAGCTTTCCATCTTTTTTGCTATACTCAAGAGATGATTATTATGATAAAATTTAAATAGAGATTTAAATCAATTATTTTTGTTTGATTAACATTTCAAAATGATCAACAATTAATCGCCATTTAATTATTTAACCAAAGCCTAAAATGGTACTTGTTATATTAACCTGTGCAGCGAAATTTTTAGACAGAAAAGATAATCGATTCTTTAGGAACTAAAAGAGATAAAGAGTTGAAATTTTCATGAATTTCATATCTGATCACGGCTGTTATGCAGTATAAATTTGAGCATTTTGCAAGAAGTTCAGTGTCTATTCAACTCTTCCATATTTTTTCAAAACTCTTCAACTCTAAATTAATTGGTGATCCACTTGTAGTTCCTAAAATCAGGCATATTAAAGTATTTTATTTAATATTAAACCTGGAGTCTATGCTGATGACTTCGTGACTTGAAGTTCTGATAAACTAAAGATATGAATGAAAATTTGTAGCCACATATTTTGTAGATCCCATGAAAGCCCTAAAATGAAAGTGAATCAAATCTCAGAGCATACTTTAAATTATATCAACTTGAAGTCTAATCTTCAGCTATTCATTGCTACCAAATATTTCTCTATCCACATCAGTCCAATAAATAAATTGTCTTGATCGAGTTGATCTGGACTTTTCTTTAACCCAAAATGACAATCAAATTGAAATGTTTTTGTTAATGGGAAATAAAGATTAATTGTAATTATGATTCGATTTAAACCATTGAAAATGTCAACCAAATGGTGTATCAACCAGTTAATTCATGCTAGAGAGTCAGAGAGAACCATTAGAGAGTCTTTCAGTTTGGTCTTTTAAATGCAATCAAATCTCATTTGAATGGTCAGTTTACTGGTCATTGATAATGATAATGACGATATGAAAAAGAGGGCCAAAATGGAAATAAAGCGAACAAACAATTCAATTAAAGCATAAAACAGGCAAAAGTTGCATTACTTTTCATGCTTGACGGTCAATTTTGGGCAAGTTAAGCCTTTCTATTGATACACCTTTTTTGTTTTATTTTCATGCTTATTTTCATGCACATTCAATGGTGATCAAGGGAAGAATGATAAAGGATGGTTGATGGTAATCATCATTTTCATCATCATCATCAGCAAAAATGGCTACAAAATAGATGACAATGATTAGAGACTCGATTGTTACGGTTTCAAGCCTTTAAACTGTCATTGACTTTGGCTTTCAATGGCAATTGATAAATCAATCTCATCTCTCTCGATGATAATGATGATGATGAGGGTAGTTATAATAATGATAAGATGGTTATAGTGATGATCAAGATGATGATAAAACTGACTTACAAGAAATTTTATCTTGATTATTTTTTGTTGTCTCATCCTAATGAGGAAAACAGTTTCTGGTGTTCCTTACCATTATTGATGTGAGTTTATCATCATTGTGCTGATGATTCATTTCATTTTCTGATATTTTCCAGATTTCAACCTTTCATCTTTTTTTATCCTCACCATCCTCATCATCTTCGGTTTCATTGGGCCTAAATTTACTTCAAATAACCATAGATATTTATTTTTGCTTTTTTACCAAACTCGATCTCAATTTTTTCCCTATTTTTATTGCTCTTTCATTAAATTATCTTAATCAAACATTTAACTCTCAATTAATTTGCAATAATTTTGACAATATTGACAATTTTACATTGTATAAGAATACAATTAACCTCGAAATTGTTGATCTGAAAACAAAATTAGCGCCAAAAATGCAACAGCGACTTCAACATTGAAAAATGTTATTTACACCCTTTTTCTGCTGCGTATTTCAGATTTCAGAAATGGTAACTCATCTTTGTAATGCTTGGTAGATTTACTTTTATTAAATGGTGTCAATATTTTAATAACTATTAGGATTAGCCATTATATTATAATGTTAAGTTGAATTATAAAAGTGTTTGTAAAAAGTGATACAGTATAAGAACTAAATAATAACATGGAGATCAATTTAATCCAAGTAAGTATAAAAATCTATTCAATAGATTTATATCCTTACTATCTTTGTATTTTTCCTCGTACTCGCTTTTTATTCACAATAATAACACTTATACATTATTGACAATACAAAATGATGGTGAAGATGCGGATAAATGTAATCAAGAGTATATATTAAGAGCATATGGTGATAACAAAATGGTGAATCAGAAAGAATCCCTTTTCAAACAATCAACTAAATAGTACCAAGTGTAAATGATAGTTGATTATTTTTCGCGTTGTTTTTTTTCTTTTTTCCCTTTTCTTACTCTTCCTTTTATGATATTTAGTGACCTTAATTATCATTCTTTTATGATTTAATGGTAGTGATTGAAGTATAGTTAACTTGTCTTGACGGTGATGATTTGAATAGTGATCGAATGAGCGTGTTAACATTTAAATAGTGAAATCTTTTGTTGTCAACATTTGATAGCAAACTTAATGGGCCTTAAATGAAGATAGAGAAAAAGCTTTTGATCATTATTATTTAATAGATTAATCAAAGTGATTTAAGGTAGTCTCTTCACAGTTTTGTGGTCTATGTAAAGTCATTTAATAGATAGCAAAAATGGGACGCTTTGTTATTAACAGTTGATTAAACATAATATTTGCTAGTGCCATTGCTACAAAGCTGTACAAACGCGTGTGTTTAATCATCACAATTGACTTTTCATATCTTAAATCCATTGAAAATTTAATTTACTAATCTTCAACAATCCATGTTTACCTTTCAAACGTATGCATCAATTTGTTTACTAATCACTTGGATTACATTTATCAACTCCTCATCTAATGTTTACTTTGATTTTTATTAATTTATTTTATTATTTTTCTTTGTGTTTTTTTACCATTAGGTTTACAATATTTGCTTGGGAATTTTCTCGCAATCATCTAAATATCAAAATAAAGACTTTTGCATGATTATTTAAATTTAAATACACACTTTGTATTAATTACTGGGAAGACAATGCTTGGAAAGGCTATCAGATTCAAGACTAATAGACTCATTTATTGTTAACTAAAATGAGTTTACTAAAGATGATTTACATTTCCATATTTTGCAAGTATAAAGACTAGCTCATTGATTGAAATCAAGAACACAAAAATTTGAACGGTTCTATTGGACAGAATCAATGATCACTGATGGCTCGATTCAAATCTCGTTTACTTCAAGAATCATGACTTGTTGTCTGTTCATTTAACGGAAAAAGACGCATTTTGTGAAATCAGGAAGAAAAGATTTTTAAGGCTTTCGGAGTAAAGCACAATTCAATGGTTATTAATCAAGGTGATGTTCCTACATCAGTTGACCAATGCTACTTCTAAATTGAAATTGAATGTATGACCAGATGGTCATCTAAAAATGCTATAACATTGATACTGATGATATACTGTTGTGATTGAATCCTAAAGATTGAAACTGGGTCGATTAGATTGTCAACATTTAGTGTTGATTGAAAGGCTATTGCTTACGAAAAGGATTGATATTAGATTAAAAAGGACGGATTAGCAAGTATATAAATAATAAATATACAGTTTATAAATAATGAAAGAGAGGTTTCTTTTTTAACAATAACATGTAAACAATTGAAAGTATATGTACACTTTATGTTGATAATAATGATGATGATTATTATTATTATATTGATGCTAGTGATGGTGATGAAGATGCTAGAGTAAAGTGTTTTTGTGGGTGGCCTTTAAACGGAATCAAAAGATGAGGATTAACCTTGTGCAAAGGAGGAAAGTGAAGAGACCAGGAGTGAATGGAAAAGATGAAAACAAGTAGAAGAGGAAAATGATGGAGATGATGATGATGAGGAGGAGGAGGAAGACTAAAGGATAACTAGTTGGGCAGGTCTTTTGTGGTCCTTTTTTGTTGTTACTTGTTATATTACTATTGACATGAAAGCAAGGAGCCAAAAAAAGTGAACATTGTTTAAGCTTTTTGCATCTCTTTTACTGTTGTTGATCATGTCGATGTTACCATTTATTGACATCTCATCTCTTTTTGATCCCTCTTCCTCTTCCTCATCCTCTCATCATCATCATTCTCTTTTATGCTCTTAAAATGATAAATTGAGCATATGTCAGTTTGGTTAGGAATTTGATGTCTCAATCAAGACCCAAGTCCCCCAATAATCAAGTCAAAAATATTTAGAACTGGATTGAGCTTCGATTTTTGTTCTATTCAAATGGTATAAAAATTAGTTTTTGATTGTTTTTTTTCTGGTTAAGTCTTACAGTTAAAATTTTATATCACTTATTTTATTAACATTTTCATAAAATTTTGAACTGTTTAATTAGGTATGCAGAAGTCGGTTTTTGAAAAAATGGCAAAATCAAACGTGTTTTGCACAGAACAAGTTCATTTGTGTAACACTCTGAGTATCGCAGTCTGAACTTGTCAACAGCTAAGGGACAAAGACTTATTCATGATCAATTAAAGTCTAGTATTCAAACCTCTGTCATGATATTGTCACTGTCAACATACCGCGCATTGATTTCAAGCAAGACTTATGCTTAATTTTGAATACAGTCTGTTGGCAGTTTTTTCAGTTTAAGAAAAATCACCCAGAAGGGAAAAACTCAGCCTTATCATGCTTTTTAGATGGTTCCTCAGTGATAGATATTCCTATTGTTATACTTTTGTCAACTAAATTCATTAAACATATGTTTGCAAATAAGTCTAGTCTATTTAAATGGCGCAGAAATTAATTTAGACAAAAGATATTCCATAATAAAAATCGCAATCTATTGCTACAGAATAAAAATTCAATTTTTCTTTAACCCCTGATTAGGTAAGCAAGGTTTTATATCTTTGATCCTTTTTTCTGCTTCCACTTCCAACTTCACTTGATCAATACTAATTCAATTAAGATGAAGATTCATCTTGGTGTATGTATGTGAGTGTGTGTGTAATGATGAGAAGTAGGATGAAAGATGATAAGGATGACGAAGATGAATATAACCAGTAGCAAGGCTCAACAAAAGATAAAATATGAATGAAGGTTCGTTGTTTTTTCTGGTTCACTTTTTTTGTTGCTCTCGTATATTAATTAATTTGTTACTAACTAAATTGTTATCATATTAGGATTACTCAAAACTGATTAAATCATTTGCCCATTACAATGATTACAATTATATATTTTAAGTAATTAATTTAACAAGATGAAGAAAGAAGCAGAAAAGTAAGTTTAAAGACTAAAATGTCTTACTGTAAGATTAATGCTTTCTGTTAGGTTGTCGAGTTGGTTGGTTGTTAAGACAAAAAGAGATTGAATAAGAAGCCAAATACATAATGTGATCTTACAAAGGGTGGACAGTTAAAGGTTAAGCTATCATTTGAATGGCCACATATGGCTATTATTCAGTGTATATGTATATAGAGCAATGGTCATTCAGATGATTGGAAGCAACAACAACATGAACAAATCAAGAATGAAGATGAAAAAGGATAAAATAAAATATCACAAAACCTTTCTTATTTATGAGGCTATCAAGCCTTTCCAAACCTTCAAGTCTCATTGCTATTTACGCCTATTCAATAGGCTTTCATGAAAAGTGAAAGCATTCTCATTCTTGCTCATAATCCTGCTCTTGTCCAACTATTTTGTCTTCCATCTCATCTTCAACTTTTATAGGATTGGAAGATTGAAGGATGAAAAATAAGATGAGAAGCTAGATTTTAATTTCTTGTAAAATGCCAAGTTTTAAGCCACATTTGCAACTTTCATTTATTGTTTTTCCAATCCCTTTTACATAACCATTAATTAACACAGATAAAATCAAATGATTTTCTTATTGATATGATTAAATGTTTATTAATTTTATCAATTGAAATTGGATTAACCTGGTACTTATTACATCTTTTTTTACCTCCTATTAACCCAAATCCTAATTCAGTTAACCCAATTTACTCAAATCCTAATTGGTCTTTTCTGGTTAACAGTGAACAATCAAAAGGTTAAGCTTAATAAAAGAGATTTATGTAATTTAATAACAATCGACACAGAAGCAACATATTAACAGTTAATGTACATATTTAAATAGTTAATACAATAATCAAGTTAATACCGATGACAAGAAAAGGTGAAATAATATCAAACATTAAAATATAAGAAACATATTAACCTTAAGATAACCTTAATCCAAAGGTTGTATCAAGTTGGATTAAGGATTGACAAAATAAGTGTCAACATCTTTCAGAGAAGACGCTTGCGACTTTTTCAAGATTAAAATGTTGACTTTAATAGCAATTAAAACCCTCAAATGTATCTATTGATGATTGACAATCAATTTCAATTATTGATTGTCAATTGAACCCAAAAAACAAATTGAAAATGATATGAACGAGAAAAAAAGACAAAGAAAACTAAAACAAAACTAAAAGCAAAAAGTGAATTGAATAACATCATTTTCCTCCTCATCATCTTCCTTCATTCAAGTTCAACTTAATTGGATGATAAAAGTTGTCAAGCAAAACTATCATCTTCACATTTGTCTTACTCACAAAGACTTGAGTTTACTCTTCATCTTGAACATCTTAAAAAAAGTGACTTCACCACTCCCACCCAACTCATCATATTCATCTTGATCATCATCTTCATCTTGATCATCATCTTCATTTGCATTTTATAAGGAAATTGTTTTCTAGGAATATTTTCACTCTTCATTTAGATATCTGCAGGGTTTCGTATTTTCATGATATTTCCCTTCCAAGATGAATGTCATGATGAAGTCTCTGATGAGAGGAGTTTTAAATGAAAGGGTTTTCCTTCATTTTTTTCACTCCAACAAAAGCATCTTAAAAGACACATATTTTACATTCACATTCAATAAGCAGAATAATTTATTTTGAGAAATTCATATTTAAATGAAAAGTCAAGAGAGAAATGAAATGTTGAGAATAATCATGAAAGTTTATGAAAAACATTTTCCAAGATAAATGAAGACAAAAGTTGAAATTGAAATGGCTTTCAATTTGATAAACAGTGAAACCTTCAACTTCAATAATGATGTTAATATTGTTGATAATGTTTATAATAATAATATATTTAAAGTTGCACTTTTTTGTTTCTGGTTTTGTCATTGATGGTAATGATGAAAGCGATGATGGTGATGATAGTTGATTGAATAACTGAATTGGCTTAATGAGATCTCGTTAACCATGCAAAGTTATCATCATGAAGAACCCAAGGGCCGTTTTATTACAATTTTGTCTCTACATCTTGATCATCAAAAATGATCATTTTGATCACAATCCTTGCACAAAACACAATCGTGAATTCATGGCAACATTTTAGGACAGATGAACTTCAATTAAAGTCATTTCTTTTCATCCTCATCTTCCTATAGCTTTCATATAATCAATATATTCACAGTTTCAACTCCCAGTCTCTATATAATATCATAATAATAATATAATGTACATATCTTTGTATATTTATCATGTTAACCTTTTTCCCTCTCAACTCTTTACTCTTCCTCTTCTTTACTTTATTGTTATCATTATTATTATCATCTTTTTTTATGATTATTATTTTGATTATTATTATGATTAAGATTCTGTTGAATTTAATGGAGTGATTTTTTGGTTGAACTTTATTTAACCAGATGATAAACAAATCTGTGATAAAGATAAAAAAGATGAATTTATCTAACAATTTACTTGAGTTTATCCATCTATGGTAAGTCCTAATGCATTACAAAGGACTTTTGTAACAACAATTATGGAGTCGCTTTTTTATATTTATATTTAGGCCTTTTTGCCTGATAATTATGATGAAAATGACTATGATTATGATGATGATTATCTTCAGTTTTTCGCTCAATTTATCCTTTTCAGCTTCAAAGTTGAATGTTATATGCTTAGATCATAATTCATGTCAACATTTTTTTCTTGTGGTGAGACTTAAATTATATCAGTTAAATTATGAAATAATCATTTTTGTCAACCTTTGTTAGTTCAACAATTGATTATCATTTTCATTTGTTTCTCCCTATTCACTTGTTTACTATTTATTGTTGTTGTTGCTTTTCACACATGAAAACAATGAAAAGATGATTTTTCAATCATTTTTATTTTAATGTAGATTGTGCTCAACACATAATTTAATATGTATATACTGTGATGATCAGTCAACTAAATACAGTTGATTGTTTGCTTTTTTTTCATCGCTTTATATCTCAAGAGGTTAACAAGATGGTGAATGGCGATGAAATACACCAAAAAGCTGCTTCATCAAACTGTATTTACCCGTAAGGTAAATATTACAATATATTGTGGTATAAATATGCATTTATTATTATTATTATGCTAAGAGTTTGATTATCAGTTTTTCATTCCTCACTTCAATATGTTCAATAGTTATCAATGTAAACTGTTGAAAACTAGAGTCCAAATTTTCATCAACGGTTTCGATTGAAATGAATTAATGAAAATGTTTCAACTTTAAAACGAATCCAAAATTGTATCGAAAACTGTAAACATGTGATGATGAAGATAGGGATGATTTTTTCGGAAGATTGACCAAAAAAGATGAAATTGATGGAAAAATAGGAAGAAATTGTTGAAACCAATCTTAAGATTAGATTTGCTCGTCTATTATATATATTTGATCTCATCATCATCATCTTCATCATTATGGTTGATGGTCAGTTGAAAGCCTGAACATTGGGATGATAACAGTGAACATTAGTTGGTTCAGTTTAAATTGAATGTGATCCTGAAAATCCAAGTTGCCATCTTAAATTTTAAAATCAATTGATCACAAAATACAACAGTTAAGTTTGAAGTTGAAAATGGTTCGAGACAACAGTTTTATTGATTTTTCTTCTTCTTTGCTGCAATGTTTGTTATCCTTAATATTAATCAAACCCTTATAGGGTTGACAATAAACTCAAATCTCTAATGATAGACTAGAAAGATTAATTGTTAATTCTCCGTTACATGTTGAAATTAATCCATTATGTTAACAACTTATTAGTGTTTACAAGATAACGTGTTTAAACGTTTTAGCCAATTACTTATTCATTTTTCCTCTGGTGTAATTTTACACTTTTAAAATACATATTTTGTGCCATTTTATTGGGTTTTTAACGCTTATCCTTTCATCATTTCATCCAATTTAATATAATTAGCTTAAAATTTGAGACTAATTTCAATTGGCCTTTGTAGACAAGTGGAATTGATCATTTCAACATTTGGGTTATACTTTATTTTATGCTTCATTTTGGACAATCTCGCTCCTAGATTTTAAAACCAATTCATTAGGGTAATTGGATTGTCTCTTCTCGTTGTAATCATCATATTGCTGTTAATCATTAATTTACAATTAAAACGATCATTATTCACATCTTAACACTACTTTGTCATTTTGCTTGTAATTAGTTAAATTAACATATGACCCCTCATCTCTTCAGGTTTCTGTTTCAAGATAAAAATTATTAATCTTGACAAATTCATTTTGTTAATTATTTCTTTTAAATTTCTTTTTAAAAAATTTAAATTATTGTTGTTTTTGTAAATTCAGTGATTTGGTATTCATTGTTAAACCATTTGAATTATGCCAGCTGCATTTTGTGTTACATGTATTCCAATATGTTACAATTGTTGCTATAAAGTTACTAATCGACGATATTTTTTTCATTTAATTCCAGGTATGGTTTCAAAATCGTCGGGCTAAATTCCGGAAACAAGAACGTTTAAATAGTCAGAAATCAGGAAATGGAGGAAATGGTGGTTGTAATATAACTGGATCAAATGGTGGTCCTGGAAGCAATGGATCAAGTAACGGCGCACTTTCTCAAGGTGGAGCACCAACACCAACAGGGTCACTTAATAGTCCAGTTACCCTTAATGGTTCATCTCATCAAAGTGGTATTAACTCTATTGTTAGTTCACCTGATTCTAATTGTACAACAATTATAACAACAACCTCACCAAGTAATAATACTTCCAACAACTCCAATAACACTAACAATAGTAATGCCAATGCCAATAACAGTTCAAATAATAACAGCAACTCGAGCAACTCGAACAACAACAATAATAATGTGAATAATAATAACTCTTCCAACTCTAATAATCCAAAGGGTTTGAATTCTCTGCATAACTCCCAAATAAATCATAACTCTATAATTCATGGAACTGGATCAACTAATAGATCTTTAACCAATAATCAACTCATGATTCCATGCTGTGGTTACCTTAAATAATATCCAATCTCTTAATTACTATTATTATTAACTATAATATAACAATGAATGATACTATTGACAATAACAGTAACACTTCTAATAATACAAACGATGATTATAAATTACTTAAATAAATGCATCAAAGAGTCACATTAAATACTCATCTTCATCGCTAACAAAAACTGATCCACTAATTTACTAAACATTAACAGCAAAATGTATTTAAATTATTTAATTTCGATTTTATTTTATTTTTCATGTATAGAGAAGGAGATTGACCTGTAGATGAGAGTCCAAATGTTAAATCACCTTCATTTTTACTATCTATAGTATTTTGATTTGGAACCTTGTAAAGGGTTAAATGTTAAATGATTAATCTATTTTGCAATGGAAGATCAAGTAAAGAACACAATATAAAGACAGATCAGGAAGACATCAAGAAACCCAGATCAAGAAGCGAGCAACAAAGAGAGTGATGTTGAAGGAGAAATGATGAAAATCTGAAGAGATGAGAAAGGCAGGCAGAAAGACACCAAAAAATGATGAGGATGAAATGATAAAAGCAGAAGATGTGGAGAAAATGCAATCTCTTTAATGGATCAAGCGCAAATAGAAATTGAAGAAGTGTGAGGAACAGCAAATCACACGAGGATGTACAATGATCTGTCAAAATTATAGAAGATGAAACGAACAAAAAAAGAATGAAGATGATCAAGAAGATGTACTTGATTGTTACTTGATCAACATCTTTGTGAAAATCAGAAAGCTGCCAGGAATGAAAGTTTAAAAACAATTCAGATTGTCTTTCATTCAACTCCAAATTTTGATTCATTTTATTTACATGAAACCACTTCAAGATCTCAAGTGTAATTAATCTTGACTTGCAATCGGATTAATTGACCCTTAACTACATCTTCTTTATGAGCGTCAATTAATGGATTTGCAATTGTAAACTAAAGATTAGAGGGTTAATTGGTTGTCTCTTGTCGCATTGGTGTTAATTCATTGGCTAAATAATTAAAATTTAAACTCTTCAATTGAAATGGATAAATATCTGGAAAATATCGAGAAATTGATTAAATCGCGACAACAATAAATTTAATAATTGACATTATTTTTTGTGTTGTTTCGATAAAGCAAGATAAAATCAATCGAACAAAAAGTCAAGTCATAATCGATTAATTCAAAGATAGATCATTTTCCTCGGAAAATGGACCTGTCAGTCGAATCAGAAAACTATTCTTTTGAATCCTATTTTTTCATCGCTTCTAATAATTTTTTAATCAATATTGATCTACTTAAATTAAAAAATAATTTCATGAATAATTTGTTTCTCTAAAGTGCATAAAGCTAATTAATTTTGTAAACCATTAAAGATTTGTAATCAAACTGTTTACTGTAGAAACTAACTTCGGAACAACAAATTTATTTTCAAAGTTAATTGGTTAACATTTTGATTGATTCAATTTTGAGAGTTAATGAATATAAAAACGCTTTATCGTTGAAAATTCATTTTATTTTTGAAAGAAAAGACTTCATTCATTTGTTTGTCAAGGAAAAGGTGGCTTATAAGGCGCCGCCTGTGATTATCAGAGTCCATTATAATATCATAAGAAGGTGAGATATATAAAAAGAGAAGGAAGAAGAAACATTCAGTAGTATACGGAGTATACATTGTAAAATTAGGGAAGGGAGTGAGGAAGATTTATTCTATGAAAATTTGTTCGCTGATGATGCGTTTAATTAAGATAGTATTTTTGGAGGGTCTTCGAATAAATATCTGAGGTGATTCTTGAATTACTTTCAATCGTATTTCTCCATATAAAGGACAATGGTATAGCCAATGAATGTTGTCAGCCATGTGGCTACCGCAGGGACAGTTTTTATCTGCAGTTATGAAGTTGTAGGTACCACTGAGGAATCTTGCAATGGAGTTAATATTGTTGAAAGAGTTAATAGTTTTCCATTTTGGGAGAAATTTGGTTAAATGTTTTCTTTTAAGACAGTATTTCGTCCATATATTATTGATAATGTTGTTAGATGTTTCCTTTGCTATTAGGTTTAGATTCCACCAGATTTTTTCATTGGAGATTCCAGGCATGTTACTTAATATGGATTTATAGGTAGGTATTTCATGGTATCGGTGGATATTATTGATGATAAATTTTATTCCTGTTCTAATTATTTTAAAACTAATTGGTTCTATGCCTAGAAGGGAATATGAAAAAAGTTTAGGATCTTTACCTTTAATGTAAAATCTGTCATTTGTGTATCTGTTTGTGATTTTATCTATTTCTCTTCTAAAGGTTTCATTTCTAATGATTTCAGGAGCTAACAGAGGTGAGTAGGTGAGTGCTAAGGAGTTAATTTGGGATTCATTTATCACTTTAAAGATCTTTTTGGGTACTGATTTGAGTATATTTTTTCCTAGATTTTTGGAATTGATCTTGATAGTTAGTTCTTCAAGTAGTGACCTCGAATCCAGGTAAAAACCTACGTGTTTGTACGCAGTTACCGGAAAACCTAGAATCTTAGTGCTCGTACAGACATTTTTGAGATTCGGATTGTTCTTGATATCATTGGGGCTCATTAAGATTTTTGATTTCTCAGGAGATATTGAAAGTAGTAATTTTCTGAACTCATTGTTCAGAAGATTCAATATGTATGCAATAATATCACCTAGATAGCCTTGGTCTTGACTAATACTCTTTCGAAAGATGCGTATAAAGAGATCATCAGCGTATGCGTTGATGCTGAAACGAAAGGTTGGATTTTGAGCAGCAATTCTGGGAAAGATTTTGTCAGCAAATTCATTTAGTGTATTGTTAATTCCAATAATAAATAGTTTCGGACCTAGAATCGATCCTTGTGGAACACCTTTGACAACTTTTTTTCCAAGAAGTTTGTTTTCTTTTTTGATTATACAATATCTATTTGATAGATAATCAATTAGGATCTTAATCAAATTGTTTGAAGCTTTATGGTTGTTAAGAGCTAACAGGAAGGATCCATGATGAATAAAGTCGAAGGCTCCAATAATATCCGATTGAATAATGCAGATAGGGAAAGAGTCCTCAACGAGGACATCAACTAAACAAGTATTAATACCTTTGTGAGTGAGATAAGCATGTTGGTGCGTAAAGTTTACATCTGGATAGATTTCAGATATCTTGGTATTGATGATTTCCTCGAGGATTTTGCCCAAGGTAGATGTAATTTGAATTTGACGTACTCTCTCTCCATCTGATTTGGGAATGAGAGCGCACCTAGTTAACTTCCATGGCCAAGGAAAGATATTGTTCCCAGTAGCGAGATTAAAGATGTCTATAAAGAATTTTTCATGTTTTTCAATGAGTTCTTTGATATCTGCTTTTTTGAGCAAGTCTAAACCAGGGGTCTTATCTGAAAGATTGGTAACTATGTTCAATAGTATCTCTTTGGTAATGATTTTTCCAGTGGAGTAGGATAGAGGAGTGTTATTTTGAGGTACCATTTCAAGCAGGTTAAAGGTTTCAAAGGTTTGTTCCAAGGTCAGTACATTGGAGTCAAATTCAGGCGCAATTTCAATCTTGGATTTGAGAAGGTCATTTATCTTCTTCCAAGTCATTTTCGAGTCCTTTAGATCAAAACATTTATGTAGTTCCAGTTTCACCTTCTTGTTAATCTGACTCTTTATGTCTTTGATTTGAGCGATAATTTGTTGGTTACCCGGATCTTTTTTCAGAGATTTTTTAAGTCTTTTGAGTTTAGCAGGTAATATGTTGCCAATCAAGTTTTTAACCATCGATTTGTTTGTTACTTTTTGGTAACACGAATCAGCTGCCACAAGAAGTCTATTGAGAAAGGTAGTTAACATTTGGTTGAAGGAGAAAACTGTAGTCAGGGAACTAAGGTCATCAATATCTGAGATTATTTCAGAAGAGAGTTCTCTATATTTTTTACGATTAAAGATTGTTTTGTACGTGTTATTATGTTTGATTTTACCAATTCTAATTTCAGTATTGGAGGATCGATGATCATGATCAGTATCATTTAAGATTATCTTTAAGTTTTCTCCATCATTCGCAATTGGAAAGTTTACAAACATCCCATCAATCCACTGTGGACTATTCCCCCTGATGAAGGAAAAATTATCAGAGTCGGGAATCACGAGATTTTTAAGCTTAAGTCTTTCGAACATAGAATTGATAAGACTTCCTTTGGCTTTGTTATGATCCATTACTTTAAAAGACCAGTGAGGATTTGTCGCGTTGAGGTCGCCTTGTAGTATAATGGGTAGAGAAGCAAGACCAAGAAGACTTCTTTCAATTAAGTTACATTGTTCACTGACTTCATCAAGTGTACATGAGGGATTGATGTATACATTAACTAGTACCAGTTTAGAGTTACCATGTTTAACCAAGGTTACTAGCGTATCCGTTCCAATATTATAATTTTTGATGAATATGTTTTTGTTGGTGATTGTTACAGTGTTGTTGTTGATGTTTAAGGCGAAGGAGCTTGTATCAATGGTGAGGATGGTTTTTATATTGGTTTCTTGAAGAAGTATCGCGTCATTCGTTGTAAGTCTGATGAGAGCATCATGAGTTTTGATTGTTTCTTTGTTACAATTATGTGAATAAAATTTAAACATCTTCATAAGTCCAGTCCGTAATGGATCTTAGTTTGGAGATTTCATTTTGAATAGAGACGCAATCTTTTGAGTATGGTTTATGGTCTAATTTTTGATTTGTTTTGAAGTAGCAGAAAAGACAGAAGCGTTCGTCTGATGGTTCCGGACAGATGGAGGTTTCATGATAATTGGTACAGCTAAGACAAGTTTTCTTTCCAGTGCATTGCTTCTTTGTATGCCCAATTGAAAAGCAGTTGGTACAGGTTCGTAAGTAGAAATTATCTCTAAATTTCACACTACTAGAGCCCATGAACACTCGACCACGGTCCTCAATCGTTTGTCTGTTCTTTTTTGACAGTCTTACTATTATTCTTGTTTTATCAATTTTGTTATAATTTTGATAATTGTTTACGATCACAAATGAACACATCTCGTTGCCATCCAAGTTATTCCTTCTAATGAAGTCATCTACTTCTTCAACTTCGCAGCTGTCGATGGTAAATGAGATTTGAGGGTCCAATTTTGAAGCTTCAAATACATCGATCTCCTGTTCTTGTTCTTTAAGAACATTCTTCATTTTTTGTAGCATTTGCATGTTGTTTGTTTTGATTTTTACGCTAGCCTTCGTAACAGCAACTTTAGAGGCTTGGATGGACTTATCATCTTTGATAGTATTTTTGATGATAGTTGTTATTTCGTTATCAATCATTCCATTTTTGGCTTTGATGATGATTGTCTTGTCCACTGCAGCGCTTTTAGTTTTTTCAGCATAGGTAGTTGAGCGTCTATCCTTGACGAGAAGATTGTTCAGCTTCTCTATCCTAGACATCATCTCATTGTTACTTGTCTGTTTGTTACCAAGGTTCACTATACAATTCTGAATAATTGTTATGTTGTCGAGGATCGCTTTTTCATGCTTTTCTCTCTGAGGTTTGGTTAGTATATTCAGGCAGAATTGACCAAAGTGATTCAGAAGATCAATGGCGTTAGTAGTATCACTATCATGGTGACCACGTGTATCAGACATCTCAGAGAAGAGGAACAAAAACGACACTAAGACACTAGAAAATTTGTTGATATTACAGCTGTGACGCTAGCTCATGCACTTAGATATGGAAATAATAAGCAGAAACTTGAATAAATTAAAATTAAATTAAGATAATTAGGAATAATTAAGAGATCAAAAAATCATTCATTCAATTGTCAAGGAAAAGACTAGTACCGCCATCTATATTTTTAGTTTATGTTTAATATGGAGATGAGGGAGTTACTCTTGCAAAAGGTTGATGGGCAAGTGATGAGATGAGTTTTATATTTTTTTAACCTATCCAAGTGACAATTTGGTTTGTTTTATTTCATTTTCAATTAAAGCCATCTCATTACGTTGAAAAGTATTTATTGTGCACCTTTACCATTCGATTTATGAGTTAATTAATCCCGAATTTTTGACGTAATCTTTCAATATTGGCGGTCAACATTGAAATTTGTAAGTTAAATTTATGTTCCCTTGACAACATCGCCATTTGTTAAGGTGTGGTTACATTGGTTTTTGCTTGAAAATTATGATCTGAGCTAGTACTGTATTTTGGCTGTATTTTGTACTTTTAAATTGCAGCTTTCTCCCTTTCTCGTAGCTTATCTTCATCTTCTCTCTTTCTCTCTCTCTCTTTTATCCTCCTCTTTCTTTATTGTCTCTTTCTTCTTCTCAACTGCTGCTAATGCAACTGTCTTATTTATTTTTTTCTGTCTTTTTTTGCTCTCTTTTTCTCTCTCTCTGAGTATGAGTGTAAATTTTCATTTAGTTGTGTGAGACACTGAAACATTAACAGAAAAATAGAAAGTGTTGATGATTTTTGATCTTTTCTCTTTCTTTTACTCTTTCTCATTTTCATAAGCATAAGCATCCATTCCTGTCTATCTTTCTATTGCTTTCTCTCTTTTTTTCTGTTTCTTTTTTTCTCTGTTTTTTTCTAACCTCACCTAAACCTTAGTCCGCCAATCATCAGTTATTTTATTTAATGGCAGCAATAAGAAAAAAATTGGTCATCGTTGGGGATGGTGCTTGTGGTAAAACCTGCTTGTTAATTGTCTTCAGTAAGGATCAGTTTCCTGAGGTCTATGTGCCAACCGTTTTTGAAAACTATGTTGCTGACATTGAGGTTGATGGTAAACAGGTAAAGTACATTCCCTATTTCATCCTGTATAACATCATCCATTTTTTCGTTTGATGAATTTTCATTTTTTTTCATTTTAAACCCTTCTAAACGTCCATAATGACATTTGCAATCTGTTTCTCTTTCCTCAACCCCTCTCATTCACTTCAGGTTGAATTGGCATTATGGGATACTGCTGGACAAGAAGATTACGACAGGTTACGTCCCCTTTCCTACCCGGACACTGATGTCATCTTAATGTGTTTCTCAATTGATAGTCCAGACAGTTTAGAGAATATTCCGGAAAAGTGGACACCTGAGGTACGACACTTCTGCCCCAATGTACCCATTATACTTGTTGGAAATAAGAAAGACCTTCGTAATGATAGCCACACTATTAAGGAGTTATCAAAAATGAAACAGAAGCCGGTAACACCAGAGGAAGGCCGAGCTATGGCTGAGAAGATAAATGCCTATGGTTATTTGGAATGCTCTGCTAAAACCAAGGAAGGTGTCCGAGAAGTCTTTGAGACGGCAACTCGCGCTGCTCTCCAGACTAAAAGGAAGAAGAGGACGAAGTGTCTTATCTTTTAATTGTCGTTATTTTGCAATGTTTCACGCTTTTATCCCCTTTTTCGGTGGAAAATTGATACACACAACACCGCCAAACAAAATTTCTCTCCTACATCTCTCCCCTCTATATATCTGTCAAGCCTCTCACCTCTTGAACCTTCTCTCCAATCTCTCTCTTTCTCTCTCTCTCCTTGTCTCATTTATGAATCAAATTTTTGTGAAAATTAGTAATAAAACTATCAATTGATTAAAAAACACCACCAAACAAGATATATCTAGAACACAATCTTCTACTCAATATGGAACCAATTAATATATTCATGTTATTAATTCACAACTGAATACATTTCAATTATTTGATCCTTATACATTTAGTGAAGCAGAAATGCTCTTTCTTTGGTGGAATAACGTGAAATGCTAAAAAAGCTAATCGTATAGCAACAAGTGATCCTCCCCTATTAGTAAATCAAAATTCGTCATATATGACAATCCTTTTTATGATTATCACGAAATTATCAACTTTTCACTCCCAAAAATAAAAATCAGGAATCGAAATTGAAAATTAATTTTTATTTAATAACATCTTCTTTTTGAAAGCATTTCAAAATTGAATTCGTTTAGTATTAACATTAGAGAAAGATTGATGAAAATATCAATGTTTTGATTTCTCGGAAAAAAAGGTGTCTAGTGTGAAATAAAAAAAGAAATTTGAATAATACCTACAATCTTCTTAATACATCGTAATTAATTTTATTAGAAAGTCTTTTCTCTTCCAACATCTTTTCTATTGCCTCTCCAGCCGTATTTGCTTCAATTGGTGTTTTCTTTTTGCTTTTTCGTTTCTTTTTCGGTGGCATCTCACCTGAACTTTCTTTCTTTGCTCTTTCAGCCTCTTCTTCGGCTTTTCTCTTCTCTTTCTCTTCCATCTCTTTGAGATATTCGGCGTTTACTCTATGCCAAAGTTTGGTTTTTATTTGTATTTCTTTGTTACTAAGAATGTAATTATCTAATTCAGCATCATCAATCCCTTCTAAATCCAATTCGCCTGAGTCTTGATTGTCTGTTGTCTGATTCTCCTCTTTCATCGAGTCCATATCTTCGTCGTCTACATCAGTTTCATTGTCCTCTTCATTATCAACATCTTCATTGTTAATTTCACCATTGATTGATACGCTAGAAGCTCGTCTTTTCGAGTTTGAATCTTCGTCTTTTAGTCCTTTAGTGAACCCTACATTTAACGATGAACTGATTCCTAAACTAGCGGCAGTTGGTCGAAGAGCTTGAAGTTGCTGAAGAAAAGAATCAGCTTGTGGATTATCTTGACCAACAATTTCTCTGATTATATTGAAATGGTTTGTTTCCACTATTTTCTCCACAACTTCTTCTACATCAATATCTTCATCTTCATCTTCCTCCTTCGAAGGTTTTTCAGCTGTTTCTTGAGTCTCTGCATTCTTAACAAATGGCGAGCGAAATTTTTTCCGTATGCTTTCAAGCTTTTCTTCAATTTGTTGCTGAATTTTGGCCACCTCATTTTCAACTTGTTCCAGTTGCTCTTTATCCTCAACTATCGATTTAACCTTCTTATTCGCCATCTTGTAACAAGGAGGATCTTCCTCTCCTTCCAGGTCAACCGTCATGAACTCCTCTAAAGTTAATTTACTTGTTGGTGTATCACTAAATTCATTTAAACGTTTTCTGATAGTAGTTTCACAAACTTTTACAATATCTACAACCTCTTTCACAGAGCGATCTATGTTATTCAATCGAGTTGCCACAAGAAGAGCAGCTCCACACAGTCCAGATGGCCTTCGTCCTGTATGCATCCAGTCCCTTTTCATCCTTTGCACTAAACGAAGAGCAGTCATCTCAACGTCATGAGTTTTATCTCCAAGGCCTAATCTATGAGCAAATCTTACAATATATAAACAAGGGTCTAAAACAGGGATATTTATGCAGAGAGCACACGAAAGTCTCAGATAAGTACGTCCGAGTTCATAAACGTTAACCTGCATTAGATCAGATAAATCAAGAAGCATGTGTGATGTTCCTTCAAGGCGACAAGTAATGTAAACACAGGCAGCAATAACATGGTTGTTTTTTCTGCCACAAGTAAGTCGGCGACTGAGAGCCATTTTGTAAAAGTTAAAAGCCATATCCATACAATGATTGTTTAGACTTAAAGAAGCGCCGATAGCTTTGATTCTTTTTCGAGCTCGATCCAAAGTAATTTGCCTGGATTCTTTACCACTGGCCATCATACCACCCATGGATAGCCCTTGAAAACCATTATCAACTGAAATGGTTTGCCCAATAATATTCGAGCCTCCATGGCTACCTTCCTGGAACTGAACCTCACTGACTATCAAATTATCCTCGAGAACAGATCCACAGCTAGTGCAGACAGTATCTCCTCGAGCGGCATCAGTTTCTAAATCACTAGAGCCACATTTTGGACAACTTTGACGGTAAGCCATCGAGAACAGAATACCAGAAGGAGATTTACCGATTGAGAACGGAAGTCACTGAAAACCAATAAACAGATTGAAAGACTAACAGAAAGTGAAAGTGTTCAGAATTGGTCAGATACATAAATGTAAAGTGGACAGATTCCAGAAGATCAGAGTTGATATTCAGAAAAGGATAGAATAAATCTCAAGATATTTTTAACTCAAAAATTTCATCACAAAATGTATATCTACAATTTTTCCCTGAGCGTTGTCATTGGCTACTCTGTTTTTATTATTGTCCGCTTTTTTTAAATTTCCCCTCAATCATTTTTTTTCGATTTTTAAACTGATTAGCTGATGAAGACAACAAAAATCCTCTACATCTAGTCAATTTGATGAAAGCTTCGTCTAGGTTTTATGCCTCTTTTAAATATGCTCTTGTTCAATTAACACTTCAATAAGTTGATTTGTCTATTAATCAGTTTAGCAAAAATTGGTATGTCTTCCTAATTTATCGGGTCTTTACTTATAGCATTTGTTTATAAATTGATCTTTTAATTTCAACGGACATTCATTCAACTAAAGTTAGTTTCTAAGTTATAACCATAAAATAAATTTATTCATGGACTAACCATAAATCGTTAAATATTTAGAACATTTTTGTACATTTGGGTATGTTTTGCGCATACAATGAAATACAAACAAACTGAATTTGATTCAGTAAATATTAATAATAAGATTAATAAATTTAAATTATTGTTTTTGGTCACATTAATTGATAATTGGCGGTCAATCATCTATTTTAACGATACAAAATGGTTCAGGCTAGTTTAGATAATAGAATGTCGCAGATGTCTTTATAGACAGAGGTTATCGATCGAAGGTAGTGAATCAATGAAAAATGTCAGAATAAAATGGATCCCAAAATGGATCTCGTTTCACACTTTCTTAACCACACTCATGAGTAGGAGAGAAACAAGAAGAATGAGAAAGAAAGTAAAAATAATACTAAATGATAAAACCAGAGGTTGAAGATGAGGATGATGAAAAGGTGAAGAAAGTGTAGAGGAAAGCATTTTCATTATTTGCACCTTGATTCATCTATTCATTTTTGGAGGTCTAGGAATGCATTTTAATTTCATTGATTGGTAGCTATTTTGTTTTTATGCCTTTTTGGGCTTTACTTGATCTTACTTAACTTCTCCTTTAACCTTGCAGTTAATCTAAAAACGGTTTATAAAATTCGTTTTCAACTTCTTAACCTTTTAATCACTAGTAACTGTTAGTTATCTTTTCATCTCTTTCTTTGTCTTTTGCTGATTTTACCTCCAAATAACGCAAAATATAAAGAGAGGGAAAAGTTAAGTTGTTCAACCATTATGGAACTACCAAGATATACTCAAAGTGAATCTCAACGATCAACAGCTTCTTCATCAAATTACAATCCGTTCCTGTCAGAATCAGTCGGCGGTAGTGGTGGCGGCGGATATGGTGACTATTCTGGTGATAAAGATGACCCTGGTCTCTATTCAACTCGACCCATTGATTTGGGTTACACGGAAACCATAACTCTGGATGATAATGGTTCAACCGGAGTACCTGAACATAAACGTAGCTCAGAGACTGTTGACTTAATCCAAGAGATTCTCACCAATCGAGATTTGTTGATGTCGAAAGGTTTCTATTTTTTCTTTTATGCTGCCTTTGGATCTTTATTTCCGTTGACAGGAGTCTATTTCAAACAAATGGGGATGAATTCAGTCCAAGCTGGTATATTAACCGGTATACGACCGTTTATTGAAATATTTTCAGCCCCTTTTTGGGGTTCCATGGCAGACCGTTTCAACAAGGGTAAAATACTCCTTATGGCTTCCATGTTTTCCTGGATTGTTTTCACTTGTGCAATGGCATATATACGACCACCGGCGACTGCATGTGTCACTTTTAACGAAACTCATCATATTTTGTTTACACCTTATTCAGATGAATCAGATAACGATTTTGAAATGTCAATAACGCCTCAAAGACGAGATCGCAGAGCTAGTGAAAAAGAAAGTTTACAGTCTCATGATTTGAATGCAATATTACCAGATCAAAATGAAGATTTGATTGAATATAGAGCCAAAAAACGGGTCAAACGTGGATCAACTAATTCACGAACTAATGCAAATAGACATAGACCTCCACCAGCTCATGTTATTGGCAAATCGCCGATTCCAATAGATTATACTTTAAATTTCAACAAGGATATTCATGCTTCTTATGTTTCACCCCCGTTCAGCACTGTTGTTTACAAATGGGAGGATGTTGAATCGGTTTTTCTTCTTCTGTTACTTTTGGTGTTAATTGGTGAATTTTTTAGTGCTCCAGCTATAACATTAACCGATTCAGTAACACTTGATTATCTTGGTGATCGAATTGATCTCTATGGACGCCAACGAATGTTTGGCTCCGTTGGATGGGCTATATCAATGTTTTTCGTGGGAATGGCATTGGATAATTCTACGGAATTCACCAATCACCCTTGTGGACCACATGAAAGTGAACGTAATTACAAAGTTTGCTTCTCCATTTTTGCTGTTCTAATGATCATCGCATCTGCCATAGCGTATCAGTTTCGTTTTCCTAACCAGCCTGGTAGGTCAATTGAAGAGACCTCATCGGGTATGGATTCAGTTCCCATGAAACCCTATCAAACTCCTGGTCCAAAACCAATATTTAATACTGCACCACCAATAAATCCTCCTCCAGGACTACAGCAAGACCGAAAATTTGAATTTATCGACAAATGGAAGTCAGCTGTTTTCGCTCAACGAACGCGAGAAATGCCTGAATGGGTTGAAGTATTGAAAACATTTGCAAATCTCAGATATGGTGCTTTCCTGTTTGTTACGTGGTTTATGGGTGCAGGTATTGGTATGGTATTTGCTTTCCTCTTTTGGCATCTTCAAGATCTTGGAGGGACACCAACACTTTTTGGCCTTGCTTCTGTAATTAACCACATATCTGAAATTTTTGCATTTTTCTACTCTTTAGAGTATATTAAAAAGTATGGACACACCAAGGTGAGTTTCACTTAGCAAACCAACCGATCAGAATTAATATAATTTCCTATTTAGTTGTTTAGTTGATATTTCGATGAGTTAGATCACCAATACCAGATGATATACCAATCATCAAAATAATACTAACCGCATAAATAATAATACAATAAATCAAACTAACTAATCAGGTTTTAATAATCAGGTTTTAACATTGAACTATGAACTAATTATTTTAATTTGCACTCTAATAGGTACTTTGTTTTGGTCTGGCATGCAATTTTGGTCGGTTTTTATATATCGCTTACTTGGATAATCCTTGGTTTGTATTACCCTTTGAATTAATGCAAGGAGTAACTCATGCCGGAGTTTGGGCAGCTTGTTGTTCTTACATTACACAAGCAACTCCACCTCATCTTAAATCATCAACTCAGGGTGTTTTACAAGGACTTCACCATGGATTTGGTAGAGGTGCGGGAGCCATTTTAGGTGGCATATTCATCAATAAATTTGGTACTCGGCCAACATTTGCAGTCTATGGTTTACTTTGTGGCCTTGTTTTGGCATTTTTCATATTCGTTAATTCTCAGCGAACCAATTCTGGCTTCCGTTGGCTTGAGGATGACATAGAACATCAAGTTTGTCTTGAAGGAGGTGCCGGACTAGCACCACACGGTGTGCCTTCAGCACCCATAACTCGAACAGCTTCAAAAACAAACTTGGCAACTCCTTATGCATCACATACCCAAAACCAACAACAAATTTCATCTGGATGGCCACAGTCAGATAGATCAAGTGAAACTTTCAATATGACTGGTTCCGGAATTGATGGATCTAATCCAAATTTTAATCGATGGAATCATCGTGTTTCTCCTATGTCTTTCGTATCCAATAGATCCAATGTATCATCATCAAGTCAAGATAATTATATACCTTATGGACTTAAGGTTATACTTGGAGATAAAAATAGTCCAAGTGAGCCTATTACAGAGAGTGATTTAATACGGAATGGTTTCCGACAAATGGACCAAGTTTTAAACTATTTCGATACTCATAAATTGGACGTTAAAAGTGACAAATGTATTGACACTGATTACAAGAATCTATCCAACCCAATTAATCGTATCACGATCAATGTTTCAACTCAACAGCAGCCTAACAATTTCCAACCTTATGATTGGTGATTATATACATTATCATCATTATTGTCTCATTTTTTCACCATCACCTTGATGATTCAATTAACACACGACTGAGGCTTGTAGTGAGATTTATTGTTAATTTTGAACCTAATGTTTGGTTCTCGTCGGTATCATTCACCATTTTATCTATTTTATTGTTATCAACTTTCACTTAAAATTTCAATGAGGGTGAGGGTTACCACTTATTTCATAAGAAGATCTTAGTGTCTTTTTTAACACACTTCCATACACTTTACGAGCAATTAAGTTTCAATTGTTCAAAAAGACATTAAACAACTTACTAAATTGATTGATAACAGTTTAAAGTTTGAATTACCATGATTCGCCTTGATGTTATCAAATACAATACATATTTTCATTTTAATCTTGAACCGAAGGAGAGTTGATGGAAAGTAATGAATTTCAACCTCAGAGCTAATGATTGTCATCCATTTGGAAACGAAGATGCATACCAGATAGAAGTTCTTTCTCTTCAATTTTCCCGCTATTCAAAGGTTAACTTTTTGATTTTTTTGTTACCTTTTTCTAGGGAAAAAAGGAAACTCTCTGCATCCTCCTCAACTTTTTTACGTGCCCTTTAACTGAGGAACTATCATTGCATGGAAGGAGGAAACACAATTGTTGTTCACTTCTTCTATGGAATTTCAATAATAATTACAATGATAAAGTGTTTCGAAGCAATAATTTTAATCTCTAAAATAAGTTTAGGATAGTCTTCGCTGAGTTTACTTCTCAGTTCACATTAACAAAATGGAAATTCATTCTAATATAATAGCATTTGAGCTATTTCCACTTTGTCCTCTGTAAATTGACAGTCACCAATCTAAAAAATCTTCAGTGAAAGAGAAGAATAAATTTTCGTCTTAGAATTGAGGCTCAGAGTTTTAGAAGGCAGAGAGATCTCTTTTGCTTTCATTACCTGTGTAAATTGGAATGATACGCTTGCTGAATTATTTCTCTTCTCACATTGAATCAGTGAGGAAATAACTTGAAAATTACTGTTATTATTATAATCTATTACTGTTCTTCCTTTGATCACTCACATTTCCTAGTATCCTCTCACTTTGTTTATAATCAGTTCACCAAAAATACTCACTCACTCTTTTGATTGCATCTTCAATCGCCCAAATAATTAGTTGTACATCAAACCTCAAGGTTGTGTTTCAGTATCTGAAAAAAACACGAAACTTAAAGCAAGAAAAAAAGTTACTAGTCATGCAAATATTAATGATTTTTGGTAAAATCTGTGAAACTTAATTCCAGACTTGTCTATTACAAGTTGATACTGTACCAATAACTTGATCAAATCTCCACTATTTGAATCAAATTCATATGGAAAACAAGAGTTGAACAATAAGTAATTGAAAGTTATCATGTCTATCTTGTGTCTCTTAAAGTCTTTCAGACTAGCTTTCCAAGTTTAAATTGCGCAAATTAACGAAATGGATATTTCCTTCTTCCAATGTCTTCTTCATGAACCTTTTGTATCATTATATTGTCAACCAACTGATATGAACAACCCGTTGCCTTTCGGCATTAAAGGTGTAAAACATCAATCGAGTTTGGAAAACTTAGATCAATTTGCATCAATACACTTCCAACAGATTAAAAATTTTCATTGTAATGATACATTTGTTCAACTTTAACTGAAAATTTACTATATTAACCAATTTTCCAGAATTAACCAAATGCATCAATACAAAGAACTGAGAATTAAATCACTGATAACTTTGCCAATGAATGGTCAAAAGTCATCTTCAAAACTGTTGTCCATTTCAGAAGGCCGAAGATCCCTAAAATGAGATCCAACATAAAAGTATTACTTACAAATGTATTATTATATTGAGTAAGAAAATTTATAAAGATTTATTATATGTACAAGCATAAAAATTTAAGTTGTATGTCGCACCAGAAAGATGAAAATTGCCAATTTTTCTGCATGCTGGTAATTATATCAATGTGTAACTTGTGAAAATTATTCTTGATTACCATTATAAAAAAAACATTGGTAACACAAATAAGGTTGTGATTATTGTAGCCTTTGATTGTATCATTATCAGTGCAATGTCGAATTAAAATTAGAAATTAAACTGAATATTATTGTGTAAATAAGATATTTTTATGCCTCATTTGAAACTCACCTTACCTTGTCTTAGCTAAGTGATGGAAAAAATTACATCAACTATCTAGTTGATGAATTAAATTGTGGTTATGATGATTACTCGTAAATAGTGCAAAGCTTGTCACATTGGTTCATCTTTGTCAGTTTATTTAATTACATTAGTTTCATAGTTAATTTTTCATTATTTTTGGTAAGTAATTTAATGATATAGTAATACATTGATCCAAATCTATGAATTTTTGTCTTTCTATTTCTATTTTAACCGAAATATTCTTGAATTCAAACTTCCCTCGTCATCTAATTTCCCTTCTTCACTCATTGAGTCTCTCTTGCTGCTTAACTGTTTGCGATTGTTCACAATTCACTGATTCATCTTTTTATCTTAAGTTTTGTTTTTCCTTTTGTAACATGAATAGCGTATTTACCGTAAATGATGATTGAAGTTGTGACATTAGGTTCAGATGGATGGAAGGACACACAATACAGTAGAACAAATCATTGGTACCAACTAAAAGATGGTTTGGTTTGATCATTACCATATATATTCATGATACAAATATGGTTAACAATTAAAACTTAATTAACATCACCAATCGGTGTGAAAATATCTAATCGACCTTATTTGGGTAAATCACTGAATATCTGGCCAAGATTTACGTCACGCTTTGATATATTTTAAAAACTTTCGATTCTAATTTTTGTTTCTACTTTTTATTTTACATTTAACATCAGCAGTTGATTGACTTTGTTATCATTGGAGCCGCTGTTATTGTTTTGATTTTTCATCTTTAGCCAGTCAAATCCACTCTTCTATCATTACAAGTGACAAGTGATAGTTTGTGTATTTATACTTATATTTGTTGTAATTGATTTTCATCCTAATTCAAAAATGGCCAATTTCCGCAAAAGTTTACTATTAACCGATGAACAGAGGGAAGAGCTGTGTGAAAAATTTCAAACGGTAAGATATATAAATGAAGTTTTTGCTCTCTTTCTAGTCAGGTTTCTCAAAAGTCCTCAATTATAAGGTGATCAACTTATAAAAAAGCCAAGTATACACTTTCTTCGCAGTATTTTCCCTTCTTAACTCATTCCCATAATTTTGTTGAACTGTCGTTGAGCATAGGATTAAGTTGACAGCTTCAGGTTGAATTTCATCTTGTTAATCTAATTAAAAGTCCTCAACTTTTCTTTCGTCCATGTGTAAGCATAGTGAGTTTATTGCTTCTAATCAATTTACAACTCTAATTATCCATATAAATCAGTTTGTATATGCATGGAAAGGTTGATATTAAAGTATTTTAAATCGTGTAAAATTGCTATTTCATCGGAAAAGGCTACATCTTCAAACCGGATCAACGCATCCTGCTATGAAAAAACGTTTGTAAACGATATATCTTGTGAACGCCTATTGAAAAACTTATTTTAATTTTGATATTATTTAACAAAGGATAAGAGCCAAATCTGCCCCTCTCCAACTATTCATATGAAGATAAAAATTATGATCAAAATTATAGATCGAAAAACATTTTGAAGCCAAACCACTATCCCATTTTGATTTTAATATTTTTTGGATTCGGCATAATTTTTCTTTAAAAGAATAAAATAACCTTTTCTCATTCAGCTGAAAACGATAGCGACCTTTGAAAATGAACTATCGCAAAATCGCCCATAAGGAAAAGCATTTATCAATGCATTATCAATCTATAGCGAATAAAAAACTGCGTCGTAAAAATAATGAAATTGGTTTGGGTAATCATGTTTAAAGATCGCATTCGTTGCAGCTGAATGAGAAAAGGTTATTTTATTCTTTTAAAGAAGAATTCTGAAAGATTTTTCAATGCCGAATCCAAAAAATTATTAAAATCATAACCGGAATTGTTATTTCGGCTTCAAAATTGACTTAGTTTTTTTCGTTTGAACAATATAGTAGATGTGCTCCATCATCACACAAAATTTCAGCAAATCCATGAGGCGAATTGGGCCCGCTCTCGTCCCTTTCCGGTTCTATGCAGATTTATCTTTTATTTTAATATTTAAATATGATTATCGCGGGAATCAAACTCCAATATTGGAAAAGTTATCATTTAATGTTGAAATTGGTAAAGATGGTTTGATTAAAATTGTATATTGCCATTGCCTTTAATAGAGCGAAGCTAACAGGAAAAGATAAAGTAAATACAAACATATGCTCGATAAGTTTCCATGAAAAATGATTAAAAGTTTATTTGTGTTAAACTGTTAATAATCTATTTTTGTTAATATAATAATAAAAATAATCCGTCAGTAACAATAGAATTGAGAGAAAAAAGTTCCAAGTGAAAAAAGCTGTAAATAATGTAAATGAATCATGATTTTGTGTGATAAAACAGTGAAATGTTTTCAACATTACATAGAGAGTAACAATTGATAATAATCACGATTGTAACTCACTCGATTTCATTTAATGCTGGAAACACTTATTACTCACTATTACTCTAATTTAACTCGTTGATAAACAACGGAAACCAAACAGGGAGCAATCATGAAATCAGAAATTTTTTTCAAGTGGTGAAGTATAGTATCAGCAATAAATTGATTATCGATAAAAAACAACTGTCTCATGTTTTGCCTCTTCATTGATTCATTTCATTATTTACCAATTTGAAATCTTTTCCCTTCAATTTTATCGATTGTTTATGAAAATTAACCCCTTTAACCTGTTCTAGAACAATTGATAAATTATTTTAAGCATTGAATTGATGCATAGATGACACGGATCAAACCTGGACTATAATGAAACAAAATACGCATTTAGTTTGAGTTTATATAAATTAGCAATTGTATTGCATTCCGTTTAAATATTAGCTTATCTATTCGTGATCACTTTTTATGTACTTTGAATATTTTATTAATGAATATTATTTAACCTCTATGTTTACAGATCGATAAAGATGGAAATGGTTCTATTGACATGCGAGAATTGAAAGCAGCTCTGGATATTGTTGGATTCAAGATACCACAATGGGAAGTCCGTCAAATGATTAGTGAATTAGAGAAGCAAAAGAAGATACAAAAAGAAGGAAAATTGTCTTTTGAAGAATTCCAACAATTATGTTATGACTTGAAATCAAAAGATGTTGCCAATACATTCAAGAAAGCTGTTACCAAGCCTGAAAATTTGGAAACCATCGGTGGAATGTCAGCTGCAAGTTCCGCTGGAACAACTCATTCAGTTCGTCAAGAGGAACAAGTGGCCTTCTCTGATTGGATTAACACTAATTTAAAAAATGATCCTGATCTTAAACATGTTTTACCCATTGATGCTGAAGGAAGGGAATTATACGAGAAAGTAAAAGATGGTACTCTTCTCTGTAAAATCATTAATCATTCATGTCCAGAGACAATTGATGAAAGAGCAATTAACAAGAAAAACTTGACCGTTTATACAAAACATGAGAATTTAACTCTGGCCCTTAACTCGGCCCAATCAATTGGTTGTAATATTATCAACATTGATGCACACGATTTAAGCCAAGGAAAGCAGCATCTTGTTCTTGGTTTATTATGGCAAATTATTCGTATTGGTCTTTTTAATCAAATCACTCTTGAACAGTGTCCTGGCTTAGTTAGATTGTTAAGACCAGATGAAGAACTGTCAGATCTTAATAAACTCTCGCCTGAAAATATTCTCATACGGTGGGTCAATTATCATATGGAAAAGGCGGGAGTTGACCGAAGAATCAACAATTTTACTGGAGACATTAAAGACTCAGTTGTGTATACTCATTTAATTAAACAAATCGCACCTCGAGGTATACCAATCTCCATGGAGGCTTTAATGGAACCTAACCAAGCTGATCGAGCTGAAATTATGTTAAAACAAGCTGATAAATTGGGATGTCGAAGTTTCTTAACTCCAAATGATGTTGTTGAAGGTGTTTACAAATTGAATGTTGCCTTTGTTGCCAATCTCTTCAATACCCATCCATGTCTTGATAAACCTGACGAGCCTTTAGAATTAGTTGATATTGAAGAGAGTAGAGAAGAGAAAACGTACCGAAATTGGATCAATAGTATGGGTGTTTCGCCATTCGTCAACTGGCTTTACAGTGATTTAGCTGATGGTCTAATTATATTCCAGGTTAGTTAATTTTGAAAACTTGTGAATGCAAATAACTCATTTTTTCTGTATTATTCAGTTATTTGATATCATCAAGCCTGGAGTTGTCAACTGGAAACGAGTACACAAGAGTTTCAGTAATCTTCGAGGATTCATGGAAAAATTGGAAAACTGTAATTATGCTGTTGAACTGGGTAAACAATTGAGATTTTCACTCGTTGGTATCGCTGGACAAGATATTGTTGAAGGAAATCCCACTTTAACTTTAGCCTTGATTTGGCAATTAATGAGGGCTTATACTTTAAGCATTTTAACAC
The DNA here is from genome assembly GCA_036759885.1 of Tetranychus piercei. Lineage (NCBI taxonomy): Eukaryota > Metazoa > Arthropoda > Arachnida > Trombidiformes > Tetranychidae > Tetranychus > Tetranychus piercei. The sequence goes on along the minus strand of CM071879.1, from coordinate 20,469,174 downwards.
AATTGGCCTCAAGTGGTGATGGTAACAGCGAGGGAAGGGCCATAGTTGAGAAAGAAATTGTTGACTGGGCAAACAATAAGGTTTGTTGGTATTACTTGCGTTAGGTATAAATTGATGTCCGTTTCTCAATTTGAATTTCAATCCAATCGACAAATATCAAAGAATGAAATATGACGACGAATAACCCTCTACAAGATGCTCACTAAGCTTGATTTAATTCGATAAAATCATTGATTTATCTCACTATTACAATTGAGTCATTGCTTGATAAAAAGGACATTTATTTTTACTCGACCTAATCGAAATCAAAATTTAATCTAATTTTTCTTTTATTTTTCATTGTAGCTGAAAGAATCTAGTAAAACTAGTGTAATCAGAAACTTCCAAGACCCTAGCATATCAACTGCAATGCCGGTGATTGATCTCATTGATGCCATTAAGCCAGGATCAATTAATTATAGTCAAGTTCTCACAGGTTCTTCTGCTGAGGTAATTTTTGATACAAGCGATCATTTTGAAAAACAATTTTATCTCATTTACAAATAATTAACAATTTCAAAATCTTTTATAACAACAGGAGAAACTCGCCAATGCTAAATATGCCATTTCAATGGCTCGTAAAATTGGGGCCAGAATCTATGCTTTACCAGAAGACATTTCCGAACTTAAACCTAAAATGGTTATGACTGTTTTTGCGTGCCTTATGGCTAGAGATTACATTCCAAATATGGGAAGTAAAGCCAATCCAGTGGATTAAATATTTGTATAAGCTATCTATGGATATACAGTATTAAACAAAAAATGACCACCTAACTGGAAATGGAAATCAAACTATACATTATTTTATTTTTACATTATCAACATTTTTGGATGAAATTGAGAAATGATTCCTATCTGTTGGAGATGAAACTTTTTCTGATTTTTTTATAACTGATCTATTTTTTCTAGATCGGGCCAAAAAGCTATGAAAGTGTGAAAAGAGAGAGACAGTCATTATAAACAATTATTATGTGTGTATTTCTTTCTTTCCAAACAATCAGGTTATAACCTTAATAAAGTTAGATTTTGTGTCAGCGACAAAACACAGCAAAAGTGAAAACAAGACGTGATTAGCTAGCTTGCTTGGTGGTTTTCTTTGTCTTTTCGATCTTCTTACGGTTTGTTCTAGATATACTTCATTGTTTGAATTGTTTTCGACATTTATGGTTTTTGCTAAACTGCTTGGGATAGCTTGTCCTCTTTCTTCCCAGACCCGTAGGGGCTTAGGGGTTAAAATATTTACTTTGTAATCTTTCGAGATAGGTGTAGGTTTCTACGTACTAAAAAGCACAAGAATTTTGATAACTCAGCTATTATAGATAAGTTTAGAAAAGTAAGATAAAGCTGATAAAATCACTGATGGTTATGTAGAGTTATTCTTAACGGTTATTGATATTAGATCTTATTTTATCAATTGATCTATCTTGACTTAAGTATGAATTTATCATAGGGATCGTCAACACTTTTCAGATCTAACTATTGAGCTATCATAAGGATCGTCAATGGTTATAAAACCTAAAGTTTTTAGGTTTATTATGGAATAGGCTATAACTGGTGATTCCGATAATACAACTCAATTACTATCTGATGTTAGGTTTCAAATGAAACTGTAATTTGTTCTTTTTGTTTTAGTCAGACTCATCTATGCAGCTAATCTAATTTGTCGAATTTCATGTGCGATCAAAAAGATCAACAATCCAAATTATGGATTACTCCAATTATTTAAGTTGAAGGTCGATTTGACTCACATGAGAATTGTAAAAATTAGCTCAGTAACATGGATACGTTTGGAAGAAAAAAAGATATTGTTACACCGTAGTCAATAAATATTCAAAACAAAATGATCAAAACTGAGTTTTATTGAAGGTAGCTCGGATGGGTATATTCCTGTTTCGTCAATCTTTTAAGCAAACAAACACTTTAAAACACAGAAATACTAATCTTTATTGAGCAGTTAGTTAGTTTTAACTCGTAGACAATACAAAAATACATAATTTCACATTAAATGGGTTGATAAATCAAGGTAATCAAGTAAATCAATCGCTCCGTTAATATAACTTTGGGTATAAAATTCATAGTCTTGATTAAGTTTCACATATTTGTTGTTTTTATCATGAATCTTTTTGTTTTGTAGAGCATGAGATAAATCTATTCTGTATTCGACCTCTAACGCTTTCAACTTATCTATCAAATTGAATAAATTAGGTGAAAAATGGTCAAAATTACGATTAAATTTATTATGGAATCCCTCAAGATGATTATTTGTTCGGGTTGAAAAATTTGCAAAATGATTCCATATTTTTTTCGGAAATAAAGCTTTATCTGAGATCCAAGTCTCTTGAACATAATAAAACAAAAATTTATCTAATCTTTCATCATCAAACTCATTTGCCTAATTAATTAAAAACCATGCAAGTAGACTATAAGCAGCCCACTCTGGCCCACCTATCTGGCCCACCTTGGACTTTGACCTAGCCAAAGTCCAAGTGGGCCAGAATAGTGGGCCAGAGAAGGCTGCTGAGAAAGAGGAAAAAGAAAGAGAAAGTAACATGATCAAAGTGGGCCAGAAAGGTGGGCCAGAAAGGTGGGCTAGAGAAGGCTTCTGAGAAAGAGGAAAAGAAAGAGAATGTAATATGATTAAAGGGTGAAGATAATTAGTGAAAGAGAAGAAAGGGAATGAAATTTGAGTGAAGGGAAATCAATCATTAAGAGATGGCTGGAAATATGAGATGATAATGATGATTAAGATAATATGATGAAAAGCAATATGAGATGCGATGAAAGTTGAGCCGGGAGATTGAATAAAGAAAAGAAAGAGAAAGGATTGCAAAAAAGAATGTTAACGTGACGTAATATAACTGTAATGAAAAACAATGTACGTCACATCAAATAACTTGTTACACTCATCTATGGTATAAAGGGTTCATGTTTCAATTATCTCTTAAACGAAGACCATTAACTGTAATTTGATGACCGTTATTTGCATACAAAGAATTAAGGGTGATTGGTTAATAGACAAGAAGGAAGGCGTTGTGTTTATCCACTCAATAATACAAATAACTACGCTCAATGTTGGGACGAGGCGGAGTTGCTCATCTCCACCTACTTTACGAGAGAATAAAAAGAGATGTGCTTGCATTCTCAAGTCACTTATTCATCTTCATCATTTCGAGTTATTTTCGGTAAAGAAAATCTCGTTGCTTGAATGAAAATGAGTGGAGTAGACATAAGCGAAGAGGATCGGTCTGCAATTGAGAGATTCAGAAATGTCTTACGTGAAGCTCTAGAAGAAAGTCCAATGAACAGATTTTATGATAGGGTACATATTTTATTGTATAATCAGCAAAGTCTATTGAGAGAATGGATAGAAATTTCAACAATAAATGCAATTCAAGTCAATGCTGAAAATCGACAGCAAAGTCAAGCTCAACCTGAACAACAACAACAACAAGAACAACCTGAAATGTCAGAGTCTTTAACAAGACACATGAGAAACTACATCAGAGAAAGAGCAAGTACGCCTTCAATGAGATGTAGGATAACAAGAAACGCAGAATGGGGTTTAGGATTATCACTAATGAATCGAGACAACTATATACAATTATTCTTACCTCTTGAAAGAGTTCGTGATGAAGAAACATGATGAGATGCAACGATTGATGCAAGATGCAACGATTGTGGAAGAAACAGAAGGCGAAGAGGACGATGAAATTGTAAGTGCTACTGACTCTAGCGTCTACGATGAAGCTGTTGGTGAATCACAAAACTTAAGAACCTCAACACCAGTTGCAAACTATAGAGCACTTCTCATCAATGATATGGAGAGTGAAGAGGATATCAATTCATTTGATACCGAAGAAGGTTCAGAGGAAACTGAACGTTTGATACACCAAACAAGACTTCAAGAACGAGTGGCAAACCTTTACAATAAGGAAACTACTTTTTTCCGCGTGATAAGAACAAGAGCAGAATATGAGAAAGGTCTGCCATCTGGTGTTAATCATAAAATTCCAGAGATTGCATCAACAGCGAAATACTTGGTATTACGAGCAGCACACTTTAAAAATGTAGCAACCTTATCTAGGATGTCGATTGCCTTTCCATGCATGATGCAAACCGAAGCGAGAATTAAGTCTTTTGAAAAACATGATGGTCATGTAATACCAGAAATCACGCCAGCTAATTACGCAGAAGCTGGCTTTTTTTCTTATGGTAAGATTTCTTATACTAATGTCTCTGTTTCACAAACTAAAGAAATTTTTATTCTTTTCTTTCAAATTTTTCAGGTGAACATGACGCAGTTACATGTTATTTTTGCGGTGGGACTATAGCAAACTGGTTGCCAAATGATGACCCTTGGCAAATGCATGCTCATCAATTCCCTGATTGTATGTATGTGTATCTAAAAAGAGGCAGAAATTTCATAAGGCTTCAAGTGGCAAAATTACAATCTATCTCTTCTTATGAGCCAGCAAAGCAAGTTGATGATGACAAATCTCGTTATGAATGTAAAATTTGTTTATCTGCTGAAATAAGTGTAGTTTTTCAACCTTGTGAGCACATGATTACTTGTTATGATTGTGCACCTCGATTTTCAACTTGTCCTTGGTGCAAAACAACAATCTTTAGTGCTGTAAGATGTATTTTATCAACCTAACTCTTTTTATGTTTTTTATGATTTTCATGTTTATGTCAATAAAAGAATATTCAACGTCACATTTTGTTTGTCTATTTTTCGTGCATATAAAAGGCTAACCTCGCTAGAAAAATTTCAGTTTATGTTCAGTTTACAATCAATCAAGATGACCGGAATCTATATGCTTATTTTACTGTTCGTTGCTTTATCTTTCACTCTTTTTTGGTCCTATTATTTAACGTTGCTGAGTAAAAAGTATCCGAATTCATTGAATCTTGCGTGATGAAAATTGTTAATTTAGTTTCAATCTGGGATTTCGGCAAAGCGATGAAAATAAATGTCAATAATGTAAACCGAAAGAAAAATTACAATGCTGAAGTAAAACGTTTACAAAAGGGATGCTTTCTACTTTTTGCTTCAGGAAAATGCGTAGCTACTGGTTTTAAATCTCTCAGTGATACAATTGCAGCATTTCACGCAAATTTCACACAAACACCAAAATTCGTCAAAATTTCAAATATTACTGCGCAAGAGAAAATGACATATCGATTCAATTTTTATGACGTATTGAAAAATTACAAAAATACTTCTTATGAACCTGAATTATTTCCTGCCTTATATTGGAGAGAAGATAAAAACTGTATTATTTGCTATGATAGTGGATCACTAATAATTACTGGTGCAACTTGGCCAAATAAAACGATTCTGCGCAATTTTTTGCAAGCAACGAAGCAGTATAAAAAGGAGTGAACATTTTTGTGCATGTTTAGTTTCTCATCAAACATTGTTCATTACTAGTATCTTGAAAGTGTGTTAAAACTACAATGTCCTTAACTTGGAAAACTGTTCTACCAATTGCAATTGATTCCAGCTTAAAGGTATCACTAGGTTTGGGTTATAATCTCGACAATGCTTTCATTTGTGCTCGTTTCAACATGCGACGCTATGTGCAAAATTTCCCGACCCAAAACGGAGTAGTTGTTGCTGCTAATGAGCTTAAAGTAATCTACAATTATTTCAAAGAAGTCGCTGCTGACAATTGTCAGGAAGACGTAAAATATGGTCCTTTGCTGGTCTCTCGCCCAACCTACGATGAGATTCGTGTCCAGAAAAATGACAAGCTATTACTACTCAATCGCGCTAATGTTTGTGCATTAAGAAAATTCTTGCCAGCCTTCATTGTAATCATGGAAGCCAAAAAGGGGAGTTTGGAGTTGATCAATGACTTTCTTGATAAGCTTTTTGATGTTTACATTTACGCTGTTATAAAAGCTAACCGGGATGCACCTAATTTTGATCACGAAGAATGTATCAATAAAATTGTTGCCAATTACGGTCAACATGCTGAAAAATTAATCAATAACGTTTTGTCTCCTCTTGACATCATCGATTTCTTCGCAAAGGAAAAATTCTTAAGTAGAGTTACATTCACAAACTCATTGGATATTAATCACGCAATTGAAGTTTTGAATGATAAAGAGTATAAATCTCTCTTATTGTGTTTATCGCAAGTAATCACTCGTTTCAATATTGATTTTTAATACATGCGCGATTGAAGACTCACCAGAGGGCGTTCAAGTTAGCGTGTAAGAGTATATAACCTGTTGAATTTTATATTAGTTCTCATTTTACCAGTTAACTCAAAATGGATTACATATGTGCTTATTTCGATGTTCAAGGTTTCTATTCTTCATCAGTGTTCTTTCCAAGAGAAGCAGCTATTCTTGGTGAAAAAAGTCTATTACATTTATCAATCAACAATGAATTGACAGTGCAAAAATTATCACTTCATGAACAAAAGTGTGCAACATATCTATCAAATACACACCATGGACTTGATTTGAGTGCAGGTAAAAAGGATGGATTAACAATTGATGAGATGATGCTTGCAATCAAAACATTTTATCAGAATACACGCAGTAGTGACAAATTTTTAGTTGCTATTAAGTCTGTGGAAGCTGAAAGAGTATTACGTGATCTTGATATTCCTAGGATAAACATCTTGGATTATGGAGGTACAAATAAAGAGATTGATGATGGCACACAAGTACCATGCCATTTGCATACACTCCTTAAAAAACCAAGGACCAGATGTGCTCTCAATACTGTTGTTATGATGAAAAAATGGTATCAAGCCCGTAGATGGAACATTTGTAACTGCACTAAGAAATTCATTAATATTAATAATGTATAAGAAATAACCTTTTCAGTACTGAATAAATTTTTTTAAACTTTGAAAATGTCATTTTTAGTTTATTTAAAGCATCCATTCACTATGTTAGTTTCAGGTCCAACCGGATCAGGTAAAACTGTTTGGGTCAAGAAATTGATCGAGTATAACCGTTCACTTTGTCTACCCTCCCCCGAGAGAATAGTTTACTGTTATGGTGAATATCAACCAATTTTCGCTTCATTTAAAAAGACAACATTCATCCCGGGACTACCTGAAAATATCATGGAAATGTTTGACGGAAGCAAGCCTGAATGGTTGATTATTGATGACCTGATGCTTGAGACAGCAAACTCAAAAGTGATCAGTGAAATTTTCACTAAAGGGTCACATCATAGAAATTTATCGATTCTATTACTAGTACAGAACTTTTTTATGCGTGGAAAAGAGAGTAGAAACATCTCATTAAACTCGCAGTATATTGTTCTCTTTAAAAATCCTCGTGATCAATCAATTGCCACAAATATAGCACGACAAATGTTTCCTACAAAAATTAAAAAGTTTCAAGCAATTTTCGAAGATGCGACTAAAGATCCCTTTTCATATTTATTCATTGACTTGAAACCAGATACACCATCAAACCTGCGCTTGTTGACAAGTATTATGCGTGAAAAAGGTTACATGATTTCATATCAACCTTGATCAACTGTATAAGAAAACTTAAGACATAACGATGACCTTTTTGCGATATTAATAATGAGTGTTAAAACCTGTGCCCGTTGTTTGCCTTGGCTAAAAAAATTAGCTAAAACACGCAGTAGCATCTCACGAAAAAAGTTTTTAAACTTGCACCGAAAAAAGTGTTAAGGTCGCTAAGAGAGATTATAAGAAACATTGTTAATGGAAAAATTAAACTGAAAAGATCGCAAAAAACATTATTGCAGCGATATAAGAATATTTTACGTCGATTATCAAACAACAATTACACTGACCAAAAACAAAAGTCGATCTTAATTCAAAAAGGTGGATTTTTACCCAACCTCCTGTTACCGATAATAAGTTTACTGGCGTCATCACTCGTTGATAAATTTCTGAAATGAATACAATAACTCGTTTGGTTATGATCCCTGAAGATGAATTTTTACGCCTCAAGAATGAAAGAGTCAATGTGACTGATACGATTATAAACTCAAATTTGCCTAATACAATGAAAATTCCGTTATCAAATGAAATCGATCATCTCAAAGCTGAATCACAAAAGAAAAACTTCATGAGTACTGCAAATTCAGGGAACGAAGTTACTGAAAAAGTAGCAGTTGAAATTCCCGACAATCTATTAGAACACATGGATAAACATGAAGAAGATGAAGTAGAAGAAAAAGAAGAAAAAGATGATTATCATGATGTGAAGAAAGAGAAAATTGGTCCTAAAAGCCCGAAAATAGATAAAATAAATGAACTAACTTTGATACTAAGGTCAATGGATTTTTTGGTTGATGCGAATGGGGCTATTTTGAATGAACGAAAAAAGACAATAGTTAATAGTGATATCAATAGTATCATTGAATTTTTCTCGAAGAAATTAGCTAAAAAGAAACCTGTCGGTACAAAAAGAGTTCTTGAAGTTATAAAAGAACAAAATATACCTATTGCTAATTTGATCATTAATAAAAGCATAAAAGATTTCTTAACAAGAAAAGTGAAAGAACCAACATGGGAGATGCTATCGAAGAGCTTTTAGCGTCAATTTATTTCGACCCCAAAGCTGAAGGTAGTTTCGGAGGGCTTAAAAAACTTTACGATGCTGCAGTGAAAAAAAAACCAAACTTAAAACTAAGCCAAGTAGCAAATTGGCTAAATCAACAAAATGCATACACATTATTTAAACAGCGAAGGAAAAATTTCTTGAGAGTACCAATCCTTGTCGATCACATAGACGAACAATGGCAAGCAGATATTCTTGATATGACTTGGTTGGCACGTGAAAACGATGGATTTAAATATATCCTTGTAGTCATTGACATTTTGAGTCGTTATGCCTGGGCTATTGCAATCAAGGATAAGAGTGCTAAAACAGTCACTGATGCATTCAATAGAGTTTTTGTTGAAGGCAGAAAGCCTGAAAAATTGCAGACCGATCAAGGTAAAGAGTTTGTTAATTCCACCCTGAAAATTTTTTTACAATCTCATGATATAAATCACTTCACAACAACTGATGATGTGATTAAATGTGCGATTGCTGAAAGATTTAATAGAACATTAAGATCAAGAATATATCGTTACATGTCAGCTAAAAACACTAATCGTTACATTGATAAACTTGATGATATTGTTACCGGTTACAACAATTCTTATCATCGAACGATCAAAACTTCACCTGCCTCAGTAACACCAGATAATGAAAATTTGATTTTACTCAATATAAGAAAATCTCACAAACAAATAAGCTCGTCCAATCTGAAATCATTTAAGATCGGAGATTACGTGAGAATCACGAGAGCGAAAGGAATTTTTGAAAAAGGTGCAACAACAAACTGGAGTAAAGAAATTTTCAAGATTATAAAAGTTAAAAAAACACCTCAAGGATACATTTACAGAATAGAGGACTTAGCTGGAGAGAAAATTACTTCAATTTTCTATCATTGGGAACTACAACTCACAAAAAAGCCTGAAGTATTTAAGGTTGAGAAAGTTTTGAAGCAACGCATAAATCCAAGAACGAAAAGAAGAGAATACTTCGTAAAGTGGTTAGGATATCCAGCAAAGTTTAATAGTTGGGTTGAAAATGTTGAACGAATCTAAAGAATTTTTCATAGATGTTGTCTCAAATGCATCAATGGAAACATTTCTGATAATACATTATCTAAATTTGCAAACAAACTTCCACAAACTATACACCTTGATGGAGATTGGGTGGTTGGTGTCAATGAAATTTTTTATCCAATCACTTATGATCAACCGGAACTGAAAGTAAAATTTTGTTTAGTCTATGCTGTCAAAAATGCGAAAAGTAACGCAGCCGGGAAAAAAATATTCATCAGATTTGCGGAAGATTTAGAAATAAGCAGCATTTTCGAAAAGTTTAACACTGAATTTGAAAATTTAGTTAAAAAGGATAACATTTTTTCAGACCCAGACATGAATTTTGAACCGCCAAGAATCTCCTTAAAAAACGGTAGAGTCGACATACCAGGTACAAAGAGGTGAAACATCTCAAGGTCCAAAAATGCCACTGTTTTTAGATAGAGATTTTGTTAAAAGACTTGGTTTCACTTATGATGACTATCGAAATAAATACATGGATGTATTGCAGGGAAATTACCTAATATGTACTGCAAATAGTATACCATCATCAGGTACTCGGTCACATCTACTTTTTGTTTACACTGATATTATTCATGACCATTTTGTTGGTGATGGTAAATCCCGTCTTCTTAAGGTAGTTCCTTTAACAAAAGGAATATACAATAATATTGGGTACATGTCAATTTCAAAACCATTCTATTATTCTGTTCGTGTCCGCGATTTAAACTGCATTAGTATTTTACTAGCTGATGAAAACGGAAAGGAAATAAAGTTCACTGATGGTCGCACACATCTGAGTTTGCATTTTAAGCGGAAAGAACTTGTATAAGAAAAGTGTATTTTTTATAAAAAATTACAAGATGAATAGAAAGGTTTACTGTGGATGTGATAGTGATTTTACTAGTCATTATCGGACGCAAGCAGGACAAGGATTCGAAGACATTAATGTATTTAGAGGACAGCCTTATCAACGTGGGTATGGAATAGGTAGCATTTTCAAACGATTCGGTATTCCTGTGCTGAAATTTTTCGGTAAGGAGTTGTTGAAAACCGGAATGAATGTTGGACAAGACATACTCGATAATAAAAATTTAAAACAATCATTGTTGAATAGAAGTAAAGAAGGTATAAGAACTGCAGCAAAAAAGAGGTCTGATGGAAATAAGTCAAGAATTCGATCAGAGTGGTTCTGGTATACATTATCATAAAAAGATAAGACGAGTTAGAAGAAAACGCAAGTCTTCAAAGAAAAAAGTAGTTCGTAAAGTTGTGAGGAAGAAGACTAAAAAACGAAAGACGAGGAAACGTAAAACTGTCAGACGAAAGAAAAAACAAGATATTTTTGGATAATGGAATATTTACACGCAGCATCAATACCTGTCAGTAAAACTGAACTGCAAGTTTTTCACGTGCCTCCAACACAAACTGCAATAGAATCATCCTATGAGGTTGAATATCGGCCGAGATCAAGTGTAGATAGTGGAAAAAGCTTTGAAATACAAGTGCAGGCATCTGATGATTTCACTGATTTACAAGCTACAATGCTACACCTTTACGTTTCTGTTACTACTAGTGACGGTAAAACTCTCGGTGACGCAAATAAAATTAAGCCAATAGAAAATTTTGCCAACTCATTATTTGAACAAGTCGATCTTTTCTTGGGAACCGTAAATACATCTCAAGCGCACAATATGTATCATTATCAGGCATGGTTTGAAGATGAGTTATTTCGCCATCCTACACCTGTTGATAAAGGAAGAATGGATGAAGTCGATGAAGCTCGAATGAAAAAGAAAAGTTTTGATTTATATTTTCGTCTACATTTACCCTTGTGTGAACAAGATAAATTAATGATTAATGCAGTTCCAATGTCTTTTCGCTTTACTAAGAGTGCTGAAAATTTTTCAATTTTAAAATATGACTCTACAGATGAAGTTTCATACATGATCAAAATTAATTATGTCAGTTTACACATTAAAAGAGTGAAATTATTCCCTGATGCAGCTTTGAGTCTATTGAGAGGACTTTCCACAAGCCCTGCCAAATACTTTATAACTCGAAATGAAACAAAAAGCTTCGATATCGGTGCTAATATCAATGTCGCAGCTATTGAAAATATGTTCACGGGGATGCTACCACGACGAATTATTATTGGATTTGTTGATGATCAAGCCTTCGGGGGCTCTATTACACACAATCCATACAAGTTTGATCACTATTCTATTAATTTTAAAGCAGCTAAAGCTTTATTAAAGCAGCTTTAGCGCGTGTGTAACGTAATGCAGCATTCATTGATAATCCAGGAATTGAAAAGTTATGGCATGGGTCTAGCTTAAAATTTTCATAGCTAACTTTTCGGAAGTTTTCAAATACAGCAGCGAGCAAGATGACATCAACTTTCAAATAAATGTCATGAAAATCACCTAGTGTTTCGCAATTAAATTTTTTCCAAATTTGTTGCAAATGAGTATACATTTCTTTGCTAATGTTAGCATCTTTCAATGAAGAATAAAATTTACTAATTTCAGGCAATGATGTCTCCTTGAAACGATCGAAAGAATCTATATATTCGTAAGGTAAAGCAGCTTTTTTCATAAGCAATTCAACATCTTCACTGAAAATCTGTTTGAGAAAATTCGTTTTATAGTCAGTCGTAACATTTTTAGCAAGAGCTTCTAAAGATGAAGGAAGGAAAGCATAACTATCAAGGAATACAAAATCCCTGAATGTGAATGCTATATACTTCTCCATTGTATGTGGAATGATGAAAATGTCAGTTGCTAATGGCTCTGTTAATGCACGGAATATGATATGCGAATCGAAATTTTTCAAATTATGAAAAAGTATTGGTAACTTTGCGGGAAGACGATATTTCAAATTACAGTTATTGTGGGCTGCACCGCGATACTTTCCAGTTAGATGATCATGATCTCTCACTTTATCAGTATGAAGCGTGTAAGAACATATGAAACATTTTTTAGTATTTTTGAATGCTTTTTCATCTTCGTCTGTCATATTAAGAGGTTTTGAGTGCAAAGCCAATTCAATGTCTAGTTTTCTCTTTGTTTCGACAATACTTTCGAGAAATTTTTCTCCACTATCATCACCTCTGTAAAAATCTCGTGCAGCCACTTTTCCATTCCAATTTATGCAAACATATCCATAGCTGCAAACAGGTAAGGTACGAACACGATACTCATCATCATTCGAAACTGAAAGGGTTTCAAAATCAGCGTAGATAACATATGGGTGCATTATTTCATTTTGATAACGATAACTGAATTTTGATGCTTAATTGTTCGTATCAGGCATAATGAGACGTTGTGGCTTGGTATTGAAACAGTCAACTTTGTGTTTTTCCAATAGTTCAAGATTAGTGAATGCACTTAAACATCGAAAACAGTGTTGTCGAGAGTGTTTATTTTTATAGCTAGCGAATCTGTTGAAGTTTGTTATTTTATAATAATGTCCATCATAAAGAAAAAGTAATATCGGTTGATCATTTTGTTTTGACATGATTTTCAACGGAATAACACATTTTTCGTCGACATCATAAGTATAAATATTGATTGTTAAATTATTCTTCTTTGCAAATTTTTCAGCCTGGAATAAATCAACATCACCATCACCTGGAAGATCACTTGTATCATATTTCTTAATATGATCAGTATATTTAGATTTTCTTTGAGCATGCTTTGGCATACAGGTTCTGGATGGAGCCTTGTTTTCATTCCGTTTGCTATTTGCCATGTTAACTTCAATGTTTTTTCCCGTTCTCTTTGCTCTCCCTCCGTTGATCGATTACTAAGTTCTATCATTTATTTGACTATTTTCATTTGAATCTAATTATTATAATCACAAAACCACATTCTCAACATCAACAAAACGTGAACACATAAATACGATGAACGAAAAAATCAAATTTTTCACCAACGATAACTTTGAAATCATCATTTTGAAGCCCTTTTAAAGCACTTTCGAATGCACTATCAAAACTTGTTCAAAGCACACTGAGTAAAAAAATTGACCCTACCGCATGCTAAAGTATAGCAATTTCGCAAAGTTTGACCTAAATTTTAACATACTTACAACTATGATAAAATCATGTTCGTTAGCTTATTTTGATGCCTGTTTCAAGCGCTTTAAAATACTGTGCTGAAAACTAACCTCGTACAACTGGTTCAAAAAAACGCCTATATCTCGAAAACTAAGCCTTTTTTGGCATTTTTGAGGGTGAAATTTTGCGAATTTACGCCTGTATAATTTGTACAAGGGGAGCCAAGCATAGGAAAAACCGGGCCCTTTTTGGGCGGGGGTTTTTAACAAGGATACCCGGGAAATAGTTACTTTCTTTGTCAGGGACAATCATAGTTGTTCGACAAAAAATAATATATTTTGAGGAACACAAAAAAAATCGACTTTTAGTAATTATTCCGATGTATTTGCATGCTTGCTTCTCATTTCTGAAAACCGCTTGTTGATTTGAGATCACCGAAGAAAGTTATAAGTATATATCAATCAAATTTGTAAAAACAGATGAGTCCCAAGACTCACCATTTCACCTATTATCTCCTTCTAAAACTAAATTGTAAAAATGATGAGTCCCAAGACTCACCATTTCATTTATCTTCTCTTTTAAACTGAATTGTACAAAATGACGAGTCCCGAGACTCACCATTTCATTTATCTTCTCTTTTAGCCTGAATTGTAAAAATGATGAGTCCCAAGACTCGCCATTTCACCTATTATCTCCTTCTAAAACTAAATTTGTAAAAATGATGAGTCTCAGACTCACCATTTCGTTTACTATCTCATCCAAACTATAAATTAAGATAGAAACAATTTTTTTCCTTTTAATAAGTTTTATTCAATCATAAAAAAAGAAAAGAATACAAGATCATCATCAAGATTTACTCGTCAAAATGTTTTAACTTATTTGTTTTTTGGGCGTCCTAACGTTCCAAGTTTATTGCCAACTCTATAGTCCTCATGGGGTGTGAATACACCGGTTCCTGGGCAGTTGGGACCACATTTCATCTTCTTGGTGTTACAAACATGCCCTGGTGCACCAGCTTTAGTGCATTGCCGTTCATGCCGATATTGGTTAGATTTGTTGGCCACTGGCATACCACACCATCTACACTTATAAGGACAATCTTCAACAAGCGCTAAATGTTCTGGATCCATTTTTGTGGATACTATCAACTTTTTCGACTTTGCGACAATATTGCGCACAATTATGGTGCGTACAAAAATTTAAAAACTATTGTAAACAAAAATTTCACTAATTGGCTACATATCATTGAAAAAATTTTCGAAATTGAACAATAGACAAAAAAGTTATTAGCGATTCAAAACCGCGTATTTGACTGTTACACCCTGTATAATTATATACCGGGCGTTTTTTTTCGTTTTACGACTGTTTGACCTCATTATAAATTTATTGATGAATCTTTTGTGTACGTTTGCGGGCATTCAAAATTCGCGGTTAACGCTTTGCACATTTTACACGGATTACGGCACTATGGTTACGCAGAATTTACATTCTTTTGAGTCAGGCGTTTTCCATATTAAATGTGCGTTTTTGTTCATGAATTCAATGCGAATTCAACTATTTACCATAACCATTATCATATGAATTTTGTAAGTTTCTCTCTTAGTATTTGAATTCATCAGCCAGGTTAATAATTTCCTCCAAAATGGATCAAGAATTGAATTCTTCATTTTACTGGTAAGTAAACGCTATTGATGTAGTAGCTTTAATAGCTATGACTTCTTGCTTTTAGGAATTCTAATTTGATTTATTTTCTTTTTATCATATTTTTTCATAGTGAATTCGTAATGGATAACATTTTACATCCAATTTGTGAAGTCTGTGGAGATTCGGAGAATTCAGAATTTTTCATTAAAGAATTGAAATACCTTTGTGCTCACTGTTCTGACAACTTCAATAAATTTGGTTTATCAAGCGTTGGAATCAAGAATTCTCCATTATTCTCCACAATTGAATCAAATTCAAATCGCCAAATTTCAATGTTACATGAATGAATTGGAATTCATTTCTTAGGCTAAATATGCTTTCAGTCCCGGCTCGTCAATAACTAAATTCATGAATCAAGCTATTTTTCAATATGATGAAAATTCAAAAAAACAAAATGAACTCGATTATGTCGCAGCGTTTTTATCAAAAGAAGGTCTGCTAATGAATTTGATTGATAATTCAATGGTGAACTTGGATGAACTTCTTTTCCAGCAACTGATGGAATTTGTCCGCGAACGCAAATTTATTTTCTCAGTAAAATTATTTAAATAAGATGATAATACAGTTGATCTCATTTCTCAGGAATCTGCCTCATCATATGTAAGTATAATAGTAACTCATTAATTTGAATTTTGAATTCTAATAATGTTTCTTTTGCATTCTACAGCTTACAGTCAAAAGTAAAGAAATACATACTCAAACCGAGTGTAACAATCAAGATGGAGATCAACCCGAAATTAATATTGGAAGTAACTTGTTAACATCTGACGAGCAGAAAGATGTAGGAAGATTTCTTTATATTTATAAATTACAAAAACGATACTGAATTCAAATTCATTTTTCTTTAATTTACTTTACATTTTTTTTATTTATTTCATAGTTTTTTCCACCTGGTAATTTACAATCTTTCGAAGATCAAAATTTGGTCACGTGTCGCCTCATCTATTTTCGTGATCCATTTTGGATGATGCTCAGTACTCCTGATCAGAATTTAGAGAGAGAGGAAATTTTAGAACGAATCCTCAGAATCAAAAATCGAGTGAATTTGAATTCTTATTTAATTCATCTTGGAACAAAAATCTTATTCGATGACACGAGAAAATTACCTGATGGTCACAAATTCAAAAGAGGAGTAATTGAAAGATTACCATCGTATGAAGGCGACACATATTGTGTAAATACTATTGATTTTGGGACCAAGTTACAAATTAAAAATCCTAAATTCTATATTCTACCGCAAGAGTTAGAAAAACCAGCGACTGTCTTCCATGCTCGAATTATGGGCCTCAAGCCACTGTCAAAATTCACTTTCACAAAGAATGGGCAAGAAATGCTTACGAGCTAATGAAATTCTTATCCAGAAACTGCAAAGGAATTCTGTCAGTTCAAAGATGTTTTTTTATTGGCGATTTCGTTTATTGTAAAATATATTCGCGTAACTCAGTATCAACTCAACTTATTGATTGGACTGAAGAGCTATTGAAAGCTAAGATTGCTTTGCCATACGCAGAGCAAAATGGTTGCTTTCGAGCAGAGAAAAACTATTGTTACGTTCATCATATATTGCCACAGCATTGTAAAGAATCCGAATGCATTCGAATTCATGAATGTCCATTCTTTAAGTAAAATCATAAACTTAGAAGTTGTCTAAATTTCATTGGAGCAAGAAAAAAAATTTGGTAAATAAAGCATTCATAAATAAACACCTAATACTTTGCTCATTCCGAATAGGAAACATTTACACGCAAAATTCACAATTCTTTTCATTTCAAAATAAAGATTATTAGATTATTCATCATTTCTCTTTTATTTAATTTATTCGAGTGAGTATAACTAATGCAACCATATATTTGAATTGTAAATTAAGATAACTTTAAGAATGGTTTTATCGCTAAGCTCATAATCCACACAATTACCTTTTCATTTTCTTTCGATTCATTCAGATATTTTTTCGAATCCTAATTCAAATGTATCGATTTGAGAGTTTCTGAAATAATAATGGCTGCTAATAATTAAAGTTTTCACAAAATAAATATGAACAGTTAAATAACTATTGTTATAATTCAAATTTCATTCATGTCAGTTTAATAAATGGTTTGATAATAAGTTTTAAATTTGCATTTGGAGAATTGTAATGAAAAACTTTTCTTATTGTTTCAACAAATAGCAAGAATTCGAGTGGCTGATCATCATCAATGTAAATTATATGGGGCAGCTTTGTTTCGATGTATATATTTTTTGAATAACTCTCTGTTGCACTCGAAGGCAACGCGACAGATCTCTACAAATCTTTTTCCCATGAAAAATGACTGATTTCGAAACGCTGTCAAAATAAATTTTCTCAATTCTAAATGCAGCATTTGAATTCATTATAAATGAATTGCTCTTTTTGAAATTTTCATCATATTCACTAGTTGTGAACAATGTACCATTTATACGAATTGACTGATGACATTTAAATGAGTCTGGTGAGACTTGTATTCCTTCTGAATTGCAGAATTTGAGTAATTCAGTCGGAGGTACATTATTACTCGGTTTACCTGCTTTAATTTCAACAATAGTAGGAACTCGAATTCTTGCGGAAATTGAATTCCGATAAAGTTTGATAAGATGCAGATTAGCCAGTGTTTGAGGCAAATCTGTGTATTTTCTTGAATTTTTCTTCATCTGTCCCATTTTATTTTCTGATAAAAAAGCTGAAGAGGGAATCAAAGGTCCATGTTTACGAACACATTCAGCCAAATGCAGAATTATGTGAGCATTATACGTCAAAAATTCAAATTTATAAAGTTTTTCCAAATTGATTGTGAATTCGTGTAAAAGCCTCTCTGCGTGTTCTATTTGACTCACATCGTGAATTCGATTGCTGAGAATTGTGAGAGCTTCAGCAAGCTGAGTTAAATGCGCTATATATACATTTGGTATAATATCAATAAGCACAGGATAGCAAAAATAAAGTAAGAATGAAGCAAATTCATTCGCTTTCCAATCTCTGAATTCTTCCAATGATCGAATGGGTCGGACATGGTCACTAGTGACTTGAATGCATTTTATTCTGCTGTCAATTCTTTGCATCGTTCTAGGATTAAGTAATGAGTAAGGCTTCGAGCGATTGATGGGATTGAACCAACCTCTTTTGAATATGTCTTTTAAGACACCTAAAAACACTGAATGCATCAAATCGACTGAAAATCCAAAGACAATATCAAATGAGTCCAATTTTAAAAACTCAGACTCCTTTTATGGATTCAGATGTAGCAATACCATTAACATGTCCTTGTGCGTGCATAATAAAGTCATTCTTTGATCTTAAAAGAATTGGGATCTGGTCGAATGTTACGACAGGAAATTTCATTGCATTCGAATCATATATTCCTTCTATTTTACACCAATCACACCCAAAAGGGAACTAAATTGTTTCACTGAGCGTAAATAAGCACGCATTGGAGCATCAGCAATGAAACATACTAATTTGAATGTTTTGCTGAATTCACGATTATATGATGAATTCCATGACATTGGATTGCTTTCTAAATCTGCTAATTCTGCAATCATGGATTTGAGTATTGAATTCGGACAGGCAGGCTTTGATTTACCGACGTAGACAGAAAATAAAAGTACGTTTTCATTCCTCAATTTTTCATCAAGCTCGTTAATCAAGATATAAAAAGGCATAGCATTCAATTTACTCGACTTCGAAATCGGCACTTCATCACTGCACATCGAAATCGTTAGACAAGAACTTCTAGCTCTGGCATTTCTCGCTAATTCACCATCCTTTATTGAATGCATTGAATTGGTATTCGAATCAAGATTCAAGTAATCGGATATGTCTGGTAAAACCAATTCCAACTGTTTACGCAATGATAATTTTATCAAATAACCACCAGAAGACAGCTTCGGGTGAATAATTCGATTATTACATCGGAATGTACTGAATGATTTTGGTTCACCTGAATACGGGCCGTGTGAATGTAGATTATCACATAGAAAAAATACTCCATTTTGATGATCCGAGTTGCTTTTCTCTATAGTTGTTCTATTGACTTAGCTTTGAATTCACAATTCATATCACTCATCAAACAGTTGATCGCACTTATAGCAGCTTTAGCTTGTGCCTTTGAATAATTGAATTCGAGAATTAAATCAAGAATCAAAATTTCACTTAGAACAGCAGTGGGTAGTCTAAGTTGAGAGAAGTCAGAATTAGGATCTTCTTCTTGATGAATTCTTTCGTCAACTCTTACTGGCATTTCAGAAATTTCGGATTCAGTTGAAGATGACGATTCAGATTGTAATTCATTTTTGAGTTGTTCAACGGCTCTTTGGCGAATGAGAAGATTAGACCTTCTCCAGGTATCAGATGAAGGCATTTTAAATGAATTTTGAATTAAAATTCAAAAAATTATACAGCAAAATATTCAGCACTAATTGGTTTGAAAAACTTGGATGCAGAATATAGTTGTATCAGAAAAATAAGCTTTCATTAACTTATAATAATATTTAACTTTGGACGTTCAAGTTGCACAATGAATTCAGCAGTAAGAACCGGAAAACATTTGAATAAATTTTTTGGACCAATTGAAAATGACCAGAACTAAAGACTTCAGTTCATTAAATAATAGAAAAATCGTTGCGAATTGTTAAACTGTGTTTGTTGATAGGTATGGAATGCACGAGTGAAAATCATGTGAATTCACATTCAAGTGATCAAACCAATGTGATTGCTGTTCAACATGACAGTGGATTTTTATTGGAAATCTCATCGGGCTCAGACTGTGAATTTGAAAAGGAAGATTCAGTGAGAAAGAAACGACGAAAAAGACAATATACAGATTGCAAACTATTGACGAAATTTCGTGAGGAGAAAAAACAGCAATCTGAAAAGGCCAATTCTGGAATTGTCTTGTTAATGGATATTCTCGAGAATTCAATTCCAGCACTTCCGATGGAGAATCCAATCACTCCAGTGATAAAAAATGTCTATCAATTTTGTCTCCATTTGAATACAAAATTCAACAACATGAATGAAAAGAATTTGTTGGAAAATGCAATTCCATTGACAAGAAAAATTAAAGAACACAAAGTTAAAGGTAAAGATGAAATTGATTTGAATGGACTAATTGTCCCGATTTCAGAATATGCATGGGCACTTAAGGCTGATGAACCAAGGCTCGTTATGTCTAGACTGATGCAAGGATGTATATCTGATGAAATGAAAGACGATTGTCAAGTCAATGATAAAGCCGAGAATTCAAATTTTCTTTTCCGAATTGGAGATTCAAAGCTCGAAGGAGAGGCGAGATTGGCCAATGGGCGTGAAAAAATTGAAATGCTGATTGGTATGTTTATTTTTAACATCGACATTATAATTTGAATTCATTATTCTCTCGATTACTAATTCGGAATCTCTCTTTGTCATTCCTTTTCTTTCTTTCCATGTATATATTTCTGGTATATTAGAGCATTCGCATGCGGTCAAAAAATTGGATAAAATGTCTTATCAATCTTACAGAGAATGTAAAGCTCAGGTTGATAAAGCATTATATGATTTTGCTCGAAAAAACAAAAGAAAAAGGATGGGAAAGAAAAAAATACGATAATTCCTGTTGAAATAAAGCAAGTCGATGGAAGCAACGGAAACCTCAATTCTAGCAATAAAGAATCATTGAATGCAGATCAGCATTCAATCACGAACGAATCCCTCACACCTAAACGCGGAAAAGAGTCGCAAGTCAGATATCTTATCAGAAACTACCTAGATTCATCATGAAATGATGAACAAACAATATTATATTCGATTATTTTGTTAATTATTTTTTTTCTGATTGAACTCAATGAATTCTAATCTAATTTTTCTTTTTGTATCTCAGCATGAGAATCAGCAATCAAAGGGGTATCTGCCACCAAAAATCGACCATCTCAGAATTTGAAAAAAATTATATTTTATGAAAATAGGTTTAAAAAAACTCTGTTAACTATTTTCAAAAGTTCCATAGAGGGACGCGTTTGGCCACAATCGCGCTTCAAAGTTAAAACAATTTTTGGCGATTTCTCATGAACCAATCAAGTTAGAGTGCTGAAACTTCGTGTGCATATATCTGTTAGTAGCATCTATCGATTAACAGAAGGAAAAACTTTTTCAATACTTGGATCGCGTTTTATTGCTATTAGGTCGTTTAACTTCGAATGAGCCTCAGATGGTCAGATTACGTTCAAAATGAATTTTGATTGGCTTAAAATGCTTCTTTTATTATAAGCAAAAAGCTAACAGCGGCTTTTTTCGATATGACATTTAGTTTGCCTGTTTTCGCGAGTGGCCTCATTTGGTCGATGGGCTATAACTTCTGAACCAATTGACATATTGACATGGATCTTTCACTGCAAGATTTAGATTTACTTGGGCTTTATTATACATAAAGCTCATGGTCATCCAAGGTCGATTTCAAAATTGCATATGTACTGATCAGAAAATACCAGTTTAATTAAAAACTCATTTCATGAGAAATCGCCAAAAATTGTTTTAACTTTGAAGCGCGATTGTGGCCAAACGCGTCCCTCGATGGAACTTTTGAAAATAGTTAACAGAGTTTTTTTAAACCTATTTTCATAAAATATAATTTTTTTCAAATTCTGAGATGGTCGATTTTTGGTGGCAGATACCCCTTTATATTCAAACGCAAATAAATTAACTATAATTTTAAATTTTCCATCACTCTGTATTCATTTTAGGCGATCTTAGGTTTGCATCCAGAGTGAAAAGCGCTCATTTCTACTCAAAATCTACATTAATTCTGCTCGTTTATGACCATCTGTTTGAATGGTATATCTAATTCATCATAAAATGCTCATTTTCAAAAAATCCGCGAGAAATCGCTCCTTATTTGCTGGTTTCCTAATATGCTCGTTTTTATGGCGTATGTGTAGTGTTTGACTGGGATTAAACAAAGTTGATCAAACAATGGTACAGTTGCATATTGCAAACGTGTTGGCATATTGACGGAAACTTTCTGAGTAAAGAGTAAAGGTCAGAAGAGACAACTTAATTAAGACGGAATTTGTTGAGCAAGATTAATCATCTAATCAATTTTATAGAAAGTCAGATAATTATGGCAGCAACAGCGTTAGGTTTCCCTGATCTCGAAAATGTAGAGTCATTCATGTCCATTCCTAAAATGTAAGTTATTTAATTGACGAGTTCATTTTTAATACAACTAAATACTTTTATATTTTCATTAGGTCCAGCTTTCCATGCTATTACATGGCTAAAGACAAAATTGTTGTTATTTGCAAATTGAAGAATGAAGAAAATGTTAATTACATAGATAAACTTACTCATTAGTCAAGTTTACTTGTAAAATGATCAAAAATTTTATTGTCATTCTGTCATTCAGCCTATCATTAATGTTATAAAATTTTTTGATTTTGAACCTAAAATTAAGAGGAGAATCAGCTCTATCATTCATCATTGTACATCAATCTTTGAGCTGATTCTTTTCTGAATTTTAGGTCCAAAATCAAATATTATTATAACACAAGTTAAGGATATTTGGGTGCAAATACAGATCCCCAAACATATGAAATTAGAATTAGGTTTATGTACAATGATATTACAAGCTCGATGATGAATGATAGAGCTGAATCTCCTCGCATTTTTAAGTTCAAAATCAAAAATTATTATAACATTAATGATAAGCTGAATGACAGAATGACAATAAAATTTTTGCTATTTCATTCTTCATGGCTATTGGTGCTCAAGTTTCACAGATTCAACTTCAATTTTGATTCAACACAATTTCATTTTTTTCGTATATTTTCATGTTTCTCTAATTCAGTTC
Organism: Tetranychus piercei; assembly: GCA_036759885.1. Taxonomy (NCBI): domain Eukaryota; kingdom Metazoa; phylum Arthropoda; class Arachnida; order Trombidiformes; family Tetranychidae; genus Tetranychus; species Tetranychus piercei. Next base: position 20,445,925 of record CM071879.1, on the reverse strand, counting down.
GCTTTGAGAGTCAACGCGATTCTACATGTTACACCAGATTGTAGAAGTGCATTCAGCAATTCTCTATTATCATTTATTTTTTTCACTAGTAGATCGAAAAAGATTGCAGACACAAATATTCATTGACTTGAAAAAATTGAATAGTTTATTATACTTATGATACGTATGATAATTACAAGAAAATTATATAATAACCCCTAAGCCCCTACGGGTCTGGGAAAAATAAATGAAAAAACATCAAAAGGTTTTATTAAGCATTGGGGTTTTTAATTTAAGCTTATGAAATAGTATTAAAGATGATCAAAGACTAATCAAATCCGTTAACAAAGGTTGACAATTGATTGTCCAAATTTTTTTATGATTTTCAAAAACCCAACAATTGCAGACAATATTGAAAGAAGCAATAATTGAGTTTTCTTTTGGATTGAAAAATATTTGAAACCTTTTATTTAAATAGAAATTTGCATTGAATTTTATTATCATTTTGAATATTTATTTCGTTCATTTGCTATCCATATTCACTGTTTAGAGGAAAAAAATCTAAAAATGAAATAAATATTATTTTAGTCAATATAACAAATTATACCACTTGATATAGCCAAACCTTTTATGAAAATGTTTTTGTCTATTAGATCTTGTATCGATTTAATAGAATCATTGTATTTGGAATCAATTCTAATGACATAAGTATTATGTGATGAACCATCCTTTGCCTTATACTTAGTACAGAATAATGAATCGACAGGAGAGAAGGAGAGTTTTGAGCATTCAGTCGCAATTGTGTACATTAAATCAACAAAAAACTTATTTGGAAGGCAACCTGAAATATGAATCGGACATCTTTACAAAATTTATTATTATTCTACATCACTTCCCATCAATGAGCCGAATAAATCATTCATGTTTCAAATGGTGGAAATAGCTTCCAAAATAGTTGTATCAATTCACAGATTAGAGACCATTGTGGATGATACACTCGATCAAGATGCTGGCAAGTGCTCTTATAAAGATTGTCTTCTTAAGTCATGATCCAGTTCTGTATTATTATCTGAAGTTAACATGGAGTGTTGCCTTTTTCTTTCTCTGCTTTCTGGATTCGTTTCAGCATTGACCACCCGTAGAGTTTGAGATTCATTTTCAATCTAGTCGAGAAAAGAATTATAAAATGATAAAATGATAAATTAAGCTATTATAAAATGATTAGAACTTACTTCTTCCGTAGTCTTTTGGAGAGGCTCAACCAAAATGTGCTGAATGTTTTTGGTAATTCGTATAAAAATATGCGTATTCGGTGGGATTTTTCACATACAAAGTGGGGAAAACGGAGATGTTCAGACCTTTTAGACATCACCGTGGTGAACCTGGAGATGAAACTTTGGGTGGCCATGCTATTCTCTACATAAAGCATAATGGAGAATGGAAAGAAATAAATAATGATGAGATTTTCAAAATTTTGAGACCCTACGATTATGCAAGAAATCAAATGATCATTTTCTATCGAATAGTTCGATGAAATATGTAATATTAATTTGATCTTTATTCTTTTTTATAAATCTATCAATGCCAATGATTTTCTCAATCTCAATGACAATTTAATATCCCAATGACCATTTTCAATACGAATGTGATCCATCATTGATGATCCCAATAATTCAAAATTCATTTTAATTGCGGAAAAGTTTATCTGCAAATGCAAATACTAATGTTCTAAGACACAAATGTCCGAGACAATCATAGTTGGCCGACCAAAAATAGGTCCTATTCGGACCTGACAAAAAATCTCTCTTTTTAATGATTATGGGCTTATTTAGATGCATAAAAATACGCTATTTTCAACGCAGTAAACAGCTCCCTGATTGTAGTTCACTGAGCGGAGATATTCACAAAAATGTATTTAGCAAAGTTTCAATTTATCAACTATTTCAAAATAACAATCCTATTATCTATTTCGTTCAATTACCTTCATGTTAATTTAGTAATAAACACCTATTTATCTTTTAGCAACCATTATTTAATTTGACTCATATGAGTCAAAACAACCTGTCATCAGAAATCCCTATATTCCCCTTTATAAACTAGACTTTTTAACAAATGTAATTCAAAAGATCTTTTGAAGCAAGTAATACTTTTAAATTAAACCAAAGTTATTCAAAAGATCCGTTGAAACAAGTTCCACAATTGTACTCCCTTTTGATAAAAAAATGGAAAATCACAAGTTATTGTTTATTATACTGATTTATCCATTATAGAACCAAAACATACTACATTCTTCATCAACTCGCACTTGTCTGTCTTCATAAGAAAGAGCTTACATGACTACGCCTTTGCTGTGTAGGTGCAATAATGCTGCTTGAGCGTTAAACTCAACTTTGAAAAGACGATGATCCGAACCATTCAATAAAGCATGTGATACTGAAGTCACATCATACTTGCATCCAGTCCTGAGCATCCAATGAATAAATCATTCACAGTGTGAGTGGTACCTCGCATCCAAGTGGGATTAAATCCTCGCCCCAGATCATTCAGAACCATGAGACCCGAATTCTCAATCAATTGATGCAAATGTATTCCTCGCTGTCGCTTGCTGCTTGACAAAGTTTCATTTTCAACTTTAAAATGACTCTTATGAGTCAAATTAACTCAACTAGTATTTCAATTCCAACTTAATCTTACTTTCTTAAAACAAAAAAAGAGAGAAACCAATATGTGAAAAGGAGCCTTTATTGTATCAAGAAGTGGGTTTGTGGCTACAAGTTTATTTTTGTGCAGCTTTCTCTTTTTCTTACAATGACGCTTCGGCTATTGCCCTTTCTCCCGTCATTATTTTGTCTGGAGTGTAAACACCACGATCAACACATGTAAGGCCGATTGCGGGATTGTGACACGAAATGTCACAATCCGTCCGGTGTCCGATTGGCGTCCGGGTGCTCCAATTAACGTGCAGCCCTTTTCTTGTCGCGCCTTGTTAGAACTCTTCGAAAATGAAATTGAAATCTTTGAAATGCCGAGGATTCCCACAATCCTGTAACTTTGATACATCTTGCGAGAAAGGGATTGGCCCAAGACCCGGTTACTTAAGAAGTGTATGTAATGTGTTGAAGTGCTGGACCTCGTATCTGAAATTTTTCTGTAAACGAGCACGACCAAGCAGGTACCCTGAACCCACAACAGATTTAAAATCGTAATCAGCCACTGGTACAGTCACAAATTGTGCCAACTCCTCTTCTGTCGGCTCTTTACCCCATTCCTCATGAGACACTTCAGCACCTTCACTTTCAGGTTCTTCCTCGTCGGCGTCTTCCATGTCGTTAGCGGACTCTTCTTCGATTTCAGTCTCCTCGCCATCGTCGGCAATCAAAATATTTTTATCGATCACAACTTGCTCCTCGATTGTATCCAAATCTTCGACAGGTTCTCCAGTTATATTTCCGAAGTTCAAGTCTTCTCTTAAGGCCAAAGGCAATCCAGAAGGGGTGACTAAGCCACCAACCGGAGCAAGAGTTCGAGTTTGTTTGGTACCAGCCATCTACAACAGAAGAAAAAAAAGGAGACACATAAATCAATCATTCGTTATCATGTTAAATTAGAAGAACTTACCATTGTTCGAAATAAAGTTGAAGTAAAGGATCAAAAACGTAAGATGTTGGTATCGTATCGTATTGGTCAAAGTGAACAAGTTCAATGGCTTAACACAAAAACTGTGGTCAGTTTTTAAGACGGACCTGGCAAATGTTGTACTCAACGAGGACTCACGACTCTTTTCCTATTGTTTGGTGACTAGAGCACCAAATACTCATATAAAAACCCATTGAAAACCCTTATTCCTGATTCCTCTTTCCCTAAGCTTCTTAGAATAAAGATAAGGTTAATCTTAAGTTACTTAAGTTCCCTCGTTTACTCATAAACCCTCTTGGGTACATAACAATATTTTATTGACAATGGATTATGTCCATCTATTAGATCAAAACTAGGGTTACTTAAGGTAAGACCAGATGCTGATCTAGCTTCGAAAATTCAAGAAGCTGAAAGGTGCATGAGAGCAGAGGAAAGGGTTGTCACTAATAATCAACAAGAAGTAGAAGAATTGAAAGAGACAGTTACAGAATTGGAGAGTGAACAAAGAAAACCCTATTCTTCTCCTCCTCAAGTACCAATTCCACAAAGTCCCAAAATTTGCAATTATTGTCTCAAACCAGGACACCGAGACACTGTGTGGTGGTCCAAAAATGGTAAACCTCAACATTTACAATGGAACAATAATACCTTTCAAGCTAGAAACCAACCGAGTTATCCTACTCAAACCACCTATCAACCTAGGTATCATAAACCCTTCACTTATACTCCTCCACCAACCCAAACTAAAGAGAAAAGTGAACCAATCACTTCAACATCAGGGTATAAACCAAAGCAAGAAAAAAAAACCAAAGAGGGTAAGACCTCGATCTAAATCTCCTAAACCTGATAAAGGGAAGGGTTTAGAAGGGTTTAAGGATGTAGGTCGGTTTGTCCTAACCTGATCTGTTATAGAGTCAAATTTTTTGACTCTATATTCTTTTTTTTGTTGCACAATCATCAGTTGACTCTTTTTGTTGGTCATTAATAGACAAATTCACACTTTTATGGTGAAGTTTTATATGTTTAATCAGATTTGCTGTATTTCCAGTTGCTTTAACTGAGCTACCACATAACTTGCATTTTGGATCAACATCTTTTTTAACTTCGCAATGTGACTAAACTGCACTTCTTTTCGGCATCTGAAATTTAACAAAAGTCAAATTAATGAAATATAAAGAGCCAAGTGAAAAGTTTGATTAACTTACAATGTAAAGTTGATGACTGGCTTTTACGAGCCCAATATGCGAATACTTATTTGAACTCGACTTAATGTAAGTCAAAAGATTAAAACTTTTCGTATTTGAACCTAACATCTTGTTAATTGGAGACCAAAATTTTCTCGGGATTCTACAATTTTGTTGTTCAAGACTTAAGAAAATGGAGATTTTTTCAAACAAAAGGCTTGAGTAAAGCCAGAAACTCGTCTGCACATTTGAACCTCAAGCCAACAGAAAATAGCGATATTATTTTAAAAGTATCGATCTATACTGCTCAGTGAAATATCAATATTATTACTCGTATCGATAGTATCAGTGCAACACTAATGCCAGCTCATAGATGGCAACCTCGTGGGTGGATTTGAGCCACTCAGCCATTTGTGCTGCGCTCCTAGAGATGTGCGACTTCTGATTTTCATTGAAATCGATCGATTTTCGATTTTGAAAAACACAATTTTATCATAAAAATGACTAAAAATACTTTATTCTTGATTTTTTCAAAACACAAAAGTATCATCGCATCATCGGAACTGGCTTCTGGTCTTAAAGCACGTGTTTTTGCGAAAATCGATTTTTCTGGGTTGAGTCCGAAAAATCGATCAGATCGATCTCAAAATTGGATCGTAACATCCCTATTTGCTCCTTCGGGATGCCAATAAAATGCTTCCTATTGTTTCCTTTTGTACAGGGTGTACAAAAAGTTCGTGTGAGGGGAAAAAATCATTCCCCTTGCACACTTTACTCATTTTCATTGGCTATGGTTATGGTTAACATGTATATTCAATTTTTCAGCAATAGAAGAAGGCGATAAACTAGCTTCATGGTAGCATTTAATTTTTGCTCGAGTAGTAATTATCACATCCATTTATAATAAACATTTAAGCACATAAATCAACGAAGACTATTACATGACTCAAAGTCAGACGATATGAGAATAGAGTTTGAAAAACCCGCTATTTCTTAGCGCACTTTGCAACTCCGCCACTCACACGAACTTTCTGTACACCCTGTATGGATAAGAACTCATGAATAAGAACTCATGGATAATAAATTATGACCATAATAATCCCTGAAATGGAGCTTTGTCAAGCCTTGTATGGCGCATAGGGGCGAGACAAAGGAGCTGCCCGGCCATATGGCTCATTCACACCTACTTTGGTGGTGAAAAATTTCCTATGGAGAGCTATCTCTTCTTCATTACTCTTTGCTACTATGCGTTTGCATCACACCGATTTTAATCAAAACTCCTTTCCTCGTCTTGAAACGTGTCAAATAAGATTTGCAGAGTAGTGTTTCTCGATATTGTTTACGGTATGGATCGAAAGGAACGATATTTTTAACTAAAGTATCGATTTTATCGGCGATACTAGTATCGAAAAATATTGAAAAAAATCGTAAAATATTGTTAAAGATCGTTAAATTGAATGAAATTTATTTAAATAAAACCTTCTGGTAAAGAGTTAAGAAAGCACAATTTTTCAACATTTGCAGGCTTAATTCTATTTCTTTTCGGTAATAATTGATCCAGCCTTGGAAAATAGACGCTCACATGGAACAGAAGTTGGCTGAATAGTAAGGTAGCGTAAAGCTAACAAGGGAACCTTTTTAAGTGGTACCCGCCGATCTCGATGTGCCATAGCTCATTCGAAAGAGCTCGTGGAGTAGATAAAAAGTGAAATTTTCTAGCTACTGATACGCACTTTGATAAAAGTTACAGGATGTCAAAGTTGCAATTTGCATCAAATTTGCCTATTAGGATAAAATTTTATTGCTAACTGTAATGCAATGGCATTTTTGTGTTGAATTGTTTGAATTCAACATAACAAAAATGTGACATTAGCTGCAACTTAAACTCATTAAATTAGAGCTAAATTGAATTAAAATTTTTAACTTTGACACCCTGTAACTTTTGTAAAAGTGCGTAACAGCAGCTAGAAAATCACTTTTTATCTACTCGACGAGCTCTTTCGAATGAGCTTTGACACATCGAGATCAGCGGGTACCACTTAAAAAGGTTCCCTTGTAAGTTATGTAAAATAACTGCTCTGTAGAGTTGTTCGGTATTGAGAAAAATTATCAACCGAATAATACCGAAACCGTAAAAAAATATCGATATCCAAAAAAATACCGAATATTCAGATTATCGAAACCGAAACCGAAATTTTATTAAAACTTAACGAAAGAAGTCAGGCAATGAGCTCAAGAAACATAACATATCAACATGTTTAGGTTTGATTTGACTTCTCAGTTCTGTAATTATGCGCCCTGTTTTTGAAAAAACACGTTCAGATGGTACTGAAGTTGCTTGAACAACACTATGTTTGAGAAAGAGATTGTGTAACTGAAGCCAGTTATTCTTATTATTTTTCCAAAATTCCAGTACGTCAGATTCCCGTGACACAACATCAGATTCAAGAAAGTGTTTCAAACCATGGCCTGCACCTGATAAGGGATTAGAAAGTCTGTTGACACGAATATCATGAATGGCCCATAAGCCTTGTTCGCTATTTTGAATGACTGGACGCTGACTCAACTCTATATCACCTAGTGATAACGATAGATCAGTAACTTTTTGACTGCATGCTGATGTGGATTCAAAAACTAATTTCTTGAAACGTGGATCCAATAAAGTTGCATAAGCAAAAAAATCATCTTCTTCAAAGTCTTTGAAGCGACGTTGCAAACAATTAAGTAAGCTTAATTGAAACTTTTTGGCCAATTGATGAACTACTCTTGTTCTCGTAACTTTAGTTTTAACTAAAGATAATAATGGAATTATCCGTGAAATAGTTAAGTAATTAGATCCAGATATATCTTCAGTCATCTCAAATATTGGCTCTAATACTTTAGATATGTCTTCCAAGAAAATTAAATCATCGTCTGAAAGATCATCATTCCGCATATTATGTTTTCTTAAAACTGATGAAACTTTCAGATTAAGTTTGAGATATCTTGTTATCATTAAAAATTCGGAATTCCATCGTGTCTCAATATCTTGTTTTAGTTTTAATCGAATAAATTCATCACCGCTCTCTCTTTTCTGCTCATTGAACAGATCTTTCATTAAAGTTGAACTTTTTTCAAGAATAGTCACAATATTCCTGACTTTTGAAATAAGCTCACAAGCTTCTTTTGATTCCTTGAATAAATCTACAATAACTAGATTCAAAAGATGAGCACAACAGTGAATATGCTTGGAAAGTCCATTAGCAGCAGAAACAAAATTACTTCCACCATCAGTTACAATGGCTACTAATTTAGATGGATCTAAATTAAATTCACTTAAAGTTTCATTTATAATATTATTTATTACACTCGATGTCATCGAAATACTGTTGACTGAATTTGCTTTCAAACAAATACATCCTGGTTTGTAATTATCGATAAAATGCACTGTTATTGCAATATATGAACACTGGTTATTGACATCTTTCCATGAATCTGTTGTAATACAGAACCATTTAATCATTTCAAAAAATGACTTCGCTTGATATAACTTTGATTCATACAATTTGTGAAGCATATTCATTAATCTGGTTCTTCCAGGTGGTTTATATCGGCGATTGAGAGCTTGACAAAGTCGTATAAATTCATTACTTTCAACAAGATTAAAGGGCAAATTTTTCTTAGCAATCAACCAAATGCATTGTCTATCCTTTCTGCATGACCTGCAATAACAAAAAAACCTTTAGTTCAGAATTATATCATAACAAAACAACTACCAAAATCACTTACCTTCCAAATTTACAATGTTTAATTGTCGTATCAATCCTGGGTTGATCAGAAGTATCCTCGTTTGAGAAAATTTCGGCATATTCATTCTTATGGTTCACTCGCAAATGTGCTATCAAATTTGAAGTATTTTTATCGGCAACAACACTTTTGTTACATATTTTACATCGTTTCACTTCACCTTCACAGTTGAAATGGTACCATACTGTGCTTCTTTTCTCGACATAATTGAATTTTGAGTTGAAAAAAATAGAAATAGAAATATAAGGTAACACACACAAAATTCCAAATAGAGGAACAGATCAAGACCATGTTACTTTAAACATCTTCTGTGTATCGTCTGGTGAAGATCTTGGTAGTATCTGTTAAGATTTGGATACCGAAACCGTCAGCAATTTATCGATAGTCTAATCATGAGAAATTATCGATAATAATCGGTATCAAAACCGAAACCGAGCAACTCTACTGCTCTGCAATGCAGAGCAGCTATTTTGTAAAAGCACAGGAAACGACACACGAGTTTTTTGTTTTTTTTGGAGTGCTGAAGTTAAGGTGAACTACAGTGGAAATAATTAAATTTTACATTTCAAACAATCACTTCATTCTAATGACTCCTCCTGGAGGGAAAAGGATAGAAAGCAAAGAGTAAAGAAGAAGAGATATTTTATTAGCACAAAATACATTGGCTATTTGAGCCGCATGGCTGGATGGCTTATAGTATATCCATCCCTCGGTAGCCATACTAAGCTTGACAAGCATTACATCATAAGTTTATTTTTTACAAAAAATGAGTATAATTCCAATAGTAAATTTTAAATGAGGTGGTCAGCCTAGGTTTGACCAAAGCCAAGGCAAACATTCTGGGGTTGACCATTTCCGTCATCATATTTTAATCCAATAAATTTAACAACACAAGCGTGTTCGTTATATCTTCACTACACGTGGAGAGCACATTGTACCTGGTACTTACCTTATTTTAGCAATAAAAAAACACAAATCAATGAAAATTGTTGATAACACTGGATTCACAGAGTATTCAAATGTTAATAAATTAATAAATTAAAAATAATTAGTTAATTATAATCAAAATAATTAATAACAAGAATACCTATTGTTTATCTATGAACTTTTTAATTTGCTTATATTTGTGACGAAATGAGAGATGAAACATTTGAATATTCAATAGCAATTTGGTGTTAAGCAAAATTGAGCATTTTTAAAGCTGCCTGCGAACCATATATTTATTAATTAAATATTACTACAAAAATCAGGGTAAAAATTTCTAACACTCTTAAAACAGAGTTAATAAATGATCATTTCAGAGCAGAAATAATTACAAAAATCATTACAATTGTTGAATTTTTGCATTAGTATGACACCTTGATTATTGGATAAAACAGTTATTGTATCAAAAAAATAATGCCATTGATATGCAATAGGAAGCACTTAATGGATTTTGGTAGATTTAAAGTGAATTTTTCTAGATGGATGAATTAAATCTATTATTCTGAAAGGGTTTTAACTTAATTTCAATAAAGTTTATAAACTTATAGTCACAAAACCTCAGAAGATTAATTCAGCCTCTCAAATTCTGAATATCAGGTTCTTTGAGGATCACCAAAGCACTTTGATTTAGTCTAAGACTATTGTAATAATGAGTTCGTGCAATTACCAAAGGTTTATAACCCAACTTTGAACTGTTTATTGTAGTGGTGACTTCATCCTCTTCATCATCGCTCTCATCATAATCAATTCGGTCTTTTGATCTTTCTCTTTTTTCATGTTGAACTTGACTTCGTCTTTCTTCAACACTTGCACGTTGACTCGTACCTGGATTAGTATCTGGTATATTTTCATTTTCAGTTTCAAAAACTTCGTCAGGCACAGTTGAGTTTAGTATCTCGTCAATATGAGTATTAGGTTTGATAACCTTTACATCAGTTCTACTCCATCTTCGAATCATAGATTCAATAATCTTCTTAGCAGGAGTTCCAATTCCTAATTTCTTAATGTAGGATTCACTCGCCATAATCATGACCTAACTTAACAATTATTTCTTGAATATCGGCTTCACTTACGTTCTTTTCTCTCAATTCCGTAATCCAAGTAGGAATTTTAATCATTAGTAATTGATTGAGATCTGTTGATTCCATGATGTCTTGAGACACATTCGGTGTATTGTTGAGTGTGAAGATTGTTCTAACTGCGTCATAAAATGTTGACTTGATAACTTCATCATTGACCATAAATCGGATTTTCCAATCCTTAAGATGAGCTTTCATTGCTGACACTTTCATAGTCTTTAGTTTAGTTTCTTCAATAGTTTCATCAGCTAAGAAACAATAATCGATTTCCAAATCGAAACACTTTGGCAATCCTGCCGTGGTCGCCATTTGAAAGGGTTTTAACTTAATTTCAATAAAGTTTATAAACTTATAGTCACAAAACCTCAGAAGATTAATTCAGCCTCTCAAATCCTGAATATCAGGTTCTTTGAGGATCACCAAAGCACTTTGATTTAGTCTAAGACTATTGTAATAATGAGTTCGTTCAATTACCAAAGGTTTATAACCCAACTTTGAACTGTTTATTGTAGTGGTGACTTAACAGTCTAAACACGATTAAATAAGCGTTAAACAAGAGTCACAAAGCTGAAAGCTTAGAATAGCTAAACACACGTTAGTCAGTAACAAAAGGGTTTCCAAACTCTAACCAGAATAGGCACAGAAAAGAACCATAGATATCAGCAAGAATAATTAGAATAATTAAACAAAGCTCCAAAGCTCTAATTTCAGTTAACATTAGAACCGGCACAACTTAGGCTGAGAAAGCATGGCAAAGTAACAGTATTGAAATACAATAGAACACAAAGAGTTTCTAAACTCAAAACTTTAATAAACTTAAGACAATAACTAATTCAGAAAAAGACTTTAGAAAAAGGCAAAAGATTCAAAAGACAAAAGACAATTAATTAAATGAATTGGTCAGTTATTTATACCATAGATATCGGAAGGAAATTAGAGGGAAAACCTCGGAAAAGGAAAAGCTTAGAAGCTGCATAGTAACAGTAACCAAAGGTTAACTTAGGGATTAACAATAAATTGAAAATTGAAAAATGAAAAATAAACAAAATAAGAAATGGAATAGCATTATAATGCTTTAAATGAAATTAATTCTAAAGAGTTCAAATTCAGCTTGGGCACTCTACCCTTCACATCCCTCGGCCGATGACCAAGATCCCAAAGCTTAATTTGAAATCGGAGACTTTACGGAATAGGTTCCTCTTTATCTTGTTCAGGCTGATTATTAGAAGTTTCAAAACTTATAGCTTTCTTGGGTGATTTAGATGCAGACTCATTGTCATTATTTTCATCTGCAGATCTTTTTGAAGCTGTCAAGGTTCCAATGAGACGTTTTGATCTTGTAGTAGATGTTTTGATTTTGAGGAGTAGAGTTTTCTCTAGCTTTCTGATAATCAGGCTTGCACATCTCGACAGTTCTTTTTAATATGGCTTGTGACGGTAAGACACAGTTGTCTGTGAATTCAGGGAATTTAGCAATTCTCGGGTTTTTTCGCCATTCGTCTGGCCATTGGCAAAATCCTCTTTCAATCCCTTGAGTGAACTCATATAGTAGGGCTGATGTTATGCGGTTACCGCAAGTTGAGACAACATTCTCATTGTGTATCCCATCATTAAGATTTGCCATCTTTTCTATGTCAATCCACTGGAGTAGATATAATCGAAGAGCAGTAATAGCTTCAACCACAGGTGAATGCGGAATTGCAGGTAGCGTATAACCTGTGAACCATAGAAAGGCAATACAATGAAGATTCATCGGGTGTTCCCGGTATGGCGAATAGAAATTATTTACATCCCTTAACTTAGGATTTAGCAAACGTATTTCCTGCTTAGTCAAGCCAAGATTTAACAATTGATTAATAAGTCCATAACCGATAATTTTACTGGCACAGGCTAAGTATTTTATTACTTGATCTCTTACGGTCGCCAGATTTCGAGCATATTTTAAGTCTTTGACTCTTAAACCATGGAAGCGTTGATCGATATGATCAATCTCTCGATATCGTATGAATGTCTCGTAAACGACTTCTAGATTAGCATCTACAATGGTAAGCCAACAAGGTCTAGGTTTCATACGTCCATTCTCGTAGATTTGACAGCAAAACATGTTTATTGAGAAAATTAAATGCTTGTCAGGACAGGTTGACGATAATTCATCGATCACTCGTAATTGCTCGTCTAACATTGGTGGAATGTTTGCAATAGGTCGGTTGTTGAATGATTCAGACAGAAACTTTCGCTTCTTTTCTCTTTGATAAATTGTATTCTGATTAGTCGATGGAATTATTTCCTTATAACACGAGTACGGATTGAAACACGAAGGAAAACATTCATTTAGCCAATCTTGTATACCCTCAGCCTCTGCTGGAGCAAGGCGTTCAAACGGATTTATTCTTATGAATGGAGTCTCAGGATCTTCTTTGTCCACTGAATATAAGACCATAGATGAAGTGCTAGATACACTATCAGTTGACTCAGGCTCAATGTATTTAGACCAACGACGCCAATTAGCAGAATCGTTGATTAAGTAGAACGGAACAGAGCTGCATTGAGTGGTAGGCCACCTACGTTGAACTTCGGGAATAGGTTTGTCTGAGCAGCTTGGAAAACCTAAAGTTAATGCAAACTGTTCGGTTTCATCAATAGGTTCAGTAGGGTCTCGTGACCTTTTGACATTGTTCCAATAACCCGTAGTAAACTTAGCTTGGGTCCTGAGTTGAACAGGCGAAATAGATTTCGGATTAAGTTCATAACTTCTGACAAGAAAGGCATACACTAAGGCACGTTTTTTCCAGTACTCTTCAAGAGTCTTCGGCGGTTCTTGTTTCTTAAGATGAGCCGGTAGAATAGATGAAATTGATTTCGGTTTCTTGTTTAACTCGTCTCTGACCGGACCAGATAAGAACGACAGTTGAAGTGTTTTATCAAAAGAATAGTCTATTGGGCCAATTCGACAATTTTGTAAGTGATAGTTCACATGGTTGACAGTAAGTCTGGCGTCACAAAACTTTCGATGACATCGAAAAGTAGCTTCATTATAAAATTTCAGAATTTCAGGATTCTCTACAGCAGTGAATTTAGGATAGCCATATGAAGCAATTGCGACAACACAAGTTTGATGTATACACATGAATTGATCAGTATGAGTAATCTTTTCCAATTCAAGATCGGTAGGCAACGACTGTAGCCATCGTACACATCCTAGACAGTATACTTTAGTACACTTGGCACATATTTTTGGTGATAAACTAATTTGCTCACACAAATTACATGTTATTAACTCTTTCATTCGGTTTAGATCAACGTGAATCACTTGGCTTGCAGCCAATCCTTTTCGAAGGGAACCAAATTTCACATTTCCCAAATCAGTATCAACTACGTTGTACTGTAACTTTTCACGAATGAAGGTTTCATACCAAGCTTTATCAGCATCTGATTGTTCCATGTCATTGCTAACATAATCTTTGGCTTTAAGAAAGAATTCAGTTCGCAAGAAAGGCGGTAACTCATCATCGGAAGCTGGCTTAGGAGCTGGAAATTCACAATTGAAGCGGCCTTGATTTGGTTCAGGCGGCGGATAAGGACTATTATCCTTTTCAGATCTGCTAACTGTTCGCAATCCATAAGCAGTTTTCATTGGCAAAGGATCTCGAAGATGTAACCTCGCATAACGGTCTTCAGGAGTTTCATTAACCTTACCATCGAAGTTAGACGGACCAACATATTCATTTTCAGGCCAATAGAATTGATCAGGATTATTAGAAACTTTAGTTTCATTAAGCTTAGAAGTTGAAGCTTCAGTTAGATCAATAGTAGGAATGGTAACAGGTTTAGCTGGATTTGCCATTATTCGTTTAAGATTTTTATTCAATCTTTGTCCAAATACTTCTGAACTTACAATAGAACCTTCAATTGATTCAACAGAGTCACTAGTTGATGAGCTCGAATGAGAAGTTTGCGATGAAGGCATAACAAAGAAATTTAAATTTCGATTGAAACACACCAGTGTTGAATGTTCACAAAAGTCTAGTTCAGGGAACACAATAAAGTTGAGATCACAATAGAGTGAAGAATAACTTAGCTTTATAAAGCTTGATGAGTCAAAGTTCTCAAAGAGAATCAAAATTTTCTCACAATGGTTTAGAACAAATTCTAACGTTGATTTAAGTAAGCACAGTTTACAATTAACAAAGTTAATTAATTTCAACAATTGAATTAAATTAAATTCAGAAAATGAATTTTCAGCAAAATGTTTGGAAACAGGAATTAGATTATAATCTAAGAATAGAATAAGAAAAGCGTTGACCAAAATGTCATCCAAAGACAATGAGGAAGGAAGTGGAAGTGAACGAGTTAATTCTTTTCTCTCTCCCTCTAACAGTATCTCACGATTGGCGTGCAAAAAAGCGAAAGGCTTATCAGCGCTAAATTTAAATTTTTTAGAGTTTACAAACTCAATTTTGATCAAATTAACAGAGATTATTTTTCTTTTTCTGGTAATCGGTCCACTTAATTCAGCATTTTCGAACACTTGATTTTTCATAATCTCACGATTAGCAGTAATATATTGATTCCTTTTCTTTTTCTTTCCGTGTTTGACGGTACTTAAATCAAGAGCATAATTGTCATCAGCTATGATTGATTTATCAGAATCATAAGCAATTGATTCTGCACTTTCAATATGATCATTTTTTAGACTATAGTCTACGGCACTTAAAGAATCATTCGGAACTTCACTATTTTCAAGATCATTATCTCTGTCACTAGAACTTGATTGTTCATTGTTTATCAGTTCGTTCCTTAACTCTATTAAGTGTTTAGGAATTGATCCCACATGAGGTTTGGTTAATTCGAGATTGAAAGTAAAATGTTCCTTATTCTCAGGATTTAACAGCAAAACTGAACCTTTTTTGACTCCAAGCACAAAATAAGGTCCAAAAAACTTATTGACCAACTTTTTTGTTGTTCCTATTGAAGGAGCACAATTCTTGATGTAACATAAGTCTGCAAACTTATAAGGATTTCTTCTTGTATTAGATTCCAATCTATTCTGATAGTAAAGTTGTTGTTTAAGTAAACGTTCACGGGCTAACTTACGACAGTTTTCAAATGAGTGTTCACTGTTAGCATTCATGCTTAATTGTATGTCAATAGGTTTTTTCAAAAATCGACCAAAAACCAAAAAATACGGTGAAAAACGATGTATTTTGTGTATTGATGCATTGATTGCAATAACAGCATCTTCTAGTGAAGATTTTAAATCAATTATTTCTTTGTCAATTATTGAGGTTCTTAATCGTTCAGCTAAAGTACGATTAACTCTCTCAACTATTCCTTGGCTTTGTGGATGGTAACTGTTTGAAACTTCATGCTTCACACCAATAGTTTTTAAATGAGTTTCCACTTCTCCTGAAAGGAAGTTTCTCCCTCGATCAGTCTGAATTACCGATGGGAAACCAAATAAACTGAAATATTCGTTTAGAAACTTTATAACAGTTTGAGCGTTCTGGTTAGGAAGTAGTTTAGCATACACAAATCTTGACAATGAATCAATTAGCACGAGTATAACTTTCTTAACACCACCTTTGAAGGTTATCGGACCTTGAGCGTCCATTTCTAGTCTCTCTAGAATAGATTCTGGAACTGGTTTTAAAGTTGGTTCAGCGTAGGTAACATTCATTGCTTTTCCTACATAACAAGTTTTACAACTTTGACACAATTGTTTGATTTTTTCATATAAGTTAGGCATCCAAAACCTTCGGGCTATTTGCAAATAGGTTTTTTCAACTCCGAAATGCCCACCAAGAGGAGAGTCGTGTTCTTCCTCAAAAAGTTTGTTCAAAAGTTTTTCGTTGATCACTATACGATTGATATCGTGTCCAATAGTTGGCTTATAAAACAGTAAATTGTTTATAAACAAATAGTTGTTGTGAAATTTCGACTTTGGGTCACTAATTAATTTAATGATTATATCATTGATTGAATCATCTTCTCGTTGGGCTGAAACTAAATTAAGCTTCCAATTTTCATCTGTTTGATAATGGTAAATAGTTTTTAAACTTTGATTTAAAGTCGAATCAAATACTTTAGTTTCATGAATTTCAGCTTCACTAATTATTTCATCGAGTTCACTATTTTCTAAGTCTTTAGACTTAATCAAAAACAAATTTTCAATGTACTCAGCTTCTGGATCTAAAAGTTTTCTGTGGTCCCATTCGTTTTGATAACGAGACAAACAATCTGGACCATGTTGATCACCTTTGGTGTAGATTACTTTGAACTTGAAGCTCGACAATATAATCGTCCATCGTTCCAGTCTCTGATTTTTAAACTTAAGTTTAGGCAGTTGACAAAGAGCATGATGGTCAGTCTCTATCAGAAATTCGTCACCATCTAAATAGTGTTTGAACTTTTTAATTGCAACCAAAACGGATAAACACTCTTTTTCACTCACTGAATAACTTTGCTGGTGTTTTGCCAACTTTTGAGAGAAAAAATACAATGGTTTCCAATGCTTCACCTTCTCAATTGGAACGTCACTTAACGACTGTAATTCATCTGGAATCTTTTGATTAGCATCCTCTTGTAATAAGATTCCTCCAACTGCAACATCACTTGCATCGACACTTATCTTTTTTCGTAATTCAGGGTCGAAATGCACTAGCATTGTTGTTCCAATTAGAGAGTTTTTTAACTCATCCAAGGCTTCGTGATCTTGTTTTAGCATCTTGAACTTTCTTTCTTTAGATACTAATCTATACAAGGGAGCGGCAAGTTTCGAAAAGTTTGGGATGTAACGCGCAAAATAATTATAACATCCCAACTGAGACTGTAATTGTCTCACACTCGTTGGATAGGGTAAACGTTTTAACGCTGCAACTTTATCGGGATCAGGACGAATTCCATTACAATTAACTAAATGTCCTAAAAGAATCATTTCTGTTGCACCAAATCGACATTTATCAGTTTTAATCTTGAGATTCCAATCTCGTAGTCTATCCAATACTAGACTTGTGTTTATTAACAATTCTTGCCAACTTTTTCCAATAACAGGAATATCATCAAAATGACCCAAACATTCTGTATAGTTGAGTCCACTTAATACTGTATTCATGAGTCTTTGAAACTCGAAAGGTGCACAGGCTAACCCCATAGGTAACCTCTTGTATTGGTATTTACCGTCTGGTGTCACAAATACCGTTTTACCTCTTTCAGATGGAGGTATCTCTATCTGGAAATAACCTTGATAGAGGTCAAACATGTTGAAATATTCTGCACCTCTTATTGCTTCTAAGCAATCGTCCACTCTCGGCATTGGGTGAAAGATAACTTTCGTGAGTCTATTGACTGCTCGTAAATCGTTCAAAAGTCGAAAAGAACCATCAGGTTTACCAATTAACAATGCAGGAGAACCTCCTTCTGCTTCAGAGGGTTCGATGATATCATGTTTCAATAATTCTGAGATTATTTTCTGATATTCTTTACGCTTTTCAATAGTGCACGGATACGGTCTCTGATACGGCACAGTATTACTACCAATGTCAATTTTAATTGGCCATCTCTCCCATGGTACTAGACCAAGATCTGATTTGTTCTGACTGAACACTTCGGGAAATTGCATTAGCATGCATAACAATTCATTTCGTTTATCCATATTTAGATTAGGATCCATTCTTTTCATTAATCTCTCAGCTAAACTGAGCTCCTGATTCTCTATCTTGAGATAAATAGGAATCACATTGTCAATAACTCGACTCATCGACAATTCTTTGACAAAGTTTTGTCTTTCAACTTCTTGTTGAGGTAATTCATCAGGAATAGATTCCTCGTTTTCCAACCATGGTGAATAAGGTAACTGCAATGAATCAAAAAAGTTTTGCTTCTCCTGTATAGAGTTTATCGAAGGCATTTCAGGTTTATCTATTAGTCCAATGGACTCTTCTGGTGTACAAAATCTAAACATTAGCTCTGGACTGAGCCATTCACCATCAACCGTTTCTTTTAAATTTACTTGGTATCTACCACCATAATTTACCATACCAACATAAAACACATCTGTAAAACGATTTCCAAGGACCATCAAAGGTTCAAGATTCCTCATTACCTGGAACTTGATTATCCTAGATGTTAACATCTTTGGATGTTTTAAGATTGCATAGGCTGCGCCTTCTACAGTTTGAAAACTATCCGCAATTATTCCTCGAACAGCTACGTTTGAACTAAGAATATAAGCTTTCATCTGCATTGACAATGTGTAATCTATACACGCAGTACATGCTCCAGTATCGACCAGAACATCGCCGATTTTAATAACATCGCGATTTGGGTAACATAAAGTTAGCCGTACAGTAGGAAAGTTCCTTATGGAATCATCAATCCTCGTTATTAACTCGACAGGTTTATTACTTTCATTTACCATAAATGAATAATCAGCTGCGGGCGCTCTAGCTAAATTAGCTCCATTACTCACTGTCTTCTCGTTGATAAAGTTCGATGCTTCTTTAGCATTAGGTTGGTTTTGACCAAACGTCGGTTGAACTCCAGCCATTCTCAAGTTTGCTGGTTGAAAACGACCTTCTTGTTTCTGATTAGTATCAGGATTCGTATTAGATTTTCTCGGTACACGACAATCTCTCGAAGAATGTCCCAAAATACCACAATTGTAGCACCTGAAAGGCGGTTTCACTGCACGGAACGAACTGGAACTAGGATTCCTTTTCTCGTCCTTCTTCTCATCTTTCTTTTCACTTTTGAAAGAATCTTATCACCTTTTTCATTACGTTTTCTCAACTCAATGTTGTACTCGTTAACCAAAGCAGCGGTTAAATCTTGAATGTCATAGACTGACTTGGATCTAATCAAAATATCTTTAACTTCAATTGGAAGTCTTATCAGTACATCCTGAATGAATTCTGCCGGTGATGGTTCACCTTTTACTTTAATTGCCATCACTTCTAATTTCCTAATAAAAGCTTCAGGATGTATATCAAAATTCCACTTAAGTGAATGAAAATCAGCAGTAGCCTGCGAAATCACTGCTGGATTCCTCAGCTTACTTTCTAAAGCAGCGATATAACTCTTGCTAGTATGTTTCTCATTGTCTAACTTTTTCGCATACGGCAAAAATTCGTAAGCCATAGCTTTTTGTAAAACATATAGCTTGTCATCATCATGACATCGTTCTAAGCTTAGAATTCGCTTGATCGTCTGTAACCATGACCATGCGTCTAATCCTGGCGTATAAGGAGGTAAGACTGGTAACTTCGGTTTACATCTTTCGTAAGCTCTATTGCTTAGACTTAGTCTTCGTCGTCGAGGTTCAACCTCTTCATCATCGCTCTCATCATAATCAATTCGGTCTTTTGATCTTTCTCTTTTTTCATGTTGAACTTGACTTCGTCTTTCTTCAACACTTGCACGTTGACTCGTACCTGGATTAGTATCTGGTATATTTTCATTTTCAGTTTCAAAAACTTCGTCAGGCACAGTTGAGTTTAGTATCTCGTCAATATGAGTATTAGGTTTGATAACCTTTACATCAGTTCTACTCCATCTTCGAATCATAGATTCAATAATCTTCTTAGCAGGAGTTCCAATTCCTAATTTCTTAATGTAGGATTCACTCGCCATAATCATGACCTAACTTAACAATTATTTCTTGAATATCGGCTTCACTTACGTTCTTTTCTCTCAATTCCGTAATCCAAGTAGGAATTTTAATCATTAGTAATTGATTGAGATCTGTTGATTCCATGATGTCTTGAGACACATTCGGTGTATTGTTGAGTGTGAAGATTGTTCTAACTGCGTCATAAAATGTTGACTTGATAACTTCATCATTGACCATAAATCGGATTTTCCAATCCTTAAGATGAGCTTTCATTGCTGACACTTTCATAGTCTTTAGTTTAGTTTCTTCAATAGTTTCATCAGCTAAGAAACAATAATCGATTTCCAAATCGAAACACTTTGGCAATCCTGCCGTGGTCGCCATTTGAAAGGGTTTTAACTTAATTTCAATAAAGTTTATAAACTTATAGTCACAAAACCTCAGAAGATTAATTCAGCCTCTCAAATCCTGAATATCAGGTTCTTTGAGGATCACCAAAGCACTTTGATTTAGTCTAAGACTATTGTAATAATGAGTTCGTTCAATTACCAAAGGTTTATAACCCAACTTTGAACTGTTTATTGTAGTGGTGACTTAACAGTCTAAACACGATTAAATAAGCGTTAAACAAGAGTCACAAAGCTGAAAGCTTAGAATAGCTAAACACACGTTAGTCAGTAACAAAAGGGTTTCCAAACTCTAACCAGAATAGGCACAGAAAAGAACCATAGATATCAGCAAGAATAATTAGAATAATTAAACAAAGCTCCAAAGCTCTAATTTCAGTTAACATTAGAACCGGCACAACTTAGGCTGAGAAAGCATGGCAAAGTAACAGTATTGAAATACAATAGAACACAAAGAGTTTCTAAACTCAAAACTTTAATAAACTTAAGACAATAACTAATTCAGAAAAAGACTTTAGAAAAAGGCAAAAGATTCAAAAGACAAAAGACAATTAATTAAATGAATTGGTCAGTTATTTATACCATAGATATCGGAAGGAAATTAGAGGGAAAACCTCGGAAAAGGAAAAGCTTAGAAGCTGCATAGTAACAGTAACCAAAGGTTAACTTAGGGATTAACAATAAATTGAAAATTGAAAAATGAAAAATAAACTGAAAGGAAGAGTTCATGGTTGTTATAGTTTTAAACTAAATTAACTTAAATAAACTTTATTCACTTTTTAATTCAGTTCAGAAGATTGATTCAGCCTTTCAAATCCTGAATACTTCAGGTTCTTTTAGGATCACTATTGAACTCAACTGAAATGAGTCTTAGACTATTGAGGATTAAGTAGTAACTCGACTAGGATTAGAACCACAGTATTGGTCAAAATATGTTTGCCCCAAGTTTTAAACTAGGTGAACTGGACAGGTAATTGGCTTGTAAAAACTAATCAGGAACGAGTCATAAAGCCAAACTCTAACCAAAAGAGACTCAGCGTTGAACAATACAACTCAGAGAGTAGTATCAATAGCACAATTACTAATTCAAACGCTTTTAGCTCAAATAACATTAATGAGGGCACTTCAGACTTAGTCTATAACAACTGGCTTTAACAAGCTTGGAAAAACCAATCTTAACTGGAATCTTAGATTGCACTTTAAAATACAATTATCTGGAAATCTTGAAATTCGGAAATTTACAAAATTTTACAAGTATGGCTGGATACTATTAGACTTAGTCTATGTTAAAGATGAAATTCAGAGAAACTTAAGGTTTAGAATGAAAAAAGGAAACTTTAATAAAATCAAATGTTTTAGGTTTTTTAGTATTTAGGAAACTTAATTAATTTTTAAATGTGTAACACAGAATTGCATCAATTTGAATGTAAAGAAGGAATCAGAAAAAAAGAAAAGAAAAAAAAACATAATTAATTAATCAAGCCTAAGGCTTTTATATGATTCTGTTAACGGAAGGAATCAAATAGAATCTTCTCAGGAAAAGGAAAAAGTAAATCATTTTAGACAGTAAATTAGAAAGTAAATCAAAAATGTGAAAAAACAAAAGTAGACAAAAAAGACAGATAAGACTAAGTTTTATGATTTGATTACAAATTTTTGTTAAAGAAAGAAAAATGTGAAATGAATGATTTGTAATCCTCTATGGGATTCTTAATCAAAGTTTAAAACTTTAGCTTTATGAATGCTTAACCAATGATTAATTTGTTTTCGGGTAACTCTACCCTTCATATCCCCATCCTCATGATGAAGATCCCGGAATCAAATTAATCATTCCAACCATCAATGATTTCATTCGAGGCTGCACTATCCAATTCATTGGGATTATTCGGCTTAAGGCTTTCCCAAACTTCGTTGTATTTTGCATTAGCTTCAGTTGAATTTTCATTTGAAACCTTTTGGGTCTTTGAAGCTTGTTCAGATCCACTTGATTCTGACATTGATCTTTTTGCTTTAAGCATTTGCACAATTTTCTGAGCTCTTGATTGAGGAGAACTTGGTTCTTTTATTCCCAAATTAGGTCGACTCATCTCGGCAGTTCTTTTGAGTATATCTTTCGATGGCAAGGTGCAATTGTCATTAAAATCAGGAATTCTAATGCTTCTTGGATTCTTTTTCCATTCATCGGGCCAAGCACAGTAGCCTTGAGCTATTCCTTCTGTGAATTCATGAAGAAGTGCAGATGTAGTTCGATTGCCACAAGTATGTTGAACATTCTCATTGTGGATTCCTCCATTAGCTTTAGCGACTTTTTCGATTTCGCTCCATTGAAGTAGGTATAGCCTAAGCGCAGTAGTCGTTTCGACGACTGGAGAGTGAGGGATAGCAGGCAGTGTATAACCGCAAAACCAGAGAAATGAAATCACATGAAGATTCATGGGGTGTTCAATCAAAGGAGAGTAATAGTTATTAACATCTCGCAATTTAGGGTGAAGCTGGCGTATCTCTGTCTTAGACAGTCCTAAGTTTCTTAGATGATTGATCAATCCGTAACCAACAATCTTATTAGCACAAGCCAAAAATTTTACGACTTGGTCTCGAGCTGTAGCCAAATTTCGAGCGTGTTTGAGATCTCGAAGAGTCAATCCATGAAACCTTGAGTCTATGTGATCAACTTCACGGTACCTTACAAATGTCTCATAGACAACCTCCATATTCGCATCCATGATTGCGATCCAACATGGTCTAGGTTGGTATCTTTCATCCTCCTTGATTCCAACGCAAAACATTGAAATCGAGAAAATTAATTCTTTATTAGGGCATTTAGAGGCCATCGAGTCTAAGACTAACGCTTGTTCCTCAATCATTGGAGGAATATTAGCTGTAGGACGGTTTCGGAAGGATTCTGCTAAAAGTCTTCGTTTCCTTTCTCTTTGCATGATAGTCCTCTCTTTTGTAGATACGGCTAACTCTCTGAACACATTAGTAGGGTTAGTGCATGAAGGAAAACTTTTCCTTAACCAGTCTTGGACTTGTTCAGCTTCTGCTGGTGCCATTCGCTCATATGGATTTACAAGCACAAAGGGAGATTCAGGATCATTTAGATCAGGAGTATATAATACCATTGACGAGGTTGTAGAAACGCTATCGGCGTCAAAATTAGCATATTTAGCCCATCGTCTCCAGGCTTCAGAACTTTCCAAAAGATAGTGAGGAATTGTGCTACAACGAGTAGTAGGCCATCTTCGAGGCACTTCCGGAATAGGGACAGGAGCAAAACTCGGAAATCCAATGTCTAAGACAAATTTCTCACCCTCATAAATTGGTTCGGTAGGATCTCTCATCCTCTGCTTATTGTTCCAAATGTTGAGGCTGAAGTTCGCTTGAACCCTCATATCGATAGGGTTTATCTCCCTCTTTTGGTAACTTTTAATGAGGAAAGCGTATACCAAAGCACGTTCATGCCACATTTGTGAGATCGACTTTGTCGGTTCCTGCTTTTTTAAATGAACTGGAAGTAAAGATGAAATATCTTTTGGAGTTTTGTTCAACTCGTCTCGAATCGGTCCAGACATAAAATTTAATTGCAGTGTCCGATCAAATTTGTAGACGATAGGTCCACGACGGCATCCTTGAAGATGAGGAAGAATGTTGGTACTGATAAGCTGCCTTTCACAATATTTTCGGTGACAGCGAAATGAGGCATTAGCATAAAATTCAACAATTTTCTGGTCTTTGACCAATCCATACTTTGGATATCCTTGTGTTTGAATATCAACTAAACAGTTCTGGTTGATACACATAAATTGATCAACTTGATCAATTTTCTCCAATTCAAGATCAATCGGCAGGGCTTGAAGCCATTTGCAGCATCCTAAACAGTAAATTTTATTGCAGCGGTGACATGATTTAGGATTGAGAGCAACTTGCTCACACAAAATACAAGTTATAATTGTTTTAAATTCAGCAAAATCAGGATGAATAACTGCTGATGCAGGGAATCCTTTACGAAGGGTACCAAATTTCACCTTCTCCAAATTGTCTTCGACAACATTAGCATGGAGTTTCTCTTTAATAAATGGTTCGAACCAGGTTTTCTAAGATTCAGATTGTTCTAGCTCTACCTTTAAGTCGTCATGAGCCTTAAGGAAAAACTCTGGCTTATTAAATTCATGAGGTTATGCTGTAGGAGCAGGAGCTGGAAATTCGCAATTTCGTCTTCCCTGATCTGCACTTGGTGGAGGGTAAGGACTGTTATCAACAAATGATCTCGAAAATGAACTTAGTCCATAGGCCGTCTTTTCAGGCAAAGGGTCGAGATACTCGCTTAAGGTTTTTCTGACATTTTCATCGTCGAGAAAGAATCGTACCTTTTTGGTTGTCTCATCATCCATTCCAGGCCATTCAAATTTTTCCTTAGATGTTGAAGGTTTATCAAGGTCTACGACCGAAACTGGGCTTGATGGTGGAGGAGTAGGTGCATTGAGAATTTTTCTCTGTTGCCGACTAAGTCGAAGTGAAAAACGAGAATCTGAAACAATTTCACCTTCAGGAATCTCAGAACCTTTACTTGAGTTGGATGAGCTTGAAGCTTGCGAGTGATTAGACACAATTGATGAAGGCATTTCGATAATGATGAAGATATTCACAAAGTTCAGTTTATCACAATATATGTCAAAGACAGAGTTAAATTGTTCACCAAAGTTCAAATTATCACGATTGGAATCACCAAAGTCTTTGATTATCAGTTGATTGAAGAAATCAAGGTTGAACAAATTTAGCTTTTCAAAGCTTAGAGCTGGAAGACTTAGTCTTAGAGGTGAAAAGAAAAACTTAATTTTCACAAAAATCAAATTTTGACAGAAAACTGAATTAACTAAATTAGTTAATTTGAAGCACAAATTCAAAGAATTAGTTGAAGACTGATCATGAAATTCAGAAAATTCAAGATGATTAAGTTTTAAACTTATAAAATCAAATGACAATTGAAAGAGAATAGAATTTCTAATTGACTGAATTAAGATGTCAACTTGCTTTAACAGAGACACAAGTGAAAGTGACGTAGGGGGAGTCTTTCCCAACAGTAAAGCACAAAGGGCGCGAAAAATAGCCAAATTGAAGGGTTCATAGCCACTAGGCTTAATTGCGCTTAATTTAAACAGTCTTAGACTTTCTTCTTCTTCAACTTCTTTTAACTCAATTATTATAATTAAGTTAATGGAAATATTTTTTCTGTTTCTTGTAACTGGTCCAAGCTGTTCAGCATCTTGACCACTAATCACAAGATTATCCATAATCTCTCTATTGGCTGTGTTGTACTTTCTTCGTTTCTTTTTCTTTCTCTTCGTCTTAAACTTAAAGCTTTGATTATCAGCATAGGAACAATCTTCATCAATTAACGTTGATTTTTCACTCGAATTTGAATCAATATTAACATTTAAGCTATCAGGCAAAGTTTGATTTTCGGCACTTGAGTCTAAGACATTTGGCTGAAGATTAGATTCATTCAAATCATTCACATTTAACTTGGATACAGTTGCTTCTTCACTAAATTGTTCATCTGGAAATTCATTAGCATTGACTAAGTCAGATTCATGCATTAACTCTTGTTTTAATTGAAATAACTTTTCAGGAATAATTCCTACGTGCGGTTTTGTTAATTCCAAATTACTTGTAAAGCGTTCTTTGTTTTCAGGGTTGAGTAAAAGAGCTGATCCGTGTTTTACTCCTAACACAAAGAATGGACCAAAAAACTTATTCACCAATTTTTTGGTTGTCCCAATTGAGGGTGCACTTTTTTTAACAAAACACAAATGCAAAAACTTATAAGGATTTCTTTTAGTCATAGACTGAAGTTTTTCCTGATAATAAGTTTGTTGTTTAATCAGTCTTTCTCGAGCTAATTTTCGGCAATCTTCAATTGATTGATTAAGTGTAACACTGATATTTAGCTGCAAATCAATGGGTTTCTTTAAATATCGACCAAAGATTAAATAGTACGGCGAGAATATATGGATTTTGTGCACTGATGAGTTAATTGCTATGATAGCATTTTCCAATGATGACTTAAGGTCAATTGTTTTAGCATCTAAAATTGACGTTCTCAATCTCTCTGCGATTGTTCTGTTGATTCGTTCAACTGTTCCTTGACTTTGAGGATGATATGAGTTTGAAACTTCATGTTTAACACCTAATCTTTTAAGATGATTTTCAACTTCCCCTGAAAGGAAGTTTCTCCCTCTATCAGTTTGAATCACTGATGGGAATCCAAATTCACTAAAATATTCATCCAAAAACTTTATCACTGTCTTAGACTTCTGATCAGGTAATAACTTTGCATAAACAAATCTTGAAAGCGTATCAATTAAAACCAAAATAACTTTCTTTGCTCCATTTTTAAATGTAATTGGACCTTGAGTGTCCATCTCAAGTCTTTCCAAAACTGATTCAGGAATTGGTTTTAAGGATGGTTCGGCGTATGTTACGTTTAATGATTTTCCCAAATAACATTTTTCACACTTTTGGCACAAGTCTTTGACTTTATTATACAAATTGTTCATCCAAAATCTTCGAGCGATTTGTAAATACGTTTTTTCTACGCCAAAATGTCCACCTAGAGGAGATTCATGTTCCTCTTTGAACAAGTCTTTAAGCACTTTTTCGTTTATAACGATTCGATTTATATCGTGACCAAACATAGGTTTACGAAACAATAAATCATTCATGAGTAAATAATTCTTATGAAGTTCAGATTTAGGATCAACGATCAATTCTAACATGATCTTGCTTATCTCGATGTCTTCAATTTGTGCAGTCTTTAACTTTTCATTCCAATTGTCAATCGATTGATAATAGTACACAGTTTTAAACTGTTTCTTTAGGAATGAATCCAATAACTTAACTTCATTTAATTCAGCTTCATTGATTTCGTCGTCAACTTCATTTGCTTTAAAGTTTACAAACATTATCCAAAATAAATCTTCTATGAAGTCGGCTTCAGGGTCTAACAATTTATGAGACCATTCGCTCTGATATCTCGATAGACAATCAGGTCCATGTTTATCACCTTTGGTATAGATAACTTTGTACTTAAAACTCGACAAAATGATTTGCCATCTCTCCATCCTTTGGTTTTTAAATTTCAATTTTGGCAATTGACAGAGAGCATGATGGTCTGTTTCCACCAGAAATTCAGAACCATCCAGGTAATGCCTAAACTTTTTTATCGCAACTAACACTGCTAGGCATTCTTTTTCGCTGACAGAGTAACTCTGTTGATGTTTAGCCAATTTCTGTGAGAAGAAATACAAAGGCTTCCAAAACTTAATTTTTTCAATCGGCACATCATTTAAAGATGCGTATTCCTTAGGAATTTCTTGGTGAGGATCTGCTTGAAGCAATATACCTCCTACGGCAACATCACTTGCGTCCACAGTTAACTTTTTCTTTAGTTCAGGATCAAAATGAACTAACATCGTTGTTTCAATCAATGCACTTTTTAACTGGTCTAAGGCTTCATGGTCTTGCTTGAGCATTTTGAATTTTCTTTCCTTAGAAACCAAACGATATAACGGTGTAGCCAATGTAGAATAATTCTTTATATACCTTGAGAAATAGTTGTAACAACCTAATTGTGATTGAAGTTGTTTGACCTTAGTCGGGAAAGGTAGGCGTTTCAAAGCCGTAACTTTGTTAGGATCTGGCCTAATCCCATCTCCATTAACAAGATGACCCAGTAAAACCAATTCAGTACAACCGAAATTGCATTTATCAGTCTTGACTTTTAGGTTCCAATCTCGTAACCTTTCCAGAACCAATTTTGTATTATACAGTAGTTCTGACCAACTTTTTCCCATAACTGGAATATCGTCGAAATATCCCATGCATTCAGTATAATGTAAACCATTTAACACGGTATTCATCAATCGTTGAAATTCAAAAGGTGCACAAGCTAGGCCCATAGGCAACCTTTTATACTGGTATTTCCCATCTGGAGTTAGAAATACAGTTTTACCTCGTTCCGATGGTGGTATTTCAATTTGAAAATAGCCTTGATAAAGGTCAAACATATTGAAATATTTCGTTCCCCTAATTGCTTCTAAGCAATCATCAATTCTCGGCATCGGATGAAAAATTACATTTGTTAATCTGTTAACTGCTCTTAAATCATTCAAAAGCCTAAAGCTTCCATCAGGTTTACCAATAAGCATTGCTGGAGAGCCGCCTGGAGCATTACTCTTCTCAACAATATCATGCTTAATTAATTCAGCAATAATCTTTTGAAACTCACGTCGTTTCTCAATTGTACACGGATAGGGTTGTTGATCAGGAATTCGATTTTCCCCAATATCAATCTTGATTGGCCATCTCTGCCAAGGTACTAAACCCATGTCAGACTTAGTCTTGCTGAAAACTGATTCGAACTGCATTAAAATTTCCAAAAGTTCATCTTTTCTTTCATCAGTTAATTTTGGATCCATACGCTTCATTAAGCGTTCAGCTAATTGTAGTTCTGGTTGTTCCAATTGCAGATACATTGGAATAACATTTTCAAACTCGTTTGTCTTAGACAATTCTTGAACATAGTTCATTCGTTCAACTTCAAATTGAGAATTAGAAATCTCATCGTCCATCCACGGTGAATACGGTAAATCGGCAAAAAACTTTTCCTCTTTAGTTTCTTGAATCGTATTGACTGATGATACTTCGGGCACATTAATTAACCCCCATGATTCTTCTGCTGTACAGAATCTGAATGCAATCTCAGGGCTTAGCCATTCACTTTCGGCACTTTCCCTTAAGTTTACCTGGTAACGACCTCCATGGTTTACCATTCCTACAAAATAGACGTCAGCAAATCTGTTACCTAAGACCATCATTGGTTCCAGATCTTTCATTACTTGAAACTTGATTATCCTTGTCTTAGACATTTTCGGATGCTTCATTATAGCATATGCTGCTCCTTCAACTGCTTGGTAGCTATCAGCAATAATTCATCTAACTGCTACATTAGATTTCAAAATGAATGCTTTCAGTTTCTGAGCAAATTGGTAATCTATGCACGAAGTGCAAGCGCCAGTGTCAAGTAACACATCACCTACTTTAATTATCTCACGCGTCGGATAACACAGCGTTAGTCTCACTGTCGGAAAGTTTCTGGGTGAAGGGTCAATCCTCATTATCAACTCCACTTGTTGATTCGGTTCATTCATCATGAATGAATATTCCTTGTCCGGTGCTTTTGCTAAACAACTATTAGCGATAACCATACCAATCTGACTTGATTCCTCTACCAAGTTAGCCGATTCCTTAGCCTGTGGCTGACTCTGATTTTGTTGATTTTGACCAAATGTTGGTGTATGAACGTTTGCCATTCTCAAATTTGCTGGCTGAAACCGTTCATTTCGACCTTCCTGCTTGTTAGCATGGTTAGGATTTTCGTAGGTCTTAGACCTTCTGGGTTGACGGCATTCTCTCGATGAATGACCCACAGCATTGCAGTTATAGCGCCTTAAAGGTGGTTTTCCTGCTCGACTTGATGATGATGATGCTGATGTTGAATTATTATTTCCGGCAACATTAACGGCAGCATGTCTTCTATCATCTCCTCTTCGTTCCTTAAAGGATTCTTTTCTTTCACTTTTCTTTCGAAGCTCAATATTATATTCATTAACCAATGCGGCGGTTAAATCTTGAATATCATGCACAGATTTAGATCTGATCAATAAGTCTTTGACTTCAACAGGGATCCTGATTAAAACGTCTTGAATGAATTCTTGAGGTGAAGGTTCACCTTTAACTTTAATCACCATTGTCTCCAATTTTCTAATAAATTCATCAGGGTGTGAGTCAAAATTCCATTTCATTTGATGAAACTCAGAAGTAGCCTGAGAAATAACTGCTGGATTCCTCAACTTCTTCTCTAACGCAGAAATATAAGATTTGTGAGTGTGTTTTTCCTTGTCCAACTGCTTAGCCCAGGGCAAGAATTCGTATGCCATAGCTTTCTGTAACACGTAAAGTTTGTCATCATCATGACATCTTTCAAGAGACAAGATTCTCTTAATTGTCTGAAGCCATTGCCAAGAATCCATTCCACCTGAGGTATACGGAGGAAGCTTGGGTAATTTTGGCTTACAGCGTTCATTAGAATTTTCTGCTAAGCTTCGTCTTGGACGTTCATTACTTCGTAACCTTTCTTCAGGTTCTGATTCAAAAACACGAATATCACTTTCTGCTTCTTCTTGATGCTCTCTTTCATCTTCTTCTTCAACTCGATCATTGATGTTTTGTCTGCTTGTCGATGCTGGTGTTCTACTAATTGATGCTCGATTTCTGCCTAAGGCTTGGGGACTTTGAAAAGATTCATCAGCTTGTTCTGATGCTAACAATTCTTGCACATTAATACCAGGATTAATAACTTGTTTCACTGGTTCAGGTTTAGCCTCTTGTTCAATCCATTCTTTAACCATAACTTCGAGTAATCGTTTAGCTGGAGAAGCTACATTCAGTTTACGTATAGCGGCTTCACTTGCTAATTTCATTGTCTTTGGTTCAGAACCAATCCTTAGGATTATTTCTCTGATATCAGTTTCAATTACACCATGATCACGTAATTCTGTAACCCATGCAGGAAACATTTCTGGAGTGATTAAATCACTGAATTTGGTTTCACCAACCATTTCATCGGTTGCGTCCGTAAAACTGCTTAAGGCAAACAATGTCTGAATGGAATCATAAAACTTTTCACGTATGATTTCTTGATTAACAGGAAATTTAACTTTCCATTTCTCCAACCAAATTTTCATTGCAAATATGTCCATATCTTTAACTTTAGTAGCACCTTTTGATGGCGTTTGTATGCCTTGAGAAGTCTTAGACGAATCTGTTTTACCATGACTTTCATTATCACTTAACACAAAACAATAGTCAAATTCATAACAGGAATTCAATGGCAATCCTGCCGTGGTCGCCATTTGAAAGGAAGAGTTCATGGTTGTTATAGTTTTAAACTAAATTAACTTAAATAAACTTTATTCACTTTTTAATTCAGTTCAGAAGATTGATTCAGCCTTTCAAATCCTGAATACTTCAGGTTCTTTTAGGATCACTATTGAACTCAACTGAAATGAGTCTTAGACTATTGAGGATTAAGTAGTAACTCGACTAGGATTAGAACCACAGTATTGGTCAAAATATGTTTGCCCCAAGTTTTAAACTAGGTGAACTGGACAGGTAATTGGCTTGTAAAAACTAATCAGGAACGAGTCATAAAGCCAAACTCTAACCAAAAGAGACTCAGCGTTGAACAATACAACTCAGAGAGTAGTATCAATAGCACAATTACTAATTCAAACGCTTTTAGCTCAAATAACATTAATGAGGGCACTTCAGACTTAGTCTATAACAACTGGCTTTAACAAGCTTGGAAAAACCAATCTTAACTGGAATCTTAGATTGCACTTTAAAATACAATTATCTGGAAATCTTGAAATTCGGAAATTTACAAAATTTTACAAGTATGGCTGGATACTATTAGACTTAGTCTATGTTAAAGATGAAATTCAGAGAAACTTAAGGTTTAGAATGAAAAAAGGAAACTTTAATAAAATCAAATGTTTTAGGTTTTTTAGTATTTAGGAAACTTAATTAATTTTTAAATGTGTAACACAGAATTGCATCAATTTGAATGTAAAGAAGGAATCAGAAAAAAAGAAAAGAAAAAAAACATAATTAATTAATCAAGCCTAAGGCTTTTATATGATTCTGTTAACGGAAGGAATCAAATAGAATCTTCTCAGGAAAAGGAAAAAGTAAATCATTTTAGACAGTAAATTAGAAAGTAAATCAAAAATGTGAAAAAACAAAAGTAGACAAAAAAGACAGATAAGACTAAGTTTTATGATTTGATTACAAATTTTTGTTAAAGAAAGAAAAATGTGAAATGAATGGTTTGTAATCCTCTATGGGATTCTTAATCAAAGTTTAAAACTTTAGCTTTATGAATGCTTAACCAATGATTAATTTGTTTTCGGGTAACTCTACCCTTCAAAACAAAATAAGAAATGGAATAGCATTATAATGCTTTAAATGAAATTAATTCTAAAGAGTTCAAATTCAGCTTGGGCACTCTACCCTTCAATTCTTTGCATTTGTTTATTACAAAATTTCTTTGTACACAATGTTTTTCGTAATATTTCGGAAAAGAGAGTTAGGATTACTGTTCGGAAGCTGAATTTGCAAACTTTCAGGATTTTTTACACGGGATAATGCCACGTAGAGTTGCCCGTGAGTAAAAACAGGTTCAGGAAGATAAACTCCTACTTTTCCTAATGTCTGCCCTTGAGCTTTGTTGATTGTTACGGCAAACGCAAGTTTAATAGGAATTTGTCTCCTTTTAAATTTGAATGGCACTACATTTGGGTCATCGCAAATCAAATCTATTCTAGGTAGGATTACATCCGATCCCGAGCGATGGCCTGTTATTATTTGCGCTTTGACTGAATGACTGTACATTTCTTTGATAATTAATCTTGTTCCATTCGTTAAACCTGCATTCAGATTTAAATTTCGTATCAACATTACTATTGAACCTTTTTTAAGCTTCAAATGATGTGCTGGAAGAGCGGGAACTTTGAGACTATCTAAAAATTCTGTTGATGTATCCCAATTATTTTCTACATCCTCAGCGCAAAGAAAATTAGTGCTTGAATGTAATTTTTCTTCGCCATCGATCATAGCAATTATACGATTATTGAGCTCATCGCAATATATATTTTTCGTGCATAATATAGCTTTGTCAGCAAAATAAAACGGATCATCTACTATTGTATTGAGTCTTGTTCCGAACACCGCGGAAACAATATCAATATCATTAGGCAAAATAAAATCGTTTGGTATTGAAACAGATTCGGTTGCTGGCAGATATGGATATGAACCCTCTCCAATTTGTGATAAAAAATTAACAAAATGATCCTTGCCTTGTCCGACTCGCATATTATGTGTTAATTTATAAACTCGGAAAAGTGGCCAAAGATGAGACTTTTTAATGCAATTATTGATCGTATTTGTCTTGTTACCGTTTTTAACAACTGGAAGGATTTGTTTAAAATCACCTCCTAAAACCAAAACCTTCCCTCCAAAAGGTAAGTTATGTCTCGTTAAATCTCTCAGTAAATTATCAACAATTTTCAATGCTCTCGAAGGAATCATAGAAGCTTCATCCCAGATTATGATTTGTGCTCTTCTTAGTTGATCGGCTTCTTTGCTCTGATATTTAATGCTAGACACAGAGCTTTCATCAAGTTTTAGAGGTAAACCAAATCTTGTATGAGCTGTTCTACCATTTTTCAGAAGAGTAGCAGCGATGCCTGTCCAAGCTACAGGTACAACAGTCAAACCATTACCTAAAACAAAGTCAATGAGACAATTGTATATCCAAGTTTTTCCAGTGCCTCCGGATCCATCAAGAAAAAATAGACGTTGCTCTATCTCTTCATTGAGAACAGATTGCATAATGTTATTAAGGTAAGACTGCATATTAGCCCCCCCCTCTGATCTTGATGATACTTCGTGTATATACTTATTTTGGCGCGAGATTCCGATTTATGAAATCTGTTGGTCCGGAAATTTGTACTTCCGGAGATACCGGAAATAGCTGATATCTCGAGATGTAGAATAGATACATGCACAGATGGTACATTACTCGATAGATGACAATAAGTTCTATACACATATGAATTTTCATGCATTTATGCGCATGCGCAGTAAAGTTACACAGGAAAAACCATTGAAAAACAGTCATTTTGTCAGATTTTTTCGGCTAATCAATCAGAAAGGCACCTGAATTGTACCGATGACATCACATGCGATAGTACATCTTATGTTATATGTGTGTATGCATTTTGCAAGAAATTCGATAACATACTGAGACTTTAGCTTTGTTAGAATGGAAAAGTTAGTTTGTATACCCATGTATACCCATTTAAACTTTTCATATTTTTCATAAACTTACATGGTTAAATTCCAAATAGGAGTAGGAATGATATGATAGTGTAACGTTGGGTAGGGTATAGCAAGTAAAGTATGGAGAATATGGTGATGAAGGGTATGGTGCGGTTAGCTTCGTTCAGTGTGATGGACTTAAGGATATGATGAGGTAAAGTATAAGGAATGCTAAGTTGAGGTAAGATTAGACCCGGGTAGGTAAAGTAAAGCGAAGTAAAAAGAAGTACGGTAGGGTAGTAAGGTTAGGTAAATGTAAGGATAGGGTATGTTAAGGGATACTAAATAGGAAAAATGCAGGAGGGGGCTGTTGCGAGGCTGCGAAGCAGCCAAGCGCACGTCGTGCTCTGCACCTTTGCTGAGACCAAACAGCACTAGATTTTCTATGCAATTCCACGTTGACTGATTGAATCCACCTTCGCGTGGTGCTAGTTGCATTTCCTGAGCAGCCTCAAACAACAAAATTGAGAATTTTGTCAATGGGTATGGTAACTAACTTTCAATTCTAACAGTTCTAACTTCCCTATACATTATCAGAATTTCTTGCAAAAGCATACACACATATAACATGAGGTGTACTATCGCATGTGATGTCATCGGTACAATTCAGGTGCCTTTCTGATTGATTAGTCGAAAAAATCTGACAAAATGACTGTTTTTCAATGGTTTTTCCTGTGTAACTTTACTGCGCATGCGCATACATGCATGAAAATTCATATGTGTATAGAACTTATTGTCATCTATCGAGTAATGTACCATCTGTGCATGTATCTATTCTACATCTCGAGATATCAGCTATTTCCGGTATCTCCGGAAGTACAAATTTCCGGACCAACAGATTTCATAAATCGAAATCTCGCGCCAAAATAAGTATATACACGAAGTATCATCAAGATCAGAGGGGGGGCTAATATGCAGAATAGCCGTTATTAATTATAATCTTTTGTTCATCGTTTGCCATTCTTAGATAATAGTTAGCATTATCGAATGATCTCGTTCTTTCATCGCTTGTTATAGCAATTTCAAAGTCAAGATTAGTATCGATTTCAGGAAGTCCAAAATCAGAGACGCTCTTCTGATGTGTTATCAAAATAGATTGTATTGCTGTAAGAGTAGATTTTTTTGCAATTTCCTGAGTTTGATTTCTCAAGAAATCTTCAGCTAAGCTCTCGAAGAAGCGTTCAAATAGTTGCAATGCATTACTCGGACTGGCAAAGATGAGAATATATGCAAATGTCTCTCGCAGCTGGGTTGGAAATGCGATTGATTCAAGTTCAGACAAACAGCTATACCATTCATCGTCATTAGTTATGAGCCCTTTCGCTCTTGCAGCATCAACATAAGTTGGATATACTATACCATTATAGGTTCGTAGATCTTCTGGATTCTTTGCTCCTCTCGCTCTTAAAAGTATCAACCTCATAGCAAATCTTCCCCTATCTTTAGGAGATACAGCATGCAAACGTCCGATAACATTTTCTTTTCTGTTAATTCTCCTTTTCCATATGAATTCTTTTGGTACATCAAAATTATTTGCAGCTCCTCGTTTGGTATATTTCGTTGGCATATCTTGATAAAGTTCCTGACAACCCTCCTCTCTGTTAACTTTGAACCAAGCTGTTAATTTTGTGCTTCTTAATCTTTGGAATGACGCAATATCGATTGTTTCTTCTCTGAATGTAACAAAGTTTTCAGAAGGGAGATGAACAGGTAAGTCAACTACTGTGTGTAAATTGAAGTGCATCGGTAAACCTAGAATTCTGTGTGCCGCTTCAGTAGCTCCAACAAATCTTGAATTTTGAAAGCTAGCAGTTTCATTGTTATTCAATACTGATCCGTCAGTAGAATTTGTCTCAACAACTCGTAAATTTGTTTGGTCATATCCTTTAAACAGATATTTGTAAAGATATTTCAATAAATTTATGGTTGCACAAATTTCTACGTTTATATGGCATCTAAAATATTTCAGAAGTAGTACGTTATAAGAAAAATAAAAGAATTATCAATATCTATCTGACGGCTTGTATTTTCTATTTGATAGGTTCTTCCTTGATTCCTCCTTCGATACGCAGGGAAGCCACTCCTTTCAATAGATGTCACTTCGCTAATTGGTTTTGGAAATCCTTTCGAACAGGTTCCATCAGAAGATATACAGGGACTATTTGAGTTATAATTCACACAGGGGCCATGAACCATGAATTTTTTTACCAAATCATATAACATTCTATCACTTGCTGGGTCAGGAATTTCAGCTGAAACTACAGAATCAATACGTTCTATGTCACGCGGTTTAGAAGCTACATCAACACCCAAAAGCATATGAACATGTGGAAGGCCACGTTTCTGAAATTCAATAACATAGACTAAATTCGTAACAGACCCGAATATCTTGTCGTTAACTATAATATCACACAGTTCGATAACTTTACAATGAAAGACTCTAACTATCAGGTCTATGCTCAATTTTATCGTAAGATTCGCGAGCTTGGTCAAAATCAGGCCACTTTGGATTGCAAGTCATTGTCATAAAATAATCAGGCTTACCGAATTTTCTAACGACAGCCATTGCATTTTGATACCTTAACATCATATTCCTTGGGCTCCCATCAAAAGTTGAAGGTAAGATGACAGCTTTACCAGCCCTTATGCCTGCACCTGCAGCCGAATTATGAAGAGCCTCCATTAAGCCTGAATATGTATCTACTCTAAGCTCTTTTTGATGAGTTCTCACGTAAAATAATCGTCCAGCTTCTATTCTGCAATAAAAGTCTACGATAACTTGTTGGAATAGTTTTCTAGTATGAATAACAGCATTAAAATGCACTGGTCTGTTCATTATACGATGAGCAGAAAATTGGCGTTGTGAAACTGTATTTCTTCTTGCTGTCCCATTGCGGTGTTTTAATCCGATTTGCCAGCCTGTTTCACCTTTCGGCCATATCAGAGGATAACACATTGGGTCTAAATGTGGGCTATAATAACTCAAATATCTAGAATTGACTGAGGAAACCGGGTATATCTTTAGACTACGAAAAGTTGGAGGGCATCCGTCATCTGTTTCAAAAACTGCTGCAATTTCAGAAATTGTTGGTACATTCATTCTCCGAAGATCATCGTTTGGTTTATTGAAGAATTCGATACCAAAAAGTTTTGGTATTCTATTATTTGCCTGTGCATCTGCATTTTCTCTGGCTTGTAAATCGTGCATATTTCGATAACTTAGAACATAAGGATTGAACACTAATAGATTGCTGCCAATAAGGTTGAGAAGAGCTTGAGAGAGACAGCTATTAGCTGGATGTTGTTGACGCTGAATATTTGCTTCTTCAATGTCAAGAAAGTAGAGTTGTCCACCTAAATTTCTTGCATCTAATGAACTAATCAAGTGATACGTGGTTCCAGAAATGTGATAAAAAAACGGACCATGTCCTGGTGGAGGCTCATATTTACCTCCAAATGTCACAAAAGAGAAGGCACTGTTATACTGTCTTATGTTTTCCATAAAATTTGCTGAATTAATACTTTTACCTTCCAATAATTCCTGCAAAAAGGATGGACAATCTGGGACAGGAATATATATTTTTCCGCTTTTGCAACAAAGACTGTACTTTCCATTCGATAATTTTTCACGTTCAAAGTTCAAGGAGCCACAATATTCACACACATTTGATGATATCGAAGTGTGGGAAAACAGATCATTTGAAACGTTTTGGCAAAAGGCAGCTTCTAGGCCAAGATTAGATAATAAATTTTCCCTCTCATATTGTTGATCCATTGGCTCGTCATGATGTGTATTTCTTCTATGCAAATGTCTTCGGTTATTTGAAGCACCACGCCTACGCGGGCGACCTCGATTGTAATTTGACTGTAAATGAAATAAATTGATTCAATAGACATTGATTTTAATTCTTGGGTTTGTAATTTTTGGAACTTTATAATGAAGGAACACAGATCAATTTTGCAAATTGACGTAGCGAAGAAACTTAAATCTATGTGGTAAAATAAATGTGAATACAATTTATTTCGTTTTAGTATTTGAATGGATTTAAACTAACTGAAGTGTACATGAATTTATATGTGATTTTTTATTTTTTATATACCAAAGGAGGATAAGGCTCAACTATTATCTTGTAAAAGGACAAATCAATTTTAACAGGAAGATTATGATGGGAATATTTCTGTTTGAAAGCAACTTTATCAATAATATTTGTGAAAACAGCTGCAACGTATGCTTTAAAATCAAACTGTGTTTATGGTCTTCGGGAACAAAAATAGACTCAAAGGTCTTGATCCTATCAGAGATTGTGCCAGAACGATTCAGGTTCCAAGCTGCTACATATTCAAAGCCAGCGTCTAATAGCTCATGCCGTAGTTTTTCGCATTTTTGGTAAAGCATAATCTCCAATGCATACGCTTCAACCAAATTCTGCATCAATAAAATGATTTTTCGAATATATTAGTTGATGTTTTTGAAAGCTTTATTATTTAATATGTTGCATTAAGATATGGTTGAAGTTAAACTAATTCACTAATGCGATTAAGAAATAAATTTTCATTTTGTGATATTGCTTCAGTGGTTTATTTAAATGTTTGTAGAAACCTTACTAACAACAAATGCAATGCAAACTTTTAATCTCTCGGTCTTTGTTCGCGAAATCTTTTCTTTGGAGTTATATAAGCTAGTTCTTCATCTGAATGTTCTGCATTCGCAGCTTTATTCCTGAGTAGAATTGAATTAATTCGAAAAAGCTCCCTGGATGGACCTCTCTCCAGCAGCCTTACGTTTTCAGTTGGCGTTTCTGAATTTTCAAAAAGCTTCAAAGGAAGAGGTGAACTTGTTGTAATGGGGGTAATGATATGATCACTTCATAAATCAAAATCTCGCGCCAAAATAAGTATATACACAAAGTTTCATCAAGATCTGAGGGGAGGCTAATGTGCATTATAGCCGAGTAGACATTGCTAGGACATCGAAACTGGCTACGATTCAAATTTTTGAAAATTACTTGTTCAGCGAATAACTGTTAAAATTTTGAGCTCAGAAACACTGTTTAGCTGGTTCTGAATGTGGCTCTGCGAGGTGAAAAAGGTCATTTGAAATCGGTAACGGAAAGATGGTCGCAGGTCAAAATTTTAGTGAAAAAGAATTGAACCACTAAACTCAATGAAGTAATTAGTTTTCGTGAATTTACTGTTGAAGTTAACCCATGAATCACTTCATATTAGTGTTTACTTTCATTTGTTTAGTTTGTTGAAGATGCTGCATCACGGAAGTGGGCATGAAAAAACTCAACATTGCTTCCACGGCAAAACTTGTAAAATTCATATTTTTGTGCTCGTCTTGTGCAGCCATTGACTGCAAAGCCTTTGACCTCAGAAACACTGTTCAGCTGGTTCTGAACGTGTTTCTTCGAGGTTGAAGAGGTTAAACATGATATTAACCGTTGCACGCATCGCCGTTCAAAATTTAGCTGAAAACTCGTGAAACCACTAAACACTATGCGAAATTGAATTTAGCTCCGTAAATGATGAAACTATCGGATCAATCACTTTAAGTCCAAAATTAACCATAGTCAAGGAAGTCTATTCTCGCTGGCTAAACAGAAAAAAAGGCAAAAAAAGATGAGACATTGGTTGCACAGCGAAACTTGGTAAAATTCAAATTTTTGTTATTACTTGTGCAGAGATTTACTGTTAAACCTTTACCTCAGAAACACTGTTCAGCCGGTTCTGAACGTGTTTCTTTGAGGTTAAAAAGGTAGTTCACAATTGACAGGGAAAGATCCCCGAAATTGGTCCTGGACCCTCGAAGGT
The DNA here is from genome assembly GCA_036759885.1 of Tetranychus piercei. NCBI lineage: Eukaryota > Metazoa > Arthropoda > Arachnida > Trombidiformes > Tetranychidae > Tetranychus > Tetranychus piercei. The sequence goes on along the minus strand of CM071879.1, from coordinate 20,405,448 downwards.
TCCACAACTCGGGTTGTACCGTAAAACTTCTCTTGAAGTTTCTACTTTGAACTCGATTTCATCGAAAACCACTGATCATAAAATCTTTAATTTTACAAATTGACTCAGTTTTAATGCCCATACAAACATACTCTAACTTTATTCAACCGTAACGGGAAAATATAGCCTATGGCTGAATGGCTCAAAATCCATTCCTCTGGCGCCATATATGCTTTGGCTCAAGCGTGGTATATATTTGTTACTAGGTTTATATAGTAATATATTAGGTTTTGAACCGCATATAGCCGAGTGGCTCATACTCCACTCATATAATCGAGTTAGATTGTATAAAACTCCTCAAAAATCCTAATGAAACCAGCTCAACAAATGTTTCCTGCAGATTGAACAACTACATCTTCAGGCTTTTTTTGTGATACCCTCGGGTACATCACGCCCTACTTACCAGAGAAGGATGCTCTGGCGGGGATCTGGCGAGCCAGGGGTACACGGTCATGCACTTGATCCCTTCGTGTTCGGTGCTAGGCAAACGAAGAATGAAATAAAGGACAATGTGATATGGATAATGAAAAGATACTTACTTTATTGTATGATTATAAGGATGAAAAACTAAATAATCCAATTTGGGCAATGGTAATCCAAATATAAAAAACAAAAACAAATAAACACAAATAAATCCAATGGAAACACAGTATTAATCCTATTTTGCACAAAACTTACCTTGAATACAATGATGAACACAAATAAAAGTAAAAAGATGAAACTAAACTATGAATTATCATAAACACTAATAAATAAGGAAACTAAGATGTTTGATGTTGATGCAACGAGTGCTGAAGATAAACTGACTGAAAACTATAGTTGTGCGCAGGTTCAACGAAGAGACAAGCAAACTAAACGAGGACTCAAGCGAACCCAACGAGGACTCACAATAACTCAGTGAGGACTCATTTTTAACAATGAAAAACACATAAAATTGTAGTTAAAAGATTTATTTCAATAACCATAGGTGTTATCAAACAGTTTTTTACAGATGACCTTGAATGACCTTGACCTTTTTGATTATTATAGAACTAAATATTCTGAGCACAATGATGTTTAGTAGGTTCCAATCGAATGTCTTATTGAGAAGTTATCGATTGTCATTCATTTGAAGTGATTATATTTCATTCATAGATATCTTCCAAACCAATATGTTATTAGTGATATAATTATCTCAGGGCATAGCTGAAATGAATAGCAATATCTTGCGCGATGTTGGAAGATTCTTGAGGGTAATCTTATCTAGTTATCGATGAAAAAGTAAATGGGAGTGAAAAGTGATTTGGCTTAATAACTCAAGAACCATATGCACAGAATAGTTTATTTTTGCTAGGGATATATATGTATGATAGAGCATTCATACTACTTGATTCGAACCATTTATCACAATTCCACAAAGAGATATCATTGAGAAAAAATTCACACCTTGCGAACTTTGAGCTGCGATTGTGGCCAAACGGAAAACCTCACAGAGCCCACTTTAAGGTTAAACCTAGTTATTTTTTATGCTCTGCAAGAAAATCAATATTAAAAAAAATTTGAGATCGGCCAAATTTCTGTCATATACCCCTTAAGTGTTCCTCTAAGTCCCTACTCTCAACTCAATAATTAAATTTTGTATCAATATCCCTTTGCTGCCCTTTACAATAATGTAGAAGTGTCATTTTGTCTTTCTTTTGAGGTTTTCTTTCTTTTTCACTGTCTATTTTAGTCTCTTTTTTCACGAGCTTTTCCTGAGATTCAGGGTGAGGTTCTAAAAATTTGTATATTTTTCTGGCGACATTCAGATCAAGAGCTTTAATTTGGGATTAACAGAAAATTTATAGCCCTTCTGGGTGCAGAGAAATTTTGACCGAAAAATACCAAAACGGTATTAATATATAAGATTAAAAAAAGAAGAGATAGCTCTGCATAGGAAACAATAGGAAGCGAGGTTGGCGGTGCTCGGCTAGAGGCGCTCACATCAGTCACTTTTTCAATTTCTTTCAATTTAATCTAATTTTTTAATCTAATCTATCAAAATACCTTTGAATTACCTTAAAGCGCCCTCGTCAGAACCACTTTTTAAGCTTCACAAAATTGTATTGAGAGCTATCTCTTCTCATTCTTCTGTTGTTATCAACAATTTTCATTGATTTGTGTGTTTATTGCTAAAATGAGGTATGTATAAGGGGTACAATATGCTATCCACGTGTTTTGAAAATATACGGAATAGAAATATATGGAATATAAATTGAACGTGTAGACTTTTAATACGGAGGATGGTTGCCCCAGAATGTTTGCCTTGGCTTTGGTCAAACCTAGGCAGAACATCCCTTACTAATATATATTTTTAATTTAATCTTATTTGTAATTTTAAATTTTGTTATATAATGCTGGTCAAGCTTAGTATGGCTACCAAAGAGTAAAGTAAGAAGAGATAGCAGTCAAAAAGGCAGATTTTAATACATTCTTATACTCACTGGAGGGCGACAACAGTAAATTTAAAGGCAAAAAGCAACCAAAAATAAGAAATTAATAGAAAATTAAAGAGTGTTTAATTAATCAAATACAAAGCATATTACCGTAAAAAGTAAATTTTATAAATGTACAACAAGTGCTTATACAGGGCATTTCAGCTATCTTTACCGATGTTAAACGGCTATAACTTGGCCTGTGATTGACCTAGAGACTCGAGAATTTTTTTATGCAAATTTCGCGGATACTCATTTGTCATATTTCAAGGTCAAGGTCATCCAAGGTCATTTTTCGGAAATCACTCCTGATCATATTAGAGGTCAAAGCAAGGTCAGATTATAATTTTCAAGGCCAAAAAATCATACTGGTCAAATTACGTCACTCTGTCATAAGTGCTTATTGACTTATTCACATTCGAATGCGAAGACCTAACAGAATTCAATCTGTTATGAAAATTGCAGAGCTTCGTTGGAGTGACCCAGTCATTACCGCGTGGAGGTGAAGTTGCAATTCAATGACCTTTGGGCAGTTTTGTTGACCCGGATGCCCTTGCCTACCGGGAAAAGCTCCCTAACTGTAATCTTTGTGTAGCTTCAGTTGCTTGCCTTCTAAAGCAACACATGCTGCACATCTCACAGCAACTGAAGCACACGCCCTCCTTATCTCTTCTTGGTCAATGTCATGGAACTCTTGGTAGATGAATTCTTTGAGTTCATCTAAGGTTCGAGGTCCGCGTGCGAAAACCTTGTCTTTCAGTCGCCCCCAGAGGTAAAAGTCACACACAGTCAGGTCAGGAGATCTTGGCGGCCATTCCCAAGTGCCTCGTCTGCCAAGCCACTCAGAAAATGTGTCGTCCAAGAGATTCCTGACACTGACTGCATAATGAGCAGGTGCTCCATCCTGCTGAAAGATGAAATGATTATCCCAGTCTTCCCTCACCTCTGCGAGCTTCGGAAAGACGAAGGTTTCGAGCATCTCTCGATAAGAGTTTCCATTAACATTTCTCTCATAAAAGTAAGGACCAATTCTACCCCCTGCCCAGATCCCACACCACACCATGATCTTTTCTGACCCGAGATTATCAGCCTCGAAAGACCTATTTGGATTTGACGAGTCCCAATAAACACAATTGTGCCTATTGACAGTTTGTGATAAAGAGAATATCGCCTCGTCAGTCCAAATAATTCTTCCGAGGAGATCATCTTGGTCTTCAAGCCGGACTAAGACCGAATCACACCACTCAACTCGCCTGTCAAAATCATCCTCATTGAGTTTGTGAATGAGCTTGATGTGATACGGTTTTAGCTTCAGATCTTTTCTCAAGATTCTCCATGCTGTGGTGTGGGACATTCCAGATAAACTTGCAATTCTTGCACTCGACAGAGATAAACCATCTTGAGAAGCCTTGTTCGCAATACTGCGAACTTTCTCTATGGATGCCTCTGTCCGCACTACTCTCTCTCTTTTCCTTTGGTACGTAACTGAGCCATACTCTCTAAAAACTTTGTAGAGGTGCCTGAAAGTCCCAGGAGCTATTTTTAAAAATCTTTGATTCCATGCCTGTCTAGCAGCTCTCAAAGCTTCAGTGCACGATTTTTTTGAAGCTAAATAAAACTCCAGAAGGTCGATTTTTTGGATTTTTGAAAATTTGTACGTCATTTTGACAGTGATAAATTGAATAATAATGATAAATGATAACTGGTAAAGAAGATGGATATCAATATGAATGCAAAGAAAATGTGAATAAGTCAATAAGCACTTATGACAGAGTGACGTAATTTGACCAGTATGATTTTTTGGCCTTGAAAATTATAATCTGACCTTGCTTTGACCTCTAATATGATCAGGAGTGATTTCCGAAAAATGACCTTGGATGACCTTGACCTTGAAATATGACAAATGAGTATCCGCGAAATTTGCATAAAAAAATTCTCGAGTCTCTAGGTCAATCACAGGCCAAGTTATAGCCGTTTAACATCGGTAAAGATAGCTGAAATGCCCTGTAGATGTCAGCACTCCAAAAACAAAAAGACTCGGGGAGTTAAGGTAGTTTTTTGTTACCATGCATGATAAAATCGTCCAAATAAAGCGCCTTCTATGGGCTAACAAAAATGGTTCACATTGACCCGGACAGCATAATACAAGATTAATACAAAGTTTGAAACTCAATTCTTTTAGTATTGCAATGTTAGGAGTATTTTGACATTTTTCATGCATTCTGACTAACATCATGGAATCAGCATTACTCAATTAATATGCATACAACTTTTCATAGAGAAATTCGATATCTTTTTCATTAATCCTCTGCTTTCCTCTATTCTCAACTTTCTTGTTTTTTTCTAGCGGATATCTCTTGAGCGAAAACTTCGATCGACAATGATTTATATTTTTAGAATCTGCATAAAAAATACACATGACAAATTATTTTTAAAGTGAACTTTGACATCCTCCTTATCAAATCTTTATTTATCTTATGTTTCACCCCCGTTCAGCACTGTTGTTTACAAATGGGAGGATGTTGAATCGGTTTTTCTTCTGTTACTTTTGGTGTTAATTGGTGAATTTTTTAGTGCTCCAGCTATAACATTAACCGATTCAGTAACACTTGATTATCTTGGTGATCGAATTGATCTCTATGGACGCCAACGAATGTTTGGCTCCGTTGGATGGGCTATATCAATGTTTTTCGTGGGAATGGCATTGGATAATTCTACGGAATTCACCAATCACCCTTGTGGACCACATGAAAGTGAACGTAATTACAAAGTTTGCTTCTCCATTTTTGCTGTTCTAATGATCATCGCATCTGCCATAGCGTATCAGTTTCGTTTTCCTAACCAGCCTGGTAGGTCAATTGAAGAGACCTCATCGGGTATGGATTCAGTTCCCATGAAACCCTATCAAACTCCTGGTCCAAAACCAATATTTAATACTGCACCACCAATAAATCCTCCTCCAGGACTACAGCAAGACCGAAAATTTGAATTTATCGACAAATGGAAGTCAGCTGTTTTCGCTCAACGAACGCGAGAAATGCCTGAATGGGTTGAAGTATTGAAAACATTTGCAAATCTCAGATATGGTGCTTTCCTGTTTGTTACGTGGTTTATGGGTGCAGGTATTGGTATGGTATTTGCTTTCCTCTTTTGGCATCTTCAAGATCTTGGAGGGACACCAACACTTTTTGGCCTTGCTTCTGTAATTAACCACATATCTGAAATTTTTGCATTTTTCTACTCTTTAGAGTATATTAAAAAGTATGGACACACCAAGGTGAGTTTCACTTAGCAAACCAACCGATCAGAATTAATATAATTTCCTATTTAGTTGTTTAGTTGATATTTCGATGAGTTAGATCACCAATACCAGATGATATACCAATCATCAAAATAATACTAACCGCATAAATAATAATACAATAAATCAAACTAACTAATCAGGTTTTAATAATCAGGTTTTAACATTGAACTATGAACTAATTATTTTAATTTGCACTCTAATAGGTACTTTGTTTTGGTCTGGCATGCAATTTTGGTCGGTTTTTATATATCGCTTACTTGGATAATCCTTGGTTTGTATTACCCTTTGAATTAATGCAAGGAGTAACTCATGCCGGAGTTTGGGCAGCTTGTTGTTCTTACATTACACAAGCAACTCCACCTCATCTTAAATCATCAACTCAGGGTGTTTTACAAGGACTTCACCATGGATTTGGTAGAGGTGCGGGAGCCATTTTAGGTGGCATATTCATCAATAAATTTGGTACTCGGCCAACATTTGCAGTCTATGGTTTACTTTGTGGCCTTGTTTTGGCATTTTTCATATTCGTTAATTCTCAGCGAACCAATTCTGGCTTCCGTTGGCTTGAGGATGACATAGAACATCAAGTTTGTCTTGAAGGAGGTGCCGGACTAGCACCACACGGTGTGCCTTCAGCACCCATAACTCGAACAGCTTCAAAAACAAACTTGGCAACTCCTTATGCATCACATACCCAAAACCAACAACAAATTTCATCTGGATGGCCACAGTCAGATAGATCAAGTGAAACTTTCAATATGACTGGTTCCGGAATTGATGGATCTAATCCAAATTTTAATCGATGGAATCATCGTGTTTCTCCTATGTCTTTCGTATCCAATAGATCCAATGTATCATCATCAAGTCAAGATAATTATATACCTTATGGACTTAAGGTTATACTTGGAGATAAAAATAGTCCAAGTGAGCCTATTACAGAGAGTGATTTAATACGGAATGGTTTCCGACAAATGGACCAAGTTTTAAACTATTTCGATACTCATAAATTGGACGTTAAAAGTGACAAATGTATTGACACTGATTACAAGAATCTATCCAACCCAATTAATCGTATCACGATCAATGTTTCAACTCAACAGCAGCCTAACAATTTCCAACCTTATGATTGGTGATTATATACATTATCATCATTATTGTCTCATTTTTTCACCATCACCTTGATGATTCAATTAACACACGACTGAGGCTTGTAGTGAGATTTATTGTTAATTTTGAACCTAATGTTTGGTTCTCGTCGGTATCATTCACCATTTTATCTATTTTATTGTTATCAACTTTCACTTAAAATTTCAATGAGGGTGAGGGTTACCACTTATTTCATAAGAAGATCTTAGTGTCTTTTTTAACACACTTCCATACACTTTACGAGCAATTAAGTTTCAATTGTTCAAAAAGACATTAAACAACTTACTAAATTGATTGATAACAGTTTAAAGTTTGAATTACCATGATTCGCCTTGATGTTATCAAATACAATACATATTTTCATTTTAATCTTGAACCGAAGGAGAGTTGATGGAAAGTAATGAATTTCAACCTCAGAGCTAATGATTGTCATCCATTTGGAAACGAAGATGCATACCAGATAGAAGTTCTTTCTCTTCAATTTTCCCGCTATTCAAAGGTTAACTTTTTGATTTTTTTGTTACCTTTTTCTAGGGAAAAAAGGAAACTCTCTGCATCCTCCTCAACTTTTTTACGTGCCCTTTAACTGAGGAACTATCATTGCATGGAAGGAGGAAACACAATTGTTGTTCACTTCTTCTATGGAATTTCAATAATAATTACAATGATAAAGTGTTTCGAAGCAATAATTTTAATCTCTAAAATAAGTTTAGGATAGTCTTCGCTGAGTTTACTTCTCAGTTCACATTAACAAAATGGAAATTCATTCTAATATAATAGCATTTGAGCTATTTCCACTTTGTCCTCTGTAAATTGACAGTCACCAATCTAAAAAATCTTCAGTGAAAGAGAAGAATAAATTTTCGTCTTAGAATTGAGGCTCAGAGTTTTAGAAGGCAGAGAGATCTCTTTTGCTTTCATTACCTGTGTAAATTGGAATGATACGCTTGCTGAATTATTTCTCTTCTCACATTGAATCAGTGAGGAAATAACTTGAAAATTACTGTTATTATTATAATCTATTACTGTTCTTCCTTTGATCACTCACATTTCCTAGTATCCTCTCACTTTGTTTATAATCAGTTCACCAAAAATACTCACTCACTCTTTTGATTGCATCTTCAATCGCCCAAATAATTAGTTGTACATCAAACCTCAAGGTTGTGTTTCAGTATCTGAAAAAAACACGAAACTTAAAGCAAGAAAAAAAGTTACTAGTCATGCAAATATTAATGATTTTTGGTAAAATCTGTGAAACTTAATTCCAGACTTGTCTATTACAAGTTGATACTGTACCAATAACTTGATCAAATCTCCACTATTTGAATCAAATTCATATGGAAAACAAGAGTTGAACAATAAGTAATTGAAAGTTATCATGTCTATCTTGTGTCTCTTAAAGTCTTTCAGACTAGCTTTCCAAGTTTAAATTGCGCAAATTAACGAAATGGATATTTCCTTCTTCCAATGTCTTCTTCATGAACCTTTTGTATCATTATATTGTCAACCAACTGATATGAACAACCCGTTGCCTTTCGGCATTAAAGGTGTAAAACATCAATCGAGTTTGGAAAACTTAGATCAATTTGCATCAATACACTTCCAACAGATTAAAAATTTTCATTGTAATGATACATTTGTTCAACTTTAACTGAAAATTTACTATATTAACCAATTTTCCAGAATTAACCAAATGCATCAATACAAAGAACTGAGAATTAAATCACTGATAACTTTGCCAATGAATGGTCAAAAGTCATCTTCAAAACTGTTGTCCATTTCAGAAGGCCGAAGATCCCTAAAATGAGATCCAACATAAAAGTATTACTTACAAATGTATTATTATATTGAGTAAGAAAATTTATAAAGATTTATTATATGTACAAGCATAAAAATTTAAGTTGTATGTCGCACCAGAAAGATGAAAATTGCCAATTTTTCTGCATGCTGGTAATTATATCAATGTGTAACTTGTGAAAATTATTCTTGATTACCATTATAAAAAAAACATTGGTAACACAAATAAGGTTGTGATTATTGTAGCCTTTGATTGTATCATTATCAGTGCAATGTCGAATTAAAATTAGAAATTAAACTGAATATTATTGTGTAAATAAGATATTTTTATGCCTCATTTGAAACTCACCTTACCTTGTCTTAGCTAAGTGATGGAAAAAATTACATCAACTATCTAGTTGATGAATTAAATTGTGGTTATGATGATTACTCGTAAATAGTGCAAAGCTTGTCACATTGGTTCATCTTTGTCAGTTTATTTAATTACATTAGTTTCATAGTTAATTTTTCATTATTTTTGGTAAGTAATTTAATGATATAGTAATACATTGATCCAAATCTATGAATTTTTGTCTTTCTATTTCTATTTTAACCGAAATATTCTTGAATTCAAACTTCCCTCGTCATCTAATTTCCCTTCTTCACTCATTGAGTCTCTCTTGCTGCTTAACTGTTTGTGATTGTTCACAATTCACTGATTCATCTTTTTATCTTAAGTTTTGTTTTTTCCTTTGATTTATTTTATATACTTTCGATTCTAATTTTTTTTTTCTACTTTTTATTTTACATTTAACATCAGCAGTTGATTGACTTTGTTATCATTGGAGCCGCTGTTATTGTTTTGGTTTTTCATCTTTAGCCAGTCAAATCCACTCTTCTGTCATTACAAGTGACAAGTGATAATTTGTGTACTTATACTTATATTTGTTGTAATTGATTTTCATCCCAATTCAAAAATGGCCAGTTTCCGCAAAAGCTTGTTAATAACTGACGAACAGAGAGAAGAGCTGTGTGAAAAATTTCAAACGGTAAGATATATAAATGAAGTTTTGACCCTCTTTCTAATCAGGTTTCTCAAAAGTCCTCAAGTCTATGGTGATCAACATATAAAACAAAAACCAAGTATTCACTTGCTGTATCACTTTCATTTCAATATTTTCCCTTATTGACTCATCTTACTATAATTTTGTTGAACCGTCGTTGAGCATAGGATTAAATTGACAGCTTCAGGTTGAATTTCATCTTGTTAATCTAATTAAAAGCATCCTCAACCTTTCTTTCGTCCATGTGTAAGCATAGTGAGTTTATTGTTTCTAATCAATTTACAACTCTAATTATCCATATAAATCAGTTTGTATATGCATGGAAAGGTTGATATTAAAGTATTTCAATTCGTGTAAAATTGCTATTTTAACGGAAAAGGCTACATCTTCAAACCGGATCAACGCATCCTGCTATGAATTAAAAAACGGTAAGGGTAAACGAGAACCCGTCAGATCACTTTTTAACTTTCAGAGTCTCAGCTTGTTGAGTCGACCCTCAAGCCGATTAAGACAATCGAATTTAATTAACATAATTAGGTCTTGATTTGTTTAGATTATTTCATGCTAAACTAAGATATGTTAGATCTAGTTAAATCAGATTTGATTGAAATACCTTAGATTATGTTAGCTGTTAGTGTTGGTATTTTTATTTAAGCTAGCTGAGACTTTGATTGTGAAAAAGTGAGCTGATGGGTTCTCGTTTAATCTTACCAGAAAAAAAGTTGCGAGAAGCTTTTGTAGTTAGTATACTTTGTAAACGCCTATTGGAAAACTTATTTTAATTCTGGTATTATTTCAAAAATTTTCCGGTTCTATGCAGATTTATCTTTTATTTTAATATTTAAATATGATTATCGCGGGAATCAAACTCCAATATTGGAAAAGTTATCATTTAATGTTGAAATTGGTAAAGATGGTTTGATTAAAATTGTATATTGCCATTGCCTTTAATAGAGCGAAGCTAACAGGAAAAGATAAAGTAAATACAAACATATGCTCGATAAGTTTCCATGAAAAATGATTAAAAGTTTATTTGTGTTAAACTGTTAATAATCTATTTTTGTTAATATAATAATAAAAATAATCCGTCAGTAACAATAGAATTGAGAGAAAAAAGTTCCAAGTGAAAAAAGCTGTAAATAATGTAAATGAATCATGATTTTGTGTGATAAAACAGTGAAATGTTTTCAACATTACATAGAGAGTAACAATTGATAATAATCACGATTGTAACTCACTCGATTTCATTTAATGCTGGAAACACTTATTACTCACTATTACTCTAATTTAACTCGTTGATAAACAACGGAAACCAAACAGGGAGCAATCATGAAATCAGAAATTTTTTTCAAGTGGTGAAGTATAGTATCAGCAATAAATTGATTATCGATAAAAAACAACTGTCTCATGTTTTGCCTCTTCATTGATTCATTTCATTATTTACCAATTTGAAATCTTTTCCCTTCAATTTTATCGATTGTTTATGAAAATTAACCCCTTTAACCTGTTCTAGAACAATTGATAAATTATTTTAAGCATTGAATTGATGCATAGATGACACGGATCAAACCTGGACTATAATGAAACAAAATACGCATTTAGTTTGAGTTTATATAAATTAGCAATTGTATTGCATTCCGTTTAAATATTAGCTTATCTATTCGTGATCACTTTTTATGTACTTTGAATATTTTATTAATGAATATTATTTAACCTCTATGTTTACAGATCGATAAAGATGGAAATGGTTCTATTGACATGCGAGAATTGAAAGCAGCTCTGGATATTGTTGGATTCAAGATACCACAATGGGAAGTCCGTCAAATGATTAGTGAATTAGAGAAGCAAAAGAAGATACAAAAAGAAGGAAAATTGTCTTTTGAAGAATTCCAACAATTATGTTATGACTTGAAATCAAAAGATGTTGCCAATACATTCAAGAAAGCTGTTACCAAGCCTGAAAATTTGGAAACCATCGGTGGAATGTCAGCTGCAAGTTCCGCTGGAACAACTCATTCAGTTCGTCAAGAGGAACAAGTGGCCTTCTCTGATTGGATTAACACTAATTTAAAAAATGATCCTGATCTTAAACATGTTTTACCCATTGATGCTGAAGGAAGGGAATTATACGAGAAAGTAAAAGATGGTACTCTTCTCTGTAAAATCATTAATCATTCATGTCCAGAGACAATTGATGAAAGAGCAATTAACAAGAAAAACTTGACCGTTTATACAAAACATGAGAATTTAACTCTGGCCCTTAACTCGGCCCAATCAATTGGTTGTAATATTATCAACATTGATGCACACGATTTAAGCCAAGGAAAGCAGCATCTTGTTCTTGGTTTATTATGGCAAATTATTCGTATTGGTCTTTTTAATCAAATCACTCTTGAACAGTGTCCTGGCTTAGTTAGATTGTTAAGACCAGATGAAGAACTGTCAGATCTTAATAAACTCTCGCCTGAAAATATTCTCATACGGTGGGTCAATTATCATATGGAAAAGGCGGGAGTTGACCGAAGAATCAACAATTTTACTGGAGACATTAAAGACTCAGTTGTGTATACTCATTTAATTAAACAAATCGCACCTCGAGGTATACCAATCTCCATGGAGGCTTTAATGGAACCTAACCAAGCTGATCGAGCTGAAATTATGTTAAAACAAGCTGATAAATTGGGATGTCGAAGTTTCTTAACTCCAAATGATGTTGTTGAAGGTGTTTACAAATTGAATGTTGCCTTTGTTGCCAATCTCTTCAATACCCATCCATGTCTTGATAAACCTGACGAGCCTTTAGAATTAGTTGATATTGAAGAGAGTAGAGAAGAGAAAACGTACCGAAATTGGATCAATAGTATGGGTGTTTCGCCATTCGTCAACTGGCTTTACAGTGATTTAGCTGATGGTCTAATTATATTCCAGGTTAGTTAATTTTGAAAACTTGTGAATGCAAATAACTCATTTTTTCTGTATTATTCAGTTATTTGATATCATCAAGCCTGGAGTTGTCAACTGGAAACGAGTACACAAGAGTTTCAGTAATCTTCGAGGATTCATGGAAAAATTGGAAAACTGTAATTATGCTGTTGAACTGGGTAAACAATTGAGATTTTCACTCGTTGGTATCGCTGGACAAGATATTGTTGAAGGAAATCCCACTTTAACTTTAGCCTTGATTTGGCAATTAATGAGGGCTTATACTTTAAGCATTTTAACACAATTGGCCTCAAGTGGTGATGGTAACAGCGAGGGAAGGGCCATAGTTGAGAAAGAAATTGTTGACTGGGCAAACAATAAGGTTTGTTGGTATTACTTGCGTTAGGTATAAATTGATGTCCGTTTCTTAATTTGAATTTTAATTCGTTCGATGAATAACCTTCTGCAAGAGGTTCACTAAGCTTGATTTAATTTGATAAAATCATTGATTCAGCTCACTATTACAATTAAATCATTGCTCAATAAAAAGGACATTAATTTCTATTCGACCTAATGAAAAAATTTATGAGAGGAATCAAAATTTCAACACTAATTGTTCCTTTATTTTACATTCTAGCTGAAAGAAGCTGGTAAAACTAGTGTAATCAGAAACTTCCAAGACTCTAGCATATCAACTGCAATGCCGGTGATTGATCTCATTGATGCCATTAAGCCAGGATCAATTAATTATAGTCAAGTTCTCACAGGTTCTTCTGCTGAGGTAATTTTTGATACAAGCGATCATTTTGAAAAACAATTTTATCTCATTTACAAATAATTAACAATTTCAAAATCTTTTATAACAACAGGAGAAACTCGCCAATGCTAAATATGCCATTTCAATGGCTCGTAAAATTGGGGCCAGAATCTATGCTTTACCAGAAGACATTTCCGAACTTAAACCTAAAATGGTTATGACTGTTTTTGCGTGCCTTATGGCTAGAGATTACATTCCAAATATGGGAAGTAAAGCCAATCCAGTGGATTAAATATTTGTATAAGCTATCTATGGATATACAGTATTAAACAAAAAATGACCACCTAACTGGAAATGGAAATCAAACTATACATTATTTTATTTTTACATTATCAACATTTTTGGATGAAATTGAGAAATGATTCCTATCTGTTGGAGATGAAATTTTTTTCCGATTTTTTTATAACTGATCTAGCATTTTTTTCTAGATTGGGCCAAAAAACTATGAAAGAGAGAAAGAGACAATCATTATAAATCAATTTTAAAAGAAAATTTTCTCGTTTAATTGCTTGTTGTCTAAATTGAATCAAGAATTTCGCCTTTTCTCTAATTATTAATATTTCTATAACCTAATCATGCCTTTGATATTGATTATCATGTAATATCAGGTGAACAGCTTCAATGCTGTGCAAGTATTCATCACAATAAAAATGCAACGTTTTTAATTTATTTAATTTTTTCAAATTTATTGAGTTTATTACTATTTCCATAAATTTTCATTTCAAGTTAAGAGTTTCTGAGTCAGAAATATTTCTACAATCTAGATATTGCAGTGCTATTTCACAAATTGCGATATCTTAAAAGCTAACGCAAGTCTGCTAATACATCGTGATCAGAATCAAATGTATTAATTAACTGATTCGATTCGGAATTAAATTTAGAATCGCTATTCATTCAAATTCAATTAACGCAGAATTGAAAAATTTTTATTGTTTCACCCAATTACGGGAATAGGGATACCGCTCTCCCAAACGGTTACTCTCGATAAGTGGATGGCAATCATGCGAATGCACGCGAGTTTGCACCGCTAAAACGGCGTATGCTACCGTTGGAAGGGGAATTACAAGAATACAAGTTATGATAAAATACATTAATACAATAAATATGAACAATAAATATGATTAAATTGAATATTGAATTTTCTTTTACAAAAAGCGCTGATGAAACAATATTGTTCAATCACAATGTGACCCATTCCCACACCCAAAAAAAAGAAAAAGCAAAGCAAATTTTGATATTTAAGGGGAAAGCTGTCATTCTGTGAAGGAATCAGATTAAGTTGTCGATGGACTGTATGTCATTTGCGAGGTGCTGAATGCTTAAGTTAGTAAAATTAAATTTAATCAAGCCAATATTTTAAAAGGTAGTTTTTTAATGTTCAGTTTAGTTCTTTTTCAGTTCGTTCTTGTTCAATGGTATTACAGAACGAAAAGTAAGTACGGAAAGTTACGAAAAATAAAAGTATGTTTGGGGGCAGTTTTCACTTACCTTTTTTATTCAATTAAATATAAATTCAATTAATCTCAGTTGCTATTTTCAGGTTCTCTGAGAGCTTATATATCACTAATAAACAGAAAGGGTTGATGAAAATTAATAAATTAATATGAAACAATTAAATTTAATTTTTTAAATTTGAAGACGGAACCCAGTCGCAAATCAAGGATTTTGGCTGCTGCCCTCTACTGATTGAGTTTTTAAAAATGAAGTCTTTGTTTTCATTTTTGTTTTGCTTTCAGATGTTTGATTGATTTTACATTTAAATGGTGATCAAAATACTCGTGTAAAAAACTGTAACATGTTTAATTAAATAATTGATTCACATAATGACTGATCAGCATTAAGTATTTTTTTGTTTGTGCTTAGTAATAAAGTTAGTCAAAATCAGTTATCTGTCAAATAAAAAATCTTGAAATAGCTTATTACTATTACGATATTAACTATGAACTAACCTTACTATGTAATTTGTGCATCTTACACTTTTCCTTATCAATCAGTTATTTGTCAAACCTAATCCGCAACTGCTCTATCAAATATTTTTATTGATTTAACTAAAAAATTTATCTAACTGATCATTTTATTGTTATTTTGAATGATCAATATCATTCCAATTTTTGTAAACAAAACAAAGGGAACATCTCAAAATTTAGTGTCATTATCTGGCAGTGGCATTACATGTATGTAGCAAGTGTCATCATTATTGGACTGATTGACCAGTGAAACTATATTATTTTATTCAAACTTGATCATAACCATCTTCTGCATGAACCAAACTTACCAAAGGTGCTTATAATGTGGACATAAAGCCTCAACTACCACGTGGAAACATGGGTGAACAAGTAAACTCAATCAATCAGAATAGACAACAGTTTGATGATATTATTGAAGAGATTGAATCTAATCATGAATCTCATTCCAATGAGAGTGATATTATTTCAATGCCTGACATTGATTATCCCATAATGGAGCAAATAACGATCCGTGGTAACGGTAACATGACTCTGTTTGGCCTATCCAATACATTTTCAAATGGATATCCAACCAGCTTAATTGGTAAAGTATCAAAGGAAGAGTTTGAGGCTACCATAAATCGAGTCAATAATCTCTTAAAAAGTCATCATTCAATAAATGCACGCGTTCTCTTAATTGGATGTCTATGCTGTTGTTGTTCATTTGGATGTTCTCTTTTATGGCCCACACTAGCTTTATCCAAACGTACTCGAAATGCTTTAGAGAAGCTACTGTACAGTGAAAATAATCGTCTTTATCACAAGCTTGGCCTTAATTGGAAACTAGGCAAAGAAAGATGTCACTCTAACAATTCATTCATGGATTATGTCCTCATCATTGAATTTCTTCCTAAACACCATATTTATTTACCTGATTGACGGTTTACATTCAAACAAACCATTTAAATCAGCCTTTCTTCTTGACCTTAAAGTCTGTTTCATTTTCTTTCAGCATTTTATCATCAAATATCTTTTGTTTTATTTTAAATCAGGTCAAAGGATCTTTCAAAGCCAATCAACCATATGTGTGGTTAACAAAATTTCTGAGATTAAATTTTGCGATTGTAGCTTGTCAAAAATTTCAATCGACCCCGAAAATAATTATTGCATGTTTTTCAAACGGTTAAACTATGATATCATCATACAAAGTCAAATTTTTTTGAGTTAAGCAAGAAATGACTATCCATAATCAAAATAATCAACAATAAACTAAATAGATAACAAATTCAGAAGAATTATAAGGGTTTATTGATTCAACTATGGTTACTCAATTATAGCATAAAATGACCAAAATTATAAAAATTAGTTCTGTGACAAGTTCAAGAATTTTTTTAAGTAGAATTGCTAATCATTGCTATCCATTACATAATGAATTCAGAAGAATTGTTAGGGTTTATTGGTTATTATAACCAGGTTTTATTTTCATGAGTATAGGCGTTAGTCAACAGAGTACAAACAATCTTATCGAGGATTGTACAGTTCGCAAATGGCGGGTACTTTGAACAAGCAAGTAATATACACCTTAATTTATGCCTAAAAATTTATCAAAGTTTACAATCAATGCTAAACTAATAAGTGCAAAAATTTTAAGATTTTCATTACGACATCAAAAGTTGATAAAATCGAAAGAAATCAAAAATTAAATTGGTAAATTAAGAACAATTTTATTGTCTCTTAGATAAAGATTTTATCTTAATTAAGTGTTCGAACTTGTACTATATTTTTTAGCTCTCGTTGCACTGTGGCTAGTGACCTCATTGCACTATCGTCATCGTGGTTCGTAGATATCTTGTCTTTTGTTTATTGTTGTTGAGAAAGTTGATGTGAGAGGCGATGAGGTGCGCACAAAAATGTTTACTTTAATCAAAATCAGCTTAGTGGACAAGGAAAATTATTTTTTCTCTCACATGAACTTTCTTATCACCCTGTTGTAAGTATGATGACATCATTTTAGAAAACTGGCGTCAATTTTAAGACAAAGTTTCTGATAATAATTTTGCAAAATTTCATATCTTTACGAAATGCAATAAGCTTGTTAACAAAATTCATTCATTTCAAACAATATTCAACCATACTTGGAAAACTATAAATATTTTTTCAGTGAATTTGAATACAATTATATCAGTAACAAAAATAGTCATTTTACACCGAGACAATCAATTACTTATTAGTATTTGACTGTATTTAATCAGAAAAGATCATTGAAATTATTAGTAATGACTCACCATTTATAGATGTTCAATTGGAGATTAGCTAAACAATCAACATTGTAATGCTACATGCTGTATATTATCGCTATCAAACATTGAGTTTCCAATTTTACCGTAGAACCTACAGCCTATTAAAGTTTATCTATATCATTAAATTCAGGTTTATTTGTTGCAACTTATGATTCTCTAGGCAACTAATATGAGAATTCAGACCTTGAAGCCACAACTTTCAACTGTTAAAATCTGAAACAAATCTCTGTAAATCTTTACATTTGCAATGTTTTAAAATCATGAAAATGTTCCTAGTAAAATGTAAGTGATGCACTGATATCACTTTTAGAGTTCAAGTTAATAATCAGGTAAATTGGGACGAGTAATTGTTAAAATAGATATATATTGGATAGGAAATAAGTAGATTAATGACTGCAAAAAAGCAACAATACAATATTCAAAACCACATCTCCACCGTTGCTCTAAAATCAATTTTTAGCATTTCTTTAATTTGTTAATAAGCTAGTTATTCAGAATTATTATGCAAATGGAAACAGAAAGAAAAATTAACAATGAAAGACTACTTGATATTTTATAAAATATAATGACGTGAATGTAGCTTATGAAATATTCCCTTTCACATTCTGTGAAATGTTAGTACAACTGTGGCGATCCAGGCTGAATCGTCCAGCCTCTCCTAAAAGCAGAGAGCAATGAACAGTATTCATTGAATACTCTCTATTTTGACTTGTTTTTTAGTAGGAATAGCTTTTATATTTTTATTTGATGAATTAACATGTTCCAAAGCTGATTGTTTTCATTTTTTTATTTATCTTGTTTATTTATTGATTTTAATTTTATTATTTCGGATTATTATAAGATTATCAACTCACAAGGTAAGTTACTTGGATTTTAGTTTTCACCTTATTTCCCATAATGTTATTCTTCTACTCATTTTATTTTAACTGTATTCTGATGAATGTCATTTCTTTCTTTTATTTTCTCTATTATACTATTTCAGGTAACACTATTTACAATGCTTAGCCTAAATGTGCCTGATAGTTGCTATTAAAACACTGATATCTAAATAGAATTTTCCTGTTGAATTAAATTAATATTTTTGCTACCATGACAACGTTTGTTTTCTGTTAAGAATGTCAATTTAAATCAATGAACGAAAAAGATAGCAGTCTTAATTAGATAATTTAAAGAATTACATTCATTTTTAATATAAATATCGTTGTCATCAGCATTTCATCATGAGCTGGGACAAAATAACATTCATCTGTCGTGATGGTTGTATCACTGGTAATCGTTTTATCTTGACTAACTACTCGCGTTTACTTGGAGAAGCTTTGGAATCATATCAATCCAAGGCTCCTCTTTCTGGTGGTTTAAACGGCAATAAACCTGCTGTACACTTGAAAAACAATTCAATCCGAGATCTAAAGTGCCTTTTTCACGTGCTTTATTCATTAACTTATGCTGAAGTTAGTAATCCTAGATTAACTGGGCTGCAAAATGTTGCTCGTTTGTTGGATATCGAATTGACATTAAGAAATGGACGAAATGGTTTCATCAGAGTTATGGCTTCGCCTGTGCCTTATCGTGATCCAATTAATGGCGGTGCCGGTTCAATTGGTGTAATAACATCTGCTGCTGCTATCGCTGCTACCTCTGCGGTCTCTAGACCTCCAACTCCCGAAACTCCACCTTCACCAGTCAATAATAGAAACTCAGGGACTAAAAACAATCCAACAAATGACATATATACCAAATCAAGTTCAGTTATTGTTAGACCAGGAGTCAAAGACTCATCTTCAAGAGATCCTAGACTTGAAAAAAATCGGAAACGACGTGTAGATCAAGCATCGCAGAAAAATTCGTCCATAGCAAATGATAGCACTCAAACTGACCCTGAGCTTGAATCAGACTACCCTTACGATGAAAAACCAAATATACGTGAAGGAAGGGGTTATAGTGTCGACATGAATGACAATGACTTGGAATTGAGTGGCTATACCTCTTTCATTGACGATAATCAAGACAGAAACCATAACAACATTTCTTATGATATTAATTATAACGATGTTTCTTATGATTCACGGGGGAGTCCCGTTAAATTACGAAAAAACGGACCTGGGGCTGGGCTTTACAGTACCAAAAAATATTACACTAAGACAGCAAACAAAGACGAATACACTTGCAATCTTTGCAATTATGTTGTACACTGTTGGACCTCGATCAAAGCTCATATTGAGACTCAACATTACCACCTTGAATTTAGGTGTAAAAAATGCCCTTTTGTTTCTGTTTGGAGGGCTGATATTGTTAAACATATTCGCAATTATCATAAATCACGAACAAGTTCTGAAGACACTTATGTAACAAGACAAAGAAAAGAGTTTTCTAATGAACCTGATTTGAATCCTGAACCTTCTCTTGAACCAGAGGTGAGTTACTGTCAACGCAAATATTATTTTTGAAATATTTCAACTTGTTTTTTTTTCTTTTCATTTCCAGAATACAATGGAAAGCATTAACTCAGTCAATTGTAATGAAATTAAAACAGAACAATCGAATGATCTTCCATCAAATCTTTCTCATCAAGATCTTATTGAGGAGGAAGAAGAGGAAATCGATGAAGAAGATGATTTGAAGGAACCTTTAATTGAAGGTAATAAAAGTCTAACATCTAGCTCGGTTAAACCATTCGAGAGATTGTCATCACGTATTCCTGATATAAATAAAGATTGTTATGAAGTTATCAGGGTAGCCAACAAAAAGGTTTACAAATGTCTTTCTTGTGCAAAAGAATGTAAAACTTATTGTGGAATCAGAGAACACCAGTATTCAACACATTACGGATACATCTGTATCTGTAATCATTGTGATGTCAAATATAGATCAAGATCAAATATGTTCAAAGTAAGTTGAAAAATCGGCATCAGTAGAGACAAAATTGTCCGAAAATTTATTAAACCCAAATTTTTTGTTTAATTCTATATTTAAACAGCATCTAAATCTAGCTCATCAAATCGTCAAAAATTTCACTCAACACTTTGGCTATTTAGTAGAAGCTGGACACCAAAAGATACCCGAGATACCACAAGAATCAGTTGATTCATCTGGAAAATTCAAATGTAAAATATGTTCTAATAATTTTTCGGACAAAGAAATAATCATCAATCATCTTGTTTACAAACATCGAATCAAAAGTGATGTCACTCCGTTCTACGAGGAAGTTGGCGATCAAACAACCCGGTTAAACTAATCAAGTTTCCTAAGCTACGATCTCTTCTAACCATTCTTTTTTTCAATATGGTTGATCAAGTAAACTCAATCAATCAGAATAGACAACAGTTTGATGATATTATTGAAGAGATTGAATCTAATCATGAATCTCATTCCAATGAGAGTGATATTATTTCAATGCCTGACATTGATTATCCCATAATGGAGCAAATAACGATCCGTGGTAACGGTAACATGACTCTGTTTGGCCTATCCAATACATTTTCAAATGGATATCCAACCAGCTTAATTGGTAAAGTATCAAAGGAAGAGTTTGAGGCTACCATAAATCGAGTCAATAATCTCTTAAAAAGTCATCATTCAATAAATGCACGCGTTCTCTTAATTGGATGTCTATGCTGTTGTTGTTCATTTGGATGTTCTCTTTTATGGCCCACACTAGCTTTATCCAAACGTACTCGAAATGCTTTAGAGAAGCTACTGTACAGTGAAAATAATCGTCTTTATCACAAGCTTGGCCTTAATTGGAAACTAGGCAAAGAAAGATGTCACTCTAACAATTCATTCATGGATTATGTCCTCATCATTGAATTTCTTCCTAAACACCATATTTATTTACCTGATTGACGGTTTACATTCAAACAAACCATTTAAATCAGCCTTTCTTCTTGACCTTAAAGTCTGTTTCATTTTCTTTCAGCATTTTATCATCAAATATCTTTTGTTTTATTTTAAATCAGGTCAAAGGATCTTTCAAAGCCAATCAACCATATGTGTGGTTAACAAAATTTCTGAGATTAAATTTTGCGATTGTAGCTTGTCAAAAATTTCAATCGACCCCGAAAATAATTATTGCATGTTTTTCAAACGGTTAAACTATGATATCATCATACAAAGTCAAATTTTTTTGAGTTAAGCAAGAAATGACTATCCATAATCAAAATAATCAACAATAAACTAAATAGATAACAAATTCAGAAGAATTATAAGGGTTTATTGATTCAACTATGGTTACTCAATTATAGCATAAAATGACCAAAATTATAAAAATTAGTTCTGTGACAAGTTCAAGAATTTTTTCAGGTAGAATTGCTTTTGTTAAACTAATTAGCGTAAAGCTCCACTTCTTCTCCCCAGCATACTTTCTAGTAAGCTTTTTAACAAAAAAATAAATAGTAAATTCTCCAATCTAACGAGCAAATGCATAAAACTCAAACCCTTTGACCGCACTTATCCTTCCTACCTAATAACCAACAACACCCCCCTTAACCTGAAAATCTTTGAGACAGGTATGAAGTTTGTCTGCTTAAACCTTGACAAAAAAAGTGCCATTAGAAAATGGCTTACAGACAACTATCCAGAACTACTTCCAACACCAACTATCAGTAATATCCATGTTTCCTGGCCAAAACAAAAGACAAAAGAGCTTTCAAAACAACATCTAAAATCTGGATATTATTCTGACTCCAATTGCCACTTACTACTCGAACCAGGACAAAGAACTGGATTCAATACTCTGAATACACACTCAAGACTGATAATTGGTGCCTACAACTTCTTAACTAAAAACACCAAATGTATATGTCAACATGATAAACCTGACAACATACACTTCTTATTCCACTGCTCATACTTCAACAAACAAAGAGACTACGTATTACGAATGAGCAAGATATATAGAATGTCTCTGAAAGATTTATTTCTAAAAAAGCCAACCATAACACAAAAATTTCTTGAAGATATACTTGATATAATTCACCTCATCAAAACTGACGAAGTTCAATAAAAACTCAATAACTGACTATTGTATTACATCCCCCACACCCACCACCAAACCCAATTTATACTCCGTTTTTTACTTTATTACTCAAAGCTTGTATCACTATCATGTATAGATGAGTGACTTAAGCCCATCCAAATCATATGCCTTTTTCCTATAATAAAAATCACGGAGAAGACAGCAGGCAAGCAAGCCTCTTCATTACAATCATATTCATCAACATTCATCAGGATTTTCCATTTGTGGTCATCTTAAATTATTTATTTTGTTCATTGAATACCATTTAATGTCCACCATTAATCTAACTGCCATGATGCTACAAACTAGGTAAGTAAACTGTTTTAATGAGGGAGGAATTAGTATTAACCAAGGGTGGGGTGAATGTTAATTTGTAATTCTCTTTCTCTCTCTTTTATCATCATCATCAGCTATTGTTATGGATTTTGTGTGTGTGTGTCTTATTAAGTTTTCGCTTGACTTTTGATACATCAATATCATCGATGATATTCAATTTAATTAGTTTATCATTATCAGATGGTTTCACTTTCTGATCATTTTTGGGTTCACTGTTTTGGTTTTGAGAGCAAGCTTATTCTTTATTGCATGTTATAATTGTAATGGTTCTTCCTGTCCTCACTTTTTGCTTACAATTGCTATTGTTATGCTTAACCAACCTTATGTTTATTAAATGATGGCAGTTTTGTTTGTTGCACCTTTAAAACTTGATGATATTTAACCTCTACTCTTCTTATTTCAATTCTTTTCTTTTCTCTCCTTTTTAGGGTTGGAATTACAAGTTGAAATTAAATTGAGGTTAAAACCTGATGATCTGATCTTTTTTACACGATGGAATCGGAATCGTGTATCATAACTACCAAAAACAGATTTATTAATCAATCGTCAAGCCTACACTTTGAACAGAAGATTTCTTTAAATGGTCATTGCGATGGCTTACCACCAAGGAGTAACAATAACAGTCAAGTTAGCCAGAATGGTGCAAATGAGTATGTATATCATTCAACTATCATTCCTCTAGCCCAGTAAAACGTGAAAAACCTTCCCTTATTCTTACTCTTACTCTTTCTCTCTTCTTTTTCCATTCTTATTCTTATTGTTTCCCCTATCTCTTGCTCTCATATTCATCCTTTGGGTTCATTATCTTGCTCACCTCATTTGACTTAAAACCGTTTAGTGCTTACGCTAGAAGATTCTATCATTACTTTCTATACTCTTTTTCTGTGCAAAAGTTTCTTACTTCCCATCGCATTGTCAAATATTCCTTCCCTTTTTCCTGTTTATTTTTCACTGCCTTGTTATCATCAAATCTGATATCAACAACTTATCCGCTTCATCATCTCCATCTTCCTTAACTGTTTTGTGTTTCTTACTCTTTTCTTAACTCTCTTTCTCACTCTTTTTTCTCGTTTTACTTCTCTCCATCAACTATCTACAGACATAAAAGATGGTCAACAAGTTACGCGCATAAGACCGATAGCAGTGATAACTCAACGAGTCAACCATATAATCAAAATGATTGTAGCTCAAAAGACTCAAAGTTACCCTCCTATGTTGGAATAAGTTGTACTACAGTAGGGTTACCCTTAACTTGATAGAATTTCGTGTTGGCGCCACCTATTGGATCAAGCAATTTAAGTGATAGTTAAACCAGTTCATCGAGAAGTTATGAGATTTAAACTCGAGGGCGAAACCCGAGTGTTTTATCTCATAACTTCGAGATAAGCTGGTTTAACTGACTTAGACCAACATGCAATCTAATCTCAACACTTTTTTTTTAATTTTCAAAACATAATTTTGCTTTGACTTCCATTGCTTTCAATAGCTTTTCTTATTTCTATTTAGGTTTTTTTGTGATCTTCATTTTAATTTAGACTTTTCTTTATCAGATCTTATCACTCTCTTTATCATTGTTTTTGAGTTAACTGTGCTCAGTTAGTTAACAGTGTTAGTTAACTATTAAGTTAACCAATTTCAAAACAGTTCCAGGTTATACAATTTAACCATTTGATTAAATACTGGTTACCTTCAAAATAATGGTTTAAAGTCATTTAATTGTAATTTTTCAATTGTTTCAACCAAAATAATCAAAAATATAGTATAAAAATGGAAATCTACGGGTCAATTTTACCCAAATCAACAAGAGTTATTGTTTAAAAGTTCAGAATAAGTCAGTAACATGCTATTTAGATTATAGAGTGAGGAAGAAGATTTTTGTTTCTCTAAAAATTTTGAGAGTAAAATTGTAAAAAAAGACTTTCAAGTTTTAAGGAAATTGAGCTATTAAATTTCAGAGGAAATCATTTTTTTAGACAATGTTGACCCGTAGATTTCCATTTTTATACTATATTTTTGATTATTTTGGTTGAAACAATTGAAAAATTACAATTAAATGACTTTAAATTGCTTGATCCAATAGGTGGCGCCAACACGAAATTCTATCAAGTTAAGGGTAACCCTACTGTATTTCTGGTTATAGTAGTTACAGTCGTTACTGTTCATCTATTCGAGGGAGTATTAGTCGTGGAAGTAGTCCAATCATGAGAAACTACGAGGTAATTGATGGACCTAATGTTGTTCACCATCATCATACACATAATCATCATTTTCATCAAATTCACCATAACAACAATCACAGTCATCTAGATTCATCTCATCAACAAAATCAACGTCAAACATTCATTTCAGCAATCTCGCCAAACAATTGGCCCAGAGAGGAGAACGGAATAATCTCAAACCATACCCACAGGAATAATGATTTGAATTGTGAAGATCCAGAATACGATGTTGACACGAGTGAATCAAGTGAAAAGTCTCTAGTTCAAAGAAGGATTGAAAGTTTGTACGGTTCAAATGTTGCCGAAGTTTGGAGAGACTCTAGATCAAAAGTTAAAAAAATTAACAAGAAAAAGATTGAAATGATCAATCACCGGAGTCCATCTTGTCCTCCTCATGCTCTTAAATCAAAAGAGTGCAAAAGTAAGAAATAATTTTAATTCATTTTTTTATATTTATTTCTCATTAATTTTCAACTCATTCATTAATTTTCACTCTAATTTCAACACCAATTTCTGATAAAGATATTAATATTAAAGATTTTTTTCTAATTTTGTTTCTTTTGCAGAGTCTCCTGCAGTCTTCAGTCATTTAAATGAGAAATTCTTGAGTAAAATTGATGCTGACCCCAAAGAACCGGTGAACGGACTTATTAGTAGGCTTAATGAAGTATTAAACGTTAACGGTACTAAGCAAAATGGAATACAATCAACTAAAGAGAACGGATTCCATCTTAGTGATACAATCGGACATTACCATCACAACCATAATGGGGAAACTGCTCATGGGAATGGCTTTGAGCGTCATCTTTCAGATGATTGCATGGGAGAAGATCAAGTTGACAAGGTTAATATTAAAGAGGATAATCATTATGAGGAGAAGCAAGTTATCAAACACGGCGAAATGTATTTGATAAAATTGGAGGAGACCATAAAAGAAATTAAAGCTCAAGTTAACAAGACTGAAGAAATATTACAAAAAGAATCTCATCTAATGACTGAAGAGATTATTGGTAATTTATTATCATCCATTGGTAAAGGAAATCTTCTCATAACTCAAAAATTGAAGCAATTCAGAGAATTATGCCATAAAAATATTGTAAGTAAATTCGATCAAAATTCAACAATTCAAAATACTTTTATTTTCGCCATAATTATTCCTATTTTTATTTCTTTTTAATCTTGTTAATGAATTACAGATAGTTTTAAACTTGATTTTAAAATGTCAGCATGTTTATAGTCACCTAACAGAAATCAGCAGTTCAAAGTTAAACTTTGAACGAGGAAGATGAAAAAAGTGAATTACCTTAAACTACCTCAGGGTTCAATTTTTCTTTCACAGTTGATGACTACATTTAAGTTAGTAAAATCTAGCTTTACCTTTAGCTACTACTCAATAATTTTTTTCCTTTTGACAGTGCATAAATTAAAATTCATAGTTTGTTTCTCTCTATCGCTTTTCTTCTTTCTGTTTCTATTTCTCCCTCACTTCCAATAATTCACAAAATTCTAATCCATTTATTTATTTATTTTTATAGAATGGCAACAGTTCTGAACAATTTTCCACAAAAAATGAAGATTTGGACGGTTTCTGGGAAATGGTGTATATTCAAGTTGAAGATGTGCTTAATGGTTTCGAAGAAATTTACAAATTGAAACAAAATAATTGGATTGTTAATGAATCTGCTAAAGTGAGTCATAATAGTCATGTAGTCTAACAATTTACAATTATTGTCATTATGTTATTGATTACTTTATAAATGTTAAAAGTATAGTGCAAGTGTTTCAAGGAATATTTCAAGAAATTTGTTAGTATTTTTGAAATTCACAATCAATACATGTTTTAATTGTGTATTGTTTGACCCTTTGTTGCTTTTTAATTTTATAGTAATGAATATTTATTCTTCTTTTTTGCAGATAACTCAACCAAAGAACAGATCTCCGAGAAAAATATCTTCAAAGGCATCACCAAAACAGCAAAAAAACACAGCTCGAGATGAAATGAGAAAGCAACGTTTAAGAGAAGCTAAACTCAAGAATCAATCACGGATTCAAGAAAAGAAGGATGATGAAGATATCGTTATTTTCGCCCCTTCGAATGATAATATGTTGATGAACAATGGTCGAAAGAATGATTCTTAGTTCTATTATTATCATTAACGTCTTTTACAGTGCAAAGGAAAGCAGCCGAAATAACTATTTCTCTCTCTCTCTCTCGCTATCTCCTTAATTGTACTTCATCTAATGTTAATGAATTGGTTTAGGATGAAAGTGAGACATGCAAAAACAATTTTGTACAAATCTCACGATTCATTTGATTTAACTTTGAGTCTCTAATGCAGTTCTTTGTTAATTCAACTAGTACAATGTAAATGAAAATTTTTCTTGTGATAATCAACTGAGCGCTATCTCAAGTACCTTTAAAAGGTTTATTAGGTTCAAAGTTACAAGTTTTTCTACTTTTCAGCCAATGTTAGACCTGTAGTCTCTTACTGTTGGTTATGCCAGAATAGTTTACCGGGCGTTTCTATTTCTTATTCTCGTTCTCGTTCTCATCAGTAATAATTTTTTGTTTGATTTCAAACAAAGGTAAAAGCACATCTATATTTATAAATCATATTCAATTGTAGAATAATTCCGACATCCAATTCATTCAATTTCGCCCACTTTTTTACGTAACTAATATGAAGATATTCCCATAATTGTAAACAGACCATTTATGAAGCTAAATTTTGAAAACTCATAAGTTGAACTTATTGTGTTCACTATTTAGTTTGACACTTCATCATCCAATTTTGTTGCAAATCTTTTCAGCTTTTCATTACCATAATGTAAAAATGAAATATCATTGCTATTTTTAAGGTTAAGAAAATGTAAGAGATCAAAAATTGGTAAATCGAGGAACAATTTATTATCTCATGGTTAAAAGATGGAATGACAGCTCATTCACTAAAAATAGGCTGTAGAATGGATTCCTCGGAACAATCTTACGAATGAAAACATGGGATCAACATTACAGATTGAGAAAAAAATGTAATAAGAAAAAGAAAAGAGATCGAAGGAGTTCATTTATAAATTAGTTAAACTACTAAAAATGGTATCAATGCTAAATTTTGATGTCCTATGTGGCTGAATTTAATCACTGTGTTGATTAAATCATTTTGACTAGGAATGCTGGCGTCAACTTCAAAGACAAAGTTCCTTTGGTGGAGGGTTGATTGGAATATGCGGAAATGTGAATTTGTCAGCTTTATATTGACTCAACTCTTCTGGGGCGAGAGAGCTCATTACGCTATAAATACCACTGTCGTCATCGGAAAGATTCATAGATATTTTGCCCTGTGTGGTTTGCTGTTGAGATAAGTATGATGACATCATTTTAGGGTCAGCAGTATTTGATGGCAGCATCGACGAAAACATGGGTGCCAATGGATTAGGAGCCATCTGCATAGGCATGGTTACTCCATAGTAAGGTGCTTGAACGGGCACCGTTAACATAGGCGTTGGGGTCAGATAGTACTGATTTTGAGCCTGATGAGCTAGATGAGGTTGATATTGTTGAATTTGCTGAAGAGTTCGATTAAAACTAAATCCAACTTGAGGCTCTAAAATGAAAGAAGAAAATAAAATTTATAAATAAAGTTTTAAAGCGTCGGAAATTAAATTTGTATCGTTACTTTGGCTAGACTCGATTTCTTTGAGCTTTTGATTAAAGCTAAATCCAGTCGACTGTTGATGGTGTTGACCACCAGAACCATGATGTTGATTGTTAGATTGGTGCAGTCCTCCATTTTGACCTTGACCATGACCATGGTGTGCTCCTTGAGATTGCCTTTGACTGCTTGAGTGAGATTGATGATTGCTTGGCTGCAATTGTTGATGCCTCTGAACTTGCCAGTATTGAACTGGTATGATTCCATGTTGTTGATGTGGAGAATGATGAGTTTGATGAACTTGTCCACTAGTCCCACTGATGGTGCTACCACTAGTACCACTTCCAGAATGGCCGGTATGACTATGCTGTAACCTACTTTGATGATTATAGGATTGTCCACCGCTTGCTTGAAATTGTCTATCATATACAGTTCCAACATAATGATACTGATCAGGTTTCTTAGAAGATACCATTGAACCTCGTTGGTTGTAGCCAGATCCAGTTCCTGAAACAGCAGCAGCAGCGGCAGCAGCTACCGGGTTATTAATATAATTTGGTCCAGGGAATCGGTTTACATATTGATCGGGATACCGTGGAATGTTATGACTAGTTGAATAATTAACTACAAAGATAAAAAATGAGAAAAATAGAGGTATTTTCAACAAAAGATATGCAAAGTATACATAAAGACTAATAATACCAATAAGTAAATAAAAGGGTCAGGTGGAGAGTAAAGAGTAAAACTTACCTCGATCAACATGTTCAAAACGGCATCGGTCGCCAAATTTGCAAAAGCCAGTCTGATAATATTTGCAAACAACCATAATTATCTTAAGGCGCACAAAATAAATAACAATAATGGAAGATTTTTAAATGAAAAAGTGACAATTAGACAGAAGATATTGCAAGAGAAAAAGAGAGGTCACAAGAGGTAAAAGCGTTTTCTATTGATAGATAAAATTTAAAAGTTTTATCATACAAATCATCAAAACAATGTTAAGATAAACAGAATATAATTAAGAATGAAGGAAGAGGAATTGCCGAAGAAGTAAAAAGAGATCCAATTAAATTAACAATTTAAGTAACAAGAAAAACTAAATTAAAATCAACAACAGACAAGAAGAGTAATGAGACTGGGCAATACAAAGGAAGGTTTGAACTTACATTTGTAGAAGTAGCATAAGCTTCTATAAAAGCTTCACAACAATTCTTAACATTACTTTCTTTTTCTTACCTCTCATAATGAACATCGAATCTGCGTTGTTCACCTTTGCTCTTATTGATACGGGTGCTCTTCTTTTCCTGTCAATTTATTTCGTAAGTATTTTGAACCTTTCCTCGAATAGTTTGTTTGATAAAATTATCAATTCGATTGATCTTCTTGTTTCAGATTATTACCTTGTCAGACTTGGAGTGTGATTACATTAACTCTCGGGATTGCTGTGATAAACTTAATCCGCTGGTTAAATACGAATTCTGTGGCCATGGTTTGTTGACAATCGCCCTTCTCTTGACCGGTCATTGGATACTCTTCATAATCAATGCCCCATTAACTATTTGGATGATTTACAGGTACCTTGTTTACTATCATTTTATCCGTGATACACTCATATTGACTGATGTTTTCTTTTCTTAATCAGATATTGCTCAGTGCCACAAGGCAACATGGGTCTATTTGATCCGACAGAAATTTATCACAAAGGGAATCTAAAGCAATATACTACACATTCCATCATGCATCTATGTTTTCAGCTGATTCACTTTTTTGTATTTCTTTACTGTTTGATAATTTCTCTACTCACAAGTAGTTAAAGCATAAATCACATGATTTGAATCAAAATCACACTCAAGTTGATAAATCCATAAATTCAACAATTTTTAATACTATTTTATGATCTCATGTGATAGGGTTAAATTATTTGAATGCAAACAATTTTCCACTACACGATAAAAAATTTTACTAAAATAATATTGTAACTTTTACATAACATTTCGTTTTGCAACTTCACTCGAACTAGACTTTATTAAAACTCGCTATTTTATTTCATTTTGTAAATAAAGAAAGATAGAGTTAGATGTTATTATCCAGCAATAAAATTAAGTACATCAAATGTTTATTACACTAAAAGTTCCGCATATCACTTTAGTTTTTAATTTTTCAAAATATAGCAGCTCAGAAATTCATCCATGTGAAAAGCTTGGAAAGCCTAAAGTTCGCCTAATTTACGGTAAGAGTGAAAGCTCACAAAACAGTTTCAAATCCATGAATCGATGGAAATAAATATTTAAAGAATTTTTTCAATATTTTAAGCCAAAAAATTGTTTATTTCACAGGTTTAACAAGTTACAATACTCGATTAATTTACAGGATAAAGATTTATAAGTATTTTATTGGTAAATTTACAATCTAAAATATTACAAATTTAATTATACATGAAATACAATAATTTAAACTCTGTCTGAAGGCTTAGAGTTGTTTGGTCTGTTTTCTGAAATAATTTCATTGGGTGAAGATTCTTGATTCTCCTGACTCTCTGAGTTTTCATAAGCAGACAAGTCTAGAGACTGAATCATCTTTTTGGCTCCGTGTGGGGGTGGGCCAATCAATTTTTCAATGTCAGCGTAATTAAGAACTTCTTGTTCCAAAAGTTCCTCTGAGAGTTTCTTTAATTTATCTTTGTTTTCAAGTAAAATCTTTTCGGTTGTTTTGTAGGCCTGAGCAACTAACATACGAGCTTGGTTATCAATAACATTGCCTAATTTTTTGCTATAAGGTTTTTTTGAAAAGCTATCATCACCATCTTCACTGGCAAAAGATAGTGGACCTACGACATCGTCCATTCCATATTGTTTAATCATCCCATAAGCCATTTTGGTAACTTTTTTTAAATCATCTTGAGCACCAGAGCTTATTCTGTTGAAAATAACTGACTCAGCAACTCTACCACCTAAAGCCATGCACATTTTATCAAATAATTCTTCCTTTGAGTAAAGTTGTTGCTCTGTCGGTAAATATTGAGCGAAACCAAGCACATTGTTTGTTCGTGGAACAATAGTGACCTTAAGAAGGGCATCTGTGTACTTCAGTAACCAACCAGTTAAAGCATGCCCACATTCGTGATAAGCTACGACCTTCTTCTCTCCTGGACTTAAAGCTTGACTTTTCTTTTCGATTCCTCCAATAACTCTTTCAACAGCATATTCAAGATCATTAGGAGTAACCGCTTTTCGTTTATATCTAGCCGCATTAAGCGCTGATTCATTGCACACATTAGCGATATCAGCTCCACTGAATCCAGGAGTTAAAGAAGCTAGACGCGCTGAGACACTTTCTGGTTTAATCGAAAGTTTTATATCTTTCAAGTATTTTTCAAAAGTTTCTTTTCTTTCTTCGAGTGTAGGTAAGTCTATGAGGATATGTCGATCAAATCTACCAGGTCGAAGTAGTGCTTTGTCCAGAACTTCAGCCCTGTTTGTTGATGCTAAAAGAATGACACCTTCTCGGCCAGCCATACCATCCATTTCAACGAGCAATTGATTTAGAGTTTGTTCTTCTTCACCTGAAGTTTCGACTCTAGTCCCACTCCTTTTCCTTCCAATTGCATCAATTTCGTCAATATAAACTATACAAGGTGCTCTTTTCCGAGCTTCTTTGAAAAGATCTCTCACTCGAGATGCTCCAAGTCCTCCAATCATTTCGATGAACTCAGTTCCAGCCATCGCCAAAAATGGAACATTAGCTTCTGAGGCGACTGCTTTGGCTAACATAGTTTTACCACATCCAGGAGGACCTAAAAGTAAAACACCTCGAGGTACTTTAGCTCCTAATGACTGTGAATTGAATAATGTATTAGAATTGCATTTTCATTGATAAATAAGAGTAATACCTTGAATTTTTCAGGAGCTTTGAGATAATCAACAAACTCCATAATTTCAATCTTTGCTTCTTTGAGACCTGCAACATCGGCAAATTTAACTCCTTTACCTGCCCCTGTTAATGAATCAACAATAGTGAAACGTGCTCTACCAAGCTTGGACTGTAAGAAATAATTAATAGTTCTTGTTAGATAATAGTTTCAAAAATTTACATGTTATTCATAATATGTTAAAAATATAAAATGATAATGCAAGCTAAACTTAAATTTCAGTTCATTCATAATATTGCTGATTCGTATACTTGAAATTTATCAACTGATTGACTTCTGATGTTTTACGGCGAATTTTTATTTTTGCAGTTAGTGACAGAGGTAACTTACGAAAACATTACTAGAAGATGAGACACTTGATCGGACTTGTGTTAACGAGAGAGCGTATAAGGCTAACATAATTAACAACAACAGAGTGATGTAGCTGTTGTCCCCACCTCTTTCGTAGAAAACAGGAACACCATTCTCGGAACTGATTCCTAGATCTTCTTCGGCTTTTCTCAATTTTCTTTCAAATGATTCGATGTCGGCAACATTTAAGAAAAAAGTTCTAAGATAGGGTCTCTTTCCTTGAATTATAGCTCCGTCATGAAGTTGAACAATGACCATGTTTCGGTCTGGACGAATAGTCAATTGTTTCACTTCTCCTGTACTCAACATTAAATGATAGAATTCATTCCAAGAAATGAAACCCATATTAACTTCACTTTGTGGGTCAGATTGCATAGCGTAAAGTAAATAACCAATCAAGAACATAGAGAGGACAGAATGGGCAAACATGTAAACTTTCTGATCGTCTTTTTTATTTTTTTCTGGGTCCTCTTTTCCTTTTTCGGGATCTTTGTCTTTGTCTTTATCTTTCGTACTGTCACTTGAATTAGATCGAGACTGTCTATCCAAAGGTGACCTGAATCTAATGAGAAAATACGTAAATTGTCAGTGAGAATCCACAAATAATAACTGAAGATCTACCTTTCTTTCCTTTTGTCCCCATTAGATGTCGAATAGTTACTTATTATAATAAGATTCCCCACACATTTAATCTTGATGGTTCGCAAGTCTACTAAAAGTTGCTGCATCGGTAAATAAGATTGTTTCAATAGACCATTTTGCACATTAGATGACACATAATTTCTGATAAGCAATTGACTTAATAATGGACGACAACGTTGACACACTGATAAAGGAGAAGAGCGAATCGGTATGCAAACCAATTTACCGAATGAAAGTGAGACCATCTCAATTATCTAAGTTTTTTAACAATTAATAAGATAGAAATCAACAATAATTTACAATCTAAAAATTAAAAACATTACTGTAACATGAGCTACAATAAACTAGACCTGATAACGATCCGATTAAAGATCGATCCGGATCGATCCTACATGCAGCGATCCGAGCTTGATCCGATCTTTTTTTGGAGCGATTAATCAATGCACGGATCGATCTTTTTTTGTGTATTTTTTTTAGCATTATTTGCACTATTTGAAAATGTCAAAATGAATTTTTTTGATTTATCTTTGACCAATTAACATGCATTTGAATCTAATGTGTCCTAATGTTATATTTAGAGCTAAATAAAAATCAAAAGGGGAATTTTTTGTCAATTTTTATTCAAAATTTGCCGCCTCAATTAGATACTCAGTTTGGACAGAAAAATAAGCACAGAAAGGTCATCTCTGATCATAGACTTTTTGAATATCTATTAATTATCATAAAATTAATATTAAACTTATTTATTACTCTTAAATATAGAAGTTCTGATATAATTTAATCCAATCAAAAATTTTGAAAAAGGATCGTTTGGGATCGATTAAAGCTCGATCCTGAATCGAAGTTTCTTCTTACGATCCGATCCTCGGATCGATCCTAAAAAACAGCGATCTTATCAGGTCTACAATAAACTCGAAAATTTCATCATTAGAAACAGCTGTTAAAAGGGCCTGTTAACTTATTACAAAAAGTAACCACTTAATTAATTCCATTTGAATCAATATTACTATATTGTTAGTATATTTTGATTCAGTGTCACCTGAAATTAAGACCAATCAAGATTGATAGTCTAACCATAAGATAATATTCAATATTTACAGATAGATGTCAGATCAAACATCATCAACCTTCAACTCAATAAAATATAATGAACCTTTGATTCTTCGTAATAGCAAAGTGACTAACTGGCATTGTTATCAGTGGAAAACAAAAGATTGGCTTCACAACTGTGCAGATTTGAAGCTAACTTTCAGGCTTCATGATAAATGTACCCAACAAATTCCATGGGAAAATGAAGCTATCGTCCGAGTTGATGCTACTCTTGATCAATTTCTCAATTGGAGGAATAACAAAATAACTCAACCTAACAATCCGTTCTCCGATTTTGATCCTGAAAAGTTTTGGGCTTACAGCTCTTATAATCACTTAGCTAAACTCCCTTATGAATCATCTAAAGCTCTGGTTGAATCTATCTTGTGGTCATCAATTGATTTTGGCTCTCATCTGGGAAACGATGGGTCATTAAGTACTCTCTGGATTGGTTCTACTGGAGCGGCTACTCCTTGCCATTATGATACCTATGGTTATAATATTGTTACTCAACTTGTCGGAAAGTAAGATAACAATTAGCTCTAGTACAAGCTCAACCCATTCCTAATTTTCTTATCCCGCAGAAAACTTTGGATACTTTTCCCGCCCAGTGATACTATTAATTTATATCCAACTCGTATACCCTTTGAAGAATCGAGCGTATTTAGCGAAGTAAATCTTTGTCGTCCTGATTTCAATTTATTTCCGAAATTTCGCGAAGCTCAACCTTATAGTGTAATACTTGAACCTGGAGACGTGCTTTATGTCCCACATCACTGGTGGCATTATGTTAAATGTTTTGATGATCAGCCCGATGGTCTATGTATCTCCATTAATCAATGGTTATCAACTGACAACACCTTTGATTCTTTATGCGAAGGAGTAACGAGTCTTTTAGTCAATGCGCTCTTCCCATTTTATCAACCGGACAATGAAAATTGGCTTAACGACAACATTGATGACAGTTTTTTAAATGATCCTTCAATTATTATCAAGCTAATTGGGAAACTATCTTCAAGCCGATCCAATTTATGTTCCAAGATTGACCGCTGGATTGATTATATTCCTGAAAAATGTGAACCAGTGCAGAAAATTGATCTTAACCAATTAATAACTAAATATTTTCCTGGTGTTGAGTTTGAATCGAGACATAATAAAGATAATTGTGAAAACAAAATTGAACAACAAGCAATCGAGACTCAAGCCAAAAGTATAATCAAATGTTTCCTGAAACCAAATGTAATCCAGTTAATTTCTAAAAACTTATTAGACGAGATCAGACGTAATTAAACCTAAAAATTGTTTATACTCAAATGGTATGTATTTTTAATTTGAACAGTTTTATAGCATTCAAACTGATTCAACTTTGTTTTGTCTTTTTACTCTGAGGTTAATTTTACTTGAAACCGCAAAATGAAAAATTTTTTAAATATACATTGTATAACTTGAAATCTGATATCAAAACCGTCAGTTTAGGAATCTACCGACAATAAGCAGAGTTCAAGTTAATTGAAATTGCTATTATTTTATTTCAAAATGAAGCAAAAAAATGATTAGATTTCTGTGATTATTTTAAGAGTTTAACGAGCAACATTAAATGTTTATCACGAATAAAGTTTTACATTTTCAGTATCTTTTCTTCTCCTTCAAAGAGCTATTTTTAAGCAAGATAATTTGCTCATTTTGTAACCAATGTCACAAATAGTGTCACAAATGTCATAAATTACAAAATGAACGTATCAAATAATTGATCGCTTATTTATTTGTATTAAACTCTCCGAAAGGAAAAGAGAAGATGATTTTTTATAAATTTTGTCAGGAATATTGATTGACGCTTGTTTAGCTGATAATTTTTTACACTCTGTGAAATCTTATAATGGGTCCATAAAATGGATGGGGACAATATAGCCAAAAATTGATTACAAATTATTCCATTGCTATCAGTTTTTTAACAGAAAAGCAAAGCTGATTTAAACGTTAGTTCAAATTGATTCGATGAATTTATCATTTAGTTAATGACGATGGCTCACTCAAATTGTTATGACAATTGTGACACCAACAGTAAGATCACGATGAAAGAAAACATTTTCGTATGAACGATATAAAGTGAATTATTTGAAATGTTCACTTTGGTTAAGAGTTGATCACGGAGATAAATTTAATTATTTAGGCATTTTGTCTCTTGCATCAGCTCTTTCAGTAAGAAATTTTTCAAAATTAAAATCACCTCCTTTTGGAACTGATGATGCTGATGTTGAGAATGCAGTTGCATTAGAATTAGGAGCTGCGTTTTGATCACGTAACCAATTCTCCATTTCGACCAAATCTCTCACGCTATCTAACTGAAAAAGAAGATTAAAAAACACCAATCAATAATGTTAAAAATCAGAGCAAAGAACTCTAGGTGAACGATCTATTGAATAAAATTTTCTTATAAAGAAGATAAGAAATATTACCATAAGAGATTTTCCTTCACTATTCAAAGAGTCAGGAGGTCCTCCTGAAGGATTACCATACCGAATAGCTTCTTCAAGAGAATCTAGTCCTGATGGTTCGACAGTTTTGGGTTCAGTTCGTCCAATTGACGTTCTCGACTGAGCAAAGGAATCAAAATCAGCATCACCAACAGAAACAGATTCTTCCAATCCATTGTTCGACTAAAAATTAGAATATAACATTATAAATTAACTGTTCATAATCAGCAAAGTTAAAAATCCATAATTATAAATACCTTCGAATTTTTATTTAATGATATTCCTTGAACGCCTTTTGATAATACATCTACTGGGATAGGTTCATCAACACTCAAATCAATCAAACTTGGTTCTGAAGCTTTAGATTTTGATAAAGTTGGGGGTACAGGAGATATTAGTATGTTTGTGTTTGAAGTTGGTGCTGCAGTTGGTACTGAAGTTGAGGTATTGGTCCTTTTTCTTTCATATCTTTCGTATCTTTCAAACACATTGTTAAGATCATCGTTGATTCTTAATAGCTCATTGGTCACTTCCTCATTTGCAACTTTCTCGATTAACTCAACAATCCTTTTCTGCATGGCTTGACAAGTAGCGTTTAAATCACAAAGTAGACTCCAATCATCAGGATGCTCTTTTCCTGGAACCAACTCATTGAGCATCTCATGGAAGACTTTAACATTTCCTTGGACAACATCTAATTCATTCTTCAGCTTAACTAACTGATCAGGACTTTGAGATAACTGTCCAGCTGACATTGTGTGGAATGAGGAAACAGGCGAAGCTCCGGTAGCAGCGACTGTAGTTGTGGTAATTGGTGATGATGAAGGTGAAGATGAACCTGGGATGATGTTAGTTGGTAGAGAACGATTTAATGTAGAAATAGGGTTACTTGAAGTATTAGTGGGCGATCCACTTGTTGCAATTGATTCGTTGGTTGCTTTACGTTGATACGGGGGTACACTTCGTTGAGGTGTATGGATTGGTGCAGTTGAATCAAGATCAGTTACTGGAAATTCAACTTTTTTTGCCATCAATTCGATATACACTTGAACAACTCCGGAGCATTCTGGTTGTCCTCGAAATGCTAAAGACCAAGATTGAATAAGATTTAAAACCTGTAATCAGTGAAAAAAATGAGAAAAGAAAAATAGAGTAATTTACTTGTTTGGACTATTTTTGAATTGTTTTATGAATGTAAGTAAAAGTTAATTATGAAAATAGATCAAAAGATCAAAAGGGAAACAAAACAAATAGTAAGAAATCAAGAACGGAAAAGGTGTAAAAGTCAAGTATTGTTTAAGAGATGCAAAGAGCGGTACATAAAAATTTTATCACCAATAGAAAGAGATAAGGCCAACATAATGGCGAGAGGAAGCATGTTTCTAAAGGATAAAAAGGTAAGATTTACAGGTTATCGTGAGCTGTTCTGTCATTTTTTTGTTGTTAATTCAAATAACGTTTGAAATCAATTGTCCGGATCAGTTAACAAGAATTTTCAGAAAAAAAGATAACAACCTAAATTGGCTTAAATCAACTGTGATAAAATGATGATGTCGTAATGGATGGTAAAATGGAAACTGGCTGAAAGTTTATAAAATAGTTATTTATATTAAACTTATAAACTAACCTTTTCTTGGAGGACCGGCGGTGGATCATTTTTTGGGCCAATCAATTTAACCAAATCTTGAACAAAATCCTTACTTGTAACTAATGTATGAAATCTTTTACCACAATTTTTGACACAAGTTTCCAACAGCTAGAGCAAGAAATTAAAAATTGATCAGTCAAAATATAAACTGATGAGTAAATTATATAATTGTATCAAATATAGATTTGTTGAAAAACAGTAAAAAATTAGTATTGAAAGACACACCGTTAATGTATACATAACAGCAACATGGTTTTTACCAGCATTTTGCTGAAGACGTCTTTTGATTGCTCTTGCTGCATCTTTTGGTCTAAAAAGTGATAATTTAGAGGGGACAGAAATGGAAAAAAATGATAAATGTTGATTGAATTGTCAAGGCTATCAAGAAGATAATGTAATAATTAAAGAGTAAAAATGGGTTGACACAAGGAAGAATACTTGAAACTGTAGAGGTTTGTTAAGATGAGAAATCTTATTTACCCTTCATCTGTATCATTGATCATATCACATATTTCCATAAATGAAGCCCAATCCTCAGAGGGCAAAGAAGGTTCAGTTGCTTGCTCTGTGATACAAGAAAAATGATTACAAATCAAAAAAAGATGATTAGAGTATAATGTAGACAGTATTTTACATTTCAATGACTAAAACCACAACTGGTTACTTAGGCTCTCTCTCTCTTTTTTCTGTTTAATCAAGCCACTTATTTACAAACATAATCCATAAGCTAGTGACCAAACTGTCAACATTTTAACCATGCTAATTGGTAACAATGGATTAGACAAGTATTTACAACTGTCAATACTGTGTGTTGGTTAAATATGATGTCAATGAGTTACCTATTTTTTGCCCAATTGGTGTTTGTAATGGATTACCACTCAAAGTCTGGAGTAGAGCAGCCATAATGGATTTGTTACTATGATATGAATGATGGTGACTTTAATGGTGAAGATGATGATGAAATTGGATCGGTCAATAGTTAATTATTGCGGTCAATACAGTTAGTTGGACACAAAAATAAGATACAAAATAATGCAGCCAATAAGATAGAGGAATGAGTTAGACAGAGAAGGTAGAAGGGGAAGGTGAACACAGAGAGAAGCTTTTGATTGTTTACGTTGTAAAAGCTGACGAGTGATGAGTAAATAAAAAGCAACCTAAAACAAAACCTGAGTTTGCTCAACTAGTTGGTTGATTATTTTCATAACACCATAGGACTGTAAAATTATTAAATCTAAAAGCGATTAGGTGCAATTAAGGGCTACTAATACTTTCCACTCATATTTTAATTCTTCATTATTGTAAGTAAAATCTTATAATGTATGCAAGTAAAGCTGGGTTAAAATATGTTAATTAATTTTGAAGATTTATGACAACATTATATGATCAATGTTTTGAATGAATATCTTTTGATGAAACAATTTTCAAGGAGTTTAGTAAATCTTTTCATTGTAAATGTTATACTGATATTAGTAATATATTACATGTTTTTAGATAGATTAAAGTTATCTACAGTTATCCAACCAAACCAATGCCTAAATGATAATATGATAATAATAATAACTGTTAACGGAGCAAAATAGAGAAGGTTAATTGAGCGTTGATATTAGTTGGCGAAGATAATTACTGTCTCGTTCTCATCATTCTTATTCAATTAAAGTATCCATAACTAATATTTTCCGTTAAACGCATTTTGATTATTTTGTTTAATTGTAATTAGATTGTGATTGAAAATACACTTTCATTTCGAATTATTCACCGTATTAACAAACCATTAATCACATAAAAATCCTTCAATATTCAAAAAATATAACAAATTTATTTATTTTTAATTATATATGCTTGTATTAACGATGATGAACCTTTTTTAGCTCTTTTCTGAGCTCCAATTTGATTGAAATTTTAGCCTTTCAAGGTCAACATGAAAATTAAATTGGAATTGTTGACAATAATAGTTCTTTACTGCAGTAAAAATTCAACTATTACATACATGTATATACACAAAAATCAAATAATACTAGCAGGAAGTTTATCAAACACATCCATAGCTAAAGATGCCATGGAGGTTACCCTCGGACGTCTTCTAATGTGTGACCCATTGATTATTCCAGTTGTACCTGTTAATGGTGAACACCCATGTTGAATGAGAAGGTCTGCAATATCTTTATGGCCATTTATCATGGCATACTGTAAAGCTGTTTGCCCATAACGGTCAATAACATCAACTTTAGCGTTGTTCTAAGCAATAGAAAATGTTAATATAGTAAAGAGAGAAAATAGATGGAAAACATTTAGTAACCAAAAGGAAGTCTTAATTATTAATGAAAGCATTCATATACATGCTAGCAAATGATTCCAGTTTATTGAAATAAACTAACCCAAATAAGTAATTGAACGATTGCAAGAGATCCTATGGATGCAGCAATATGTAATGGATATTTGCCATCCGCTGAACGTACTGATGAGTTTATCTGGTCTGGAGAGGATAAGTGAGCCAAAACTTTAGCTACACTAGGTACATTTCCACTAGAAATACATTCCATAAGTTGATGTCCAATCGGAAGTAATGAATCTAATGGTGCGAGAAATTCTTTCTTTTCATATTTACTTCTTATCCATTTTTCTTTCTCATCTCTGGATGAAGATGGTATTGGTTTAGTTAATCCTTTGATATTAAACTCGTAAATACTGTTGGTGACTGAGTTGCCAAGAGCTTTCATTACACTCACATGACCAGGTCTGAAATTTATCAAAAAAAGATAAATCATTAAAAATAATTATTTTTTTGCTACATTTGAAATCACTTACGGCCAATCATCTAAATCTAATGAGCGAACACGAGATATATGAGTTCCAAGATTACGATGGATACCAGAACATTCGATACAAATTAATGCACCTAAATTGAAACTAGTCCAATCGGGATCTAATTGAATGAATTATGATTGATTGAAAGATAGTAAAAAAAGATGATTAGTAAACAAAGTGAAAATTGAACGAACAGTTTTACGAATCACTGACGAAGCAAAATAAACAAGGTTGATTTTATCATCATACTTGGTTTATTGCAATCAACGCAATGGGAATTTCCGGCAACTTCACGTATTGTTTGTACCGAGGCTCGATCGATGATTCCACTAATACGATATTTTGATTTGTCACTTTCCATTTCCTGTAAACTGTTTAAAATTTCTTCCTCGATTTTGGTAACCCATTCTTCTCTTTCATCACAGCTTGATGCTTCAAAATGCCATTGTTTATTGTCAAGAGAAACAATGATAAATTCATAGGTATCAGAATCATCAACACCATCACCATATTGCTTATTGTTGCTTTTACTTCGACGATGACGTTTTTTCTGGTGACTAGATTCTTTGCCGAAAACAGAGTTGGGACCTAAAGTGTGTCTATCGTTTTCAATAGCTATCAAAATAAAACAGTAACAAGAGCAGAATAAAAAGGAAAAAGAAAAATAGGTGTCATTATAGAAATGGATAGCACTTGTTTCTCAAAATGTAACTCAGACAATTAAAATGATGTGCATAAAATGGTGGCAATTCAACCAGACCATTTGTTTAAATAACAAAAAAAAGATATATAGTAGCAAATGTAGTGATTATTGATGTAGGTTATAGCAAATCAATTGAAGCTAAAATTAAGTCGAATAAGATAAAAAGCTAATCCAAGTGTTACCTGAACAAAGATGTAAATTGTTGAGATCGTTTTCTAAATCACTGGCAGCAGATTCTACCAAACTTGATGGTCCACTACTTCCTTGAGTTGGTCTGGATCCTCTCGGCTTTTGTCCTGGAATTTTGACTGTTGTGTGTTTTAGAGGTATACTTTTTCCTTGAGCTTCGCTTTGGTAATCTTGAAGTGTAGAATGATAAGTTAGGTAACCATCTTTAATTGTAACCCATTTCTTTTTCCAATCTTTATTCAATGCTTTTTTACTCTTTTTATACAGGAAACCTTGTTTAACTGGGATTTCACGACCAATACCGAGTTCACCATTTTTCATCTTCTCTTCTAAGGCTTTATTCTTATTATTTGTGAACGGTGGGAATAAGTTGGATCGTCTGCGAGCCTTACGAGTTACCAGAGGTGTTGAGTTGCCAGAAGAATTATCTTTAGAATCTTTTTTAGTTGCAGGTGAAGTTGATGATGGTGCTGAATATGATGATGCAGATGATGGTATTTGCGTATAATTTCCGGTTAACCTGTTACCCGTCCTTAAAAACGAACTCATCGTTGGTACAATTTGTTCTCGATGGAATGATATAAACTTTCAAATCTAATCAAAAAGATAAGTTTAGATGATCAAGACATGATTGATATGTGTATAACTCAAAAAAAAGATAACAACTCGATAAAGACTGATGCTTAGCAAGTCTTGCTTAGTTAGTTTCAACAAGATTTGTGATATCACCAAGACAACAAAAAAATCCGTCAAATTTGAAGTTTTCATTTAACTCACCAGATGATGATATTACTTCATATGTTTACTTCTGAAATTTTGTTTTCTTTAAATTGATTTTCACGTGATAATCGTGATAATTTATTTATTGTTTAAGTAATCAAAAATGTTAATTTTCCTTCTTCTTAATTACTTTTTTTACGAAAAATCTTCAAAACCCGTGTTCTGACAAAATTTTACCGTTTTATTGTTGGTTTTATTTTACTCACTTGTTTCACTGTTCTTCTATTTGAATAAGTTTTAATCAATTTACTATCATTGCTGAAAATCATAACAAATTGTACTTTCACTGAGTTATAGATCAGCTGACTTCAGTTCTTTAATCAGGACTTTCAGTTCATTCATCTAATTGGTGGGTGAATATTGTTTTGAATTTGCTTTGTATTTTGTATTAAAATTATTCCATTGGTTTTATTGGAACTCTCATAATTTATATCACTTTTTCATTGCCAGGTATGGCAAGAAATATAAGTCCAGTTATTAATAACTGCATTTTCTGTTCCATTGTTTCCAGAAAAACTGAAGCTACAGTCAAATATGAAGTAAGTTTATTTACAATTATAATTTTCACTACATTATTAGCTGCATTTATTCTTTTGATACTTTTCAGGATGATGCTTACCTTGCTTTTAAAGATATTTATCCCGCTAGTGATACCCATATTTTGATTATTCCTAAAAAGCATATCAAAGATACAAAATCGCTAACTAAAGATGATTTACCTATAAGTAAGTAATAATTTGAACTGTAACAATAACATTTACATTAGACCTGATAACGATCCGATTAAAGATCGATCCGGATCGATCCTACATGCAGCGATCCGAGCTTGATCCGATCTTTTTTTGGAGCGATTAATCAATGCACGGATCGATCTTTTTTTGTGTATTTTTTTTAGCATTATTTGCACTATTTGAAAATGTCAAAATGAATTTTTTTGATTTATCTTTGACCAATTAACATGCATTTGAATCTAATGTGTCCTAATGTTATATTTAGAGCTAAATAAAAATCAAAAGGGGAATTTTTTGTCAATTTTTATTCAAAATTTGCCGCCTCAATTAGATACTCAGTTTGGACAGAAAAATAAGCACAGAAAGGTCATCTCTGATCATAGACTTTTTGAATATCTATTAATTATCATAAAATTAATATTAAACTTATTTATTACTCTTAAATATAGAAGTTCTGATATAAT
This sequence comes from Tetranychus piercei, assembly GCA_036759885.1. NCBI lineage: Eukaryota > Metazoa > Arthropoda > Arachnida > Trombidiformes > Tetranychidae > Tetranychus > Tetranychus piercei. The sequence goes on along the minus strand of CM071879.1, from coordinate 20,360,655 downwards.
TTAATCCAATCAAAAATTTTGAAAAAGGATCGTTTGGGATCGATTAAAGCTCGATCCTGAATCGAAGTTTCTTCTTACGATCCGATCCTCGGATCGATCCTAAAAAACAGCGATCTTATCAGGTCTAATTTACATGCTATTTTATAGTTGAAAGCATGAGAGACATCGCTACAAACCTGATCCGAGAAAATGCACTGGATTCTAATGATACAAGGTAAAATAAATCCTTCCAACTGTTTTGCTTTAAGCTACTGTTAATGTTAATGCTAGCATTGCTATTGTTATTGTATTTTATTTCAGACTTGGATTTCACATACCTCCATTCAACTCTATCAGTCATCTTCATCTTCATCTCATATCTCCTGTTTCGAAAATGTCATTCATAAAGAAAACTCAATTCAGGCCAGGGTCATTTTGGTTTACTGAGGTAAACTTCAGTGTATTGCGCTGAAACGCAGAAGTAATCAAATTTGTAATTAATATCCCTTCTTTACTTAGTTGGCGCCATTCATGGAATCCTTGCAAAATTCAAATTAGCCTGATTTTTAAATCAATATGAGTTCCGAACTTGGAAAATTTCTGTTTTCATTGTCGTAAATTTATGATTTCCAATCACATTTGTTTCACCTGCAATTGTAATCCAATGTTTTGGAAATCCAAATTGCATACAGATAACTAACCCAGGTTGCCTTAAATTTCAGATTACCTGAAAAATTAACAGTGATATCGTAAATTTAGTTTTGATTATTTCAAACCAATAAAGTGTTTTATTACCACTATCATTTTTTAATTGTATCTTCAGTTAAACAACCAACCAATAGTTACATGAGTAATGTGAGAAAGCATTTCATGAAATTAACACTATTCAGTGTTTGCCAATCTTTGTTTGTTTTCTGGTACATTTTTACAGTAAATTTTTCATTATCAAATTAATTAAAAAAAATTACAATGAGAAAAAATTTGAAATATGTAAGCAATTGACAAGAAAGAAATAGTTTGGTTTAGAAACAATAACAGAATTTATTTTCTTTTAATCCCAATTCATAAATTTAATTTTTTGAAGCACAACTGAAACTAAATCATTGGTTATTACTTGACGAAAAATCTGCCATAATTTACAACCCAAAAAGAGACCTATAGCAACTGAAAAATAAAATTGAGGTTGAACATCACTAGACTTGCTGATCAAAGATGATTTAATTTTTAAAACAAGGATATAACATTATTGAAAAATCAGTCAATATTTTCCAAGCAATTATTGCTATGAATATTAAGTAAAAAAGTTTTTTATCATCATTGGCAGGTAGGAATCAATATAAACACAATTTTTAAAAAGTTTTTCAAAAATACTGATTTGAATTGAATTTACTGGGAGCTCTAAAAATACTCCTCATTTATTACTTTCACAACTATCGCATCTCAATGTTTTGGTTGCAAATGGGAATATTTTCTTTGCTCTCTTAGTTACAGTAAAGTACCAGATAATGTCAGTAACTTGAAATAGCTTATTTCTGATCTTAAAGTTACTATAGCTACAGCTGAAATGGTCATAGCGCATACTGTTACCCGCTCCGAAAGGAGTGGTAACCGCTTGAACCCATTCCGTGATTGGGATTCGGCATTTCAATTATTGAACGAGGAATTCCCAGTAACTTGGGTTATTAGCTTGCGTTAATTACGTCCCTGATCGGATTGTGCTGACAAAATATTGATCAAACTTGATCATTTAGAGGAAGTAAAAGTCGAAACGAGGTAATTTACATTGAAAGGTGATCTTGTCAACCATTGCACACACGCCAATGTATTTTTTCAATAAGTCACTCAAAAAATGAGCAGGAAAACATCATTAAAGCGGTACTTAAACCAGTTCAATGATTACGACGACGTCTTTTCCAAAGTATAGATGATGATCCACCAGTTAAAGAGTTATATGAAGATGATGGTGTCGGTGGAACAGAAGCAAATGGGTTCTGGGGTATCGGTATAGATGGACTATATTTAGTCCTGGATATTGACTTGGAGCTCTCAGATGTATCGCAATTGCTACTAGAACTTGGTTTACAAATATCTCTATTTGATCTAGACATAACTTCATAAAAATCAGATTGTTCGTCATCAGCTTCTACAAAGTGATCAGAGTCGCAAACAGATTCTGACAATGAGGAAGAATCACAACTTTGTGATTCACAATCCATTGAATTTAATTCACAAGAATTTCCATTGTTACAATTGTTGCCATGTTCATCAAGAATATTGTGCGACTCTTCTGAAAAATTGGATGTCGATTGCTGATTGACAGTTGTACTTCTTTTACGTTTACCAAAATATTGGGTGAAACTTGATTGCCCAACACATAATTGTCCAAACAGTCTTTCGTCTTTGGATTCTTTTTTCCTTTTATGCTTCTTCATTCGATGTTTTCTTGACAAACTACCACAATCACCAAAAGGTCCTGGGATTTCTTTAATTTCTTTGTTTTGGTAGCAGAGAGGATCTCCAGATTTTTCTTCATCTGACTCCGAATCACTTAAAATTAACTTTTTAGACCGCAGTAAAATGGAAGCAGACCGTAGGACAGGTTTAGCTAATTTCACTTTTGAGCCACAAGATGATTTCTTGGCAACATCTGTTGAAGACATAGAATTGGTTGGCAATTTATCTCTACTAATAGGTTTGATAATTCGTCCATCCGGAGGCATTAATCTCGATGGCAATTCCTGTTTTAAATCTTCAACATCAATTATGGCAAAGCTTAAATCGTTGGCTAATTGATCCATAATAAAATTGATCTTGTACGATCAGCTATTAGATTATATTTATTAAAGCATAAAATCTATAGCTATAATTGAGGGGGCATTGAATAATTTACTGGCATTATGTGACAGTACGAAGAGTAGCTCATCTTTGGTTACAGTACCACTGGTACTGAAATTATCTGGTACTTTATGGTAGTTTGTTTTTTAATCAAATAATTTGTATTTCTTTTATGAAATTATCATCCGATTTTGTAACTCAACGAACTATGTTTGAACTTTCGTCTTTAGTTGAATCCCTAATGGATTCAACAAACTCGAATCGAAACGTTGAATGTACTTTTTCTGACAACATTCATCCTTGGTTGAAGCAACACATGCAATTAGTCCATAAATATTACACTAATGAGAAATTTAGGTAAGTAGTCTTTCGCTCATAATTCATCGTACCTAGCTATCTCTTAATCTAGATGAATTAAAAAATGAAGTAATCGCAATTCTTATTCCTTATCTAAAATTGTTTTTGTCTGATAATACATGAGCTCATCTATGGTAAATACTCACACCTTTCAATATAATGTGATTTCTCATAATCTACAATAAATTGTTCCTTATCTTGCTCATATTACTTTGCTGGTTTTATATTAAATTTTTACAGAGAAAATGTTACCGATGGATTCCTCAAATTACCCAATGAAATTTTCATGAAATCTGACGAAAGAGCTGAAAGGTACCGAAAAAGTGGAAATGATTATTACAAAAAAGATCTTTTCAAGGAAGCTTTAAGAGAATATAATGATGTAAGATCTTGGCTTATGAGATACAATATCATGTTTAATTTTTAATCACTTAAAATCTTTTTATTCAGGCTGTTGCTGTCGCTTCTTGGGAATCTAGAGTTTCTGATGATATGAATTCAGAGCTGGCTTTGGCTTTTTCTAATCGTTCAATGTGCCTTATCAAGTTAAAACGATATAGTGAAGCATTGAAAGATATTGATCTAGCCCTGATGCATGCTCAAACTGAACTATTGAAAAAGAAACTTTACCATCGCCGTAGTGAATGTGTCGATCATTTACCTAAACTAAAGGATGAAAAGTTTGAGCTGAAAGATCAAGCGAATATCACTTGGAAAAATAAATCAACATGTCTATCCTCCCAACAGCTCCATGAATTAGATCTAGTTATCAGGGAAAAGCCGATATTATCGCTTCTAAAAAAAGATTTTTACTTTACTCGTTGTTTCAACTGTTTTGCACAATTTGATATGATAATGCCCTGTCGAGGTTGTAATCAGGTGAAATTTTGTAGCTTTGCTTGCTCTGTGGAAGCTTGGGAAAATGGTCATCACAATTTTTGTCTTTTCTTAACACTTTTTGACCACCTCATTAACAAAGAAATTTTCAAAGTACCACCACTATTAGCTTGTAAGTTAGTTCTTCAACTGGACTTATCTACCATTTTTGCATTGGCCCGAGAGGGTGAATTGCCTGAAAATCTGGACGATGTTTCTCCTACAATAAATGATCCTGATCAATTGGAAAAAATGGCCGAGACAGCAGCTCATTTATTAACATATTTCACGGTAATTAAGAGATTGCCAACCAAAAATGAGTCAATTCCTTGGAAATACGACATAGAACTTTTCGGAGGTTTGTTGCTGATGTTTTTAAGAAGTGTTGAACGTGATGGACGCAAAATAACTTCAACAGAATTGCTTAATCCAATAGATGAATCTGAATTCAGATACTTGAACGAGAAAGCGATTGGCTTCGCTATTTATAACCAAGTTAAAAAACTAAAACATCATTGTGATCCAAATGTAGCCATTGGCATATTTAATGGTCGGACCTTAATTTTAAGAGCTATTAAAAAAATTGAACCTGGAGAACCTATCAAATTGGATATAGGTGTCAACTGTAGACTTTCTACTGTCAAAGAGCGTCGGACATTTCTTTCTCAATATGGTCTCGAGTGTAATTGTGATGCTTGTATCAACGGAACTCAACCAAAATCGAAAGCTTTCCTGTGCCCAACTTGTTCTGGTCCTGTTATTATCGAAGATGAAGTTCGTTGTCTTGAATGTAATGGTACCAATGTTTTAGATCGAAATGACGTCTTAACAGAGCTTGATTCCTGTCTTTACAACTATCGACAAGCCAATTTAGCGTTAATCAATCGTGAGCGTGATATTTTAAAAGCAGAAGACTATCTGTTGGACTGTTATCGTAAATTAGCGAAAATTTGTTATCCAACAAACCACAATTTGTCTGATGTTTGTGATCGTCTCTCATATTGTTATAAGAAAATGAGAAAGTACAAACTCTCTTTATTTTATGCTCAAAAAGCTTTCAATTGTTTGAATGAAGCTCATCACATTTTTCAAAAATCACGGATCAACGGTTTCTTCAATCTTATTGATCGGCAACTTAACTTTCTTATTTGGTGTACTAAAAAGGATAAAGTGAATGAAATAGAATTTCATGATATGTTTATTGAAACAAAAATAATGATTAACAAAAATTTGAAAGAAGCCCAATTATTAATTGAAGCAATCAATTTTGAGAAAGATTATTACTATTCTATAACGAACTCAATTATATCGAGTTTATCTGATTACAATCTAATATAAGACGGTCAATTAATCCTTATCTATTATACTAGTCATTCAAATGATTAAGACAAGATCTGATCTAAAATAATTCGAAAATCCTAAAATTAAAAATGCTTAAAACAAAAAAATCTGACTCATGCTTTTTGATTCTTTATAACGCAATGAATGAACCATTAGTAATCATCTTACCAAATCGAAAGTTACGACCAACCAGTTATTGGTTGACGGATAAATTCCAACTAGAAGTCGCGAATCCAAAGAAAGAGAAATATCTATGCAAGATTAACCGAATAAAGAAACTGGTAATTTATAAACAAATTGTTTATTGTGTTTAATTTAATTGAAATTTTAGATTAACTTTCCACGATCTTAACAAATCTATTTATCTTCCTTTCCTAAGTTCTTCTTTCCTCCTCTGATTCTACCAGTTCGTCTAGCAGCAATAAGACCAACTTTACGACCAGCTGAAGCGTCTCGTCTAACAGTAGATGCTTTACCAATGTGTTGATGGTTACCACCACCATGAGGATGTTCTACAGGGTTCATAGCAACACCACGAACTTTAGGCCAGCAGTTACGCTTTGCCTTGTATTTATGGTAAGCGCGACCCGCTTTGAGAATAGGTTTGTCAATTCGACCACCTCCAGCAATGACACCAACCATTGCTCGGTTAGTAGATGGAATAACCTTCTTGGCTCCAGATGGAAGCTTAATTCGGGTCTTTTTCAAATCTGGGTTTTGAGAGATAACTGTGGCATAATCACCTGAAGCTCTAACCAATTTACCTCGATCACCAGTTTTCTCTTCCACGTTGCAGATAACGGTACCTTCAGGCATTTCACCAACAGGTAAGACATTACCGATTTGAAGGACAGCTCGTCGGCCACAATAAACATATTGCCCCGTGTACATTCCTTCGACGGCTAAGAAAAGCTCCTTTCGGCGCTTATATTTATAAGGGTCTTTGAAATCGACCACTGCAAGTGGAGCACCACGGCCAGGGTCATGAATAATTTCCTATAAAGAGAACCAAAATAATAAATGAAATCAATCAAGAATAAAGTGGAACATGAGGATTAGAAAACTTACCTTAACGACTCCTTTAATAAAACCACGTCTTTCGGCAAAGTCAATGGAACGCAGTTTTGGAGCCCCTTTCCTGTGTTTAGAATGGCTTTTGAACACACTCCCGGCCCCCTTTCGCTGACTTCTAATTACTCTACCCATGATAGATTACAAAATTAAACCAGATTAAATATACAAACTTAAATTAAATTAAATTAGAAATATCACTCAGAAAGAAACACTAAAATTACTGATGAGAATGCCATCTATTTCCGAAATACAGTTTGCGTTGTTCGGTGTGAGTTACCAAGGAAACGATTTTTTTCTCTTGTCTTACTTAGCGCCTTTTTTAAGAGATAATCGTTCAGCTGTATAGATTTGAAAATGTAAACATTTATTCAATAGTTTTGGATCGATAAAATTTATAAATTATAAAATTATGTAAACTTTATCGACCTTTAATGTCATTTAATATACAATTGTATAAACTATAATTAATTCTTTTCCAATTCTTGTGTCTGACAATAATCTTTGTTAGAGTTGTATCTTTATTGCTTTAATCAAAAATGTCTTTCAACCAATTGATGCACCCAAGGAATATTTATCGTGTCAAGCCTAATTATCTTCAATTAGGTGAGAAATACCCATCATTTAAAGAATTTTTAACTTTCTACAAGAATGGAAAAGCTAAGTTAAATTTTACTGATCCTCAAGCCTTGAGGCTTCTGACAATAACTCTACTCGACAATGATTTTAGCCTCAAAGTTGATCTACCTATTGATCGCCTTATTCCAGCTGTACCACAAAGACTCAATTATGTTCTTTGGGTTGAAGATTTACTAGGCTTATTAGATTTGAACCCAAATGAAAGTGTGAACGGAGTAGATATCGGAACCGGTGCTTGTTGCATATTCCCATTACTTGGCTGTACTACAAATAAGTCATGGAGATTCATTGCCACAGAGGCTGATGAAGTATCTTATAAATTTGCGGTTGAAAATGTTCTGACTAATCATCTTTCCCACCGAATTAAAGGTAAGACTTTCAATCCATATGATTATGTTTGCAATTAACAAGTCTTATCGCTTTTACAGTTATCAAAGTTACACCTGAAATATTTATACTTCATCTTCCTGGTATTAATCAGCTGGAAGCTCACTTCTTAATGTGTAATCCACCCTTCTTTAATGATCGTACACACGATGATTGCTCGTTTGGTAGTGAGAGTGGGGACGAAGAATTGGGCTCTGATGAAAGTTCTTCAAAGATTTTGAGAAATAGAAAACCATCTCCAGCAAATTTATCGTCACCACTAGAAAGTGTAACCACTGGTGGAGAAGTAGATTTTGTGAAAAAAATTATCGAAGATAGTTTAATACTGAAAGAATCAATTAAAATTTATACTGTGATGTTAGGACATAAGAAAAGCTCTTCTATTTTAAGTCAGCACCTGAAAAAAATATCTGATGTTAAAGATGTTGTTGTTAATCAATTCTTCCAGGGAAGAACGATGAGATGGGGATTAGCATGGACTTTCTTGGAGAATCTCAAACTTTCTGAATCTATCAAAATTACAGAGACCAGGCGACTGAACAAAAAGAAAATCACACCTCTCACTTATACAATCCCTAAAAGTTTAACTACAATCAATTACAGCTTGTCAAGTATTTATCGTTGGATAAGACATTTACTGCGAGATGAGTTGGAAATTACTACTGTTGATATCATTCGAGAAAGTAATCATTCTGTTGAAATGACTATTCGTAGTCAAAGAGACACATGGAGTCACCAGAGAAGACGTAAACGAATGTTAGCGAAAGAAACAAAAACAGACAAAAATGAAGAAATCAAAAGTGGGCATAACGAAGAAGAAATGGATTTAGATGATGTTGATGTCGTCGGAAGCTCTCAAGGAACAATTTCACAGATTGACGACTCGTATGATTCAGGTGAAGTATGCGATATTGGAGAGAATAATAGATTTGGAAAGAGAAAAGCAGACGACTCAATAGCTGAAGAATTTAGCATAGATGATCCAAAGAAGATTCGAGATCAAAAGCAAGTTAAATCAATCGTCAAAGAAGAAGAATTATATTTGCTGTACTGTTCTCTTATTATTAGGAAAACTGGAGAAGGTTTTATTTGTCTTGAAATGAAAACTAAAGATACGGCCAAATCAAAAGACTCAACTAATCAATTGTTGCAATTTTTCAAAAATAATTTCATCTAAATTGTAAATGATTAATAATTAAAATATTAATTTTATTTAACAATTACTAATCAAATGGATTCAAATTTATTCATTAATTTGATGAAATAATTTGATGGTGCGATTAGATCACTTTATTCAAATACATGTATAATTCAAAAATTTAGAAATAGTTTTTCAACGCTAAAAACAATAAGTTATATAGTCTGAGGTTTGATTAGAGAAAGAATAAAACAATACGAAGACCCATTCTTTTGGTTTTTCAACACGAATAGAACTGTTCAAATATGCATTATTAAAGATTAATAATAACTTTTTGTTCGTGTTTTATCAACTCGTTTCCGATAAATAACATGAAATTGAAACACGAAAATAGAAAGTTAAACACATAAAACTTGAGTTTTTTACTACTATTCATCAGAGATTAACAAAAAATTAACTAAAGCCCTCGACTTTTTTGAGCCGCCACAAATTCTGGATAATCAATGAAACCGTCCATATTACGGTCATCAATTTGTAAAATAGGATCAATCATATTGGATAGTTCAGCATCTGTAAAAATTTTTGTTGTGCCACCGGGCGGGGCATTTTGACCAAGATGTTTATGTTCTTCAACTACAGAAGAGATCAAATAATTAATTTGTTTTATCAGCATTTCAATTAATTAAAATCAAAGAAGTCGTGAATGTAAAATCAGTTGAACAATAGCTAAGTTTTTTCGATGCTGATCAAACTTACCATGCCAATGAATTAGAGATTTAATCAACTCGCTACCATCAAGCTTGTTGTTGTTATCACTATCATGCATTTTGAAATAATGAAATTGCAATTCCTCCTCAGACATTTTACCTAAATCTGGGTCACCAATGATACCTCCTAAATGTTCTTTGATATGTTCACGGTCTTGTATTCTAGTCTTATCATGTAATAAATTTTGACCTGGCTGTGCTGGTTGGCCATAATGTTGAGCTTGCTGTAGTTGAGCTGGTTGACCATATGGAACAGCTTGTTGTGGATGATGGTGGGAGCCTCCTTGATATTGAGAGATGACGGGTGTCACAAGTAATTGGACAAGGCTCAATATAAGGCACCCACAGGCAGTGAAAGCGTTTTGAAACATCTTCATGTGGAAAGTTTGAATAAATTATGTGCAAAAAAATCTATAGATAAATTAATCAAGAGCGAAAAATGAGTTTTCAAACATAGAGACCCATGCTTTATTTGAACAGTAGTTGAACATCAGGTAAAATTAAATTAAAATTTACTCACCGTCAAGTTAACAGCTAATTACATTAATTACAAAGTACTATTTCTAATGAAAATCATCATTTACTCTCGCAACTTGCGTGGCTTAATAAGTGTTAAAGCGGCTTTACTAAAGCTATTCGTCCGAAAAATGGATCCGATCCTTTGGAAGATATCTTGAAAAGTGCGAATCTGACTTTAAAAATTTTACGATTTAAATTTGTTTTTAAGACTGATTATGTATTATTATGCATATGTATTAGAGTTAATTATAGCAAAATATTCACTGAGAAGCTTAAATTAAACACAAATTTTGAAATTTTAATTTGATGAGTGAATAATATGGTGTTAGATAACTTTGCTATTGTAAGGCACAATTTTAGGTAAAATTGTATTAATTCATTGTTTGATTTAAATTAATTAACTGCATATGTCTAAGAAGCACTGATTAATCTAAAATCATCATTAAAATAAATTTAGAAAAAACTGAAAAAATTATAAAATAAATCTTAAAGGTGGTCACGCACTTTGTGCATTTTTAACCTAACTCTACTCTTAACCCTCTACTCTGCATCAAATAATTAAAAATTTGAATACTAATCTTCTTTATCAAATAAAATATGAATACCTTTTTCGGATGAATAGTGCCAAAGACTAAATGTCCGAAAACTTCGGACAAATAGGCGCTTTTTTAATTTAAGTTGTTACATGGTTGAAGATATCGGTATCCGAAACGGAAAATACTCAATATGAAGAGCAAATCCTAACAGTTACACTCGGGAACGGTACTATTCACCGCTTAAATTATGGATAAAGAGGAAAAGGATGACTTGATGTTGGAGCTTGAGTGAACTCAATAATTAATGAACAAAATACTAATTTTATTTAACAATCACTAATCAACTAGATACAAATTTATTAATTAACTAGGAGCACGTTTGGTGAGCAAAAATTTGAACTGGTTCTTTTAAACGCTACAATTAATCAGTTTCCTGGTCAAAATATGAAGTTTGAGGTTTGACAGTTCCAAATATGATGATCCCGTTGATAATGTTAAGCGTTTCGAGGACTGAACTGATGAATGGAGGCTGAATTTGAATTGGAGGTATCATGGGTGGTGAATCTCCCTTGTAAATTTCATTCATTCTCTTTTGCCATAAAACAGCTTGTTGAGTCAAATGTCGTAAACATTCAGAGCTTTCTTTAGTTTTCTCATGATTATCACCCAATTGAAGTTTATAAATCGCCCATGTTTCTCGTTCATTTTGAAGAGCGCCTCTAAAGTCACCGATACATGATTGAGTTCGAGCTACTAAATGGTAACTCAAGGCAACTTTTAAACTCTTTTTACCTGAGAATCGGATATTTAGGTCCAATGCGTTAGTCAAGAATCTCAATGATAGTTCATACTCTCCGACTGAATGTAATATTAATCCAATATTGCTCTAAATTTAAAAGGATGAATTTGATTAAATAATTGATTAAGAATAAATCCGGTTTTGGATTTAAATAAAATTAAACTTACATCTAAAATGGCTATTTCTGGATGATCTTCGCCACAAACAAGGAGACAAAGGTAACGAGCACGGTATAAAAGTTTCAGTGCAATTGTAACTTGAGAGTTAGCAAAACAGTAAAGAGCTAAGTTTGACTGTAGAAAGAGAGAGAGAGAGAGAGAGAGAGAGTGATGAGAAAACAAAGAAAGAAATATGATATTGAGTATAGAGTGGTTTTCAATTACAAAGCATAAAAATTATGTGTACTCACATATTCAGTTATTGTAGAGGGATGATCAACTCCGTTAACTTTTTCGCTCATTAACACAGCTTTTTGCTGACAGGCCATTGCTTCACTATGGTCACCCATAATATAGTTTAACCGAGCAAGCATTCGTAAACATTGTGCGATTTCAGGATGCATTGCTCCATAAACATTGTTAAGCAAATTTAAAGCCTCACTAATAAGCTCATATCCTTCTTTGAGATATCCTTGCTGAATCTTTGTTTGTCCAGTAGTGTAGAAATTATATGCATCACTAGCACGCGGGTTAATATGTTTCACAACTGGGAAAACATTCAAAATATCATCCTCAGTGAACGACGATTTATTTCGAGAATCCATATTGTATTCACGAAGTAAAATTTGAATGCCAGTTTTCATGCAAAAGGATCGAAGAATGGACACTTTTTGTAGATTATACATGCTTATTAATTGATCGATTGAGGTCGCCTCAGTTTCCCATCCATAATAGGATTCAAGCTCAGTCAATAGACTGTCAAATAAAGACTTCGGTGTCAAAACTGACCATTCATTTGAATACTGGCTAAGAAGAGAGTTTTGACGACCATTTCCTCTCTTCTTTCCCTTTCTTTTGGCAGGTTTTTCTTCTTTATTGGCATAAGATTGGCATGATGATAGGAAACAATTTAAGAAATGGCTAATGGCAGATGCTGCATTCATCATTTCGACTTCTTGCAGGTAGCTTGTATAAATGTGCTTTGCTGACCGACAAAGAAGATCAGTTACAACGATACACTAAAGAAAAAAATATATAACAGATAATAACGGTGTAACTATTATTACAAAACTATGATGTAAGTTGATTTTAACATACCTGCAGGTACTGGAGTTGATTAAATTTTTCTAATTTCTTTGAAATAGTTCCTAAATATCTAATATTTATACCTCTTGCATGTAAAGCTTCAGCTAACGTGACCCCGTCAAAAGGTGCGGTCGTATTTTCCAAACAATCTCGTATCTAAAATACAAATAAAATCATAAGACTTTGCATGGATTCAGCGGAAGTTTGAAACTTACGAAAGTTGAGATCTGAACAGTGAGCAAAAACTCGGCAGCATCTTTGACTAGTTGCCGTTGATTTTTTAATTCATCACCTTCTTCGTTAACGTGTCTCACAGTTGGTGAATATACATCAGGGTTGAATCTGATGTCGAATTCATTCTCTTTAAGAGATTTAACAGCTTTAGCTGCCTTACAAACGATCTCTTGAGTCGTCTCTTCGCCATTCTTTTCGCCTCCTGCTGTAATATTCTCCAAAATTTTTGAGATATCTTCATTATTCGTTCCAGAGGAAGTTTTATTATTATTTTCCTCTATTAATGGATAATCATTTGAGGCTGAAGGTGTACTATTCTTCATTTGCTCACTAGGAGAGGACGGAAGTGTAAGGTTGTCAAAACCACTTTTTGACTTGCTCGAAGAATGAGTTGTTGATGTTAATTCATCATCCTTATCAAAAATATCCGTTTTTTTAATGTCGTTAAACTTTTTAATGTCGTTCGAATTTTCAGATTTTTGTTTATCCTCGTCTTTTTCAATTTCAATTTCGACTTTCAAATCGTGAGTTTCTCCATTATGTAATTTTAATTGATCACCTTTGACATCATTTTTAACTTGATCAACATCATTGGCTTCATTGTTCGTTGCATCACCATTAGTATATGAAGCGTTCTCCTTCAGTCTCTTGAGACCAGATTGCTGAAGATGATAGGCTGCCAATTTGATGAACATCATATACTTTGCCTCAACAAAAGCATCGACAAGCTCTTGTCGTAGACAACACAGTTTATGCCGATGGCTTCTAGGATATCCCATACTTTTTACTTCGTCACTATATTCATCCAATGACATGGGGAAAAAGTTAACGTCAGGTGGAAAAGTTCTTAGCAAGTCAAGAATGTAATGACGACCATCGTTGCCAATTATTCCTTTGCACTCCACAGATGAACATATTTCAACTTCTTCGTCCTTTTCATTAAGAACTTTATGTGGTACAATCTTGAGTACCTGTCCAGCTTTTCCAAGTAATTCTAGATACTTTGAGTGAGTAACAACAGTTTTACCAAAATCAACTGAGCCATAAACTACAGATTGTTCTTGCTCACGTTCTAGAATACCGGGTATAATGCTTTGAGCAGTAACTCTGTGACCTCTATAATCTATCACAACAGTACCTAAAGTGTGCAAGCCTTCAACATCGACAGCACTGTAAGCTTTTACTCCTTGTAAATCGTTATTAGGAGCAACATAAGCTGCTGCATCACCACCGAGTTCTTTATAATGATCACGAACATCAAATCCAAGGCTAAAGAAAATATTATTCCATATAAACATTTGCATTTTAGGATCTTCACCAGGGTTTATTGCCATAACATTGCCATCAATCACGGCCATAGCCCCTCTGGTAGCTGCAGCAACAAAATCACTGTGAACTTTGAATATGGCACGTTCACGTAAAAGTCTTTCGGGCAGTGTTTTTCGGGGTAGCTCCCTCGTTGTTTGTAACTCTTCATTCCAATCTCGAGTTTGACCAGGTATGTGCTCTTCATACCCAAGTTTAGATGAAAATGCATCTTCAGCTCTAATATAATCTACAGTATGCTCTAAGAATGGAGCGGTCCAAGAATACATTTGATAAGGTGTTGCTACACGTTCGAATAAATGCTTCTGATGTTTCTTTTTTTGAATTTGGATGAAATTTTTCTTAAAAAGAGGGCTGAGATGATCTAATAAGTCTATTAATGAATGGTAAATAACTTTTGGTGAAACAGGTTTTGGATTGAAAACTTCTTCAGTGGATTGGTTAACAAAAAAACCATGAGTTGAAGCTGTTATGTGGTATCGCTTATCTTCTAGTGTGACTACATAAAGGTAAAGAATATCTCCTTGAAGTTTTCTCCATCCTGGTGGAGGATTCCATCCACTTGTGGTCATAACCTTCAATGCTTGAGGACCCTAAAGATGGGATAGAGAGATGTTATAATTACGCATGGTTAAGGCATGGGCCAAACTAGTTCATTAAACTAGCATACTTTTTGTTCCTTAGCTTGAGGCTGTAAGGCCAACAATGGTCGATCTTTATTGCCTGGTAAGATAAAGTCAGGAGGAGTACAATCGACAGAATCAGGCCTAACACCTTTTTTCTTTTCTGAAAACCAAAATGGCAAATAGTAAAAGATTCGTTAGTGGGCTAAGATCTAATCATAAAGGTCCTCCTCTCTTGTAGAGGGGCAGATAAGGATGAGAAGGAAAAAGCAGGTTGAAGGGAGAATAAATGGAGAAAATCAAGTTTGAATAGAGTGCATTGTGCACTGAAGAATTGTCATACCGAATATATCTCCTTGAGCTATAATATTGAGGAAAGATAGAGAATTGCATTCTAATCCATTGTACGCGTCTGCTGTGTCTAGTGACTTAAGAAGGTCCCGAATATGTCTTATGTGAATTCGTGCTTCACGAACTGTATATGGCTGTTTAACTACTTCAAGGACAGATCCTTCTTTCAGACCCTCAACATTTTTCAGCTCTGCAAAATTATCTAAAGTATTGCCATCCAATTGCAAAGAAAAACAAGTACGATGACATGTATCTTCTCTATCCATCAATAGATGATGAATTTCTTGCACCATTTCCATCGGACTGACCTAAAAATAAATTCAAAACGATTCAGAATAGGTTTTTATTAGTTTAAAATAAAATTTACTTGAATATCGAAAGGTTTCTTCCCGGGAGATGAGATGGTAACATTGAAGCACGTGTCGTGAATGAAAATGAATTCTTGATCTGATTTGGACTCTCCGGTTTTTTCTTTGTCATCTTTCTCAGTTGATACAGGTTGATTATCCTTTAATGACTCTTGGCATGCCGATGATGAAGTTTTTGCTAAAGTTTTGCTGCAAATATCAGATTTTTCGTCTAACTGTTCTTCACCTCCGTTAGATCCATTAAGTGACTCGGAAACATGTGGTTCATTGTTCTTTTCTTTCATTTCACAGACAAAAAAGGATCAAATCGATAATAAACACTTTTAAGACAAAATTTGATTACTGGGAGTAATTAAATGGACAAAAATTAATAATTAACTCTTAAATTAGTCACTGAAATTGTACAAATGTGCTTCTTCACCTTGCAATTGGCATTGATAATCTCATTTTTCTGCAAAAGTGAGATTATTCGGTGAGGTTACACCATCTAGTGACAATATTAAAAACAGCAATTATATAATCAATTTTTCTCGAGCAAGAGTAATAAAACCAAATAATCAATATGAACTATCAATCTTTACATGAATTACTTCAGCAGTTAGCTAAACAGTAAACAAGATTATCTTCTTTAATCACATCGGACTCGATAAAAAATTCAACAAGATTTTTGTTTTTTATCTTTAATCAGTCTAAAGCAAAGAGTAAAGAGCTTCCTTTACTCTTTGGTCTAAAGCATTTAAAAGTTGAAGCAAACTGTAGTTTTAAATGCTTTTTTAAGGTTTACTTGATTGTCCTAGAACAATTTAATCAAAACTTTCAGATTGTCGGTTAAATTGTCAATTATTGTAAGAAGCTTAGATTATATTCGCCTGTTTTAAGATAAAAAAATCTCATGAACACGGCAAGGATAAAATTGTGGGACAATCCTTCAATAGAATCATCTTAATTTTGATTTGAATATAAAATATAGCTTTATTCAGTAAATCGTGGGCTTATTAGACTTTCTCAGTCGATTTGATCACTGGAATAACTTTGTTTAAATATTGTTTACATTGAAGTAATAAAGGAGTTAAATTATCTGATTGAAGGTTGATTGATTGACTTTTCGAGTAAAAGCTTGACTTGAAAGCATACAAAACTTCTCGATTTTTATTCAACGATACCTGAAAATTTAAAAAAATAACCTTTAACTTAAATTATTCGGGTGGGTTAATCAGTCTAAATCAACCTCAAATTGACTAAATATCACACATTTACTCAAGGAACTCCCTTTTGAACATTTCTCTCATACATGTGTATATTGAATAAAAAATAGCTCCCAAATAGCTCTATCATCAGATGGCGCTCCATTATATTTCTAACTGTTGAAAAAAGCCCAAATTAAAATGTTAAACATTTATTTGTATTAAATAACTCAAAGATGAGCTTCATTAAAATTTATTCCTAATTAAGTTTGTTTGATTCTATGGTTCTTTCTTGGGTTAGCCCCACCATCAAACATTGTATTTTCTAGGTGTAGCTGATCGGCTACATTGATCCTTGTCCTACACCCATCTGAACCAGGAAACCTAAGGTAAGCTATTTTCATGAGTAACATTTTTTTAGTAAACAAATGAAATTCTGACAACTATTTATTCTTATTAACTCGATTTTCGTTACGGTTATGTCTTGGTTAATCTTATGGATAATGGTTTATCTTTGATAGTAACATACCAGTGTGTAATTGTGTTTACATCCATCGGAACTAAGGTATGTTATTTGTAAGATTGTTATTCAGTGAACAAATGTCTCTGACAAATTTATAACCTTTCTAATGATTACATTGTCTTTAAATAAAGATGACCGATATTGGAGCAGTTGGGGATGATGAAAACAAAGCTCGCCCATTTTACCAACAACAAAAAGAGGATTGTTATATATTCTTCGAGAGCTGGACTGATCCAGATCAACCAGATTTCATCCAATCTTTACTATCCAAACAGCGGGCATCGGTTTTGTGGTTACTTTCTAAGGCTTACAATAGAGAGATACCCAATGAATTAAGGGACCCGTATTACAAAGATCATGAGGAACAATATCGTTTAAAACCTCAAATAGTGCATGGACTAGCAAACGCGGAGCTTTACTGTTTGGCTCTTGCCAATATCTATGCGGATCCAAATTATCACTGTCTCAATCATCATTCAATTATTCAACTACTCATTCGAAAGGGTATTTATGTTACAAAACCACATGATACGGATTTAACGGAAACCATTCTCATCCAGACAAGCCCCATAAGAATGGTAAATTTAATTTTCTAGTTTTTTTCTCATCTTCTCTAATTGAAATGTTCACGTAAACATGCTCATTATTTCCGTTTGATGTCTTCTTTTTGTCCTAATATTTCAATTAATCTCACTCACGCACCAACCATCATTGTCATTACTTTCTGAAATGATATTCAAGGCTCATAATCTATCAAATATTGTCGAAAAGTCATCTCTTTTTAGTCAAGGAGCAACATTGTATTAATAGTAACAGTAAAAAAAGCAAATTGACTTTGATCATGAAAAAAGTATTAACACTACAATAGCCTCTGACCAAATATGGGTCGTTATCAACCAGGCGCTAACAATTAAATTTAACAACTATTAGAGGTTAAAATACAAACAAACAGGCGCATAATCAATGAACATTAAGAAAGAAATAAATAGCCCGATCACCCGCGCGTTTGATGTTTTTTAACGTTGAGGCCGAACCTACACGAGTTATGTCGAATAGCCTTCAGCCATTGACCTAGAGCCTTTATTATTGATATTTATTAATGATGTAAAAAACGCAAAAAGTAGCTATTACATCTTGACACCCATTCTTATCGCCTTATTAGGGATCAATGATATTAATTGTAAACTTGAATGAAAACGGAAGTTTTGAAAGTTGTCTTTTCACAAATTAATCAATCGAATTCTTAATTTTCACTACAAAACTGAGTATCTATCTTTAGTTACTGAATTATTAATAATTTTGTTGTTCATTTACACTATTTTTTAGTAGATTTACCTTTCAATTTTCATTAAGAATTGAGGCGATCAACAAATAATAAGTGTTATAATGCTACTAAACAGGACTTATAATTAGTGGCCTACAGGTTGATTAAGCAATTTTTTAGCCAATTCTAGGTTTGCTATACTTAAATATTTTAACCGACCTTTTCATGCTCAATTTTCCAAATACTGTGGATTCAAAACCTGAGTTCATTCATTCTACATTTTGTTATTGTTACTAAAAGTAATAATTTGAGCCGATAAGAATCTTGGAATTGGGATCAGCGTTTACCTTTAGAATTGAAAATTAGGCTGCATTGTCTGTTATGTTTACATCAATTTAATTAAAATTCAAAGTAATCGGTTATTTAGTCCTTAGCTTTTGTATGAGTTTCAATTTTTAGAATTTTAAGGTTCTATTGAAAATCTTGACTTAGCTCATTCTAACGTAAGATCGCTTCATATTCAAATAGATAAAAAAAATATTTCCATACTGCTTTCACATAAAATAACTGATTGACCACTCAGATGACACGTTTACTGTTTCAATCTTTGAGTTAAGCATATTTGCTGTTGTGATAACAATTTTTTGTTATTATTTGAATTATTAGCTGTTGAAGCATATTTTTATGGAAATATGAACTTATCTCATTTTTCGATATTTAAATTTGCTATTTGAAATGACTTTGTTACTGCAAACTTTTATTAACATGATCTTTATACTTTCATTTACAGAGTGCTCATATGGTGATTATTGAGGCTATTATGTCATTATTTATCAAAGAAGTTTTAATACCAGAAAAGATATTTGACGTTGTGAGTCGCTTCCATCCCGTGGAAACTCAAGACATGCCTGTGGATCCTGAAGAGGCAGCAATATTTTGGATAAATCACGCTTGTCTTCGAATGAGGCATAAAATTTGTGAAGAGCTTAGTAATCTAGATTCAGCCAACCAGATTTTACCTCCTATACCTTTTATTGAAGATCTCCAAGATATTAGTGATGGTTGTTGTTTGGCCATTATACTTAGTTTATATTGCCCTGATCATTTGAGTTGGACCGAAATCTGTTTCGCCAGCGAAAATGATCAAACCAGGCTAAATGATTCTATTTACAATCTTCAATTAGTACAATTTTTCTGCCAAGAAAAATTACCCTATAATATTTGTTTCCTTTCTCTTGAAGATTTCCTCTATCTTCATCAAACTATTCGTCCTAATGTTTTAGCATTTATAGCTGATCTTTTATACCTTTTCGAAATACGCCCGGCTCCCTGTGTTCGTCGACCTGGAACAAAGGAGGAGTTTGATTTGTCTGACGAAGAGTGTTCCAGCCTTAATGGAAGTCGACTAAGAGAAACTTCGTGCCTCACTCCATCTGAAATGAAAATGAAATCCCTTCAGCATACTGGTTGGGGTGAACAAGAAACTACAACAAATCAATCAAATTCATGTCGAAGTTCATCAAGGCTACATAGTTTCCGGCGTAATTCAAGCTTTCAATCTGATGAGGAGGAAGATATGGCCAAATATTTTTCGGCAATGGATTTCAAGGATGATTATGACGCTGCCTACGATTCAGTTTCAAATGGTTCGAATGGCCCTAGATCATTAAATCCAGCTGCAAGTTATACTACTTCTTCTTCCTCCTCGTCAGATAGAAAGGTTTTGATGACAGCAGCAGGATGCTCATCATTAACAGCTAACCAACAAAGATCAACTCTAACTGGTTTCGATCAACCTGATCGTTCAACCTTGCATCATCACCGTCGTAACTCATTTAAATCTAGTGATAACGCTCATTCATCTTTAACTCCTAAACCATTAAGAAGTGATTCTGGTTCTCATCTTGTTGATTATTTTTGCCAAATCGGTGAGGAACCAAATCAGGAGACTCTATCATCAATTACCAAAAAACCAGCAATTGTCACAAGTTTTGCAAGCCAGTCAAAATCCAAGGATTTGATTAGTGAGAATTCTAGATACGAAGCCAATTCATTCAACGAGGATAGTTCATCTCCTATTGGAGCAAGTGGACCAGGAATAAACATAGCTTTTAAACAAAAAAGTGACCGAAACTCTTTTGAAAAGCAAGACATCGAAACTACAGACAAAGATATGTATGAACGTTACAGAACATGGAATAAGGAAAGATTGGGGGATACTGTTAGTGAACAAACCATAGTCAACAACTTAAGCTCTGCTAAAACTTTAGCGCAATTAAATGATAGCTCTTCTATCAGAAAGTGCCTGGAACATGATGATAATTTGAAAATGGAAAGCAGCAAGTTAAGTGAGCAATTAATGCAGCAAACTCAACAGTTGCAACAGCAAAATCAACAATCACTGTCTCAGCCTCAACAGTTATTTTTCCCGGAGGAGAATAAAGCAAATGGTCAATTAGTGTTACAACCAGGAGCAACCAGTGAACAGGTTAACATGCAAGTTGCATCACAGATTCACAATGTAAGGTTAAAATTAGAAGAGAAGAGGAGGTTGATTGAACAAGAAAGGAAATCTGCTGAGGATATGTGGAAAGCTAAGAGACAAGACATAGGTAAAGAGGCCTTTTTAAGAGTACTTAAATCAAAGAAAAGTGATTCCGGTTTAGAGGACTCCAATGAAAAAGAAAGCATAGCCGCGTCATCAGAAAAGGAGTTATCTGATGCATCGTCAGCAAAAGAAGATGAGATACCCAATTATGCTACGGACAAAGGATTTTTTATATCTTTTGCTGATGAGAAGTTACCTCAAGTTAAACCACCTCCTTTACGACCAAAATGTTTCAGAGCAGTTACTGTTAGCCGTGATAGGCGTAACAGTCGTAGTGATCTAAGTATGAGTGACATGAATGACATAAGACTTTCTGGATCAGATCGAGCCTCTGTGCGGTCATTGACTAGCTCAGAAAACGCTGAAAGATCGCGAAGTGAAAATAATGTTCCTTTTAGACTTAATCAAAGACAAAATCATTCAAACACTAGTTTAAACAGCAGTGTTAACACTAGTATCAATGATAGTATTGTTAATATTAGCAAAAACAGTGTCAACAACAGTACGAGTTATCCAGCATCCCAGAAAAGTGGATCTAACGATGGCGATAGTAATAAAGAAAATAATTCAGATATTTTGTCTAATAATCAATCTGATCAACCCAGGTCGTTAACCCCTGGAGTTGGTTTCATTATTGGGGCTGACTCTGAAGCATTAGATCCTGTCTCTGAACTTGAAATGGCCAAGAAGAAAGAAATGATTATGTTACAGTCTTTAAAACGAAGAGCAATGCAAGAGGCCAAAAGAACACAGAAAGAAATTGAATTAGCACGACAACGTGATTTAGATAGGTGAATTATATCTTTTTTTACATCATGAACTTTTATGAATGTGTCTTTAAGTTGGTGTTATTAACTTCTATTTCTTTTGTTAATTCACAGGCAAAGAAAAGAATCAATTGAAAGAAAAAAAGAAGAAGAAAAAATGAGAAGACAAATAATTCTGGAACAATATCGCCAACGAAAGGCCCAGGAAGATGCTGATAAAGATGGAAGCAGTTCTAATTTTTCAAATCTATCAAAAGAGTCAGCTCGCAATGGCTCCACTCTTCTTTTGAATCGTCCTTCTCGGTCCCGACCCGCTTCAGGAACTAAACCTCGACCAAAATCACTTCACGTCAGTGCCTCTAATATTCAAGATTACACTTCGCTTGACCCAAAAGCATCTCGAATAACTGATGATATTGATACAAATTATACAAATTATTCAAATTACAATGCTTCCATTGCTCTTAATCCTTCTGGGAGTAAATCAAATTCGCGTCCAGGGTCTTCTATGTCAACAACAAATAACTCGAGAAGGCTGCCATCACCAACTTCACGGTTACCTCAATTACCAGCATCTTGTATACTTGGTCGATATAAAGGAGGTCCATCATCAGATGGTGCTTCTGATGCTGGTTCAACATTTTCCGAGTACACGGGACCCAAATTGTATGTCAAGCCAACAGCTAAATCAAATAGAGGGATTATAGTTAACGCTATAAATGTTGTATTGGCTGGTGCAGTTAATGCCAATCTTAAAAAGAAAGTTGTAGAGGTAAGATTAACTATCAGAGTCTAGAAGTTTAAGTCTTTAAGTTTTGTTATGCACTATTTGATTTCTCATAAGCTTGAGAGAATAATGATCAAAATCTTTCTTATCATATTTTGTGAATAACTAATCAAAACCAAAGGTTAATAAGAAAACCATAACTTTTATTGAAAACATTTCATATATCATGTTTTACTACCGTCTTTTTTCCTTCCTTTTCCTCTCCCTCTCTTTCTTCCTTCTTACTCAAACACTTGTACGATGTGTCGTCAGATTACTTTGCAAGTTTAGATAAAGATTGATTGTAATGAATTAAGCTAGTAAACAATGAGCCAAAGGTGAGTAAATTGTGGCTCAATCATTGAGAAAAGTGAAGTTGGTGAAAACCCGGTCAAACTGGGACATAAACTAGTGAACCTAATCGACTGATTTG
Source organism: Tetranychus piercei (assembly GCA_036759885.1). Lineage (NCBI taxonomy): Eukaryota > Metazoa > Arthropoda > Arachnida > Trombidiformes > Tetranychidae > Tetranychus > Tetranychus piercei. The sequence continues at coordinate 20,337,720 of CM071879.1, read as the reverse complement.
TTCCGTTGTTATTCAATTAGGAGTAATTTGAGAGGAAGAGAAAGAAAGAAAGAGAGAGAAAGAAAGAAAGAGAGAGAGAGAGAGAGAGAGAGAGAGAGAGAGAGAGAGAGAGAGAGAGAGAGAGAGAGAGAGAGAGAGAGAAGATCGTCTGTTTTCCGGTTTTTTATTGTTTAAAAAAGGTGATTGTCAATGTTTTGTGAAAATTGCTTTTTCATCACAAACATACAACTTGAAGAAAATGATGAAAAAAGTGAAGGCAGGAACTTAGTAAAAGCTGAATTGATATGTTTTCATGTGAATGCAGTCGAGTAGGCGAAACTGTTTTTTCCATTTTATTTAATAAAGCTAATCATAATGATTTGCATTTACTATTTTTCTAATTTAAGTTTTTATTTCTCTTTTTTTCTTACAGGAGATGAATAATAGTGAAAGTAAACACTTTTTAATACTCTTTCGGGGTGCTGGAATGCAATTTAGAGCCATTTATTCCTATAATCCTGACCGTGAAGATCGCCAAGAAGTAGTTAAACTTCATGGAAATGGACCTAAAATTGTTACAGATGATATGATGGATAAATTTTATAAGTAAGTTTGGCATCCCAAGGTTAATTGTTTATATGGATCTATGGTATTAATTTCGTGTTATCCACCCAATTAACTTGGTCTTTTGGATCTTTTGAAGAGATGTGATGAAAAACAAACAAACAAAATCAATTGATTTACCGAGTTGTACTGAATTTGAGTCTCAAGTTTCAACTAACCTAATCAAAGTTAATGAAACTTGATTGATATGGAACGAAAATTTTCCTATTCAAAATAACTTCTATTGTTGTTATATTTGTGATGAGGTAATCGTTAGTTAATGATAACTCTTAGTCAATCTACAATTTACCTATCTATTGAAAGTGAATTACTACTGATGAAACAAGAATTAACGTTAAATAAGTGTTACAGATTAAATTAACAGAATTAATGTTTGAACCCAAACGCTATCTTAACTGCTGTTTGTAAAATTTTTTTAAACACAATTACTGAAATGAAAGCTTTGGACTGGAACCTAACAATTAAGGGATAGAGAGGTGTGTGTATGAGAGTGAATATGAATTAAGGAATCCATTTTGCTCAATCTACTTTCTCGGTTAACTGTAAGCATAAATATTCAGTATAATCAGTTGAAATTATTTGAGTACCTTTTGAATGCCTTTGTTCAAATTATAAGGAAACAAGATCACTTTATAAAAAGATACTGTAAGATTTACTTTGTGGGCCAATATGGTTTACAATTTATCCCGTCTAACCATCTTGCTGGTCATGATGTCCAATGAAGTTGAATTATTCGGAGAAAAAAATTACCTTTTAAACACATTAACTAACCTAACCATGCTAAACTTAATCACTGAGCTGCAAAAATTTTCACTTTGAAATCAAACTAATTAAGTCATCACAAATCATGTTTTTATATCCTTCAATTTATTCAAAGCTAAACATTTTTAATACTCGTAATCATAATTTCTTAATGTAATTATTGTACTTCAATCTCTGAATCGATCTTAATTATAATTTATTCAACAGTGAATAAGCTTCATTAAAGCGCAGTTCACTAATTTCAACTTTCTGTTTAAAATATTAATGGATGATCAATATTTTAGAAACCATTCAATTTGTATTAATGGAGAATTTAATTGTTCTTTTTTCATTCTTTTATTGCCAACATTCTGTCTATAGATTTATTGGTGAAAACACAATTAATATCATTTATCCTTACTTATCCAATTTCGTTTATCGTTTTTATATCAACTAATTAATCGATATTTTCTTACCTTCATTTAGATATAATTGCGGAGGAAAAAACTTCAACGAGGTTCAGACCAAGCACTTATCGGTTACAATTGATGCCTTCACCATACATAATACTCTCTGGTCTGGTAAAAGAGTGGTACCAGCCAAAAAAGATTCATTCTGAATCATAAATCATAATCTTACCCCTTAACCCTTTTCTTATTATCATTCTTTCTCAAAACTATCCTCTATCATCTCTTGATCGCCTTTGATTTTTAACCACACGAAAAGATTCCAAGATCTGTAACAATTAGATTAATCAAAAGAAAAAATAATGAGTTGACATTTTGATTATGATTTAATGAGAGTACCTTAACAACATTGGACTCTTCATTATAGCAAATCAATCCATAATCAGAAAATTGCTCGAATTATATTGTTTTAGATTTAAGTTTACCCAATTAGCTTGCAATTTATTTATGAATAACGTACGAAATGAAGATCGTACAATTATTCCTATCAGTTATCCTATTCAATTTTATTTCATTGTCATGTTACATAGTAATTATTAATACTAGAAAATTCTAATTATTTTGATCTCCCAAATTACTTAACTCATCAAAATGTAACTGATAGTTACAAAGCTTCCTGAAATTATCTGTATCCGAATGATTCAACTTGTAATTTTAGAATTGATTAATCTAATTGACCAAGATTCAAACTTGAGTGAAATATATTTAGCAATGGCAAAATTTGTAAACTGAATAGCGTTATTGAGCAGCTAAACGCATCGAACTAATCCAGTTCTAATAGAGATTCTCTCTAATCTTCAGTCTTTCTTTGTTATAATTTTTCCTCAATTCTATTCATTCACCTATTCTATCTCTCTATTATTTATAACATTCCTAAACTAGCCTCTTCATTTACTAGTACTTTGAGTCTTCCCTGTTTTCATCTACATCTTATTCTCAAATTGCCTCGCCTCATTCTTTTCTCAATTCTTGTAACAACTTCTTTTCATGTTAACTAATTTACCAGGTCAATAGAGAATCAATCTTGTAAATTGTACCTTGTTCATTTCGAATTTGTTGCAACAAAAACTCCCCTCGCGTTTAAATCAACAAATTTTTCCCATTATCGACCTTATATTTCCAAATTAAAGAAACTTGGTATAAAATCATATTTGAAAACAAACACATGATGATCGGAAAGCTTTTATCTGAACAAATACCGTGACTTCAATCTTTACTTCTCAATTATAAGATCACATTGAAAAACGATAAGAAACGTCAACAAGATTGTTTGACGTTAGTTGTTATTGTTTTTATCTTTTTTTCCTTTCTTTCATTAACTTTCTATTATTGCGAATATTATTTCTTATTAATAGCATCGACTGATTTCCAATGCTACTGGAAAAGCTGATTGAATAGCCAAACAATGATAGATTAACGTGTTTTACTGGTTACTCGGTGACGCTTTTTTTCAAATTGTGTTGGACTCAATTTTGTATTTAACTACAATTTCAAGGAATCTTTAACCTTCAGCTAAATCAAAACTAACAGCTTTTTTTGTTTCATTGCAAATTAGTTTTTTTCTTTGATTGTTTCTTAAAATTACCATCAACAACAGTATCCAAATGACAAGGTGAACATGAAGGAAGTACAATCTTAATCAAGCCTGGAAGTAAATGATGGTCCAGTTGGCTATATTTTTAAATTTATGTCCAATTGAACTTTAAACTCTCAAATTAATCCAAATAAATTTATACTGAATTGTAAAAATTCAACAAACCCATAGAGTCATAGAGTTTGTAATGAATTATAAGTATAGTTAATATAACTTGATTGTGTATAAAATTAATAAGATTACCAAATCATTGTTTAAATAAAACACAAATGTATCAAAAACTTGGTTAACATTCATTTTTGTTTTACATTAAAATTTTGTGAATGAAATCCATGAAAATCAAAAACTCAAAAAATTATGAAACTTACAGCGTGATAAATGGAGTATGACCTTTTTTATCATGAGCAATGCATCAAATAAGTAGCTGAATCTTAATATGAACATGCTTGAATGTTCCTTCGATGAGTTCACCTAAGACTTCAATCAATCAATCGATGAAAAATGGTGAAAAGGCCGTTTCGATTTCAACCTTTTATAAATTTTCTCTTATATTTTCTTTTCCGAATTTCGGTACATTCCAAGTTTTTCAGTGTGCAATTAGAACGATTTTGCCCTGTTTTGCTAATCTTTTAATTATTATTATATAACTTCGCTCCAGTTTGAAGACAGAGATTGCACAAAAGTTGCACAAAATTGACTAGAATTGAGTGCAGGGGGTGAAGTGATTGAGTGAACGCGACCGAACCAAACATATCTTAAACCTAAACATAATGATGTCTCACTGAATAGAACAGAATGGAACAGAATTGAAAGAATCTATTATAATAGTTATAATAATAATAATAATCTAATGATTTTGTTAAAACTTGCCCACAGTTCCAGAAAAAGTATCGCTTTTCAGTGTTTAGCCCTTCTTTTTGTTCAAAAGCTTAAAAGATATGCGAAACAGATATCTTAGAGGAAAACACCGAAAATGGCAGAAAAAAATCTTGAGTTTTTATTAAATTTCTCATCTTTATGAGTATCTCATATTTAGTTCTTGCTAAATTTAAGTTATTTCTGTATTTTGTGCTCAATCAGCGTATCGTATGTTCTTTAATTTCTTCCGTTGATAAAATAAAACATGATTAAATCAACTTTTTGAGGAATCGGTCATTTTACCTGGATGTGTTAGAGCGATCTATTGATGGACCCTCTCCTAATCAACTTTGATTTGAGACGGATATAACACTGTCAAGTTACTCTCCAGGTCTTATTTAATAAGAAGATAAGGTTTGGCTATTTTATAATTAGTTTTAGTTCAGTTGTGCGACAAAAATTAAATAATTTGACGAAGAACAATCAGTTTAAATATCGCAATTTTTGAATTTTTTGGACTTTTCTGAGAAATAATGACTTCGGACTGTACATTCGAATTTCATCCGCCTAATACACCTAAACTGTAGCTTACATGTAGCCCAAAACCTTCATTTGAGTCCAACAGGTCGAAAATTTTACATAATCAAACACTTTTCATCTTATTCCATCTTAAATTGTTAAATTTTAGTCTCTATTCTAATGTGTTCATGCTTTATCGTGTTCACCAACTTTTGATTCTCCATCAATGTTCTGATAAATTGCTCAGCCTTAATAAATCAACAAAAATCGTCAATAAAGTTTATTGAAGATAGAGATATCAAAGTACATGATCTAAGCCTTCACTTATTATCCACGTAGAACGATAATTAGTTGTGAATCCTGATTATCTAGCATGTATAGCAGGCCTTAAATTTTGCATCAAACTGTTGAATCTATTATTTTACACACTAAATTACAAGTATTAACATTGCAATAAGTGAACTGTTTGGACTGTCAACTGAATGTTTAACTGATTGACCATTTAATTGCGATGAAAATCAATTTAATTGTTTAAACTTATTAGATTCAAAAGGACAAGATAATAAAAAAATGGCAAATTTATGTTAACGGAAAATTGTTTAATAAATAACAAGGCAATGACAAATAACTAATTTTTTATTTAATAAATTCTCCTCCTTCTTCGTGTTTTTTCACTCCTTTTTCATCTTTTCTCATATTTCTGATCGTTTCTTTTCTCACTTTCACCCATTTTCATGTTTATCATCATTTAAATAATCTCATTCAGTTAAACATTCATCTACAACAATCATTAATTCAAAGTGATCTTCATATCTGAAAGGAACAAAATAAAACATCAATACTGTGTTATTGTGCTAATCAAGTGTAAAGACTGTTCAATTGAAGATCTCGAAGATCGCCGCTTCTCATTGTTTCTGTTTATTATTCCCTTTCATCTTTTAATCAAAGTTTAACCAACCATAATTTAACCATGAAATTGAAAGAAAACACTGTAATTTCAGGAATCTCTGGAAGATACCCTGAATCAGACAGTATTGAAGAGTTTTGGACTAAGTTATTGAAAGGAGTTGAACTATACACTGCTGATGATCGTCGATGGCCATTGGGTAAGCTTACAAAATTTATTCACCGAATTTATTTTATATTAAATTTAATAAATCAACAGCTAATGATAAAACACGTAAATAATTGCTCTATGTTTGAATGCTGTAAACGTTTTCAATGGAAGCCAATATTTCAATTCAATTATTAATATAATAAATTATTTAATATCTTTAAGAAATGATAAACTAAAATAATAAAGTAATTTGAGAGATGAATTGATTTCACGATTGAAAAGCTTTAATTTTTGGCCATTTAATTGAAAATTTTACTGATTTTTCACTTGGGTTCTGCATGATTCTGTTACAATTATATAATTGCAACCAATAGATGAATTAATGGGAATTTAAGTGAAATATTGCATTAAACTGATTTAATACTTGTAAACAGTCGAGTCAAACAGTCGATAGATCTGAAATATAATAGAGAATTGATTGGAAAATGGAATGAAATTTGACTAAATTGTTGAAGCTCGTTCATTTTCTCATTCATTACTCACAGAATAATAATTAGTCTATTCAATGAAACACGGAAAATATCATCACATGACTTAATTACAGTTCATTCAATTGATTAGTATTTTGTTTGAATCACTGTTAATTTGTGTTCAACATTTCATTTGTAACTAAATTTTCTTCAATTGCGTGATCCTAATAAAACTAATTTTGACTTGCAATCCTGTCATATTAATTACAATTTGTTCATTTTGAATGACAATTGATGACAAGTGAGTAATTACTGGGTGATAATACAATCGACCATAAATAATAATAATAATCCTTGAGAGGCTAAATTAAAATTCATCTTACTTTCCATATTGACCAGGATGACCCTAAAAATGCGTTTTATGGCTTTAAACAAGTCCAATACTTCCTTATTTGACCCAAACACTTTCAGTGTTAACCTTAATCTTGACAATTATTGGACAGTTACTCAATCATTTAGGTCACAATTTAACTAATCAACAATAGCAAACAATATAACTCATCTTTAGATCATAATTCGAGTCAATTCATTCTGTTAATCCGAGATTTTATTGCAACTTTTAATTTACATGGTTTTTCAAGTATTATTTGTGAAAATCCAAAAAACCTTTTAGTTTTCATTCAATTTTGAATTCAAATGAATTTCAAAAATGATCATTATAAGATTAAAAGTCTCATAATTGTCAGAAGGTTTTTTTATAATACAATATTAACCCAACACTAATCAATCACAATTGACATTCAATTATTTGATTCAAGCCTTGATTGAACGTAAAAAATAGTGTTTCCAATTATGAGAACAATTTCTGATTACATTCATTCAAACAATTAATTTACAATGACTTTCAAGTCGTTTACGCTTCATAATTAATATTATAGTTAAGTAAATAATTGATTAATTGGAATTAAATTTTAAACTTACCTTAGTCAGATGTTAATTAACTCTTCTTTTATTTACAGGCTGCATGAATTTACCTCGTTTTACGGGTAAATTGAAGGATATATCTCGACTTGATGCTGATTTTTTTGGGGTTAGTCCAAAAGAAGCCAACTTTATGGATCCGCAAATAAGGATACTTCATGAGACAATTTACGAAGCTATTTGGGATTCAGGTATAATAAATGATTGATTAGTCACTTTAATCAACTAAACAACTGATCCAACTTTATACAAATTGTCATTTAAGTAATTACTTGGACTTAATGGTAACACAACAATTTTTCATCTCGAATAAATACCATCAGGTTTATCCTTGAAAATATTAAATACCAATTAGTAGTCAATGGCAATTCATTTATAAATAGATTAAGTTGTTGATTAATAATTGATATGCTTGGGTTGTCACTTTAAAATTACGACAAATCCATAATTCTGATGAAGCATCGGTTAAACATGATTGTATAATTGTATTCTTGAACTATCTTTCTTCAAGGTGTCAATCCAAACTCATTACGAGGAAGTAAAACTGGCTTCTTTGTTGGCTACTGTTATGATGATACATTGATTGCTCTTCGCGAGGACGAATCAAGTCCTCCTGAATATTTAGAGCTTGGTGTATCTAGAATATCCTATGCATTTGATTGGAATGGACCAGCAATATTGATCGATACAGCATGTGCATCAAGTTTTTCCGCTCTCAATCAAGCTTTATTATCAATTATCTCAGGTGACTGTGACCAAGCCATTGTTGCTGGTGTTGGTATTCAACTGTGGCCCAACACATCAGCTGCTTTTCACCAATTGAACATGCTTTCAGATGATGGTAAATCCAAGTGTCTTGATTCCTCGGCTGACGGTTACTGTCGATCTGAAGCTGTTGTTGCCATGTTTGTACAGAAAGAGTCAGTCTCCAAACGAATTTATGCTCGAATCCTTGATTGTCAAACCAATTGTGATGGTTATAAACCAGAAGGAATAACATTTCCAAAATATGAGACTCAATTAAGTTTGATGCAATCAATTTACAATTCGTTGGGAATTGATCCATTGACCATTGATTATGTTGAAGCTCATGTAACGGGTACCAAAGCTGGTGATCCAGTTGAATCAGCTGCTCTGGTGAAAGCATTGAGACCCAATTCAGACAAAACTCTGTTAGTAGGTTGTCTTAAATCTAACATGGGTCACAGTGAAGGTGCATCAGCTCTTTGTGCAATTACAAAGGTGGTCAAGATATTTCAAAATGGTTTGATTCCTCCAAATATAAACTTCAATGAGCCAAATCCATTCATTGAGTCACTGATTAAAGGAGTTATTAAACCAGTCTTGGAAGTAACTCCTTATGAAAAGGATTTAATTGCAGTAAATTCATTTGGTTTTGGTGGCGTCAATGTTCATTCAGTGTTAGCTGCCAATCCTAAGCGAACTACAGTTAAAGACAAATTGTTGAGTGATAAATCAATTCCTCGTTTAGTTAATTTCAACAATCGAACTATTCAGGGTTTGAAAGAGATTGAGAGTTTTATTATATCTCACAAAGGTACATTAACTTGTGATCTATTAGCTTTGCTTAATGATGTTAGCAAAATTGAACCAGAAACTGGTTTAAAACATCGAGGATATTTGCTTTTGGACAATAATCAATCAATAATAATGTCTGATTGCGGAGAAACTGAACGTCGGAAGCCTCTTTGGATAGTTTTTCCTCCTTTATTCAGTTACTCTGTTGATATTAATCTAAGTCGCCAGTTAATGTCAATTCCAATGATCAATGAAAAGATGAAATCTTTCAATTCAGTATTGACTCCTTTCGATATTAACCTGATTGAGTTGCTAACCCATGAAAACGATAAATCCTCACGAGAACTGGTAACTTCTTTAGTATCAATGGTCGCTACTCAAATGGCACTGTTTGAATTGATCAAGTTATTGGAGTTACAACCTGACGGTATAATGGGTCATTCATTAGGTGAGATTGCTGCAGCATATGCTGATCAATGTCTTACTGGTGAACAAGCATTGCTGGTTGCCTACTGGATTGGTGTTACTTGTTCCCAATCAATCGACAAATCAGGTGCAATGGTCAAGATCAATCTTGACTGGGAACAAATTGAATCTTTGAAACCAAGTGACGTTGAATTGTCATCATTGGATTCAAAATCATCAACAATAATCACAGGTCCAGCTGACTCGGTTAGTGCATTTGTAAAGCAACTTGAAGCCAAGTACGAAACAGTCAACTGTAAATGGTTAGACTCGTTTAAAATGCCATTCAATTCATCAATTATGGAATCAATATCTGCTTCTGTTGCTGCCAAATTGTCACCCATATTAACCAACTGTAAACAACGCTCTGATGCTTGGTTGATAACCTCAGCTCAACCTAAACGTTGGGATGATTACGATTGTCAATACATAACAGCAAACTATTTCACTCGATTATTAAGATCGCCAAGTTACTTTTATGAAGCATCAACTTATTTACCAACCAATGGTATCTTCATTGAAATGGGTTCATCTCAATGGACATTGGATGTTTTATCTGATAAATTGGGTGCATCATCAATAAGAATGTCAATATTGGGCCATGAAATCGATAATTCATCATCAAATTATCAGCAAGGAATTTTGTCAATTTTTAAATCAATCGGTGAGATTTATATTGCTGGACATAATCCATCAATTGAAAGACTTTATCCAATTGTAAAGTATCCCGTTTCTCGTGAGACACCTTCAATTGGACACTTACTTCAGTGGGACCATTCAACATCTTATTTAGTCACTAAATTTCCTCAGTATTTCACTTTGCAACAGAAAGATTTGGAGACAATTGTTGATTTAATGAATCCGGAGTGGAAATTCATTCGTGGACATTGTATCGATGGACGTATTTTGTTTCCAGCAACTGGTTATCTTTACGTTGTTTGGTGTAACATTGCTTACAAATTGGGTGAATATTGTCCAGATAACTTACCAATTGAATTTTTCGATGTTAAACTTTACCGAGCTACAATCATAAGCCTAAACTCACCAGCTAAATTTACAGTTTATGTCAATGAAAAAGGCGATCATTTTACAATTAAGGAAAGTGATACCATTTGTGCAACAGGCAGATGGAGGATCCCAAAACAAGCTAATTACAAATTCAAAGATGCTCTGGTTCATCGACCAATCAAAGACGATGCTATCACTTTGGGACCCAAAGATATTTATAAAGAGTTTCGAGTTCGTGGTTACGATTATGGTGATTCATTTCAGGGTTTAACTGAAGCTCTATCCGATGGTAGCTGGGGTCGAATCAAGAAGACGACTCATTGGATTAGTATGGCTGATTCCTGTTTACAGTTATCACTACTTGGCTCATCAGATCGTAAATTATATTTACCTAATTATATGGAATACGTTTTCATAAATCAAAAGGCTACATTAGAATCAATTGAATCTTCAAGACGATCAGCACCTCAAGGAACACCGGGAACAATTGATATTTACTTTGATAGAGATGCCAATATCGGTGCTGCTCCAGGCCTTCTTATTAAAGGAGCTAAAGCTTCACCAGTTAGTCGTCGTCAAGATACTCAGATTGCACGTCTTGAGACAACAATGTTTACTCCTTATGATCAGTCGATCTCATTGACCACAAAAACATCAATTGGATTGGATTCATATTCAAAATATTGTTGCCAATGCATTGAGAATCTCCGTTCTGAATCTCCAATTGATGATCAGGAGATAATTAAACGAATGTTGTCACTCAAAGACGAATCTCATACATTATTAAATATCCTGTACTTGGCTTGTACAACAGCAATAACGGACGACAATCAAAATACAGTGAAAGATGGTAAAGGTGAATTTAAACGTCTCATTGAAACGAATCGTAAATTTTTAGTTAAAGATATGTTGATGAAGGAACCATTAAAAGCATGTCTGGAACCACAATTGTCCATAATTGGTGAAAATATTTCATTGAAGCAGATCTTAGTTTCTGACATCAATTTTTCTATTGACTCGCTTTCTGATGTTATCAATGATTACTTCAACTTTATTGGGATCCGTTCAACAACAACATTTGCTGTTCCTGAATCTTTATTTGCCTTTGTTGAAACAAATGGCCCAAAAGTTATTCAATTTCATAATGATGTTAAGCGAATGAGTGACATTCATTCATCAGATTTGATTATCTTGAGAGATGATCAAGTTAATTTTAACTTCCAGAATCTGTTACCTGCTGATGTTACATTTAAACTGAAAGAAACATTGGAAGTCACTCATGAGTGCTTAAAGGAAGGCGGTTTTATTCTGTTTATTACTAGAAGTAAATTGTCACTAGTTGAACAACAATTAGATTCAATGATAACACAAAATGAGTTTAAATTTAATGACATTGAAGGTTTAGAGTCTACATTCAAGCAAACTGGATTCACTTTGATTGCAACCAAACATGTAACCAAAGAAGGATGGATTTCGATTCTTGCTCGAAAATGTGTTCCATCAGAAAGATCAGCTTTCTCAACTATTCGAGTGACCATTAAGAATTATGATTGGGTCAATGAATTGAAAGAAAAGCTGATTGAAAAGGACAATAAAGTATGGTTAGTTGGCACAGGATCGACTAATGGTATCCTTGGATTAACAACTTGTCTCCGTAAAGAGCCAAGAGGTAACCTATTGAGATGCTTATACTATCCAACAAAAGAAGAAGATGAACAAATTGAAATTCCAGATGAGATTCTTGAAAAAGATTTGGCATTCAACATAATAAATGGAAATTGTGTTGGAACTTTATCATCACAGCTACTCGAAGATGTCGATGAGTTTAAAGTTGACACCAAAGACCGTTACATTGACATCAAAACAAAAGGTGATTTATCTTCATTCCAATGGTTCCAAGCCCAATTTGACACTTGGCCATCTCCATTACCTGTTGAATCAATGAAAAATAACGTCGATATGATAAGTGTTTATTACGGATCACTTAATTTCAAAGATGTAATGGTTGCTTCAGGAAGGATTCCAGTTAATGCTTATCCTCAGAATAATTATCAATTAGTTGAATCCCATGTAGGAATAGAGTATTCCGGTATTGATGCTAATGGTAATAGAGTTATGGGAATGTGTGTTGGTGGTTCAATAAGCACTTCATTAATGATCGATTCAAGATTTTATAGAATGAAAATTCCTGATAATTGGACTCTTGCTGAGGCAGCAACAGTTCCTCTCGTTTATTTAACAGCTTACTATGGTTTAATCATTAGAGGTAATCTGAAACGTGGTGAATCTGTCTTGATTCATGCTGGTTCAGGAGGAGTTGGTCAAGCTGCAATTTCAATCTGTCTATCAATGGGTTGTACAGTGTTTACTACGGTTGGAACTCAAGCCAAGAGAGATTTTATTAAACAACGATATCCATCAATTGATGATGATCATATTGCAGATTCTCGATCAACGTCGTTTGAAGAGCAAATTATGAAAGTAACAAATGGTCAAGGGGTTGATCTAGTTCTGAATTCACTGGCAGAAGATAAATTCAAAGCTTCAATTCGATGTCTTGCTGATTGTGGACGTTTTATTGAGATAGGAAAATATGATTTGGTTCAAGACACTAAAATTGGTAAGTAAAAATTTATTAAGGCTAATTAAACAATTTATTATAAAATTTTTGGTGTATTATTACAAAACATCATCGTTTTACATGGACGCAAAAGACAGTGATTAAGCACACTATTCTGTTGAGGTACTAATCATAATACTTGATCTTGTTACAGATTCAACAATATTAGACCATAACAAATCATATCACGCATGTTGTTTAGCCCATCTTCAAGACGATGTTTATACCAAAAATCCTGTGCGAGGTCAAGCAATTTGGGATGCAATTCAACAAATGGTTGAAAACGGTATCAAAACTGGTGAAGTCAAACCTTTGCCGATCACAATATTTGAGAGCGATCAAATTGAAGAAGCTTTCCGTTATATGGCAAGCGGTAAACACTTGGGTAAAGTGTTAATCAAAATGCGTGATGAGAAAACAGAACCAATTCCGCGACCAAAGATATTACCTGCCATTGGTCAAACCTTTTTCCGTCCTGATAAATGTTATATAATTACTGGTGGATTAGGAGGATTAGGGTTAGAGTTGGCTCACTGGATGATAAAAAGGTGCGCTACCAAACTTATATTGACATCCAGACGAGGTCTTCGAGAGCCTTATCAACACCTGATGTTGGACAGACTTCAGAAAGATCCATTTTTCAATACAAAAATAATTGTTTCCAATGAAGACTGTCAGACAATTGAATCAGTTGAACGTTTATTGAAACAAGCCTCTTCTTTTGGTCCCATTGGAGGTATTTTTCATCTAGCAATGGTTCTTAAAGATGCCTTGTTTGAAAATCAAACTCTTTCAACTTTCGAAGAAGTTATAACACCTAAAGCATTATCCGGACTATATCTTGATCAAATAACTCGTTCAAATGGACTCGATTTAGATTATTTTGTGTGTTTTTCATCCGTTTCATCGGGTAAAGGTAATCCAGGTCAATCTAATTATGGATTTGCTAATTCTTCTCTCGAAAGGATTTGTGAAAAACGCCGAGCTGATGGATTACATGGATTAGCAATACAATGGGGGGCTTTGGGTGATGTAGGTGTTGTTGCTGAGCTGATGGGTGGAAATGATATCAATATTGCGGGAACAATACCTCAACGGCTTCCTTCAATATTCGAAATGCTTGATAAATTCTTGTTGACTTCTAACCCAGTTGTTTCATCAATTGTTTTAGCTGACAAGCGAAGAGCGGCTAATGCAGGGAAAGAGTCATTATTACGAGTGATTTGTCACATTCTTGGTGTTAAAGATCCATCTAAACTTGATCCTGAATCAACTTTAAGTGATTTAGGACTCGATTCGTTGATGGCTGTTGAAATTAAACAAGGTTTAGAGCGTGATTATAATCTTGTTTTATCCACTCAAGAAATCCGAAATATTAAGATAAAAGATATACCTGGAATAGAAGAAAGAAAGAAGACAATGAATGAAAATGGAGGTGGAAAAGAGAGATCAGCTGATGGAAACAATGAGAATGGATTGACTGATGCCGCTATGTCGTTATCGATCGATCCATTAACCATACCAAATGATATTTTCGTACCTTTAACGATTCGTAATGGCTCTTGTGTACTTTACTTCCCTCCTCTTGAAGGAAACTACATATCAATTAAACCCATTCTTGAGTATGTTATGAGACCAATTACTGGAGTTAATTGGACAGCTGATTGTATTAAATATGAATCAATTCAACGAGTAGCTGAATATTATGTTAACCAAATACGTGAAAAGTTTCCCAATGAGGCACAATTTGATTTGGTTGGTTATTCATTTGGTGGTCTATTAGCTATGGAAGTGGCCATGCAATTGCAGCAGAAATTTGGTACCCAAAGTGCAAACAGATTAGTTTTACTTGATGCATCTCCTGACTTACTCCAAGCCCGAGCTCGGTCATTGATTAAGCGAGAACAGGTTGTGGATGAGAATGAAGCTCATGTCAACTGGCTCGTTGGATTTTCATCGTTGTTCGTCCAAGTTGAATCAAGTGATAAACTGAAGACCCGATTATTAAATTTAAAAACTAAACAAGAAAGATGTAATTTCATGTCCGAAATAATCTCAAAAGTATCCGCATTGAAATGTGATGGAGATAAACTTTCCCAGGCGGCGGATCATCATTTCCATAAAATAAAATTGGCTTACTTCTATAAGGTTGAGAAAAAATTCACTGGTGATTTGGTTCTCATTCGATGCACTGAGCCAGAAGAAGAAGATGCTGAAGAATTTTCAAATCCAGATTATAATTTATCAAAGGTAAATACTCTTATAGGGAATAATCAGTGATTATTAATCACAGTACAAAATAATTCACAGTGTTTTGTCACAAATTAAACACAAAGAGTTATAGTTATACTCTTTGATTGAACAGCAAAAGTGTCTCCCCCTTGTTGTTGGATTAGGAATAGCGTTAAAATGATC
Source organism: Tetranychus piercei (assembly GCA_036759885.1). Lineage (NCBI taxonomy): Eukaryota > Metazoa > Arthropoda > Arachnida > Trombidiformes > Tetranychidae > Tetranychus > Tetranychus piercei. Next base: position 20,322,383 of record CM071879.1, on the reverse strand, counting down.
AATTCAATTCATTGGTTCATCAATTCATCAAAATCTAATTAATTTTTTCTCTATTCCAGTATGTCAATGGTAAAGTTACAACATATCGAGTCCAAGGAAACCACAAATCATTTCTAAGTGAATATAGTGAACAAGTTGGATCCTACCTTGATTCATTTCTCAATTATCTAACCTTTGCTTGATTGCGTTGGTAAACCATCTTGTATTGTGAACTGATTTACGTAATTATATAATCTATTTCTTAAAGTGAGAATTTGTGTATACAAAGAATAACTAAATTTAATGAAATTCAATTATCAATTCTTGCATATTTTACTGTTTCTTTTGTAAACACTCATGTAACTTGAATTTTGTTGTTTCTCACCTTGCAGTAATCACATTAAATTACATTGAAAAAAATTAAAATGTAAATTCATGTAATGTTTGAAAACGATTAAATTTTTGAAAGAAATTACAAATAAATTTGAATCATCAAAAGTCACATCGATGAATAGTTTAAAAAGTGTAACATGAATTGAGAAGCAAAAAGTGATGTCAGCTAATAATAATAATGATAATAAAACTAGCAATTGAATAAGATTAAGGATTGGTTTAATCTGTCATTGTATTTCAAGTTATTATTTATGTTTAACGTTGTGTGACTTTATTGTAACACTTAGGAATCAATAGTTAAAGGTATCAATAGTCGAGTCGCGTTCGTATATAGTATAACCATATTTCTCACCTATTATAATAAATATAACTTTACTTCCCACTTGACCTGGTAACAATGGATTAGACCAAAGTTTACAAAAGAGGCTCACTACCTTTGCTTTCCTCTTCACCTTCCTCCATCTTTCCCTCTTTACCTTCTTCTTCTTCCTCCTCAACAACTTCACCATCATAACCATCCTTTCAATCTTAAAATCTTGTAGTTTAAAGTCTATTATGCCAAGTAAACTTGAAAAATTTCAATATTTTTCACTCAACTTGGCAGCTTTACCAATCCATTCTGAATAACCATTTCAACGTTTTCCTACTTTTATATCATTTGTATAATGAATAATATTGATGCTAATCTCCTTCATCCTAATGATTATCAATATAATTATTCTCGTCTTGAATTTATTTTGATGAAAGAAGATGTTTGTTTTGAATGAATTGGTTAACCGCAAGCGTTTATGATAAATATTAAGGTAAGCTTTTGAATGTGTTTTTCAAGTGGATTTAAGTTTGGCTACTTTACACAGATATTAATATTGAATTGTTGACTTATCAATATAAAATTGTTGAATAGTAAATGTTATTTGTTGATAAATTGTCTCGACATGATACTTTACAGCAAATTATCATAACAATAAGAGTAAAATCAACACAAAAGTATTGTTATTGAAAAGACACCCAAAGGAGCATCATTTTGATGTTTAAACCTAAAGGATCATCTTCATCTGTTTACTGGTTAACAATGTACAATCTATTTAGAGTTAACCATTTCGGCTCGTTAATGGTATCATTGATATCATTTCAATTACAAATGATCATTGATCAAGTATCCGGTCATTGCTAGGTGTAGATTGATGCGTTTATTTGGGAAAAAACTTTACATTAAAATTTTATATAAATTGATTTATTTTCCTCTCAATCGTTAGCATAAATCATCAGGAGAATGGTCAACAATCAATGAGCGACTATTAAAAGGATAACCATTGAAATGCTCAAGTAGAAAGGTTTTTTTAATCAAACTAATATTGAATGTGAAAAATTGATATTTGTTGAAAATCATCTTACAATAATCTGCATTTAATTAGATTTGATGATTGTAACAATTTTGATCCTCTAAGTTGATAAAAATGGTAAGCAATAGTGAAAGGAAATAATGGGTTGAATAGAAGTTGAATGAATAAGTTGGTTTTGTCAATCAATTAAATTATAGTTGATTGAATCTAAAAGTTAAAGGCATTTTGACTCAATGGCTTTTGTTAACAATCAAATTAACCGACCAAACAAACCAAAAGTGACATTAACGCATCAATATTACTATCAAGATTAACTGACAATTATAATGTTTTTAGATTGAAATTTTGTGTTGTTTTGAAATTTTGTTGCTAATAACATATGATTTATGCAAGTTTCAATGAAAATTGTTCACCTTGTTCATCTTGATTATTTCAATAAATTAATTTTGATAATTTAGTTATTTCTGTTGATTATAATGGCTGGATACATTTAAATTATTTACTCGGAAAGCTGATGAAGCTCCTATGTTGATGGTTACAGATGATATTAGACCTGTTTGCATGTCGATGGTCCAAGTAATAGCCTTATAGTCATTGATCTGTTACATGATTAGCTGTTATAACAATGTAACAATGTTTCTATCACAAAATCTGGTTTCTTTTTTTGGGTAACTGCAGATTAAAAGTGGATTATTTTTGTAACTCCTATTGGGTGCTCTATTCCGTTTCTCATTGGTTTCTTTCTAATGGATAAAGTCGATCATAAAATGGATTTATTTGTTCATCATCTTTCTTTTAATTTTCCTTCACAATTTATTCTTTCGTTTCTTCTTCTTTCCTTCCTTCGCCCTTCTCTCTCCTTCTCTCTCCTTCTATCTTCCTCCTCATTCATCCATCCTCCCACCCTGCCTCATCTAGCCTCTAACACTTTATGGTCTACTTGCTACATTTACTTGTATTATTTTGCTGAGGGTAAATATAAATGAATCATTCTTCTCCTTCTTTTTACTTTCTTTTCTTATTATTGTCATCATCATCATCATCATTTTCATCCTCATTGTTGAAGTTGCAGTATCATAACAATACAAACAGTCATCATCATCATCATCATCCTTCATATTCTCGCTCCTTTCTCTTGCCTTTTCATTCTAATTCATTTACCAGTTTCCAACTCGTGGTAGATTCGCGTTTCACATGCTTTTACGCCTAAAAATATTCATTTTCTCATCATCTTTCATCCTTTTCTTCCTCCATATTCATCTAACTATCTGTTTCCATATAGCAATCATCAATTTCTCTGCATTAATAATTTCATTCCCTTGAATATTATTTGCCTTTTTAATTTGACTCAATATTTGTTTTTAATTGCTTCTTCTGTTCATTTCACATTCATTTATAACATTCACTCGACATTTAGTACAATGAGAATAAGTTTATCAAGATTATACTCAGCATTTATAGTTTGATTAATGAGCAATCAATTCAACTTTCAATTCTTAAATAAATGAAAATCATCTAATTATTGATTTATAACTTCATGATCGCTGATTACCGTTTATATATGACCTTTTCAAATTGTCAAATTGATATAACTAAATACTAAACTTAATCAATTATTCATGGCTGTCAATAGTCAAGTTAGTCAGGACAAAAGTCAGGTAATAATTGAATATAGAGACTATTAAATAAATTGTTTGTTAACAACTATTGATATGATGATTTGAAAAGCGAATCAAATTGAATAAAATAATAATTGTCGCAATTTTTATATTCCAGATTCCAATTGAATGTCATTTTATCGCCAGTTTTAATACTTGCTGAAGTTTATTATGGGACAAGAAACGCAGGAAAGTATAACGTAAACATTGAACTGTTCAATAACAATCGCATTTCCAGTTTTATTTCAATTCAAATTTCATTTAGTTTTATCACCTCAATTCAAGCTCCAGTGAAACCTTAACCTCAAATTCATTGTCATTTATTTACCTTTACTTGAAAGACAGTCAATATCAATGAACCAACAAAAGTGTTAAAGAAAGCAGTGAATGATATGAAAGAGACAAAGGATAAGACGAAAGTTTGACAAGGTATTTAGTCCATTGTATTGACCCAAGAAAAGGTTAAACCTTCTAAAGTGTAAAGTGTAAAGTGTTAAAGATAAAAGTTTAAGATGAAAAGAACCTAAAAGAAGAGGAAGAAAGAGTAAGATGAAGATGAAGATGAAGAAAGTGAGATAATCCCGCCTTTTCTTTAATTAAACTCATTAAACCGTAAGAAATAAGCCTTTGAATATTGGAATCTTAAAAGAGACCCGAAAATGATTGTAAGGCTTGTGAATGGGCTGAAAGAAGGTGTGGATCAGTGGTTGGTCATCTTTACCAAATAATGGTTATTGTGTATTACGGTGACTCTCAAGTAGCTAAGGTCACTTGAAAAGGCTACTTAAATGATGTAAAAACACTCCAAACTCGCGATAACCGTTGATTCAATTGATTATTCAAATGATTGTTGGATTCATTTAAAAAATTTGGTTTATTTATTTTGAGAAACTCGACTCTTAACATGTTTACAAGTCTTTTTACATTAATTGTGTAAATTGTCATTGGCAAAATTTAAATGATTAAAAATAGAAAATAGTTTGACAAAAATAATCTTTCATATTGTTTGATATACATTTTTTAGCCTTACACATTTTGACCTTTTAGGTTTTTAGGTTTTTTGGTATCATTTAACTTATGATTAAATTGATTATTTTATTCATTTGTTGTATTGTATTGTGAAAATATTATTAATAATATCAATTTATATTAATTTGGCTTCTTTCTTTATGTACACAGATGATAAATTTGGTTGATTTGATTGTGCATTTATTACAAAGGTGTTATCCATGGATTATAATCGAATGGAAATTGTAATTGGTTCAATTGGATTGGAATCGGGATTGACATTGGTCCACATCTTTGATGGGTTTTAATGTGCTTTTTAAGATGATCTTTACGACCAAATCTCTTTGAACATATTGAACAAGAGAAAGGCCTGAGTCCACTATGAATACGTTTGTGTCGAGTCAACTCTTCATTCCTAGTAAAGGTTTTGCCACAATTTTCATGATCACAAGCAAATGGACGTTCACCTGATAATAAGAAAGATAAAAATGGGAATCAATTAATTACTTGAATTGAAGTGATTTAATGCTCTTCAAAGTGTTTCATTGACAATGTTATTACAATATGGTTTGATGAACAATTGACAAAAAGCGATACTTTTCACACATTATTTACTGTTTACTTGAAAGCGACACTTGAAGAAACTGTAAGATAACATGGTTTAAGTAGCCTTTTCAAGTGACCTTAGCTACTTGAGAGTCACCGTAATACACAATAACCATTATTTGGTAAAGATGACCAACCACTGATCCACACCTTCTTTCAGCCCATTCACAAGCCTTACAATCATTTTCGGGTCTCTTTTAAGATTCCAATATTCAAAGGCTTATTTCTTACGGTTTAATGAGTTTAATTAAAGAAAAGGCGGGATTATCTCACTTTCTTCATCTTCATCTTCATCTTACTCTTTCTTCCTCTTCTTTTAGGTTCTTTTCATCTTAAACTTTTATCTTTAACACTTTACACTTTACACTTTAGAAGGTTTAACCTTTTCTTGGGTCAATACAATGGACTAAATACCTTGTCAAACTTTCGTCTTATCCTTTGTCTCGACCATCTTTCATCATAGCCTTTCAAAGTTAACAAAGGTAAATAGCAATTGATATTGAAGGATGAATGACAAATGAGATCAGCTGAGTGATTCAAATAGACGCTCACCTTTCAGTGATGTTAATTGATATACTAACTCTGTGATTTAATTAAAACATTGATCAAACATTGAAATTGAATCTGGTGTAAGATCTGAAGCACAATTGTAACTTTTGGTCAACAAATGAAATATTGAATGGTTTGCATTGAAATAATTTACAGTTTATGGTTAATGAAACAAATCTGAAATTGTATTATAGCGCTGATTGATTGATGCTTGCCTTTTAGCTATTTAATATATCAACCAAACTAGTGTTAGTGGCTAGCTGAGGGTCATCAGGATAAGAAGGGTGAGAGATAAAAACCAATGGAAGTTTGAAATGAATGAAAGAAAGAGTTTTTCACTTCTCATATTACAATGAGTTGAGCTGAATGAGTCTAATCTCGGAGACTGATATCAGATAGATTTGGCAAAACGCTTAATTCTATCATGATTGAAATGAACGAACGTTTTTAATAACGAACCGCAAAATAACTTTGTTACCCTAATAATGTGGGTGATCAGGATAAGAAGGAAGTTTGAATTTAATGAAAGGAGGAGTTAATATCAACCAGATTTAAACAATTCAAATTGTTTCACTTCTCATATTACAATTACTTGATCCGCTTAAATAAAGTACTTTTGCAGTTCGTTTAATTTAGAGCCAATATCTTTAATTATCAATTCACTTGGTTCAATTTTTCGTGAAATATCAATCTAAAAATTCGCAAAAACAACTTAAAGCAACATTTTAGGTGAATTTAGTCTATTAAGGAAGGCTGAAGAGCATGAATTACGTTGCCCGATGAATGATGATGTACTTACCAGTGTGAATCCTTATGTGCCCTTTAAGCTGGCCGTTGTTTGAAAATGAAACTTCACAATGTGGACATTTGAACCTCTTTGGTCGTTGCTTTTTTTGTTGCATAATTGTTGTTGATGAAGATGCATTTTGGTGTGGATTAAATACATTTAAACAATTATAATATACTTGATGCAATTGTGAGCAACATGGTGATGTTGATGATGGAGATGATGGTGACAGTGAAGAGGAAGAAGACAAGGTTAATGGTTGAAATGATGAAGTTGATGAGATCGAGGAGGTTGATGAAGATGATGATTGATCCCATGGTCTAAAGATCTGTGCATGAACATTAACAACTGACATTTTAGTGTAAAAAGGCAGGGGAAAAGGATTATCAAAAATATTGAAATTTAATGTAAAAATATAAATACTTGGTCTGAACACTTGAAAGTAAATGAAAATGGAAAAGTAAATGCATTTTTGGGTTCCTTTTCACAAAGGTTTGGCCTATTTGAGCCTCACGAGTTACAAGGAGGAGCTTCAAACATCCTATAGCTAATAATAATATGATGATGAGGAAGATGAAGATGAAGATGAGGACAAGGATAAGGATAATGATAAGGATGGGGACAGAGATGACGGAGCACGACACTCGCGTTTTGAGAAGACGATGATTTCTTGACAATAACTTATTATTCACCACATTCATCATACTATTATAAATTGTATTGAAAGGTGAATCTAAAATCAAAATTAGCTTTCCTGTTAAAGGAACCCGAAATATTGCTGATTGGTTCATTGAAACAGACCTTACATTATAAATCTCTTCTAATCCTCCTTCCTTTCACCCTGTTTCACCCTGTTTTAGCCTTTTACACTTTGGGATTTTGGTTAAATTACATTGTATTTGATAGCCTTGGGTAATCATCAATGAATCATTCTCTATGCACAATGTTACTTTCACTTCATTTTCACTCTACATTATCCTCAACATCATCATCATCATCTTCAGTGTTGTTATTGATCCAATCTTATAACACAAACAGTCATCACAACCACCACCACCATCATCATCATCATCATCCTTCATATTCTCGCTCCTTTCTCTTGCCTTTTCATTCTAATTCATTTACCAGTTTCCAACTCGTGGTAGATTCGCGTTTCACATGCTTTTACGCCTAAAAATATCATTCACTCTCTATCATCGCCTTTCATCTCCACTCTTCTTACTTCTCCTCCTTCTTCACCGACCTCATCATCATTTCTCTCTTCATCACTTTCTTTGTCTAATCAGTGAAGATAAACTGTAAAAATTGCTTTTCCTCTCAAGTTATTGGCTCATTCGCGACACTGAACGATTCTCATGACAATCAATTTACCATCCACAAGCAGTCTAATTGTTACAATCAGAAAGGAATAGTTCACCTCTTGAAATTCATCTTTCAATTTAGTAGTCGCTAAGATAATTGTAAACATCAGATGTACATCGAGTAGATTGTCACGGAGAATCAGTCTTTAAATTGCTGATAAAGACAGAATTGATTCGCTTATCTTTCAATTCATACTACTGGTGACAATCATTTGAATAGTGCAAATAATAATGAATGATGAGTTGTTCAACAATGCGATTCGATGTGGCTTATAAATAACAAATGCGGTTGTCACCTTCATTTCACACCTTAACAATCACAATCCATCTCATCTCGTTAGATGTGAATAACTAAATAGCTGATCACAGTAGTTAATAACAAACAAGTTAAAGAATGTAAATCAAAGACGAATTAATAGATTCACAACTGACTTCGTGTGATAATTTGAATACTACTAGTATTACCATCTTCAATATTACGTTCACATTTTAATAATCTCAATGGAAAGTTTCAACGAAGGAATTAATTTCCATTTGATCAGAGTAAATATCAATAATGAAAAGAAGACGGAAAATAAATTGTATCAAAGTAATAGTTGATTGATGTTTGCCTCGTAAGCTATTTAGTGTATCAACCAGACCATAATGTGTTAGAGGCTAGCTGAGGGTGGGATGAAGGAGGGTGATCAGGATAAAAAGGATCAAAAAGATGAAAAGGATGAAAGATATAATGTAATAAATCCAGTTTACAAACCAATGGAAAGATGAAATCAATGATCTGAGGAGGAGTTAATATCAAGCTAATTCAAATTATTCAATTTTTCTCATTAACTTTACCTGTAAGTGATCAGTCTTATCAAAAGTTGAATAGCAAATCATAAACGTTTAAATCTAATTGTTTAATTCAAAAAATGATAAACATGATACAATAAAGTGTGCGAACAATTAAACTTGACTTGACTTGACTTGCCTTGACTTGACTCTCAATTGTCCAAGTGTTAAATATTTGTTTGAAAATTGAGACTTTAAGATGGTTGGAGAGTTTTTAAATGTTGAACAAACAATTTGATGTAATAGACTTTAATCCACTGTTTCGCAGGTAATGATGATGGTGATGATGAAGGAGGGAAGAGGATGAAAAAGGAGGGAGAGAGGAAGGTGAAGAGGATAAAGAGGGTAGAAGAAGCGTCTTTCTCAATGTAACTTTTGTAAAGTTAACTTTATCCTTCAGCATAATCCATTGTTATCAGGTCAAATGGGAACCAAAGTTATATTTATTACAATGTGAAAAATATGGTTAGACCTTTTTAACTTGTGAGTACAAAAAATCGCGAGTGCCAAAGTATTAATACCACTTTAAAAGTAACACTGGTTGAGTGTTACATTGAAAAGTGTCGCATTTGAATTGTCACAGAACGTTAAACATAAAGAATAAGCAATATCCTTTTCAAGTGATATCATTGTATTCACTTTTATACAACAATAATATATCAAATCGATTCTTATTCTTCTTCTTTCTTCGCCTTCTTTTCGTTTGCTTTTTTCCTCCAGTCTTCTTGTCCTCATCATCACTCTTTGATTGAACCATTTTAATAGTAACTCCTATGTGATAATTGTCCCTACATTTACATGATTACACAGGCTTCCAATTCAATTCAGTCAAAAAGGCAAACTGTTGACAAAAGGAAAAGAAAAATTTATTCATTAATTTCTTTTCACCATTTCAGGATGATACTCACCGGTCAATAGAGGAATAGATATCAGAATTAATTTTATCGTTTCATTATTTAAATAGTTCTTGAGTTCACAATTAATGATTGTTTAATGCTTCACTTGTGTAAATATTCAGATTTGTTGGGATCGAGTTTTAATCTTGATAATGAGTATACTGATACTAATACTGATACAGTTATCTAAGTAACAAAAAAATACAACTCAGATCTATCAATAATAATTGATCCGATCCAATTGATTTCATTTTATTTCAAAACGTTTATGTTTCTAATGACAAAATATCTTAATGAACAATTTGACTATCTTGTTTAATTTTATTTGATTTTGTTTCATCGTTAAATCATGTAAATCTTTCCTTGTGAATTTTTAATGACGATAATGAGTTTTGGAAACGGCTCAAATGGCAAAATATCTTCTGACTTATCTGCTCTTGTGTTTTCAAATAAAATCAACTCAAATCGACAGTCTTTTCAAAGCTGTTGGACATAATAATACAATTAAGTATTCTAATTGGAGTAATCTGATTTTATTGATCTTAATCGTCTAAAAATTTAAACTAGATTGAAAGATATGTTTCAACTTTGGACTCTACTGCTTGGAAAACATGGAATCTAAGTTTATATTGAGCGATTCATCATTTCAAAGTGAGAGTATATTATTGTCAGTATAATCTGGAAATATTCAAACGCTGTTCTTTTTTGGTCAATTCATAAATAGATAAGTTGGAAATGAAACCTTTTGTGCTGAATGGACTTTCCTATGGACTTTATGTTCAACCCACTTTGAAGCTTCCCATCTTTACTAGACAATATCAACACTTTGAATAGTCTAACTTTTAACTTTATCATTTTCAAGAATCTGAATTGTTTGTAATCCCTGTTGTAATGAGTTACTTTTGAAAGTTAAATCATAAAAGAAAGGTGCTAATGGAACATGTTATTGAATTTTATCAACAATACCATCAGCTACTGTTACAGAAAAAGAAAACACTTTTCTTCTTACCTCAAGATAAAAATTACTTTCTTCCGGATTCACAATGGTTTTACTTTCTTTTACTTTCTTTACCATGGAGCAGAGTTTCAACTATTTGTCCAAACAATATGGAAAGCTCATCAATCACCAACAATCAGAATCAGTTTTCACTTAACAATGAGCATAAACAAAACAATGGACAAGAGCGAAGGAAAATATTTTTTTTGGTTTACTCATTGACAAAATAACTTTGTCAACAAAAATCTTTAACTTTTAACAAATAACCTTTTATATTGATTAACAATCACGTCTTCATCTATTACTTTCCTTACCCATCTTAACCTTCACATACTTGGTATATCAAGTAAATAATTCATCCATTGATAAAATATTAGCGACAACAATTTATTCACTTTTTTCTTGCAGTAAAGTCATTGTAGTCGAGTGTGAATTGAGGAGTTCAATCGGATTCAAAAGCCAGGTCAAAAAAATGAACAATATTAAAAGAGAATCCTTCCTGAAGTTGATCCTGTTGTTAATAATTAGAGACGCTTGTTTTGTTCCTATTAATCAAGTATGAATGACAAAATAGTATGATTTACATTTGATAAATTAATCCAAAATGCAAGTCAAGCTGAATATCCTTTAGCTATGCTACTCAACCATAAGTTAGGTAAGGTTAAAGATGACAAGTCAATTGATGTCAAAGTACATTTAAAGCCATATCAAATTAATAAGCTTAGTTCGTGAACATATTTTCAAGTAACAATTGAGGTTATCTAATTGAGAGCCAAAGAAAGATTAAAATCTTGTTAGCTAAAGAGAAATGGCGAAAGGGAAGAAATAAAATGTCAATTGATAGGAAGGTCAGGTAAGAAGGTAAATTGAAATGGTGATGCCAATGATGACGATGACGATGGTAAAAAAGAGGAAGATATCGAGTCTTTTTCTTACCTTTTTCTTGCACTTCTTTTGCTTACCTTTTCAATGTAAATTTCAATAGATTTGTGAATTGTTTTGTTGTAAGTTAGCGCCTTTCTCAATGATATCTTTTTGTAAACTTTGGTCTAATCCATTGTTACCAGGTCAAGTGGGAAGTAAAGTTATATTTATTATAATAGGTGAGAAATATGGTTATACTATATACGAACGCGACTCGACTATTGATACCTTTAACTATTGATTCCTAAGTGTTACAATAAAGTCACACAACGTTAAACATAAATAATAACTTGAAATACAATAAAGTGAATTGAGTTTTTCTTTTCTTTTTACCTTCTCGCTCTCGACATATTTTTACCTTGATTTGCACACCTTTGGATACGGATGCTTTTATTAACTTACACCAGCCAATTTGTCGTCCCCACATCAGTTTAATCGTTAAAAATCAATTGCAAGTGTTGAAATTTATGATGAAAATGACGGAAAACAAATGAAGGAAAAAAATTGTAAGTTAAAGATTCAAGATTTTCAGAATCAAACATTTATATCAAAATAGACAAGAATTTAAATTTGTTCATTTTCTTATTTCAACAGTTTTTACCTTTTTTCACCTTATTATTGGACCATTTAAACTCCTCCTTTCGCTCTTGAGGGATTGACTTAGGCCAACCTCGAGGAACCCAAATTTACTTGAGTTTATTCACTCGTTGTTAACTGTTTCTCAATTTACTTAGCAATTTCAACCTTTCCTTGAAATGTCTCTCTTTGAAAGACAAATCTTTAGGCCTTGGGATCAATCATCTTCACCAACATCTTCACCAACATCATCACCTTCCACTTCGTCATCATGTTGTTCCCAATTAAATCAATTGTTTTCTTATAATTCTGTGTTTAACTATCCTTCCTTACTGCATAATGAGCAAAAAAAGCAGCGACCGAAAAGGTTTAAATGTGTCCATTGTGATGTTTCATTTTCAAATAATGGTCAACTTAAAGGACACATTAGGATTCATACAGGTAATTATCGATTTGATCATTTTTCATTTTTAAATTTAATCAATAAATCAGCCTCTTCACCGTTTTCATTTTTTTGTTTACCTTTTAAATGATTAGTCTAAATGGTTTTGTCCAAGTGTTTATATTAAAAGATTATGAAAAGTGTTTTCAAGTGGATTTAAGCAGATTTAACATTAATATTGGCTGTTGACTTTTTCAATGTTATTTGTTGATAAATTGTGTCGACATGATACTTTGAAAGCAAATTATCATAACAATAGAAGCAAAAATAACCGTCAAAATGACCTGAACTGTTAAACAAATTCACGTTTTTAAGTTGAACACAAAGCAAAGTTAAAACCAAAGATTAATGTATAAGATGTTGGGAGATTCATAGAAGATAAGTGGTCACTGACAACTATTAAATCAATCAATTAAACATTAATGTTACTCTTTTCCCGCGAGCTTTTGCTTTCTTGGAGTGCTGCCATCTAGGTGGACCTTAGGGGGAAGCAATTGAATTTTACAGTTTAAACTGTTTGTCCACTCAATTAATCACGATTAATCATTAGTCCTGCAACTCATCATTAACCCTATCCAATTGTTGAATGCACAAGTCAGAATTAACGGTTTGATCTTGTTCCAGTATCTTATAGTGGACTACGCTCCTTGGAGCTCACCAAACACACAGATGAAGTTTTCGTCGATGTAACTGTGGCCTGGCTGTTGATTTGACGCTTCACCTGGGTCTAACCAAGCATGATACCTTCTATTGTCATCATACAAGGCCTATTTCTCATTGATGGTCATTGGTAACTGGTCATTGATGGGTCAAGGAAAGGGTCATTTCGTTGGCGAAATATGAGAGATGAGGCAATAGAAACTTTATTCAATTTTTGATCAACGGTCAAGGAATGAGGAACCCCTTTATTCAATGTGTGAACATTTCCAAGGGCATGTAGACGAAGTCTGATGGCCTCGGAGGTCAAAGTTCCATGAATATTCAAATACTGAGCAGAGGCGAGGAGGTACTGTTTGATGTAACTGAACAGTGGCTGGTTACAGTATGTAAACAAATTATTGTAACCTTACTGTAATTTTGTGTTTTAAATGTAATTTCTTATTTAATTGTTTGCTTTAAATGTAAACATAGCTAAATATGACTCGATTAGTTAAGTCTATAACAGTCAGACCCATGTAAACGAGCTGAGTAAGCAGATAATCTAAAAAAAGAGTTACACAGTCAATTCGTTGACTCAGATTGCGACAGTTATTATTGTTTGTTTTTCCGATAGAATCAACTGATAACATAACGTAGTGCCAAACAGCAAAAAACAGTAAATGCGAGACTTTATTTAAACAGAAACATTATTTGAGAGAATAATGAACTAATTCTGTCGCGTTCTTGATCCAACTGATTGACAAACAATTTCAGCAATCAAGTTCAAAAATGGCAACATTAATTGGCCAATCATTGGCAAGCTTGCTAATTGTAAAACAAAGTTTTAAACTAAAATTTTGAGAAAAAAACAAATTCTCGTAAATCCAATCTATAGATTTATCCCAAAGAACGAATATGTCAATATTAATCAAGATTATGAATTTTATGCTCAAAGTTATTATATATTGATGGAACGACTGCCTTACTTGCTCACCTTGATTCGGCTACAAATTTAAAGTAAAATTATGTATTTTTGTAGTGTCTTCAAGTGAAACTGATAACTCAATGAAGATCAAAACCTTTTTGTGTTCAAAGAATTTGTTTGCTTAAAGGCTTGCGGAACAGGAAAATATCGATTGTAATTATTTTCGTTCAAAAAGATCTGATGATTGCCAGATGTTTACAATTACAAATAATGCTTTAACATTTACTAGCATTATTTAGACCCTATTTTGAAGGTAATCAGTATTTAATAACGTATCTAAATTGTACAAACTGGAACTGTTTTTAAGTTTTTTAGTTTAATATTTCACTAACTGAGCGCAGTCAATTCAAAACAAAATTAAAAGAAATTGTTCACCTCTTCTCATTGTTTCTGTTTATTATTCCCTTTCATCTTTTAATCAAAGTTTAACCAACCATAATTTAACCATGAAATTGAAAGAAAACACTGTAATTTCAGGAATCTCTGGAAGATACCCTGAATCAGACAGTATTGAAGAGTTTTGGACTAAGTTATTGAAAGGAGTTGAACTATACACTGCTGATGATCGTCGATGGCCATTGGGTAAGCTTACAAAATTTATTCACCGAATTTATTTTATATTAAATTTAATAAATCAACAGCTAATGATAAAACACGTAAATAATTGCTCTATGTTTGAATGCTGTAAACGTTTTCAATGGAAGCCAATATTTCAATTCAATTATTAATATAATAAATTATTTAATATCTTTAAGAAATGATAAACTAAAATAATAAAGTAATTTGAGAGATGAATTGATTTCACGATTGAAAAGCTTTAATTTTTGGCCATTTAATTGAAAATTTTACTGATTTTTCACTTGGGTTCTGCATGATTCTGTTACAATTATATAATTGCAACCAATAGATGAATTAATGGGAATTTAAGTGAAATATTGCATTAAACTGATTTAATACTTGTAAACAGTCGAGTCAAACAGTCGATAGATCTGAAATATAATAGAGAATTGATTGGAAAATGGAATGAAATTTGACTAAATTGTTGAAGCTCGTTCATTTTCTCATTCATTACTCACAGAATAATAATTAGTCTATTCAATGAAACACGGAAAATATTATCACATGACTTAATTACAGTTCATTCAATTGATTAGTATTTTGTTTGAATCACTGTTAATTTGTGTTCAACATTTCATTTGTAACTAAATTTTCTTCAAATTTTCTTTAGACCATAAGTCGAGTCAATTCATTCTGTTTGTAGGATTTTTTTCAATTTTTCGGGCTTATATTGTAGAGGACGAAAAATATTGAGACACGTATTTTGCTATTGCCACGCTAGCACGCGGATATCGATGTTTAGCCATTTTTAAGTAAGGATATTGCATTTTAATCTATTGCAGTCCTGAAATGAATTATCCACTATTTTCATTCAGATATGTTTTCATTTTTCTTCTAGAATTTGTTTTATATAATATAATACTTTTCAGTGACTTAGATAAATTGCAATGCAATATCATTACCTAAAATTGCATATCGTTAACCGCGCACTAGAGTAAAAAAACAAAAATACGCGTCTTATTATTTTTCGTCTTCTACAATATAAGCCCGAAGAAAAATGCAAACGATTGTACAATTAATTCTTCTTTTATTTACAGGCTGCATGAATTTACCTAATTTTGCGGGTAAATTGAAAAATATATCTCGACTTGATGCTGATTTCTTTGGTATCCCAGTCGAGTGAAAATTACTACACTGAGCCGCGTTTCACGCTCACTAATATATTTTTTGATTAAAAACGCCAGAGTCATTTGTCTTTTTGCGTTTGATTGCGTTTAACACATTTAAAGAAGAGTATTAATGTCTGTTTCCACGATAGACACCATAGATTATATTTTCCCTCTCAAATATTTTCGTAGCTCACAAGGGAACCCCAAGAATTGATAAATCGATATCGGGATTTTTTTGGTCGCTATCGGTACATTAGGCTTTGTTGAAGACCAATATAATGAAATTAGCTGCCACCTTTGCGATTTCGGAATTTTATCGGCTTTTTTCTAAAAAAATTTGCATGCTTTTCTATGGAAATTTATATTTGTTTTTTCTTGTTGTGCAATAAAAAGTACATTTTTCTGTTGAAAACATTTTACAGATAAAAAATAAAATTAAAAATTTCCATAGAAAAGCATGCAAATTTTTAGAAAAAAGTCGATTAAATTCCGAAATCGAAAAGGTGGCAGCTAATTTCCTTATATTGGTCTTCAAAAAAGCCTAAAGAACCGATAGCGACCGAAAAAATCTCGATATCGATTTATCAATTCTTGGGGTTCCCTTGTCAGTGTTTAAAAGAGATGGTTAAAGGTTTGAGTGGGATCGAGGCTGGAATGAGGCATCTTTTTGCTTGAATTTAATGAGCGTTAGCGCAAAATTTGCGCCAAATCTGACAATTTCTCTGTGCGCTCATTTTATGGCGTCAGTGTATCACTCGACTGGGATTGATCCAAAAGAAGCTAACTTTATAGATCCTCAAATGAGGATACTTCATGAGACAATTTACGAAGCTATTTGGGATTCAAGTATAATCAATAATTGAATAGTCACTTTAATCAACTGATCAACTGATCCAATTTATACAAATTGTCATTTAAGTAATTCTCTTTGAATATTTAGAGCTTAAAGTATCGAGAATATCCTATGCATTTGATTGGAATGGACCAGCAATATTGATTGATACAGCATGTGCATCAAGTTTTTCCGCTTTTAATCAAGCTTTATTATCAATTATCTCAGGTGACTGTGATCAAGCCATTGTTGCTGGTATTAATACTTCTATAAATCAGTGGCCCAACATATCAGCTACTTTTCACCAATTGAATTTGCTTTCAGATGATGGTAAATCCAAGTGTCTTGATTCCTCGGCTGACGGTTACTGTCGATCTGAAGCTGTTGTTGCCGTGTTTGTACAGAAAGAGCCAGTCTCCAAACGAATTTATGCTCGAATCCTTGATTGTCAAACCAATTGTGATGGTTATAAACCAGAAGGAATAACATTTCCAAAATACGAATCTCAATTAAGTTTGATGCAATCAATTTACAATTCGTTGGGAATTGATCCATTGACCATTGATTATGTTGAAGCTCATGTAACGGGTACACAAGCTGGTGATCCAGTTGAATCATCTGCTTTGGCGAAAGCATTGAGACACAATTCAGACAGAACTCTAAAAGTCTAAAACTCTAAATTCAGACAAAAATAACGATGATATGATAAGTGTTTATTACGGATCACTTAATTTCAAAGATGTAATGGTTGCTTCAGGAAGGATTCCAGTTACAGTCGAGTACCTGAAATTGTCAGTACCCAAATCTTTATTGTTTCACCCAATTACGGGAATAGGGATACCGCTCTCCCAAACGGTTACTCTCGATAAGTGGATAGTAACCAAGCGTATGTACTTTAGTGTACAACGCTAAAACGGCGTATGCTACCGTTGGAGGGGGAATTACAAGAATACAAGTTATTATACAATACATTGGTACAATAAACATGATACAATAAATATGATTAAATTACATTGAATTTTCTTTTACAAAATGGCTGGTGAAACAATATCGTTAATTTACAATGTGACCCACTCCCACACCCAAAAAAAAAAAAAAAAAAAAAAAAGAAAAGCAAATTCTGAGATTTAAGGGGAAAGCTGTCATTCTGTGAAGGAATTAGAGTAAGCTGTCGATGGACTGTGTGTCAGTTGCGAAGTTTTTTAGCGCTGAATGTTTAAGTTAATAAAATTAAACTTAATTAAGTCAATAATTTAAGGGGCAAGGGTTAAAAGGTAATTTTAATTTTTTTTTTTTTTTTTTTTTTGTTCTTTTTCATAGAGTTCTTTTTCTTAATGGCTACAGTAAGTAAAGATTACCAATAAGGTAATCTTTATGGTACTGTAAATTCCACGCTTTGGCGTGAAATATGACCATTTTTACTTACCTTTTTAATTCAATTAAATGTAAATTTAATTGATCACAGTTGTTATTTTCAGGTGCTCTGAGAGCCCATATATCACTTATAAACAGAAAGGGTTGATGACAATTTAAAATATTTTGAAACAATTAAATTTAATTTGTTGAATGGGAAGAGAAAAATTGTCCATTCGATGGTCTCCCCATCTCGTATCAATTGAAATAACCTTCGAATTTAATTTAAAAAATTAAATAATCGTCGAATTTAATGATGATTTTTGATCTTCTAGATTAAATTCAACTAAAGACTACGCTTTGAGTAGAGATCAATCTAAAAAATAGCATTATCGGGCCATTTTTAATTAAATTTTAATTGAAAATTAAGGTTTTCAAATTTTGCGCCTGAAACAAAAGACGGACAATTTCAGGTACTCGACTGTAATGCTTATCCTCAGAATAATTATCAATTAGTTGAATCCCATGTAGGAATAGAGTATTCCGGTATTGATGCTAATGGTAATAGAGTTATGGGAATGTGTGTTGGTGGTTCAATAAGCACTTCATTAATGATCGATTCAAGATTTTATAGAATGAAAATTCCTGATAATTGGACTCTTGCTGAGGCAGCAACAGTTCCTCTCGTTTATTTAACAGCTTACTATGGTTTAATCATTAGAGGTAATCTGAAACGTGGTGAATCTGTCTTGATTCATGCTGGTTCAGGAGGAGTTGGTCAAGCTGCAATTTCAATCTGTCTATCAATGGGTTGTACAGTGTTTACTACGGTTGGAACTCAAGCCAAGAGAGATTTTATTAAACAACGATATCCATCAATTGATGATGATCATATTGCAGATTCTCGATCAACGTCGTTTGAAGAGCAAATTATGAAAGTAACAAATGGTCAAGGGGTTGACCTAGTTCTGAATTCACTGGCAGAAGATAAATTCAAAGCTTCAATTCGATGTCTTGCTGATTGTGGACGTTTTATTGAGATAGGAAAATATGATTTGGTTCAAGACACTAAAATTGGTAAGTAAAAATTTATTAAGGCTAATTAAACAATTTATTATAAAATTTTTGGTGTATTATTACAAAACATCATCGTTTTACATGGACGCAAAAGACAGTGATTAAGCACACTATTCTGTTGAGGTACTAATCATAATACAATTATGTAAGATGCCCTGATGGACCAGATTACAAAATGTTAGAGATCGGGTTAATTCTTGCACTTAATTGCTTTTTCATATCATCAATATATGCTGGAAAATCTTCAGTGTATTCATCGAATTCATCAACTCTTGCAATGATTTCACTTTTATCATCAGGATAATTAAGTTTAACTGCGTTGATTAATGATGTTTTGAACTCTTCACGTTCAACTGATATGTTTTGACCTGGAAGGAGATTCTCCTTCCGTTTGTCTTTTAACAAATACAGTTGATTCAAATCTTGTTTTCCTTCATACCAATCATCTAGCAGTAAATTAATTTCTCTTCTCTCAGGCTTTTCAATTTTGAGTTGATAAGGGATTTCTAAATGCTTGTATCTTTTCCAAATCTTATATGGCTGATCACGTACTCCCTCGATTATGCAATTTGTATATTTAATAACATTTTCACCAATAATTAGTTCACTTGATATACCATTAACCACATAGGCTACACAGATTCGCCAATCTTTTCTACTAAAAACTTTAATTGGCATGATTGCGTTACACTCCATTACGTTTTCATTGATAGCAGCAAATCTCATTTTATAAGGATAAACCAAAATTTCCAATTGTTCAGCTAATTTTTCTGATATTAAAGTTGTACATGCACCAGTGTCGATCATCGCCTCGACTTCAATTCCATTAATTGTTAGATTAATAACTGGATAGCGTTTACGATATTTTTCTCTGCCACTTTCTGCAATAACTTTTAAGGCAGCAATTGAATCAATTTCATCTTCATCATTTACATTCTCATTTAAACTTAAATCGTTTACTAATTGTTTTTCAATTTGAAATTCAGGGTTTGATTCTGCAGATAATAACTCATCTTCAACACTTGAGTTTGATTCATTCATTGAATGTTTTTCAATTTGATCTTGAGAACAAGATGCATCTTCATCATTTAAACTTGAATGATTAATTAATTGCTTTTCATTTTGCACTTCAGAATTGGATTCTTCCAAATTCAATTTATCCTCATCACTTGAGTTTGAATAATCAGTTGATTGTTTCCCAATTTGAAACTTTTCAAGGCCTTGATTTTCAAATTTTACTGCATCATTTGAACTTTTCACAAATTGTTCTTTAATTGTTCCTGTGACTGATTCAGTTTGTAGATATTCATCTTTTCCAAATAACTTTATCGCATTTATCGAATTATCAGAAAATTGCTCTTCACCAACATGAGCGATCTTTGCTTCGGGTTTAGGAAGAGATTCTCTTCTTTTTCTTTCTCTATTTCGCTTAGTGTAGCAGTCCTTCTCAATGTGACCTTGCTTGTTACAATAATTGCATGTTCTTGATTCTTTTTCATTAAATTTTTCCTTATTCTTATCACGAGGTTTATTTCCTTCTTTGTTGACTGATTCTCTTGGTTTTTCATAACGATTGAAACTTCTTCTTTGATAGTTGCTTGTGGGTGATTGTTTCGACTTTATTGGCCTTCTACTTTGCGCTCTTTCCCAAAAGTGAAGTAGCTTTTGCTGCATAGCATTCACAGTTTCGTATTCTTTATCTCCAAATTCAATTCGGATATAATGTTTAACAGTTAACGCCATAATATGCGTTTTCGCTGTTTCTGAAAAATCTGGATCACAAACTTGCAAAATTCGGTTAATTTTCTTGAAGTATTCATATGGATCATCGTATCCATTATAATGTTCCATTGTCAATGCATTTCTAGCTTTTTGCTTTTCTTTAATTGTTACTGATGATTTAATCATGCGATCTTTCCATTCATCATAGTTCAGCCATTTGTTTTCACTTCTGATGCGATCACTTACAATCTTTGCGTGTTCAAATAACAACGCTGACACATGATCTAACCAAAACTCTTTAGTCTGGTCGATGAGTACGAGTTCTTTCTCGCAATTTGCGATGAACTCTACAAATGTTCGTTCATTATGCGGATATCTATTCTTATTCAATCGATAATATGTTTCTTCCAAACGCATTTGTTCATTTATGTTCAGGTGCGGCTGCTGATTTTCGATTTCTTTTTCAGGTTTTTGAATTAAACAATAGCTATTAGCAATTACGACGGCTTGACCAAACTTCATTCCCATTCCTTGCAACTCTTCTTTAGTCATTCTTTGTAATGATTCTTTAGTTATTATATCATTCTTTACCAAAATTTTAATCGACTCGTTCGATATTCCCAAAGATCTTAGATCATAAGCAAATGGCCATGGTTCAAATTGTTCAACAATTGAGTTTTCATTAGTTTCATAATCAACTCTTTCAACATACATTTTCTGAATAGCATGAGCTTCCATCACATCTTTTCTGATCTTTGTATTTATCTGGCTATTGTTACCTGCCATACCTAAGCTGAATGCCATTGATAACAGTTCTTGGCGTGTTAATTCTGCATAAGTTTTTTCAATTTTCGCCATATTAAACACGTCACCTTCAGTTTCTGCGCTATATTCTGAACTTTGATTTGATTTAGCTTGACTTGAGTTCTTTTCTTCGGACTTAACTTCTTCTTGATTGATGAGATTGATTAAATCTGTAACTTTAAGTCCAATAACTGAGTCGGCCAAACTCATAAATTATTCTTGTTTTGAGATTCTCCGTCTCTTTTACCAATTGACCTTAATGACCTTTCAAACAATTGACCTTTGACTTGACTTTATCTTTATTCAAACAGAATATTCTGTGTTGTTTAACGATAAAACTTTTACTTTAGCTTTATAACACCAAATTTCTTTACCCAAAAAGACTTTAAATTTCTTTCACACAAAAAGATTTTAAATTTGCTTGATTTCTTTTACCACAAAAGAATTGATTTCAAAAAGCATTTAAATTCGCTTTTCTTGATTAGCTTTAATTAGCTTGCTGAGTGATAGAGAAAGAAAGTCTCGTTCTCTATATCACTTGACTTTTCTTGTGAGATTCCAAATCTCACGCTTTTAAATGCTTCTTTAGCTTTTAATTTCACAAAAGTTTTAATTGTTCTTTGAACTTGACTTTCAATAAATTAGTCTGAAGATTTCACAGAAAAATCAATAAATGAATGAATTTGCTCACGTTGAGAAAGAGAATCTCTTTCTTTGGGTTTTTCTTTGTTTCACAATTTTTTTTCAATTCGCTTTTGAATTTTAAGTTGTTTTCAGTTTGCTTTCAGTTGATTTTGTTGATTTCAATTAGCACAATTTTTCACAATTTTTCACAATTTTCACAATTAAATTGTAACAATTGGGTGTGATTTACACAGTATAGATGAAGCTAACCTCCAGATTACCTTACTCTAATAGAATAACCTTGATCTGTATCGGATGTAAGTAAGCTTGTACTCGATCGCGCATGCGGTTTTTAATTCAGGAAACAGGAAATGAAACTTTTAAACAATGACCATCAGTTTGAATGACCTCGTTGAGCTCAAAATGAGATCACCCGACCGATGGGAAAGAGAGTCTCTTTCCCTTCTGGTCTCTTGGGTGTCGGATCGGCTAAATAGCTAATTGTAACACTTGAGTCTTCGATCTATCAGCTTTTACCATCTCCACCAAATCTGTAAGATGCTTGCTCACGGATTAAACAAAATAAATAGAACAGCCGAAAACGGGGGAACTGATATGATATAAAGACTTCTATTGGAGACACAAAATTAGAACCAAATGACAGATACAAATTTTAAGGGTTAAAATGTTAGAGATCGGGTTAATACTGGAGGTTAATAAAATAGATTTAGTTAGACATATTTCAAAGGTTAACACAAATTAATAAAAATATTGGCGTAAGCCTAAATTGACACTTAATTAAGTCTGACTGACTGAGGGTACAAATACAGTCGAGTACCTGAAATTGTCAGTACCCAAAATTGTCCATTCGATGGTCTCCCCATCTCGTATCCATTGAAATAACCTTCGAATTTAATTTAAAAAATTAAATAATCGTCGAATTTAATGATTATTTTTGATCTTCTAGATTAAATTCAACTAAAGACTACGCTTTGAGTAGAGATCAATCTAAAAAATAGCATTATCGCATTATATTTTTAATTAAATTTTAATTGTAAATTAAGGTTTTCAAATTTTGCGCCTGAAACAAAAGACGGACAATTTCAGGTACTCGACTGTACTCTATATATTTGGGAAGGAGAATCTCCTTCCTTTTATACAAATCTTTTCTTTCATTGTCTTTTCTACAATCCAATTGATTAGTTTGATAAAGCTTAATCTAGTTGGAAAACAGTATTGCTTTCCCCTTTCTCAATCTTTATCTATTCCCCTTACAATTACAAAACATCATCGTTTTACATGGACGCAAAGGACAGTAATTGGGCACACTATTCTGTTGAGATACTAATCATAATACAATTATACAATAATACAAGTTATATAATTACTGGTGGATTAGGAGGATTAGGGTTAGAGTTGGCTCACTGGATGATAAAAAGGTGCGCTACCAAACTTATATTGACATCCAGACGAGGTCTTCGAGAGCCTTATCAACACCTGATGTTGGACAGACTTCAGAAAGATCCATTTTTCAATACAAAAATAATTGTTTCCAATGAAGACTGTCAGACAATTGAATCAGTTGAACGTTTATTGAAACAAGCCTCTTCTTTTGGTCCCATTGGAGGTATTTTTCATCTAGCAATGGTTCTTAAAGATGCCTTGTTTGAAAATCAAACTCTTTCAACTTTCGAAGAAGTTATAACACCTAAAGCATTATCCGGACTATATCTTGATCAAATAACTCGTTCAAATGGACTCGATTTAGATTATTTTGTGTGTTTTTCATCCGTTTCATCGGGTAAAGGTAATCCAGGTCAATCTAATTATGGATTTGCTAATTCTTCTCTCGAAAGGATTTGTGAAAAACGCCGAGCTGATGGATTACATGGATTAGCAATACAATGGGGGGCTTTGGGTGATGTAGGTGTTGTTGCTGAGCTGATGGGTGGAAATGATATCAATATTGCACGAACAATTCCTCAACGGCTTCCCTCAATATTCGAAACGCTTGATAAATTCTTGTTGACTTCTAACCCAGTTGTTTCATCAATTGTTTTAGCTGACAAGCGAAGAGCGGCTAATGCAGGGAAAGAGTCATTATTACGAGTGATTTGTCACATTCTTGGTGTTAAAGATCCATCTAAACTTGATCCTGAATCAACTTTAAGTGATTTAGGACTCGATTCGTTGATGGCTGTTGAAATTAAACAAGGTTTAGAGCGTGATTATAATCTTATTTTATCCACTCAAGAAATCCGAAATATTAAGATAAAAGATATACCTGGAAAAGAAGAAAGAAAGAAGACAATGAATGAAAATGGAGGTGAAAAAGAGGGATCAGCTGATGGAAATAATGAGAATGGATTGACTGATGCCGCTATGTCGTTATCGATCGATCCATTAGCCATACCAAATGATATTCTCGTACCTTTAACGATTCGTAATGGCTCTTGTGTACTTTACTTCCCTCCTCTTGAAGGAAACTACATATCAATTAAACCCGTTCTTGAGTATGTTATGAGACCAATTACTGGAGTTAATTGGACAGCTGATTGCATTAAATATGAAACAATTCAACGAGTAGCTGAATATTATGTTAACCAAACACGTGAAAAGTTTCCCAATGAGGCACAATTTGATTTGGTTGGTTATTCATTTGGTGGTCTATTAGCTATGGAAGTGGCCATGCAATTGCAGCAGAAATTTGGTACCCAAAGTGCAAACAGATTAGTTTTACTTGATGCATCTCCTGACCTAATCCAAGCCCGAGCTCGATCATTGAATAAGCGAGAACAGGTTGTGGATGAGAATGAAGCTCATGTCAACTGGCTCGTTGGATTTTCATCGTTGTTCGTCCAAGTTGAATCAAGTGATAAACTGAAGACCCGATTATTAAATTTAAAAACTAAACAAGAAAGATGTAATTTCATGTCCGAAATAATCTCAAAAGTATCCGCATTGAAATGTGATGGAGATAAACTTTCCCAGGCGGCGGATCATCATTTCCATAAAATAAAATTGGCTTACTTCTATAAGGTTGAGAAAAAATTCACTGGTGATTTGGTTCTCATTCGATGCACTGAGCCAGAAGAAGAAGATGCTGAAGAATTTTCAAATCCAGATTATAATTTATCAAAGGTAAATACTCTTATAGGGAATAATCAGTGATTATTAATCACAGTACAAAATAATTCAGTGTTTTGTCACAAATTAAACACAAAGAGTTATAGTTATACTCTTTGATTGAACAGCAAAAGTGTCTCCCCCTTGTTGTTGGATTAGGAATAGCGTTAAAATGGGCAATTCAATTCATTGGTTCATCAATTCATCAAAATCTAATTAATTTTTTCTCTATTCCAGTATGTCAATGGTAAAGTTACAACATATCGAGTCCAAGGAAACCACAAATCATTTCTAAGTGAATATAGTGAACAAGTTGGATCCTACCTTGATTCATTTTTCAATTATCTAACCTTTGCTTGATTGCGTCGGTGAACCATTTGCAATTGTGGAATAATTCACACAATTTTAATATCTACAGGGCATTTCAGCTAATTTTTCCTGTTTTTTGCTTTTTTCATGGAAGTTTTTCAGATACTTGTTTGTTATACTTAAAAGGCAAGGTCATTTTTCTGAAATCGAGTCTGATGGTGCTTGAGGTCAAACTAATGTTATATCATAATTTTTTTAAGTCCAATTATAATATCTCTAAAACCAAGTTATAGCATTCTGATATCAGGTCTCGAGTTACTTACATGTTTTCAAAACTTTGCGTCAATAAAACCTCATGTCATTTTATTCTCAGAATTTTTCATTATTTCATTATAACATTTTATATTCAATAAATGTCACATAAAGGGGTATGTTCACGCTAAATCGACTTCCGTAAAACTTTTTCAGATGATGATTTTCTGGAAGAGTTTAAAAACTAGGCAACCTGGAAATGGGCTCTGAAAATATTGTGGTTAGGTTGCAATTAAGGTCGAAGGATGAACCGTTTGTGTGTCAAATCTCAAAGACGGATAGAGGTCTGAAACTTGGGAGCAGCAATGTTCTTAGATACATACATATATGTACGAATTTTTATGCACAAAGTATATCATGCATTTTGTTCTCAAGTTGAATAGATAAATCATTTCGCGCTTTTTTTTGTTTTAAATCGACAGATTATGCTCTAGAACCTTAGAATCTCAAAATGCACCATTTGATTTTGCCAACGTCCCTACGCGAGATTATGGATATTAACGTATTATTTACATGGATATCGTCAATCTGGTCTTAAATAAACGAAACGCTGTAACATCTTTCCAACCCATCAATTTCAAATGAGAAAAGCACAACTACAAATCACAAAACAAAGGGAGAATTAAAATGATAAGAAAATTTGAATTTAGCATTGTTTTTGGGTGAAAAGGAAACTGCATTAAATTTACTGTATTAATTTTCATTTGTTTTCATTGAATATTTTGTATAAAAATGGCCTCAACTAAACTTTCTTTAGTGATTGAAAAAAATTTAATTTCAATACATCGATAGTAACCCTTCAGCTATGCAGATTGATTGTGCCTATTGTTTTGAAAATTGGAATATCGAAATCAACAGTTCTGAGGATTTTCAAGGAATATAAAGATAATGGGGAAATGATCAAAGCCTTATAAAGTCAGACTCCTCGATACTTTTCCAGACCTTTGTGAGTGGAAATGCTGTCCAAGATCTGACCGGACTTTGTGTGATTCCTACCTCTGGGGCGTTTGAAAAACAAAATATTCGCGAGAGCTCCTCGCACACTGAATGATTTAAAAGCACACAGCTTCTCCTCCACATAGTGATTACTCGGTAACTTCAACGAAACTCAGATAATTTGAAACAAATTCATGAGCTTTGTATGATATTTACCCTTTCAAAAGCGAAATACAAAATATGAAAGCATAACTTGGTGTTAGAGAGCGTTTGGCTTGAAGAATTATGTAATGACGATGATGTATGATGATCTTAAATTCAATAATTGCTCATTGTCATCCTCATTTCCTCAATCTCCATCTTCATTGTGTTCATCATCAACATCTTTGCCTTCCTCATTTCCACCATCATGATGTTGATCTTCATTTCCCTCTAATTGTGTTCAACATTAAATTTATCTTCATTGTGAACATCTTCTTCATCTTCGTTAATCAAATGAAGATAATTACAAATAAATTTGAATCATCAAAAGTCACATCGATGAATAGTTTAAAAAGTGTAACATGAATTGAGAAGCAAAAAGTGATGTCAGCTAATAATAATAATGATAATAAAACTAGCAATTGAATAAGATTAAGGATTGGTTTAATCTGTCATTGTATTTCAAGTTATTATTTATGTTTAACGTTGTGTGACTTTATTGTAACACTTAGGAATCAATAGTTAAAGGTATCAATAGTCGAGTCGCGTTCGTATATAGTATAACCATATTTCTCACCTATTATAATAAATATAACTTTACTTCCCACTTGACCTGGTAACAATGGATTAGACCAAAGTTTACAAAAGAGGCTCACTACCTTTGCTTTCCTCTTCACCTTCCTCCATCTTTCCCTCTTTACCTTCTTCTTCTTCCTCCTCAACAACTTCACCATCATAACCATCCTTTCAATCTTAAAATCTTGTAGTTTAAAGTCTATTATGCCAAGTAAACTTGAAAAATTTCAATATTTTTCACTCAACTTGGCAGCTTTACCAATCCATTCTGAATAACCATTTCAACGTTTTCCTACTTTTATATCATTTGTATAATGAATAATATTGATGCTAATCTCCTTCATCCTAATGATTATCAATATAATTATTCTCGTCTTGAATTTATTTTGATGAAAGAAGATGTTTGTTTTGAATGAATTGGTTAACCGCAAGCGTTTATGATAAATATTAAGGTAAGCTTTTGAATGTGTTTTTCAAGTGGATTTAAGTTTGGCTACTTTACACAGATATTAATATTGAATTGTTGACTTATCAATATAAAATTGTTGAATAGTAAATGTTATTTGTTGATAAATTGTCTCGACATGATACTTTACAGCAAATTATCATAACAATAAGAGTAAAATCAACACAAAAGTATTGTTATTGAAAAGACACCCAAAGGAGCATCATTTTGATGTTTAAACCTAAAGGATCATCTTCATCTGTTTACTGGTTAACAATGTACAATCTATTTAGAGTTAACCATTTCGGCTCGTTAATGGTATCATTGATATCATTTCAATTACAAATGATCATTGATCAAGTATCCGGTCATTGCTAGGTGTAGATTGATGCGTTTATTTGGGAAAAAACTTTACATTAAAATTTTATATAAATTGATTTATTTTCCTCTCAATCGTTAGCATAAATCATCAGGAGAATGGTCAACAATCAATGAGCGACTATTAAAAGGATAACCATTGAAATGCTCAAGTAGAAAGGTTTTTTTAATCAAACTAATATTGAATGTGAAAAATTGATATTTGTTGAAAATCATCTTACAATAATCTGCATTTAATTAGATTTGATGATTGTAACAATTTTGATCCTCTAAGTTGATAAAAATGGTAAGCAATAGTGAAAGGAAATAATGGGTTGAATAGAAGTTGAATGAATAAGTTGGTTTTGTCAATCAATTAAATTATAGTTGATTGAATCTAAAAGTTAAAGGCATTTTGACTCAATGGCTTTTGTTAACAATCAAATTAACCGACCAAACAAACCAAAAGTGACATTAACGCATCAATATTACTATCAAGATTAACTGACAATTATAATGTTTTTAGATTGAAATTTTGTTGCTAATAACATATGATTTATGCAAGTTTCAATGAAAATTGTTCACCTTGTTCATCTTGATTATTTCAATAAATTAATTTTGATAATTTAGTTATTTCTGTTGATTATAATGGCTGGATACATTTAAATTATTTACTCGGAAAGCTGATGAAGCTCCTAGGTTGATGGTTACAGATGATATTAGACCTGTTTGCATGTCGATGGTCCAAGTAATAGCCTTATAGTCATTGATCTGTTACATGATTAGCTGTTATAACAATGTAACAATGTTTCTATCACAAAATCTGGTTTCTTTTTTGGGTAACTGCAGATTAAAAGTGGATTATTTTTGTAACTCCTATTGGGTGCTCTATTCCGTTTCTCATTGGTTTCTTTCTAATGGATAAAGTCGATCATAAAATGGATTTATTTGTTCATCATCTTTCTTTTAATTTTCCTTCACAATTTATTCTTTCGTTTCTTCTTCTTTCCTTCCTTCGCCCTTCTCTCTCCTTCTCTCTCCTTCTCTCTCCTTCTATCTTCCTCCTCATTCATCCATCCTCCCACCCTGCCTCATCTAGCCTCTAACACTTTATGGTCTACTTGCTACATTTACTTGTATTATTTTGCTGAGGGTAAATATAAATGAATCATTCTTCTCCTTCTTTTTACTTTCTTTTCTTATTATTGTCATCATCATCATCATCATTTTCATCCTCATTGTTGAAGTTGCAGTATCATAACAATACAAACAGTCATCATCATCATCATCATCCTTCATATTCTCGCTCCTTTCTCTTGCCTTTTCATTCTAATTCATTTACCAGTTTCCAACTCGTGGTAGATTCGCGTTTCACATGCTTTTACGCCTAAAATATTCATTTTCTCATCATCTTTCATCCTTTTCTTCCTCCATATTCATCTAACTATCTGTTTCCATATAGCAATCATCAATTTCTCTGCATTAATAATTTCATTCCCTTGAATATTATTTGCCTTTTTAATTTGACTCAATATTTGTTTTTAATTGCTTCTTCTGTTCATTTCACATTCATTTATAACATTCACTCGACATTTAGTACAATGAGAATAAGTTTATCAAGATTATACTCAGCATTTATAGTTTGATTAATGAGCAATCATATCAACTTAAATAAATGAAAATCATCTAATTATTGATTTATAACTTCATGATCGCTGATTACCGTTTATATATGACCTTTGCAAATTGTCAAATTGATATAACTAAATACTAAACTTAATCAATTATTCATGGCTGTCAATAGTCAAGTTAGTCAGGACAAAAGTCAGGTAATAATTGAATATAGAGACTATTAAATAAATTGTTTGTTAACAACTATTGATATGATGATTTGAAAAGCGAATCAAATTGAATAAAATAATAATTGTCGCCATTTTTATATTCCAGATTCCAATTGAATGTCATTTTATCACCAGTTTTAATACTTGCTGAAGTTTATTATGGGACAAGAAACGCAGGAAAGTATAACGTAAACATTGAACTGTTCAATAACAATCGCATTTCCAGTTTTATTTCAATTCAAATTTCATTTAGTTTTATCACCTCAATTCAAGCTCCAGTGAAACCTTAACCTCAAATTCATTGTCATTTATTTACCTTTACTTGAAAGACAGTCAATATCAATGAACCAACAAAAGTGTTAAAGAAAGCAGTGAATGATATGAAAGAGACAAAGGATAAGACGAAAGTTTGACAAGGTATTTAGTCCATTGTATTGACCCAAGAAAAGGTTAAACCTTCTAAAGTGTAAAGTGTAAAGTGTTAAAGATAAAAGTTTAAGATGAAAAGAAGAGGAAGAAAGAGTAAGATGAAGATGAAGATGAAGAAAGTGAGATAATCCCGCCTTTTCTTTAATTAAACTCATTAAACCGTAAGAAATAAGCCTTTGAATATTGGAATCTTAAAAGAGACCCGAAAATGATTGTAAGGCTTGTGAATGGGCTGAAAGAAGGTGTGGATCAGTGGTTGGTCATCTTTACCAAATAATGGTTATTGTGTATTACGGTGACTCTCAAGTAGCTAAGGTCACTTGAAAAGGCTACTTAAATGATGTAAAAACACTCCAAACTCGCGATAACCGTTGATTCAATTGATTATTCAAATGATTGTTGGATTCATTTAAAAAATTTGGTTTATTTATTTTGAGAAACTCGACTCTTAACATGTTTACAAGTCTTTTTACATTAATTGTGTAAATTGTCATTGGCAAAATTTAAATGATTAAAAATAGAAAATAGTTTGACAAAAATAAACTTTCATATTGTTTGATATACATTTTTTAGCCTTACACATTTTGACCTTTTAGGTTTTTAGGTTTTTAGGTTTTTTGGTATCATTTAACTTATGATTAAATTGATTATTTTATTCATTTGTTGTATTGTATTGTGAAAATATTATTAATAATATCAATTTATATTAATTTGGCTTCTTTCTTTATGTACACAGATGATAAATTTGGTTGATTTGATTGTGCATTTATTACAAAGGTGTTATCCATGGATTATAATCGAATGGAAATTGTAATTGGTTCAATTGGATTGGAATCGGGATTGACATTGGTCCACATCTTTGATGGGTTTTAATGTGCTTTTTAAGATGATCTTTACGACCAAATCTCTTTGAACATATTGAACAAGAGAAAGGCCTGAGTCCACTATGAATACGTTTGTGTCGAGTCAACTCTTCATTCCTAGTAAAGGTTTTGCCACAATTTTCATGATCACAAGCAAATGGACGTTCACCTGATAATAAGAAAGATAAAAATGGGAATCAATTAATTACTTGAATTGAAGTGATTTAATGCTCTTCAAAGTGTTTCATTGACAATGTTATTACAATATGGTTTGATGAACAATTGACAAAAAGCGATACTTTTCACACATTATTTACTGTTTACTTGAAAGCGACACTTGAAGAAACTGTAAGATAACATGGTTTAAGTAGCCTTTTCAAGTGACCTTAGCTACTTGAGAGTCACCGTAATACACAATAACCATTATTTGGTAAAGATGACCAACCACTGATCCACACCTTCTTTCAGCCCATTCACAAGCCTTACAATCATTTTCGGGTCTCTTTTAAGATTCCAATATTCAAAGGCTTATTTCTTACGGTTTAATGAGTTTAATTAAAGAAAAGGCGGGATTATCTCACTTTCTTCATCTTCATCTTCATCTTACTCTTTCTTCCTCTTCTTTTCATCTTAAACTTTTATCTTTAACACTTTACACTTTACACTTTAGAAGGTTTAACCTTTTCTTGGGTCAATACAATGGACTAAATACCTTGTCAAACTTTCGTCTTATCCTTTGTCTCGACCATCTTTCATCATAGCCTTTCAAAGTTAACAAAGGTAAATAGCAATTGATATTGAAGGATGAATGACAAATGAGATCAGCTGAGTGATTCAAATAGACGCTCACCTTTCAGTGATGTTAATTGATATACTAACTCTGTGATTTAATTAAAACATTGATCAAACATTGAAATTGAATCTGGTGTAAGATCTGAAGCACAATTGTAACTTTTGGTCAACAAATGAAATATTGAATGGTTTGCATTGAAATAATTTACAGTTTATGGTTAATGAAACAAATCTGAAATTGTATTATAGCGCTGATTGATTGATGCTTGCCTTTTAGCTATTTAATATATCAACCAAACTAGTGTTAGTGGCTAGCTGAGGGTCATCAGGATAAGAAGGGTGAGAGATAAAAACCAATGGAAGTTTGAAATGAATGAAAGGAAGAGTCAATATCAATTATTTCACTTCTCATATTACAATGAGTTGAGCTGAATGAGTCTAATCTCGGAGACTGATATCAGATAGATTTGGCAAAACGCTTAATTCTATCATGATTGAAATGAACGAACGTTTTTAATAACGAACCGCAAAATAACTTTGTTACCCTAATAATGTGGGTGATCAGGATAAGAAGGAAGTTTGAATTTAATGAAAGGAGGAGTTAATATCAACCAGATTTGAACAATTCAAATTGTTTCACTTCTCATATTACAATGATCAATGACTTTAGCTAAACGAGACTAATCTCGGTAAATCTGGTAATTTATTTCTTATGTATTAATATTCATTTTTCATTTTGCAATGTTAAACTTAAAGTGACAAAACATTTCGATTTTGATTTGTTTAACTTAAAAACGTGAATTTGTTTAACAGTTCAGGCCATTTTGACGGTTATTTTTGCTTTTATTGTTATGATAATTTGCTTTCAAAGTATCATGTCGACACAATTTATCAACAAATAACATTGAAAAAGTCAACAGCCAATATTAATGTTAAATCTGCTTAAATCCACTTGAAAACACTTTTCATAATCTTTTAATATAAACACTTCGACAAAACCATTTAGACTTATCATTTAAAAGGTAAACAAAAAAATGAAAACGGTGAAGAGGCTGATTTATTGATTAAATTTAAAAATGAAAAATGATCAAATCGATAATTACCTGTATGAATCCTAATGTGTCCTTTAAGTTGACCATTATTTGAAAATGAAACATCACAATGGACACATTTAAACCTTTTCGGTCGCTGCTTTTTTTGCTCATTATGCAGTAAGGAAGGATAGTTAAACACAGAATTATAAGAAAACAATTGATTTAATTGGGAACAACATGATGACGAAGTGGAAGGTGATGATGTTGGTGAAGATGTTGGTGAAGATGATTGATCCCAAGGCCTAAAGATTTGTCTTTCAAAGAGAGACATTTCAAGGAAAGGTTGAAATTGCTAAGTAAATTGAGAAACAGTTAACAACGAGTGAATAAACTCAAGTAAATTTGGGTTCCTCGAGGTTGGCCTAAGTCAATCCCTCAAGAGCGAAAGGAGGAGTTTAAATGGTCCAATAATAAGGTGAAAAAAGGTAAAAACTGTTGAAATAAGAAAATGAACAAATTTAAATTCTTGTCTATTTTGATATAAATGTTTGATTCTGAAAATCTTGAATCTTTAACTTACAATTTTTTTCCTTCATTTGTTTTCCGTCATTTTCATCATAAATTTCAACACTTGCAATTGATTTTTAACGATTAAACTGATGTGGGGACGACAAATTGGCTGGTGTAAGTTAATAAAAGCATCCGTATCCAAAGGTGTGCAAATCAAGGTAAAAATATGTCGAGAGCGAGAAGGTAAAAAGAAAAGAAAAACTCAATTCACTTTATTGTATTTCAAGTTATTATTTATGTTTAACGTTGTGTGACTTTATTGTAACACTTAGGAATCAATAGTTAAAGGTATCAATAGTCGAGTCGCGTTCGTATATAGTATAACCATATTTCTCACCTATTATAATAAATATAACTTTACTTCCCACTTGACCTGGTAACAATGGATTAGACCAAAGTTTACAAAAAGATATCATTGAGAAAGGCGCTAACTTACAACAAAACAATTCACAAATCTATTGAAATTTACATTGAAAAGGTAAGCAAAAGAAGTGCAAGAAAAAGGTAAGAAAAAGACTCGATATCTTCCTCTTTTTTACCATCGTCATCGTCATCATTGGCATCACCATTTCAATTTACCTTCTTACCTGACCTTCCTATCAATTGACATTTTATTTCTTCCCTTTCGCCATTTCTCTTTAGCTAACAAGATTTTAATCTTTCTTTGGCTCTCAATTAGATAACCTCAATTGTTACTTGAAAATATGTTCACGAACTAAGCTTATTAATTTGATATGGCTTTAAATGTACTTTGACATCAATTGACTTGTCATCTTTAACCTTACCTAACTTATGGTTGAGTAGCATAGCTAAAGGATATTCAGCTTGACTTGCATTTTGGATTAATTTATCAAATGTAAATCATACTATTTTGTCATTCATACTTGATTAATAGGAACAAAACAAGCGTCTCTAATTATTAACAACAGGATCAACTTCAGGAAGGATTCTCTTTTAATATTGTTCATTTTTTTGACCTGGCTTTTGAATCCGATTGAACTCCTCAATTCACACTCGACTACAATGACTTTACTGCAAGAAAAAAGTGAATAAATTGTTGTCGCTAATATTTTATCAATGGATGAATTATTTACTTGATATACCAAGTATGTGAAGGTTAAGATGGGTAAGGAAAGTAATAGATGAAGACGTGATTGTTAATCAATATAAAAGGTTATTTGTTAAAAGTTAAAGATTTTTGTTGACAAAGTTATTTTGTCAATGAGTAAACCAAAAAAAATATTTTCCTTCGCTCTTGTCCATTGTTTTGTTTATGCTCATTGTTAAGTGAAAACTGATTCTGATTGTTGGTGATTGATGAGCTTTCCATATTGTTTGGACAAATAGTTGAAACTCTGCTCCATGGTGAAGAAAGTAAAAGAAAGTAAAACCATTGTGAATCCGGAAGAAAGTAACTTTTATCTTGAGGTAAGAAGAAAAGTGTTTTCTTTTTCTGTAACAGTAGCTGATGGTATTGTTGATAAAATTCAATAACATGTTCCATTAGCACCTTTCTTTTATGATTTAACTTTCAAAAGTAACTCATTACAACAGGGATTACAAACAATTCAGATTCTTGAAAATGATAAAGTTAAAAGTTAGACTATTCAAAGTGTTGATATTGTCTAGTAAAGATGGGAAGCTTCAAAGTGGGTTGAACATAAAGTCCATAGGAAAGTCCATTCAGCACAAAAGGTTTCATTTCC
The DNA here is from genome assembly GCA_036759885.1 of Tetranychus piercei. NCBI lineage: Eukaryota > Metazoa > Arthropoda > Arachnida > Trombidiformes > Tetranychidae > Tetranychus > Tetranychus piercei. The sequence continues at coordinate 20,286,773 of CM071879.1, read as the reverse complement.
AACTTATCTATTTATGAATTGACCAAAAAAGAACAGCGTTTGAATATTTCCAGATTATACTGACAATAATATACTCTCACTTTGAAATGATGAATCGCTCAATATAAACTTAGATTCCATGTTTTCCAAGCAGTAGAGTCCAAAGTTGAAACATATCTTTCAATCTAGTTTAAATTTTTAGACGATTAAGATCAATAAAATCAGATTACTCCAATTAGAATACTTAATTGTATTATTATGTCCAACAGCTTTGAAAAGACTGTCGATTTGAGTTGATTTTATTTGAAAACACAAGAGCAGATAAGTCAGAAGATATTTTGCCATTTGAGCCGTTTCCAAAACTCATTATCGTCATTAAAAATTCACAAGGAAAGATTTACATGATTTAACGATGAAACAAAATCAAATAAAATTAAACAAGATAGTCAAATTGTTCATTAAGATATTTTGTCATTAGAAACATAAACGTTTTGAAATAAAATGAAATCAATTGGATCGGATCAATTATTATTGATAGATCTGAGTTGTATTTTTTTGTTACTTAGATAACTGTATCAGTATTAGTATCAGTATACTCATTATCAAGATTAAAACTCGATCCCAACAAATCTGAATATTTTAATATTTTAAAATTAAAAATACACAGGAGTACTCGTTTAAGGCAATTTTTTGAGTCTCGTTTAGGGCAATTTTCGGCGTCGCCATCTATGGGATTTAACTCTTTGAGATTATTCAATTAGCAAAATATTAGCTGAAACAAAGGATTCGCTAGATGGCGACTGACAAACAAAAATTGCCTTAAACGAGTACTCCTGTGTATTATTTTTATTTTATTTACACAAGTGAAGCATTAAACAATCATTAATTGTGAACTCAAGAACTATTTAAATAATGAAACGATAAAATTAATTCTGATATCTATACCTCTATTGACCGGTGAGTATCATCCTGAAATGGTGAAAAGAAATTAATGAATAAATTTTTCTTTTCCTTTTGTCAACAGTTTGCCTTTTTGACTGAATTGAATTGGAAGCCTGTGTAATCATGTAAATGTAGGGACAATTATCACATAGGAGTTACTATTAAAATGGTTCAATCAAAGAGTGATGATGAGGACAAGAAGACTGGAGGAAAAAAGCAAACGAAAAGAAGGCGAAGAAAGAAGAAGAATAAGAATCGATTTGATATATTATTGTTGTATAAAAGTGAATACAATGATATCACTTGAAAAGGATATTGCTTATTCTTTATGTTTAACGTTCTGTGACAATTCAAATGCGACACTTTTCAATGTAACACTCAACCAGTGTTACTTTTAAAGTGGTATTAATACTTTGGCACTCGCGATTTTTTGTACTCACAAGTTAAAAAGGTCTAACCATATTTTTCACATTGTAATAAATATAACTTTGGTTCCCATTTGACCTGATAACAATGGATTATGCTGAAGGATAAAGTTAACTTTACAAAAGTTACATTGAGAAAGACGCTTCTTCTACCCTCTTTATCCTCTTCACCTTCCTCTCTCCCTCCTTTTTCATCCTCTTCCCTCCTTCATCATCACCATCATCATTACCTGCGAAACAGTGGATTAAAGTCTATTACATCAAATTGTTTGTTCAACATTTAAAAACTCTCCAACCATCTTAAAGTCTCAATTTTCAAACAAATATTTAACACTTGGACAATTGAGAGTCAAGTCAAGGCAAGTCAAGTCAAGTTTAATTGTTCACACACTTTATTGTATCATGTTTATCATTTTTTGAATTAAACAATTAGATTTAAACGTTTATGATTTGCTATTCAACTTTTGATAAGACTGATCACTTACAGGTAAAGTTAATGAGAAAAATTGAACAATTTGAATTAGCTTGATATTAACTCCTCCTCAGATCATTGATTTCATCTTTCCATTGGTTTGTAAACTGGATTTATTGCATTATATCTTTCATCCTTTTCATCTTTTTGATCCTTTTTATCCTGATCACCCTCCTTCATCCCACCCTCAGCTAGCCTCTAACACATTATGGTCTGGTTGATACACTAAATAGCTTACGAGGCAAACATCAATCAACTATGATGAGTGAATGATATTTTTAGGCGTAAAAGCATGTGAAACGCGAATCTACCACGAGTTGGAAACTGGTAAATGAATTAGAATGAAAAGGCAAGAGAAAGGAGCGAGAATATGAAGGATGATGATGATGATGATGATGATGGTGGTTGTGATGACTGTTTGTGTTATAAGATTGGATCAATAACAACACTGAAGATGATGATGATGATGTTGAGGATAATGTAGAGTGAAAATGAAGTGAAAGTAACATTGTGCATAGAGAATGATTCATTGATGATTACCCAAGGCTATCAAATACAATGTAATTTAACCAAAATCCCAAAGTGTAAAAGGCTAAAACAGGGTGAAACAGGGTGAAAGGAAGGAGGATTAGAAGAGATTTATAATGTAAGGTCTGTTTCAATGAACCAATCAGCAATATTTCGGGTTCCTTTAACAGGAAAGCTAATTTTGATTTTAGATTCACCTTTCAATACAATTTATAATAGTATGATGAATGTGGTGAATAATAAGTTATTGTCAAGAAATCATCGTCTTCTCAAAACGCGAGTGTCGTGCTCCGTCATCTCTGTCCCCATCCTTATCCTTATCCTCATCCTTATCCTCATCCTTGTCCTCATCTTCATCTTCCTCATCTTCATCTTCCTCATCATCATATTATTATTAGCTATAGGATGTTTGAAGCTCCTCCTTGTAACTCGTGAGGCTCAAATAGGCCAAACCTTTGTGAAAAGGAACCCAAAAATGCATTTACTTTTCCATTTTCATTTACTTTCAAGTGTTCAGACCAAGTATTTATATTTTTACATTAAATTTCAATATTTTTGATAATCCTTTTCCCCTGCCTTTTTACACTAAAATGTCAGTTGTTAATGTTCATGCACAGATCTTTAGACCATGGGATCAATCATCATCTTCATCAACCTCCTCGATCTCATCAACTTCATCATTTCAACCGTTAACCTTGTCTTCTTCCTCTTCACTGTCACCATCATCTCCATCATCAACATCACCATGTTGCTCACAATTGCATCAAGTATATTATAATTGTTTAAATGTATTTAATCCATAACACAAAGCAAAGTTAAACACCTAAGGAAATCGAAATGTTTTGTCACTTTAAGTTTAACATTGCAAAATGAAAAATGAATATTAATACATAAGAAATAAATTACCAGATTTACCGAGATTAGTCTCGTTTAGCTAAAGTCATTGATCATTGTAATATGAGAAGTGAAACAATTTGAATTGTTCAAATCTGGTTGATATTAACTCCTCCTTTCATTAAATTCAAACTTCCTTCTTATCCTGATCACCCACATTATTAGGGTAACAAAGTTATTTTGCGGTTCGTTATTAAAAACGTTCGTTCATTTCAATCATGATAGAATTAAGCGTTTTGCCAAATCTATCTGCTAAAAAGAAAAGTAATTTGAGTAAAAGCACGCGATTTAATTAATTATCAATTAAAACAATCCCAGTTAAACGTTACGTTAATCTGCGACTATCAACATTGTTTGTCTCACAGTATCGAATGTTGCTAGTAAGTTGTCTAATAAAATACTAAATTTTATGACCCACGTCTCGATTTAAAGATATTAAGAGATCAATTATTGGAGGCAATTGGACAGCTGTTTATATATAATATGAAACAATTCAACAAGTAGCTGAATATTATGTTAACCAAATACGTGCAAATTTTCCCAATGAAGCACAATTTGATTTGGTTGGTTATTCATTTGGTGGTCTATTAGCTATGGAAGTGGCCATGCAATTGCAGCAGAAATTTGGTACCCAAAGTGCAAACAGATTAGTTTTACTTGATGCATCTCCTGACCTACTCCAGACCCGAGCTCGGTCATTGATTAAGCGAGAACAGGTTGTGGATGAGAATGAAGCTCATGTCAACTGGCTCGTTGGATTTTCATCGTTGTTCGTCCAAGTTGAATCAAGTGATAAACTGAAGACCCGATTATTAAATTTAAAAACTAAACAAGAAAGATGTAATTTCATGTCCGAAATAATCTCAAAAGTATCCGCATTCAAATGTGATGGAGATAAACTTTCCCAGGCGGCGGATCATCATTTCCATAAAATAAAATTGGCTTACTTCTATAAGGTTGAGAAAAAATTCACTGGTGATTTGGTTCTCATTCGATGCACTGAGCCAGAAGAAGAAGATGCTGAAGAATTTTCAAATCCAGATTATAATTTATCAAAGGTAAATACTCTTATAGGGAATAATAACAGTACAAAATAATTCAGTGTTTTGTCACAAATTAAACACAAAGAGTAATAGTCAAAGAGGAGCTACACTTTGGTAATAGTTATACTCTTTGATTGAACAGCAAAAGTGTCTCCCCCTTGTTGTTGGATTAGGAATAGCGTTAAAATGGGCAATTCAATTCATTGGTTCATCAATTCATCAAAATCTAATTAATTTTTTCTCTATTTCAGTATGTCAATGGTAAAGTAACAACATATCGAGTCCAAGGAAACCACAAATCATTTCTAAGTGAATATAGTGAACAAGTTGGATCCTACCTTGATTCATTTCTCAATTATCTAACCTTTGCTTGATTGCGTCGGTGAACCATTTGCAATTGTGGAATAATTCACATAATTATAATATCTACAGGGCATTTCAGCTAATTTTTCCTGTTTTTTGCTTTTTTCATGGAAGTTTTTCAGATACTTGTTTGTTATACTTAAAAGGCAAGGTCATTTTTCTGAAATCGAGTCTGATGGTGCTTGAGGTCAAACTAATGTTATATCATAATTTTTTTAAGTCCAATTATAATATCTCTAAAACCAAGTTATAGCATTCTGATATCAGGTCTCGAGTTACTTACATGTTTTCAAAACTTTGCGTCAATAAAACCTCATGTCATTTTATTCTCATAATTTTTCACTATTAGCTTCGCGTTCGGCCTTCTTAAACATATTTTATTACGAAATCAAGTCTACTTTTGATAATAAATTTAAAAGTGCATCCTTCATTTTTTATAGCTTTTTTAATATCTTGTTTATATTACATAAAGTAAACACTTGATTGAAATTGATAAAAGCAAGTCTACCATGGAACTGTTTGTTCAGATAAACAATCAAAATTGCTTCTGAAGTTGTTTTGCAATCTGCAAATCGCAAATTTTGATTTTGCCAGATTATGTATCAATCCTTCATTCAAATGTAACACTAAACAATTGAAAAAATCATTTTCCATTCAGATTTCAGCTGGAACACAATTGAACGAAGTCATCTTGGCTTCTTTAGCACCAGGAAGTAACCAGAAATAGTGGGTACAAAGTTCAGGAGGTGACTGTGAACAAGATGAAGAAATTAATGAATAACAAATCTCAATAATTTAGTCATGTTTAAATATATTTTAAATGATGAAAACTTACATCAGCCTTGATTTGACATGAATCATGATTGGGTTCATATTTGGAACAATTAGTTTTTCGCATCAACAGTTTAATTTTATAATTGATTCCAGCGACAACTTGAGATTGAGCTTCTTGGATCTCGATAAGTTTATTATAATACATACTATTTTCCTTCTTGTTGACATAATCAACAGCTTCCGCAGCTAACTTTGTTACAGTTGGATTATCAATAGAGATCGATGTCCATTGTCCGACAAGATGCTCAGAAAATACAGTTTCAAAAAGACAGACAGTTAATATGATGGCGAATTTCATTTTTGAAGGAATCTCTTCTTTCACAGGTAATATGAGTTGGTTTACTGGTAAACAAATTGAAATAGATTTGCATTTTGAAGTGAAAACAAGCTACTTTAAATAGAGAAAAATATGGAAGCAAAAAATCTTGAAATAGTTATCCGATTTCATTGAGAGGTAACAATATCGTTTTACGGACAAAGGTGCAACAAGACAGACTTTTAAATTTTTGTTCAATGGATGATTGAGAATTAGATCAGACTAGTTTAATATGCTCATTATCAGTGATTTGTCATTTGAAATAAGATATCAATTTTAAGCGCGATTTAATAATTTAATAATTTATTAATAAGGAGGGGACCGACCTTTTCCCACCACTCTATTCCTCACTTTTATCCACCACCCAAATCTAACACATCCACTATTCATCGTCATCATATCCCAATAGCGGTGGACAGGATTTGGATGATGAAAGATCTTACGAAAAAAGTGGTGGACAATGTGGTGGATAAGTGGTGGAAAATATATAATAAGGAGTGGTCCTTAAAAAATGGATAAATTTTGGCTGTTATAACTCGAAAAGTATTTAATACTTTTCGCTAAAATTGAGATAATATATTCATTAAGGGTAGATAATGGATCTTACAATATATCTAATGTATTTATCAGTTTTAAATAATTTTGAGTGAGTTTTGATCGAAAAAGGCGTTCAAATGGTTCTTCCGGATTGTTCTATACTTTTAAACGTGTTCATTTCACTTAGAAGCAATGTGTCTTAATGTTCGTTTGATCGATATTTCAGCTCTTCGTCGATTCTGATCCAAGCGAAAAAGACAAATTTTGAAAAATTCAGTAAACCCTCGATTTTTTTACCATAACTGATAGACAGCTTAACTTTTCTACACTATGTAATTTTTTATTATTAATTTGATCCTTTATTGGCACTTACACATCAATTAACGATTGTTTGGCCAGTAAATTTTGGCTGGTTACGTTGGAATAATCACCATATATTTTAACTCTTTTTGCAAAAAAATCAAGGGTTTATTAGTTTTTACAAATCCATTTCAGTCAAGGTGATTATCTTGATTGTTTCGTATGTTAAACAAATATTTAAGGCGCGTTAAATCAAAAATGGATAGTTAATGACTACGGATACAAATGTATTTTTACTATTCCTAAAACTGATTTAATTGACCCGGAATTTTTGATCAATTCAATAAAGATGGTAAAACAAAACTGTGTAAAATCGTCTGTGAAATTCGAAATGAGTTGAAATTGAAATGAAATTTTTGTTGATATGTAGTGATTATTATTGATTGTTTGAACAATTTGAAAGACTTTCTCGATGGCTATAATTTAGACTGGCTACACAAAGGATAGGATTACAAAGGAATCCGATCTCAATTCAAAGGAGCCTCTTGATAAAGGTTTACATCGTCGTCTTTTAGTGCAAATAAGGCAGCAAATTGCAGAGAGAGCGATTATGATTAGCACGACAAAAATGGCACCAACGATTATAATCCAATAAAATGGAATGGTTATTTCACAGTTCCAGATAAATTTTTCATCAGCACATGGACCAGATTTAAGATTATCTTGATAATATTTAGAACTGTTCAGGAAATGCTGGTAAATGGGAGTTTCACAATTGTCTTCAATGATTGGCTTTAAACAGTCGAACACCATAAAAGATGAGCAGCAATTGCGCTTTAAATAGTCATCATCAATGGTCCATAAGTTGAAGGCTTTATTGAAACATGAATCCAACTTGCTGGAAATAACTGGACAAAAAACAACTGTAGATGTAAGTATTGGTCCAATCTCAGTAGATTTTTCATCGGTAATAGCAGCTAAGGCAACAATACTTGAATACAAAATTATATTAGAAACACATAGTAAAAATATTCTCATTTCATCCATGATAAAGCGTAAGTTTAAAAAAATGTAACTATACTGATACTAAATGTATACTCTTTTGGGAGTTCCATGTTTATGTCCTGGTATCACTAGCAAATCATTAGTGATCAAAGATCAATTTTGTTACCAAATCATGATTGTATTTAAATAATTACTATCATTTACAAAATCTTTGATTATGAATTGATCTGGGTAAATGGATGGATTTTACAAAAATCACAGCCATCAAATCAATTTTAACTAAAGAAATTTAAATGATGACATTTACAGTCTCAATGAAAAATTGTCCAACATTGATTTATGTCTTCAACATGATGGATCGGGATTAATAAGAGCTAAAACATTTCCAACAAAAAGTAGGCTACCAGTGACTAAAACATGGAGCTTGTAATCATCCTGCACTTTATATTTTTCAACCAACTCATTTGAATCCAGGAAATCTAAAGCTTTATTTAAGCTGGAAAATTGGTGAAAATTTTCAGGATTTCTTTTAAGGTCTTTTTGTATTGCTTGCCACATTTCTCTTGTTTTGTTGATCCTATCAGAGATCCGATCAAATTCAAATCGGGAATCCGGCATCATTTCAGGATAAATTTCGATATTTTCAACATAATTTGAAGGAAAAATAGCGACATCAAACGATTCCTGGGCAACTCTTTGAATCAATGGTTCATATTGGCGGAGTCCAGCCGAAAAGAAGAATAAGATGCGAAATATTTTTTCATTGGAAGACTGAATATATGATTTTTGTTTAAACCAATTACAACAGTTATCTAAACTTTCAACAGTATGGGCGCCATCAAGGAAATAACTAACTCTTCCTTTGGTAATTGCATGACACCTTCCAGGCCAATTTGTTTTTATTAACCCTGAAGCTTCTTCTTTATCCAGGGCGAATCCTTTGGATAATGCTATCAATTCTTTTTGGTTAATCTCCGTTGAAGTCATCTTCATATGAAAGTATCGAGATATTTGTAAAGCAAGAGAAGCATTGATCCTTTGAACGTGGCCATCAATACCTAGATTAATTTTGTAAGGTGTAAGATTTTCATAGTTTTCCATTCGTGGACAAATTATAACTTCACTGTCCTTTTCAATCGATCGATTGCGAATAACCTGCATTGCAGGTTCAGGCTGGGAAGAGGTGAAACAAACAACATCAGGTTTGATTATACCAGTCTTATGCCATGCGATAGATTCCAAAGTATCGCCCAAAACGGAAGTATGATCAATACCAAGGGATGTTATGCCTGTAACAATTGGTTTTGGCACAATATTTGTGCAGTCAAATTCGCCACCAATACCAGTCTCAACAATAGCAACATCAACTTTCTCTTTGGAGAATATGTAAAATGACAGAATAGTTAAAAACATGAAGTATCCAGGTTTATCGGCACCAGCAAGTTTAGAAGTTACTTCCCAAAAATACTTGACAAAAACATCAACTGAAACTGGTCGTCCAGATAATCTAATTCTTTCACGAACGGAAACCACGTGTGGTGATGTATAAAGACCAGTTTTGTATCCCCTTTGATTTAAAATTGATTCAATGTAGGCACATGTTGAGCCTTTGCCTTTAGTTCCAGCAATATGAATAATATTAAGATTGTTCAAATCATCCAATTTCATATCGAGTCGCTTTAAAAGTTCAGTGATTAAATTGAGCTTCTGTCTTGCATCTTTCGTATTAGCAGGATTGATTTTTTTCAAAACAGAAAAGTTACTGTCATATTCCATAAGCTTGGACAAAGTTTCCTTGTAACTAATGTTTGATATCGTCAATCCATTGGAAATTTTTGTGTTCCCATTGAGAATTATTTGGTTGTTTGATTTTGGATCGAAATCCATCATTTGGTCATATAAACACCTGATAAAGATAAATAATTAGAAACAGAATAAGAAAAAAAATTAGAAGAGTTACATTGAAGCAAAAATAATGATGCTTGAAATGAAAAAATGAAAAAATGAAGTGAACTAGAAGAGGATATTTATCTTTAATCTTGTCTAATCAAGGAATATACGATTAACTTAGTTCAAATAACAAACTTATAATTCATCAAATCAAATGACAGTTAAGCAGTGTTAATGATGTGAGAGACAATTCATACATTTCATCAGACCATTAAGGAGAACAACAGATTTAGTTAGTACAAATGTACCTTAAGAGCTCATATTTACCTGACAAACGGAAAAGTTGGTTTAATTTTCCAACCACGGACGCAAAACAGCATCAGGATAACATAAAGTTGATTGGCAGTTACTAAATAGGATTACACCATATTAAAAATGTCAATGATGTGGATGAACATTTCATTTTATGGCATTATAATATGATAAATATTTGTCACGGGGTAACAATTCAAACGGCAAGCAAGATAGATTGTTAAAGTAACATCGATGAGACTAGATAGATAATTAATTAATCAATAAGGTAAACCTTCAAGTCATCGAGATTAAGAAGATACTTGACAGCAAAGACGAATCTTAAATTAAGTTAGTGATTGAGATCCAAACAAGAAGCACATTTTCCGGTGAAAGTATAAGTTTGTTATTCAAGGTTAATAAAGTGACTGTAACATGATGAAGATAAGGTTACCTCGAAATGGTCCGTACTGATGTGAAACCAGGAAATAACAATAAGTAAACTAAAGTATTTAAACAAACGTACAGTTAATTAAAAGGACATTGAGCAAAAATGGTCTACTTGAGAAACTATTTCAATGAATTTTACCATATGTTTCAATGTTTTACTATATGAAGAGCAATTGCCGTGAAAATAAACAAAATGCTGTGAAAATAGATCAAATTAATTACATTGTGAGTTTTTCTTAATTAAAAAGGATATTTAAAAATATCTACAGTTAACGTGGATTAATAGAGTAATTATTGTTTTGATGTTTAATCAAAGCTTTTACCGGTCTGACCATTCGTTTATTTCAGTTTAAAGATTTGATCGATTCAACTTCATCGTTTCTTGTCAATTTAAGTCAAATCAAAGTGTCAGTCTAATTAAAGTTTAAGCCAAAGTAAAGCTTTAAATGTTTTAACTGGTTTATTTCAAGTACCAAATCAAATTTAAAGATACTAAATAAAATTGAGAAATAAAATGATGATCTAATAATGAAAATAAAATGCATGTACACAGTTTATGATTGATCTGAACAATTAACGCAATCATGACACAGTTTCTGACCAATGATTTGAAAAGCAGAAAAAACAATAACAATTGATTCATCACATTTAATATTAACGTATTGTACTTCACATTTACCAGTTTAGCTGGTAAATTTAAAATGTATGTTTTAACACTTTCATTCAACTTTAATATTCCACTTTACTTAATCATCTGTTTATTTCAAAATAGACCAACAATTTTCAGCAAAACTGACCAAACAAACAAACAAACCAAAAATGAACGTCAAAGTGATAATTTAGTGACCTTTAAATGGCTGATAATAAGCCATAATAAGCAATATCCGTTTGGGTTTTGGGTTAAACCAGATAAACAAAGATTGGTAACTTTGCCTCGGGATTAACCCTGGTATAATCATCTTCAACCAGATTCGTGTAAACCTTTTCAAACCTTCAATCAGTTTCAAGTAAATAACAATTATTTAGTCATCACTTTCGCAATGATTAAACCAACCGATGATGATGATCGATAAACAAGAATGATCAATTGATCATATCGCGTTGTCTTCTCACTTGGTTCGCCATTAGTCTTATTGTGTTCGTCTTAATATATCTGATTGTTCATGAATTCGTATTGATGGGCTTTGACTTTCAACCAATTAGAGGTGAGACCATTTTGAGAGAGACAAAAGCTAGCCTTAAGGGTGTCAACCTCGCTGACTAATCGTTCAAATGATGAGATCTGTTTTTATAACTAACAACGGAAATTTTGAAGACCTTTTTCAACACCAGATTTCAATAAATTGTACATTTCCAACCCAATAACCAATGTTTCATTTGTCTTTCACCATCCAACAACCTTCTTCTTCTTATTAAATTAGTAACTTATTGTCAACTTTTTACCTTGTGATCAACAATCCATATTAGTTTGATTTTTTGTCATCTACAAACAGTAAGTGGGTGTTTATTCATTTGTTTATTATCAATTAAATTCTACTTGTTTGAGACATTTATATTGTTCTGTCAGCCTGGCAACAATCATTTATCCTTAATTCCGTTTAAAAAACAGTGCTAAACATTTCTTCTCTTTAGCTTCAAGGTTTCTCTACTTTCTGGCTTTCCTTATTTTTCTTGCTTTCAGTTTCTCTCTTTTCACTTTCATTTTGGCTTCTTTTTTCGCTCTGTGATTCCTCTTCCTTTACTTTCACTTTTTCTCTGTTCCTGTCATTTCTAAAGAACGACATTTGTGTTCGTGAATTTGGAAGGTCGATCAGGATGAAAGGATAAGAAGGACCGAGTTTTTCGCTATTCCGACCAGTTAATATAATTCTGTTCAACCATAAGGATTATATTCACCATCAAAGTGTCAATTTAAACCATTTTACACTTTGTTGTCTTTTTTAACAAGTTTAAACCATTATTCAACAGTCATAAATTTATATTTATTTTATGAGAAACGGTTTTGAGAATTTTTTTTGTTTTTGTTTTTCTCTTAGTGAATCATTGTACTGAACCCATCATGACCAGCGGTGTTAATATTCTGCTGCCAAGTGAAACCGTTGGAACCAAGTGGACTAATTCATCAATCAACCCTAAATCATTGCAATCATGGTTTTCACCGAGTCAATGGGACCAAAAAGCCTGGGTTGAATGGCATCAACAAAATTGGTCAATTTGCTTTTGGTTCGCTACTTTTTATGTGCTTGCTGTTCGCTTGGGTTTAATATATATGAATAATCGTAAACCCTACGATCTTCGTTATCCATTGGCCATTTGGAGTGGTTTACTTGGAGCTTTTTCGATTGCTGGTTCATATTACTTGGTTCCAGAGATAATATCAACTCTTTATAATGATGGATTCCATTGTGCTGCCTGTGATAACTCATACAAATCAGATAAAAATGTGCTCTTTTGGTCCTGGTTGTTTGTTTGGTCCAAAGTCTTTGAATTTGGCGACACTGCATTCATCATTCTTCGTAAACAAAAACTTTCCTTCCTCCATTGGTATCACCATGCAATGACTGTAATCTGTGTATTCACTTACTTCCCGGGGATGGTGGCTATTAACAGATGGACTGGTTCCATGAACTTTTTCGTGCACTCTCTTATGTACTCTTATTACGCTCTTAGAGCAATGCGAGTTCGTATCCCTAAACCAATCGCTGTTTCAATTACAACTTTACAAATCGCGCAAATGATGATTGGATTTTATGTTGCCTCTTACGCGCTCGTGATGAAAATTTTAGATCAACCATGTAAAATTACTCTTGGTGAAAGTTTATTCAGCTTCTCCATTTATTTCAGCTATTTCATTCTCTTCTGCAACTTCTTCATCCAAAGTTATTTCAAGAAACCATTGCCATCATCTCGAACCAAAAAGGATTAAACAAAAGACAAATTTAAATTAAGCTCAACTAAAGATAAATTTAACGATGATTAAGCATGTATGATATGATTCGTACCGACTCAAAGTAGTAAATCAATCTTCTAACCTATCAATGAATCGGTACAAATCATTGCAATTCACGCAAGAGATTAATTGAAATGTAAACAAAAAATCGGTTACAGTTTCGATGAATAAAATATTAAGCCAAATCCATGGTTATTGAGTTACTAAAGACAACAAGACAAGGAAAAGAAAAGAGTTGCAAATTGATTGATTAACACTGTCCATGTTTAATTAAATAAACTGCTTCAAGGAAATAAGGCAATGAATTCTGTGAACATTTGATCGATCCCATGAGGTTGTTGCTGCCAAATGATTGGAACAAAAAAACAGTGAAAGAAGTTGAAGGAAAAACGGAGAAAAAAATAATTTCAATCTTCTCATAAGTAAATTTAATCTGGCCTGAGTTACAATTGAAGCCAGGGTAAACAGTAATAATGGTAATAATCAAGTTGAAAGAAGCTTAATGATGATTAGTGGGACGAGTTGGTGAAGATGAGGATCAAGATACTGGTAAACAAGTAGAAATACCTGAAAAAATAATGAAAAGATGAGAATCAATTTTATTAGCCTTTAGAGATATTGGTTGAAAATAAGTAATCAAAATAAAAGTGAAACTGTTAAGACAAATGATAATAACAGTGATGATAATAATGAGAAGCAAAATGTTGATAAAACCAAGTGTAATAATGCCATTGATAATGACAATTAATGTAATGATGGAAAACAATTGAGATGATGTTTTATTCAACTCACCAATTTTCAAACCCTTTTCAAGTTCAACCCCAGTTTACCCATGAGAACCATTTCAAGCTGATAAACATGATTGACCTTTATAAATGAAACTTTGATATTGACCAAAAGAAGGTAAAATTAAATGCAAAATTTGGTAATATCAAGGTTCCTCAATTTCTGGTTCAAGCATTTACCTAACAGAATAATATAATTTGCTGGAGCAACAATCATTGCAGTAATTTGTTTAACTGTTGTGAGCTACCAAGAGCAAGACGAAGAAAGAAGATGGAAAAGATGATGAAGAAAAAGAAGATGTTAAAAGAAATCTCTTGAGAAGCAAATATCAGATCAACTCTGTTAACCCATCAAAATTAATTATATTAGTTGAGTAGGGAAAGTGAAAAAATAGTTACTTTTATGTGGACCTAGAAAAGGTAACAATCAAAAAATAGCTTTTCTGGTTTACTCTTATTTTCACCGTGAAATGATGACCAGCAAAAACATGTTTCATAATATATTATTTGATAAAAGGTAAACTGAACATAACTTGTTGTTTGTTGTAATTTGTTGATTCACTTCCCTTCTAGACATAGCAATCTGAAATTAAAGATGAATCCTAAATGGCTCAAAACAACTGATTGCCATTTATCAGCGAGAATCGGTTGAAGTCCCTGTTGATCAATTCAGTGTTAATAAAGCTCAAAATGATAACTTTGATGAAGCAAAGTTTCATGTCAAATTAGTTTTCCATTCAACTCAATTTGATCAAGTCAATTTGATTCAACATCATATCTTGATTTTGTCAAAATGGAATCAACGAATTAAATATTGATCGCAAGAATCACACTTTGCGCTCATTTGTAAATCAATTTCTTGTTCGTTCACTAAGCTATTCACATGAAAATTCAATCACACAAGTAGTTTTAGTAATCAAATGAAGGGTTTATCAAATGACCATGAACGATTGTAAATTACTACTGATATTCAATGATATTGAATCAATTTGTTTAAAACTGTTCAATGTTACAATCAACATTTTTTGACTTGTGAAGCTAAAAGTTGATATTATTTTCAAGTCTACTTTTCAATGAGAAAAGGTTTGAAACATTGGATTAAATAGTCAATTCTTTTATCTTTTCATGATTAAATGCTGTGAGAAAATTAAACTTGTATGAAAAGAGAAAGAATTTTCTGCTGAAAATGTTGTTTTTAAACTTCATCATCACGCATTCGGTTTTGCATTTGAAGCTTATTTGCATTTTACTTTTAAGTGTTCAGATAGCGTGTCTAGTTCACAGCAAAATCACAAATATGATTAACAATAATTTATCGATGATTTATTTGTACCCATTTAATGCACGAGAGAAATTATTCAACAAATTGTAAACCTGAACAGAGGCTAAACAATGAAAACTCGTATAATGTTGGTTTTGATGGTCAATGTTGCTTCAACAGGGAATAGATTGATAATCAGATGAACAATTTTGTTGAAAAGTGATTTGCGAAAATTCAAATTCGACTATTTCAGTGAAAGAAAATTCAATGAAATTTATGTTTACTTTTTTGGCCAATCAATCAATCTTTAGTTAAGAATTATTCAAAAGCTCATCGAAACAAGCTCATTTGATTAATAATTCAACGGAAAATCAGTTTGAATTTGGTCAACCTTTAGGTTAATCTGCTTAGAGTTTTAAAAATGGACATTTTAAGTTGGATTAGATTAAGTTAGCTTTCAAATTGGAAGGCTTTTCCTTTCCTAGATTAGTTTTAGCTTTTGTTTACGCTTACAGCTGAAAAGGACAAAAATTGGTAAAAACAATCGAGAAAAAGTCTTTTTCAAAATTTTCCGATTAATTTGAGAACGAATTTAAATCAAGGAATGAAACTTTGATCCTTGAAACTTTTACTCAGAGAATGATTCACAACTGACTTGGCCATTTCAACTCACACTCATACCTTATCTCTGAAGTCAGGCAACTAACCATGAAAATTATGACAACTAAGAAAAATATAAAATTGCTATTGAAATAAAACAAATTTATTATCTAAATACAACGATGTGAAAGTGTTTCAAGTTTCATCCTTTAAACCTGATTTCTAGTTATTACTTTTCTCAGTAAAAAAACTAATGATTGATTTGAATTGAGCTGTAAAGGATTAAAGGTAAATCTAAACTCACCTTAAAACCATTAACAGTTGTCTTTGTTGAATATAATGGCAATATTATACTTTTGATGATACAAAATAATAATAACAATAAAAGTACAATAAAGCAGATCAAATTTCATAATAAAATTGAAGACAAAAATAACCAATTTTTGTCCTTACAAATAAAAGGTAAAGTTAACCAAGCAAATTCAAAAGAAACATGATAAAAGGCAAAAATAACAAGCAAAACAAAACCAAAATCATTTTGCTAGTAAATTATTCATTTCAGGGAGTAAATTTAACCTCTCCAATAACAATAATAATACATTTATTTTTCAACTTTACAAGTTTATACTAAACCCTAAAAGGCAACATTTTTTGCGATTTTTACCCAATTGTTCAAACATTATTTACTCAGGTTTTATCTCATTTCCTTATTTTCACCTTTTCTTACCCTGAGTTGCCCTGCAATAAATCATGAAATATTATCTTTAATAAAAAATGAAACAAAAAGCATTATCGTAATTATAAAATGGCAACAAAAAGCAACTGAAAATAAGTTTACATACAAAATGTCTACTTAAAGCAGATTCAAAGGTTACTGTTTAGCTTTATCCAATTTGTTCAACATCAATGTTTCATTGAACAACAGGGTTTGTAATCACTTTAAATATTAATTTGCTTGATAATACGTGTTGGCATAAATAGTTTAAAATTTGAAGGGAACATTAAAAGAGTTAACTTTGATTCTCATCATGATTGGGTTTAAACAATTTTCATAAGTAAAAGTTGAATTAAGATAAATTGCTTTGAAAGTTATTATATTTTTCAATTTCAGTTAGTCAAACCTCTTAAATTAAGACATTGCCAAGCAACACAGACCCGCCAACTTTAATTGAATATTTGGATCAACTAAAAATTAATGAATTAAATATATATTTAGTAACAGATTATGAAAACTCGAGATCCTTATAAACTGTGATTAATATGAATTAATTCTTAGTTTAATAAAAACTCATCAAATCAACTCATTTCATTTACATGTCTATACTCCGAGTTTATGCTTTGAAAATAGCTCATAAAGCTATTCCCACCAAGTCTCATTTTGAGATGTTTCACTGTATTAGACAAAATTTGACTCTTTTTCTGGTTAATTTGCTGGACTTCAGTTGATCTTTGAGAATGATTTTGATTGGAAAATTGTTCAATAGCTTTTTGAATTGAAATTTTCTTTCATGATTACCTTTTCCATTGATCATTTTGACACTTTTGCATTTCAAATTTGTTCACATTTTAATGTTAATTTGCTCATTGATCATCATCAACCCAATCGATTTACAGTCTCTTGAGCCAATAAATGGAAATAAGAAGAAATCCAATTCAACATTTTTTTCTTTTCTCTTTTTATCTCAAGAAAAACAAATGATTGCAGATTTTTTGCCTTCATCAGGTGAAACAATCAGGTAATTGTGTGATAAAAAGAGATGAAAAAATGTTCACGTATTTTGTCTTCATTTTGCTGTGAAAAGATGAACAGAGGAAAGATGGTGAAAGAAGATGAAAAATGATGATGAGATTGAAACGCGACAAAAATATCAAAAGAAATGAAAACAGAGAAATATTGTGTTTAATAATGCTTTTGACATCATTAACAATTTATAATACAAATGAAACATTTTGAATGATATCAAGTTACACTTTTAACTTTCTCATGGTTTACTTGAGATTTCATTTCAATACTTTCAACAATTTGCCTTTTATATCATCATTGGATATTCTGTGAGCGTTTGTTCAGTAATAAGATGAAACAAAATTTGCAAATCTAAATGTTTCTAACCTGTTAAAGTTACCATTGCGTTTCCCTCAACATCGCATTTTATTAAGCCGTTAATCACACATAAGTTGCATTGAAATTAAATGTTGCCCAGGAATCATGATTATACATTTTACAGTCTCTAATTGGGCAACTTATTCATTGAGAAGCACATGTTATCTCAATTTTTTCATTCAAACTTGAACAACTTTCTTTCAACTTGCCATCCAATATCTGTATTGAAGAGCAAAGTTTCGAGTGAAAGTTCTAAGAACAATAATTCGGAAAGTAAGGAGGAAGGAAGATTTTTAACCAGAAAATTGTGACTAAATTTTGAATGCAAAATTGTAAAGAAAATTTCAATTTCAGTTGAGCAAATTTTTCGAATCAAGTTTTCGAGTTTAATCTTGAAAATGCTAATTTTGATTTGAATTTTAAAACTCATCTTTATCCTTTGAAAACTCTTCTGAATAATATGACAACTGTATGACAACCAGACTGAGTATCTAATGAGAGATGAGCTTAGGGCGATTGTCAGCCAACAGGAGACGTAAACTGAACGTCTAAATCAAACAATAGTAGATTTACAGCAAACTTATGCAAGTGATTAAGTTTCATGTTTAATTTGTAATTGTCTCAACAATTAATTGTTTGGTGAGATTATGAGCTCAACTCTAGCCTCTAATGACTGTGCATGAAATTGAATAAAATGAAACTGTTTTCACCTGAGTTCGAAATCGAAACCGAAACCATTTTATAACGCTTGGTAATTGCACATTGCACTCTCGAGAAGTAATCCAAGAATCGTGAAAACTGGTCGAAAGTGAACAAGAATGGCAGCAAACCCGAGATTCATCTTTAGTTCAACTTGCCTGGCTACAAATGGCTTCAACTGGCAAAAGTTCAAATTATCAATTTAAACCATAAATTTGAAGAGCAAAAATTTGTCTCAAAAATATTGCATTGAAAAGTTGCGATTTCATTCAATGTTATACTTTGCATCTTCATCTTCATTCTTGGATCACCTTTCCATTGTAATATAAATAAACTCGTTTTGTGGTAAATTATTAAGCATAATTTATGGATTTTTCCCTGACTCAATGAATAACACTCAATCATTGTTAATATTAGGCCAACCAGAAGCTTTTCCCATCATCATCATCATCATTTTTCTCTCTTCCTCATCTGTTTCATTTTTTTCTTTGTTTCTTTCATGGTAATTGATTTTTCCCTTCTCAGTTCACTTAATACTTGCTTACTTGTTTATCAACAATAGAGTTCACCTTTTCCCCAAAACCAGGTAACCTTTTGTTTGGTTTATGTTTTGCACCAAAGAAACTGATTTAATCAAATTATAAATGTCTACCTTAATCTTATTTAAGCCAAATCATCATCAAAATGAGATTCTCTTCTATTTACTTTCTTCTTCTTCCTCCAGCACCATGAAGATAATAATGATAATAAAAACAGCAATTTTTGCCTGAAATATTGCCTTAGATTTTGATGGTCAATCAAACTGTTCAACTGAAGCAAGAAACAAATGATTAAAAGTCCAAAAACGAAACAATTGAAAATTGAAAAGCCGATATCAATCAATTTCAGTGAATAATTTCAATATTCAATTGAAAGGTTGTCTTTTCTCGAACAGAAAACAAACTCGAAATGTTTTGCTTTACTCTGATTATCTCATCTTTTGTCAAACCAAATGCTGGACTCAAAGCTTCTTACACTTATGGCACTTAATCCATAAACTGGGTGCATCACGTACAAAGAGTCCATTTTTATCCTCATCTTTTATCATTGTCCAATCTTGTCCTCTTTTTATTCAGCTATTATCATCATCTTAAAGCCCAATCCTTTGCTCATCATACAATACCAACAAAAGTGCATGTTTATTGTACAATCTTATTAAATCCCTTTTCCTTCATTTTATTCCTTCCATGATTATCATTGTTTAACATGAAATTATTATGAAACAAGAGCAAGATTATTGTTTATCCTGAAATCACTTGGCTATTATCAAATGATCACAAAATGTTTGGGATTATCTGATGAAATGAAACTTCTATATTCGGGGCGAACAAACCTTCTTCTAACGCGATAATTGGTTCCCTGGTTAACTCACAGTTTGCCTAAATGCTTGAGAAAAATATTGCCTAAACATGAACATTTATATCTTTTAAACAAAGAATGTCAAATTGCAAATCAAATCAATCATTCATCGGTTTCTCATTCTGTTATAAACTCAATCTTTATCGATAGTTGTTACTTGTACAACTCCAAGTTTAACACTCCAAGTAATTCCTGATATAAATGCCTTGAGAATTAAAATTCAAGCCCAAAATTCAACAAAAAAGCAATCTTTGAATTCTTGCAGTGAAGGAAAGTGTTTCAGCTACAGTAAACTACACTTGTTAGTTTAGTTAAAGTGAAAACAGATAAAATCAAAAATAATTATTTCTCATTGTTCGAGTCTCTAGGCTCAACCTGAACTGATTAATAAAAAAATTAGTGTAAACTATTCATCAAATTGTATTTTTATCAATGAAAAGCTTATTTTATTCCAAAAATAAATCAATTTTATTAAATAATCAAATAGAATCAGAGTTCTGATTTCCTTGACTTTTGTTTCATTTTTCAATTAAAATCCGAGCTCATCAGACAATTGGCTATTTCAATCTTTTACTGTTTAACAACCAATGATTTTATGTGAAGATACTAGCAAAATCTCAATGAGAACTCTTGAGTTTGATCATCTGTTGGACTATTTTCATTTCATGTAACTTTCTGAATCTATTTGATGAAGTTTAAGCATAAATCGAATCAATTTGAAACATTTAGCGACATTTGAATAGAGTTCTTGCAATCGAATATCGAAAAAATTGAAAAGAAAAATTGTCTAAAAATAGAATGGAAAATGATTAAAATCTTTTCCCACCTGATCAGTGGATCCAGTTCATTCCAATGAACATCATGAAAATATTCAAAAGCAATTCTTAGTTGATTGAATGGAACCTAGAAAAGATGAAAAGAAGCGTTTTAAATTCATTGCAATTGAGTTGAGTGAAAGATGATTAGATGAAGATCGCGATAAATCTGATAAATCCAAGACTCTCTTGACTTTCAATTGAGACATTTTGACATGAAAAACGGACAGTTGAGATGAGGAAAAGGTAGAAAGGGAAAGAATCGAAAGATGCGAGATGGAATTTTAATGCCTTCTGATGAAGCTAAGCCTTCTAAGCTGTTCATGAAAGGTTATAAAGAATCTGTGAAAGAATAAGATGAAAGCACAAGAAACATGAATGTTACCTTTGAAGTGAAAAATGCTATTGATTGTTGGAAACGTGATAAATGAACTGTTGAAAAGATTTAATATTCATTTTCTTAGTCCAACATTTTTCTTCTCATATTTGATCCGCAAAAGATTGTTACTATAATTTAATTTATCATTCAAGTTTCCCATTCATTCAACTAAATGATGGTTAAACAAAAAAGCGCAGAACGCTTTATTATATTAATAATAATGGTAATAATAATAATTGAGCAAAGTTAACATATTCTATTATATTCTGAATGTTCATTTTTTCTCTTCTTTTTTTCTCTCTATTATTATGAATATCATCAACTCTTTAACTTTATTTTTAACATAATTTAATCATAACATGAGATAGTGAATGAATAAATTGTTGACAGCAAAATTGTCTGGGAAGCAAAATGAATTTTCAATCTAATGATCTCTTTTTTACTGTTGTTTTCACATGAAAAATGAGTTAACATTACAAGGTCTCTTCAGGAATGAGGAACAGAGACTTACAACTGAGATCAGGATTTCAATATATTCAATATATTCAATCATAATCAACAGCATTAATCAAGTTGAGACTTACAATAAATATTGTTATTTTATTTGGTTGAGATTCAAGACACAGGTAAAATGCGATGAACACAAGAAATAAGTAATTTAACTTGTTCTAAGCAAAGTTGAGTGATGAACATTCAATCAATCAACAAGGTTTGATCACAATTTTAAAGAGGAACAATCAGTTGATCTAATAATTAGCAAAAAGGAAAAGGAAAAGACAAGAATTTATTAAAGAAAAATGTAATCTTAAACTAAAGGGGTTAACATTGAATTACAAACTGTAAATGAAGAGAGTCTAAATGGAGTGTCGACCCCTTGAATCACTTTTGTCTCAACCTTTTTCGCTTCGCTTTAAAACAAAAGGCTTTTTAGTGTTTCGTTCCTTACAGTGTTGACAGTTAGTCTTTGTAATGTTCATTTGAAACATGAAATGATTAGTCAAAATTAGATTCAGTTTAGTCAATGCTAGTGTTAATGTAAACCTTGGGTCAAGTGAGTTGACCAGAGAAGTGATTGAAAACAATCACAGTTAATTTATTAATGCATTTAACCAATTTGTTTACTTTTGTTTCTGTTATTGCTTTACATCATCAAATATTAATGACTTGCCTTATGTTTCACCATTGATCAATAATGAATCAACTTTCATCTCGCCACCTTTCAGCTCTAATAATGATTAAATGAATATATTTGGATAATAATCAGTTTACATTTTATCAACAAGAAAAACAAATTTCACCTTATCAACCAATTTTCTGGTTCATTCACAACGGCATGTTGGTTCACATTCATCTACGACAACATTAACCAAGTGAACGCGGAAAAAGCGATTTATTATTATTATTATTAATAGTTTCTTATTCAAATTCTCATTCTCATTTTCAGTTTCAATCCAATTCCAAGTCAGACTCTTCATCAGAACACTATGAGAATTACTGCGTTCATATTGACTGGATACTTTAAGATCGAAATGGGAAAATTAAAAAACTAAAGTCTTTATCGTTATGAATATTTTAAGATTTCTTTCAAAGATTGAAACAAAAGTTGGAACCGAAGAAAAACTGTAAACTTCGCAGTTGAATCTGAATCTTGAGTTGAAGTTAATGTCTTTGTTTTAGAATAGATTTCTTTGTAATTCGAAATGAAACCAGCAAAAGACTTTCCAAGTTTATGTTTTTACATGAAATGCAAACACCAATACTTGACTGAGCCAATTGTTTTTCCGTCTCAACACAATTTCGTTTCTCAATCAACCTGATTCTGCAAATCACATCATCTTTAAACTGTAATCTTTACTTTTGTTGTTGCAACATGAGAACTTTGAATTGACGATTCGATGAACAATAAGTGTCCAACAGAATAAAAGGACAAAACAAAAGTCTCAGATTGTTATCTGTTAAGCAAATCTCAATTTCCTATTTTACCTTTTTGATGATCAAAGAATCTGCAGAATCATTTTGATGGAAAGCAAAGGCAAAAAACGATAAAACGAGAGAAAAGGTTCATTTCAAGTTAAACTGACACTTTGCCTTTTTTAAGCATAAAATCAAATGCACATTTCATGTTCAGATAATCAGCGAAGATGAAGAAAGAGTAATTTTACGCTTCTCCTAATATCCAAGTCTCTTTATCACCATCAACCTACCCTTAAGGGTATTAACAAATTTCAACAAACTGTTTGCTTTATGATTGATTGAAAATGTTTCAATGATTAAGACGAAAGTGAAGTTGAATAAAAAAATGAACCTAAATGAATGTGCATCATTATTCAATATGTGAAGTGCGTCAATCAAAGTGAATCAATGAAATGTGAAAACGCAATTTCCATCAATAATAATTACTTAATGGAAACAGTGATTTACCGATGGAAACAATTTCCACTCTGAACCTGGCAAAAGTTATAGAGTAATGATCAATGAAATTAGCTTCGTTTGTTTCATTGTTGTTCATCAATTGAACTGATTAATTGAAATATTACACAAAGCGAACAAAATGTTACCCTTGAGATATTTTCTTAAGTTTATATTGACCTTGTAACCTCGAGGCTACAAATTAACTGTGACAATCTAATAATCATTACAACATTTGATTAAATAGTTTAAATTAAATAAAGTTTAGATTGAAAATAAATGAAAAAAAGCTTTGCTTTTCCTTCAAAGTCCCTTTATGGCTACTTATTAAATGGTTTATCAAAAGACATTCCCAGTTTTCACTCCCAGATTCGATTCGATAAAACCTGGTTTCGCTCATTTCTCCATGACTTTTCAAGTACATGTTTCCACTTGTAAAGTTGTTGCAGTTCTTAGAGCAAAATTTTGTTCTCTTTTCAACCTTTTCAACCATTCGAAAGGTTGAAGAAAAATCTTTTAACGAACTTTGATTTGAAAGGAAAATTTAAATGCATTTTTATGTTTGAAAACTTATATTAATAATAAATGCATTTATGATAATTTTCATTACACATTTCATTCCCAGTTAAGTTGGTTAGAACTTGAGTTTTCTGCTTTCATTCAATTTGGTGATTCAATGTTTTGACATTGATTATTAATTGATTGAACTTTATTCAACTTTCAATCTGATTATTTTGACTGAATAATTCAATTTCCATTTGAAAGCGACTCAGTTGGATGCAAACATTTTCCTGTTTCGAGTTCATATTTCCGCTTCATTTGAACCTTTTCTTCAAACAGTTCACCATTCAATTGATTATCTTTGTTAATCTTTTTCCAACCCTTTTCTGTTTTCCATGTTATCATTTACGAAGTCAATGGATATTCATGGTCTTACAGGATTGAATGAAGCACAAATTGTTTGATTAAACTAAAACTTTCCCAAGAGACGGCAAAGAGTATCAGATGAACAGGGAAGCAACAAGAAGATGAAAATGTTTTCTTTTAGTGTCAACAAATTGGAAAACAAAACAACACAGAATTATAATCTTCTTATCATTTCATCAGGAAAAGTCGCAACTTTTCAGTGTATCATGATTATCATGGGAAAAAAGAGTAAAATTTTACACTTTTTATCATATGAGATGAAAGTAGTTCATCGTTTGTTTGCTTTTTGTTTGATCATATTTTCTCATGAAATTATCAAATTATTGTGTTAACACGATAAAAGTTATTAAAATTTCTTTAGTAATTTGTTTCCATTCCAACATGGGAATCAAAAGTCTGATTATCTTTTCAGAGTTAAACAGTTTTTCGCGATTCCCTTCATTGAGCATATAATATTTACCAAAAATTCATTCAGTTCATGATTCGAGTTAATTTCTTTTCATGTTTTCCACTCAGAATATCAAACCTTTATTCATAATGAAAATAAGCTGAACAATGGTGAGACTGACAAAGAAAGCGATTCAACTTGCGAAAATGCAACTTGAAAAAGTCTGGAAACTGAAGAGTTGAATGAAAGCTAAAGATTTTGAATCGATCCTGGAAATTGTTTTGTGTATTCAATATTATGTTAAGTTTGTTGTTTAAATTGGATAACCAATTGAGTCAAGAAAATTGTTTCAGAAAATATTTATTTACTCTTATGTTGTTTCATTATTGAATGGAAAACGAAGTGAAATGAAAAGCCAAATGAATGAACCGTTTTTTGTCTCTTGTACATGAAAGGTTGATGAGAAAGAAGATGAAGAAATGGCCTCGAATTGACTTTGAGTTGAAATGAAAGATTATTTGATCAATCCTGTTGGTAAACAGCAAGATGAAAGTTTGGCAAAGAGGAAGAAGAGAGCAAATAGAAGAAGAAAAAATGTAAAGGACAATTGAGAAGAAGATAAATGAATCTGAAGAAGAAGATGTTTGATTACCCGGCGGGTATTCAACAGTATCACAGGAAATCAGAGGCAGACAATAATGAAACCTGATGAAACAAGCTGTTGCTTTACTCAGTATCACCTTCAATCACAATTTGTAGTTTGACAATTTCAATCTTTCCTTTAACCCTTCAGCTAAATTGCACGTTTCACGATAAACTGACAAATTGCGCCTTTCCACTTGATGAATGTTTAAATTCATTTTGCTTTGCACGAAACGATAATCGGATCAAACAGATTGCTAATCAACTGTTTGAAACTTTAAATGAAAGAAAAGACGAAATATTTTCACCCAAATTTCCATCTTCAAGTGGATCCATTCAATCTGGTTTAATCAATGATAATGTTTCACATTTCGATGAAA
The DNA here is from genome assembly GCA_036759885.1 of Tetranychus piercei. Classification (NCBI taxonomy): domain Eukaryota; kingdom Metazoa; phylum Arthropoda; class Arachnida; order Trombidiformes; family Tetranychidae; genus Tetranychus; species Tetranychus piercei. The sequence goes on along the minus strand of CM071879.1, from coordinate 20,260,770 downwards.
GGAAAAGATTCAATTTCTCTTTTGAAAATTCAATTACAAAAATTGCCGTTTTGACTTTTGCCTCGAAAGTGTTTTCACTTTTTTCTGCTTCTTCTTGCTTCACTTATTAAATGGATTTCACGAGTTTCATCAACTGAATCCACTATTATTCATATTCACATAAACATTTATATCCAGCATTATATTTATACCAATGAACACATTGATATTGAAGGGTAAAATTCGTCACCTACTGAACTTGTTCTATGCCTTACTCTGATTCCGAATCTTTGGATTCATTTTAACTTCATTTATACTATTCTTATTGTATCAATCTTAACTCAATTGCTAGAGCAATACTTAACCTTCATTTTTATGTTTATTTGAATTTCTCTAATTACCTATTATGCTTAATTGTTAAACCTCAACTCAAATATTTAGCCATACTTATCATTGTAAAACAAAGCCACTAATCTCTGTTCATCCGTAACCACAAAATTTAGATGTAAAATTAAGTGCACAAATGAAAGAGAGCCCAAAAGCCCTTTCTATTGTTTTACCTTTTGACTCTCTTACCACACTTCAACTCTTAATCCGTAAGCACTGTTAATGCTATCCTTATCTCTCTGGAGATCTTAGCCAGTCACCAATGTCTTAAGACATATAATGAGGTGAAAGCTTGATAGCTTTGCCAGTGTAAAAATAAGTTAACAATGCCTGTTGTAGTCACCACTTCTGGTACCATAACCAGATGAGACAAAGCAGACAGAGTTAACCAAATCACTCTCTCTTAGATTCCCTCCAAAAATTTCCCTTTGTCTTACCATTGATATAAAAATCAAAAATCTTCAATTTTAACTTCACTTGAACCTCGCTTTCCACTTGTATTAAACTTCACTTACTTTACCATTTGGTTAGTGTTGTAAAAGTCATCTTAACCTATTCAAATTCAACCACATTATGTTCCCAGTATTATTCTTAATTCATACCTTAATAAAGTTATTCTTATAGTCAATACTATTGTATTATAATTGTGTTCACATCTCTATCGAGATATCCCTCTGAAACGAGAACAGTATACTAGAGTATAATTGGTGATCCTAGATTCGATCTTAAAACTTGTAGTGAAAGCAAGTTGTGCAGTCTTCTTCCAGATCCCTACACCAATAAACCTTTCACTTGGCGACCACGGCAGGATCGCTAATTGTGCTTTTCATCCTGTTTTTGTTTCAAACTTGTGTTCTTCCACATCTTCCGTAGCTCACTAGAGTGATCATTTTTCACGCTATCTTCACCATCTTAAAATTCCAAATTCAAAATTCGAAATTCCAATTCAAATTCTAAAGTGAGTAGCAACTTCCGTAGCTCTAGTTGAGTGATCTTTCATTTGTGCCTGAACCAAGACTCTAAATTCGTTTAACACAATTCCTATAAGAATATCCAATTCAATTCAACAACATTCAAAATTCAAATTCAATTCCTTTAAGAATATTCAACTTTAAAACTGTGAACTTAATTCAACATTGCTGTGACTTCTAACCTCGTCAGTCCAACAATCATTAAAAACAATTCAAATTCAATTCATCAGAACCTTCGAATTCTTCAGAACCTCCGAATTCATCATACATCTTCAGAACCTCCGACCTATTTCAATTCATCATAACCTTCGAACTTATCAGAACCTCAGTATTTCTCCAATCACTACGGTGATATTTCATCTTAACTTTGCTAACTTCATTCAACTTTAATAAGTTATTTTAATCTGCAATCATGGTCAATACTCGCCGAAACAGATACGGTGTAGCCGATGATGTTCCCATCGTAGGTGAACTCAATCAAGCTGGTGCTAATGAAATCTTAGACACTTGGTCTATAACTGCTACGCTTCCTTGTCTCTCAATTAAACGACTTCTTGACTGTGTTAAAACACATTTACTCATTGCTGGCGAAACTTTGTCTGAAGAAGAAATAAAGTGCTTGCCTGTTACTGCCATCACCACATTTACCATCCCAGATTGGCTTCAAGAATGCCGTTTAAGAGGTCTCACAGAAGAGGAGATTCAAACAATCATTCGAGTTTTGGGACGTGAGCGCGAAGTCATACTTCGATCTACATCTGCTGATGTTTATTCCCTACCCCTTTCGGTCGGAACTATCCGTAAGCTTGTAGAAATATTACAATCCCTCGGTGCTCGCATCGATCCTCCCCTCTACTCTCCTAATGCTCGTGCTTCTCCATCAATTGGAGCTGCTTCTAACGTAGGAACTGATAATAGCAATCAAATCTTACTCCAAGCCCTCTCTTCCTTACGACCTGACCCTTTCGTTCCCGAATTTCAGAAAGGAGAAGACATAGTTGATTTCATAACTAAGACGAAACAAAGATTGTCGCAAGAAAATTGCGATGACCATACTCGACTTAGATGTTTCCGTAAATCTCTTACCCATGAAATCTTAGCCTTAGCTAGCAATATTGATCCATCAATAAATAATTACCATACTTATCTTGCAGAACTTCTTAAATTAGCAAAGACTCCAGCAGCTCAATACTCTGCTCAATTTCAATTACGACAGTTAAAATATAACCCTTCTGAACACCCTAACACATTTCTCCTTAAGCTCAGAACCTCATTAAGCAAAGCTGTAGGAACTTATAGTGAGGAAATTTTTAAACATGAGTTATTAAACCATCTTCCATCTCATATCCTCTCTGAAATTAATACTCTTGGTCTCACTGATGACCTTCCCAAAATAACAAATCTCCTAATCAGAAAACACTTTGAATATGAACAATCGAAACAATACCGACCTAAACCTTTTCAGAACTTCCAACCTTCTAAACCCTCAAATCTAAGCAATCTTCTTCGAAGATCCGATAACAAACCTTATACTCCGCATACGCAAAAACCTTCCACTTCTGTACCCAATAAAAATCCTATTACCTGTGCCTATTGCAAAAAGCCAGGTCACCTCCTTGCCCAATGTAGAAGACGATTATACAATGAAAATCGTACGAACCCTCAAAATTTAAACCCCTCAAACGTACGAGCTCTCCCTGCTCCTTCAACTTCACAATCCTCCAATACTCAGAACAATCGTCCATCATCATCTAATCTTGCAATCACTAACATAACGCAAGAACCGGAAGTTTCAGCTGTACGTGATCCAGCTATTGCATTCACACTCTCAACAGTACCTAACATCCCGCTGTTAACACAGTTAGGTGACACCAATCTTTGTCACATGCCTCAAGCTGTCTTCAAACTCTGCCGACCTAATCGAGAGTTGGTAAAAGAAGGTCGTGTACTTTTGGACACGGGTTCAACTATTTCTGCGCTTGATTCTAAGATTGCAGAAGAACTTGGAGTTCATGTCATACCTTATTCGAGGTCATTGAAGGGCATTGCTGCAAAGCAGTATGTCCCCTCTCATGGTTTTGCCTACGCTGTTATAAAGCATCCAAAGATGCCTGAATCGAGAGTTCTCCGCTTGCAAATCGTCAAAGATTTTGAGCCGGTTTGCCTGATTGGCAATGCATTTCTTCATTTGTATTATTTCCAGTTAAAATCTGATGGTAATGAATACATTACGACCTGTTCTGAATACTTTAATTCAACTCAATTTGATCCTACATTCTACTTTCGTTTTTGCACTCCTCATGAAACACAACAAATTTTCGATTCAACTACTCTTCCTGCTAACAATCCTCAAGAAACTTATATTCTCGATAATCATAGAAGACAAGAAACCGTTCATATTCCCATTCAAATTGAAAACTCTACTGCATTAATGGCTAAATGCGAATTTCATACTCAAGAAGAGTACGACAACATTAAGATTCAACCCTTTAGAGAGAAAGTCGCAGAGCGTATAAATCCCAATCTTCCTGAACAACTTCAACAACAATTAGTTTCCCTGATAGATAACTTTCAATCAAGTTTTTCCCAATCTAAGAATGACTTAGGTTTGGTTCCAGCCACAGTTTGTCCTGTTAAAATTGATCTGGATGATCAACCTGTACCATATCAGAAGCCCTACAATTGTGCTATCAATCGTCGAAATGAATTTAAAAAGATTATTTCCGAGATGCTAGAAAACGATATAATTGAACCGAGCGAAGCCCCTGGTGGTTCTCCGTCTATCTTGGTTTCAAAGCCTGATGGTTCATATCGAATGGTAATTGACTACCGTTTACTTAATCGTTTAACTAAAGTTCCTCGATATCCAATGCCTCGCATTGACGACTGCCTCGAAGTAGTACGTGGTGGTAAATTTTTTAACATTTTTGACCTTGCACAAGGCTATCATCAGATAGAACTTCCTCTCGGTGAACGAGAGAAAACCGTCTTTGTCACCCCCGACGGTAAATACCAATACAAACGCTTACCAATGGGTTTAGCTAGTGCTCCATTCATTTTCCAGCGATTAATGAATCAAGTCCTCGACGGATTGATTTATCAAAAATGTATTGGATACTTTGATGATGTGCCCGTAGTTGGAAAAAGTTTTCAAGAACTTCTAACTAATACTGAATTGGTTCTCGACAGACTAAAACAATACAACCTAAAGGTTAAACTTTCAAAGTGCCATCTTGGATTTGAAGAAATCCTACTTTTAGGTCACCTAGTTTCTGGGAAAGGTATCCGTCCTGACCCAAAGAAGGTCGAAGCCTTGAAAAACCTTCCTTATCCCCGAAATGTTCGTGAACTTCAATCTATCCTTGGTTGTTACAACTATTTTTCACGTTACATCCCTAACTTTTCGACTCTCGCTGCTCCTCTCTATCGATTGATCTCTAAAGAAAAGAAATTTCGCATCTTACCCGAAGATAAAAAAGCTTTAGACACCCTGAAAGATTCTCTAATTTCAACAACCCTTCTAGTTCATTACGATCCTCAACTCAGACGTAAAATCTCAGCCGATGCATCAGACCATGCCGTTGGAGGAATCCTCCTCCAAGAAGACCGAAATTCCCCTTCATTCAATCAACAAATTCCCATAGAAGAAGTAAAAGATTGGCTCCCCTTATCATTCTACTCCCAAAAGTTACAGAAATATCAAAGACATTACTCTATCTCTGAGAAAGAGTTATTAGCAATTTTCGTAGGTGTTAATAAGTTCACCCATTTTCTCGAAGGAGAATTATTTCTTATCGAGACAGATCATCACGCCCTGTGTCAACTAACAAAGACAAACTTCAAAAATTCACGTTTGCAAAGATGGTCAATTATGTTGTCCACTTACAACTTCAAAGTTGTCTACAGAAAAGGTTCAACCCATCCTCCAGACTGTTTTTCCCGGTACCAAAGTTCTTGGTCTCATAGGAAGACAATCGACCCGGAAGAAGAGTTCTTGGACCGAATCTATTTGGTTGATTACATTTCAGACCCCAGTGATAATTACTTTTACGACCTTGGTCTTAATACAATTTGTTTTTCTGAACTTCATCATCTTAATGATTTGCACTTTCTCCCTGCTATATGTTACTCTACAACTACTGAAAATCTTCAACTAAAAACATCTTCAAAACCAACTCAAACCGACATCAATAAATGGAAAGAAAAAGTTCGCATCACCCAAACTCAAAATCCTGATATACAAAAGATCATTACACTCTATCAAACCAACGATCCTATTGCACTCAAGCGTTACCTCATTAGAGATGGACTATTATATCGAAAAGACATTAATACTCCATTTGGTTCTCGTTTAGTTATCGACTCTCAGCTCCTGAAAGACATCTTCACCTATGAACACGAGAGTCCCCTAGGTGGTCATTTTGGTCCCGAAAAGACTTATCTCCAAATTGCACGCCGATTTTGGTGCCAGTATTTACAAGATTTAGTGAAGCAATTGTGCGATAATTGCATGATTTGCCAAATTGCAAAGCCGACTAACGTAATTTACGTTGATCCTTCAGTCAAACCAATTCCTAAAGAAATTTTTGAACGATTTGAATTAGATGTTCAAGGCCCCATAGTGGTAAATCAGACTAAGAAATATGTAATTGTGCTTGTAGATATACTGTCTAGGTATGTTTATGCAAAGTTGACTACAAATCAAACTGCATCAACCGTAATCTCTATTCTAACATCAATGTTCCAAACGTATGGTTTTCCTAAGGTAATCCAGACGGATCAAGGAACAAATTTTACTAGTGAAGCTGTACATCAGTTTCTAAAAGATAACGGAATTAAGCATGAAAAATCAAATGCATATCATCCTCAGTCTCAAGGTGTAGTAGAACGATCAAATCGTACTATTGCAGAAAGACTTAGATCTTATGTAATTGCTAACAACACAAAAAATCTGAAAAACACACTTGAATCATCCCTCTTTGCAATCAATACAGCCATTCATAAAATCACTAGATTTTCACCCTATTTTCTTGTATTCGGTAGACATCCCAGAAAGCCCCTTGATAACTTGCTAGATTTCCCAGATTCTCATTCATTCAATGTTAAAGAAGCTAGAAAATTAGCCTATGCTAGACTCCATGCTCAGCAACTCTATCAAATAAATAGAACCAAAACGCTGCATCCATCTTCCCCTTATCGAGAAGGAGACTTTGTCTTCGTTAAAAACGAATCAATTGATCCTTCTATCTCAAAGAAACTCAGAGAAAAGTATCATGGTCCATACCTGGTTTGCGGTATCCAAAAAGGATCCCTATTACTATTGGAAATGGACGACTTAGGACTTTTCAGTGCAAATGTTTCAAATACGAAACTCTATCGTGGTGAGTTAACCGAAAAGATGCTAAAATTAAAAAATGATTATTTCAATACAGAAACTTTCCTTGAAAATGAAGAGTTTAACATCCCTAATATAGCCTCAGAAAATAGTGCAACTCAGTTAAATTTACCTTTAGATGAACCCTTAAAATCACTTGAAGATGATATAAACTCAGTAAAAGCCAATGCCGATTCTAACTCAATTCCTACTTCTAACTCTGACTTAGATTCAATTCCAAACTTTACCGACTCTTTAGAACCATTAAACAATTCAGAAAATCCTTTAATTATCAGCAAGAATGATTATAACCTAAACAAATTTCTTCATCTTAACTTTGATAACCCAATAATGCATTCAAATACAAACCTTAACAAGTTAAATACAATTCCTAAAGCTATTCCTAACTTTAACCATTCAAATGCACAAAACCTAAATTCAAACAATCAGTCCGATTCAGAACAAATTCCCATCTCTAAGGGGATATTAAACCCAATCCAGAATAATGCCAATGCAGATCTTAATTTTCATAATTCAACTCTTAATTCAAATTGTCCAAATCTTTCTGAAAATTCAAATTATTTGTTAAAACAATTTCCCATCAAAGCTAAACAAGTTAAATCAAAAAGAAAGTATATCTCTGCAGATCGTGAGATTGTTAAGCAAACCAAATTAGTTGATCAGTTGACTGATAAAAGGTTTACTCGAGCCCAGACAAGAGCCCAAAATTTAGGCGCTAAAACTATCAACCCTGATAAGCAAAGCACTGTCAACACTTATGTGTTATATCTATGCTATTTTAACTCAACGGTTAAAATCGAGACAAAGGCTGAAACTAACAGTTCACTTCACTGTCTAAAACAAAGACAAATTTTGTCCAATCCCCTTCAACTTAATCAAAAAGGGAAAGCAAATTCAGCCCCCTCTAGGGACATAAGTAAAACTAAAGAAGTGCTAATCCTTACACTCTACAGTTTGTCTCGCTCGACTTCACTTGAAAGCTTAAGCTTTGACCCTGTTTTAACTTTCCATTTTAAACTTAATTCTTTTGAATTTTTCTTAAAGTTTTGTGAATTCTTAAATTCCGTTTTAACATTTTATTCAAAATTCCTCAAAGATTCATTGTTTCCACAGTCAATTATTCCGAATAATTCCATCTTCTTCAAATTCCTTTTCACTTTTAATCAAACTTTCACTCAACTCGACTTCCTTCAGTTACCTTCCTTCTGTGTTTCAATTCTTACTTCAAAGTTCTTAATACTTATCAATATGAAACCCATAAAATCTACACTTATTGAACAAGTCCTCTCGACCGGAGAGACTATACGAGTTCCTACTCCACCTAAACGAATCAATCAAATTCGTTCGCCTTCTCCACCACTAAACTTATATCCTGATGAGCAACTCGTTCCCGCTGCTTATAGCGATGATCCAACTGTTAAAATACTAGTTCCTAAACCTCCTGTTCCTATTGTTAAACCTGGTGCAAGTTCCTCAATCCGAATTCAAGGTGTTTCATCTACTCTTCCTTCTCAATCTTCAACTGTTCCAACTAAACTTCCAGCACCTCCTCCACCGAACACTAAATACACAAAGGACAATTTTAACTTTAAGTCGTGCATTCTGTCTGATAGTGAAGACGAAACTAGTTTTGTGCGTACACCTCGACATCATCAAACTTCGACTTCTTCAAGTCAACCTCCGCAACCTCCGCAACCATCTCAACCATCTCAAACTCCTCGACCTACTCAAGCTTCGCAACCGATATTTCTCCGGCCTCTTCCTCCAAAGACGAAAATGTACATCACTGGTAAAACTAATTGTGATCAATTAGATTGTTGTCTTGGAAAAACTCTGAACCCTCTTGAGCCAAAGAAGCCTGGTGAAAAACGTTCTGGTGATTCCATAGAAGAGAATCCTCCTAAGAAGCCCCTTGCCATGGCCATTGATCCGAATTCACTCGCGATCACACCATATCATAAGGTAGGAAGTACCAAGTCTCTTGACCGTGCTATTCCGAGTCGACCCTCACATTCAGTTAGTTTCGCTCCTTCCACCTCAAATCCTTCCACTTCCAATCCTTCCAACCAAACTAAAGTTTGGCCCGAACGCTATCTTAAACCTTCTCAGTATCCTTTCGCACCAAACGAATATCCGGCACCTCTTCCTACTGCACCACTTCCAGACTTTCTCTCGAACGAACGATTTTATGAGATTAGGGACATAGTCCAGAAGAAGACGCAAGTCTTTACAGAATTAAAAATTAAATTTAACGAAATGATTCGAGAGAAACTTTTCCTCAATTTATACCACGATGAAGCCATTAAAACTATTAAACTTCCTGACATCCCTCATGGTATTACAGTTGCCTCAGTCTCTAATCCTGAACTTGAAACTATCGAAAAGCTCATTAGATGCTACCTTTGCGAACAGATCGCTTTGGATCCACGAGAGTGCCGATCCTGTAAAAATTGCTATTGCTATGCGTGTGTCAACTGGCTACGCGAATTAGTTTCAATATTAGGATTATTCCCTCTGCACCATCCTCACCAATTCATGTGCATACTTCCACAGTGTATTAAATATTACGCTCCGAAAGACGACTATCCGTTCTTCCAACTCATTTCCAATCCCAATACCCTAACTATCTATAATAATTCAACATTCAAATGCCGCAGAACTCTATGTAGAGAAAACATTCCACCAACTCATTTCCTTGATCATGAAAGTAAATGCCGAGCTGGCTTATTTATTGAGGAATTTGACTTCAAAGTTGAATTACCTTTCATCACTAACCCTATTAGAGATGAGCTTATTAAAGCGCCCAAAAGTATTGCTAACTTTCTCCCCACACATCTTAAGACAGGAACCATAGAAATTCCTGAGAATCAAAAATCTCATGACAATGAATGGTATGAGAAAATGAGTTTGTGGGCCTGTTTATCTACTCTAAAAGATAGTAACCCAAAAGATCCTCTCCTTCGTCCCGTCGCAATCAGATCCATTGCAAATTTCAGTTTAAACTTCTGGGATTCTTATAAGAAAACAAAAGATCCAACTCATCCCCTTAGCGAAGGCGAAGAGTTTATTCAAAACATTGTTGGTTTTGAACCAATTCTTGGCAATAAAACAGATCCCTCGATAGTACCTAGACCCCATACCATTAAATGGTCCCGAGTGCCTTTTTACCTCCTTTCCGACTCAGAAGAATGGGTCCAAGTAGCACTTGGTATTCCTCCTCGTCGCACTTCTAGGTATGATAAACCAGTCTCTTCAGACTCTGGTGATGAACTCACTCCATTCATCCGAATTGACCCGCTTGAGCGAGTACCTCCAAAGAAACAAGAAGAGATTATGCAAAAAGCTAAGCTTATTTTTCCATCTATGCGAACAATTCGCCGTACCCCTGTTGGCCCTACTACTACCAATCCCGACAGACTTCGTAATCGACGAAATAAAACAGAAGTTGCCACAAGAGATTTCCATCGACTCACAGTCATCAACATGCCTACGCTCAGAGCCAAAACTGAGAAGTTAATTAAAGAAAACATAGCTCTTCACTCCTCACCTGAAACCACATTTGCTATACATATGGCATTCTGCCGAATTGAAGGTGTTTCAGTTAAACAAAATCGAGACGCACTTAGACCCCGACCTGTATGGGTAGTAATAGTTGATGGGTATCGAAATATTGTTTTCGAGAGCTTAATTCACTATGATGACATTACCTGTATGGATACTCAGTATCATGGACTCACTTACCGTGACTTAAGACATGCAAAGTCTTTCTCTGCTGTCAAAGATCAAATACTAACCTTCTTCCTAGTCGCTACAGCCATTGTTGGCTCAGGTCTAATTAACATGATGCGCTCCTTAGAGCTAGATGACTACGAGATCATGCCCATTCAACACAAATTTCGTGAAATAACGCAATTCTTCTCTCCGTATCGTCACTCTCCTACTTCACTCTCGCTCGTTTCTTTCCTCATTTTTCCTGGATTCACTATACGCTATGAGCCACATTCCCCTGCAATCGAAGCAATCACAGGGATGAACTTATATATGGCCTTTTGGCAAGAAATAGAAGAAATGGCAAGTCGCTTTCATGGCATTCACCATGCAAATATGGCTCACACGTGCGGTAACCCTAATGTTGCTAAACTTCTCGAAAAGTATTCTCGCCGAGTTCGCAGTAATGAATCTCGTTGGCCGAGTAATTGGGCTTATGTTCTTCGCCATGAAGAACCTGAATTTACTAATCAATGTGTTACTCCTGCGTCTAATCCTCCATCTCACTATGGTGATGATACTTATCCAGATTGTATATCCATTCACTCTGTTTCCTCTCAATCTTCAACAAAATCAGAAAAGATTGAATTAACCTCTCAGACTAATCCTCCTATTCAAGAAAAAGTACCAGATGAACCTGTCCAAGCTGAATCATCTAAAACTGAGCCTCTACTCATTGACTTAGAAGCTGAAGAAACTCAGCCTTCCACCTCTAAGCCTCAAGATTCACAAGATGTTCCTACTGAGGAACCGTCACCTCAAAGACCGACTTCATCGCAATCAAACATGCAAAGTGTTGCTGTACAAACTACTCCTGAAAAGAAATCACCTACAGTTGATACTGAACAAGTTTCTGCACCTCCACGTCAAATTCCATTCTTCCCTCCACCAAGATTCATTTTCTCTGGATCATCAGATGAATCTATTTATTCAAATTTACCGAGATCAATTACCAGATCTTCTTCTTCCTCATCCTCATCTTCACTTAAAACTACTCCTACTCAGTCTTCTTTTAATCTTACAGATAATGATCCTGACTTCATAGGAACTACAACCTCCACTTCTGCTTCTTCAAGCTCTTCCTCCTCTCATTCAGATCCACCGGAAATACCTCCAAGACCAGTAAGACAAAGACAAAGACCTAATCCACCTCAGTTCCGATTACCACCCTGTCCATTCAGACACCCGGAAGCATATCTCATTGAATCAGACACATCTTACCTTACTCAAGTCACATACACATCAACCGGATCCTCTGCATCATCAGATGCAACAGTAATAGAAAGACAAATACCTTCCTCCCAAGTCCGATCTCACCCCTTCTATCCTACTAGACAGATATCCTCAGACGATTCTCCATCGAGTAATCCATAAACCCAAATTCAGTAGGGGTTCAAGGTCTCAAAATTGGGGAAGTGAAGGGTAAAATTCGTCACCTACTGAACTTGTTCTATGCCTTACTCTGATTCCGAATCTTTGGATTCATTTTAACTTCATTTATACTATTCTTATTGTATCAATCTTAACTCAATTGCTAGAGCAATACTTAACCTTCATTTTTATGTTTATTTGAATTTCTCTAATTACCTATTATGCTTAATTGTTAAACCTCAACTCAAATATTTAGCCATACTTATCATTGTAAAACAAAGCCACTAATCTCTGTTCATCCGTAACCACAAAATTTAGATGTAAAATTAAGTGCACAAATGAAAGAGAGCCCAAAAGCCCTTTCTATTGTTTTACCTTTTGACTCTCTTACCACACTTCAACTCTTAATCCGTAAGCACTGTTAATGCTATCCTTATCTCTCTGGAGATCTTAGCCAGTCACCAATGTCTTAAGACATATAATGAGGTGAAAGCTTGATAGCTTTGCCAGTGTAAAAATAAGTTAACAATGCCTGTTGTAGTCACCACTTCTGGTACCATAACCAGATGAGACAAAGCAGACAGAGTTAACCAAATCACTCTCTCTTAGATTCCCTCCAAAAATTTCCCTTTGTCTTACCATTGATATAAAAATCAAAAATCTTCAATTTTAACTTCACTTGAACCTCGCTTTCCACTTGTATTAAACTTCACTTACTTTACCATTTGGTTAGTGTTGTAAAAGTCATCTTAACCTATTCAAATTCAACCACATTATGTTCCCAGTATTATTCTTAATTCATACCTTAATAAAGTTATTCTTATAGTCAATACTATTGTATTATAATTGTGTTCACATCTCTATCGAGATATCCCTCTGAAACGAGAACAGTATACTAGAGTATAATTGGTGATCCTAGATTCGATCTTAAAACTTGTAGTGAAAGCAAGTTGTGCAGTCTTCTTCCAGATCCCTACACCAATAAACCTTTCAATATCATCATTTTCATTCCATAATCTCTTGAGAGTGATCACTCCAACCTGTCAATAAGATGAGTAACAAACCTGACAACTTTTTATTCATCTTCATCTTCTTCCTCTTCATTCACCATCTTTCCATCTCTTTTTATTCTCTCCAGTTTTTGTTTCTCACAGGAATTCTCACAGTTCCCGAATATCATCATTTTTATGATCAAAACTAGAAAGTAACATTAATGATGATAAGAATGAAAAAACTGAGTAAATTCTGAGCCAATTATCTGTAGCAAAAATAATCGCTTTACATTCATTATTTGGAAAGGCTTAAGCGCTTACTTTTATTCGTACTTTTTCCTCTTCTTTTTCTGGGCAAAAATAAGTTTCTCATCCTCAATTCAAGATTAACATGGCTTTTGTCTTTGCTCATCATCATCACCATGAAAACACGGACAATTAATTTTGCAATATAAAATTATTTTCTGTGAAGAAAATAACTTTCTGCCGATGCAATTAATAAATCAATGGAACAAGAATGAGTGATTATATCCACTTATGGGGATAATTTGAAAACTTCATAAGTCGAAATATTAATCACTTAAATAGTTTTGCGAATAAAGTTATGCTTTTAAAACAGAATTTTATTTTTAATTTGATGGTTCTCATGAGGTTATTTTGTATTAATAGAAAGATTGATTCTTCAGGATTGAAACGTTTTATTGCTTTACAGGACTCAAGCTCAGGTTAGCCGTCAAATTTGGATGGATGTTTGAATAATTAGAGTAGCATTAAGGTAAATAAACGACGAAATAAGATGGTAATGTTCATTTGCTTTTAAAAATACTTCTTATGCAAAAGGCACCCCAATCTAATGCAGAAACACTTTCAATGAAACTCGCTTCTAACTTGTTTAAGGATTTTAAAATAAATTAAAAGCTCTGTTTATTCGAGTTGCTTCAAAGAGCTTGCTCTGATCTGTATATTATTCAGAACTATTTTAATCAGAACTACAAGTTAACTTAACAGGACTAAGCAATTAGCAATGACAATGTTCCGACTGTTTCATCATTTATAAATATTACTCGAGTTTATTAAGTTATTTAACGCTTTAGGGTGTATCCGGTCAATGAAAAAATGTTGGTTAATCTGGATTAAAAGACTAATGTTGTTAAGAAAAAAAGAAAGATAAGAAATTAAACTGTCCGGTAATGATCTGGTTAATTTAATTATCAGAGATGAAGAGATAACACAAATCAGCTGACATAATTTCAATCTAAATAAATTAATTAAAATTTAAAAACAATAGATGGCATTGAAGCTAATCTGGGTTAATTTTGTCGTCATCTGAGTTACTTTTTTTCACTTAGATTAACCAAGATTCTAGGTTAATCTTGGTTAAAATTTCATTGACCGGATACACCCTTAATAAGCCAAGAATTGACAAAAGGTGAATTTGCGATGTTTAGCTGTTTAGAAATGAAATTGAAAAAATGATGAGTTGATCTCTTCGATCTAAGGCTCTGATCAAACATTTTGTATACAATTTGCGCACATTATGTTAATTGCTAAGGTTAGGTTAGTTAAGGACTAAACTAAACGAAACTTGGCAAGTTTGTATTTTAAAAGAGGATCTTCAGTTCTTCCGAACCGAACTGAATCGCATGAGTTTCCTTGTGACTTGTGAGTTGAAAAGATGAAAATCAATTTTCACCTGAAAATTTTGTTATATATTGATGACTCTGCAAAGTATACATTTACCTTTGCATTTCATTTTCATGGAAAACTTTCATAGAAAAGGAGAAAAGATTATGAAATATTCAAATGTTTACGGATGCATGATCATTGTGAATGAAAAATTGAAAATATCATGGTTTAACCTTTGAAATAGAAAGGTATCTATTTGAAAGCGAAAAGCGCTTTGTAAGCAAATGTGACTTGACTCTTTGTATGAAATGATAACGAGACATTAATAATGTAATATTCATGAATTTATAAAATGAATGAATATTTTATCCTCAAGACTGAATCAGAAAGTAAAAAATAACAAAAAGTTACTTAATTCAAAAGTAAAGTAAAAGTGACAAAAAAGGCCAATTTTTGACAATTTCAACTGCATTTCAACACTTTTACTAGTTTGCATTACATATTCAAGTGTATAAACATCGAGAGCAAAAGTCTTTTGCGAAGTCTAACTAAATTATTTAGAAGTTGCATTCAGTTTCGAGTTTGGCTAGAAATTAATTGCAATCAAATAATTCGAAGTCAATCTAAATCTTCCTTCAATGTAGTCAGGTAGTTTTAATAGGCGTAAAATGCAATCTTTTAATGAATCACTTTGATAAATTGCAAGACGAAATTTGATCTTTTTATGGAATGTTCATTCGAAGAAAATTCCGAGTCTCACATTTCACACATGGAAAGTGTTTTATGTAACTTGGCAATATTCACCTATTATTATCAAGTCAACCTGTCTAATGGTAGCTTGAAGGATCTAAAGTTGACACAAAACTTAATCATTACATGATCAAACCTTCCAACATTAAAGTCTCAAACTAAAGTAAAAAACCTTTTTGCTTCGACTGATGTCTCTATGAGTTTAACTCATTTGTTACTGAAATCAACTGTGCTTCTTATTGCACACTTTTGACCGAGTTTCATGAAATAGTTAATGATAAACTTAAGCATTATATTAGCACTAATAATAGCATTTTGATGCTAGTAAATCAAGCTACCAAATAACCAAGCTCTAATAGCAAAATGATTCACGAACAATTTTAACTTTTAATGTATTGTCAAGCAATCAAATTGATCACGATGGACGAAAATCAAATGTGCATTTCCAGAAGGAAAATCATTTCCCGATCAAAGATGTTTAAAGATTGCGGTTGGTGCCTAAACTTGGGAGTTTCAAGAGACAACTGACTGGGTTTTATGACTAACTCACTGCAGTTTATGCATTTGATCTTTATTCATTTACTCAAGTGGCTAAATTGTTACGTTATTTTACGCTTATTCCAATAAAGAGCGACGATTTAGGTTGAGACTGAATAGACTTTTGCAGAACTAATTTCACTAACGTGAACTTCATCTTTGTCGTTCTTTGCAATGGAACCTGGATTCGTAAGTTTTTGTTTTTTCTCAATGAAAACATTTTGTTTGATGTTCGCTCGTTTTGAACTGTTTGCCTGATTCAATGAGGAAACGACTCTTAAGCAACTAAAACGACGAATCAGCAATAACTAGACAAAAAGACTGAAACTATTCAAGATTAATCATCTTCCATGGAGTGATATTTAGTTTTCCCAATTTTGCAAACTAAACTTAAAAACAATTAACTTACCACATTTGATGGCTTCTATTGATGAATGGACTGATTCATATCTGGATTCAAACTGTGAAGGCAGCAAAAGAATTGAAAGAAAAGGGAGAAAAATTTGGTTTGTGTTAATAGGAAACTGAATTGAATGAAATTTATGACATTTTCTTTTTCATCATCTGTGATTATGATGGAGTTTTGTTTAGTTGAAATGATTATTGCTGGTTGAAAGATGAAAGATGAAAATGTTTTGTTGAGATAAATGAGCATTCACTTGAAGGGAAGGTTGGGAAAGGAGAAAAGAAATGATCCTGGAAACCTCATTAACCATGAAAAACTACTTACTATCAGTTGAATAAGTTTTGAATGGTTCAAGTGGCAATGAACTCTATTCATCAATGTTATAAATGTTTAAACGATAACATAAGGTAAAAAGGCAACTTGCTTCTTCTCAAGAGACACTCGGTTGGACATGATAAGGGAATATCATGAAAACTGTGAATCTTTCAACAAGATCAGATGGAAAATCTGGTGATTCCAATTGAGTTAATCCATAATGAATCGTAAAGAAAAGAAAGTTTATCATTCATTCCTTCCAAATGTCAGTTCAAATGACAATAATAGCCACTCAGAATTCAATTTTAATATCGAAACTCTTTTATAATTCAGCTAAAAATTAAGATTAGAACTGAATTCATCGACAGACTCATTTCATTCTAAAGTTCTCATGCAAATTCTTATTTAAATATGAAAGGAAAAGCAGAAGAAAATGTAACAATTCTGTTTGAGATTCGAAGGAAAATTTCTTAGCAAAACATATTCAAAAAACTGAGGGAAAACATGAAAACTTGGAATATTGTTCATTGAAACAGTTTCATCCAACTGAAGTTTGATTGAAGTTTTGTGCAAATTTATCATTCGCAAGGAAATGAGCTTCAATCGTTTCTTATAATTGAATTGTTCAGAGTTTTACACTTAAATTGATTAGCTGAATGAACGCAGAAAGCGTCTTTGATTTTAGAAGTTTTCTTGTGAATTTAATTTGTCATTGGCAATTTGACTTGTTTAATTGGCTAAACCAACAACTTTCAGATAGATTTATCCTGAATTAGGTGAACAATACTATTTAAGCAGAATCTTTGATTTGGAAAAGAAGCAAAAGAAGAAAAAATTGTAAATTAATCTTCTTTTTCATGCTATTATTACTTGCTTATGTACCATTAACCAATTAGTATAATTAGGTGAGTCAATTGGAAGTTTGCTCCATTTGTTGGACTGAAAAGGGTTACAAGGAACGAAGAAGAAGAAGAATGTTGGAAGATGAAAAAAGAGGAAAAAGGTGAGTTAATTACTCTTGTTGGCATCTTTGGGTGTATTCAAAGTCACCCATTAAACGAGGTTGAAAACAAAACAAGTAAAAATATGTAATTATCATCTCAATTTAATTAAATCATCAGAATAAACTGATAACCAGAAAACAAAACAAACATCAGTTTTAACCATTAATCAAGGTAAGGCACTTTTCAACCTTCCATGACAATCGCTAATTGTATTAACATTTTACACTTTTTGTTTGAACAATTAGATTGTTGAACGGGCAAAGGGAAGCAAAGGAGAAGGAGAAAAGTTGAAAAACTAATTTATTTTCCTAATCACCATTTAAATGGTTAAAACTCGTTACTTTTTTGTTCGGATCAACATTTTTTCTCTACAATTTCCTCATGAGAATTGTCATGAATCAGGTGAACAGGTTATTAATGAATATAAATTGGTTCAATCTGTTTTCTGCCACAATAATTAGTTGGACTTGGAAAAACTGAAAATTCCAAGTTTACACTCTGTTTTTTGTCATCAGCAAACAGGAAAGGAAAAGATGAAAAATTCTGATTAGAATCATGATGATGATCAAGATGAACTGCACTTGGAACAATAAATGTTGATGTCATGTTCTGGTGAATACAAATTTCAACATCAATGAACTGTTCCACCGTCAGTCAAGAGAAAAGAGAAAAAAAGTTATTTCGAAGATTTTTTGTTCGTTCAATTTTGTGCTTTATTTGTTCAGCTTTTTTTCTCAGTGCAAAGGGTGACTTGAATCTAGAATGAGTAAATCATGAGTTAAATATGAGCAAAGGAATTGAAATTTATAGAGAAAACTGAAAATTGTTCATTTCTTTTGGGATGGAAATGCATGGAAGCAGCAAAGATATAATGATAACGATAAAATATCATCAGACTGGGAGTGAAAAATATGAGAATCCAAGTCATTAGAAAATTTTCAATTTTTTCGTTTCTCCATTCTTTCTGCTTCTCAATTGACCTTTTTTTACTTGATTAACATTTTCTGTTTCCTCCAATTCAATGAACACTATTTGATTAACAATTTGTTCAACAGTAGTTAGCATTGTTATTATCGCTATTATTACGTTTTGTGAATCATTATTATGCATGAGATAACAAAAGAAAATCCTTTTCTTTTCTTTCTTTTTATTCGCTTCTTTTTTGTTCAGTTGTCATGTAATTTTCAACTTGTTTTGCTTGCATGTTAAGGATGAAGAGAGTAAACATGAAAATGAATTTAATTTCGCGTTCCATCAAAACATTTTCACAACTTTTGATTGGAATGTTGAGAAATTATTTACTATTATTTTGCATGAAAAGACAAATTAATCAACTGATTTTTACATCATTCAACGGAAAGGCTTTTCGTTTTGTGCTTTCTCTTTGCTTCAGTATTAATGGAAACCATTTTTCATCGTCATTTCCATTCTTATTATCATAATCATCATTGATGTTTAGTTGTAAATTAGCATGAATTGAGTTGATTTTCTGTTCCCTCTAATTGACGTGAATAATTAGACTAACATTTACATTACATTCAATTAACCATTTCCATGGGAAGAATTATTAATCAGATATTTACCATTCACCAATGAATCTGGAATTTAGATAATGTTACTCGTGATTGAACTTGATCAGCTTGAATAATGAAATCATTTCAGTTCGTTTTATCTTTCAATTTCTACCTTTCGCTTTGTCACTTTACATTATTTAACATTAAAAAGGTTAACAACTTCACTTAATTAAAGTTAATTAAATCATCACCCAAAATAATTAGTATTTAGGTTAACCAAATCTTTCACTTTTCAGGCAACTTTCCAATTCTCGGTTATTTCCAGCATTGGCCTTTCAAAGGACCTGAGTTTTGTCAGTCTTCAGATGCAATCCATCAAGATACAACCTCTGCCTGTTAAGGTCGAGGTTTAACCCGACATAGTTCATTATAGCATGAGATATTAACAAAAATAAGGTTTGATGAAAACTCTCAGTGATCAACTTGGAAGTTCACATTTGAACTCTCATCATTTGATAGAAAATAAGTGGCGGATACTATTACCGGAGGCAGGTTGTCCCTACTCTTATTAATCGACAGATCATTAAAGAATCCATTTCTAAACCCAATCACAGAATGCAAAAGTTATTTTTCGGATGCTTAAGACTGAATGTTTTTGCAATTGCAATAAACGAAGACCTCATTATTCAGATGCAATATATACTTGATATATAATACAATGATCGAGATTGAATGAGTGTTTTGGGTGTTGAATTGAAACTTGCAGGTCTCTGTTTGATACAAGCTGTTGATCGGTATAACTGTTTGAGTTACTCCAAGAAATTATTCCCTTGATCAAGGTTGCAACCTTTAACCTCAGTCAGTGATTGTCAAAGCGTTACTATTGTGTGAATGCATTTGGGTTTACCAATTGTTTTTATTCAATTTGAATCATTATTTGAGGTTTATCCGTAAATGAAAACATTTGTGTCAACTTGTTGCTATTCAGTTGAATGCCTTTCAATGCGAATGAATCTGTACTCAATTGGAATCACATTTGATTCCATTTGAATATGGTAATGTGTAAGATGAACAGCAATGGGCTTGACTCTTGTTGGATCAAACAGATTGAAAAAGTAAATATTATTCATTAGCCTTAATGGAAATGCAAGTCGATAGCTTCCATTGATTGGAAAACATTCAACAACTTTTTCCTCTTCCATCGCCTTATTGACCCTGCTATTGAGCTTGTCATGATTACCATACGAAACAGAAGCAGAAACAAACAAGGAATCGTAAAGGTAAAAGAAACATGGATCCATGTTTTGATGGCTTTTAACGAGTAAAGACATGAGGTTAAAGCTAAAGGAAATAAATAATGGATCAAGATTAGGAAAAGAAATGGATGCAATTTTGCGAGTCTCAAAAAGGTAAAAAAAGATGTTGAAGAGCAGCGAGAGATGGGAATTTGGAAATGCAGGAAAAGAGGCAAAAAAAGTTAATCAAATTAAGTAAATTAGATTTGACTGTGAACATTTACTTTCAACCTTTTCTTGTTCAACTTTTCAATCAACTTCTCTTCGCTATCATCATTATCATCATTTTGTTTCCTTTCATTCCATTTGTTTGTCCAGTTTTCGATCTTCAAACTTGTAACCATTTCTTTCAACGTTTCAAGTGTTTCATCTTTTCTCTGCTTCGCTTTAAATGCAACTGACCCTTAATATTGTATTACAAGGTAATTGATTTTATGTAAGATTAACTTACAATGAAGATATTACTTTGATTTTAATCTGAACAAGAGATCGAGTTAAAACTCCGAAGAACAACTGAAAATTTGATTCCATAAATTGTAAATGAACAAAAAGCATAATTAATTGTCTTGGAAAAGGTAAAACAGAGAAACAATTTCTAGTCTTTTGACAAGAGCAACATTTTTATAAATGATGTTAACTCACAGTGTTTTACCTTTTGTTCATTCACTTTTATTTTGCTTCTAATGAACAGTAATAATGAGTTTAATTGTCAACTTTAATGAACTTGAATTTGGTCTGTTTAAACGGTAATAACCAGCATTGGGAATTGTAATTAATTAACATTGCTGTCTGGACACTGTTAATGGTAACAAATGGTTGTGATGCCACTATCATGTTAAGTCAACAGCGCAAAGTCATTTTCAATTTGATTATTTTCACTCTTTTCAACTCAATTAACAGTCGAAACCATTTTGTTCTTGCACTTGATTCACAAAGAAAATGTTGATTCTGTTTGGATACAGTAACCTCATTAACCTAAATTTTGATGAATTAATTTTTATTATAAATCTTTTCGTTCAAAATTATCTTTAATGTTGGTGAAGATGCAAGAGTAAATTGAACAAAAGGTAAAAAAGTAAACTTGACTGAATGCAATTGAGTTGAATGATAGGATAGAAGATTAAATGATATTCAACTGAATATGAATACATTGAAGTTGCCATGATTGATCAAAATTGTTAGATGAGTTAAATTAATTTAATGTTTGTTAAACATTTAATTAGAGTGAATGAGGATGCAGATTCCCTGAAGGAAACATCTGAAGATGAAATACAAAAGAGTTCTGGTTGAGACTTAAGAATAGTGAAAGGTTTAGATGATGATAATGAACAAGATGAAGTCATCATTTCCTCTGAGAAATTGACTCCATCAACTCGACTATTAAACTTAACCTTCACCAGATTAATTAAGAAAACAAACTTGCAATTGAACTGCCAGTAAACTCTGAATAATCTGGAAACATTACCACCAACTTGAAGGGAATGTCAAATCACATGGTAAAGCTATAAAATTTCAAATACAACTCGACATAAAACTTGCTAAAAGTAAAATAAACATCGATAAAGACACTAAGTTCTCAATGGAACTACCAGAAAACATCGAAACCGTGAATAAAATTCCAGATTCCAGATTAAATCACTCAAGACTTCGCATAAAACTCCAAGCAAATTTGAAATGGATGTTAATATAAATCCCAGTAGTAACATTGGTAGCAGATGATACAGAACTCAGCAAATCTAAATTACTAAAATTCTAATAAGTTAATATAATAGAATTTGCTAAAATAAGAAAAAATTCGCAAATTCTAAATTCGAATCCAGCTGTTAAATTTCGATGATTGGAATGATTTTAGAAAAAAATTTGCCAAGATTAACATATTTAGATGAATGCTGATGAACTGAATAATACTTGGGAATGACTCCCAGTAAAACTCCCAGTCGACTGTTATCAATTTTCACTCTGAAATATATGTGAATATCAGTTAGTTTTGGATTTATTTCCATTTCTGTTTCAATTTGTGGTTGTAACGAAATCCCATCATTTTTGGAATTCCGTAATTTCAGGATTAGGAATCGATAAAAAATCGTTTCTTGACATTGGATGGTTTAATAGTAAATCATTTGTTACTATAACACTTGAACAATTGTTACCAAATTGTTAGATTACCTTTGCAATTCCCAATCATCTTTATCATTCTCATCATTCCCTGTGAAACAATACTGTTAATAATAATCTTGATCGTTATCTTGAGCAAAGAGAAGAGAGAAGATGTAAGATGATTGAGAGATATTTTCACATCTTATTCTTGTTCATATTCATCATCTTCTGTATCCTTTGCCTTCCCTGGGCCATAAAAGATTGCATCGCAAGATTTACCTTCATCATCCATTGTTTGTTCAAGAAGATGAGAATGAGAAAAAAAAGAGTTTCTCATCATTTTCCGCTTTCAACCTTTTCATCTACTCTTGTTAACATCTTCACCTACTCATCTCTATTTCCCATGAATAAAAGTTTATCTTCAAGTTTCTTTATTTACTCAGAAACCATTGAATGAAAAGAAGAAGAAAGCAAACAGAATGCAAAGAAGAAGCAAAAAACAAACTTATTTGTATCATGTAATACTCATGTAAATCACAGTTTTCATATTTTACTGAACCATAAACTATTGAAACTAAACTCAACAGACAATTCTTTTCATGGTTAATGTAGAGCAAGATTAAATGATGTAAAGTTACTCACCAGAATATCATTGGAATTCATGTTCACTGAATGTTGAACATTCATCAGGTTGTCCAACTGGATCCGGAAAACAAGTTGAAACAATGAACAGGAGTAAACGTTGTAATCTTGTTTCGCAGGGGTCAACAGATAGCGGCGGAGAAACAAAAGAAAAGCAAAATTGATCCAAAGAAGAAGGAAAAGGAAATGAAGAGCAGGTCGAGTTGAAGAGTGAGAATGAACGATTGATTCAGTTTACCATTCAGTTTATGAAAACTGGTTGCTATAGTTGCATGAGAACCAAAGGGAGTAGATGAAGGTATTGAATGGGTGAGAGATGAGAGCGCATGCAATTTTGAGTTGAAACTGAAGAGAGAAAAGAAGACGAAGATGAAAACTAAGGTGAGTGAAGATGGCGGATGATAATTGAGAAAACATTATCATAATAAATTTGGCCTCTAATGAGCGTGTTTATAATTAATCCATAACGCTGATGATGAAACTTGAATCATCATTATTTCACATGTATAATGAGCTTATCACTCACCAGTAAAGTTATCATGATATTAATACCTGATATTGAGCTGCAAATTGACTCATGTTTACTGTGATTGATGAAACTTTTATCCAAACTAAACATATTATTCTTATAGGATCAACATGAAAATAACAAGTTGATAATTCCTTTTCGTCAAATGTTCTGTTTCCAATGAAATATTGATGACATTTTCCGAGTCACTTTTTGTTTCTTTACGCGAGAAGAGAAGGAAAAGGTTTTCCTTTTATTTTTCCATTCACTTTCCTCTTCACCTTTTAGTTTCAAATGAAATTGAAAAATATCACATTTCTGTTTACAGATCTTTTCAGATGATAATCAAGGTAAGTAGGAAACTATTGAACAGAAGAAAGAATTGTCTTGAAATTGTTTTTTCTTCTCTTTTCACAGATTCCACTTTCAGAGTAATTGTTTCAGATAATCACAGTGAACCCACTAATTTCAAATTGCTTTAGATATCATTTTCACCGAGTCCAGGTTATGACACAGAACGGATTAAATATCACTTTCAAAGTAATGGTCGCTTTCATGATGCCTTTTCTCTCTTCATCGTGACCATGATGATGTCTACAAATTCATCAATTCTCAAGGATAACAGGTAAAGGTGCAAGATGAAACTGTAAATCTAATAAGATATAAGAATAAGACTTTGATAAATGCTAATAAAAAGGCAATTTATTATGTGTTTACCTTTTCCTTCTTTCTCTCCACTTTCTTTTTCCTTTCAACGTGCTTATCATTATATTCATCAATATCATGAATTTCATTTTTCTTTCTCTCGCAATCACCTTCATTCAACACATTCATCAATAATGATTGTTTCCCATCAGTCGATTGTTCCCAATTCAATAAAATATTGTTTCTTTTGTCTTTGCCTTTCAACTCTTTTCAGTCTTTTGTCTTTACTTAACCAAACATGACTATGAATTGACTGATAAAACAAACTGTTGAAAACTGTTTCATCTTTTAATGAAACAAACAAACGATTAGACAAACACAAGAATTGAAAGGAGAGAACAAATAAACACTCATTAGATTTCATTAAGTCATGGTAATGATGAACCAAATGAATGTAATCTATTTACTCTTGTACATGATTCTTCATTTTTTAATCTAATCATGCAGGGAGTTGGAATTTTTGAAAGACAAAAAAGCAAAATGGTAAATCAATATTGATACTTTCAGCTCAATTTGATACACAAAATAAACTCTTATCGTAAATATTTAACATCTAATATGAGAGTTAATAGAACTGATTTTATTGTTTGAATTAAAAATGAACATTTTCTGGTGAAGAAAGCATTCTATCATGTTCAACATGGAATAATCATCTGATGAGAAACGTTGATTGTTTTGCGCGTAAAAATATCGATTTGAAAATAAATATTTTAATCCTTTTTAATCTGTTCATTCATTTTTAACAATTCAATTGATTAATACAGGCAACTCTAGATTATAATAATTTAATGCGATCAAATTTAAATTTTCAATCATTTTAAACAAGCAATCATGACACTAAATAAATTCATTAGCAAACTGTTGTGTTTATCAGTTAATCTTTGAATAACATGATGGAATTGCCATGTTCAAGGTTGATCGCAATAGAAACAGTAATTGGTCCAACCCAAATTACAGATTTTCTTTTGAATTCATTGAATTCGCAGAATTGACAAGAAGAGTCGAGTAAAACAGATGAAATATTCTTGGCTTATTTTTAGACTGTTTCAGTTAGCTTAACTGTAATTTATTTGTGTTTGATTGTAATTAAAACCTGGGTTTTCCATTGAAAGCTATTGTTGAAAAACTTTATATTGAGCTTGCTAAGTTATCTTGGAGTTGAAAGTGAAGAGAGACTCGGTTGAAATAAGTGTTAAATGTTTTAATTCAATTTCAAGTTGAGATGAGATTGAGATTCCTAGATGACCTGATATTTATTGCCTCAATTTATATTATCTTCAATATCTTCATCGAATGGACCCAATGTTATGCCCATGGAAAAAAAATATCAACTCTCAACTCCAGCAAAAAATTATCCTTTTTCATCCCAAAATGAATATTATTATCAGAGGGGAAAAAGCTAAAGATTTCAACTTCTGAATTTATTATTCTGAAGATAATTATTTCATTAAGAAATTGAATTTATTGGTTTCCATTCATTCTATTTGGTGAAAAAAATAGATTGAGCTTTCTAGGAATTGAGGTTCTTGAGAAAATCATTGGTTAACAGGGAGAAGGCAAAACAGAATTCTATTCTGAAGCATTGTGAAAGGTAAAAGTTAATTTTTTAGTTTGATAGCGTTCATTGTTGTATAATTAACAGGCATAAACATTCGACTTTTGAGTTGAGAGTTGTGCCTTTTAGGGACATAATAACTGAACCCATTTCTGCAATTGAAAATCTTTCTGATCCACGATTTTTGATAAAATTGCTTTCAAATTACAACCTTCGATCGCATTTTGTTCAGTTGTAGAACTGGATTTTTCTCATTCTGACAATAGTTTTTCATTAATTTAACTTTTTTAAATGTGGATTGTACGAATTGTAATCAGTAGGAAAAATTCCGATAAGTTATGATTGAGGGTTTCACGTTCAATTTCAAGCTTGATCAATGCTGCTTTGCAAGAGCACACTAAGTGTTGAATATTTGAGCAAATGTTTGCATTACTCTTCTAGCAATCGGTATTGATTTTCTTGAGCCTTTAACAAAATAAATAAATCAAACTATTATAAAAGCAAAAGTGTTACAATTATAAACAAAACTATGAAAATTAAACTTCGTGCTTATACTTATGCAGTAGTTTTGACGCAATGTTAGAAAAAAGAATCTTAATTAAAGATACAGAATTTCGATAGCAGGGCAATGACTTTCTTTAGAAAGGGGCACAAGTTGATTGAGAAAAATAAGTGAAAATATCGAAGTAGCGCTATAATTAACGAGTTTAGGGTTCCTTAGACTTATGTTGCGTTCTGCAGTTATCGAGTATAAAAATAGCAATGTGATGGTAAATGATTTATTGAGTTGACTCAAGCAATAATGTTGAGCAAAACAATTCACTTTAAAGTCGTTCAGTGTTAGTGATATTGATCAAAATTAACCAATACTGACATCAACTGAGTCACTAGAAGCTGGTTAAGCAACAAACAAGTGCCAGCAAGTAGCAACCATAAGTGACTCAAGGGATGCTTCAAAGCCCGAGTTACCTACTGTTACTTATTAAATTGTGGAAAAGGTAAAATCAAAGTCAGGCCAACATTTGCTAGATGAAATTTTCTCATCAAATGATGACAATAATTTGCAGCAGGAAATTTTTCATGTCAACCATTATCAAGGAGAAGTCAACAGTCAAGACCGTTTGAAACATGATCACCAGGGTTCAGGTTGAGCCTGGTAAATGGAAACCCAAAAGGTTCATGTTTGGTCTAAACAAAGACAAGATACAATTGAATTAATCATTAAAACGCATTTATCAAGAGAAGAGACCAAATACAGTTAGCGAAAATCGAAAACTCGGAATCTCATTTTGTTCCGACAGGTTGAACAAAGGCTGAGTTTAACATGGAATCTTGAATGTAATGTTTACTTTTGCAGTTCAAAGCTTAAAGTTCATTAAAAGGTAACAAAATAAATTGATGTAAGAATAAGGAAAAAGGATGGAAAAGAAGTTATCAGTTGAACTTAAATTGGATGCATTGAATCACAATGAACTTGAAAACACTTTCCTCTCTCACCTATAACAGAGAAGATATTAATGATGAAGATAATTCCAAATGCTCTCTCATGTCTCGGTGAAGATGGAGAAGTTGAAGAATAATGATAATAAAAAAAGTTGGCCAACTGTAGCCAGTACAAGGTAAAAAGGTTGTGGAAAAAAAGATGAAAAATATTTTTCTCTTTGACCAATGAGTTCTTTGGTTCATGATGAACAAGACTCATCATGATATTCCCATGATGCTGGATAAAAATGATTTCTTGAGTGGATACTTCATTTATTAGTTGAAACTTCATCCATCATAAGGAAACAACAACAAAAAGCGAGATAAACTTTTACGACTAAAGGTGAACTTGAAGAAAACTTTGGTTAACCGAAAATGATAATTGAAGTTGATGATAATTCGGATGAAACTGCACTTTACAACTGCAAATATTTGAATTTTTCATTCAATTTTATTCCATTATTAATTCAATATTGAAAATTCTCACAGTTTCTCCTGTTACTCCTGTAACAACAATTGAACATTTCATAATGAAAAAGGCTTTTCTCGTGACTGTTAATTAATTACCTTTTTATTTGATATTCAAGTCCATTTTAATGATTTAATGTTGACATTGAAATTGTTCCACTTTCACTTAATCCACAATTGAAGAGTCCTTTTCAAGCAAATATTTCATCCCAGTAAACATCGTTTAATGTTTACAAATATAAAACATGGAAAGGTAAACAAATTAATTGTTAATTGTTAATTATCATTTTGAAGAATCAACAGAAATTTCGAAATGTTATCAATCAGTTATTTTTACCATGAAAGTTTAGCAGTTTCATGTACAAAACTTGGATGTCATAATAGATTATCATCATTGAAATTGAGTTAAATTGAGTTATTTTCAGTAAGTAAAGTGACTGTTTTGAAACGTAATGAAAGGTTAATAAATTTTGAAATTTGGCTTTTCGATCAAAGATTTAAACACTTTTATGTCTTGAACTTGGATTTCAGTTCATTGACGATAGTTTTGCAACTTTTCTTTGTGAATTTCCAGGCATCTATTCGATGTCGATGTGAAAAAGAAAAGAAATCTGTTCATTCTTTTGCAACTACCAGTTGTTCATTTTTCAGTATTTCATTCTTGCTTATTTTATCTTTTATAATAATATCTTTAGTGTCTTTTCAGGTTGAGTGATCTCATCCTGAGTTGCCTGTAAATAGTTTTAATTATTTTACTTGTTCAGTTTAATTGACATTCTTCATTTTTCTTTACGAATTATCCACTAAATCTTTCTACAGACTGGTACAGCATCAGCTTTTGGCTCAATTCAATCAGTATGATCAAGAAACTGAACTGGTTTATTTGATTGTAATGAAGAAGTTAAGTAAAGATTCACATGCAAAAATTCAAAACGGAACTCAGTCCAGGTTATCGTTCTTCTTTCCGAACTGCTTACGAAAATTTGGGCATTTTATTTGCATAAACCTCAATGAATTAACCTCAACATCCAAAGCTTTATGTCTATTTGTGTCCTGAAAATGTTTTCCTGTTGTTTTACAGCTTCTCGCATGATCTTCATTCAAAAGTGAATAAGCTAAACTCACCAGATAATCTCACAGAGTCGTTAATCAAATTTACTTGCAGTTTCTCGATGAACATCAAATTGCTAAAAGTTTTAAACAATTTCAGTCACGAATACTCACAAGTTTTGGCAAACTGAATCCAAATACACATTTGCAGCAATAGATCGAAGCTAATATTGGATTCTTAAAAAACTAATTGCTTTAATTGCTATCATTCCTGAAAAGAAAGAGTTTAGCCAAATTGTCTCAAAATGGTTACGATATTAGTTGGATGGCAATATATCTGACTCAATAGTGAATGGCATCTTTGAAGGAATCATAATTATCTAAAAAATAGATTTTGTTTTCATTTATTAGCTTGATTCGACTGATTCAATTGAAATTGTGATTTGTTTCTCACAATTGTCAACAAAATTGAGTGCTTTTTCCCATCATATTTGCCCAATTTTCAACTAAATCCAAGTATAACTAATAATAAAAGCACAGTCAATTGAATCATCGAGTTTACTTAACCATCAGTGAAACATTTATTGGTGATAACAAGAGAAGGACAAGGAAAAAGAGAAATGACTGCTCATAATAGCCAGTGAAAATGAATTGAACGGTCAATGGATGATGATGGACATTGAAAGACGGTGATGACATGATAGCCTAAAGGTAAATTGTAGCACAATGATGACACAAGATGATGGAGGCGAAAAGCAGAGAAAAGAAAAGAAAGCGAAAAAAACTCGTTGAACAATTTTCTTGATTCAACTTCATTTCCAAGATGCAAGTTTTTGCTATCAAAACTAACAGCAATACAAAGAGCATTATAAAAACTCTGTCAGTTGCTTCTCGACTAGCTACAAACCTGGACTTGATAAGTTCTGATGTGAATATAGAGAAGTAAATAATAAAGAGAAAAAAAGTAAGACATTGATGTGTGCAACTCTATTACACCGAGGAAAGAAGGAACTGAGGAGAAACCAGGGGAAGAAAGAATGAGAAGGAAGATGAAGAAAGGGAAAGAAGAGCAAAGGAAAGGAAAAGCTTCACCAATCGAAGTTGACTGTTTCTTGGAGCGAAAAAGACGAACATGAAGATGAAGATGAAGAAGATGAGGTTGAATGAGCTTTCTGAATGATACACCTTTACCTTTAGAATGCGTTTCAACTTATTTATTATTCCATTTGGAGGAAGAAAAAAGTTCTTAACCAGTTTCACTTTTCCTCCTTTTCCTTTCAACATTATTATTCCCTACCAAAGTGACTCTTGTACACATTTAAAGCATCTTTTATTCACATTTGGTAATAATAATATTTACCAGTTTTATTGATAACAAAGGGGCCAACAATGCTGACAACGGAACCTGGGAGTTGAAATGTTATACAAGTCATGAAACTGATGATAATACTTACAAATAAAGTGTTAAGTTAACAAGAAAAGCAACAGGAAGAAAAGTTGAATTATATTTTCTTCTCTTCTCTTCACTTTCATTTCATTTTTTCTTCTTCTTTTCCTCCTCCTAATTCAAACATCCAAATGCAGAAGCGTAACCTTTTTCAACTGTAAAATTATCAAACTTACCTTGAATTTGAAGAGAGTAAAATTATGAGAGGAAAAAAACGAAATGTTCAATTCCCAGTTATCATTTTACTTTCATGTAATTGATTCAAGCAAGTTTGTCTTTTCCGAGTAAATTTCAATTCCCTTTTTAATAATCCTTAAGTTAATGCTTTTGAATAGCTGAACAAGTTATAATGTTATTCAACAGGTTAGTTCATGTTGAAATATTTACATCAACATTTCTTCGTTTCACTTTCAATCAATTCAGTTGCTTGGTCAAACTCATGAAAATGTTTTTCAACCCAAAATCTAATCATCTATTAAAATTGAGATTCAATTATTCACTTTAATGATAACTTATTCAAGAGTTGACTGGACTTAGCAGATGAAAGGTTTCTTTCGGTTTCTTCTTTCAATTTGGATCAATTTTTGTGAATAAATTTTCCATGTAAAAGGCCATCAAACAGATTTCTTTCCTTTCGCTCTGTATTCTGACATTCCTTCAGGCAATTCCTTTTGACAAGTTCATTGAACAATTTAATGATTGAATCGAAATCAACTTTTACTCTTTTTCATTATTAATGGACTCAACTTTTCACCTAATTTCTTTCCGCAAATTGAATCAATCTTGGCTTATTAAAAATTGAATTGAAATGTTTACTGAGTAAAACTGTTGAAAATTTCATTTCAAAAGTTCAATTATTTTGTCATTTCACATTCACTTTTATGAACAATTTCATCCACCAAATTGATTCACTTTCACCCTTCAAATCAACTTTAAATTCTGGCCAAATTTTTCAGTAAATTTGATCATTAAAACGATTGAATGGAAGTGAATCCATAAACTGTTTGCCTTTCATGAGGAAATGTGTCTCAATTCAATTATCATATTATTGTGCTTAGTTAAAAGCTAATTTATCGAGTTATCATTAAATTCATTGATATTCAAGATTCTCTCTTACTGTTAGTGAATGTTCATCAAATTAATCTCTTGTTTCTGTTTTGATTAATTTTACTGAATCGACTGAAATCGATTATCAATGAGAGTGAAACAATTGACGAAAGAAACTACTAATGTCCGAAATTTCGGGTTAATCAAGTTAATGGGACTTTTGATGGTCTTTTACAACTGTTAATTGACCAAATCTTGTTGAGATTTGTTCGACTCAAGCTTTAGTCTAATCAAAGTTTCAAAGTCTTAGGGGTTTATCAACAGGCTTATCATGGGGAGTTTAGCAGCAAAGGATGTGATGGTGAGCATGATGATGATTTGAAGAGAAGAGAGAAGAAGAAAGAAGGAATGAAAGATGACAATGAATGTTTCTTCAAGGATTAGAGTTGACACAACATAAATAGATTCATTAGCTTGACTAATCTCTGATTATGTTGATCATTATCAGAATATGGAATCAGAAAGATGCTGCTGAAACTTTAATGCTGTCATGATGAGACTTTTCAACAAGGTTCAGAGTGAAAACATCTTTGCTCAGTTAATCACTTATTTTTTGTCTTCGTTGCTTCAAATTAATAATTGAAATTTGCGCATCAAAAAGTCTGAAGAAAGAGAGATTTTCTTCAATTTGGATATTCATTTAATTATAAATACTAAATATAATTTGATGCGCAAATTTTATTTCTAGATGAACATGCGGATCGAGCAGTAAAGAAAAGAGCACTTGCGGCCACTTTCGATACTTTCTGTCCATGATGCCCCTGATGATTCAATGAAGGGCTTCTTTTAATATTTTGAAGGAGTTTAATGACTCAATGATTTGGAGTGATTCAAGATATTTGAAATGTTTTATTGACTGAGACTCAAAAACGGATAACATATTGCAGGGCAGCATGGAGGCTTCAATCGAGCTGTCGAGTTAATCATGTAAAACTCTGCCTATTCATGGATAATCTTATCAACAACAAACAATTTCCAGGTCATGATGGCAGCTCGCTGTGTTAAATTGACCAAAGGAATACAAAGTATCAATTGGAGAACCATGAGAAATATCGTCGATATGACTTGTTACTTGCACAACTAATTGCTCGCAGTTTATCCTGTTCCATTTCCTCAATGGTTTGATCAAAGTTCAATAAGAATCTGAATTTCTAGGAATACATTCTTTAAGAAATTACTCAACAATGCGACTTGCATTTAAATCAGAATTTGATTCATTTCAATGATCTGAAAATTATTTAGATATTAATGCACATTCAAATTAAAGAAATGGCAAAGGTAAACAGTGTAAACATTTTCCTCCTTTTTTCAGGTTTCTCAAGAAATGCATGAAACACAAAATGAACACAAAAAGATAACAAAAACAAAGCCAGAATGGAAAAGGCTTCTTGCTTTCTTAACCAAAAACAGAAATGAAAAAAACTTGCCTCAGTTTTCCCATTCATTTATAAAACATATTATTTTAATTTAATCCAAAGTTTGTGATGAAAATTTAAAATCTACCGGTATTAATACACAAATATACACAGATATCCATACATATACATATTTATATGGATAACATTAAAGTTGAAGAAGCAAGAAGAAACAGAAAAGGCAAAATGAAAACAAAGTAAACTCGAAATGCGTTTGCATAAAATTTTAAAAATGCATTTCTCTACCTTCTTTGTATTACTTATTATTTGACACACACACACACATGAATGAAGAAAAGTGAAATTGAAGAGAGAATCAAGATGAGACTTCCATCTCATCTCGATATAATCATCTTCAACATCCCAAACCATCATACTTGAGCAAACAAGTAATCCATCAACATGATATCATTCATTCCTCTCCCAGCATTATAACAACCTTTTTTCTTCATTCCCTGTCTATTTAGTCTAAGTGTTACCATGTTACATGAAATTTTACTGAAAAATACATTTCTTTACTGCATTTTTTCCTTCTCTCATAGATCATCATCACCATGATCATCAACATCACTCTCTTTATTGCAACAGTAAAAATAATCATAATTCGCATTTCCCTTGTTCTCATCTTTTATCTTCATCATCTTTTCTCATCTCTTAACCTTACCAAATCTCAACCTTATTTAATTATTTAAACATCCAGTTTAACTGGGAATTTGTTTTTATCATTATCTTTATCAACTAATTTCGCCTTCATCTACTTTAATCATTTGTTATACGATGAAAATTAAGATAAAATAAGCTTCTTCTTCTTCTTCTTACTATTAACTATTTGAGTAAAAATACAATTTTGATAATGGCAATGAACCTAAAGGATTACCTTGTTTATGTTCACCTTTTTTCCTGATGTTTCCTTTTAATATTCATTTGGACGCATTTTTTGTTTATTTTGTGTTGTTTCCTTGCAAAATGAATTCAAATTTAAACTGACATTGTCAGTCTAATGAAGTGTTAACTTCAATCTTTACATTTCTCGGCGAAAAATGAATGTGATTCTCGACAGTCAAAGCTAATTGTTAGGCTTTTTTAACTGCTTCAGGCTCCTGAATAAGATTCTTTTGATGGAGAGAGAAAGGGATTCTCATGGAACTGGTAAGTGTAAACATGATGTGAATACTAATATTTGAATGAAATAATGTAATATAACATGGAGCTCGATATAACTATTAATGATGATGGATCATTCTTAATGGGATTGGATTGAAGAGCAAAATGATCAAAATTGTGTTCATTCAGATAACCTGGAAAAGGGCAAAAAATTGACAACACAAAGTACTTTTAACATTAAACTTCAATGCGATGAGACACAACCATTAACATTGCTCTTGGTGCATTTGGTGAAGGTGTTTCAAAAGGTGTGCTAATTGAAACTATTATATTATCTCTTCCATCTCAATGTTCAAATTGATTGAAAATTTTAGATGCTTTTGTATTTTGTCACAGAAATCAATTTACGGATCAAATTTCATTTGTGTCATTTCTGCTTTGATTTGCTGTTGGGTCATTCAGCAAACTTCAAGGGTCAACTTTCTAATCTTCTTTATCAACTCAGAAATGTTCATCGATTTAATCAACTACTGAATACCGTCGTGAATTGTTAGTCAATCAATTCAAGTTATGCATGTTGATTAGCGCTAAAACGTGCCAGTAGCTTCTTTATTCCTGCGTCTCGATCCTTTGAGAAATTCATCCAACTTTAATACAACCTTACTATTGAAGTTGTTTGAGTTGTTTTTTTGTATCTCGCCTTGTGATCTTAACAGGAATCATGAATATTATCATGATGATGATAACTTTGAAACACTAAAGTTGCATGCAGGTTAAACTTTTTGTGTGTTCAACTTACCTTTCAGTTGAATTATGTATATATAATGAAAGAGAAGCAGTAAAGATGAAAGAAGAAGATGAAATAGAATGAGCATCTTACTGATGAATCCTATTCTTTCATCATCATCATCATCTCTCTCTCTCTTCACTTGCTTCTTGTATTTGCCTGAACAGATATCTTATTCACAGAATGTGAACCTTTAATTCAATTGCATGTAATCCATTTGGGATTACACTTCATTTTCAATCTAACTTGCTTCATGATTCTCAGCCTGAAGGGATAAATTAGATAAAAGTATATATAACATGAACATATTTGTTTATTCAGTTTCAGGTAATGATAGCTCAGTTTCGGTGGCTTCTTTTTAAATCATTATCCTTATGTTGTAACTTTAATTTACCACTTTAACCATTAAACTTATCACTTTCATTTTATCATTTTGTCTCATCTAAATGCATCTTCAAACTTCAATCCATTTGTAAACAAGTTCATTGAATAATTTCATTTTTTCTTGTTTGCTCTGGTTGATTAGAAAACATGCAAAAATTAAATTATCATTTATTAACTTGGCAAATGAAATGATCAACAATTTTCAGGTTAATTTCCACAAATCAGAGTTAAATTGTATAATCACTTAACACGTTTAAATATGCTTCAAACTTGCATGATTTCCCATAAGGAATTTAAAGAAGGACGAAGATTTCGAAACAGATTATTCAATCCATTGGTTCAACTTTTATTTTCAGTGATTGATCCATGGAATCAGAAATATTCAGATTATTCCTCTTTATCAATCAGTCATAAACGATTCATTTTCAAAAGATTTGTTGAACTCAACAGATAATATTTTGCTTGATTACCACTTATTGATGACT
This sequence comes from Tetranychus piercei, assembly GCA_036759885.1. NCBI lineage: Eukaryota > Metazoa > Arthropoda > Arachnida > Trombidiformes > Tetranychidae > Tetranychus > Tetranychus piercei. Next base: position 20,225,224 of record CM071879.1, on the reverse strand, counting down.
CTGACAATATTGATAGCTTGGACTATCAAATTGAAAATCATCTCAAAGGCATAATGAATTGAAGCTCGTAACAAGTATTGTCATGTCTTCTCTGTGTGTCTGAAACCTTTGTGTGTTTTAAAAGTTAATAATAATTGTCATGTGAATGAAAATATATAATAATGGTATATTAAATACATTTTTATTTTAAGATATTAAGATATCGTATTTTCCTCAACAACGAGCTTAAAATAAATGTGAACTTTCAGACTAGTTTATTCATCAATAACCTTTCAAAAATCACATTTGATAGTTCAAGAACAACAAACATCGAATACTAAATTAGTTAATAGATCCACTTCCATGTACTATTGGTATCACATACTATGGTATTTACAATAATAATAAATGATAATAAATGATTTTGCTTGAATAGCGTTTCTTTTCATTTTTGACAAAAAGAATTTTAGTTTCTTCATCTGCAGACAGATGGCGCAAACGGCTTCAATTCAACTTGATTTTTTGTCGAAATGTTTAAATGTCAAATTGATTCTGAATGAAAGTCAGACAATCAAACGACATTAAATAGCAATCCAGAATCGAGTTTATTTAACTAAAGGTTTACTATTTAATAACAAAATGTTCATAAGGCGCTACTACAAGAAACTGTTTGGAATAAGAAATTGCTTTTGAAATTATTATCGTGTTTTGACAATTAAACCAGAGAGTAGTTGGACGATTTTCTGATAATAATTTACTGTTATTCAAACTTGGTTCACTGTGCTTCCATTAGGAGTACAGATCAATCAACTTTGAATGGAATTATCTTGATTTAGTGAATTATTGCTTGCAAGGCAAAGAAAGGGATAAAGTTTGGTGATGATGCCAATATAAGCAAATTGTTGTTAACTTAAACTTAAGACATCTGATTTGGACTTTTATGACATTCTGAATTCTTTTCAGTTATTTACAATTAGTTGATCTTAAAGCAACAAACTTGTCAAGACAACTTCTTATCAACCTTTCTCCATCTCTTATCGGGTGTCAGTCTGAGTTACCAATCAACTAACAAACCTCTTGTGAACATTGACTTTTAATGGCTTTTTCTTTGCTATCCAAATATTCAGGACATCTCACCTTTATCATCGTCATCATTTCTCATCTTTATGTTCATTCTTCAGCCTACTCTTGAATCCAATGAAAAAGGAATCTACTTATTCAGCTTTGCATGTTGATAGAGTCATTGATGCTAAACCAAATAATCAATCCTCTTTTATTTTTCTTATTTTCTTTCTCTTCGTCCCAAAATCACATCTATTAACTTAATTATTGATTATTATTACTATTTTCTGTTGTGAGCTGTTCTTTCATTTAATTTTCAAAATCTTAGTAAAATAAAAGTGATTAATCAACTATGAATAAAAAATGGAGTGAAAACAAATCAATCTTTTTATAAATCCCGGTCATTTTTGATAGAAGATTAGCAAAGTAAAATATTTATTCTCTCTAGATGGCGCCATTATATCAATCAAGAAACAGTGTTAATTCAATTAAATTGATTTATTAATCAGTTTTTTCAAGTGACTCTATACAGAAATTCATATAGTTAAGGCGACTAAATAAACCTTGAATTTTTCTATAAAAGTCGTTAGCCTTTAATATCGAGTCTTGAACTGTGTTAGCTATGCAAATTAATGCGTCGATTTTTCAGGTAACTAGAAAACGATGATTTTGAAATTCAGAGTGAAATAGGACAAGCAATGCTGGCTACAGCTAACATTTCTTTGTCCTGTATCTTTAATTAATTTTTTCCAATAATTCTATCAAAATCATAAGTGTGAAAATTCTAATATTAATGGTATGCCAGCATTTGAACTGACTAATGCTCGAAAAAATTTGTTTCTCTGTTAAAGACTATTCCAAAGTAACATGATTGACGACATTCTAATGGTTCAGTTAGGAAAATTATAGGTTGTATCTTCTCTGTTGATGTTGATGTTGGTATTTGTGTGAGTACATCTTACCTAAACAATGTGATATTATCCTCGTCAAGGTATAAAAGTTAATTGTTAACGATTTACGAATATTTACTGTTGACAAAGTGACACACAGTTATCAACTTGACATAAGTAGATTAATTTAAAGCTGGAGATTAACAATTTTAAGGAATGTAAATATTATCTAGAGCATTACAATAATCACTGTGCGCTTTTCATTGAATTGAACAATTTATTAAAAACTTTAGTATGATTTAGTTTCACTTGATCAATTAGATTGTTAAACCTAAAAAGAGTGATTAACAAATGCAATCAATCCAATGGTGGTAAGTGTAATCAGGCTGATGCATTTTTTTCGTTTATTCATAAACACCTTAGTATTTGTACTGGGAAATTAACCAAAAAACTTCGGTATACGCTCTGGTATATTGCCTTTCATCCAAGTTATCATCATGTCTATCAATAGAATCATAATTCCAATCATCGTTCTTTAATTATCTTGATCGCCCAACAACAGTGCAACAATATTTGGCCATTTGGTTTTAAAATAAATGCAATCAATTTAATTGGAAATATTTTCACTCAGCTTAACAAGTGAGGTTGAGTGGGTGGTCAGCGAGAGAAAAGGGGAAAAATATTTTTTTGTGGAAACTGATGAATCCCAATGAAGATAAAGTTGGCTGGTTAAGTAATTTAAATGTCTATCATACAACGAGAAGGGGCAAATGATTAAGATGATAATGATGTTGATGTTAAATCAAAGAATTGAAAAAAAGAAGCAAAAAAGCAAAACCAGAGATGAAAATAATTTTGGTTAACAAGAACGGAAACAAAGAGAGAAACATTAATATTTTCATTTCCTCTCCTTTTTCAACATCCTTCAAGTTATCCTGTTGATTATAAAATGGCAACTTTCTTAACCTTCAATTGCCGAAGAGACAAAAAGAAACTATTTCCTTTGAAAATCTTGAAACATCAATCACAAGAGTTGGTCACAACTTGATGGCCAGTTTGCCGTTAACTCAACACTGGACACTTGATGATCTCCATTTGTTCATCTTTTTAAACTTTTTTTGTTTCCCTTGACTTTAAATTTTAGACTGTATTTTGATACGCAAGGTAAATTTAAAAAAATCGTTCTTCCCATATCAATTATTATCATTATATTTACCTTTAAGTTGGAAACTCCTTCAAGACTCCTTCTGAGACCTTTTATATTTATTATTACATTTTTACATTTAAAATATATGTGTTTACATTGAAACGTGAAGGGAAAGAGGCTATCAAATGTTTCATTTTACCATAAAATTGAGACCTTTTTTCGTCTTACACAAAGAGCTTGCATAGGAAAAAGGAAAGGAAGGTGAAGAGAGATTGTGAGAAGGAGGAAGATAAGTATAGCTTTAGTGTAACATAGTGACCTGAAGTTGCGAGTGAAAAGTCAACTTTATGAGCAAAGTGTATATTCAAAAATTTGGGTTCCTTTCAGTGAGCACAGTTTACAGCGTCAATGGTAATTAAAATGTACTTTGGAGAAGGTAAATTAGTGAAACAATCGCGTAACAAGCTTCATTATCATTCATTATTATCATTATCATCTTCATAATCATCACGATAATCACCATTTCCGAGTCAGTAGCGTTTACAAGGAGCCAGGTTAAGAAGTGAAACGCCAAAACTAGATTATCAATCATTCAAAATAGATTGTAAAAGCTGATAGTTAACTCATTTACTTGTTAACTGATTTGTTTACCAACTTCATTATCATTATCAATTCTCATTCAACTCTTTTCTTTTTTGTTAGAATCAGATTTTTTGGGTTTCATTCAATTCTCATATTTGTTTTCATCTGTTATCAACCATTTTCATACGCAGATCCTTTGTTTGGACCCAAACCGCAAACTGTAATTGGATATTAAACTCATCTTCACCAATTCGCCACAATGAGGCTAGCATTGAAACAAAAGGTTGCCATTAGAAGCACATTTTTCACGCATCGTTTCACGAGTTTATTTTTTCAGACTCACAGATTCTGGTTACACTTTTGTTGTTAACCAAAAGAGGTGAAAGTCCAGAAGAAAAAATTTCACTGTAAAAGCTTTCAATCTTACCATAAATAATTAGCTTCAGCCTCTGGTCAATCATCGGTATTTCAAGTGGCAAAAGCGATGGATGTTTGAGCTGCGATTTTTGAAACCTTTTCCTTCGGTATGTTTCAAATTGTCATTATGTATACATTGGAAATGTCAAATTGCTTTTGAAATTAAAATTTTTATGATTGATTGATCCAATTTCATGCCATCTTACGTTTGGGAAACTAACTAAAGCTTTATTTTGATGTGATTTTCAGCAGTTTAAGAAAATATATCTTTCCCTTTTTTATGGTTAAAGATGATTAAGGTTCCCATTTTTTCATGTAATTGACTTTTTTTCCTTCTTCCTTGACAATTTGTTAACTATTTTAGTGTCAATCGAAAGTAAGTTAACAGTATCAGGAAAGAATTATATTGAAACAACTAATCTATTCTTCTCAACATGAACCTTTTTCCCTCTTTTTTTCTGATTCCCTTTCTTTTACTTGAAGTTTTAGACATTTACGGAACCCGACTGTGATTGTAAATTGTATTGTATTATAGATACTGTTTAGGATAGACAGGGTACAGGTATGTTTTGAAACACTTAGAGAGCGAAATTAACACTAAATGTTATTGGGTTTTCACTAAACCATCAATAACAAATGAAGTCAATTTTTGAAAATGATTAACCACAACACCATCGATTAGAAATTAAATTATGACAATAACAATAAACAAATGAGCTTAAAGATAATATAAAAGTTGGAAATTAGTGGACATTTTCCGACTTGTTGTGATATAAATTTAATTTTTAAGCGATGGTGTTGTGGTTAATCATTTTCAAAAATTGTCTTCATTTGTTATTGATGGTTTAGTGAAAACCCAATAACATTTAGTGTTAATTTAGCTCTCTAAGTGTCTTAAAATATACACCCTGTAGATGAACTCACCTTAGCAATTAGATATGTAGAAAGCTAATCAGGTAACTCAAGTTGGACCAAGATGGTGAAACTGATACTCAACAAATCCAGACTAATTTGTTTGGTGAAAAATGTCTCTTCCAAAATAACATAATTGAAGAAATTAAATGATCAGTTAAGTAGGAAAGTAGGGTGGACCTTACCTGTTTATGTAACCATGTCTTGAGTACATGTGAACCATGTGCTTCTTTCTTTGTCAGGTTAGAAGTATATCTTTTCAATGGTTTACAAATATTGGCCGTTTCTACATTCTTGGACTCGTTTGGGACGCTTCTTGAACAGCCCCAGAAAGTTGAGGCTGGTAACATTCACTCAAATGGAAAAGCTTTGGTCTTGAAATTGCAAGATCATTCAAGGTGATTCGTCCATTTGACCGTCATTTAACGTGCCAAGGATAAGTTCATAAGGGAAAATTTTTCAAACAATAATGAATATGATAGCTTTGAGAGTTATTCATAATTTAATCCAACTTTTTTTGCCTTTCTTTCTGATGAATGCTTCATCGTTAATAACTCTCAAATTGAGAATTTAAATTCTTACATGAATCTTTTCAAGTCTGAACTCTAGAACTGTTTTAAAATTTATAACCACAAACGTGCGTCAAGGATATAAAAAATGGTTTGTTGACAAACTGACAGTTATCAACTTGACATAAGTAGATTAATACACAGCTGAAAGATTAGCAATTTCAATGAATGTTAGAAACTCTGGTCTTATCAATGATTGGCATTACTCCTGACGAATGTGATTGTGAGTTGAAACCTTTGCTGGTGTTCAATTTCCGTGTTTTATGGCAACTTAATGTTCATTTTTGGGTTTTTATGCTGACAGGGTTAAACAACTGGCTAAATTCATTTTATTGAATAATTCTGGTTCTCATAAAGTCACCTCCTGATTCACCAGTTTCAGGTGTCTTAAGGCCAAAGCTTAACTATCAAAGAGTATTACCATCATAGATTTTACTAGATCCGTGTTCTGGAAATCACATTGGAAATCAGGTTGAAGAGCAGTGCTTTTGAAGAGTCTGGATACGCTCATCTCAAGAAGCCTATTAGATCCGAGCTTTGATCATCGAGAGGTTGATAAGTCATTAATTTTAGCAACTATCAGCTGACTATCAAACAGACTTGACTAAAGTATTTCACCAATTCTCTTCATAATGTTTTGCAATCAACCATTAACTTTGCTTTTCAAACAAGACAATTGAGGATAGAGCCACTTTACACACTCTCCTTCAATCATGGTGTATAAACATTCCAATGAATGAAATTTCCAGTAAACAGTTAACCTGGTCCATCAATCACCCGCCAGGTTCATTAGTGAAAGTAATAATTGAAATTACGAGTGAGTTAATTTGACTCTTGTAACAGTTCAATATTTACTCTACTTTTGACTATCAAGTATTCCAATTGAATAGAGCTGATACAAACCTGGGAAACATGAAAATGAAAAAAAAACAAAGCTGATGCTCTATTAATACAAAGAAAGTAACAAAGTCAACAACAATCATTGACTAAATCCATGTAACAACATAAATAATGATTGCGAGGCCAACAACAACATCACCAAACCTAGGCATCTCAATTGATTGAGAGGAAACAAACCATCTAAAATTAATCTGTTTTCATGATTTACTTGCACATATTATAATGATATTAAATGATACTTGATATTTACTTAATACGTGTGAATATGTACCTTTTTGCAGGGGAGAGAGGAAGAGAGTGAAAGGTTGAAATGATTTTGATCCAGACTAATATTGATAAACTTGCCTTGTTTACAATGATAATACACAAATCATAGCAAATCAAGGTAAAGAAATGAAAAGTCACCATCAGACTTAATTTACTTCTTATTTTCAGTTGTTTAACACTAGAAAGTAAAAAATGCTGACTTTAATCTGGAAAAAAAGTTCAACCCAGTGAATAAAATTTACTGGTCAACATTGAAATACACAAAAAAACATGTTGATTGTTAAGTAATTTTCACAATTTTTAATGTTTAACATATGAACGGACCTGTGAACATGATTATATTACCATCATTTAACATTATCTTTATCATTACCATTGCTATTATCATTGTTATTGTTGCATTTAATCGGCAAAGAAGGTGTTTTTCAAACTACTTTCCCAGGCTTTTGTAAACAGCTAATAATTCAAAGCTCTCAGGGTGAACTTGGAAAATGAAATTGCTCAAAGCTCAACAGCGAAAAGCTCAAAGTTTCTCTTTCCTTTGATAACATTTCAAATTAAATTTACCTTTTACCTGAACATTTGCAGTAATTATTATTTTCCCCTTTCATCTTTTCCCATTAAGATGAAAATTGAAACAAAAGTTGACCAAATTTGGAATCCATCTAAATATTTGATTCCAATGGAGAAATGCGTTTCATTTCCATTACCAATGTTGCACCGATGTTTGCTTTTTTGCTGATTCTCATGATTCTAGTTACATCATCTAAGACCAAATGATTTAACAAAATTAAATGGCAACATCATCATTTTCATTTTTCATCAACCATAATCCATTGCATTCAACCCTAACGATTTGCTTGGAAGATAATTTAAACCATTTTTTCCTTTGGGTTCAAACTCTGGTTGTTAATGTAATTTGCTGGTCAGTTGGTAAAGCCTTTTTACAAGTGAAAGCTTAATTGACATGAAAATAATGTTCAAATTGGAATGCTGTTCTGTGTTTATGCAACTATAAAAGAAAGAAGAAGAAGAAGAAAAAGAAAGCTTAATTACGATAAATTTTCAAATGTTAACTTCCGATGGCAATAAATCTAACTGAATGTTTAAAACACAACATTGATAAAATACGTTTTGTCTTGTAACGTTGCCCTAACCATTGATTGTTGAAAATGAAATCTTCAACTCAGCATGTCTTTAAGTCTGCATTTCTTTGATTGAAACCAGAACCATTCATTTTCATTCAATTGTTTGTGATTGTACTTCATTTAAGGCCTAAAAATGTAATCATAATAATAAACTAATAATTGAAATAAACTGGCCAAGAAAAGCTTCAAGTTCAAATGGTAAAATTATAGTCTGTAAATGCAGCCATTCAATGCGATGTAATAGTTAACAGTGAAAGTAACATTTGAAATAACATTTGCTCAAAGATAGAGAACGCACAGTTGAAAATTACTCGATTAACTGAAAGAAATTATTATTTGATTGGAAAAAAAACTGTTGGTTATTGGGACGTAAATTGCTGTTGTTTCATTGTCAATTTAAATGGTAATTATGAGTGACAATTTAAGCCCACAATCAATGTTGTTTACCGATAATCAAATTGGAATGACACTTTAGCAGGAATAAAATCGGCTTATTGAATATTGTTACTTGTTCCAACATTCAATCCTGATAGACTTTGAAGGAAGAATCAATGAATAAACAAAAGGACAAAATTAAATTGCGTAGGTTAATTGTGATTGTTACAAATAAAGGAGGAGATGAGGAATCTCTTGATTGTCCAAGTTTCGTCTTCGTCAATCATAACCGTAAAGAGACAAAAAGTATTCCTTATTTACAACTTTGTTTCATTTACTAGCAAAGAGTAGTCCAAGTCGATTGAAAATTTGGTGCCATTTGCAGCCGTTGGAGAAAAGGTTCATCAATATGAGGGAGGAAAGTGAATGTGAAACCCAAGTGGAACCACAATATTTGGAGAAGGCTTTTGATGAAGATTTCAGTGAAACGAAAGATTATAAGATGGAAATCGTCTGGAGAAATGTTATACTCCAAGGTTTACTCCATTCAACTATTTTCTGGCAAATTTACTATCTTTATCGTTATCCAGATGAATGGCCTAACTTTTGGAAGCTACTGAAAGCTGGTGAGTTAATCAACTATTTTTATTCAAACGCATTTTCGATTTCAATTTTCAATTATTCTGCTAATCTATTTTTTGTTTAACGACTTAAGAGTTTATCAGAGTTTAATGATGAATAAATTGGTAGATGCTTCAAATTAGTTTTGTGATTCTGCTAATGAACTGTGTTTTTGTTGAATGATAAATTATGCATTTCTTTCGAATTTTAATTTTGGGAAAAATAAATATTCAGTAATTTTACTCAGTTATTACTGAATTTTAATAATTGAATCTCACAATTTAACGCAATTTTCGTGAAAAGTTGTTTGATTTGTCAAAATTTGCCATTGATTTTGGATGGAAATTAAATTAAGTCTCAACTCTAGAGATTCAAAGTTTTCAATTTCTGTATTACTTTGACTGGTCAGTTTACAGTGTTCATCATTGTTCTGATTGATTCGATTTTTTACAGGTTCTTTGTACACAATAATATTCAGTTCAATGGGAGTTACTGCTGGTGCTCATCGTCTTTGGTCTCACAAGTCTTACAAGGCCAGATTACCATTGCGTGTGTATCTTGCCTTGGCATTTGCTTCATGTGGACAGGATGACATATTGACCTGGGCAAGAGACCATCGAGTTCACCACAAGTATTCAGAGACGGATGCTGATCCACACAATGCTTCAAGAGGCTTCTTCTTCTCTCACCAAGGCTGGCTTATGGTCAAGAAACATCCTGCAGTCAAAGAAAAGGGTAAAAATGTTGACCTTTCCGACCTTTACGCTGATTCGGTTGTCATGTGGCAACGAAAGTATTACTTTTGGCTGGCTTTGTTGACCATTGTTGTCATTCCAGTAGCATTTCCATACTATTGCTGGAACATATCGTTTTGGCACTGTTTTCTGGCTGCAGGCATTCGCCTTTTACTGGTTCTTCATGGCACATGGTTGGTCAACTCAGCAGCCCACTTGTGGGGAACCAAACCCTACGACAAATCAATTGGTCCGGTCGAACAGAACTTTTGGAAGATTTGGATTTTCACAGGTGAATTTTATCACAATTTTCATCACACTTTTCCTCAAGACTACAAAGCCTCGGAATGGGGTTGGATTGGACAGTTAAATTCGGCCGCAATGTTCATCGAACTGATGGCCATGATTGGACAAGCTTACGATTTAAAAACGACTCCTCGAAACATTGTTTTGGCTCGAAAGAGCAGAACCGGCCAATGGTTTTCAGAGAAGAAGAACCAAGCTGATCAACAATCACAAGTTAAAGGCGATTAAAGTTACTTTTTTCATTTTTACGATTCTTTAAGCTTAATAGTTCTATCTTTTACCAGTTAACCAAAGTTGACATTAAATTGAATGTTAAAAGTTGAAAGAATCATGTTAATCTTGTTAATTAATGACAATTCATTGAATATATTTAATCAAGTCTCAAGTTTTACCCAAAACAAAGTCATATCTTTAAAGTGCAATGTTAAACATCTGGTAATTAAGTAACAATTGTATAAACCAAACATCTGAAGTTAAAATTATTAAATAAATCATTTTTTAAAATTGATCAATTGAATGGTTAGTCGACTGAATGGTAGACAGTTCATTGGCCTAATATTGTTGGATAATTTTTGTTTTCATTATTTAGCTGATGATTGAATTGCCACAGTAAAGATAACTTGTTATTTTTCCCATCATGCTAATCACGATAATAATTTCAGGTTAAAGTCTGAATAGAAAGAGGATAAAAGTTGTTTACCAATAAATTCCTTTGTGAATGCTCTTGCACCTTTAGACTTGGCCCAGTTGACCTTTTCAGTTAATCTAACATTGAGCGAAAACCTGTCAAGATTGTCTTTCAGATTGTGATTACTTTGACCTAGCAGGCCTAACCATGACTTTTGGAGTCACAGTATACAATGTGTGTGTCGATGCATTCAAAGTGGCCATTTATTATAAAAGTGAAACATTCAATGGTCTGACCTTTGTTAAATTGTTGCCATTGCAAGAAGCACGGATAAACGGTACAAATTGATTCGGTTAGACTGAAGATAGTCAAGAGTATAATGAACAATTTAAAATCTCAAAATGGATCAACATTCACAGAATTAATTGACATTTCAATTATCATTGTCATAATTATCATTTTGGGTTGTTGCTGCTGTTCACTTGATCCTACTGTCTTTACTGTTCATTACTGGGCACCTTTTGGACCATTCATTATTATAATCAATCAACTTTGTCTGCAAATTTACTGATTATCATCTTGTTTATTTGCCTGTTTCTTTCTCTTCTTGTATATTTTAAAGTAATTGAGTCCAGTGTTAAGTTAATAAATGTGTTAATAAATGCGTAAACATTTCTTGCAGCTTGAGTCAAATTTCAAATTACTTGAACATACCTTTTCCCTGAGAGTAATTTGACAACTTTCTTGACATTTTTTTCTTCTTACCTGATTCATTTAACAAATTCTTTGGTTTACAAGAGTATCTTTTACAATATCAATTATCAATTGTTAATAGTTAATCAACTTGCTGTTCGATTGTCCTTACCTGAAGTAACCCAATGCCATTAACTAAGTTGCTTTTTCAAACACTGTTGCTCTTCGAGCCACTTTATCGTTTCCAATTGATTGAAAAAAGTCTCACCTAACCTAACCTCTGACTTTTTGAACCAGATTACTCAGAATTTATATTATCCAAGTAATCTTAAGTAATCTTAAATGCGTCAAGCCTTGAGCCTGACTACTGGTAAATGCTTATCGCCAGATTAACAAATAATTATTAATTAAGTTTACTGAATGGATAAGTTAATACCGTTTCTTATCAAACATAAAGGCCAACGGGTTTCGGTCTCATCTCTTATCTTCTCATATCTCGGCGATCAAAAATTTAAGTTCATTTTGAAACAAGTTGAAACAGTAATCACCCAGAAATGGACAAAGATGCACTTGACTCAACTAAATCCGCCTTTATTCAGACTTTGATAAGTCCAACCAAAGCTTTGTCACAACAAGAATGCAAAATAGCTCAATGAATATTCAACCCTGAGTCAATCTCTAGCAATATAAAAGAAGCTTGAAAGGTTTAAATTGTATTTTAGTCAGCAAAGGCGTTAACTTTTGAATGTCTGTTAATTTAAAGGTAAACGATTCCTGGTTGCAACAATTTTCAACATGAAACCATTTTTCTGAACATCAAACAAATGTTTATTAGAACCAAATCAATTTCTTTCTCATGTGAATAGAGAAAAAATAAACTCAACAAATCAGTGAATCTCTCAAAGTGGGCATAAAATTTTCATTTAACCTAAAATATTTGCACCACAAATGTACGCCTTTAAATGAAAACAATTTCACCTGACAAGTTTGATCAATTGTATTGGTTTAAACAAATCAATCAGACTTTCATATTTTCATCTACAAAAAGCTTGCTGCAAAGAAAAACCTTGAAATTCAAAAGAAATGAAAAACATTCAAACTGATTTTCATGAATTTCCATTCAATAATTCAACCACCTTGACCTGTTCCGAATAAATTGTCAGTTAACTTTTTATCTCAACTTTTCGCTTCGCTTTTGCAACCAATTAATCAAATCATGATCTAACTACTTAACATTTCACCTCGATTCACATAAAAAAATGCTCAAATCAGTTGATTATGAGGAACAAAATTCAAGATTATTGCACCAAAATTTATGAGAATTAAATGTTTGCCAAAAGTGCATAAAAGTTGTTCCTATTCATAAATCTTTTAACATTCCTTTTTATATTCAGGAATAACAAGTTTCCATGATGAAGCAAATGAATGAAATGTCTAGTTGCAATCAATTGGGATTAACTTTACGAGCAAATTAAGAGAAGAAGAAGAAGAAAACAAAAAAAATATTCAAAAGTAAAGTTGAAAGAGTTGAACATGATTAGAATTGGTTAGATTAACTGGTCATTAAACAATTGGAAAGGTTGAAAGATGCAACTGATTTACAAGAGACTGGCAAGGTTCCGACTGATCATGAATGCTTACTGAATCACTGAAAGGAACCATTAAAATAATTACAAAGTGAGACAAAAAAGTGAGTTGTTTTTTTGGTGAATCTCTTGAAAAGAGGAAACAAGTTTATTGGAAGATAATTAGATAGTTATAAAAGCTGATGGGCTAGTAGATCAAGTTTAAGATGATGTTTATCTTGCTCATCTTATCATCTGTAAGATTCAGTTGAAGGTCAGTTGAATCAGTGATTCTTGACTGTTGTTTACTAGGGAACAACAATCAGAAAAGATGAAGCAAAAAAAGTAAAGTGAAAAAAGTTGAATAATTTCACACAACAGTGAATACAAACAGAGAGTTGCTTTTTACCAGTAAAATTGTATTATTATTATTATTTGTTTGGGGGTGACAGACGCAAACCGTGTTGATTGTTGCTGCATTTAAGTAGTTTAAATTAATTGTGATGAAGAGATGAAGATGGGCTAAGATGTTGATCGCTGTTGAAGAGGAAAACAGGTTGCAAATGTTTCAAGATGAAGATGATGAAAATGCTTACAATCAACTTGTCTTTTCTTCTTCAACTTTTTTTTCAGTTTTTCTTTCATTTCTACTTGACTGACTTTTCAGATGATGATGATGATGAGGGCTGACAAAGGTTGAGAGAAAAGGTAAGATGATGATGAGAAGGGGAGAGAAAAGCTTCTGGAATATTTGTGAGCCTTTATCCAATAAGAAATTATCCAAAAGCACGATTCCAGTAAAGAAGAAGAAGAAGAAGAAGAAGAAAACTCTGATTTCTTTTTTCTCTTTTCTCTCCTCATCATCAGTAAACATCTTGGTTTTAAAAATCAAGCTCAAGAAACAACAAATAGGCTCAAATTTCACTAACTATTTTCTAGTTTTTTTTCTTCTTCTTCTGCCATCTTGAACCGGTCTCAGTTAGATGATGATCAGGATGGTGATCGGGAGGATGAGGAGAGTGGATGGAAGGCCCAAGAAGATGGTGAAAGTTGCAAAAAATGATTAAATGAATTTTCTTGTTTGGTTCCTTTTTAATGGAAAAAAAGCTGCAATTGAATGTCAGGTTAACAGTGATATGAGATTTGGAAGATAAGAAGAGAGGTTAGAGACGAGACAGGTTAACAACTATCAAGATGATGAGGTTGATCAAGAGATGAAGTTAAATTTATGTCCAAAGAAGCCAAATATTTAGACTCGTTTTAAAAGGCCATTTAAGGAGCCTTCCTTTTAAAACCGCAAACCTTTTCTTTCCTCGCCTCTCGATCAATGAACGTTTCACTGCAGAAGGAAATCATTTACTCGCTCATCTTCTTTCATCTTCTTTCTCATCATCTTTCTTTCCCTTGTAGTGATGATGAGATGACAAAACTGGCCATTTTCACAGAAAATGTTGAACCATTTTCTTGGAGAGAAAAGACGATTTCTCGTAATTCTAGTAAATGGCTTGGATGGGGTTGCCTTTTCATTGTTTAGGGTCAACATTTTGAGCCTATTTTTTGCCCAATTTTGGCTACTATTTCCTTTCCCACGAAAGAAAAGGGCAAAAGTTGTCACTGAAAGAAGATTACAATTTCATTGATGAAAATTGGCCAACCTGATTCGAGTAAAGGTTGCTTTTCATTCATAAAGTTGCTCGATGGGAAAAAAGGTTACACACAAAAAGAAAGTTAAAAGGATTCGAAGGTTAAAAAGGATCAAGAAAAGTGACAATGGAAGAAGAAGAATATATCTCAACATTTTCTCACTCTACCTGTTCTTATCTTCATTCCCAGGCAGTTCATCATTCATTCACAACTTGTTTCGTTTACGAGTTCAACTTGACATTTAATTTATACGAAGCAAATGCACTGTTCAACTGCGTCAAAGTTTGACTGAGAGAGTGAAAGACGTTTTTCATTCCAAATCATGGACCTCGAGGATGAACATTCAGAGGGATTGACTTCATGATCAAAAATACTCAGAGCTTTCTATCGAGAGGAAGGTCAGAAATCGCAAAATTTGTGTTTCGAGTAAAATGTTGATGCAGTTAATTGTGATTTATTGTAAAACAATAATCTAATCATAAGCTCGGTCCAGTCAAGAGTTGCGTTTAACTTGAGTAAAGTTAAGTTGTAAAGTTGAAACAATACAAAATCTCAAAATTTGATTTGATAAACTTTTGTTCATTTGATAACCTGTTGATCTCTTGATTATTTCCGTTCCACTATTTTTTATGGGAAACACCGATTGAAGAGGAAGCTTTTTATATTTTTCATTGACCTGGTAAAGGTGCAGGTAAGCTTATTGTTAGTCATGGATGGCGAGTATAAAGGCATCACAATGAAACGTTTAATTCAAATGTTTAGTCTCAAGTAGTGTAACATATGAACTCGTAACGGCAAGGTGGAGGTTTGAAAAAGGTAAATAGGATTAACTTGAAAAGAAAAGGTAAAATATATCAAAATGTAAGGTGAGCTGATGAAAGGAGAAGTCCATTTGTCGTTAAAAGACGAGAACCAGCATCTTCACTAACATGGACTCAATATGTTGATGATAATAATAAGTCCGGAAGAGAAGTGAAACTTTGCTTTTCCTTCTGTCGTTCGTTTTCCTTTCTTCTTCAGGTTACTTGGATAACAATGCTTAAGGTCAATAGGACCAAGTTAAAGCTGATTGTATACATCATCTTAGACTTTCTTTCCTCTCTTTCTTTTTGTCAATGAAAGATGGAGAAGAAGATGGAAGAAGATGAAAGAAAAATAAGTAAGACGGAAATAACAAATAGTAAGGTGTGTGAATCACTTGGAGCATAAGCTGCTTCAATGGTTGTACGTGTTTTTGTACGTGCAACTTGGTTTGATTGGCTGTTGCCAAGGGGCAGTCTACCTCGTCTGTCCATAGTCCAGTTGTTTGGTTCTCATAAGAATAGCCAGAGATGATTAAAGATGTGCTTCTTCTGCTTCTGCTATTGCTTTTTGGTTCAACTGACCTTTTCTCATCTCATCTCATCTCAATACATTTAACAAATAATAATGTTTCTCTGCTCCTCTCAACGACCGATGTTTTCTGAGATAAAAAAGGACAACACTATTGGCTTCCATCAAGGTTATTACCATCAATTTTAAAAGGTTAAAGGTTGAACACGATCTTAAAATTGTGTAACCATAAACAGTGCTACACCAGCAGATGCTCACTAGAGAAACTTATCAACACTGAAAAGTATTAACCCAAAGATTGAATTTTATCTAAAATTTTTTTTCCACATGGTCATTCAGTTGGGTTAAATTAACTTGTAGTCACCAAATTTGTATCATTTGATAACAAATTGATAAGACATTAAAACTCTGACTGCACAAATCTTTTCAATACAAATAGAAGATCGGTATTTCAATTAAAATGGCCTTTTAATCACTACTAGTAACAAGAGGTATAACCCTTCAAATATCCTTTAAGGTGTTCAGTCTTAGACGATTTTTGGACTTTGTCATCAGTTATCATTCTGATAAAATCATAAAAGTGAAGAAATCAAAATTAAATAAGAAATATGAAAAAACTAACTACAAGAACGCAATTTGCTTAATCAACACGGGAGTTGTGTAATATTAATTGTCTGGTAATAGTTTTCAGACAGTTTTATTTAAAGATTGATCATGAGCATAATGATGGGCTTAATTAACTTTGAGTATTTAATAATAAAAAAGCTATTTAGCATTTTCATCTCAATTAGTTGAACCATCAGGTTGGGCAGATAGAAAAGTGAAGCGATTTTTATTTAATTCAAATCTATCTGATTGTCTGATTTAGATAAAATTTGTGGTCAATAAATCAATTATTTCATTTAATAACAAAGATATTCAAATCTAATTAAAAAATGAGAAAGATAATATAAAAATGAAAAATAGTCATTAGTCTATGATTTAAATGAATTTTTCTATAATCAATTTTGCATTGGCATGCCAATTTTCTTATTTTTAATTAGCTTTTAATTGTTTAATTGATTTTACTCAATGGTCAACTAACCAATAACTTACAATTCAATTGGAAAAGTTATTGAATGATCTAATAAGATGCTTCCCTAATGAACATTACAAGATTAATATGGCTGAAATCTATATTTACGGAAACTGTGCCATTTTTAAATCAACTTTTAGCAATCTTTATGATCTTTCTAAGTCTCACCAATTTGTTGAAATAATGATGCAAAATAGCTAGACGAAAGGCAAACTAACTTGAGGTTCAATTTGCTTGAATAAAATTTAGTTGAAACCTGTTGATCTAGGAAAGGGCATTTACATTAAACTCAATCTATTAATTCCCGATCCATTGTTTTCCAATCTCCATTGAATTGAACAGTCATTTTTTGCATGATGATTCAGAGAGATAATAGCCTTTCATTAGGTTGATACTCAGCATTCACTTCCCTTCACTTGATGAGCACAATAAACTCTTCAACCCACCCAATTGAACAGCCTTTATCCGCCTTATTTTCATCTTTCCTTTCCATCCTCATCAATGTTATTTACTTGTTTATTAAGCCTCCCGTAGGCTTGGTAAAGTAAGTTCTGTTTGGTAAAAAACAGAAAAGCAAATAAATAATAAAAAATTATTTTATTTACAATGAGAACGATGTTTTGTTTGAGTTTAAATTGTTATCCAATGTCCATGTTTACAGTAAAGAACGATGTTTGGCTTTTCACATTGTTGGCTGATCAATCAAATTTTGTATTGATTTAATCGGTGATTCCGCGTGATTAACAATACAAACAATCAGTTTGAATATTGAATTTATTTAATTACCTTGGCACCAATCTTAATAATGATAAACCGCTTCTTAAATTAAGCATTTTCCAATTGTAAACATTTATTATTCAATTTGGTAATTGTTTAAGGTAAAAGACTTTTGTAAAGATAACGATTTTCAATTGAATTGAATTTTGCTGCTGAACGGGAACAATAAACTACCGTTGATGAACACATGATCATTCAAATTGAAAGTGAAAACAATTGTACTTTAACCTTAATTGATAATCAAATTTGGTTAACCACAACAGAATATAATTACTTTGGTAAATTGATTGACTTCAATTGTTTCTATTCACAGATTTGCAACAAGTGTTGATGAAATTAAGTTTGATTTAGACAAAAGGTTAACAAGACAATTTAATGTTAATTTATAACAATTAAAGACAATTAAGCTCTCTTTTTTCACTGTATCCTTTGCGACACACATCCACTGTGATTATCCTTGTATGAAGAGGTGCATTTGTGAAGCTCACAATCAACCCAAAAAATATGGACTCACTGGCCTGGTTTTACAATTATTTTTCCCGTAAGTAAATGGTGTTCAATGTAATTACTTCCAAAATGGTGCAGCTTAAATTATGATATCACAATCAAAAACAAGATTAAGGTAACTTAATCTTTGTTTTACCTTTTACCCTTTACCCTTTCTCTTTACCTTTGTTATTGTGATGTTACTCGAGTTATCTTGCTTATCATATTTTTCATTGTGATATCATAATTTAAGATCCACCAGTTTGTAAGTAATTATTAATTACATTGAAGAGCCTTTATAATTTGAAGCTTTTGAAAAGTGTTGAAACTTGTGTGTGTTCACACAAAATTATCAATGTGCTTTTCTTGAAAGAGGTTATCATGATCATTGCCGTTTATTTTAATCATAATTCAATGTTAAATTCAATTTTAGAAGGTTTCTCTACTTTCTACTTCAAACTCTTCATTTTATTTATTGAGAAATTCTAGTGATTATAAACAATTTGTTAGACATATTTTGATTAATAAGCTTACTGTTGCTCTCACTATCACTGATTATCAGAGTTTTTGTTGACAAAGGTCGTTGCTCTGAATTAAGAGAGTAAATGATTTCAATTTTTGGATTTCACTTGTAAACCTAAAATGTTTCGGGTTATCTGATTATGCTTATGAGTTAGTTAGTTAGTTAGTTAGCTTTTCTAAGGAAAAACTTGATTCACAGAAATAATCATGGTCATGATGAGGAGAGTGAGAAACAGGTAATGACTAGGATTCCGAAGGAATTGAACTTCCTTGAGGAAAGTTTTAGCCCCAAGATTGAGTCAATAATTAGCCTTAAGGATAATTGAATATTGAATAGTTTAAGAAGATAGGTGACTCATAAAGGTTGCCTTTAAGAGCCAATTGTGGTTCGCAAATTTGACCTGACTTTAAAGGCCTTAAAAGGGTCATTTCTTAGGTCAATGTTTTTCCAGTTTCCCGATTTAATCAAATGATGAAATATTTCCAAGTTAAGACAATAATGAAGACAATAACATTTTTTGTCATTTCATTTTCATTCCAACGACACAACTCGGAAGTTAAATAGCAACAATAAAATGACGATGATTAGTGATCAACACTTGGTTTACCTTGAATGTTCAACAGGCAACAACTAATTGACTTTGATGTAATCTAATTAAATGATTTTCTTTTTTTCTCTTTTCTCTTTTCTCTTTTCCTTTTCTTTTTTCTTCTTTTTTCCACTCTCAGACCTTACATTGAAAGTGATACTCCATCCAAGATAATATCTAAATATCAATTGGCTGCTCGATATGGAAGGACGGAAAACGCTAATTGTGCTGTTCAATATGATGATTGTATCGTCAATTTTCTTGATCTTGTTCAAAGTGTAACCAATTTGATTCTGTAAATGATTAATTATTTATTTAGGTGCCAATCAACAACCACAATCACCACCAATCTATGTATATTTATTGCTATATTTTTTCGACGATTTACCCACCCAAAAAACACGATTTTATACTAAAACAATAAAACAACAAATTTCATTTTACCCTTGATTTTATTTTCGTTTTGGGCTTTTTGTTTGTTCAATCATGAAAAGATGATGGGTGAAAAAAATGATTTGATAGTTTAAAAAAGACAAAATGGAAAGGGAATAAAAATTATTACAGTAGTACATGCAGTCAAAGTTGATTTGTCGTTACAAGTGATGTTAAGATCAATCCCAATTCTCATGGAGTGGCTCAGAGCTTCCTGTGTTCATTTGATTTCCAGCATTCATTATGTTGTTATATGCTGACGGCCAGTCGACAGATTGACCATAAGGTGGATCTCTAGTTGTACCAACTGTGAATCCAGGTAAAGGTGGATTTGCAAAGCCAACTTCCATTCCTTTTTTGTGACTGTTTTTGTGTTTACTGTGCTTTGAAGCTGCTGGCTGGCTTGCTTGGGCAACGTTTTGAGCTGCTTGGACTCCATTGTACATTTTAGAAATGGCCGAGATGTAAATGGGTTTACCATTGGCGTCAAAATGTTGTTTCATCACTTCATCAATGAGATCACGGAAATGAGATGGTTTCATATTATTGGCCACAAAATTAAGGATAAACCAGTTACCACAGCGGGCTGTTAGTCTCTCCAGAAACTTTGTATCTGTTGATGGTGCAATGGCACGTAGCCGCCATAACCTAAGCCTGGGGCATACAATTAGAAGTAACCGGTAAGCCAAGTAAAGGCCGGTTACAATGAGAAGGAAAAGAAACCAGAACCAAAGGATGACATAGATCTTTTCGTTGACAATGTTGAGAGGAAGAAAACAGAGAACATCGTGAGCCTCAATTGTACCCGAATAACCATATTTATGGAATGAGCATTTGGTTAAACGAGGAAAAGTTCGGATCAAAGGATCATGACGATTATCCTCTTCCATATGTGAATAGGACATCCACTCGATGCCCAATGAAAAGAAGTATCCACCAAGGAACAGATTGGTGAACCATATTTGGCAAATAAGATGAATAAAATAGATAATTTCACAGAAAATGAAAAAGTAGAAATACTCATTACTAATGAGCAGAGTGTCAGCTAGATCTTGAGCTAAACGCAGTCGATCATATTCTGACATTTCCTTAATATGGCGTATACGCAGTTCAGTTATAAGAGCTCGAAGACGCTTAGCTTCTTTAGCTTTCCACAAATATTTGGGAACGTAGAACATAATAGCCTGTAACATTAGCACAAAATAAACCCATTGATAGTATTTGTGGTAATTTTTCCTATCTCCTTGGCTTTGGATTAAAGGCTTTACTCCAGGGTAAGCTTGATCTGTGGTAGATGTCGGTGATAAAACTGAGAAAGTTGACTCAAGCCAACAATAGTGCTGTAATAGAGCTGGTGTAATGTCAGATTTAC
Source organism: Tetranychus piercei (assembly GCA_036759885.1). Taxonomy (NCBI): domain Eukaryota; kingdom Metazoa; phylum Arthropoda; class Arachnida; order Trombidiformes; family Tetranychidae; genus Tetranychus; species Tetranychus piercei. The sequence continues at coordinate 20,204,199 of CM071879.1, read as the reverse complement.
CACCCATACATTCAATTGGATCACCAAAATATTGTCTCATTGTAACGAACATGGTTCCCACCATAAGTATATAAACAGTCACCATTGAGTGAAGGCGAAATATAATGTTGTCAACCTTGACTGCATCCGATTTGAAATCAAATAGGGATGAGAAGGCAGTTAAGGCACGTATTTGTTTCAAATATTCCATGGCCGAAAGCGAAGATCTTGAAGCCGATGCTGAATAATTTGCTTTCATCCTTTAACGTCACATCTTGGGGAGGAAAGGGGCACGATTGAAGTAAAACTACACAACATTAGAAAACATGAAATTAACACATAAAAATCAACATCAAAGTAAGAGCCCAAGTAACACAAGTTGATGTAGAAACAGGTATGTATGAAGTAGCAAAAAAATGTATACACACAAAAAAAATAATATATATATATATATAAATATGTATCTAGTTGGAATAAGTTTTATGTTTTAAGTTAGATGTTTAGTTTGGTCTTGTTGATTGGTCCAGTTCACGTTGATTATTGTTATAACCTATTTGTGATCAATGATTTGATGATTAGGGTTGTGTACAGGGCAGCTAGAAAACAAATGAGGACAACGATGATGTTTCGTCAAGTCAGTCGGAGACCAAAGTAGAGACCAGTGCAAACCTATCAAACTATCTTTAATACTCAACAAAGTTATTGGAATGTAAATAGAGAGCCATCTAGGAGTAAGAGTAGTTACCATTTAATCGCACTACATGAATAACGAAACGGATGATAACCGGTTTTGGAAGAGAGAAAAGACAGAGAAGAGAAAGAAGAGAAAGAAAGAGAAGAGAGAAATGCGAAACAAGAAGAAACAAAAGATGAAAGATCAACAAAGAAATTTGGTAAAGAGAAGAAGAAGATGATGAAAATATGCTTAACCTGCTTGACTGGTTTAACAGGTAAGAAGAAGAAAGAATGTTTGTGGTGATAAAAGAAAGAGGATGAAATATGTTGATACCTTTCCTTTTTCCTCTGCTTTTTCAGGTAAAGAAGCGCGAAACTAAAGAAAAAAGCAGAAAAAGAAAAGGCTGAGAAGGAAAAGGCCGAAAAGGGAAAGCCGAAAAAGAAAAGGCAGAGAAAGAGAAAGCTGAACGAAAAACTTAATCTGCTAAAACTGATGCTTACAAATCTGAGAAAACTGAACAGAATACTGCATCTAGCATCTATCTGCTGCATCTAGTGCTGACAAATCCGGTGCTGAAACAAATGAAAAGACAGTGGCCCAGAAAGACGGCGAAACAAAACCCAACGATGCTAATGTTGGCTAAACGATGCTCAATGTTTCCTTTTTCCTCTGCTTTTTCAGGTAAAGAATCAACATATTTCATCCTCTTTCTTTTAACACCGCAAACATTTCTTTCTTCTTCTTACCTGTTAAACCAGTCAAGCAGGTTAAACATATTTTCATCATCTTCTTCTCTTTACGAAATTTCTTTGTTGATCTTTCATCTTTTGTTTCTTCTTGTTTCGCATTTCTCTCTCTCTTTCTTTCTTTTCCCTTCCTTTCCCTTCCTTTCTTTCCATTTCCGCCTTCTTTTCCCTTCTCTTCTCTTTCTTTCTCTTCTTTCTCTTCTCTGTCTTTTCTCTCTTCCAAAACCGGTTATCATCCGTTTCGTTATTCATGTAGTGCGATTAAATGGTAACTACTCTTACTCCTAGATGGCTCTCTATTTACATTCCAATAACTTTGTTGAGTATTAAAGATAGTTTGATAGGTTTGCACTGGTCTCTACTTTGGTCTCCGACTGACTTGACGAAACATCATCGTTGTCCTCATTTGTTTTCTAGCTGCCCTGTACACAACCCTAATCATCAAATCATTGATCACAAATAGGTTATAACAATAATCAACGTGAACTGGACCAATCAACAAGACCAAACTAAACATCTAACTTAAAACATAAAACTTATTCCAACTAGATACATATTTATATATATATATATATTATTTTTTTTGTGTGTATACATTTTTTTGCTACTTCATACATACCTGTTTCTACATCAACTTGTGTTACTTGGGCTCTTACTTTGATGTTGATTTTTATGTGTTAATTTCATGTTTTCTAATGTTGTGTAGTTTTACTTCAATCGTGCCCCTTTCCTCCCCAAGATGTGACGTTAAAGGATGAAAGCAAATTATTCAGCATCGGCTTCAAGATCTTCGCTTTCGGCCATGGAATATTTGAAACAAATACGTGCCTTAACTGCCTTCTCATCCCTATTTGATTTCAAATCGGATGCAGTCAAGGTTGACAACATTATATTTCGCCTTCACTCAATGGTGACTGTTTATATACTTATGGTGGGAACCATGTTCGTTACAATGAGACAATATTTTGGTGATCCAATTGAATGTATGGGTGGTAAATCTGACATTACACCAGCTCTATTACAGCACTATTGTTGGCTTGAGTCAACTTTCTCAGTTTTATCACCGACATCTACCACAGATCAAGCTTACCCTGGAGTAAAGCCTTTAATCCAAAGCCAAGGAGATAGGAAAAATTACCACAAATACTATCAATGGGTTTATTTTGTGCTAATGTTACAGGCTATTATGTTCTACGTTCCCAAATATTTGTGGAAAGCTAAAGAAGCTAAGCGTCTTCGAGCTCTTATAACTGAACTGCGTATACGCCATATTAAGGAAATGTCAGAATATGATCGACTGCGTTTAGCTCAAGATCTAGCTGACACTCTGCTCATTAGTAATGAGTATTTCTACTTTTTCATTTTCTGTGAAATTATCTATTTTATTCATCTTATTTGCCAAATATGGTTCACCAATCTGTTCCTTGGTGGATACTTCTTTTCATTGGGCATCGAGTGGATGTCCTATTCACATATGGAAGAGGATAATCGTCATGATCCTTTGATCCGAACTTTTCCTCGTTTAACCAAATGCTCATTCCATAAATATGGTTATTCGGGTACAATTGAGGCTCACGATGTTCTCTGTTTTCTTCCTCTCAACATTGTCAACGAAAAGATCTATGTCATCCTTTGGTTCTGGTTTCTTTTCCTTCTCATTGTAACCGGCCTTTACTTGGCTTACCGGTTACTTCTAATTGTATGCCCCAGGCTTAGGTTATGGCGGCTACGTGCCATTGCACCATCAACAGATACAAAGTTTCTGGAGAGACTAACAGCCCGCTGTGGTAACTGGTTTATCCTTAATTTTGTGGCCAATAATATGAAACCATCTCATTTCCGTGATCTCATTGATGAAGTGATGAAACAACATTTTGACGCCAATGGTAAACCCATTTACATCTCGGCCATTTCTAAAATGTACAATGGAGTCCAAGCAGCTCAAAACGTTGCCCAAGCAAGCCAGCCAGCAGCTTCAAAGCACAGTAAACACAAAAACAGTCACAAAAAAGGAATGGAAGTTGGCTTTGCAAATCCACCTTTACCTGGATTCACAGTTGGTACAACTAGAGATCCACCTTATGGTCAATCTGTCGACTGGCCGTCAGCATATAACAACATAATGAATGCTGGAAATCAAATGAACACAGGAAGCTCTGAGCCACTCCATGAGAATTGGGATTGATCTTAACATCACTTGTAACGACAAATCAACTTTGACTGCATGTACTACTGTAATAATTTTTATTCCCTTTCCATTTTGTCTTTTTTAAACTATCAAATCATTTTTTTCACCCATCATCTTTTCATGATTGAACAAACAAAAAGCCCAAAACGAAAATAAAATCAAGGGTAAAATGAAATTTGTTGTTTTATTGTTTTAGTATAAAATCGTGTTTTTTGGGTGGGTAAATCGTCGAAAAAATATAGCAATAAATATACATAGATTGGTGGTGATTGTGGTTGTTGATTGGCACCTAAATAAATAATTAATCATTTACAGAATCAAATTGGTTACACTTTGAACAAGATCAAGAAAATTGACGATACAATCATCATATTGAACAGCACAATTAGCGTTTTCCGTCCTTCCATATCGAGCAGCCAATTGATATTTAGATATTATCTTGGATGGAGTATCACTTTCAATGTAAGGTCTGAGAGTGGAAAAAAGAAGAAAAAAGAAAAGGAAAAGAGAAAAGAGAAAAGAGAAAAAAAGAAAATCATTTAATTAGATTACATCAAAGTCAATTAGTTGTTGCCTGTTGAACATTCAAGGTAAACCAAGTGTTGATCACTAATCATCGTCATTTTATTGTTGCTATTTAACTTCCGAGTTGTGTCGTTGGAATGAAAATGAAATGACAAAAAATGTTATTGTCTTCATTATTGTCTTAACTTGGAAATATTTCATCATTTGATTAAATCGGGAAACTGGAAAAACATTGACCTAAGAAATGACCCTTTTAAGGCCTTTAAAGTCAGGTCAAATTTGCGAACCACAATTGGCTCTTAAAGGCAACCTTTATGAGTCACCTATCTTCTTAAACTATTCAATATTCAATTATCCTTAAGGCTAATTATTGACTCAATCTTGGGGCTAAAACTTTCCTCAAGGAAGTTCAATTCCTTCGGAATCCTAGTCATTACCTGTTTCTCACTCTCCTCATCATGACCATGATTATTTCTGTGAATCAAGTTTTTCCTTAGAAAAGCTAACTAACTAACTAACTAACTCATAAGCATAATCAGATAACCCGAAACATTTTAGGTTTACAAGTGAAATCCAAAAATTGAAATCATTTACTCTCTTAATTCAGAGCAACGACCTTTGTCAACAAAAACTCTGATAATCAGTGATAGTGAGAGCAACAGTAAGCTTATTAATCAAAATATGTCTAACAAATTGTTTATAATCACTAGAATTTCTCAATAAATAAAATGAAGAGTTTGAAGTAGAAAGTAGAGAAACCTTCTAAAATTGAATTTAACATTGAATTATGATTAAAATAAACGGCAATGATCATGATAACCTCTTTCAAGAAAAGCACATTGATAATTTTGTGTGAACACACACAAGTTTCAACACTTTTCAAAAGCTTCAAATTATAAAGGCTCTTCAATGTAATTAATAATTACTTACAAACTGGTGGATCTTAAATTATGATATCACAATGAAAAATATGATAAGCAAGATAACTCGAGTAACATCACAATAACAAAGGTAAAGAGAAAGGGTAAAGGGTAAAAGGTAAAACAAAGATTAAGTTACCTTAATCTTGTTTTTGATTGTGATATCATAATTTAAGCTGCACCATTTTGGAAGTAATTACATTGAACACCATTTACTTACGGGAAAAATAATTGTAAAACCAGGCCAGTGAGTCCATATTTTTTGGGTTGATTGTGAGCTTCACAAATGCACCTCTTCATACAAGCCTGAGCTTCCAGACGAGGTAAATTGGGCAAATTGTCCAATGTCCGTTCAGCCCAAACCATGACAGATTCCGAGACAGCCATAAACCTTTTAGAGAGGAAATCTTGAAGATTCAATCGCTCCTCAGTGGCAGCTCGTTTGTTGCGCTTATAAAAATTGTGACCCTGTTGTTGAATCTCATTCTCAATGTAAGGAATCATATCAGCTGAGAATTCGGATAAACTGTCAAAAAATCGATGTGGATAGACTGGGTGCATTTGAGGCATTGGACCTGCTCTTCGTCTATAGTCAGGCATCAAGGTTGGTGCCACATAGGCAAGGCCACCTAAGACAACGGCTCCAAGTAAGGCCAAGTTGCCTGTTTCAGGAAAATAAACCATGAAATACTCATTTAAACGTCATCATTGAATATTCTACTCTATTCTATATATAGTCTTTTATTTGGTTATCAATGATTTACTTCATTTTCTGGTTTACAGTTTTCGGTACTTACCGTAACTTAGGAGGGAAACTGATGAGGTTGACGCTTTAACATCGCGTTGGAAGGGTTTCAATGAGGTTGCTGTTGATGATGAATTGGTCGATGAACCATCGGACGTCAGCGATTTGTACAGATCAATGATCCAATCTTTCGTGGGATATTTAAAGGCGCTGGCTGTTCCATTGGATTCGGATTTACCGTGAACGGAACAAATAGTAACAAATAATAAAATGAAACACCAATTCAGTATAAATTTCATCCTTTGAGATTGACACTGAGTTTGGAGATTATTTAACTTGGAATATTTATCTGTCTTGTTTTTTGTTTTTGATGGTAAAAGTTTTTTTCTTCAACTATTATTTTCTTATGTTGATTGTTGCAAGGTTAACCAAAGTAAAATATCAAATGAGCAAAGGGCAAATGAACAAGTGAGTTTATTTGATGAGAGAGAACGAAAATGAACTAAGCTGACAGGTTGCTCAACATAATCATCATCATCTGGAGAAGAAGAAGAAGAAGGTAAAAAAAAGTAATCGTCAAAAATATAAACTTCCTTATTTATATACAGGGTAAATGACCGGTCAACATAATCTATCCTCATCCCCATCTTGATCATCATAATAATCATCTTCTCACCTTGATTCTCCCTCCGTGATCCGCAAGTAAATCGTCCAGTCTGACAAGTATTTTCAAGGGAACGCACATTCATCTTCCTCCATTTCATCATCATTCCCGAGTTTTCTTCATCTTCCTCTTTTCACCTGATAATATTTAGTTCCAGCAACTCTTTAACCTCCTCCTCCACTTGCATCTTCACCTTCACCTTCATTACACTCATCATCATAATCATTGCCATAATCACCATCAAAAATCAGTCAATCCTTTCATTGAATCTGGTAAAACTGGTGAATAAAAAATTCATTTTGAGTTCCTTTCCATGGTTAAAGTCATTTACCAGCATTTGTACATTGTATTAACAAGGAAAAACAATTGATTGTATAAAAACAAACCTCTCTGTTTACTCGGTTCATTTCATTTGAATCATTACAATTGTTGATCATGCAATCCATATTTTCCATCATCATTGTCACTGTAATCATTTGTTTACAGCTTACAGCTTTTTTCCTTTTCCCCTTTTACAGATTCTGGTTGCTGGTTCGTTGAGTTTTCATCTCAATTTTATTACCTGGTTTAGGCAATTGTCATTCCTTATAAATAGGTGTTAAAGTGTTCACTAACATGATTAAAGGTTATAATGATAGCCTTTTTTAAGACAATCATAATGATGATGACCGGAATCAAGACCAGGAAGCTTATTCAACAATCTCAATGTCTTGGTTATCATTAGCATTGTACTTATTATCAGAATCGTCTAATTTTTTTCTCCTCATCTTCATCATCTTCAAGGGCCAGGGTCAATTTTTTTGCTCTCCATTGAATTATTTTTTTCTTTTCATTTAATCAACTAACAATGGACTTGATTGTGGATCAAAGAAGTTATTCATTGAATTGATAAGATATTGTGAGATCTCTTAGTTGGTACCAATAAATGGCTTTTTTTGCTGTTACCAGCTCATATTGGCTATTAGTATCATTATTCAGTTCAATCTTTTTTCTTCTCCTTCTTCATGACATGATTCATTGTGGAAACATTTTTTCCGATCCATTATTATTACTATTATTATTATCATTGAATGTGATTAACATAAGCTGATAAAAATTGAAAAGCTTAAGTTTATGAATCAGCAAGAAAATTATTTGACAATAAGTTTCACTAAACCATTGGAGCTTGCTTGTCGTTCATCTGGTAAACCAGATTGAAAAGCTCATTGAAACTAACTTAATTGTTAACTTAGATATCCTTTATTAAAGTCACATTTCAGGCTAATGTTTACAATTACTATTAATTATTAGATTATCAGTTAATAGCTGGTGATCAGTTTCAAAGTGCAAGTAAAGGCTGGTTTAAAAATCAAAATCAAATGAAATTTACGTTCAATGTTACAAGCAGCTTAAGGTTTACATACAAACGAATATTATTGGTTCCTTTTTTGAAAAACTTAAACAAGACAAGACTCAAACCTGAACCAGTTTGAATGCATAAAGACACATGGAAACACAGGCCAAAATGCACATCTTGACCGCCATGTTGGACTATTTCTCGCCTCCTTTTTTGCCTTTTTTACATTTCTTAAAGCTTTTGCCTGCTCTTTGTCAAACCTTTTCTTTTGGCTTGGTAACTCTTGTATTCAATACTTAACTGTTAGTTTTTTTACAAAAATTTATAACTATTCAAATAATCAAATAGATTGATATAAGAATTGAAACTTGTTTGGTTACTAAACAATTAACCTTCTCAGGTCAAACAATCAATAAATATTGGTTTTGATTATCACAACAGAAATAAAAAAGTTACCAATAAAAATGCCAAACCACAGGTTTTTTTCTGGTCGCCATAGTTTTTTTGGGTTGAAAGAGGGGAGATGAAGATGGCAAAAACTGAAAAGATGTCAACTTGACCTTTAAGGTTATTTTAATTTCCTTGGAAGACATTCAAATAACAAGATCATTTCTTTGCTTCCTCAAAATATATTTTCAAGAAACAAAAAAAGGAACCTGAGATTTACTTCAAACCAATGGACTCGAAGAAGTTATTCATTGAAGTGGTAAGATATTGTAAGATCTCTTAGTTGGTACCAATAAATGGCTTTTTTGCCGTTACCAGCTCATATTGGCTATTAGTATCATTATTCAGTTCAATCTTTTTTCTTCTTCTTCTTCATGACATGATTCATTGTGGAAAATTTTTTCCGATCCATTATTATTACTATTATTATTATCATTGAATGTGATTAACATAAGCTGATAAAAATTGAAAAGCTTAAGTTTATGAATCAGCAAGAAAATTATTTGACAATAAGTTTCACTAAACCATTGGAGCTTGCTTGTCGTTCATCTGGTAAACCAGATTGAAAAGCTCATTGAAACTAACTTAATTGTTAACTTAGATATCCTTTATTAAAGTCACATTTCAGGCTAATGTTTACAATTACTATTAATTATTAGATTATCAGTTAATAGCTGGTGATCAGTTTCAAAGTGCAGGTTAAGGCTGGTTTAAAAATTAAAATCAAATGAAATTTACGTTCAATGTTACAAGCAGCTTAAGGTTTACCAACAAACGAATATTATTGGTTCCTTTTTTGAAGAACAAGACTTAAACCTGAACCAGTTTGAATGCATAAAGACACATGGAGAACACAGGCCAAAATAAACATCTTGACCGCCATATTGGCCTATTTCTCGCCTCCTTTTTTGCCTTTTTTACATTTCTTAAAGCTTTTGCCTGCTCTTTGTCAAACCTTTTCTTTTGGCTTGGTAACTCTTGTATTCAATACTTAACTGTTAGTTTTTTTACAAAAATTTATAACTATTCAAATAATCAAATAGATTGATATAAGAATTGAAACTTGTTTGGTTACTAAACAATTAACCTTCTCAGGTCAAACAATCAATAAATATTGGTTTTGTTTATCACAACAGAAATAAAAAAGTTACCAATAAAAATGCCAAACCACAGGTTTTTTTCTGGTCGCCATAGTTTTTTTGGGTTGAAAGAGGCGCTCATTTTTCATTCAATTTTTTTGTTTCATTGTTTGACACTCTTCATTAACATAAATCATTCATCTTCATCATTTTAATTAATGACAATTGGTTTATACATTTTTGTTAACTGTTTTGGTATTCATCATGGCACAATTAAATGAGCTATTTAGTATACAAAGGTGAAACCAGTTGGATAAGTGTCTGATCTGGACGTTGCTTTTGTTTTTATGCTTAAATACGCAGTATGTCTCTTATTGTTAAGCTGCGTTTTGGTACGGGTTTTGTTAGATTTTTTTAATTATTTATCTGTTAATTATAATTTGTGTCTCTTTTTGATCTGCTTTAGGTTTTTTGGTATAATGTGTGTCCATTGATTGGTCCTGTCTAACTTGACTTAAACCTAAACCAGGCCAGTGTTTCACTTGATATTTTTTGTGTCATTTGGTGAGATCAAAGGAAAACAAACAACGCTCTATAAGATGAAAATGAAGATGGCAAAAACTGAAAAGATGTCAACTTGACCTTTAAGGTTATATGAATTTCCTGAGAAGACATTCAAATAACAAGATCATTTCTTTGCTTCCTCAAAATTTGTTTTCAAGAAACAAAAAAAGGAACCCAAGATTTACTCCAAACCAATGGACTCGAAGAAAACTTTAACCTTTAACACTGTAGTCTCTATTTTTTGTTTTAGTTTATTACCACAAAATAAGCCTCAAATAAGTGGATAAATAGGCCAGTTAATGATTGTTGGTTTATATTCATTTGGACAGTGACAGTTAGATGTACGTAAAGAAATGATTGATTCAAATGTGCCATTAATGTTGTACAGAGATATTAATTGATCGACAATTCACAAAGTTTCAATGTAATAATATCAATAATAAAAAGATAATGAGAATGATTGAATGAAAAGTTTCTCACATTAAAATGATAACTATTAGCTTAGTATTAATTGTAAGTGTTTCTGATAACCTTTAATAGTATCTAAATAGTCTGCTATTATTGAGGTAATTGTCTTTAATTAAAAAGATGCTAAAAGAAAGATAACTTTGATAATAGTAAAGCTAACATGATATACATGTAATTGAAATGATAGCTCATAATGATATAGGTATGAGATTCACTGATTTTACTTGTTTGGTTAAAGAAAAGTTGTTACTTCTGGGAACATCTGATTATAATCATTAGGTAATTAGATAAACAATTAAACCAGATTATATTTTTTAATACTTGAATTAATTCTCACAGTGAAAGAGATGATGAAAGGGATAAGGATAAAGAGGTTATATATTGAATACAATCAATCATCTTTTATTCATCTGGTGTTGACCATCGAGAAGACACTCAGGTGTGGACAATGAATAAATTCCCGCAAAAAAGAGTTAAATCACAATGTTTCTCATTGTTAACCTCAAAAGGCTTACAATTATTTCTTATCTTCAAGCAAAGGATTTAAGTAATTGATGTAAATCAAGAGTCTGGACAAAACCATTTTTGAAGGAGATGAAAAAAATGTCCATCAACATAAACTTGGACACACAATGGACTTCAGTTATTCAAATTTGTGTGTGTGTGTGTGTCTTTCAATAATGACACTATTTAGAACTCAATGAATCGTAAACATTGTTGGTCAAATAACCAGTCACTTTGTAACCAATTTTTTTACCTGAATTACCTATTTTCAAAGGTTTGCAGTCAAAGCAAGGAATAAAGGTCTTGAATTACACCAAATTTAGTTGAAAACCAGTTTTTAGGCCTTTGTTAGTCAACATTATATATAATGAAAACCACATTGGCAGCAAAAGTCGGTCACGTTATTCAAATTATTCAACCTAATCAACTGAATCAACTCTAATGCAATAAACTACCAAACGGAATCAAAAAAAGTTGATGTTTATTACAGACTTGAAAAATGCCAATGAATTTACTTGATAAATGTTAAAATCGTTCTAAACATTTGTTGATTCAAATGCTAGTTAACTCTAAAAACGTATTCAAGGTTGATTATTGAGAAAAAAATCTTTTTTTTTGTTTCTCTTATAGAAAGTAAATGGAAATTTCAATTCCAGGAGAAAGCTGAGAAAATTGGAAAACTATTGCGATTGAAAATTATAATAAATTTCAACCAGAAACTCATGGTTTAGTAAAAAAATGTGTTACTCTTTTTTAAACATTTAATATTCATATTATGAATGGATAATTGAAATTTTAGAAAACATACAACAATAACATGTAATTTGATGTTGAATTTTATTCAAATTGTTTGATCTTTCAATGGATATTATCATTTGAAGTAGCGCTTTGAAAAAAGTGAAATTTTTGGTTTTTTTCATTGATTTCGGGTTTAACCTTGGACATGACTTATTTTGATTCTGACGTTGATTATGATTATTATAAGGATAATGATGAGCATGATGATGATTAGTGATGATGTCAGTTTAAATCTTGAAATAATTATTATTATAATAATCAGTAAATACTGTGTTTTATTCGCATTTTGTTGTGCCTCAAGAAAATGAATTGCTACCACTTTACCAGTCTGATTGTTAGCTCTTTAAACCCAACTAGAGGCTGCTAGAATTGATATTGTATTTATGTATAGATTAATCAATTAACTTTCAAGGCAAACCTTTTTTTCATTGATTATTGATTCACAATGGGATCAAAATTGAAAGGAGCACATATTAAACAGGCTAAAAATTACATGAAAGAAACAGATTTAAGTTGCTAATTAGAGAAACTGGAATTATCTGATTGATAAGTTGGGTTGATTTAGGTTTAGGTGTTTTCACAATTACATTGTGAAAGTTTAATTGGCTTGATTAATTAAGATAAGTGTGAATTTTATGATGGCAAGTGTTCAGCTGATTGGGTCTTAGTTTCACTGTCAATTTACTTGTTAAACTGGTTTACCATCAAGTTAACATTTACATTGATCTGTCACTGATTTTCATCTCACTTCTCATGGTTTCACTTTTTCTTGCTGTTGCACTTTCACGTTTATACAAATTCACATCAAATTAATGTTTTGATGAAATTTAACTTTTGATTGTAATCATTATTACAATCATTATTATATAACGATAAACAACCTTGAAGTATCAACTGAAATGAAGTGACATACAAAATACAAAAAGAGTCAACATGAAGACATCGTGATTATAAGTGAAGCAATTTATCAATAATAACAATAAGTCAATTCTTCATTTTCATTTCAGTTTTCCTGATTCCAGTTTAAATGTTAAACATTACCTCAAGGCTTTCCAATTATTATCATTTCGCGATGATTAAATAAAATTTTACCGTTTAATTGAAAAAGTAAGTTTCATTTAGATGATGATGTTTTATAAACCAATTTATCCTGAATCTTTTTCTTCAATTGACATCATTTTAATGGTAAAACACACATTCAAACATATTCATTACAGTATAGACAAGAGAGGACAATTTTGGTCACACAAAAAATCTAAATGAACAAGTAGTATTTTTATCATACTGCATCTTGTTAATACTTAATTCGGTTATCAACTTAATTGTACACAATAACGACAGGAATAATTCATTAAGCTTGTCATTAGCTTCAATCAAGCAAGTAACCTTAATTACTACCTTAAAAGCAATTAGAAAATTTTCGCGTTCACTTAACCATATCAACTTTAACCATGTGTTAAAATTGCTTGTTAAAAATCAAACAAAATAAATGAAATGATTCACAATTAAAGATCAGTTAAAAACGTAAACAGTCAGTTTTTCCAATAAGATACACAATACTTGCAAGTTGATTAGTTAATGAACACAATTGAGTGACGAGATGAAGATAATTACAATAAATTTATATTGAAAAACAATTGAAAGATCAGACATTTTTTAACAAGAAATGTTCATTTGTTATACAAATTTCACTTGAAATGTAAGCGAGAGTAAAGCCATCTAGTATATTTAAAACACACTAACTTTCATCTAATCCAGTTCAATGTAACAATTTAGCTGTCAATATTTAGTTACATGTTGTAATATTAATGTTGTATAATAAAAATGATGAAATTCACGGTTTACATTTCATCAATGACTTCATGTGAAGTGCTGAAATCGCCCTGTTAAACAGATTTAACATTCATTTTGAATAAAAAGTTGATGACAAGATGAAAACATTAATAATTCATTTTGAATAAACATTCGCGAGTGAGTTGACTTTCTGTTAATAAGGATAAAAACTAGTAATTGATAATAGGCATAGAAACTGCAAAAATTTGAGTGTGATTATGCTAATGACTAGGATAATTAATTGTTATTTATATTTATCCGACGAATATACTAATATATTTTATGTTGACTCTTTAACTACATTGTTAATCTGTTTATTTATAAAGCCGAGGTTATCTCCACTGATTTACTAGTTTAGTCAATTATTGGTCAAATAATAACTAAATGTCAAAGCCCGATTCAATTATAATTCATATTTTGTTGGCATTTATTTCAATTTGTCATTATTTTAAGCCAAATAAGCAGAGCAATGTATCTTTTCATCACTTTAGCTTTAAAATGCTTTCAGATTGAAGATTAGATTTCATTTTAAATTTGGCGCTTCTCTTTTAGATCGGGTTTTGTCAAAATCAAATAGTAGAAGAGTAAACAAATTTGTGAATAATATCACGCTTGAGACATGCCATTTTGGCAAACATTGTTGGATTAAAAATGCATTTGCAACAAAATTAAACGTGGATCTGTTTCTAAGAAGAGAAGAAAGATCTGTCTACAAGAAAAATGTAAGTACTCTTTAAATTATATAGGATTGTGTTTAACAGGATATTATTCTCTTATTTTTTTAGAACTACAAAACTTGTTTCTCTGTTTCAAAACTTAAGGTTTAATCATTGTGGAAGTTATTGAAAATCAATTAATAAAATGACTGATGACAACATCGAGACAACTCAAGATGATGAACCTGATAACGAGCGCATTCCTCTACTGCATCAATATTTCCCGCGTGTGCGACCTCCACCTAGAAAGCACCTTGAAAGTTTCGCCGAGGAAAACGATATCGAGATTATTCAAGGAAAGTTTTCAGCCAAAGAAGACAAAAAGATAAAACGTAACTTTGCCAAATTTTGTGAAAAGTATGATCTAACTGACTGCTCGATAACTCGCTGTGCACTACTTGGTTTCACTGTTGAAGATGAAGATCATGTTAAAGAATACCGTAAAATCAAGGAGTTGGTAAAGAACTTTGGATTTTATTATTGGCTGGCGAGAAAATTACCTAATCGTTTAATCTCGGCAGTGTATAATCGAGCTCGGAAACTGCTTCATCCATTCCGAAAGCAAAGTGAACTAACTCAATCGGAAAAGTTGGAAATTATTAACACTGCAAAATCTATGAAAAAATGTAAAAATATGTTTTCAAAGATAGGAAACATTTACAATTGCGCTCCACGCGCTGTACAAAAAATTATCGCCACTCATGTAAATCTTGACGATGACATAGAATTCAACAAAGGCAAATGGCAGCCAGCGGAAACTTTTAAGCTAGTTCAAGCTATATTGGATTATTTCGGTATTAGCATGGATAAGCTTACTGAGGACCATTTACGGGCAGAATTGCCATGGGTTGAACTGTCTAAAAAAGTTGCCACTAGATGTGCGGATAGCTGCAGAGACCATGTTCAAACCGCGGCGGCTAATTTGGACACACTTAAGAGGGAATATAAATTATTCTTTAAATTAACGTAAAATATTTTTGAATAAATATTTAATCAATTTCTATTTGATAATGATCAATGTACAAAATTAAAATGTTCTAAATGTTTGATTGAGAATTTTCCATTTCTTTCCTTCGGCACTATCCTCCGCAATTAAAGTAAATGATGATGTAAAGTTGACGACTTTCTTTTCTCCGAATGTCATTTTACCCATACAGATGATGAGGATCATTTGTTGTCCATTGAAAAATGGTAAGTCCAGGATAGGTTGACCATCAATACTGGTAAATGTAGAGCTCGTGGTTGGTAATTTTTTCAAAAAGCTGGCAATTGATTCAGCACCATTAAAGTTGTTTCCATCCCAAAGAAGCGTTCCCTGTGAGTGAAACAGCCTATCTATGGTGTGTCTAGATTTATCGAATTTATTGAAATATAATTCACAAAACTGTTTTGAGTAATCACAATCAATAACAATACGAGTTTGATTAGGAAACGCCATTTCAAGCACAATTACAAAAATGTATTTACAACAGATGTATTTACTTGAAAATGTGTTTCCATTGGAAACTTTCCAGCATAAACTTAGTGACGTACTGCTGTTTATAAAGGCGCCAAAATTGAAATTAAAATATTTAAAGTTGTTTTCAAAGTAATTATTATCTTTTATTTACAAATAACTTTATTTGCTAAAGCAATAATAAAATCAGTCAAATAACATGAGATAATATAAGATTAAACAAATGATCAAATCAACCGTCATAAATTCGTTTAAAAGAAACTATCAATTATCTCA
This sequence comes from Tetranychus piercei, assembly GCA_036759885.1. Lineage (NCBI taxonomy): Eukaryota > Metazoa > Arthropoda > Arachnida > Trombidiformes > Tetranychidae > Tetranychus > Tetranychus piercei. Next base: position 20,188,279 of record CM071879.1, on the reverse strand, counting down.
GCGCCATTTAAGAGTACTCATACCACTTGTGGATCTTGATACTAGCTCAACATAGCATGTTAGAGGCAATTTATTTTCAGTTGTTGAGTTTGTTTTTAATGTCATTTTTAATATTTTTATATTTTTACTATACAATTTTAACCATCAGTCTTTTATGAACTTAGTGATTACTTCTGATATCATTCCGTGTTCTAGTTTTGCATCTTAAAACCTATTTTCTTTGTTATTCTTTTCAGACATCCGAGATTTACTACCTCTTCAAGATGGACGATGAAAATTACACTGCTGCATCATCAGCTCATTCTTACAGAGTGATTAAACCAAACAGAAGAAAATCAAAAACAACCAACAAAATAAACTGTGATTTGAGAGATGACCATTCCTTCCATCAATATATATCTAAACTGAATGAAACTTATTCTAACATTGAAAAGGACGTCTTCAATCAGCTGTTGGGCGATTTGCAAAAATTTGTTGTAAAGGTCAAGTCAGTCTACGATATTGCTAAGCCCTCTTCATTCCGTTGCACACCATGTGCTGTTGTCTCGATGTCTGCGAATATCAATAATCTGTCGAGTTTCTCTGATCTCCTGATCGATCAGATTAAAGAAATTACAAGTTTACAATTGGTTGTTACATCTGACGATGTGAGAAGCATTCCTGATTTTGTGAAACTTGTTCAAGATTGCATTCTAGACTATCTCGAAATCGATAGAGTTGAATTTCCTTACAGTTTTTACAGTGTGACTGCCAAATTTTTCAATGGTAATAATTTCATCCGTTTAAATGAGTTATAAAGTTACATTCTCTCCTCATTCTTGATTGTTTTCTTATATTTGTTTTACAGAAAAAATATACCCAAAACTTCCTATGGTTGTGATATTTAAAGATTTCGATTGTATCGGCCAAACTTTATTAAGTGACCTTTTTATGCTGATGCACGAAAACCTTGAGAAAATGCCCGTTATATTGATTTGCTGTCAATCTTCGGATATCGTTTCACTCAACATGCGCTTACCATCTAAAGCTACTAATAATTTATCGGTAGAGAATTTCTCATGTCGACCTACTAAAGACTTCTTTTATCTATTGCTCAATGATATATGTTTCAGTGAAGAGACTTCATTCAAGCTGGGACCAAAAATTTTAAAGCATCTTATTAATGTTTACAAATTATGGGACACATCACTCAGTGGTGCTTTTCGCCGTGTAAAACTTTGTGTTTTTGAACATTTTTACAACAAAAAATACACAAAATTATGTTGTGCTCCTGATGAAATCGACTCTATTGTGTCCACCTTGACTGATGATGAATTGAATTCTATTCGAGATTTGGCTTCCATAGAAGGACGCAGTTTTCCGAAGGAAAATAAATTAGCTAAATCCCATTTAAAAAAAGAATTAAGAAGTTTCTTGGACCATTTAGAAGATACTTATCACGAATTAAAATTCTATCATTTACTCAAAAAGTTGCTGTTTAATGAAAACAAATTAAAATTTGTTGAAGATACTTGGATTCCATTTCTTGACTCTGAAAAGCTGTCTGAAGGAGACGATTTCCATTCTATATGTGATACATTCTGTGGATTTGATAGTGAGACTATAATTTCGTTGATGGGTCATCTATCAAAACATAGGGATAGTTCTGGATCGAATATATTTGAGGCTCTGCAAAAGCATTTTAAAGATTTTGAAAGTAAAATACAAGATGACCAGCAAGATAATCACGAAAATGTGATAAAACCTAACGGTGTTCGTTCTCGCCTAAGATCTCAAAATGGAATTATTAGTAGTCCTTATAACAAAAGAATGTCGCGCTTGGAATTGAAAAATTATATTGCTCAACAAGTAAAACCAAAAGCTGTTAGAAAGATAAAAAAATGGAAAGACGAATTTCTCGATTTATTGAGAGAACAAATCGACAAAATAGCAAATCCTCTTCATTTGCCATACAATGAAATATTTTTCTTCAATGACATTCAACAATTTGAACAATTAAGTATGCCAACAACAAGACATGATACCCTTTTCGCATTGGAAAATCCAGAGAAAGTTTTTAATTGTAAATGCTGCCAATCTTTAAATCGTTTATCTCCAGATTTATCAATAATTTATTCAATTTACTGTGATCTATATCGTGTTGCCAACCTTAAAAAGTGCTATGATACTTTCAAAGAATTTGTCATTCAACATGAAACGAGAGTTTCTCCAAGAAAAAGAGCGAAAAAAGATGTAACCAAATGTGACGAAAAAGGAATACTTGCGAGATTTATTTCGGCAATTGGTGATTTGGAATATCTTGGTCTTATCAGAGCTCATCCAAGAAAAATAGATCACATTGAAAGGTTAGTTTGGCCGTTAAATGATCATTCAAGAAGAGATCATGACTCAGATGATCAAATATCTAAAGTTCTCAAAGATATGACTTTGAAAAACTAAATAACCCACCATGACTCTGGATAATCTCCACGTTTTTTTAAATTTTATAACAGTGACGCTTACTGCTTATTTTAAACACTTTAATTCATGTTAAAAACGACTCACCTTCCAACTTGAAAATTTTTCAATAAAGGTTTCAATTTTAAGAAAAAAAATGTTATTAAGCAAAATTTTACATTCATTTCAATCAAATTATGCAGCAAAATACATTTACTGAGTCAATAAGGTTCAAGATGTATTTCAAGTTATTAAATTGTTGTTAGAAATATCATGATCATGAAATTGTAAAAATTTAGATGAAATAAGACTGTGTTGGCAGCTAATGATGGGTCGATCCCGATTGATGGTCATTTCATCAATTATGAAATCAAATGGTTCAATTCATGGGTTAAAACCACTTTGGTAACCAGTTGCATCCATATTGGGGTTTTCTTGATCTTAAACAATGAAAAGAGAAAATAATATAAATTAGTTTCTAGTGTAATTTAGAACTTTCATAATTTAAACGATTTCGTTGAATAATAGAAGGGTGAGAATTAATACTAATTAAATATCAATTTACATTTCTCTGTAAAATTGATGAGTCGCAACAAAAGGCTAGCTTTGCCTGAGAAAGTTGCCGGTCAAGTTAACTGTAAGAAAACCTGATCCCAAATGAAAGTTGTTTGATTACCTAAACTAGTTAGCTCAAGGCTGTTTCATTTGCGTTTCATTTTTCAAACATAATCATACCTAATTCTGTAAATTAGCTGGAAATGCATACTATAATCAATACTCATTTCACTTTAATGAACTATTAAAGATTAGCCAATTTTCAATGGTTGTGATTAAGTTATCGAAAATACCTAATGTTATCAATGATAATAGGTGCGAATAGAAGAAGTTTCGATTTTCAATTTATTTACCCGATTATTTAAACTAGCATGGTAAACCATTGACAATTGTGCATTGGATTTGATTAATGAATGGTTAAGTTAATTACTGAAATGATTAGAAATCATTACCAACTAATCTTGCTGATTCTCGTCTTGCTTTCCATGTCTTGTATTTGTTTACTCCTTTAACTGATCCGAACACAACGATTATGATTACAATTAAAGCAACTACAACGCCTCCAACAATTTCCAAGATGAACACTGTAAGTCCGTTTCTGTGAAATTAAATGATGAATAAATTACTAAATTTTATCAAGTTAATACCTTTAATTGTCCACTTACGATGATGATTCTTCTGATTCTAAATCATTGATTTCTTGATCATCTTTTCTCAATCTGTCAACAGCTCGACTCATCATGTCACCAAGTTTATCAAGATTACCCCACATTTTGTCAAATGGTGGATATCTATTTAATTCCTCTGATCTGGATTCAGATGAGTTTTCCTTGTTTTCCTCTGATTTTTCTGAAGATTCTGAGCTTTCAGATTGCTTATGGGCTTCAGGTTCCGGCAATTTTTCAGACTCAGAGTGGCTAGGACCATCACGATGACCCTCAGAATGTTCACTTGAGTGGCTTTCTGAATGACTTTCACTTGAATGATGTTCACTTGGACTTGGACCTGGACCAGACTCGTCATGCCTTGGAACTACAATTATGTCATCTCCTCTATGTTTGTCCATTGCGTCCCAAACTTCGGACAAAATTCTAGCTTCCTCTTCTTCACGTCGGTTTTCATGAGGGAAACATGATGCTAATGGATGGTAACAAGCAATTTAGTCCGATGAGTTGAGTATATTGAGCTAAATCACATCGACTTGGTCGATTGATAAGTATTAATTAAGAAGACGAATTTAGTCAACTTACCTTGTAAAGCAAAAAGACAAACCAAAACAAGTACACAACGCATTTTAGATGATTTTTCGATCTAAATACAAACAAAAAAATTACTGTTAACAACCAAAGGAATTGGAAGCGACAAACTGAGCAATGAAATGTTCCGGTGAAGCCAAACTGAGGATAAAATAAGTCCAATGGACCAAAGAGTCTAAAAGAAGGTAAAATGAGAAGAAAAGGTGGACCAAAGAAAAATGAAGAAAGTAAACAGGTTAACTAGAGAAGAAAGTTAACAAGACCAGTTTTAGAATCGTAAATCCTTGAATCTCTCTAAGATGTTCTCTGACTCTTTTCGGTCTCTTTCTAGGTTCTCATGTACTTTAGCTTCATCTTAGGTACAGGCTTGTTCGGTACACTTGCTTGTTTCAAGGTCACTCAAACTGTAGACTCATATGAAGCCACAAAAACCTGACCAATCAACTCACTTTTCAGACTAACCCTAGAAACCAAAGCAGTAAAATGAGTTCAAAAATATGTTTCACAGTTGTCACTTGAAAAATTGTTGGCAAAAATGTTCTATTTTTCAGGCACATTTCAGGAAATTTGTCAAATTTGCTTTACACTCAACAATTGTAATGGTTTTCAATATTGTCCTTTTCATAAGCAAATCATCAAATATGGACAAACTCAATAAATAGTGTTGAATAATTGAAATCTTATCATCTGTGTCCTTTACAATGAAGCTGAGGTCAAAGCTAATAATACTTAAAGGTTAACTGTTGGCATCAAGGCTGGTCAAGACTTCGCTAAACTTACTTGTTAGTTGTGGGTTATCTTTTAGTACTTTTGAGCAAGTCCAAGCTCGAAAGATTTCAATATTCACTTATTCATTGAAACTTTTAACCAGTAGTAGTCAAAGTTGAGTTAACAAAAACTTTCGGTTAATTTTCAAGTGTCGTCATTGTCAGTTTTGTTAACTTATTATAACTCTGACTATTAATGTATTTCATAACTGGTGCAATCCCCAACCAGGTTCATGTAAACGAAGCAACCTTGAATTTAATGGAGTTAAAATTTATTTTATTGATGTTGATAAACTGAGGATACTCTTGAAACTTTATCTGAATTCAAGCAAATTCAATACATTCAGAGGTATCGAGTTGATGCTTCCAATAAAAATTTACCAATATTTTCTTGCGCCGATTTCAATTTCAATTACAAGCATTTATTATAAAACTGAATGATTTTTTAATTCGATCAAAATGATAACTGAACAAAATTTTCAAAATTAAAAGGAAGCTCCAGCTGTACAAAAATTTAATTTGATGCTTATTAGCAAAATAATGTTCAAAGCAAGCTGATAAAACTTTAGCAATTTTACAGTTTCACAATTACATTGAACAACGAGAATTGTTTGATTTACAGTTGTCTTACAATCTTTAAATTTTATAATAAATTAATGAAGTTTAACAGCTATTTTTGTTATGATTCAAAATTTCTCATTTAATTTCAAAGGTTAATCAAAAAGAGTGAATTTCAAATTGTTCCTAGTTTACTTAAAAATTTAATTTAAAGCATTAAAAGTAACTTTAAATTGTGTTTAATACATAAGATGGCGCTTACCATCTGATGTTTTTAAATTGTGAAAACAACTTCACTGACAAAGTGAGTGAAAATGGTTTTGATTGCAATTTATTCAATTGCTTATAGTATAGTAAATCTTTCTTAATCATCATGAGTATTTTCGCAAAATTCAATGACACCGGTTGACAAAATTCCGATTTGATCATTTTTTTACTGTAAATTAATTGAATCCAGTAACTTACAAGATTGTGAGATGTTCATTCAACAAGTTTGTTTATTTATATAATTCATAGTCGTTTGAATAAATAACTAATTATAATTGATGGCAGTCATTAGTTCATTTGATAAAATTCAACCACAAAAGACCTTTTGAGATTATTTGAAGTGCCATTGAATCTGAAAGCAGGATTGCAAAGGTTGTTTATAAAGCAACTTTTTGTGCAATTGATTGATCAAAAATTAGATTTAAAGAAAGCGGTTATTATTTATCTGTCTGGTTTTTAAGATACTTCAATAGAATCTGACAATTATTTGCATAATCAGTAGAATAGACAATTAATGTTATTAAAAGTTCAATGATTGGGAATATAATTGACTTCTGGGTATTTATTTCTATTCCGGGTAAAAGCACACTTCCTGAAAATTGTTGACAAAATAGATGATTTCAAGATCATGATTTACACCAAGAGAACCTAAATATTTTAATAAATCTCCTAAAATATTTACACTGATTAAATGAAACAAACAGTTTAACAAATGAATGGGCCAAATAAATCAAATAAGCTAAAAACATTCGACAAGTAAAAGATGTATATTTGAATGCATTGCTTAGTAGATATCAAATTTAACCGAAATTAGTCAAACAAATGATTCCAATTGGGATGAGGTAAGATTGAAATATTCATTAACTAACATTTCAAGGTAGGAAGATAAAGGGAAGTGAAGTTAACGCCTGAAGCAATTAATGAATAGTAAATGAAAATGATTAGATGATCAGTTATTTTCACCGTTACTTGAAACGTTTAAAGACAAAATGTATCGCCCAAAGTTGAATAGCCTCATGAAAGTAAAGGTTCAGATACCTGATGAAGATGATGGTAAAGATGAGGATGATCATTCCTAAGCTTTTCTTCCTGTCGCCCTTTAGACAGAGAGTGTTTGTATTAGAGAGAGAAAGAGAGGAAGAAAATTTAGATGAAAATATACGATGTAGTAAGAAGAGGATGATTATGAGACGGAAGAGAAAGTCATCTTGACTTATCCTTTTCTTGAGATGTTGATGATGATGAATAAGATTTTTGAGGGAGAAATGTTTGGTGAGAGAGAAAGTTTATTGAGCGGTCATCTTCATCTTTTCAATGAAGAAGATGAGGAAAAAAATGAACGATGAAAATGAGTGAGTAAAACGTATTTAAAGGTTGATATCAACATTAGTTAAGGTTAATTTCATTGAAAACATAATCGATGGAAGCAAAAAAGCAGCCTTAACATTTGCTTTATTAACTAATAGTGTTTACTTATATTATTTTTTCATTATCACAGTCAATAGCTGGTTCAGTTTCAATTGAACAGTTGATTAACACATAAAGATGCAGCTATTCAATTTTCATCAATGTTTATTGTTTGCTTTACCCTTGTTGTTCATTTCAAGTTGTATCGCGTGTAATCACAACAATAACAACACTTCAATCAACAAATCAACTGATAAACCAAAAGGAACTCATGAAAGGGAAGAAATTCCCGATTCTAAGGTAAATGAAACATCAACTACAACTACAACCACAACGACGACTACGACAACGACAACAACGACAACACCAAAGCCATCAACAACAACAACAACAAAAACAACGACAACAGAGGCGAATAAAATAAAACCTGATAATCCACCAAAAGATTCAGGTAATTAATTTCAAGCGCACCTTTTAGGTTAACAAGTCTAATCTGTTTTGTTGTCCGTCACAGATAAAGTGTTAATATGTTATTACGGAACATGGGCTGTTTATCGACCTGGCAATGGTAAATTTTCCGTTGAAAATATCGACCCCTTCTTATGTACTCATGTCATCTATTCATTTGCTGGTTTGGGTTATGACAATCAAATTAAGCCCTTGGATCCATGGAATGATTTACCCGATAACTATGGTAAAGGTGCATACATTAGGTTTGTCAATTTGAAAAAAGTGAATCCAAAATTAAAAACATTGATTGCCATTGGAGGTTGGAATGAAGGTTCAGTTAAATATTCAAATATGGCTGCTGATCAATCTGCGAGGTCGACCTTTGTTCAATCAGTTTTATCCTTTTTGGAAAAGTACAACTTCGATGGACTCGATGTTGATTGGGAATACCCAGCTTCTCGAGGTGGTAAACCCGAAGACAGGTCCAACTTTGTCCTCTTATTGAAGGATCTTAAAGAAGCTTTCAAACCCAAAGGTTACCTATTAACTGCGGCTGTTTCAGCTGGAAAATGGAATATTGATCCAGCTTATGATGTTCCAAAAGTTTCTGAGTAAGTAAACATTAACAGAATCGCCATCAATTTTTGTTGACTTTACCCATTCAATTGACAGATATCTTGATTACATTAATGTAATGTGCTATGATTACCATGGAGGCTGGGAGGATAAAACTGGTCATAATGCACCGTTATATGCAAGGCCAAGTGAAGTTGCCAATGAAAGGTTGAATAATGTTGTAAGTAATCGTTTATCACAATTGGAAGAATTTGATTAGAAACTAGTAAACTTGTTTAGTTTTGTGTTGGTTAACGCGAAGTGGAAACTTTAATGATCATAACCGTTATAAATTGATGGGATAGATTATAGTTCGTACACTTTTATTGAGCCATTTGGTGTTAATTGATAATGAAAAAAATTGTTTATTCAATATTTTGGTTCTCATCAATTTAATGAACACAATTGATTGAATTTGGTACCAAGTATCAAGTACTTGGTTTTCTAAATAAACGTGAGCCTTAAAGAAATTATGGTAACAGTCTCGATCTGAGGACAAAGGTTGGGCTTTCACATATGTTTTATATTTCACACTTTGTGAACCAATGGCAATTAAATGGAAGAGAATAATTTTTTTAATTGTTAAATAACATGTAATAACTTAGATTTGTGTAAGAAGAGGATTTTTGTAATAACCAGCAATTAACTCAATAATGAGCTTGAACTTCAAACCAAGACTTTTACCTTCAAAATAAGTATATTTAAAACAAAATTCATTGAGATAAGATTCCTTATTAATTGCTCTGGACTCTTTTGGTATGTTTTTCTTTAAACTTCTCCAAAATCTTTCTATTTTTTGTGTATGAATAGTTTTGTCATCAGGATCAATGAAGTTGTAGCTATGGTTAACTGATTTATGTATGTAGCCAAGACTATCTAAGTCTAGATATCCACGCCATTTGTCCGTCATCACTCTTGTTCCTGGTTGAACCCATCGACTTATTAATTGATTCAATGTTGTTTTATCTCTTTTTTTGACTATTTGGGCAAAACATTTCCTTGACCCACGCTCAACACCACCAACAACCCATGTACCATTTATTTCACCAGACAAGACTCTACCAACATTATTCTTTCTTTTAAAGATGATACTTTCATCAATTTCAACAATTTTGTCTTCACCTCCAATAGTATCTTGATTGTTTTGCCAATGTTTAATCATCAGTTCTCTAAGCTTCTTTTTATGGTCACAAATTGTTTGCTTACTGTGACCAGTGTAGTCGTTCATCTTCTTGTTGTTTATTTCTGAGCACCAAAGAAATACAAGATACAAATTGTCTATTAATGATAGCCGAGAAGAGTCAAACCAAGTGTTTTTTCCTGGAAAAATTTTGGTCATACAACGATTACAACGGTACACATAATCAAACTTTGATGTTTTTTGATTTATTATTTTCATAGTCCCATGACAACCACTAGTAGATAAACACTTGTATTCATTTAACGGTGGAATTAGGTTGAAATGTTTAGCAAAATTTATTCCTGTGTGTTCCTCATTTGATTGTTTTAACATTGAAACGAAATTTTTTGGTTTTAAATTATTAAAAAACTCATCATCAAAATCCATGCTTAACAAGCCATATTAAAGTAAAGGAAACAATAATCCAAACGATATCCTCTAATCAGACGATACTCTAAACTCATCTGTTTTGTTTCATGATTTTTTGTGTTCAATTATATTTGATTTGTGTTTAGTTTTTTTTATTTCTTGTAATTTTGTATTGTTATATACTCAGTGTTTAAAGTGAAATCAGTCATTGGATAATAATTTAAATGCCTACGGAACATATGTGAAAGCCCAGCCTTTGTCCTCAGATCGAGACTGTTACCGAAATTATTATGGCTTATCCTAACTAATGGTTACATTTGTCTTCCTTATAATCAGAATTTTTCAGTTAATTATTGGCTTTCTCAAGGAGCATCTAAATCAAAACTGGTCATGGGTATGGCAACGTACGGTCGATCATTCACCTTATCAAAGGAGCAAGATAACGGTTTAGGTGAGCCAGCGCCACAAAAAGGTCAAGCAGGACCTTATACTAGAGAAGCCGGTTCTTTAGGATACAACGAGGTTAGAATTATCATTATCATTTACATTTGTTTTTCACACTTTTAATCTGCTGGTTCTTCATACTACATCCTTCACTTTTTATTAGATATGTGAATCACAACAGAAAACATCTTGGACTATTGTTCGTGATCCTTATATCATGGCCCCTTATGCTTACTCTGGTCGACAATGGGTTGGTTATGATGATGTTGATTCCATTATTTTGAAAACTCGTTTCATCAATCAAATGGGATTGGCTGGAGGAATGATTTGGTCCCTTGAAACAGACGATTTCCTTGGTACTTGTGGCCAAACTAAATTCCCTTTGATCAAAGCAATAAAAAGTGAACTAGAATCTGGTAACTGTTACATTCCTGATATTAAAGATGAGCCAGAGATCACTGAGAAAAAGTCTATAACTCCAAAAGCAACATCAACTGTTTCTTGGTCTGTATCAACTGCATCTCCATCAACAATCACATCATCGACAAAAATATCAACCACGACGATGAAAACAATAACGAAAACAACAGAACCAGCTAAAAGTAAACCCACAACATCAAGTCCATCGGACAGGGAAAATGAGACGGGCAACGAGAAAGAAATTATTTGTAAATCATCAGGAATGTTCCGTAATCCTAAGGACTGTGCAAAGTTTTACAGATGTGTTGAAATGGGAGCCCGATTTTACAAGTATGATTACAATTGTCCATATGAAACTGTTTTTGATCCAGAGACTCAGATTTGTATTTGGCCTGATTCAGTACCTGAATGCCGAAACTATTATTCACAAAATGAGATTGCTGGATCATCATTAAAGCGAGCTTAAATTCATCAATAATTCACCAACCATCATCACCAAAAAAGGTTTCATTGTCATTATCACAGTATATACAATAATGTCGAAGTGTAATGAAATACTTCTCTTTGAACACAGTTAAATCTTATTTAATGCATATAACATGATCAATTGTTTTTCAAAACGTTTACAAACGTTTTATTAATCGTTTGATTAAAGCGCTATCTGTGGTCATCGAAGCTAAACTTTTAAAATTATGTGCATTAAATGAGATATTCTGTAAATGCCATTATCGGAACGCTTATTTATTGGTAATCTTCATCTTCAACTCCAAAAGTGCCAAAATCCTATAATCTATTCATGTTTACATAGAAAAACACAAACGCCGTCTGAATTCACATGGTGCCAAAGTAAAAGGTTAAGCCTTGATAGTTAATTGTTCGCTTGACAATATATTAACTCGTTTGACTAATCAAATTGACAAATCGAGAAAATTTTGTCTTAAGCGAAACAATCAAATCAGAGGTTAATCTTTTGGGTTTTGTTTTAACAAAAAAAATACAACCAGCTACAAAATCAAACTGCTATTGGGAACTAATTAATGATTATTGGGTAAATCGAATGGAAATCTTATTTAATAAGGGTTTACCTCTTGAAATCGACATTATTTTGGGACTTTCTTCCTTAATGGCTTCATTATAATATTCAATTTATTGTGTTATCAAGTTTATGCAACTTATCCTGATCTCTGTTAAATAATCATCAAAAAGTTAACTTATCAATGTTGGATTCGCGTTTACATTTGTAATTCACATTTGCCTTTGATAGTCTAACAAAAAAGCTAAAAATTAAACTGCTAAATAAATGCTTGATCAAAAATGAAATGTTTAACTGTTATGTAGCCAATATTGTATACCTGAATGTAGCCAATATTGAATAAAAACTAGTATTAAAATTTAAGTTATAAATTAGGATTCGATTTAATGAACCTTGTTGATTAATTATTTTGAAATTGACACGCTTATTAATCACAAATTCACTTTAACATGGAAAATGTGAAGTCATTAAATAAATTAATCAGGATAGATGTTGTGAATGATGATGAGTAAAAATGATGACAATTTTGATTTTTTTGAATAACAGTTGGATGAAACTAACATGATGAAGATGCTAGAATAGCCGTAGTTACAGTCATATAAATTGATAGTTTATTAAAAGAGAGGAAATATGATGATGAAAGAGAAACGAAATGTGATGAAGTTAGATGACTTAAATAATCAATTGATTTGATGAATCGAAAGTAATTACTCAAATTACTTGAAATTCAAACAACTATTTAATTGAATTAGAACTGTTTGGCGGTGTCCATTTTAAACAGCTCGGATCAATTGCTTTAGTATTTTTCCTTTTCTTATTCTTAGTTTTATAATCATCTAGAATGTCTTTTCGGGTAAGAACGAGATGTTTGCCTTTCCAGTATTTCAGCATTCCGAGAGCTTGTAATGTACTAACGATATCATATGCATTTATAGCTGTTTCGTGACTTAAATCTTTGATTGATATTTCACTTCCTTGATAATTACAGAGATATTCAAGTATTACGTTTTTCCAGTAACTTCGATATGAGATTAAACCAAGATCAGATAACGGTTTTTCTGGTGAGCCGACTTTACCTTCAACTCGAGTTAACAAATAACCTAAGCAAAAATTTAGAGAGTAAAAAGGTATAATTTTGTAGCTATTGGTTAAAAAGCAAACAAATAAATAAGAAAGGGAATTAATACTTACTAAAATCAATAAGCATACGACCAAATCCTTGTTTCTGGTATGGTGGTAGAGTTAATATACAGGAAACATTATAGTTAAGAAATGAGTTTTTCTCTTTAGAAAAATAGCCAATTATATGAAAACCATCATTATCTGATTCTGTCATGATGTAGAATCTGAATGGCTCTACATCATAATAAAGGGTTTTATGGTCAAGAAATAGTTTCGCCAGCAAACATAAATTTTGGCAATAAAGCTTATTTTTCTCCCCGTCAATTTCGAACACGGAAATGTTAGCTTTGCGGTAAATTTCATTACCAGGAGGACAATGTAGCGGACATTTTAAAGAATGTCTTTTCATGGTCAATGATGAATTGAAGTATTTAAGACAAAACTCACAGATGTAGAGTTTAGGTAGACAAGCATAATCTGAAGGATATGGAGATGAATACCAAACATCCATTTCATATTTGCCCATCTCAATAGTTTTGATACCAGTTCTTTTGGGAGGATTTTCTTTCATTTGTTCTTGCATCAGCTCAGCTGCTCGACTTTGAGCTTCTCTAAACATTTCATAATCAAAAATAGGAGCCAATGATTTCAATTCAGGTTCACGCGATGTTAGCGAATGCGAAGAGTTGTTCTTTTTTATACTAGGTCCATTTGCAATTTGATTGCATTCTTTTTTTCTTTGTTCTATCAGGCAATTAAGTTTTTCATCTTTGTAAGGAGATTTCCGAGTTGATACTTTTTGATTTGATTCACGGGCATCTTTCCGCCTTAGACGGTTTCGGTATCTATCCTCACACTCTTCTTGTGATAAGTTATGAAATACGGGACAGGTTGACGACGTGAAATGAGTTGAATATTTGCCACTCAAATGTCCTTTAGAATCACATCCAGGCACACGACATTGAGCTTCTTCTTCTTCATTACGACTGTTTTCATCTTCACTTTTTACTTTCTTTGGTGTTAAAAGATTACTTGGGCTGATTCCGTTCTTACGCTTGCGTCCTCTTTTTCCTTTAGGCCGCAATTTCTTCGATGCTTTATCACTGCCAGAATCGGCACTATCATCTTCAATATTTGCTTCCTCGTGAGGAGCTGGTAGGGATTAAAATAGAAAGAATTATCGTTCTGAGTGATTCAATGTTGGGTAAGTTTAGATAATATACATGTATATAGTATATCCCATTCAAGATTTTCGAAATCGACTCAAATAGAGAATAAAAGCATACATTATAGAATAGAAATATATAAAAAGAATAAAATTTTACAATACCTTGAATTTCAGAATTTTTGTCACATTCAGACCGTTCAGCGGCTGCTTTTGAACGAGTAAGACGAGGTTGAGGTCTTTCATCATCGCTACCTTCGTATTGATCATCTTCGCTCTCATCGTCTTCTTCGTCTTCATCTTCATCCTCGTCATCGTTTCCATCCTCCTCCTCCTCTTCTTCTTCCTCATCATCATCATCGACTTCTTCTTCTTCATCTTCTTCCTCGTCCTCTTCTTCATTATCTATTTCGTCTGGCTCTATTTCTGCACTTTCTTCATCACTCTTGTCACTTTCATCAGCTTCGATTTTGACATCTTCATCTTCATCCGAACTCTCTGTGATATTTTCGTCAACCTGTGAATTGAAAATAAAAAATTAAATGGAAAAATAATTTCTTTAATAAAAAGTTGCTTTAAAATCAAAATAACTCTGCGTCTGTAGAAGTTCAATCTTTGTATTGAGTTGATATAGGAGTTGACAGATTTGACATCATCGCGATTTTCCCATCAAATTTGCGGGAAAATGTTTCATACACCTAACATACAGAACAGAGTAGGAAAATAGCACTCTTTTTTAAATACCTCATCAGATGAATCGTTTTCATTTAAAGGTGATAGATCATCTTCACAATTAAGGCAATGCCAATTTTTTTCATCCTCTATATTAATACCATCCTCGGTTTGAATACAATTCCTATGAAATCCTCGATCACATCCTTTACATAGAAGTAAATTATTTTCAGCTGCACTCCGTAAGGCTCTTGTCTTACGTCCACAAATTTCACAGGATTTACATTTAGGACAGGACCATTGATTAGATCGAATTCTGTTGACCGTTTTGAGTAACATACGAAGACATTTCACAGAATGGAACTGATTGGCACACAATTGACAAGTAATCAAAGATTCATTTGAGTCTTGGCGCAAACAAATAAAACATTGGCCAAGACCAGATGATTCTGAGCTTGTTCGTGATTTCCGCCTCTTTCTCAAAGGCATGATACACAAAGCAAATTTCAGTCCATCCACATGATCGCTTTTTACTTGAAAATTTAATAAAAAATAAATAGATTAGAATAATCGAAGCAAATAAAACAATAGGTTAAAGACACTTTCCAACATCTTATCTTGTCCCTCAAAATGATAGGATCACGTGATCTCACTCTATCATGTGATCAGTCAGTCAGCCTTTCATAGCCAACCCTCTAACGCTAACCAGCGGCGAACCTGTATTGTACAACCCTCTCATTTTGAATATCATTTACACCTTTATGAATATTGACGATAGAAACAATTAAATGAGTCCTAATTTAAACATAAATAATGCTCTTTAGATGATTTTTAATTGCTTTAACCCATAGTAACCAATTTTTGCTGATACCGTCTATTAAGGTAGACTTTTTAAGTAATTTGTAAAAAAGTGTTTTTAATGGTTCTAAGTTTAGATTAAATCTCAAAAAAGATGACAAAAATTAAGTTACGGTAGATTTATTCATGTTACATGATCGGACTACATAAACAATATCCAATTAATCTATATTTTTCAGCACTTTTTACAAAGAAAACAGGAGTTACCTCTGTATCTTTGGAAATCCAGTTTACCTCAAATCTTTCAACAAATTGCAAATTAAGAGTTTGGTTAAACATTCAAATGCTTATTTAGGATACTCGTGATCTTCACTTAATTCGTAATATGCTTCATCCTTATCAGTTACATATCGAACAATATCTATGGGTCTGAGTAGCTTTTCGGCATCACGATCAGGAATTTCGAATTGAAATTCATCTTCCATTGCCATAATAACCTCTACGTGGTCCAATGAGTCCAAACCCAAGTCATTCATAAAATGTGACTCCAGTGTAAGCTAAATTAAAAAGGTCAAAAAGTTAGCAAAGGGTTTCACAAATGTTGAAATTCATTTCGCTGACTCAGTAACGATATTCAGAATCTACCTTGTTGGGATCAACTTTGTCATATAATCTGAGTACAAGTAAGACTCTATCACGAACAAAATCATAGGTAAGAGGAGCTTTGTGTCCATAATGTCTAGAAAGTGTGATCAACGATGAATCCACTTTGAGTAACTAGAAAAGAGAAGATTTAAAAGTCAATTTTATCAGATATCTCTATTGAGAAAATCAATCTCGATATCCATTTTTCTCGGCAGCAAGATCAGAAGTGTTAAAAAAATAATCTTACTGTTTTTAAACAAACAAATTAAAGAGATAGCTGATAAAATTGCTTTTGAGCAACATGAATATCGAGACTGAACCAGAGAGAGAGCAAAGGAAAATGAAGCATGTTTTGATTGTTCAGTCACAAATACTTGTCTTGTCTGAATGGGCTATAGATTCCAATGGTTTAGTTTCTTAATTACTTGATTGGTCAAAATAAAATTTTAAATTGATCTAGCTGACATAAACATTTGAACAATCATGTCTACAAATCGGTCAATAGGATTACCTGGTTAGCATCAATTCGATCGTGGGCTTTGCAAATTTTCAATACTCTCTGCTCAGTCACCTTAGGATCCAACTTTACCCTGTTTCTTTGAGTTGTACCACCATGCATCCGATAAGATGTTTTATTTATTGTCTCAACAGTTTTGAAATTATCAATTTTCAACCTCTGGCTTGCTTGGAATATAGAAGTGTTTAGAGGACGTCTCAATGATGGTCGAATAACATCACGACACATTTGACTTACAATCGATCGAATTTGACAGCTCCGGGAAGAAATTATTGCGGCCATTATTTAACCAATTACAATTTGTGTACTGCCAAAAAGAAAACCAGAGAATTATTAAAAAAATTCAACTGCAACAAACAACAAAAAATTAAACCCTTGATAAATGTTTTTACAAACTAGAGAAAAGTCGGTTTTTATAACCGAATGGTTCTGGGTTACAACGAGATGAAAATTCAAAAAGTAAGGAAATTAGAGAGATAAACGCTTTGAAGTAACCAAAAGAATTGTTTATGGTTACTAATTAAACTACAGTTACGCTCATGCTGAGACACGATTGAGCTTCCATCTAGTACAATCTGCAGAAAACCTATTATTGATACCACGAGAAACCACGTTTTTATCTGCTCCTGTTTTTATATGTTTTTTCTTACCTCTTTTTATGGTTTTACCTTGTTTTTATCTGCTGTTTTTTCTGCTCTTCTCCCTGCAATCTACTACATCTTCCATCTTCCTAGTGTATTTTCTGGTTTTTTGAAGATATAAGTCTCTCTATCTCCACTGATCTACCATAATGGCGAACAATGGCTTAAATACCTTGGTGAGTCTCCCCTGTCTCTTCTCTTTCTTCTTTACTTGGAATCTTCTCTGGAACTCCTTGATGTGTCTTCATTCTAAAGGAAGATATTATGATATTGAAAATACACAAAACCTTTCTGATTAAATTACTCTCTTTGGTCTGATCCACCACATACTTACCTTCTGACCCAAAAATACTCTCTAAATTATTGTTTTTCCTCTCTCTCTTTTTCGGTACTCTGTTCCTCCAGAACATTAATGATATCCCAGCCTCCCAAAAATATGATGCTGTCCTTGATTTTATAAAATCTTTTGGAAAGATTAATGAATCAAACAAGAAAGTCGTCATTACTAGGACTAGAGATTTCCCTTTTAAAATCTACCTCGAAGATATGTTAAAATCTGAACCTTGGCTCAGTGATACTCAGGGTGATGACATATCCCTATGCTCCAGATTTCTCTCTGACTATGTTTTTCTTCTGGAAGAAGAGAATAATATTGTACTGTCTAACCCGACTAGTGTACCACTTGATGGCATGTCCAACAACAGGATGAGAAAGATGCTATGCCAGAGCCATGCTGCCATTGAGATACCTGATACATGGTTCTCTGTCTCAGATATCAAGATATGGCCTGTGATTGTTGCTAAATCTGACATAGTTAAGAAAAAACATGATATGACTAAGTCATCTGTAATGAAAATGCAGATAGAAAATATACTGGAGTCTACGGAATCAGATGTAGGAAGAATCATTGAAATAGAGACAGGCTATGAGTGTGTTAAAATAAAATGTGACTCCATTGCAAGTAGGTCTAGACTAGCCAAATTTCTTAGTTCTAAATTGAAAAAATGGGAGCTAAAATTTCCCACTTTGAAAAATCCTACCATTCGCATTGCGAATGTTAAGAAAACTAAAGAGATAGTAGACAATCCTAAAACCTGGTTAGAAAAGGTTATAAAGAGGAATAATTGGAATGATCCTGAGAATGAGATGTGTATAACAAATTGTTATGTCAAAGGTGAGACGTCTGACTTAATTGTTTCAGTTACTCCTTCAGTTAGAGAGATGATTGAGAGAGAGAGAGGTATGGTTAATCTGGGATATCGTCTGGCCAGGGCTACTGACTTCTTCGATATCAAGTTCTGCAGTAAATGTTGTGGCTTTGGACATTCCAGAATCAAATGTAAACTCATACACAAATGTGGGTACTGCAGTGGTAATCATATTGAAAAAGACTCCGAATGCCCAGTTAAAAGTAAACCTGAGAAACATCGCTGTCCCAATTGTCTTAGGAGTGGAACCAATGCATGGGATAAAAACTGTCCTGTCTATCGTCTTCGACTCAAGCATGAACTTGAAAAAACGAATTTCAATTATAAAATGATTATGAATTAATCTAATTGAGCTTTTTCTCCTCTCAACTTTGAATATAATGATCTCTTGCTTCTGGATATTTTCATATATCTATCTCTTAACAACTACGAACATCTCTTCTTTCCTTAACATATAACTGACAAAATTCCTTCCTAATCCTTGCATAAACAATTAGTTTATATTTTACTGCTCAAATGACTATCTTTTATGACCTTATTACTCTTTCTGTTTCTCACACTAATTAACTCACAGCAATGATTCTTACTACTCTTAAACCTCCAGATGTGTCTCTTACAGCATTTTTCTATTGCCTTCAATTAACACTACATTTAAGAACACTAATTTACAGCTTTTACTTCTTTCTCTCTGCTGTAACCTCACATGATATCACTTCTTTCTCTTTTGACTCTTCTCAAAGTGACCAAAATGACTCTATTTTTCGTTCCGTTTCTCTGAATAAGTTTCCCTCTAACTTAATTAATCCTCTTCATTCATTAATACTGTTTTTCCCTGGCTTTCCTTTTACCCTAATCTGCTGACTTTCCTCTAACTTTGTCCTCTGAACATGTATAACCTGTGTTATCCTGACATTAAAAATTTGCGTAAAGACCTTGCGATTGAAGTCTTACATCTTAATACTAGAAAAAACTACGCACATACTGAAAAACTTATACAGGAAGTCATGAAAACAAAAAATACTGTGTGCTCTATTGTTGAGGCTAATCGCCGTTGTGGTCTGCGATACACGCAGAATGAAAATGTGTTATTATCTGATCAAACAATGATTGTTGCATCACAGGATCTCACGATTATGGCCTACAACAAATCCAAAGAAAATCTGCTTTCTGCTCTTATTGGTAAGAATAATGGTTATATTATCATTTGTGCTGCATATCTTAATCCGACAAAACTCAAGACTCTGGTTCCTGAAATGCTGGACTATGTTGGACGTTTCAAACATCTGCCGTTTCTTTTCCTTGGTGATGTAAACTGTGAGCATGGACTATGGTCCGTAAAATCTAGCAAGGAAAGTACTGTCTCAAGAAGTCTAGCATACTTCATTATCAATAATAGTCTCAGTCTTTATAATGGACCTCCTAATGATAATAATTTCACCTTTGAGGGTACGTGTAAACATCGATCTTGGATTGATATTGCCTTTGGTAATGTTGATCATGGCATGTTTGAGCTTTCTGAAATTATCCTTGATCACAAGATGTTGAAGATTAGTGTTCTGAGATCGTCGGTATTTGACCATGTTGTTGAAAGTGGTAATCATATCGTGGTTAGGAAACTCATTCACAACCCCTGTATTGATAGTCTTATACGGACTGAAACATTCAAAGAGATTGATCAGACATTTGATAGGATCCTCTCTTTCCAATCCAAATCCAAAAAGATTAGAATATGCTCTAAGATCACTAATAATGTAAGAATTCGCAAACTCAGGGCTAGAATAAAACGTCTTGATAGGCAAATCAGAAGTAAATTTGATGAAAGCTCCTTGAAAATAGTTAAAAAACTTCGTGAGGAAGAGAGGGAATTGAGAAGAAAAACCCAGGGAAGAACAATACTTTTCTTGGGTAAAAATATATCTAACCCTGTGTTATTCTGGCCGGTCATGAACAGGATCCTGAAACCAGTAGATACTCTTGCTCCCTATCTTAGACAAAACTTAAGTAGAAAACAAATCCTTGACTCTTTTATACATAAGAATCCTGAAATAGGTAATTCTGCTGGTCTCTCCCCTAATTCACTAACAGATGAAGAGTGCGAACTAATTGAGACTATGACTTTCAGAAAACAATCAGGTTTTGCTGATGATTTCTCTCTAAAAAGCTGGAATGCCTTCTGGTTGACCAACAAAATGAAAATCATTGACTTGATAAAACTTACTTTTGAACGTGGGTATATTCCCCAAACAATTAAAGTTTTTGGGGCTCATCTGATCCCCAAACCTAATAGTGATATTAGAATCATTCGTATCTCAAACTTTCTACTCAAAATATATGATAAAATTCTTACTGAAAGAATAAATGCTGTCTTACATAAAGTTATTATTAAAAGAACACAATTTGCTTACCAAAAACAACTATCAACGTCAGATCTTCATATTGTTCTCTGTGAATCATGGCTTCCCTCATGTGAACTCGTCTGTATGGATATATCGAAAGCCTTCGATGTTGTAAAAGTTGATCTTGCAATTGAAGAACTCAAGCCACACCTTTCTATGGCTGATATAGATATGATTATTTCCTTCACCCAAGGTCGCTGGCTCAGAACACAAATAGGCCACAGCTACAGATACAAGTTTGACCCCTTTGGTGTCCCTCAGGGGTCTATCATAGGCCCGATTCTCTTCATCTGTGCTTTAAATAAGGTGATTAGAAATCTGAAGATGAAGAATATAAATATCATGGCGTATGCTGATGATATTTTTGTGATTGCCAAACCAGACAAGAAACAACATGTGATAGACTGTATTAGAGCTGAACTGCTTAAAGCTAACCTGTGCATCAACAATGATAAAACCAAATTCTTGACAAGAAATACGACATCCCAAGTGAAAATTGCTGGTGTGATATTTAATATGACTCCCTCTCCTACTGATATTGACCACGTCATAGAAACAAATACTAAGATACTATCATCTAATGCAAACGTAATCAGGAGACTACGCAATGACATCTCCTCACATGTCATAAATACCTTCACCTCTTCGGCCCTTCATTCACTCTCTCCTCGCTTACTATACAATAACCCAAACTACAAAGAACTTCTGATAATACTGGTACAGCGTTTCAATATCTTCTTGAAGAAGCTCCTCATGACTCCTGCTATGGTATCAAACTGGGCAGCCTATTTTATTTATGGAATAAGAAATCCTGTTATAGCCTGGTTCACAAACATACTTCATGCTGTATTGCGCTCCGCGGTAAATCTGAAAGACTGGCCTTTCTTGGAGTTATTTAAACCCCTACCCCTATTTATCAAAACCCCCAATATCCTTAACTTTTTTAAACTAAAAACTGAACATCCCTTGCTCCCGCAAGCTGGGTATAAGATTAGTGGCCAGATGATTCAAATTATTGCAAATACTGGAACTAAATACTATAACATCATAGATAATCCTGGTACTGTTGAAAACCACCTTCTGGCAATACACATTATGGTACAGCTGACTAAGCATCTTCCCACAACTTACATCATTCCATCATTTCTGACAGAACACCCCAACTCTAATACTACGCAATTTGTTGCTGCCCTGCTTAATCAAAATGAGCAAAAGTTCATCTGGATGAATTGCTCTAAATGGAATAATATTAGCTCACCTCCCAAGAAAGTTACAATCATCAAAAACAATATTGTTACTCTAACCAGATTTTGGAAAAATTCTGATCTCGTTCTGAAGGATCTCCTGAAGAGGATCTTTGAGACTGAAGGTCATAATCTCTCTCTCTTCTTTGACTTTGACAAAAGTGTTATCAAATATGGTAAAATTGGTCATCTCTGGTCCAACCAGCTCATTAAAATTCTTGGAAATCTAAGGATAAAGTGTGACAAGATTGGAATATTGAAGTGTAAGCCTCGTGACTTGAAGCACTACCTTTTTGACTGCAACACGACCAAACACCTTCGAGAACCTATTGGAAACTCCTGGAGATTCACTGGAAATACCCGAACTGATACTAGGATTGTGGAAGCAATGGTGGAATTGGAATCTCTTCTGACTGAAAAACTCAACCAACGTGATAATTAAACTTTGCTATATAGTCCTTTCCTCCTTTCTGTCATTAATAATCTGTTTCATCATAATCTGTAGACTTCAAAAATCCCTATCTCCAACCAGAATTACATGTATCTCCTTTATTTTTCTTTTTGACATCTGTAAACTCTCCTCCAAATCACTGTAAGGACGAAGGCATAAGTACTTCTATCCGACCTTTTGCCTCCTTTCTCTGACAAAGAAAGAGCATCTGTACACTCTCAACTCCTATCTGGGACAGGTTCTCAGAATGTTCAGTATGGGATAATTGTACTCCCTGAAAGACATGCTATGAATGTTCTTCATAGTGGAGCATGTATAACACATGACTACTCTTGTATAGGGTAGGTTAATAAAGATACATACAAAACAGTGAGAATAACAAAAAAATTGTAAGCTTCTTAAAATAATCATTAACAAATATTAATAAAATATTTCCTTAGTGAGAATGTAAATAAATACTTAATTATATCTAGAGCAAGGAAAATTGAATTATTGAACAATTACAAGTTTTTATCCAGCATGGAACTTCGGTCTATAACCATGAATAAAAGATGGCGTTATCTTTTCAGAAAGAGAAATTCATAAACAAAAATAACCACTTGTAAGTTTTGGATTGAAGCGCGGTTTATCGAATCTTAATTCAACGTGAATGTAAATAATTGATTCAAAAAGTATTCTATTTCTCAGTGATGTTTGAATTATGAAGATTGAGCTTTTGCTGATATTTTTTATAACAATCCAAATGTCAAATGCTGTTCTTCTGTGCTCATGGTTTGATTCATTACACCTTTCAACATCAGCTGTGGGTAAATAATCAAATTTTAACGCGTGCTTCTCACAATTGAACATGAAATTATTTCATCTGTTTTAGTTTCAGTGTATACAGAATAAATTTTCTGCCATTTAAGTTAACCTGTTCAAAACATGGATCTTATTGCTACTAAAAGAGTAAAATCTGCATTATTAAAAAAAGTGGAACTTGTGTCGACAAACACTTCTTTCAGTTGTACAACATTAAGTCATATATTTACAGAGTTATGCTCATCCCACTATTTAAATGGATGTAAATTAATATTGCCGTCCATGACTTGTGACGAAAGAGTGAGCCAGGATCATCTATTGCGAGGAACATTAATCATAATATCATCTATGATGCAAGATGGCCATTCAACTTTGACTGACTATACTAAACGATTGATGGATACTTTTTTCGAATCAGTTTGTCTTAAACAAGAAGTTTTGATTGAATTTCTGACTCTTCTGATGGGCAATAGTCATTTTGAAGAATGCAAAAAAGAATTCGGTGTTTCCTGGAATCGACATAACATTTTTTACATTACAGTGGATGTGATAGAGAAACTCTCGATGGGCTTTACAACGCTTCTTAATTACATAGATTGTACTAAAAAACTCAACCGTGCTGATGAATTATTTACCTCGCAAGAAGAGTTGGATATGATTTTGGAACAAACTCGTACCAGTATGTTATCAATCGTACAAAAAGAAGCTGGTCCTTTTGATTTTCTCATACCTCGAGTTCTCGATATTCTCATTCATAAAAATCTGATAACCGAAGCAACCGATTGTCTCATCAGCTATAAAGATTTAAACAAAGAAAATTTAAATGCTTATATTTATATCTACAAATTTATGAGTAAGTTTCTACTTCTACTTTCAATTAATTTAAAATATCTGATTCAGAAAAAATGAAAGAAATTTTGAAACGAAAAAAATGGGAAAACTAAATAGCTTAGGGCTAAATCCAAAGAGTAGCTCTTTGACTAAGAAATACCCAAGAAATAGACCACCAGCAATTAATCTATTGAAAAGTTTAGAATCCAGTTTAGCGGTTTTACTATTTCTTTCAGATGTTTGAATTTTAGTGATTTACCTAAGAGTTTCTTTCGCTTTTTTCGTTTCAAAGTTTAACGACTTTATCATAAGTTTCAAAATTTTAATGTTTTATGTTTATACATTCCAGTTCATTATGGTGATACTGACCCGAATTTCGAGGAAATCTTCGATGAATGTTTTAATAAGATAGTTGAACTATCTCCATCTTGTCCGTTAATACTAGAGATGCTTGACTATTGTGAAACAGAACCATTGAAAGTTTGCAAAGTTTTGATGGAGTTTATTGATTACACTGAAAACAAAGAAAATCCCAGAGCATGGAGAAAATTAAGCGATCATCTTGAAAAATTGAATGTTGTAGAGTTAAACACCATACTTGATCATTATAAATTAATTTACAGCAGTTATTGGCCGAATTATCATTGGGATCAACTCGAAAATGGAGTAATTAACAAAGAACTGGATATATGGAAACATAAAGTTCAAGATACTTTTAATCAACAGATATTAACTCAAAAAGCAATCATGAAAACTGAAAGCATATCTTCAGCAGAAAAGTCAGTGAAAAAATTTAAGATGAATTTTCAAAGTTGATTTTTCAATTTCTTTTTCAATTTCAAGTTTTTTGTTATTTGTGTTCAAATGTTTTTGTAAATTCAAAAATGTTGACTGTTTCATTATTTTTCATGGCCTTTGGCACTTATGCACTTTGACTAAAAGATCTAATTTCACCTAATTTAAGAACTATTGTTCAATGATATTAAAGCATTTTGTAAACGATCTACAGTCGATTATCGATCTTAAAACTACTTAAACTTTGATCTTTTTCAATAATTTCAAAACGGAAGCCACTTTTTCCGTTTTTGATAGACTCAACCTAACTCCGAATTTCTAAGAATTTAAATGAATGAATAAAATACTAACAGAATGCATAAAATCTGCACTCAAACTTTACCCGAAAAGAGGTCTTCCGTAAACCTGAATCACGGGAAGGAAAATAAGAATCATGCCTGATTTTGTTGCTGAATTTCGATGTTGAACTGGCGTTAGTATCTAAATAAATAGTCTAATTCTAAAATTTTAGTATCCTTTGTGCAGTGTAAACTTTCCCTGAAGATCAACATAAGAGCTTAAGAAAAATCGACGCTAACTCTTATAGCGAAAAAAACGCAAGAACTTTTTAGCAAACCCAACATACCAATGTATAAATAAAATTTTGTTATCCCATTGTAAAGTTTTTTCTTGGAAATTCATTAATTATTTTAATTTTGTTTTCATAGTTAAAATAACATTTTCATCAGAGCTTATAATTGATTATCTACAATTTTTGGAGCAGCTTATAACCCTTAGAATTTTGACAGATGCATCTTGAATCTTAGGAAGTGTTCATGTTACTCGTTCAAATTTGGTATGAAATGTATTGAGGGTTAGACAGAAGAGATCATAGCAAGAGTCACGCCGTGTAACTTTTATGATTACATCAGATACAAGGTAATTAAAAAATAAGCTTCTTATTCACATTCCATTTCCTGAATCTTCGTTGTCTTTAAAATCTGAAAAAAAGAATAAATCAGCTGATTTAGAAAGGCTTGAGGAAAATTAAATGCGTAAACAGGTCAGTTAATATGATTTTAAATTGATTGAAGTATGAGCTCAATATTTATGAGATACATCTATAAAATTTTTGATTGAATTTTACCTAGACATCACATTAATCAACATTAATACGCAAGAAGATAACTAAAGTTGATTCAATTTGCTGTCAGCTAAAAATTATTCCAATTATCTGTAATTCTATTGGAATAAAAAAGTAAATCTAAAAATGATTTAATTACTCTGAAAACATGAAATTAAATTGGCCAAGAAAGTTACTTATTGCTAAATCTAATTAGAAATGCCCAAAAAAGCTTATACTTTGAATCCAAGTGTATGAGTGATATGGATGATATTAAATTAACTCTTTGTCTTGATCAATAATTTTCAGGAAGTCTTCAATATAGCTTCAATCAAAATAGAACCAGGAAGAAACATGAACTACGCATTAAGCGAGAATGAAATGTGAAAAATTATTATTTTTATTCTAACCTTCATCGCTCTCATCGAGATCATCATCATCATCCATATCTCCATAGTCATCGTCGTAGAAATCAGTTAAATCGGCTTCCATTTCAGGTGATTTAGCTTTGTGTTTTATACAGTACTCTTCTATTGTTGTTGGCACAACAACGTTATCTTTTTCAGCGTCGTATCGACTGGCAGCAACTTGTTTTCTAATAATATTCTCATATTCTTTGTCTTTGCCTAGCGAATCTTTCCATAATCTATACATAACTGATGCGTCAACATTTGCTGGAGAGAAAGTATTGGGTTCATTGAGCAAAGAAATTACACTCAACAAAATTGTTCGGACATTCTGTGTTGGATTCCATCTTTCACATGGAAGCTCACCACTATGGGGATCATCGACTGGAGGATGTAGAATAGATATGCACAAATCTCCATTTTCATATACATTGGGATGCCAAACTTTTGTAAGGAACTTGAGTGATGGAGGAGAGTATGGATAGTCAACAGGGAACTTCATGCTCGCCTTAAAATATCCTCCTTCGTAAAGAGTACGTGGTGGCCCGAAAATGGCTACTTCCCATTCGAACAGATTGTTTTCATCTGCTAATTTAACTCTAAACCCTTCAACTGGTTCTTCTTGGAGCGATTTGAACTCCATTGATA
This sequence comes from Tetranychus piercei, assembly GCA_036759885.1. Taxonomy (NCBI): domain Eukaryota; kingdom Metazoa; phylum Arthropoda; class Arachnida; order Trombidiformes; family Tetranychidae; genus Tetranychus; species Tetranychus piercei. The sequence goes on along the minus strand of CM071879.1, from coordinate 20,161,079 downwards.
ATGCTCTTAATGCAGATGTGGTTGGACTTGAAGCTTGACCCATTTTCTTAGAGTGAGGAGATGCTTTATGAAATTACAGCCAAAAACGAGCCAGAGATTAATAGATACACAGTTATAAACAAAAAAATTGATTTAAGCTTGTTATGGACACCAAGAGAGCGAGGATCGAATAGAGCTTATTAATAAGAACCAAATAAGAAATAACACTTTAGTGGCACAGAATGAAATAAGGAATAAGGAAGATGACTTACTTAAAAGAGGAAGACAATGATGATGGTTAGAAGATAGTGATAAAATGTAAACTGCTTTGACTTCAAAATCGTTTCCAAATTACCATTTAATCAACGTACGTTAATAGATTTAATTACAACTATTGAAATCGCAATAGATAGTATATAAAATGATGGTTAATGTTCTATTTAATTAAAGGATAGATTAACTAAACATCACAATGAAATGAACAAGCCTCACTGTTACCACTTTAAGGTTGAAAGTTGTTTATTTTTTATTAAAATTCTCTCAGAACCATGCTTTACACATGCCCACTGTAAAGCATTTCAGCAGCCTGCCTTCAATTAATTTATGATCAAGAAGAGGGCAACCTGAACAGAGTATGTAAATTCCGATTAGATCACAATTTAAATAAGAACAGTTGATATCAATTTGTCACCGAAAAAGCAACAAAAGACAACAACTCCAAATCTGACCCAACTTATTTTATTATGACAAGTCAGACACTAGATAGAAGCACTTTCCTTTAAACTCTTCTTGATTTAACTTTGATTCGATTACTTTCCAAATCCAATTAATCCAACCAATAAATTTCCTCAATGTTAACCATATAATAAAAGCAAAATTTCTCTTCCTCGTTCTGCTAATTATTCCAATGAAAATATACTGGTAATAGAATAATGGTTAATATAATGGCTCAACTACAGACCAAATTAATCAGTCAGAAAATTAAAAAAATCATTTATTAGTCATTTCAAGAATAACTGTTTTGGATTCTATGAATATTTTACCAAATAAGGATTTATGTTTTATTTTAATTCTTGAATAAGATTAGATTTCATAAATGTTCATTAACATTGAGGTAAAATTAATAAGCACTGATACAAAAGTATAAATAAAATTGCAATTTGTAAGTTTTGAAATAATTGATTTTTTGTTCGTTATAATATGTTATTAATAATATGTATGTCAAAAGTGAAACGTACATTGGGCTAAACATATTTGAATGATTAACTGAAATTAATGAGGACATGAAATTAATAGGCCGTTTTAAAATTGAAGTCACTCATTAATGCATAGCAGTTTAAAGGTAAAATAGAGTTTATGAAATACTGTTAATAACAGTGGACATTGAAGATAAAATATCGCGAATTCTTTGCATTTTATCTTAACCATGGTAACTGATTGGCCGGGAAATGTCAACATAAAGGTAAAGTTGGAATAAAGATAAACAGAGTGAGATTGAAGTCGATAGACTCGGAAGTAAGACTAAAAAATAACAAGAAAAAAGGTGGAGATGGACTCGCAAGAAGTATTGAATAAAGATTGGTCCAAAAAACTGATTCACCTGCAATAAACTGTTGATATTTTAAATGTGATTGAACCTTTGAACGTTTTCTTATTTTGCCCAATTCATTTTCTTGATTCATTCATGATATCACCAAAGGTAGGAAGGTTTAACTCCCATTTACCCGATTTTTTGCCTTGCTCATTCTCAATAATACCTATTGTTGGTGGTTATTTTATTTAACTTCAATTCATTCATATTCAATCGTCAGACCTAAACACTTTGCATCTTATTACCAATTGTGAACCAAATGTTTCAATATTTTAGTTTTTAAACTTTTAGCCTTCAATTTACATCAATTATTCAGATTCACAAGTGATATTCAACCGATTCAATTTCTATCAAAATCAAAAGTTGTTTGATTTCGATTATAAATCACTAACTTTGTCACATTTGGTTGGTTCAATTATTGGCAAATGGGTTGTGGAGCGGCAAAGGCCACACAAACAACAGATGGGCCTCAAAACATTACAAGTGAAAAAAACAAAATACTGGACTCAGTTGCTCAGGAAGATCATAAAAATCTTGCAGATCGACCGCCAACTCCAGGTAAGAAGCCATTTATGAATTAATTTTATCGATCTAAATATAACTTGTATTGACTTGACTTCTAGTGCCTAAACCTGTAGCATTTGAGATTCCAATTGATCCAGTAGTGGCTGATGGCGCTGATGATGAGTCCATAGTCAAGAAACATCCACCCAAACGGTTGGCTCGATTAGAAGAGCAAAGGGCCTCGATTCCGACTGTTGATGACATTAAAGAGAAACAAGCAGAAGCGGAAAAAAGAAGACAAGAAATTATCGAAGAGAAGGTTAATAAAGCGCGAGCTGTTCAAGCTAAAATTCAAGGAGAAAAGGTAATTATCCATAGTTCTGTTATTCAGGTAATATTGTTGCTCGTTTCTAACCAACTGACCTTTTGTTTGATCCAATAGACGAGTCAGAAAAGCAGTAGCAGTGATGAAACAACAGGATCTAATAACAACAATAACACTGCGAGCAACGAGGAGATGAAAAACAAACTGAATGGTGAATCAAATGGCAAAGACAATAGCAAAGACAAGGAATCAGCTGAAATTACGACAACTACTGATCATAAAAATAGTAATGATACTCGCACTGATGATAAAAGTGAAAATAATGAAAAGGATGAAAACAAAAGTATTGAATCTAAGACTGATGGCAAGTCAGGTGATAAAGTAAGCGTCCAAACTACCAATAAGACGGAGTCAACATTAAGTTAAATTTGACGATGTTTGATTGATTAATTGATTTGTTTAATTAGCTAAATTTAATTTCAGTGTACAGCCAAATATCGATTAAATTTCATTCCTTTTTGATTATATACATTCGATTCTGATAAAATATTGAAACAATTTCGAGTTAAAAAGAAATAAAAACTTCCATTCTGTATTTCACCTTAACTTGAACCCTTTTTTATAAATTTGCGTCTTAATGATGATGGATCGAAATAAATAAATGTAATAGACGCTTTCAAGAACATTTGTAGCTTAATAATAAAAGTTCATTGAAGCCTCAAGCTTTTGATGATCACCCTTTGAATTTTGATCTAAATTTAATTCAACTATAAACTAGCTTTTAACTGAATCAATAGTAAACATCATTTTGGTTTTGTTTTTTACCTCTTTCCTAGAAACTTAAGCCATTAAGGTTCTCCTCTTCATTGATTTATTTTTTTGGTTTGTTAATCATTTATTTCTTTCCTTGAAATTAAGACTGCCTTTTGAAATCAATTTACCTTTTTGTTGTTGATTAATTTATGTTAATCAAGTTTCTAGACTAGAGAAAGACAATTGAAATTTCCCAGTTTTTTTATTTGAAAAGACAACAAGTATAATAATATGAAAAAAAGACACATTCAGATTTTAACAAGCCTTTTGATTGATTTCTCGACACATCATTAGCATTTGAATCGATTTTTAATACCATAAACTGAACGATATCTTATCAACATAAATGTATAATACATTTGATTGTTGCAAGAAATCCATTTTGATTGAGTCAACTTTCTTCTCACTCTCAGTTCATCATTCACTAGCCGTTTCCTCGAAATGGTAAAAAAATACAAATCAATAGATCAACAAAAGACTCTTAAACCTGAATTGATCTGTTGCAAGAAATTTTCCCAACATTTACATGGAAACAATCAGACTATGATAAATATAATTCATAGACATATTATTTAAAGATATAAATACATTCCTTGAATCAAATTGAAAACTTTATATTGGTGTGTCATATAGAAATACAGGGTTCAATAAAGTTCATAAAAGTAAACTTTCCAATCAAAGTAATTGATTATCGTGACTCAATCACAGACAATACTAGGTCAATCGGGAGTCAGCGTAGTCTGGCGAGCGTTTGACTTTTAAATATCCTAGATAATATTAATAATACAATACAGTTGTTGAAATGCACTAAATGTTAGTTATTCAAGAATTAAATTAAGTTTTTTCAAATATCTAACTTTGAGAATTCTATTATATATACGTGATATATTAAGCTTAGTTTCATTGACCTGTTGTTGAAATGCTGTTTCTATTCCACCCTCCGAGGAGTTAAAACTATTCAAAATGTAAAGGGAATCAGAACCTGGAAAGACAATGTTTATATGAGTCCGTCTTCGCTAGTATCGACTCGGCTTTGACTCAATAACCATCCAAAATAATTGAGTTTACTAGCAAAAAGAGCCTGCCATAAATTATAAAATACAAAGTTATCAGTTTAGCTTTTAAGTATGAGAAAAATTACTTACCGAGAATCAAGAATATTTCAAGAATCAAATCTTCAGCACATAACTTAAAAAATTTCTGTCTGAGTCAAATATAATGCATTGTAAAATTGTAGTTCGTAGAGTTGCTGTGAGGTGAAATTTTTAACACTTTGCAATATCAAAAAACACGCTTAAAATACTTACAATGAAAATCGTTTTGGATCAAAGAAACTTATTTTTCAATTTTGTAATAAGAATTTCTGACTCGTCATCGAATCAAAATTATCTTTATTTCAGACCTGCTTTTCAATTATATCTATCATACTGACAGAGATACGTTTTGTGGTTCTTGAGTTACATCGGTGCAATTGTGGATTTTTTTTATTCATTAAAATACAATACCTTAGTTTTAGTGTAGCGAAGACTAATTAACATTTATTGAATAGTAAATTTTATACATTTTTCAATTACATCCATGATTAAATGAGTAAAAATTGAGGTTATCTTAATAAATATGAATTTTAAAAGACATGTTTTGGACAATAAAATGCGTTGGAATTTGATCTTTTCATTTTGACGAAGATTGATTGATCAATGAAAATAAATTTAAGTTAAAGCCATGGTTAAGCTTGATTATCAACAGTTTAACATTCAACAGGAATAATCTTTTATAAGGAGAATGAAGGTTTGAATTTTAAAAATCAATATAATTTTGTTTTGATGAGCTTGTTGTCCCAACGATAACAAGTAGCATTTTCGAACCACCATTCAGATAATTTATCCCATGTTTTCCTAGAGTCACCTTCTTTATTCAGAGCTTTACAAATTTTACAAGCATAATGAGATGAGGATTGGGTGTAAAATCTTTTCCAGTTGAAGAAAGTATTATAATCATCTGGATTTTTGAGTAAATACTTTAGATATTCAGCCAAACTTCGTGGAGATTCATATGATAATGCATCAATAAATGAGTTAGAAGGTGCAATTTTCTTATAATTGGCACCACCAAAAACGATTGGTACAATAGGATAGTTTAGTGTGAAGAAAAATTTTTCAGTCACATAGTCTGAACATATAGAATTCTCGAATGAAAGGTAAAAATAATATTGATCAGCTAATGTCTTATAGCACTCCTGAGACATTTTTGGTAAACATGTGTGATTACCACAAGCTCCATAAATATCAACAGGAATGTATTTAGAAAGCTCTTCCACATAAGCTTCTCGATTGCTTGGGGTGTGACAATTGCTTACAAGCCAGCTCACAATTCCAGGTCTTTGGTGATTGATAAAAGGCTTCGGTAAAACAGTGGGAACAGGAACAAATAATGGAGATAGTTGGAAGTCTGAATCCAGGCGATAAGTTGCTGTCCAATTGATGAGACCATCCAATGAAGAGAGAGACCCAAAAGAAGTGTGAGCAGGTGATTCGTGATTTAAAAGGATCCACCTTTGTTCAGGTTTACGTTTATTTGGTAAATCTAAACTATTAATGTCTCTAGCATGAAATATAAGACCATCAGCATTTTCCAAAATGCTACGATTTGATGTAAACTGGCAGTTTTTGTAATCACAATTTGGTCTCCAGTCATCTCGAATATAATCTTTTTGACTGAAAAAATCAGTCCACAATAATATTTTGAAAGTTCTAGGTACTGTTTCTGATGGGTGAGGAATTTCTTTAACATTGAATCCATCACTATTTAACTGTAAAATCTTAGCTTGATCATCAACAATGGATGGTAAATATTGCAGATTAGGTGATACAGGATCGGGAATAGTTTCTTCTGGTTGGTCTCGTATGGATTGATCTGTTATTGACTTGACATTATTTCCAATTACTTTGCCTTCAGAAAATAAATTTTCAGCTCTGTTACCTAAAAGTGAAGTTGGAATTGGTGGTATCTTAGGTAGTGGATGAGATTTTTGGAAAACCAATTGAATTAGTAGAAAGACTGTAATTACAAAGATTAACATAGCAATCAACATCTTGGACCTTTTGATGCTCATGGCTGTCAAGTTGAAGCAAACACAAAATTATGATTTGGAGGTTGAAAGAGGCACTTTATAAAAATGACTTAGCAAATTTAAAGGACAAGATCATCGAGATTAACTGCAATAAAATTAAATTTAATTAGACAATAAGGTGGAAATCGGCCCTATGATTTAACTTTTGTGTGTAACACATGTTTCAATGAACAAGATACAGCTGGTAAGGAAAATGAAGCATTGGTTCAAATTTACACATGAAGTTGCATTGTTCATGCCTAGCATTTTTTCGAAAGTCACAAATTGTAATTGATATATTTTTCCACAGAAAAAATACTGAAAAATTTCTATAAAGTGAACAAGAATAGCGTAAATGAACGATTGAATGATTCTCGATACCACTGGTCATCTTGACATTTGTTAATGATGCATTGTATTAATATAAGAACGAGTTTTCGGTTGATTTAAGTTATAAAGAAAATTTTCCTATTCTCACTTTGACGCCTTAGTATAAAAATTTTAGAATTTCCATTAGTGGCACCAAGATTCAATCGGGATCACAATTAACCAAAGCATGTTAAATCAAGCTCATAATTTTCACTCAGATTGTAGAAAACTAATAATTCTGGTCCAATGTTAACAGTAGTACGTAGTCAGCTCTGAATTTGAATCAATTACGACCAGTTATCATTTTTATTTTGCCAATGGATTAGCATGAATAGTTACGCTTTTGATCTTAATATCTATGGTTGGTCGATATTTTTTAGGATTGACTGGTAACTTTTCCAATGAATCTAAAGTATCAAAGCCATCGATGACTCTGTAAAAAATAAGAATATAGTTCATTAAAGAATTAGCAATTAAAATAAGATAAAGACCAAGTTTTGAAAAATTCGACAAATTTGAATGAAACTTACTTTCCAAAAACAGTATATTTCATATCAAGATGCGGTTGTTTATCATAAGTTATGAAAAATTGAGATCCATTTGAATTAGGACCACTATTAGCCATTGAAACGATACCTTTAGCATTATGGCTCAATGAGTCATGTAGTTCATCCTCAAACTTATTTCCCCATATACTAGTACCACCTTTTCCTGTATTGGTAGGGTCACCTGTTTGAACCATGAACCCTTTTATGTTTCTGTGGAAAATGCAATTGTTGTAGTAATCAGTTGCACATAAGGCCAAGAAGTTCTGAAAACAAAAGACATAACAATAAATAAAGCAAGTATTGCATAACTATGGAGAGCACTCACCTCACAAGTCTTTGGACACTGTTCACAGAATAACTCGATCTTCAAATCACCTAAATCTGTATGTAATGTAACCGCCATTTCAAGACTTCACCAAACTAAAATTCAAAGTTAGCATAACACACAAAACATGTTTCAAACAAGACATACTATTTTCACAGATAAAGATGTTAAAATAGACTAAAAGTGTTTTGATTTTTTGCTTCACATGTGTTAACTCGGACAATCTAAATTTTTCTTGTTGATTTAAGGGGGCTCAATAATGGACTGAAAATCAATTTATGTTGCATGTAATCCATTCATTTTATATTTTTGATTAGTAAATCACAAATCACAATTTCCTTATATTCAGGTATTGTAGCAAATTTTAAAAATCCATTGATTTTTCTTAACATATTATTTATTTTGTTTCAGACAATTTTCCTGTGCATAATATGTCCTCCAGTGAGAATTTTGAAGGGAAAAGAGTTGTGTTCAATGCTAAACTATCATTATTGCAACCACCTGAAAAACCATTTAAAGGCGAATGGCCAAAAAAACCACCTTATTGGCAAATATACGGTACTTCAGCTGTTAGAGGTTACTGGAAGATATTAGCTGGTATTACTGTTTTCTCAGTCTTCACCGGGTCTCTTGCTGTTAAATATCAACCCCAAGTCAGCCGTGGAGTCTTTGATAGATACTTTTTACCGGAATTGTTTTACGACGAAGATGAAAGAAAAGAACAAGAATTTAGGATGAAAAATGCCGTTTTTGAAAAGGAAATACGACAGTCTCCTTACGTTAGGCAATATGATCAAGAAATACCGACTAAAGAATTAAGGAAACATTTAGACTCTGTAGAAGTCGCAATGGAAAAAGAGAAACCATATATACACGCCCGAAGCTTACCTTTGGCATAATATGTAAATGAAAAATAGTCTTAAAATTGTTGGTCAAAACTTGTAAAATAAATTATTTAGTTGTCATGATGATGCCATTTCTTGCCTTTTTTGAACAATATGATCGAATTTTGGAGAAACACTATTCTATCTATAAGTATTCTCATATGTAAATATTTAATTGCTGTTAATATTAGAAAAAATATGTTCCTTTTACCAGCCTAAGGCTGAGTCATAGTAGGAAAGATAAGTTGAAGATTTGAACCAGCTTCGCCAATCCTTGACAGAAAGATATCGTTCATTTTTAACTCTTTTTTAAATATTTGGGTTATAATGGAAACGAATAGTAAAGCATAGACTCGAGATTAGGCTTGATAAATCAGTGAAAAGTTGACCTTCATAATATAATGACTCATGTGCGATCTTATTTGCTAATCAAAGAGAATTGACAATATTTTCAGTTAAATGAAGGATATAATAAATCTCCATCAAAGTCGGCTAACTAGCTATTCATTGAAGCTGGATGATTGAATTAATTAAATTTTGGTTTACCGTACCCGACAAGAAAGTTATCAATAGAGACGATTGAAAATTGTTGGTTCTAAATATTTAAAAAGTTTGGACAAATCAATAAGACAAGTTAAACAGAGTTTCAAACAGGGAAACTGAATATCAGAGCAAATCGAAACAAAAGTTGCTTTCGAAGTTAAGTTATAAAACGCATCTAATTTGGTAAACATAACAAAGAAGCCCCAAGTTTTCTGACTCTTCGTTTTTAGCAAGTGTTAAGTAAATTTGAATTCAGATTATCTTTAGTAAACAATAAACTCAGTCTCCGACACTGGTGCGACAAAAAAGCTTATCTTAAGCTGCTTTTTACTTGAGCTGAACATTTGTGACTCCAATGTGTATTTTAACAAATTTTTACAATATTTATATGTGAGGCTGAAATTGACTTTGCTTTTCCATCGAAGACATACTGAATTATTTGATGAATTGGAGTAAAAACTGGAAATGGTCAGGATTAGTTGAAATACGGAAATTTGAGGGATGCAATTTTTTTCTAATATACATGTTTACTTTCGATAATTTTGTCAATAATTGTAAAACTCAATTCATTTAATTTTTAAATGTTGTGGTTCAATACAGAAGAATTAATTTATTGGCCAGCCAATGAAAAGTCCATGCCATCCATAATACTTATTGAATGATTGCTTTGATGAAGGTGTAAATAAAAATTAAAAAAATATCCATTGGTAAGTAAAATCCATCCTTTTATTTCAGTTTTTCAAATCCACTGAAAATCGTGCTTCCTGCAAACTGTTGAAAGAGCGAAAAAGTTGATTAATTAAATAAAATGTAGAAAAAAAATTCATAAATATTATGCGATCTTAAGAAGTGAGATAAAATAAAATAAACATCATATGATTGAAATATAATGAAATGATAATGATGGGGAAATCCTGATTTGAATTGATCAATTTATGCTTTCTCAAGAATGATATTAAGAAAATATAAAGATTGATGTATAAAAGATGCAATAGTTCAAAACAGATTTGTTCATTGATAACTGAGATGCAGAAGATGTTGCGCTACTCTATTGATTGATTGTTGACAAAACTGTTAAAAATTGTCGTCACTTAAGATTAGATGATAAAATGTTTATGGTAGACAGAATTAAGGATCAATACTTGTTAAACAGAAAAAGACGAAGAAGCAGTGAACAGACAGATTCAAGGATTTGAAAGAGAAATTTTCACAGAAAATATGATAATGTTATAATGTTAGACACACTTTGGTCGATTATACATGTATTTACTCAAGATCTGGAGCATGTTTCCTAAACTTCATCCTCAGTTTTTCCATCATTCGTTTTATCCCTAAAATCGTTGCGTGGGTTTTATCCTCATCATCCTCCTCCTCCACCTCTTCAGTATACTTTTTATCTTTCTATTTCCTTTTACCCTTTTCACTTCACCCAAAAGTAGACTTTTAGTAAAGGATGAAAAACCTTGACTATCAAATTAAATTGTTTCCAATGTCAATGTTAGACTCGATTCATCTTCCAACATCTAGAAATAATTGAGAGAACGAAATAAACAACCATTCTTAGAGTCCCTTCATTAAAGTGAATTAAATGATTCAAATGGTCTGCGGGTTCTCCTTGATTGAACATTGATTGACCGGAAATTTGATACTCATCCTAAGGCATAAACTCTTCTCATTCTCATGACAACTATGAACAATTAGCTGTCAAAGAACTATTGAATCTATCGATCCAAGCTGATAGAAAACCATCAATGATGACAACTACTGTATATACGAAAGGTTATATCAACACGAAAGAATCAAACGAGGTTAACATTATGATGGGTTCAAACAATCCATTAAAATGATTGATCTTTTACTTATAAAATAAATCCTAAAATTGAAATAAACAGTTTCGTTCAAACTCATATTAATCATTTGGGTTTTTAACCAGAAATTGAAGGAAGAAAGAAGAAGAGACAATCGATCGCAAACATGGTATTTAAGTTGAAAATCTGGAAACATAAGAAATCTTGATACTTACTTTATAAAGAAGAATATGGTCAAAAGAAGCTTGGACATTATTTAAATGTTTTTTCGCTAAACTTTTCAAGTCTCTGAAAACTCGATTGACCGACAATGATGCAGATGAATATTTAGCTCTTTTAGATCTGGATAAATCTTGTTTGTATTCTCGTTTTAATCGAGCGATTCTTTCCTTCTCTTTATCACGATTGTCTTTTTTAACTTTTCTGACAATGTTCATGTCAATGTTTGGTTGATAGGTGTAATACTCTTGATATTGAATCTGGAAATGTTTCTTGTCCTTAGAGTCTAAAGGCAGCATCTTGATCAGTCTATCTCGAATCGTTGAACAGCAAAAAAACACCAAAAAATATAATTTTATTGAACTTCTTACCAGCAGAAAAACCAATGTTAAACGTTAAAAATGGGTTAATTTTGGCTCCAAAATAATCAACTTGTAAAATAGCAATTTAGCAAATGGTTGTTATTCAATCAAACACACTAAAAAATTAATCTACTTTTTTGATCACAAATAAAATAGATTTCAAGTTTGGAACAGAATTATCAGTTGAATTTGAAACTAATAAACTCTCTCACATTTAAAAAATCAAACATTCAAAATCTTTCACTCTCCTCTCACTATTATTGACCGGCTTCTAACTGCAAGTGCAAAACTGTAAGTGAGTCGTCTCTCCTCTTTTCATCTTTTCATGTGAGCATCTTTTCATCTCCACTCTCTTTCAACTCCCTTCACATAATTTTCTCAGGCTTTTTAAATCTATCTTCTCTTTCTTTCTCTCTGTCTCCTTTTCTTATTCAACGGATTTTTGACGCTTTTGCTCAAACAAAGTCCGTTGGATTATTGGTCCAATGACTGGATGCCCTTCACCTTTATTAACCGTAAACGTCTGCTTCAATGTATTTACAACCCAAACCTTTTAACTTTTTAAACTGACAAAACCGAAACTTCGGCATAAACCAGCTTTTATTGTCAGTTAAACAACTAACAAGTCAAGTCACTTTTTGCTCAAGTTTAATTATGATTCAAAGCTCATTAAAAGTGAAATGTTGAATCATATTAGAAAGAATCAAGCATTTAAGCACAATTTGGTTAATAATTAATATGATATTAATCACAAAATCCAAAAAAATTCAAACAGATGCGATATAAGTTGACATAATATTCCACTTAAATCACTTAAACACATTTAAATCACAATTAAACGGCATATCAAGTGAAAGAAATTATTATTAAATTGATATTATATGAAGTTGAATGTTATTGATGGTGAAAAGTTTGACACTTGAATCTGGTAAACCAGAATGAGAATGTATTTATACCAAAGAAATAACTCAAAGATTAATGAATTTATGGGATAATCAAATTGGTAAATGTTGAACTTGAGTGTTGATTTAAGATCAAAGGAAATAAAATAATTGTTCCCACAAAAATCCGCTATTAATTAATCATTTTTGTGAGTACAATTATCTTAACCCTGTTGGTCTGTGTACAATCCATTCAAACATCAACATTATTCAAAGGATTCACTAAAATGAAAAGACAAAATGAAAACTGATCAACTAAATAATCAAACCAACAAGAATAAGTATTGTTAATTATCAGCTATTAAAAGAGACTCGTTTTATTAGCCACTTCTCTAACCAAATCGATTGATCATTTTCGCCATTTTGTCCTTAACTAATCTGTATTAAGGAGTTTACAAAATGATTAACCATTTCACGTAAGACAATCTCATTAACTATTAATTAACAGCTCTTAGACTCCTACAACTTTGTGTTCATTATAACTACACTCAGTCTTAATTGCTATTCCGTATTCACGTCAACAAATAATTTGCAGGTGAAAAAATGAGCTCAATAATGAGGTGAACTATTGAAAGCTTAAAGAGTTGATCAAAGACTAATTTAAACCATGGAAAGGGTGAAACCATTGATTATTCTCAATTGATGATTTTATTAGTTGTGAATAATTAATGGATCAAGGAAAGGCTCGAAATTATCAAGTCATTTCATCTAAAACCAGATGCTTTATCAAGGCTTATTCAAATAGACTAGACGATCGATTGAAAAGTTGAGTTTTATGCAACATGAAAATATCCTTCAATGTTTGAAGTCAAGAGTTGAGCTTTAAATAAACTTGCATTGAAGTGAAATGTTTTTAGAATCAATTCAATTTCAATCAACAAAATTATCGATGCTTTGATCAACGCAACTGCAATTTACGTTATAATGAGTATAAACAAGCCAATGTTTGAAAATTTTAATCGACATTGACTATCAAATTGATCGAAATGTTGGATTCAGTCGCTTATTCATTCGATAATTATAATATAAATAATATAAATATCTTATATCTTATGGTGCCTATTAAACTTGAAATTAAACCTAAAATTATCAATATTCAACAATTTTTTGAGTTTAGTTTCACGAGCTATCAATAATATTATCGATAATGTATTATAATAAACTGTAGATATTTTATGCACTTTGAAATAATATAATATAAGCATTTTAATCAGTCAATTACACCTGATTTGAAAATATTCTGGAGCATTTGAGTTTCCAATTTCTTGAAACAAACAATTCAATTAAAAAGATAAATGCACTAATCAATTGTACAACTGCAATTATAGTTAAAATAAAATGATAATTTCTCCCAACCATTGGATTGAATACAAATTGTGAATGATTTTCTATCTTTTGGCGACATTTTCTTCTGAAATATTCAGTTTGTGATGGATACGTCCTTCTATAAATTTCAAAATAAAGATGACTTTCGAGGGCAATGTAAATGCGACGGCAAATAAACGACTTGGCTGGACTATTAGCATTGACCAACATACATCCATGAGACTTATCGAAAGAAGCTATGTGCTCATAAGCTTCAGGATCAGTAAATTTTGAGCAAGAGCTATCGCCTTCTCTGTATGACATTAAATCTGTTTTTACCTCATCCAACTCCCATTCTGGTCCAAGATAAGTGAAATCAGTCAGCTTGTCCAAAATCAGGGGAAAATTAAGAAAATTTTTCATGACAATAAACGAAGAAAGAAGCTGATTTTTATTTTCATATGACAATCGCTTCAACGATGTATAACAAGTTGATGTTTCACTGACAATCCCAGTTAAATTGTAATTCAAAATATCTTGCAATTTGCGAACAGGATCATGTTTATCTGTCACCGTTAGATCAGTTTGAAAATTAGCTGAATAGTTTACTCGGAGAGTAAATAAGGTAATCAGAATGAAACCAATTAAAAGCCTTTGACTTGTTCTTGAAACTTCTGGATGTTGGTTGTTGAACATGAAAGTTATTAAGCGGTAAAAATTACTAGATAAATTGGTGACAAACCAAAGTGTCAATGATGCTAGAGATGAGCAAGATGGTGTTTGGATGAATCCAACATTGTTAACTAACCAGACTAAGGTTACAAATAGAATTAATAAAGGAATGAATAGCCATGGATTTATGATTTCAATGTTGGTTAAACAGTCGAGTTGAATCAACTTTAAATTTGATTGATAATGGGTTAAAAAGGTGCACGAAATTTCACGAAATGGAACAGCCGATGTAATGTTTGGTGGAACTGAATCAAGAAGTTGTAAATCTAGTATTGAAAAGTAGATATCGGCCTGGTTAAGTTGCAATAATCGAGGACCACCGAAACAAGAGCCATTGGAACAACCTGCTTTTGACTCACTGCCAACCCAAGATACATTTGCCCCATGGAAAAACACATTAGCTCGATTAATGAAGACTGGAGCAAGTGGTCCAACCAGTGAATTAGTCTGATTATCGTAGGCATAACCAGGTAAACGGGTTGGTAAAGCGCATATAATGTCCATTGCGAGATTGAAATTTAGTCTTAACGGGACGATTCTAAGCTAGCAAATACTAAATTTTGGATCAGACAATGCAGACGAACATTGTATTGATTTACAATTTATCATTTCAGAATTGAAAAATTATGCTTTATAAATGGCAATTGAAAATTTGTAACATTATTGTAAAATTGTCAGAATACATTGAATTTATTTAAATTTCTTAACAGTAATTTAATTAAATTTGTGAGTGAAACAAAAGCTTATTAAGTTTCCTTTTCAGCCTTGCATTATTTTTTGTATCGATTTATTTTGTTTCTCTGGATATCTACAGTTGAATTTTAGTCTTTAATGAAAAATCATGATAGCTTATTTTTGATTTTATATTTTGAAAAAAAACAGTTTAAATCTTGAACATCATTAAATTAAATATTGTATGTGAGCTGATCAATTAAAGTGGCTTATGAAAACAATCAATTACAATAATGAATGTGCAGGGAAATCATCAAACAAACATCAACTTTGGTTTTTTTTGTTTCAATTGATAATTTAAAAAGGATAAAACATGAAATTGATTTTTAATTTTACATTTGAAAATGAGACCAAAATTTAATAAATAAATTAATTCAAAAAGTTATGAAACATAATTCAAATAATACTTTGTTAATAATACCTTGATAAGATAATGGTGATGCGTTGGTTTTTGTTAGTAAAATATAATAGATAAAATATTGATATATGACAGTAGTAACATTTGACATAAAAGTATAATAATGAGTTGAAACATTTCTTATTTCAACGACAATATTTTTTGTGGATTTGAGTTCAGTAATGAATACTCTTGGATAAATAGAGTTATGAGGTCGATGATACAAGAGCATTCGATTTTCAAGGCGAAAGTATACTTTGAGACCACGAAGTTGATCACAGATTTAGCAAATCCTACAGAAAGCTTGAGGTAAGATATCAATTATAATTGAAGCTTAGGATAGGATGTGGTAGATTTGACAAAGCTATTTAATAAACTGAGTTTCCTAGATCAGTTAAATCTGATATCGCTTGACAAGGAGCTTTAGAGTCAAATTAGAAATCAATCGATTATCTTCGAATGGCTCATTTGTCATTGGACTAGTGTTGTTTCCATTTTCCATCCATTCGGTGATTGCTTGTCTTTCGTAAGTATAACCATCTGAAAAAGATTTTAATAAAACTAATTAATGCATTTTTCTCAATTTTTCAATGGAAATTTTTTACCTGAAGCAACAACAGGATCCTTCATGAATTCATGAGTTATTGGGCAGAAAAGCTCATCAGGCATTGAAATATCGTCTTCATTTGCGATATGTTGCCACAAAGGATTTCGTAAGGCTTGAACTCCTCGCAGAATTTTGGTCCGATGACCAAGAGTAGCTATTAGATAAAAAGAATGTATCAAAATTATGAAAAATGAAAAACAAAACAAAGACAAAATACTCAACTAATTTTAAGCATAGTCAAGAGCATGTCATGAGATAAATGTAAAAGCTCAGTGCCATCAATTTCATTTTCAACGAAGATATCCATATATTGAGGTAATCCCAAAGTTTCAAGCCATTGTGATACTTGTTCAACTGACCATCGAGAAACCAAGTTAGCATTTGTGCCCAAACTGAAAGAAGCTCGATGAGAGCTTGTTTTGGGTTCATTTTCATCGACAGTAGATTCATTATTGGGTTCAGGTGAACCAAGATAAGCATGAAGATTCCAAATAATAACAGTTTTATCATTTGAACCTGTTGCTAAAAGACTATTGTCAGCAGAGAATGCACAGCACGTTACATATCGATTGTGACCTTCTAAACGGCGTATGATTGTTCCTGATTCGATGGACCAAATTATAACTGTCTTGTCACCAGCTCTGGTAAATTAGATATAAGATATATTTGATCAATTCATTAATTTTATATATAACATAATCAATCATATAAATTATTAGAAAGAAATAGTAGACATGACATCAAATCAAATCAATGGTGTGAGCTCACAAATGGATAGATAAACGATTAAGTTTATATTACGTGAGACTTACGCTGATGCAAGTAATGAGCCATCACTAGAGAAACGACAACAATAAACATTACCACTGTGACCTGAAAGACTGTGGTAGAGAGTGATTGAACACTTTAGACCACCTTTAACATGCCATAATTTGACTAGATCATCATTACCACAAGAGGCGAGTAAGTAGTAACTTTGTAATGGACCATTTGTTACTACAAAAAAGCATAAAATAAATATTAATTAGCTTGAAATTTTAATTATTGACAGAATAAATTAGTTGCTAAGAGATATCGTGATCAAAGCCGTGCAAGTGCTGAGCAAATAGTAAAATGTATCTTTTTTGTGTGTAATTTAAAAAGTAGAATTATGAAAATTTGAAACTAAGAATAGAAAAATTTTAAAGTGTGTAAAATAAAAAATCAACTATTAAATGGACAACTTATCAATATGAAAGAAATATTGATTTTTATATTGCTTCCAACCAATGATTTATTTATTATACAATGCAATATTTTCCGATATTGATTATTCACGTATTAACAACCCTTGGATTGTAATTAAAGAAGATAAAATCGATTGTCTGATGTATTAGGAATAGACTTATTCCAAGGACTTTCGCTGTTACGTGTTAAATTTTCAATAATGACATATAAGTACAAGTTGACTTTGATGACTGAGAAGAATCAAAAATTAAGTAGAAATAAAAAACATAGCTCTATACCTTCTACAGACTCACCGTTAACCTCATATTGAGGATTGAAATCAGACGAGACGACACCCAAATCATGAGCTTCTGGAATGGTCAACAAACATTTTCCATGACCATGGCGTGCGTCCCACATTTTAAGCTCTCCAGAAGTTGCTCCAGATATTAGATAAGCAGAATCCGGAGAGAAGGCACAAGTAGTGACCATCGCTTCATGACCACTCAAAGATCTGATTAATGAACGAGTGCTAATATCCCAAAGACAGATTCTTTCATCATCTCCAGCAGTTACCAAGATGGCCGAAGAGGGAGAAAAACAACAAACTCGAATAGCACAGTTTGTCGGATTAACAACTCGCACAACTTGATCACCAGTCTAAAAAAGAGACCAGCTCAAAAAATTAGTCAACTTAGCAATTAATTGGAGCAAATATTAGCAGATTAGTAATAACACTATATTGTCAGCCATTTGAGGTTTATTACGGTAACTTTGATTGGAAAGAAATCTGCTAAATTTATTTGATGCGTGAGATTATAAAACTGTCACAGCTGATGAGATAAGAGTATATACCTGTGAGTTCCATAGAATTAGATATCCATCAGTTGAAACCGAGGCCAAAATTGTTCCAAACGGTGAAAATCTTACACAATTTACACCATAATTGTGCCCGTTCAGAGGCGATTTTAATGGTGGCTCTTTGCTTTCTTCAAACTGCCCATCATCCTTACGTTTCCAAATTTTTATAGTTTTATCATTAGATGAAGAAGCGACAATTTTATTTCCATTGAAATCAACCCAGGTTATATCAGATGTATGGCCTTCTAAGGTTTGAAATCTTTCTGTTGACACCATAGCCAGAGCTGTGTAAAAGTTGATTGATTAGCTAATCCAACAGCAATAAAGTTTATGCTAAAGGAAAAATTATTAAAGAGAAAAACAAATATTAGGTAAGATAATAAAGTAAACAGCTAATATTATGATCCATTGATATTATGTTCATTCCTCACCGAAAACTGATATAAGATAGCTGAACTTGAATTCACTAGCATGAAATTTAAAAATACTCAGAGATGTCATTTGAAACAAGATAAAAGTTGAAGTGCCAAATACTTAAGAAAAGAATCAACTAAATGTACGACGAATCAATCCAGGTTACCAGAGATACTTTGATTCTTAATAATTAATAATAGATAAAACTTGAGTTATCTTATTTTGTTTCATTGTGACCATAAATTCAATATTCTGATTTTGTTTACACTATTAGTGTGTAATATTGTGTGTAATATAGTGTGTAATATTGACATGCGTGCGTAAATCAAGCGAATTTCAATTTCAAATTTTTAAAGTGTTAATCATGGAAAAATTTAATACCAGCAGTAATAAGTTTAGTAAATCGCATTCTTATAAAGTCTTTAAGTTTAAATGGCTTATCAAAACGCGGTCAAAAGTGCGAGTTTTAAGCACAGATAATTCCTGAAAATAATCGCTAGAATTGCGACTACAAACTATTCTTATGAAAACTCCCACATGATGGCACCACAGTCAAAATACTTTATTCAATACAAGCTGCTCAAGGCTCAAGGTTTCTTCAGCAAATCAAACCACACTTTTTTATTGTTGCTATAGAGTGTACTAAGGTTACCGTCACCCTGGAACACCGTCAACAAGACAACAGGATGATCGACCCCCAAGATACATTCAAAAAGAATCCAGAAGAAGAGGATAATAATTTAACTACAATTTACTATACTACTGATCCTTACACCTCGATCACTTGTTTTGAAAATAATTCAACCGTCATCTATTCTCAAGTCACTGGTACCAATACTGGAGAATCAGAAGGTAATTCTGGTGGTATCGCTGTTGTTGCTTCAGCTCCTATTGGAACAGTTTCTGCTCCATCAAATTTTCAAATTCAAAATGTCCGGGATACTGACATTGTCCATGTAAGTACATTTATACTGCTTATAATTCTTAGCTATGACCTGCCCTAACATCCCTCTATTCATCTTTTTGTAATTCAGGTTAGATGGCTCATAGAAAATTACGAAACCGCCGAAGGCATTTCTTTGCCTCGATCTACATTATATTCCCACTACCAAACCCATTGTCAACAACAAGGTATTGAACCTGTGAATGCAGCCTCATTTGGTAAACTTATTCGCTCTGTTTTTGTCGGATTACGTACAAGGCGCTTGGGAACTAGAGGTAATTCAAAGTACCACTATTATGGTATCAGAGTGAAACCCGGATCTCCATTGGCGCGCATAACTGACAATACTTCTGTAAGTAGTCCTGATTCTGGTCAACCATCTGCCAAACGTAGTAAAACGAGCGGTTCTGATGGTGGGGTAGAGTCAATCAAGGATAACAATGTTGTGACAACAAATGACAATCACCAGGCAACCTTAACTGCAACTTCACCAGAGCTGCTACAGAGCTACCTAGGTGATCCTAAGTCAATTTTAGCCAATGTTTGGCCGGAAGAGCCTATTCCTTGTAATGATGCCGAAACACCAAGTGCTCTAGCAACCAGATTTGCTGCTGCTTATAGAAAACATTATGAGCAAGTAATCAATGCTATTGGTAATTTAAATTTTCACCTTATTGAAGGATTATGGAAAGCATTTTGGCAAGCTGAAAGCTCAACTAAAAATGGAATAAGTGGCAACAGTGATAATGAATGTAAAAGTAACAATGTTAATAACAAGGCTGGAAATCCTGGTTTAACATTGGAACAATTACACCAATTAACCTCTAGTCCTGGTATAGAGGCCGAAAATGATCAAGAGCCTCTAGCCTCGCTAAGTGATTGGATATTACAAACAGATTATACACTTTACAATTCCTTAATATCAGCATTATTACTTCCCAACCTTTTGAAACCCATTCCCCAACAATTAACTCAACAGATTCGTAATTTTGCCAAAAACATACACAATTGGATGGGAGCAGCGCTTGTTGGATATGATCAAACATTTGTTGCTTCTAAGTTAGCTGCAGTTGGAGCTTTTAGCCATACTTTACGTAGATACACATCTTTGAATCATTTATCATCGGCAGCTCAAGCAGTTCTGCAAAATCAACAACAAATACAACAAATGATAAGCGACTTAAACCGTGTTGATTTTAAAAACGTCCAAGAGCAGGCTTCATGGGTGTGCCAATGTGACGACTCCATTGTCGATCAGATCGAAATAAGTTTCAAATCACTTCTTCAAGAACCAAATCCATTTGACCGTTGGGGTATGTGGTGTGAACAAGTTTTAGATACCTGCCTTCGAGATAACGATGTTCGCTCTGCGACGCAATTCTTTTTTAAATGGGGCTTTTATAGCTCACTTGTGATGAGAGATCTCACTCTTCGTTCTGCCTCTTCTTTTGGTTCATTCCATCTCATTCGTTTGCTTTTCGATGAATATATCTTTTACTTGATTGAACATAGAGTTGCTCAAGCTACTGGCAAGACACCGCTCCAGGTATTAGGAGAAGTTAGAATGACAATGGCCAAATCAAAAGAAACTACGAATCAACACTCGAGTTCATGATTTTTTTTGTAACCTATCAATCAACTGACTTTTTCCCAAAGAGCACCAAAATTATATATTCAAACTCAGCTTTTGATCACACACCTTAGATCCACCTTGCATCACTATCCTTTGATGTAAATTACATCGACCAATCAACTCTACACTGTATACCTTTAATATGTTAACAATAAATTCATCTATTCCTTGCCTGAAATAGAGTTGATTTGCAAATTTACTTGTAATCTTTTATTCTTACATTTTGAAGAGTATTTAAGGTTATGTAATAATAAAGTCATAACAGGTTCTGAAATAAAAAGTGATCAGGAATGATATTTAATAATATTTGTTTAATATTTGATGAAAGGATGGAAACTGAATGCGATGGGTTAAATGTTTAGAAAAGAAAGGGTAAGGGAATATGAAACAATTAAAGAGCAAAGAATGTGAACGCAGTTGATCTAATCTTTGGCCTCAACTTTATCCTCATTATTGGTTGCTGTGTGCCATGTAAGACGTTCTTCATAGAACTTAATAACAATTTGTGGACATTTGTGATTAGCGATAGAAGCAGGGACCAAATCTGCATCCTCAGAGTCCTTCCTGCAAAGAGCAAAGAAATCATTTATTTAGAAAAAGAGATATAATTTGAAGTGAGCAACAGACCAACAAGTCTGATGAGCAAAAGGGTGCATGGCAAAGATTATGGATAAGATTCTATAAACGGCAAAATTTCAAGTCTGGTCAGAAATTTTGGGAGAGTAGAAATGATTTGATTGGTTACTTAAAGCTTAGAAAAATAAAAAATAAAACATAAACCAAGAGCTTAAAATTTGACGCCAGCATAGTCTATGATCGTTTGCTCAAACTGTTGAGTAAGTCACTCATGGGTCAGGAAAGCAAGCCCACTTTGCGTAAACATAACACAATCAGCTTACCATTTAATTAAAAACATGAGTTCTCCTGAGGCATCAGTTGCACCAATAATCTTCTGAGGTTCAAGACCTCTCTCAAAGCCTCTTGGTTCATCATCAGCTTTTTTCTTCTTTTTGTCTCCTTCAACAACAGTAGATTTTCTCTTCTTTTCATCACCTTTCTTTTCATTCTTTTTCTTTTTTCTTTCTTCCTCGAATTCCGCGATTAGATCAGGACAATCGAGATTCTCTACTGGTTCCCACGTGTTGTCATTCTCTGAATATCCTTTCCATTTTAGATAATATTCAACTTTTCCAAGCCGCGTTCTTTTGTCCAGAATCTTCTCAACGATGTATTCCTCTTCCTCCTCTTCCGGATGTTTCTTTGGGTCTTCAGAGTCACTCATATTGATAGATTAAATACAAAATTAAAAATTAACAAACAAGTAGTCTTAAGAAGGAGGAATGTAATTGAAGAATAATCACGACACAATCAATGAAAATCAAGAAGACAAAAATTAAGACTAATGAATATAATTCAAAAAGAGATTCATATAACAGTATAGATTCCTACTTGGATCAGCTTCCAAAATTAACCGCGAATCCAATCCTAGCGCCATCTATAAAATTTCCAAAGAAAATTTTACAAATCCTAGAGTAAATAGCAATCAAGATTTATCAATTTATTTGATATTTAACCCTCGTAAATAGATACAATTTTTAAAATAAATAATTGCTTAACCATTAAAAGAAGATAAAATCAGAAATCTTAAGTTAATTCATTGGCGTTTCTCGTAATTTCCGGGCCGCATTCGGTTGCTGAGCTAAAATTTCCGGTCTTTAATTTGAAATGATGAAAGTTACCGGTAAAATTAGTTTCATATTAACCAATAGGAATAGACTTAAAAGGCTCCATTTTTATTTAAAAGATTGGAGGCTTTTGTTTAGATTTAGCGCTTTTTTGATAAGAAACGCACTTGAAATGTTAAGAAAATTTGGTTTTGTGATTATTTTTGTTTGTTATACTTTGTTTAATTGTTTCAACCAGTTTTAACAAAGTTTTCCTCTCTTTTCTTTCACTATAATTTGGCGCGTATTTGTAGACCAACTATTTCAACACAATCGTTGTTAAAGCTGTTGAAGATGACTTGTAAGAATGCATTGAAAATCATTTTTAATCACCACCATCATTCTGATTATGAAGGCAAATTGACTTGCTAATTGCGATTACAATCTTTTCAGGCCATAAGTGAAAATTATTTTTCTATATCAATTGGGTTGTGAGCTTATACCAATATATATTGGAATCTTGGTAATTGTTTCAGTAAGAAAAATGTCTATTATAAAAATATTTTTTTACATAAATATCTCATGGTAATCTCTGGTGACACTTTGGCTAATTGTAAATCTCATGGGAACCCATAGTGAATCAAATAATAATGTCAGATACAAAGAGTAAAGGAAACTTCTTTACTCTTTGGTCAGATATGCATTTAAAGACATCATTTAGATTTAATTCTTGACCGATGATGAACATGAGAAGCTCATTTCTCATTTGTCCGAAAAAAGTCTAATTGACAAAGCAGTCCAATGATGTTAATCCTATTTTAATGACGTTTCCTTGATTTGATTGAGATACCTGTTATTCAATTAAAGGTTGAAAAATATTGAAAGTGATGACATTTACAATTAGATTTTCTGACTTTAAACTTGAACTTGCACAGTCTA
Source organism: Tetranychus piercei (assembly GCA_036759885.1). Lineage (NCBI taxonomy): Eukaryota > Metazoa > Arthropoda > Arachnida > Trombidiformes > Tetranychidae > Tetranychus > Tetranychus piercei. The sequence goes on along the minus strand of CM071879.1, from coordinate 20,137,326 downwards.
TATAAATCAAAGTTAACCTTTAACTTCTTTTAGACTTCGGTTTTCATATCGGATTTGAGCCTTACTTTGATAGTCAAACAAGTATCTTTGTTAGCAAATTCTCACATATAATGGCTAATTACAAAAGATTTTTGAGATTAAAGGTTAATTAACATCAATTAACTATACATGTGAGAAAATCTGCAAACATGCTAAAAATATTAGCAATATGAAATTAAAAACAGCAAGAAAAATTTTTTATTGCATGAAACCAGAAATGAGCTCGACTAGTGACGATTAGATTATGTTTGTAAACATTGATGTTTCGTCAAAATTTAGCCATTTTTTATGTTATCATAAAATGATGATTATGGATGAATAAATGATGAAATAATTGAACACATTTTTGTCCACTCAAAAGAAAAATACACTCGATATTTCAATCTTTCTTTTGTTTGTGTCTGAGGAAAAAGACAAGAAAAATTGTATAAAGAATGAAGGCAACAGTCACAGCAATCAAACAATACATAAATATGTTAATCTCAGGGTGTCGATAACGATTTTTACGAAGCCATTCAAGAACTTCCTCCTCCTTCATTAAATCTCCTGAAAGGTAAAAAAGATAAATTGTCAGATCAGATTGCTGGAAGATATAATAAATCATAATCAATGAAAAGATAAATACAAACCTCTGTACATAGAAGGGAATCGTTTTCTGAAGAAAACTAGTGACGGAAGTGTAACAATGCCATACTTTCTGGCATAACGAGTATCACGAATTTTTACGAACATGATATCGAGATCATCAGCTTCGTCATCAATTCTTTCTAATTCTTTCAAGACTTCCTCGCAGTCATAACAGCCATTCTCATCTGATAAAATAATTAGTAAACATTGAGCAAAAGATAAGCATTTCTTTTTTTGATGACGTTAGAGATGATATTACTTACAGAAATAAACAGCAACAAAATCATTTTCTGATAATATTTTATCAAGCATTTTTCGATTAACTTCTTCGATTTCATCTTTAAGTTCAAAAACATCTTCACTTGTCAACCAAGCAAGTACTTTATCTTCTTGCATCAAATCACCGTCGTAGAAAATGGGAATCTTTTTACGAAAATAGGCTAATGAAGGAACTTGATGAGCTTTATATTTTTGAGCAGCATTTGGATCATTTACTTTGACAAAGTCAATTCCGTAATGATCAAGTTCATCGTCGATTTGTTCCAATTTATTCAATACATCAGAACATTCGATACAGTCGTCGTCGTAGAAAAACACAGCCAAAAATGGTGATTCATCAACAAGTTTGTCTAGCATACGTCCATTGACATCTTCAATTTCATCTTGCAGCTCGCGATTATCATCATCAATAAGCCAATCAAGAACTGAGTCTTCATTACGAAGATCACCTGAGATAAAACAAAACAAATTATATAAAATGTTTGGCACTTTAAGAATAATGTTAGTTCTTACCATCAAACAGGAGAGGATTTCCGTTCCTGAAATACATTAATGCAGGAAAGTTTCTAATTCCATATCTTTTAGCCAAAGGAATGTCTTGAATCTTAACCATATGAATACCATAGATATCACACTCATCATCAATATGTTCTAACTCTTCTAAAACAATATCACAGGCTCGACAGTGAGGCTTGTCTGGAGCAATGAAAAAAAGGATTATTAACCGATTCACAGTAGATTATGATGATTATACTTACAGAAAAAAACAACTAAATAGTGAGTCGATGAGATGAGCTGTCCAAGTAATTCTCTGTTTACAGATTCAATGGTATCTTCTGATCTTTGTTGAATCAACCATTGAAGAACATCTTCTTCAGCAGAAATATCCCCAGAATATACTGACGGAGTTCCTTTCTCAAAATATATCAAAGCAGGGAAAGTTTTGCATCCATATTCATCAGCAATGTCTGCATCTTTGGTCTTGACAAATGCTATACCATGTTTATCCGTATCAGTATCGATGTTTTCCAAGTCATCCAGAACCGCTTGACATTGTTCACAATCATCAGAGTCTAATGAGTTTAGTTAAGGGATTAAGGAATAGCAACGCAATTCAAGGAATGGGACACACAAGATACAAACCAAATCAAAATAAAAAATGAGAATGCATAAAACCTCTGCTAATAAAATAAGAGCGCTTTTTGATGAGATAAAAATCAATAGATTCTAATATGATAAAGTAAAACCGCGAGTCCAACTTTCTGATCAATCAGCTCTATTATACATTGTATGATAGAGATTAATATAGTTTGTTTACTTGAATCCTAAATCAAGTAATTGAAAAATCTTAGACCAAGATTTTTCATGGATTAGCTGAAAATTAAATAAATATTGATACTTACAAAAGTAAACTGCAACATGGTCTTGAGTTGCCAACAATTTTCGTAATATTTTCCCATCAATTTCTTCAATCATATCCAAACTTGGATCTTTCATTGAAATTAACCATTCTAATATTTTATCAGGCTTCTTAAGATCACCTGATAGAATTGAATAAAAGTAATTAATAAAACTGTTTAGAGTGAAATGTTACTTTGGTCAATTACCAGGATAAATAATGGGATCGTTTTCATCTCCTTTCTTAAAGAATAGAAGAGCTGGTAGTGCATAAGCACCGAAACTTTTAGCCAGGGCATTGTCTTCGATTTTGACAAACTTAATTCCTGCAGCATCAGCTTCATCGTCAATCTTTTCCAATTCATCCAAAGCACGATCACACTGTTTACATTCTTGTCTTGAGTAAAACAGAACTGCTAGATAATTGATTCGTCCTAGTAATCGTTCAAACATTCGTCGATTAACACGTTCAATAGCATCAGAAGATTCCATATTTTCAGGCCGAGTTAACCATTCCAAGACTTCTTCCTCATCAAATAAATCACCCTCGTATTTCAGTGGTTTACCTCGTCTAAAGAACACTAATCCCGGTGGATTTCGTATTCCATATTTTTTCGCAATTAAATTGTCTGATATTTTTATCAGTTCAACCTCATAATCAGAGCAGTCATCATCAATATTTTCTAAATGTTCCAATATCTCTTCACTTTCATCATCATTGGCCTTATAAAAGAGAACAGCTAAATATTCCTTTTCGTTAATTAATCTGAACAATATTTCACGATTTACATTTTCAATTGTGTCTTCATTTTTTTGTTGAATCAACCATTCTAAAACTTCTTCTTCGATCGTTAAATCACCATCATAAATGCTCGGAGATCCATTCTCGAAGTAAACTAAAGTTGGGATTTTGGTGATTCCAATTTCTTTAGCATAATTGATATCATTTGTTTTAACAAAATGAACTCCTATTTTATCAGTATCATCATCAATGTTTTCCAATTCAGTTAATATTTTATCACATTCAGGACAGTCACCATCTTCATAAAAGAATACAACAATATTAGGAACATCTTCGATCAAAACTTCTAACATTTTCCTGTCAACCTGTTCAATAACATCGTCTTTAGATCCTTTCGAGTCAACCATCCATGCAAGAACAGCATGTTCATCTTTAAGATCACCTTCATAAAACTGAGGGAAACGGTTTTTGAAAAAGATAAGAGCAGGAAAAGCGACAACATTATACTCTTTCGCTAGATCAGTATCCTCTATGCGAACAAAATCAATATCATTTGATTCAGCAATATGATCAACTTTTTCCAACTCATACAAAACCTTTTCACACTCAGAGCAACCTTTGTCTTTGATAAATAAGACAGCAACATAAGGTGATCGAGTCAATAATTTATCCAGCATTTTCTTGTTTAGTTCTTCAATAGAGTCTCGCGAACTCAATGCCTCTTCTGATGTAACCCATTTCAAAACTTCTTCTGGTTTTTTCATGTCTCCATTGTAAACAGTTGGTTTGCCGTTACGATATAGAACTAAACTTGGAAAAGAGTTAATTCCATTTTTACGAGCTAAATTTTCGTCATCTGTGGTAACAAACAAGATTCCGTGCTCATCAGTATCATCATCAATATGCTCCAAGCCTGATAAAATCTGGGAACACTCTTTACAATTGTCTGGCGCATAAAAGACTAGAATATAAGGTGATTCTTCAATCAAATCTTCAAGAATCTCTTCTGTTACTTCTTCAATTGTATCTTCGGTCTTCTGTTTAATCAGCCACTCCAAAGCTTCTTCCTCTTTAGTCAAATCACCTTCATAGACAGTTGGTAATCGATTTTCAAAGTAAACCAAAATTGGTAATTCATCCATAAGTCCATATTCTTTAGCTAGTTTATCATCATCGATTTTTACCAACGGTATATCGTATTTATCTGCATCATCGTCAATATTTTCTAGTTCTTTGAGTACGATGGCACTTTTAGGTGAGTCTCGATCATAAAATAATACAGCAACTGCATCAGCATTGGAAATCAAAGTTTCCAAAGTTTTCGAATTGACATCTTCGATTTCCACAGAAGCTTGTTGTTCAATCAACCATTTAAGAACTTCTTCCTCTTTGGTTAAATCGCCTTCATAAACCGCTGGGACTTCATTTTCAAAGAAAACAACGGCAGGTAATTTACTTAGATGATATTTTTCAGCAGCTTCAACATCATTAGTTTTCACGAAGACGATATCATTACGATCACAATCATCATCAATGTGTTCCAATTCCCGAAGTATTTCAGCTGACTTTCGATTCGATGAGTCGTAAAACAAGACTGCTATATGAGCAGTTCTTTCAATCAACGCGTAAAGCATTTTATCTGAAACCTCCTCTATTTCATCTGAATTGAGCTGTTTCTGTAACCATGCTAAGACTTTTTCCTCTTTCTCCAAATCTCCATCATAAAGGTTAGGAATTTGTTTCTCAAAATAAATTAATGCTGGTAACTCATCGTCTATACCATACTCTTTGGCTAGTGCAGCATCGTCTATTTTGATAAATGGTAATCCAAGTTTATCACAATCATCATCAATGTTTTCCAATTCTCTGATAGCGTCAAGAGATTTTTGATCATCCTTATCGTCTATTACAAAAATAAAGTAAAATGAATTTCATTTTAGTTAAACAAATATCTATAATTGAAAAGATTCAAGCTTCGATGATTTTAATGATGATTGAAACTTCAAATGAAACTGCAATGAAGTAACGAAAATTCACATCCTAAGTATGTGAATTCATAATTACAATGTTTTGTTAGGATTGATAAATAAAATGCAGGCAAAAATCAACTTAAAGTCTCGCCAATAGCACAGAAAGCATTTGCTACAACTTCTAAGACTTCTTCTGATATTCAACAGCTAAAATTACTTTACAGCTTAAGTTTACATCAATAAGCTACAGTTAGCATTGAAATGTCAAAGATTGAGACCATTGATGAAAAGATGAATAGCATTGTGCTTAGAAGTAATAACATTATCTTGTCGTAGTAGTCGAACTTAATATGCCTCAACTACCAACATTTAAGCTGAAAAATCTATCATTTGACCTATTTTTAAGCAAAGTACATAGTGTATCGTTTGTTGTTTCAAATGGTTAAACAAAATCCATAGTAGTTACATCCATAGTATATAAAATTTACAGTCAAACTTTCTGAAATTTGGGATACGACACCTTATTAGTGACTATAAATAGTTCAATCATTTTTTAACAGACTCAAAAAGCAAGTCAATTCGTATCCAAATTGACTGCAACAAAACCAAAAATTGGCGTGAATATCAACTGAAAAACAAACGTGGATCCTTGAAATGATCATCTGTTAAATTATCTCATTCCATAATCTAACAATTTCAAGTCTCGGTGTGAATCATGCGAGAAACATAAAATCGATAAATTTAATAGCAAAGAAACAAGTTTTGCCTTGGATCTGAGTTTTTATGAACGGGCTATCAAAGCTAATTAAATTTTTTATAAAAAAACGTTGTCATCAAAAGTTCATCAAGAAATATTAATAAGATGATGAGATTTACGATGTTGAATGACAAGAAAATAATCAATCAATCAATGGCAAACAACAAATCCATTTAAAAAAAGAAATTATCTTAGATTGAAATTGAGTCTTGTATTGTGATTGTTGGTGATACTTACAGAATAAGACAGCAACTTGAGATTTGTTAGAGACAATTTGATGAAGGACAACATCTGAAACGTCTTCAATCTCATCTGAAGCTTGTTGATGAACAAGCCAATCAAGAACTTGGTCCTCTTTAGTTAGGTCTCCTGAATAAAAGTTGGGTATCTGAGATTCAAAATAAACTAAACAGGGCATTTCGTGATTGTCGATTCCAAATTGCCGAGCAGCTTCTCGGTCATTTGTTTTCACAAACAAGATTCCATGTTGTCTACAATCATCATCAATGGTTTCCATTTCTCGTAAAACTGTTTTGCTTTTTTCCTGAGTGTCATCATCTTAAGAATAAAATTTAGATAAAGAATAGAAATTAAAGGAAAAGCTTAAAAAATTATCAAGTTTCGAGTAAAGTATAAAGTAAAGCTCTATGTTAAGCCTGCTATGAACTCTGAAAGTTTATGCAAGGTACATGTTGAAATAGTAAACAACTTACAGAAAAGGACGACAAGATGTTCAGACTCTTCTATGAGAGACTCAAGTACTTTGGTTGATACTTCTTCTATTAAGGAATCTTTCTCATTTTCATCATCAGCGGTGTCACGGAAGTCAACTAACCAGTCAAGAACTGCTAACTCGTCTTCCAAGTCACCTGTTAAAGAATTGAATATTGAGGGTAATGCAAAGGGTAAATCTGGAAAGTATAGATTGAAAACTTACCTTGATAAACAATTGGAATCCTTTTACGATAGTAAACCAAAGCAGGAAGATCTTCAAGTCCATATTCAAATGCCAAACTTTGATCGGATATTTTGACGAAACTGATTCCTTTACGATCAGCATCATCGTCAATCTCTTCTAATTCATGTAATACCTTTTCACACTTTTTACAGTTATTTTTATCTGTTGAAGTGAAGCCAACAAGAAAAGGAAAGTTTAGGACAAAAACAAAAAAAAGATGAAATATGTAAGTTAATATAATAAAATTTGAATAAATATCTCCTGTATTAACAAGTAATTAATCAAAGAAAAAATAAAATAATCTTTTAGGATAATTGATGATGTTTATCACACAGTTTTGTTCATAAAGGGTTGCGGAACAGCTGGGACAAGTCAAGTTTACAATAAGACTCTAAACTAAACTTTCATCTCGAAGATTTTGTCTCTTCAAGATAATTTCACAGTTTTTGAGCTTATTGAACTACTTATCACTACTAAATAATAATAATATGAATGATGATCAGAAAGTTGGGACAAAGTGCATGTTTGTGTGCTTGAATTCAATTTGAAACCTACAAAAGAAGCGCTCTTATTTTGCTAAATCAAATTTAATGTTAAGTTGGTTTACTAGGTAAAATTGGATTTGCAGTTTAATATGAATAATTCGATCATAATAGAGCAGGAAATGTATTGAAATTGTCTGCTAAGATTGAGCTGGAAAAAAGGGAATAACATTGCAATTAAAAATGGATTGATATTTGATTATTTTTTCAGATTCAATTGTGAACGTTAATCATACTCACAGAATAAAACAGCTATGTAGTCATGTGTATCAATGTATTTTTGTAGATTTTTGGAATTGACTTCTTCAATTTTCTCTGGCGAATCCAAAGAGTCAATTGAAATTACCCATTCCAGTAAAATGTCCTCTTTGGTTAAATCTCCTGCAAAAATGTCCGAATCCGATTATTAAGAGCTATTTGAAGTAGCCACCAAGTCCATTGACTTGACCCAAAATATAACAAAGGTTTAAAGATGAAATTAAAAAAGGTTTACCTTCATAAACTGTAACCTCTCTGTTTTTAATGTAAGCCAAACTGGGAAACTCAGTAATATCAAATTTTTTAGCTCCAGCTCTTTCTGATGTTTTAACAAAATTGACCTTTAGTTTGTCCACATCATCATAAATCTGTGAATAACCAAAGTAATTAGTTAATCATTTCAGCATATATCTTTATTTAACTCCAACCTTTTCTAATCCATGAAGTAATTCCTTACATTCAGTGCATGATCGTGTATCTGAAATTAAAATGATCGACTCACAGTCAGATATGTTCAAAAATAAGTTAATTGTGAAAACATGGAAAAATATCTGAAAACCCAATTCTCAGTGAAGGTCAAGTTTAACAATGAAGCTAATTTCCTTTCCTAGATTACATTTGATTGGCATGATTTGGAAAACAGTTTTGTTACAATCAACGATATTGATGTATAAAATACAAAACATGATTTAATCTTATTGTCACTCGTGAATATTATTTCAATGAGTGCTTAAAAATTTGAACAACCTTGGTTTAAAGTATCATTTGCTCAACTGTTTCATCTCTATTCTCAACCTACTTTTGGTCTAACAACAGTAAATCTGGTTAACCTTAGATTCACATTTGCTAATTAAATTGCATATGCAAACTCATATAACTCATGAACATCAGTTTAAGGTCACTTAAGTTTCAAAATATGAGAAGTAACTAACGAAAAGTAATGAAAAAATTTGTCGATCGAAATTGATTCATTGGTTAAAGTCACATTGTTGAGTTCACACAAACCAACCAACCAAGTCTACCAACCGTTAACATTTTTTAATATTGATATATTTTTAACCGATCTTCACTTGTCTATCTGAACTGGTTGATAACTAGATGACAAGTTACAAGTTAATTGTATCTATGAAGATGGTTAAAATACTTACAAAAGAAGACAAGAAGAGTAGATCCTTGGTCAACTTGATTCTCAAGCTCTTTGGCAGTTAATTCTTGGATAAACTCAGAAGGAAATGCTGGTTTCCGAGCATAAGATGTATCACAAATTAATAAAAAAAGTGTAATTAATGTTTGTAAAATTTTGTGAGGATATATATTCCTATAGACTCGATGTAACTTCATATCATTGAGAGGTAAACAAGTTGATACATGTAAAAATTAGTTGGTCTTGGTTGTTATAATTGGTATGAACAAAGATTAATAACAAAATATATTTATTTATTGTTGATAATTATGTAACAATTTAGATAAATGGTGGTTAACTTCGGTTAAATGTGATTAGAGAAACACTTTAATGAATCAAGTTTGAAGCCAAGGTGAAAATATGATGTGTTAAAATATGTAAACGGAACGGTTGTACGCGAGGTAAACACAGTTGATCTTGTTGTTAATTTAGCTGAATGAAAGTAAAATTGAGTCAAAAAGTTGAGTTAAAAATGTGGAAACAAGCGATAAAAGTTTAGAAGATGGCGAAGAAAGCAAAAGAAAGGCGAAAAAAGAAGAAAAGAAACTGAAATAGAAATTGAAGAAATTTTTCAGCTTTTGGATGATAACAAAGTTATTCCAGATTCAATCCAAATTTAGTTGTAACAACAAAAGCTATATTCATCGCCCATTCTGATTATACGTAACAACTCGCACTTGCTTTTTTCATCTTCATTCTCATCTTCATACTCATCTTCATCTCTTTCATATCTTGAGCTTGTTTACAGTGAAACACTCCCAGTGTCACTTAAACTCAACTTCCGTTCGCTATGTTCATCGTCAAACTTACTCAAGCTCACCATTTATTTTCATCATCATCATCATCATTATTTTCACTTTCACTTTCATTTTCATTTTAGTCTTTGGGAAATCTTGATGAAAATAGACGCAGGCTTAGCAAGTTGCCAAATGAATTTACCATCAAGATGAGAATAGGATTACCAATTGAATTTTTTAAACCAATGCTTGATTATGAACATAAACCTAAACATCTAAATACAAATACTTGTATAAATCATTTGAATTTCACTTTTTTACAGTTTACCAATGAATCATTTTGAGCACAATTTTTCATGATAAGTATTTTAAACTAGAAAAATCTTTGAAATAAGGTTAAATTGAGAGTTGTTTGGAATTTCACCGCCATCGATATAATGGCTCTTCAAGACAGAATTGTAAATTTTAAAAGAAATCGTTGAGATCATTATTAGCTAAGAGAATTACCCGATTTCCCAAAATTAGTCGATAATCAAATTGCAATTGTTACGCTATTTTGAAAACCGAATTGTTAATCAATCAAGATTTCAATCAGAATCGATACCAGTACTTGACTGATTTCCTTTTGGATTTTGCATCATATTCCTTTCAAATTAAATTGTAATAAGAAAAATAAAATTGTTAAAATAACTTTGATCGTAGCTATCATAACTTGTTTCAGTAACACCGTTCTTTAGTTTGTCTAAAATTTTGATTTTAACTGGACTGACCCTACTACTGACTTAATTTTTCAAATGAAAATTAATCACGAGCAATTTAGTTTTCATTTCATATACCTCATAATGAATCAATTTCATTACATGGAATGCTGATAAGATAAAAAACACAAGAACGAAGTGAAGAGTTATTGTTTTTACGAAGAATAACAAAATTGTCTCAATTTTTGTTCTTTTTTCTTTTGCATTTATGCTCGAGGTGTTGAAGAGGATGAAAAATGTGATTTAAGTAAATGACCAAAAAGCCACAGCGCATCTTTCATAAAATGCTCATCTATTCCTTGATTTTTACAAATGTGACAATAAAAAAGTAGTGGAGGAAGGTAAGGGAGGGAAAAAGGAATAAGGAATGGAGGGAAAAGAAAATTAGTTTATGTTTCACAGAGAGACTAAACTACCGGTAGGTGTTGTCTGTTGGCCCACTAAATTAGCCACATGAGAGTAAGGGGAAGCTACAGGTCGATTTTCTAATCTGTCGTAATCAAGATGAAACTCTTTGGCAACTCGTCGCCAACTGCTGGCATCGAAAAAATAATAAGTTCCTCTTTCATAATTTTGACTTTTCTCGATTGGTGGCATCCCAGGGGCTCGAGTGATCCAAACTTTTTCATCTTTGTGATAGCGCCAATCTCTAGAGTATCTACAGGGAAGAAATGAAAAAAATTAGGTAGAGGATGAGGAGGGGAAAAATAGAGTTTTAAAACTCAGCTGGCAAATGCAATGAAGAACTAATCATCAAAACAAACTTACAATTCACTTGCTGCCGCAATTTGTATAAGATCATTAGGGAACATATAAAATAGAAAGAACAAAGTATCATCACCATAACGACTTAACTTAATAGGCAATAATTTTTCTCTTATTTGACTGTTTATCAAGTATTCATGAGGAACAGGATAGTCCATTTCATGAGGTTTCAGAGGTTGATCAGACCAAGGGCCGCAGAATGTGGAGTAAAGATTTTCAGCAGAGTTGAGATCCAGTTTAAGGGTACCCAGGTCAATACCGAGTGCGAGTGAGACCAAATTAGGATCAGATTCAGCAGCACGGATAAACGTCAACAAACCAACCATTCCGAACTGATCTGTTACCATTCCTGGGGGTATATTTGTTACTCGACCTTCCTTACTTGTTTGTATTCCACGTTTTAAGGACTTACTAGATGATATCACTCCACTGTTACCAGTTATAGCACCGCCTGTGGACGAAGGTTCATTTGAAGAATTAACATTGGATGGTCCAATTGAAATTGATCCCAATGACTGACCTCCAGACCCAGAGTTTCCATCTCTTCCTACACTAGTTCCGATACCGGAACTGACCGAGTTATTTCCTACTACCGAACTAGACGAATTAAGAAGACCACTAAACCCTGAGCTTGAATTTTGGTTAGGGTTGACATTATCATGACCCCCGCTTCCTCCGCTATTTGAATGGACATTTATCGTGGAACCCGGTAAAGCTGGAAAATCTTCCGAAAGAATAGTAAATTCACCACTCGATGAGCTAGTTGGGACATTATCCTTGACCATACCAACGTAAGGAGGTCTAGAAGAGCCAGGTGCTCCAGAATTAGAGTTAAATAAGGAACCGCTAACACTACCACCACTTAGAGACGGAAATTCACTAAGGTCAAGGGCACTTGGAGGGCCTCGACCTGATTCAGAGACCGTAGGAATACCGAAATTGGAATGAGAAGTATTGGCTGCTCTAAAATTGGCAAGTAGATTGTTATTGTGAACGGTTGCTGCATCAAATAAATCGGACAGAGGACCACTACGATTGGGTAACGGATAATGTTGTTGTCCACCCATGTTGCGATTTTGTAAGAGTCTCGCACTTAAGCTTGCGAGAAATGAATTTGGTGATTGTTGTTGAGTTGGTGGAGTCATTGACGGCCTTCGTATGAACAATAAAGATTTATAATAACTGGATAGAAAGAAGCAGAAGAGAAAAGTAAGTGAAAGAAAGACAAATAAACAGTTGTGGTAAATGAGCAAAATTACAGGGTTAAAGCAGATTAAAAGAAACATGCAATCAATAAACTTACCTATTTTATCAAATGTAATAAACAGATTATCAACAAATCAATTAATCAGACTATTTTCAATTCATATATCTCATATAAATAAATCTCAGCTTCAAAAACCAAAAAAAGTGGGTGTAACCAGCTGATTTATTGAATAAACGCAAGCGTAAATTGTAACAGCAAACTCCATCCGAAGGAGGTTCTCATGATTAAAAAGGGTCGGTCTTAATAAAATACTTGAGCGAGGTTTATTCAAATGTTTTAATTATTTTTCGGTATTTCCAACTTTTTGATAAAGAACGATTATGCAAATGATTTGATTCCATTATAATCAGAAACATGAAACTTTATTTTAATTATTTACTCTAAATTCTTTAAAACGTGGTGATTTATTGACGTCTCGATGTCTAGAATGAAATTCAAAAATAGACAATGTTAGTATTACATGGTAACCGAATACTGCGTAACTAGTCTTTCTAAGATTCTGATCCAGATGATAATTTCAATAAACTAGTTTTTCAATTTGGTTCTGGCCAATTTTATTTATTTTATCCTTAGTTGTTTAGTTGTTTATTACATTTAATCAAAATGGGCGAAGAATGGCCACCTCTTAAAAATGACCGTATTCTTAAGACCATTAAAGGCGAAACCACTGATTTTACTCCAGTTTGGGTGATGAGACAAGCTGGACGTTACTTACCTGAATTCAGAGAAATCCGTCAACATCATGCCTTCTTTGATCTTTGCAGGTATTTATCTTTGTTTTAATCAACTAGAGTCAATTTGATCTCATTTTCATGCAATATAATTTATTGTTGAAAGGATAGGAAAAATTGACTACTTTGATTCGAATTATTGAATATAAGTATTAAGCTAAAAAGTTAATTAGGTTGAAATCTCTAAACTCTGTTAAAATTTCCTCAAAATCTATTATTAAAATAGTATTAAATCAATTATAATTAGTCCAGAGAAAAACGATTATTAATTTTCTTTCAGCCTGAAGTAAGATTTCTTGATTTATTTTAATGTTTATTTCACATTAAAAATGACAGGACACCAGAATTGGCAACTGAAGTTACTCTTATGCCAATTCGTAAGTTTCAACTTGATGCCGCAATCATTTTTTCGGATATTCTGGTGATCCCACAAGCTTTGGGTATGGATGTGTCAATGGTACCCGATGTTGGTCCAGTATTCTCTGAACCTCTTCAAGGTCCTGCTGATATAAAAAAATTGAAAGACAATGTTGACATTGCTACTGAGTTAAAATATGTTCATGATGCCATTCGTCTTACAAGACACAAGTTAGAAGGTAAAGTGCCCTTAATTGGTTTTGCTGGAGCTCCATGGACTTTAATGGGATACATGATTGAAGGAAAAGGGTCTAAAACCTTTTCAAAAGCCAAAAAATGGTTATATCAACATCCTTATGAATCAGTTCAACTTCTAGAAATGATTACCAACAAAATTATTGATCACTTATACCTTCAAGCCAAATCAGGAGCTCAACTGTTACAAGTTTTTGAGTCTCACCTTGGCTATTTGAGTCCAAAATTGTTCACTGCTTTTGAGTATCCGTTCCTCAAAAAAATAGCTGAAACCGTCAAAAGTAAACTCAAAGCTGATAATTTGGAACCAGTGCCAATGATCATTTTCGGGTTACATGGACACTTCGCGATTGAAACTTTAGGATCAGATCCAAATTTGTACGATGTTGTTGGAATAGATTGGACTATGGATGCGGCTAAAGCTCGTGCATTGGTTCATAAAGACGTTACTCTAATGGGAAACCTCGATCCTTGTGCCTTATATGGTGAGGTAGATGATATTGATATGTATGTTTCAGAAATGGTCGAAGCCTTCGGAACTAAACGGTATATTGCCAATTTAGGCCATGGAATTTACCCTGATGTAAATCCACAATGTCTTAATGCATTTGTCAACGCGGTTCATAAGCATTCCGCCATTTTCAACAGAAAGCAATCACAAAATGTCTAATCCAGATTATTGATCAAATTTAACCATCCGCCAACTAATCAGAAAATACTTGATACTTGAACTAATATTAACACAAATAAAAATTGTTATTATTTGATTTCGATTGCTTTTCTAGTTAAAATCTCTTTTAAATTTTAAAATTCAACAATTGACTTGAAAATTTCAATCTTTAAGAAGCTTATATTTTGAATATACCGCCTGTAGTTTCTTTTAGCCTCTTCTATGTATAGAGGGACAGAGCAAAGTAGAAAACCTGCTTATTTAATTTTGAATTAGATTCGGGTTTAATTGTTTATTACAATTGTTCAATTATAATCTGTCAAGACATTCGTTGAAATTACATTAAGTATTTAAATAACAATGGCTACTAGTGGTAAAATTGTTGATTTATCTTCAGAATTATCTATTCCTCAACTCTCTGGTTTAAAACAACAACTTGATCAGGTAAGATAGATGTATGAAATGATGATTATTATTTCTTAGATCTCATGCTGTTTGTAAAAGGGTTTCCTACGGAGAAAGGATTATTTACTCAAATTAATTGACCGTTATCCATCTATTGTTTATTTAGGAAGTCGATTTGCTCGCCACCTCTATTCAACAGTTACAGAATGCTCGAATCAAGTATCAAGAGTCTGGTGAATGTGTTTCCAGTCAAGCTAAAGTGCCAAAAAATTCGGAGATTTTAGTACCACTAACTGCATCTATGTATGTAAATGGAACCATTGTGGACAATGATAGATTTCTGATAGATATTGGTACAGGTTACTACATTGAAAGGAACAGAGAAGCAACAATCGATTATTTTAAACGTAAAGTTGAATTTTTGAACAAAGAAATTGAAAAATTTGCAAAAATTGCGCAAGAGAAGATTAATATAAGAGAATGTAAGTTTGATCTTACAAAAATTGTGCTTATTTCTAACTTTTATCCATTTTTCATTGTAGCTGTTATCGAGGCTCTGGTTTACAAACAGCAAGCTGCACTACTTGCTAGCAAGGCGCAAGCACAATAACATTTGTTTATGATTAAGAAGTCTTTTTGTCGATTCATGAAATTTAGATAAATTTCGACCACCGACCAAAGTGAAAAGTTTACCGAGAAGGATTGTTTCCAGCTGATCTGATCACTAATCATCTTAACATACTTTTTCAACGCCTTCTGAGCGTCTATTTATTATGTAATTGGATCCTTTTTCTCTGGTTTAAAACTGTAAAGAATCAAATTCTTTATTCTTGTTTTCTTATGAGTTTTCATTCTTTTCTGTTCCAACTCAATCTTTAACTAAAATTAAAACCGACTTTGAAGGCAAAAGTTGACCTAATCACCAGTTTTACCTTGAACTTCACTTAAACTCAATTCGATTATTAAATTGGTTCATTAAGCACGAATTGGAAAAAAATAAGAGGCCAGACAATAACGGTTGATCAGCTAGTGACTAAAAATTAATAAAATTAGAAGCCACCTACAACTAATTAGAAATTAATAACATTACTTCAATATATTTAATGTTTAAATATACTAGATTTCTACTTATCGTTCTCGGGTTAACCCCAAACACTACTCACCTTTTCTTTCTCATTTGATCTGAACTAATAAGCTTACAGTTTTGGGTTAGCAATTTAATGCTACCATGTTTTAACAAATGACAATTTTGATCGTTTTAGCTTTGAAGCTCCATTATGATAAACACTTTTAAAAGCAGCATTAGAAAACTCTTTCAAAAGGTAACTCGGGTGTATAAACCACCAGAGGACTCTTATAATAAGCCGTTATCCTTAGACGTTTACCTTTTAAGCAACGAGTTTAATCTCTTTCTTTTTCAATTATGAGAGATCTATTATCACGCAACTAACTCCATCTTGTAGTTTTTTTATATACTTTATATACTCACTTTTTCATTTTCTCATTTTCTCAGATTCACAATATAAACAATTGCAAATCAGTCTTGAATCTGGTTGAGTCAAGCACTTGAAGTCTTTAGTTGTGAATGTCCTCGCCATCAACAAATAACTCAAATTCTCACCAACAATCTTAGTTTTGTCTACTTGTTCAATGTTGACAATCATTTCATCATCAAATCAAAATTAAGGCTAGACAGGAACAAAAAAACCATAATCATCAACAATAACAGAATTATCTTTCAACATTGGGTTCCATAATTTTACTGACATATTGGTTTAACTTCTCTTCCTTCTTAAACATGGTTGATCAAACAATCGAAAGTAATTCTCAGGTAAATTCGACTAAAAATAACGCTGGACGCAAAAGAATTAAAGGTAAGAACTTATTTTATGCTTTATCTGTAAGTTCACCTATTTCTGCTACAGTATTGTTTTAAATACATTTTGTTATTTTCATACGTATTGTCAAGATTATTTTAATTTTGTTTTTGTTTGGTTTGTCTTTTATTTGCTATCTTGATTTATGCTTTTTCTTCTGGCGTCTTTGTATTTTGATTTGCCATCGATTTTTTGCCTGGCTTTTGTTTTATTTTTAATTTGATGATTGTGCCAAAAGGCAATTTAAGTTATCGCCATCTTTACGGTAATCCGAATTTACGATTTATTGGTAAACCTCCTTCTTCATCTCCTGGACTAATTAATGGACATGAGAGTCCAACTCACTCTTTCATCACAGATGTTGCCGATGTCAGACAAATGGAACAAGGGTTATTAAGACTTCTTAGTGATTTTCATTCTGGAAAGCTTCAAGCTTTTGGTAAGTCTCATAATTTCACTCATGTTATGCCATCTCGATAATTGTCGTTTACTGATATTGATCAAACACAAGGACAGTAAACAGGATTGGGTTCAATAAATGATATCTAATGATCAATGATCATGATAATTCAACTTAGTTAAAATTCTGAATTTTTGCTGTTTTATTCATGGGTTCACTTATTCGATGAGTCAACATTAATTTACATTATCTGTGCAAACATCTGAATTTAAATCGATTTTGGTATTTAAATCAATGTAATCTCATTATAAACATAACAAAATTAATTTTTACTCTTCCATTTAGGGCAAATTAGCTCTTCATAAACATGAGATTCTGACGAATATACCTCATTCGTATTGTACTTCATTGCTTTCCAAATATTGCTATCTGATTTCTAGTCTTACCTTCATATTTTATGCTCTCATCCAACGTAACATCAACTCTGTCTATATCCTAAGAATTTCTCATGATGACAATTATTTCTGTCTGTAATTATTATTTCAATGTCTAATTTCAAATACACTAAGCTTCAGGTTAAAACAAAAATGATTGTGAAAATTCACTTGAATTTTTCTCATGCAATCAATCTAAGTGGACACACAACAATCCAGTAACTAAATTATTGTGCTTTAACTTTTACTTGAAAAAAACATTTTCTATGTTCGATTAACAGTAAGACCAGTCAACCCTTACAGGACTTTATCCACCTGCTGATTTTGCAAAATGATTTCTTCGAACCTGTTGTTGATTGAGAATAATCATACAAATTGATGTTTCTGAAAGGAAGCCATTCTATTGTTCACAGACCAATGAATACTCTGTTTACTTGTGTTCACAAGCATGAGATATGTGAAAAACAGATAATCATTTCATTGAAACTTAATGAGCTAGTTTACGGATATACGTTTCAGTTGCCTGAGTTGATGTCAATTGTTAACCTCAACATAAAAGCTTACCAGTTTATTAATTTATTTGAAGAATTTCGTTCAGCTTTTCTTAATTCCAACATTGTAGACATTAAGATTCAAAATGATCTTGAAAAATATTATCATTGTTAAATAGCATTTAAATACACAAGCATGGTAACCTTTTCAAACAAGCTGTCATTTTGATGGTACAAAATTTCCCTGCCTTTTCAATTTCAATAATGATTAAAATGTAAATTTATTTCTAATTTCCCAATAGATAACAGGTTATGAGAAAAATTCCAATAATGGTACTTTTGATCAAGTCAAGTGTTAAACCATTAACAAATGCAACAATTTACCAGCGCATTCAAGTGCCTGTAAAATTCGACACAATTAACTTAGATTTTATTAACCAATGCCCAATTAATTTACCTTAATTCTGTTTAACTCACTAACCTAACTTCTCGTCTCATTTTTAAGCAATGCTTTTAGTGAATGTCTAACCAATAATCAAATAATAATTTAATGATTTCCTCCATAAATTAGTCAAGGCTTTAGAGTCAGCAAAAGGTTGACTTTGCATGTTGGCTTCAACAATCAGTCAACTATTGTAATTCGCAATTATTTCAGTTGCTATTTGTTCTTTAATATTTGCATTGCTAACAAATTTTTTGACTTCTAGAAATACAGAATCAACTTTCATGGTTTTATAGCTATGGATATTTCATATCTTGATATAAATCCATTGTTTGTAAACCGGTTGATTATTAGATATCAATGGTTCATTAACCTGAATCTTATATTTTCTGGTTCATTGAGAATCGTATCTTGTATTCAGTTTCCTCTAATTTAGTAGTTCTATCTTTTCCATGATTTTTTGTTATCTAACATGTGCCTATTCTTTCTTTCTATGCCTTTTCAGGTCAAGATATTACATTTGAAAAGATGGAAAGTGTTCGAGAACAACAGGAAAAACTTGCGAGACTTCATTTTGATTTGAACAACCAACAAGAACTGTAAGTTGAAATCAGATTGAAAACGATATTTTTCATTACAAAACCTTAATTTATTTCTTTTAGACATGATACTGAAGATGGAAGACGCTTAGCAAAGGAAAATATGTCCAAACTAATTGAAAGCGTAAGTGTTTATCATCATTTAAATTAAGAATTCTCTAAAATTGATCATTTTTCTCTCTCTTTTCCCTCCTATTATTCAACCTTACAGCTACAACAATTAAGCTTCTCAATGTAAGCATCAACTTGTTTACCATACAATCAAATAACATCTTATCACCTTCAAGTCATTTGTATCAAGTTTGTAGGAAGTTGATGTTGATGTTTCAAACCCGTTAATTGTTACTTTATTTGGCTCTACTATTAACTTTATACAACTACAAAAGACCAAGTCTTCCTTGTCACTTATTTATTTGTCAACAATCAATTATTCTACCTTTTGTAGTATCTCTATTTAGTTAGAACCATTTTTTACCCTTAAGATGTTTAAATGACTTGAAATTCTGAATTCCTCTGATTTAATTTGATTCTAATTCTTGTTCTTTTCTCTTTCAGTGAACAACTACAATCTCGATCAACTGGAAGGACATCAACTTTCAAAACATAATTTCAACTTTAATTGTGATACTCTATTCTATTCAATCTTATCCAACTACGACAATCTTTAGTAAATTAATTTAATGGACTCTGATCATGTAAAAATATCAGAAAAACTTGTGATTAATCGTCTTAATACTGTGACTATCAATTTTGGCAAGCTTTTCTGCAACTTTAATTTCTCGTTAATTTCTGTGATTTTTCATTATTCATTTATTTTCTACATTTTTTTCCTCGACCTTTTTTTTAATTTCAACAATTCCATTATACTGTTTCTATCAAAAGATTGAAAGTGTTTTGTTGATGTTCAAAAAACAGAATGCTTGGCATAAAATATCAGTAAAAATTTAATTTAAGTTAAATTACATTACATTTTCTCAATCATTTTGTCACTTATCGGATTCAAATTAGTATGTTGCCGTTTATAACTGATTTGAATTTTTTACTATAATTAAGGATTAATCAAAGCTTTCGAATATAACAAGTAATATTTTACTCAAAAGTAAGAAAATTTAGATGAAACAAACTTGATTTATTCTCACAACTTCTGCTTTTAAATCTATTTTAAACCTTTATTTTGAATGATGTTTTGATTTGAGTTAATTTTGGACAAGTTAAGGAAAAAATAATTTATTTTCTCATCAACAATTTCAATAGTTTCATCTCTTTATTTCAAATCCTTTTGGCAATTCTCAATCAGTTAATTATAGTTTCTTAAATTGATGCTTTGTCAATGAATTTTGAGTTGGTCAATCATTTTCGAACTCTTTTTTTTGCAACGGATCATTTCTTCAACACTATTCTGCAACAAATTCATATCTAAATTGCATTAAAATTTGTAGCTTAATCCATCTCCTACAAAATAATTCATTGGGAAGTGTAAATGTTGAATTTCAAGCCAATCAATCCCTAAATATGATTGAGTCCTCTAGATTTAATCTACTAAAAAGTAAATATTATAGATGATTTATAAAGTTTCGCTGTTTGTCAAAATTTCAATATCTCACAATTGTCAAGCCTTTTCATTTTTGATATTTTGATAGTAAATATTTTAACCACATGATGGAGCCAAATGTTGTATTCATTAGTTTGTTAATTATAATAGCCAAAGAGTAAAGGGAGAAGAGGCTGCAATTGAATGAGCTTTCTAAACGAAAATTTTTTTTTGGTGTCAGAAGATGGCGCAAGAAAGAGACTCTTTCTTTTCTCTTTCTTTACAAATTTTTTAGTCTCTTTTTCTCTTTCTTTTCTCTTTCTTTTCAACATTTTCAATTCAATTGAAACAATTAATATTAACATTGGGAATGGCTTTTTTGACTATTTTTTAATGTAATTAATGTTATTTTGATTGATTTCAATGGTTTTGATGCTCAGGTTTCTAATTAAATGATAAAATTGAGATTATTTAGTGAAAAATGCCATTTAAACTTGTAAAATCTGATCTCAACAAGCAAAAGTCAATCAAAAAGTTTTTTAATTTATTTTATTTTACATACAACTATTGATATTTCATTTTGAACAATGTTTTCATCGGATATTCTTCTTTTGTCTCTTTACCTGCCATATCATTCGCCGTCCGGATTTTTTCCTGGGAAATCTTTCAGCCGTCATGATTTCTTTAATACCAAATTATGTCCGCGCTACTTGCATATGAATTTTAGAACCAGTTCCTCGTCAGAACCAATAATTTAATCAATAACTCTTCGCCATTCTTTTCTTTTCTTTCACCTTCATCATCACTTTCCGCTTCATCTGGAGCATCTTCATCTGCTAATGGTATTTTTTTAAATCATCTGCCAACTTTTTGAATAATGTTTCCATTGGTGATTCGATGATATTTGTTAATTAATCGATAAATATTTATCTGGTATTTCAATATGCAAGTAGCACGCACATAATTTCGTCTTGTAGATCTCATGGTGGCTAAATGATTGCTTGTGAACAAATCCGTATAAATAAAATAGTTGTATGTAAAATAAAATAAATTAAAAAACTTTTTGATTGACTTTTGCTTGTTGAGATCAGATTTTACAAGTTTAAATGGCATTTTTCACTAAATAATCTCAATTTTATCATTTAATTAGAAACCTGAGCATCAAAACCATTGAAATCAATCAAAATAACATTAATTACATTAAAAAATAGTCAAAAAAGCCATTCCCAATGTTAATATTAATTGTTTCAATTGAATTGAAAATGTTGAAAAGAAAGAGAAAAGAAAGAGAAAAAGAGACTAAAAAATTTGTAAAGAAAGAGAAAAGAAAGAGTCTCTTTCTTGCGCCATCTTCTGACACCAGAAAAAAAATTCCAGTTAGATTGACTATTAAATTGCTCTCTCTTCTTACTTTACTCTTTGATAATAGCTGATTTAAGTTGGTTAGTCTATTATTCCGAATAAAATTTGATTCTTGTTTAATTTTTTCAAATTTATCAAACTAAATGATTCGATAAAGTGATTGAACAACCTGAAAAGAGTTATGGAATAAGTTCGTCAGAAATAAATCTCGGTCAATTTTTAGTAATACTGCAAGATATCTTTATTGTTTACTCATCAAAATAACATTTCATCATAATACTTTTAACCAATTTTGAGGCCATTTTTAGTAGTTTGCGTTTCTTTATCACGTTTAAAGTCTCACTTCCGATACGAATTCAGTATAACTAGAAGTAGTCGAAGCACAATTGAAAGAGATGCTTTAAGTTCAGTCATCATAATACTTGATGCTCAGTCGTTTACTATACGAAAAAGAGTCCTAATTTACAAAGACAAATTTCTTTGAGTTAAATTGGATCAATAAATTAGATTGAATGAAGAAAAGGATGAAGTGTCTAAGTTGAAATATTCAACGCCTAAATATAACACTGGTGAGCTTTGGAAAACGATTTACGGGATCACATTGATTTCTATCTGGTTGATAATTTGGAATTGTAATTGATGTACGATTTAAGTAAGCGGCCTTGATAGTGCTTTGTTATCATGATTATTATTCAACTTTTCGAGATCCAGGGTTGATTCCATGACCATATCCAGCAGGGCCCCATTTCTTTGCATAACAGGCTATGGGAAAATAAAAAGATATTAAATCAAAATGAAATTAAAATATGAAAGATTATTATCTTGAATCACTACATACTTTTGCAGTAAATTTCCCCATCTTTTTCACACAATGTGGTTGATTCAAGCCTTTTATGACATTCAACACAATTGAAACAAGTCATCTTATGCCAAGCCTGTCGATTAAGGTATATAACTCGGGATTAGAAACAATCAGTATTATCAAGATGAACCTAAAAGAAGAAAGTTTCAAAAATTACAAACCTTTCCACCAGCCATCATTTTTTCAGCAAGGTAAACTTGTTTATTACATCTTGGACAAAAATCAATGCGATTACCACGATTGTCAAAAGTCATGCTATTCCTGTTAGATGTTGTTGTTGTGTGTCCGCTTTCATTAGTATTGTTTGCTGATCCATCATTATTTTCAATTTTGGCATTGACATCTTGCTTCGACTCGAATTGGCTCTCCAATTTTGGTGATATAACTGTTTGATTTGGTGATGATACATTTGTTGACTCATTGCCATTATTGCCTGAATCCGTCGACAAAACACCGGCCCCAATCCCAAAACCGTATCCTTTAGGACCAAACAATCGCCCATAGCAAACTTTACAATACAATTCATTATCGTGTGTAGTCAGATTGCCACTGTCAAGTTTACGATTGCAACTTTTGTTGGCTAATGGACCATAGAAAGATAAAAGAAGGATTAGGAAAATGTTGACACAAATTAGTTGATTTAAATTACAATTTCAATTAAACGGATAGCATGGAGACTGGATGATTAATTGGTATAGAATTATTAACTCATTTACATTTGTAATTGATTTACATCAAGAAGACGTTTGAGTAATCAAATTTTGGATATTAAGTCAAACTAACCAATGACAAGGCTTGTTGCTTAAAGCGGTTTTTACAAGTACAATTTGTTCAAGTTTTAACAGAAAATGATTAAAATGGTAATTTATACGAAAATATGAAGTTTAATAAATCATTCCGTGAATTTGAAAAATCAAATTTACTTATGAATGATGTTTGGTCTATAAACTAGTCAAAAATGCATAGTTGAAACGCTCAGATGAAAGGTACTCACCACATGAAAAGCAAGATTTATGGAATGATTTGCCCATAGCAATTTTTTCTTCGTTGAAATAAACCGTTTTTGTACATCTTGGACAAGTTCCGGGCATTATGACAGGTTGACACTTAAATTAAAACTGTGATCAATGGGGAACAATTAATATGAAGGTTAAAAGAGAATAAGTGAAAACAGCTTTGGTTGATGACTTTAGTAAGACACAAAAGATGACTTTTGTCTTCTGTTCACAACAAGACAGCAATAAATCACAAGTGACCTCTCAGTTAATCAATAGACAGTCAAGTTAGATGATAATTGGTAGAAAATTAAAACACATTAATTAAAAGGATCAACAAATGCTTGTTAAATTAGACAATTACAGTAAAGATTGGACTGAGAAACTTCGGGAAAATATTGAATATAATAACTGAAGGAACAAATAATCACCATAGATATTTGAATCAATGTTTGCTCAAAACTGCCAGATTTACCCATATCAGTATAACTGGAGAGAGAAAGAGAGCTCGGAAATTAATGATAGGTTTTCATCAGATTAATATCCAATATACTAAATATCTACCTTGATTTGTGTGTCGCCAATTGCATTAGCTCATAAATAGTTATTGACTAATCACTCGTTAGAAAAATAAATTTAAAATAACTTGATATTTCACTTGACTCAATTAAAAAATTAAAAATAATTTCTAAGACAATGGCTATGATAAATACAGATTTTAAGACATTCCTGTTAATCATTTAAAGTCAATCTAAATCAACAATTAACCTCAATTGGTTACAATTGACTTGAGCCTAAACAATCAATAACATTTTCGTTCTCATATAATCTCTAAACCTTTAAAGATTACTATAATGATAATGATTGAGATTTAAATTGAAATGATTGCGAATAGATTAATATTTGAACAATGTTACACTTAAAGACGTCAATATGATTGATGAATTGATATGCTAGGTAAAAGGTAAAAATATATTGATAAAATAAAAATAATAACGGAATGAGAATCACAAGATTCTTACCTTTTTTTGATTTCTTCAATAATTCAGCTGTTAAAAAATTGATGTGACAAGTTGACTAAAAGTGTAACAATTTCATTTTATTTACAGTTTCACACCAAATAGATGATTTTCAATTTTATTTAAGATTCATCATCACGATTATCTTCAAGAAAAGATGAATCCGATAATAGAATGCTGAGTTTCCATAGAAACAAAAAAACTAGCACTTATATGTTGACCGGCGCAAATGGTCCAATAATTTTGACATCAACTAAACGATAGTAAACTAAGCAAATAATGATGAACTTTCAATGTATTCTTAACGTTTGTTAATTTCAATTGAATTTTGTTGAC
Organism: Tetranychus piercei; assembly: GCA_036759885.1. Taxonomy (NCBI): domain Eukaryota; kingdom Metazoa; phylum Arthropoda; class Arachnida; order Trombidiformes; family Tetranychidae; genus Tetranychus; species Tetranychus piercei. The sequence continues at coordinate 20,112,280 of CM071879.1, read as the reverse complement.
CAATTTTAATTGCTATTTCCTGTCTTATTTTGGGTAAAATAAACTTTCGATTGATCGGAACTCTACGTGAAATTGATTGCGTTGATTAGGCTGAGATTAACATAAATCCATTTCATTGAAAATGATACAATTGAAATGAGGTTAAACAAGGTAGTTAACACTATTTGATTGAATATTGAACGATCTTGTAATCAATATAATGGCGTGTTCACAACGAATAACACTGTTCAATGAAACAATGAACAGTCAGTAAACAGGAGAAATGAATTTGGGAGTGAAAAGGACAAAATGATAGGCTCATTGGGAAATAAATAACTGAATAAACCTTTCGATTGTTGAACAGTTATTTTCATTCTCAACTTGATCTCTGTTGTGTTGAATTAATTTAAGCTAATATAAGGTTAAAGAGGAACCTAAGCGAAAGAATATCGAAATCAAATTGTATTATGATAAATTTTGCGTCAACAGTGGTCCTGTCCTTTGTTAGTAATTTACCGAGTGTTAATCCAATTCATCAAAGTTTAATCGGCCATAATTCGAGTCGTCGAGGTGTTCACATCAGTCTAATCGGTTGGCGATGGGATGCCATTGGACGTTATCTTGTTGTCCTTGTCTTCTTCCTACTCGGGGCTTTTGCCAAAATAGCATACCATAACACTCAATGGTTACGGAATCAAGTCCCTGAATCCTGGTAAGTGCGCTTTCACCTTTAATTGACTTCTGATAAAAAAGCTTTTATTCATTAGAAGTCATCGATTGATTTCCTTTTGATTTTTGTGAATTGCATTCAAAACTAATTTTTTATTGTTATTGGACTAAGAAATTATAATATTTAGTATGAAAAAAACTAAAATAATAAAAATCTGGTTTTCTTTCCCTTCAGTTAAAATTGAAGTCAAAATCGAAATGACTGATTGTTTCAATCAAAATTCTCTAAAGTAGGAACAATGATTGTTTCGATGACAAACGTTGATTTGATCAAAATTTGACGATTGAAGCTGTGTTTTAAAAATAAGATATTATTTTGCTTAAGTTTAACTAACAGCAAAATATAACAAACGGTTCAATCAGCTCTTGCGGTTATTTTTTTCATGATAATGTTGTCCATTTATAATGATTTGGTTGTCATAAACATAAAATTAAGTGTCGACTGTCAAAGTCAAAGTTTAAATGTCGACTGGTTAATTCAAAGTTGAAGTAAACTAAACACTTTGATTTTCCTCATTTTCAATCATATATTGATTTGACCTCACAACCTCTGAACAGCTTCAATAACTCGCAAAAAACTGCTTACATAAAGAAAGTTGATTCTAATAAAAACATGATTAATCCTCTAACAGTAATTTACTTGGGATTTGATTGTTTTTCAGTGTTCTCATACTTCTTGGATCGTTTGTTGGTTTAATCCTTCAGTATGTACATTAATTATCAAACCATTTATCCATTTGCATATTACATATAATATCTTAAGTTTATCAGATATTCCTGGAAACACTTATATTCCTGAATTTACACCTGAAAAATTTTTCTACTTTTACCTTCCTCCGTGAGTACAAATTGATTGACAATCATCAAGGTTAAGAATGATTGACCTATTTGATATTGATTATTTAGATTTCACATGTATAATTATTCTTGCTCAATCATACCTGCAATTAATATTAATCTAACCAACAATTCTCTTACATTTCCGCCAGAATCATCTTGGAATCAGCTTTTGAATTGTTTGATAAAACGTTTTTCAAAAATATTGGAACTATCATGTTATTAGCAGTTGTGGTAAGTTAACAGTTAATTGTTGCTGGAATTAAAATTATCTGCTCCACAATTGTAGATACAGGTTGACATTCATTGTTATTAAATTTGCTATTAATAGAGACTAAAAGATTCAATTGAGTTTAACATGATTGCATGATATCTAATATTTAACAAGCAAGTTTTAACTATTATATTTTATTACAAATTGGATGATTATAAGTCAAAGATCATAAAGACCATTTTCAGATTAATTGACGATTGAAGTTTATTGTTGATTGGCTTCAGGATGAATTAACTCGATTAACTAGTTTCACTTTTAGTTTCACTTTCAATTCAATCTGCAATTTCATTTCTAATTTGAAAAAAAAGGTTAAATTGGAAATTATTCAATTTTAAGATTTTGTTGGATTAATACTGCAAGATTAGTATTGAACTCAATCAATTTAAAAGTAACATTTATAGTTGATAAAGAAATTCAATTTTTATTGTGAAACTATTAATAGTTAGCAATAAAAATTGATCTAAAACAAAATACAAATCGATTGATTGAAGATGATTTTCAAAATGAACTTCGAGCTACATTCAACTGGTTTGTATTGGTGTTGATTTCAGGTTAGGTTAAATAAGATTAACGATATTATCACTATGCTGGGTCATTTTGAATTGGACTAAGATGATTTTAATGATGATCATCAACACAAATGATAATCACAGCCGTTAATCTACAATTGCATCTAATCACAGAAAGATGATTACAGGCTTAAGAGGCTTGCTTGGATCGTCTTCAGGTCACAAGATTTGAGAATTGAGATATGAAAGTTAAACTGTAAACTATCGAAACAGATATCCAACCTTTCTGTATCGAAATCTTAGTAATAAATTGTAAAATTACCTGTCAATTTGAGGTCATAAACAAAATAGAACTAAATTTCACTTGATTATTGATCATTGATCCGTTATTTTGTAAGGCTAAAGGGTTCGTATTTGAATTTTTAATTGTAATAATAACTTAGCATTTAAAATGTACATTTATCTGACTATAATCTGTTTTTATGATATACTTTAACGACTTTGGGTTTGGTTAAAGTTAGGTCAAGTCATATTCAATGGTAAATCAAAAGTTCATTCCAACTCAATTACACTGCAACCCCTTGCGTTCAAATTTGATCGTTAGAAGGTATTAATAGTTGAACACAAACCATGGTCTCTGAGTGTTTTAATTTCTTTTACAAGAAACGTCAGACGGAATCGGTCTATGGCTAAAAATTTCCGACCTGACTATATGCCAGACAAAGTGTAATAATTTTGCATTCGTACTTTGATAACCTACAACCTTTTGCTTACATTTTTATCTACAGGGAACAATTATCAATATCATTGGAATCGGGATTAGTATTTATGTTTGTTCCAATTGGGGACTTTATTTACCTTTTAGACTTAGCTTTATTGAATGTTTAACTTTTTCAACATTAATCTCAGCAGTTGATCCAGTTGCGGTAAGTTTATGTTAACAATTGATGAATCAACACAAGACTGGTCAATCTCTCTAATTCACAGGTTATTGCCATTTTTCAAGAAGTCAATGTAGAGAAAGCTTTATATTTTCTAGTTTTTGGTGAATCGTTGCTCAACGGTAAGTTCACATTCATTGTAACTATAATTTTATTTACTCATTTATTAATACATTTGAGTTTAATGTCTAACTCTCTGATTAAGATGCTGTTGTGGTCACAATGTACAATACAATGACAACTTTTGCAGCTTCAACTGATATCCAAGTGAAACATGTGTTCTTGGCAATTCTCAGCTTCATAACTGTTTCAGGCGGAGGAATTGTTATCGGGGCAATATTTGGTGGCTTTACTTCCCTAGTGACCAAATGCACTGGACAGGTCCGAGGTAGATAAATTACAATTTATTGTAAATGTTGTCTCTTTCTGTTTCTACAATTTATTTCTCTTTTTGAAATAGTAATTGAGCCTTTGGTTGTGATTTTGTGTGCTTATCTATCCTATTTTGCTGCTGAATTACTGCACTTTTCTGGTATAATTTGTCTGACCTGTTGTGGGCTGATTCAAGCTGCCTATGCACGTCATAATATCTCGAGCAAATCAAACATAACAATAAAATATTTTGTCAAAACTTTAAGCAGTATTTCCGAAGTTATCATATTTCTATTTCTGGGTATGATTTTGATTCGGGATATTCATACATGGAACTTTTATTTCGTAATATCAGTGCTTATTTTTTGCATTATTTACCGATTCGCAAGTAAGTTTAGAGATGCAATTGATGTCTGGTTCAAGTTATACATTAACAGTTTTTTATCTCCCTCCATTCAATATTAGGTATTTACCTGTTGACTTATATTTGCAACAATTTTTCAAATCGCCTTCGAACTATAACTCGCCAAGAACAATTTATTATGGCTTACGGTGGATTAAGAGGTGCTATTGCATTTGCCTTAGCAATAATGTTGGATCCTCGAGATTTACCTTCAGCTGGTCTTTTCGTCACAGCAACCATGACAGTCATTATATTTACTGTTTTTGTTCAGGTAAACAAATCTCAATAATTAATTGTTATTTACCCCGGAAGTAGATAGATTATCCAACTGATCAATATTAGTTGCAAAATGATTTAAAACTTTTGTTCTTGACTAATTTTGTATATTCAACAACAGAGTAACTCTGTGAATTCAACATTATCAATTTTGTTTAACTCTGATAGAGAAGCTTTTATGCTAATGTTTTGTTAACTTGCTTATTATAGTCAATTTGTGTGAAGTGTTTACTTTTTTGGTGTTTTATTGATTATTAGGGATCAACTACTAAACCGATTGTTCATCTTTTGGGATTGCAAATTTTGACTGATGCTGATCCTAAACTATTCAGCGAGTTACACTTGAAAGTGATTGAGACTACAATGAATGGCATTGATGATATTATCGGACAATCTGGAGCTGAAAATTTCATAGTAATTATCTTTTTACTCATTTTTGAAAATTAATTGTTTCATAAATTCTTCTTTGCATAGGCAAAAAGCCTTTACAATGTCAATAAATCAGTGCGAAGGTTTCTCATTAAAGATTATACTGATCGATGGACAACCGTTAGACAAACAGTAGACATGGTTAGTATGAACTTTGGTTTAAATTTATACGCTCTAATATTTATTTTTCCTAAAGATTGAATTGAATCAGCTTAAAAGTGTCTTCACAATGGTAAAATCAATTCCGGAAAAATATTCAGCAGGTGACTTAATTTCATCCCAACGATTTGTCCATTCTTTGGATAGAAAAATGCCAAATAAAAAATATCCAAAAGCTCCAAAAACGATCTCTTTTGATGTCAATTTAGTTTCTCACAAAAATCAGAATAGTCATCATTCTAATCATGTGAATTATTCTAAATGTCATTCCAACCTTAAAGGTGATTGCTCATCAAAGCATCAATTTGATGTAAAAGCACTTAGAAATATTGATCCGAGAACATTTAATAAAACAAATGGAGTCTCTCCATTTGTTGATTATCATGGTAAAATTACCTACGTAAAGCCCAAAGAGTTTATTTTAGCTAAACAATCAAGAGGACAGCAATTAAAGGAGAGTCAATCAAATGAGGCAGATAAATCATCTGGAGCCTCACTGAAAATTTTAAAAACTCGTTTCAGTTCCGATTCCAATATAAGTTGTTTCCGTGAAACGCTAAATGAAACATTTGGACATAAAGTTTATCCTGAATTAAATATTAGTCCGAAGGAATCAATTGGTATATCGGATGAAATAACATCGAGCAAGGGATCTAATTGACGTGCGATATTGAATAGAATTATTGGTTTATTAATGTAATCAATCGACCATTTTCTTGTATTATAATGTCTTGTAATAATAGATCGTTTTTTACTTTATAAAGTAATTTTTTATTCAAGAATCCAAGTTTATTATAAGATTCATAATGAAAGTTAAAATGAATGCAAATCAATGTTTAATTGATTACTAACAATTTAAACCACTAATAAAGTCAGCTTATCAAATTATTGACATCTGACCAAATCGATTATGAATTGAGAAAATAGAAACAAATAATTAAATGTTGATACTTTAATTGAATAGATGTGAGAGACTCTAAAAGTTGTGCACGGAAAGAACAGTTGAGCCTTAAGCATTGAATGTAATAATATCTGATTTCCAGTATTAACTGTTGACTCATTTGATTCAATTGTAATTAACAGCTATTTAGTGTGAAATTATTTAGATAATTAAATTTGATTTTTAAATGAAAAGGTGATGAAAATAAATCAATTTTAAATCAATCAATCAATTGATAATATGAAAATCAACTTAAAAGATGGAGATTCATGAATTTATTCAGGTTGCTTATTGAAATGTGTTGAGGTCGGTAAAATGATGATTACCTCAAGGATTTAGAATCAGTTAATCTTCAATTTATCCTGGCTTAATCTTATTTACCACTTTCACTTGATCAACATCTACTTTTTTGATCATCTCCATCAACATTTCACATTAAAACGTCTTCCCACTTTCAAAATGACCAGGTCATCCTAACATCTCATCTTCATAAATTGTGTCAATCTTTCGTTGGCTCAAAATTGAGAACAGATATAAATGTTTAAAAAAAATCAAAATCACTTTCACTTTGATTTTGTTTATTTCCGTGATCATTTAATTTCCAATTGGATCAACTGTAAACAACAACAAAAAATTATATTTATTTGTGCCAATGGATCTAACAATGTTCAAGGTAAGTTTGCTTTTTTGTTTCAATGTTTACAATTTATTTGTTATTCATTGATTCAATTGGTTTTGAGTTTTCAATCATTCTTTCGATTTTTTAAAATGTCTTAATTCATTGAATTTAAGGCAATCATATTTGTATCATCTCAAGACTCAGGTTTATCTAGTTTATCCATTTAATATTAATTTTTTTCCTTATCCTTTGTTTAGCTTTTCATAATTTTTGCTAGTTTGACCCTGACTGCTAGTGAAATTAGTCAACAAAAGATTACTGGAGGTGAGAATGCATTGAGTTCAGAAAGTCAATCCACAGAATCATCATTAAGATCGAGTGAATCTACAACTTCATCACCTTCACCTTATGCATTTTCATATAATACAGCTGATGTTGCTGGTAACCAATTAGCTCGACAAGAGTCTGGTGATGCAAAAGGAGCCGTTAGAGGTTCATACAGTTATCGAGATGCTGATGGATTGTTCCGTACTGTTGAATATATTGCTGATGAAAACGGATTTCGAGCTGCTATAAGATCAAATGAACCTGGACTTGGTAATTCAAATAAAGCTAACGAACTTCCAGCAAGCATTTATCTCCAAACTGAAGCTACTCCAGCAAGAGTTGCCTCTAAAGTAGCTTCAGCTTCTTTGGCTAGACTACGAGCAGCTCAAAACACTTTCGCCACAGCTGCTCCAACCAGGCCGACAGTCCCATCAACAACAAGTACAAGTTCAACCACAACAACTCAATCAGTTTTTCTGGCTTCTCTGGCTCCATCAAAAGTTAGAGTTTCTCCAGTAAAAAATTCATTGTCTAGGGTTGCTCCTGTTGCTGCTGCTAGAGCTTCAGTTCGACAACAAAGATTTCGTCCTCAAGCTACTCTAAGATTAGTCAGTTCACAAGTTCTGTCCTTGCCTTCAACAACATCAACCACAACTACAACTGAAGCACCAAACACAATTGCTGAGCAAATATTATCCAATCCTGGTCCAGTTCAATCACAAGAGACTCTTACAGGTACTGAAGAGCCAGAACAAGTTTCAGAGAGTCCAATTTCAGAGAATCCAATTCAAGAAAATCAAAATCAAGAAAGTCCAGTTCAAGAGCATCAAAATCAAGAAAGTCCAGTTCAAGGAAGCCCAGTACAAGAAAGTCCAGTACAAGAAAGTCCCGTACAAGGAAGCCCAGTACAAGAAAGTCCAGTACAAGAAAGCCCAGTTCAAGAAAGCCCAGTACAAGAAAGCCCAGTTCAAGAAAGCCCAGTGCAAGAAGGTCCAGTTCAAGAAAGCCCAGTGCAAGAGAGTCCAGTGCAAGAGAGTCCAATTCAAGAAAGTCCAGTTTCAGCAGGTCCAATTCAAGAGAGTCCAATTACAATTCCTGAATCTGTTTTTCCACAAACTTCCTATGTTTCGGCCGAGCAACCATTGTTAGTCCGTTTTCTTGACGAAGATTTGACTTATGATTCATTAAATTTCCAGCAAGCACAAGCTCAACCTAGGACAATTGCAATTCGAACCGCTGACAATCCATTGAGTCGATTATTTCGAATTGTCCCGATTCCACATAATGAAGGATTAAGACTTCAACAGGCGGGTGCTAACATGGTTTATTTAACCAGTGCTCAATCTTCTTATTGATTTTATCATTTGCCATATTATTGGTTATTTTGCATAACCATATTGTATTTATTAAATATTAATATAACTGGATTTTTGAACTTGTCAAACATTGCATTTGTAATTAAGTTATTTCAATTAAATATACAATAGGAAATTTTTCAATAGGAGAAAAGTCTAGAGCAGCTTAATTATTGGTAGACTTCTTCATGGATTGCCAAAATAATGAATCCGGATCGAAACGAATATTTGAAATTGAATGAGAACCTGCGAAACCACTCAAAACATTGAAATAAGCAGAGTAAAAAAAATTATTCTCGAACAATAAAATTTTTGTATCTTTGATCTTGAAATTTGGTTCTATAAGCATTGTGCTTGATTTAGGGATAGGTTCTAATAAACCAGGAGCACAGATAAGTTTTCGTATCTGCCATGGTTGCATTACAATCGGTCGAATAAACAAAAATCTTTGATATTTTGGGGAATAATATCCTCGCAAGATAACTTTTGAAAATGATCTAATAATTAAAAATGCAAGTCCAAAAATCATAAAACTAATACCAGCCAAAATAATACGAAAATTATTTTCATCTTCAATTGGAGCTTTGTGTATTTTTTGTTTCCTGATAAAAACCTTGTGTAAAACCAAAATTAAACTAGTTAATAAAGCGAATTGCATAAATACAATAGCGTACATTATTTTAGATGGCCATTTGAGACGATAAACTAAGGTCCATTCATCAGGCTTTATGTTGTCGAATTTGTATAACTGTGCTGTTGAAGGGTACCAAAAGCCTTTCCACTGAAGAAAAAATGATCGAGTCTCAGGTTTTGTCCTTTCTGTAGAATGATCATTATCTTGAGGAGATTTCTGATGTAGATACCTTTGACCAGTGTAAATAAATTTCTAAAATAAGAGAAATATATTTCATCAAAATTAATTGTAAATTCAAATTAAAAGATGAACAGTAAAAGCGCGATGTAAAAGAAAGTTGAAGTATGCTGTAATGATGCATTCTTACCTTAATATCTATACGATATGATTTATGAATACAGGACTCAATGTAGAGTTGAGATCGAATAATTGAAATTAACATAATTAGAGAATAATAGAATCAAATTGAATGCTAAAAATAAAACGGAATTCAAATTTTATGTTGATTGTACAAGCATTCATGTTGATGTTGAATTTAACACATGTTGTTATTGTAGCAGATAAAAACATAGACGGCGCTTTTTATTATTACAATCGTCATTAATAGATGGCATTACGTAATCACCGGAAGGAAACGAATTGGCTGATGTTTTGACAATTTGTCATTTTAGGTCACAGCATCTACAGCAGTAAAAACAACAACAATGTATCCACCGCAGCCACCGCAACATTATCACCAGCAGCCACCACAACAAAAGTATCAACAACATATTCAACAATCACAGCCTTCTGGCCAGTTTCAGCCACCACCTCAACATTATCAACCCCCACCACAACCACAACAATATCAACAGAATGTCCAACAATCACAACCTTCTGGTCAATTCCAGCCGGTACCATATCGAGTACCAGCTCCACCGCAACAACAATACCAACAAAATGTCCAACAATCACAGCCTTCTGGTCAATTTCAACAACCACCGCAGCATTATCAACCACCACCACCGCCACAACAACAACAACAATATCAACAGCATATCCAACAATCACAATCTTCTGGTCAATTCCAGCCGCCATCGATGCACCATCAACATTTGCCACCTCCACAGCAATCCCGTGAACTGGATCCAAATCTTATGCCAAGTGTAACTGATGTCATTCAAGAAGATATTGCTAAATTATCGGAAGAAAATATTATTTCTACGAGGCCTTTATCAGTCCCTCCTCTTGTAACTACACTGAAAGATCCCGATACCAAAGTTTCCATGCAAGATGGAGGCTGTGCCCGTCCAAATCATATACGATCAACATTTTATTCAATTCCAAATTCTGAAGATTTACTCAAAACAACTGGTCTACCATTTGGCATTGTTGTAACGCCTTTTGCGGAGGAGGAACTTGATGAAACAATAAATGTTCCCGTTTCAGAATCGGAAATAATCCGATGTAACAGATGCAAAGCATATATGAGCCCATTTATGCGTTTCATAGATGGTGGCCGACGTTTCCAATGTGCTCTTTGTCGTCATATTAGTGAAGTTCCAAACACATACTTTGCACACCTTGATCACAATGGTTTGTTTACGTGTAAATTATTAAGTCGTTGAGTTGGCTAATCAGTTATTTTATAACCTTTATTTTAGGACGTAGGTTAGATGAAATTGAAAGGCCAGAATTAAATCTTGGAAGTTATGAATTCAGAGGAACAGCTGAATATTGTCGAAATGGTATGTGAATTGACTGACATTCATTTTGCAATTAAATATTAATGTTTAATTATTTTCACACTAAGGTATTTTGAACTGTAGACGTCCACATATTATATTTGCCTTCGAGATGACTGTCAACTCAAAATTATTAGTCCACCAATTATCGAAGCATTTACCTGATGTCATCAAAAATCATTTACCCACGTAAGCTTAAGCCTATAAGCCTGCAGTGTTGCATCATCTCATTTAATTATTTCATCTCTATCAGTGACATTCAAAATCCAGGATCACGTCCTCCTTTGGTCGGATTTTTAACATATAATTCTAAGATTCAAGTTTACGATATAATTAATAACAATCAAGTTCGAATAGTTAGTGACGTTGCAGAAACATTCTCACCATCAACTACTTTCTTAGTAGATCCTGTTACGCATGCAGACCAAATTGAAAGGTATTTATGCAACTTTGAAAATTAAGTCCTGATACACTTTTTCTTCTTTACGCATAAAGGAACAGCTTTAAGAAAATTATACTTAAATAATTATGAAAGGTATCAAAAAGCAATCGGTTATAAAAAGTAAAGTTATCATAACCAACTGTCTCTCTATGTCAAAGATAATGGATAAAGTATCAGAACTTAATTTTCTTTGCAGCCATTTATGTTTTCCATATGTTTTTTACCAATTTATTGACATTTTTGACATGCTTTTTTTATTGACAGATTTCTTCAATCTCTACCATCTTTATATAACGATAATGAGCTTGAAACTGAAACGATATTAGGCCCTGTTATTGAAGCTGCTCTTCAATCTTGTCAGGTCGATAAAAATAATTGGTTCATTGATCCAGAAACAGGGAGTAATGGAACTCCTGATCCCAGCAAAGTAGTTCCATCTGGAAAAGTATATCTTTTCCATTGTACACTTCCAACTTATGGCAGAGACAATGAAACTCCCGGCAGACTTAAAATACGCTGGAATCCATCAAATCAAGACGATGCTCGTCGTTTGCTTGGAACTGACAAAGAGAAAAACATATTAACACCTGAACCTAGCAAACATTATACCAATTTTGCTGCAAGATGTGTGACTCAATATGGAAGTGGAGTCGAACTTTTCCTTTTCCCTCCAGTTAACGGTATGACTCATCAAACTCCTGACTTAACTTTTATGTTTCCGAAATTTAATGTATTTTCACAATTTTATTTTCAGGTCCTTATCTTGATCTAGCAACTATTAGTGAATTAGTTCGTCTCACTGGTAGTGGAGGAATTTATAAATATTATAATGACTTTTCCGATAGATTTGTTACGGATCTAAAATATTCATTGAAATCTAGTTTCGCTTTTGATACTGTTATGAAAGGTTTGTATCGAAAAAAGTTTTTCATATTTAGTTATGATTCTAATGTGTCTTATTTATTTCTATATTTTAGTAAGAACCTCAACTGGTGTTCGACCTTTTGAATATTTTGGCAATTTTTACTCTAGAAGCACTTCGGATATCGAATCAGCTGTTGTTAATACTGAAGCTAGTATTGTTGTTGAATTTCGTTATGATGATAAATTACCTGAAGACGAGTATGTCGTTATTCAAGTAAGTTATACTTTTTTATTTCCATTAAAAAACTCTAATAATCATCTAATTATTTTTTAATCAATAGACTGCCACACTATACACTTCTATTAGTGGTGAAAGACGCATACGTGTCCATAATGCGGCTTTTGGTGTATGTGATGAAGCTGCTGTTGTATACAAAAGTTGCTGTTGTGACACAATAATGAATTTATTTTTACGATCTGGTAAGTATATAATTACCTTTTTTCATTGATAACATTATTTAAAAGTGTCATCATTATTCACTTCTATTTTTCTATTTTCCCTAGGTGTGTCTCAGTTGAAAAATGGAACAAAAAATCCACAACAGATCAAGGATTATTTAGTTTCTCGATGTGTTGCTATCCTAAGCTCTTATCGAAAACATTGTGCTTCTCCTGGATCACCTTTAGGTGCGTTTAAATTAATAGGACATTAATAACTTTTATTCATTGTCCTTGGTGAATGCTCCAATGTCTTCTCACCTGTTTCATTTCTTTCCATAATTTCTCTCGTACTATTTTCATCTATTTCTAGGTCAACTCATTTTACCTGAAGCTTTGAAATTACTTCCAATTTATACGATTGGCGCCTTTAAATGTGATGCAATTAATGGTGGAGCTGAGCTCTCTCCTGATGAAAAAGCTTATGCTCAAATTGTTACTCTGGGTACTTTGATGTTAATCTATTTTACATTTGAAATTTTATCTACATCATTTAGTTAGCTCATTATTAAGGTCTGCATTCTGAGCGAGTATTTCACTTACATAGTCATGCCATCATTTTTTGAGTAATTTTCCCTTTTGCTGGTGATTAACGATATAACTATGATTATCAGCCTTGAATTGAGCTTTTTTATTCGCATTTAAACACCGAAGAGTTAACAACTCAATCAAATCAAGTTTGACAGCATTGATTTGGAGAATAATCAGTATTCAATTAACGATTATTGCTGAAAATCACCTGACCTTGAACGGATATTAGCACAAGATATTTGACTACAATATGCTGAGAGGAAAACAATCTTCTGATTGTTTTGTTCTTTTATGTTTATATCAGCTCACTCATCATATAACCTGTCGATTTTGCTTTAATTTTTCCTTTTAAGTTCAAATTTTTAGTGAAATTTCTAACATATTTATCTGAAACACTGAATTTTTCTTAGTTATTCTAATCTGTTTTCTGTTTTTCTTTTTAGGTGCCTCTGTCGATTTAACTCAAGTCATTTTGTACCCGAAACTTTTATGCATAGAGGTAATTTCAATTTGATGCTAATTTAACTCAACAAACATAAATCTTATGACAAAGCACTAATAAACTGAAATTTTCGATTTTTTCCAATACTACTCTGAAATTTCCAGTACGATCCAAATTATGAAGGTAACCTTCGTGCTATTCAAATACGCTGTTCGGGCGTTCGATTGGATAACACCTCGGCAATGGCGTATCTTTTAGAAACCGGATTCCATTATTTCTTTTACCTTCCAACTTCTTTGCCAAACACTAAGAACCAACAATTTTTGTGGAATGTCTTCGGTGTTGATTCCTTACAAAAAATTCCTGTTGAAACGGTTAGTTTAATTTCCAACACAATTAATCTTATTTTTGATGCCATTTTGCCCTAATTGTAACCTATTTTAATTGTTTATTATCTCTCTTCTTTCTTCTGAACTATCTTCTTACTAGGAATTACCGAATTTAATGACAATGGAGTCTCAATTTATTAAAACATTAATTGAGAAGACGAGTAAAAGACGGCGAAGAGCAATCAAGGTAATATATTATCTTATCTTTAGGGTGATAGAACAAATTGATCATAATTATTGTTGATATAAGATATCATAACTTACTTGGGAGAAGAAGAATAAGTAAGGAGTCTTTAAATTACAGGCATGAGGAAGGAAAAAGTTGTTTTTTTGTGGCGAAATTTCATTGTTGTAGTTACGAGTTTATTACAAATGCAATTTTTTACACAATTATGTAGTCTCCACTCGCTGATTTAAGACATGAGTTATTATCAATATGTTACGATGATTTGACAAAAAAGCAGTTTCATCCCTGTTGAAAACAAAAGCTTCACTTGCATATCTATTCAATTGCGCTACTAACCTTTTATTTGCTATCTTCGTCTCTCTCTTTCTCTCTCTCTCTCATTTCCTTGTTGTTAAATTCAGATTGTCATTCCTGACGTCAATTGAATTAGGTTTCTGAAAAAGAGCGTTATTCCACTTACCGGCCTTTCCGTAATCTGTTATTATGTTTTTATGTTATTCATTTTCTGTATAAATTTTTGTTTATTTGAACTTGATCACGTTAAGACATCATGAATGATTTGCTAGAATTCTCACCAACACTTAAACCTTATAAATTTATATTTTCTTTATTTTTCCCCGATTTTCCTTGCAAAAAGAAGCAACAACCCCTGAAATGATGATTTAGATCATCGACAGTTTTTCAACAGAAATGGTTGCTAAACACTCTCAAACACAATGAGAATCGTTTGTCTTGTCAACTTGTTTATCAATCAATCAAGCAAAGGGAGTCCTTTTGTTTTATAATTTTACTTTTTTTACAAGGATTCACTCATTTTCTTGAGTTACTGTTTTATTCTTCATTTCAAATTATCTTTATTCAATCAATATTCACTATTGAATATTGAATATCAATATGCATATGCAAACCTCACTTCTTCCACCCAATCAACTACTAATGTTAGTTACTGCGATTGTCCTACATTTTGTAGTTTTTGTTGTTCTCAATCATCCAAATCAACAAGTTCCAACATTTTACATGAATGGTTGAAAATTGGCGTCAAAATTTGAATATCAGTTTTGTAAAAAGTTAATAATAAAATGAATGAGTACAGAAAATATTCGCTGTAAATTTTAATTTTTATCGAGTAAATTGTTATGATCAATTATTTGAAAAAAAACTTCGTGTCATACCTTATAAATGAAAAGTTTACTATCAATCAAGGTGACTTTTAACTATCAAGGAAATTTTGTTCACTTATAAATATCGATTTATGTATATTAACCTCATCTGCATTAATTTTATTTGAAAAAAATTTACCTTACAAAATAATCATTTTATAATCCTACTTTTGACAGCTTCACATCATTCGCCAAGGTTTGGATAAGACAGAAATTGTCTTTAAGAGTTTCCTCTACGAGGACAAAAAGGGCCATGACAGGTAAGAATTGAATGTTCAAAGTTAAACAAATGTCGACTAAAAATAACACTAATATCATATTTTTATCTGTATCTTTCCCAAACCTGATCTAGCGTGGGTCATGACGCCCTCAGTTATGTAGATTTCCTATGCCATTTGCACAAAGAAATAAGAGCCCAATTGAACAACTAAACTGGATAAAGAGGAGGAAGTATTTTGATCATCATCAACACCATCATAATAATGATAATGATAATTAATAATAAATATACTGAAATAATAATTAAAATATTACTAGTAATAACAAAATATATATTTATATAATAATAAATGTTATTAAAGAGGCTGAATGTGGTGATGACTGAGATGATGTTAAGGAAGAGAGCAAAGATGATACTATCAATGCGATCTATCAACGGATAAAGTAAAGTTGAATTGAATTGAATTTGAAAGGAAATGGCGAGATGATCTTCGAGGTTATATCAATCATCTTTGCTTTAACACTTGTCATGCCTCTTATCCGATTATCATCACCTTCTCTTCTCTTCCTTTCCTTCATCTTCATCTTCTCTGTCTTCACACAATTCTTTTTGGCACAATTTCTAAGTGTTTCAATTAATATTTGTAACCATAAAATGAGGTAAAGAAGGAAAGAACAGCAAGAAAAAAAACAAAATGATAATAAATAATCAAAAAAACGATTGAATGAAATTGAAGATGAATAAAAAACGCAAAAAGACTGATGAACTGATGCAATTTTATCGGAACAAAAAACTCATTTCAATTTGATGATTGATGATTATGTTTACAAATACAAAAACAATGCAACGTTATTCACAATTTGTACAAATTTTGATGCAAAAGTGAAAGTACAAGTTGCCAATAATGATACTTTGAAGAGACTGGATGAGCTGAAAAGAGCAACCCAAACATGAAAATTATGATCAAGATTATGATAAAGATGATGATGGTGATGTTGAAAATAGTCAGAGAGAAGCGATTGGGAAAAAAGATGAAACTTCATCCATGATAAACAAAAAGTTAAAGATATGGAACTAAGAATCTGAATAAAAGACCAACTTTTTTCTGGTTAATCAAAGTTTAAACCAATGATGAACACCTTGATGGCAGCAAAAAACTCAAGGTGTAAACATTATTATTAATATGCTTTACTTTTTAACCTTCACTTCTTCCTCCCTTTATCGTTTATAATCATTATCATCATTTTTATCATGATTAACAACAACAAATAAGCAAAAAATAACAACAAACATCAGCATCTCATTGTAATAAACACGCCTTTTGTGTACCAATCACTTTGAACAAAATGTAATTCCCAAAAAAAAAGCACACTGACTGACAACAATGATGGCAAAAGCAAAAGAGAAACACAGAAAGAGGGAAATTATTTCTCTCTTTCCTACCTTTCTACCTCTTCATCTCATGATGATGATGATGATGATGATGATGATGATCCTTCAGCTCACTCCTCCTCCCACCATCTCACTCTTACTCTGACAGTATTTGTGCTACAAGAATAATCAATTGTTTACCTGCTTACCTGGTGGCTTTATGTACATTTTCATGCCCTTTTATTTTGAATGAGAAGAAGAAGGAGAAAAAGAAGGAGAATACGATAAGAAGAAAAAAGCTGAGAGAGATAGACAGAGAGAGTGGAAGAGAGAGAGAGAGAGAGAGTAATGAGTGTTATCTGTGTCTGTGTTAAATGAGTGACTCGCACTCACATTGCGAGAGCCTCACTCTCACATAGTGTTAATATACAATCGACAAGATGCCGTTTAAAGGTTTATTCCGATTGAGTAAAAAGAAAGACAAGAACAGTGATGGTAGGTTTAATGCTTTTTCTTAATCATTTCTTAATAGTAGTTATTTAATTTTGTCATTTCTCTCAATTATTTTTGGATACTTTGACTGTTACAAAATGGATAAACATGAACAACTTGATTACCAACAACATCAACACCACCAATTACAACAACTGCAACTTCAATCACATCGATACTCATATCTACCCCATTGTTTGGATTATTTATGTTTTTGTGATTCTAAATGAAAAGTCGTCCTTTCTGGTCCAGTCCGTAATTTACCTGAACAACCTTCAATGGATAATAATTTTGAAGATTCAACCAATTCCCAGGCAACTGACCTAGTACCTTTACATGGAGCTACTGGGACAACGCAATATGGTAAGCAGTTTAACACATCAACAACTAGTCAAGTTGCACTCACTTTTGCCATCCATTTCACTCAATCAACATTATCTTTAACACAACAATCAGCTAATTAGTTTTGTCATTTATATATATACACTTAAGTCAACCCAAAACTTACCAGTAATTAATGATGTAAGCTCTATTATTGCCACAGGTTAAAGGTGTTTATGAAAGAGGAAAATGATTAATTCATTTTCGATTAATTTCTTTCTTTAATCGATATATTCCATCATTTTATGATCAATATTTTCCACTGTTTTCCTTGAGATAATGTTGAAAGTTTAATTTACCATGAAATACGCATGGATTTAATAGTTAATCAAATTATTGAAAATTCATATAAATCCAGACAGTTTAACATTTAAAAAGTCAATTAAGTGGTTTCAGATAGCATTTGAAGTGATACTTTTTGTCAACATCAAACTCACATGTAAATCTAGAAGTTGAAACAATCAATTGACGGTGTTATTGCTTTCAGATGATTATCAATTTATATCCGGTTTCCTTTCATAAATATTGGATCAATAACAAATTATGTCGACTCAACATTTCCAGATTATCTAATCAATTTTATCAATTGTGTGTTAATTGTTGATTCTAGATAAACTTTAAGATCTGTCAATATATAGAAACTGAAAAAGCAGTGAATTTTTTTCATTATTCCCATTAAATAAACATTACCAGACATGAAATAGAATCGTAACTTTGAAAATCAATTTTATCGTATCAAATGAATTGCATTTTTCATGAATTATTGAATTTTCAAGGAAAGATAAAACAATTTTAGTGTTTAATTTACTGAATAACTGTTTAATTCATAGTTGTTAATAATAAACCTGTTTTAATTTTACCCTTTTAAACACCCAAATCAAGATTATTTTCAGTTTAGAGTTTTATCAAATTGATTAGTCTTTTCAAAATCAGCACACTTACCTTGATTTGCTACTTGGTTACAATTAGTCATAAACCATCAAAGGTTCAGTCTGTTTAGTTAGCAATTCAAATGAGTTATTTCAATTCATTGTTTGAATCGAATAGACTATTAACTCACTTGAACTTTCAGTGTTGATCTTCAATATTTTAACTGCTTTTGTCTATCATTTTTGACTTTCATCTCATTGGATTATAATGGAGGAACTATTTTTTACCAGTTTTATGGTTTCAATCAAAGCCTCATTTTAAAAAGCTGATGTTGAGATTTACTGAGTATTTATCAGACTTTCATGTTAAAATCGATCATTTCACTTTAATTTCGGCTCTTGATCACTATTATCTTGATCGGCTTTATTATCTAATAAATTTGATCGAAATGTGTCATTAAATTTCTTTATCTTTATTGATAAAATGACATGACTTTTGAAGGTTATATTGTACCTAATTTCTTCATTTCTATCTTAATATTGAATTAATCATGATAATTACTTGAATCTCTTATGAAAATGTAAAGATAACTATTTAGATATTTTAATAATCAATTTTTCTTTTCTGTTCTGATAATTTATTTGCTTACATTCTCATTGTATTTCTTGACATTTCATTCTTATTATTCAACGTTTTTTTCATGATAATTATTGATGATAGTTATTATGTTTAGTGAATAAATTTCATAATAAATGAGTTTTTTGCATTTTTTGGTTTGTTTGAATAGATTTTGAATTTGGCTCTTTATCTGTTATGAACGCCATCTATTGAACTTTCATTTGATTCGTATTGCAAAGTTTTCACTGAACCGCTTGTTTCCATTGAACATGATTTGGGTAAAACGATCTTTTCAGTAATTTAGCCTTAAAACTTTTAAGTTTAATTATGTAATTAAATCAGAAACTGATTTATATTATTCAGGGTAATAAAGATTCTACAGAGAAAAGTGGAATAGCTATAGCTTATGTTACCGATCTCTTGTCAACGTGTAACCTTGTCATTCACCGGCTTCGATATTTTCCTCTAATTTAATACTATTTTATTTTATTGTGCGGTGGTAACTTTATCTCTTTGACGGTTAATTAACATTTTGGAACTAAATATTTCTTGAAACTTGTTTATCATTTATCATATTGGGTGCTATACAGATTAACTAATTGTAACTGTGCCATTTCAACTGGCTTATTCAGTTACCCTAAGTTTTATTTTCAAAACTATCAACATCACGCTTCCAGTAAATCCAGCTAAACTTGAAAACCTTTGAAATTTTATCCAGTGTTAACAGTTAATCTTATTAACTTAAGCTTTATTATTATATTGCAGTTTGTAACTTATCCATAAATGTAATGAAACTTGTCAAAAGTACAAAATACAATCTGCATTGAAATTGCTACTCATATCTGACACTGACCTTTGTTAACTTACTTAGATAAATTGTATTTCTTAGATAAATTTCTCAAGCTCCAAGTTCATCTCTTATCTTAACTGATAGATGGACAATCAGCCATTCGACTTTTCTCTTTTATGATTTCAAATTATCACCATTTTTCAATGCTGAATCGTTTCTAACCAATGCCAATGATTAAGATTCCAAACCAAGGAGAAACACACACTTTCTGCTTAATCATCAATTATTGAAAAATAACAATTTTCCAGTCAGGTAGTCTTTAATGATTAGCAGGTTAATTGATAAATTTGATTTGCTTCATCATTTGCCTAATTGGTAACCATTAACAATACAAAACCCTCGTTCATGGTTACGTTTACATGGAAAGCAAACTTGAAATGTTTTATCGATTAATTCAATTTTGAAGATGTTATAAAGTCAGAATTGCAGTGAATCCACTTGAATCACTGGTCATCTTGAAACAATTGCAACCCTTTTTGGTGAATACAATGTAAACTCATCAATTACCAGCATTAAGAGCAATCAAAATCTCAATTTAATATATTGCAAGTAAATAAACCAACAAAAAATATCAAGCAAACAATAGGTTTGTACATTCTATAGATGGAAAACCCAATTTAATTTTTTAGCCAATAATTGCTGATTACAAAGGTAATTTTAATGTTTCATTTGACATAAAAGCGACAGTTAAAAATGCTCAATTGGAGCAATTAAAGCAAATCAAAATAATGAAGCAAATAATTGAAAGAAAAAAAATTCACTTTCCTCTTTAATCCTAAACAAGGTAAATTGAGCAGCTTCAAAGGTTTAATTAAAAATAACGATAAATCATGGTTTATTAATGATTTTATCCTTAATTTAATTTTCCATGTAAATAGCAATTTCTCAAACTGATAACCTGAAATTGATTAATTAGCTTCACTAAACATTAATCTGTTTTTATATTTTCAATGCAATTACCTTTCTGATTGATTCATTTTTGATTTCAATTTTCAGTACAATGCAACTTAAATCCATTTGTACTTGATTGCAAGTTAATAAATAAAATGCCAAGAGAATTAAATATCATTAGAATAAAATAATTGAGAATAAAAGAAATAATTTCTCATTGAATCAAGTAATACATGAAAAGCATACTTTTAATAGCTGAAACCTTTTTCTCACTCTTTTCTGTCTCTTTGGTGTTACTAAAATTAGAATCAAGAATCAAGTTTCATTTTACCCTGAAAAAAAACAAAAATCTATATTTACTCACAATGTCAGTTCCATCATGAATCTCTTTCTTTTCACCTTTACATCATCATGTTTGATGAAGACGACGAAGAAAAGATAATTACTATTGATGCTTCAATCTAATTCCCTGCTCAGGTTAATCCATTTTTGATTCCCTAACTGAACACAGATTAATGTCAATTAATGTAATTACAGAGAAACTAAGTTTTTCCAACATTCCTTAATCAGGTTAGATTACTTTGTAAGATCACATTTAAAACAATGTTAATTTAAATAACCAATTGTTGATTCAGCAACTCATATTTTGGTTGATGTTGGAAGCAAAGGAATTGCTATTTACAAGTTCAATACAAAAAAAGCATTCATTAAATTTCTCGTTGATTCACTGATTTCGACATTGAAATAACCTTAAAATTGGATCAAAAATTTCAGATTTTATCAGAAAAAAAATAATTTCTAGACTTTATTTTTGATGGAAACCTGAAAATGAATTGGAAATGAAGCAAAAATCGTTGAGCAATTGTCTTTGTTTACAATTGATGCTTCATTGGTTAGATTGGTTAACTTTATTGGTTCAATCATCAGATTGTTTGGTTAATTAATTGTTCTGTGTTTCTTTTTTTATTTGGGTTAACATGATTAGACTTGTTTTACTTTCATTTTATCTTGATTATAAGTGGCACCATCTTTTGAAAATATTAATTGCTCCATCTGATGAGAATGTTAAGATTTTGTTGAGATTTAATTAAGTCAATGATTACAATTTAAATATTCTGCTAATCAATGTTTTTCTTCCTCTTACATTGTATTATCATTTATTTGCTTTCTTTTTCATAATATTGTTGATTCAGTAAACTTAAACATCTTCAACTTATCATTATCAATGATCATTTCCGATTGCCATTAATTTCCTCTTTCAATGGAAAAATTTTGATACAATTTTAGATTGTCTTTTTTAATGATTGATTTTCGTTTTTAATTGTTATGCTTTTTTATTTTTCTTTGTTGATTTAGACATTTTTTGATTGTTTAAATAGTAATTTAAATTTGGCTCTTCTTTCATAATGTTTAAAGAGTGTGTGTGCTGAACGCCATCTATTAGATGTTATTATCTTTGGAAAGGGGACTTATTAAGAGGTTTTATTGTACTGAGTCTGACTGAGTATATCTCCAAGTTGAAAACCAAAACAGAAGAAGACGAAGAGTAAATCTGACAAACAGTTAACCTTTAAATTTTGTTTTTTATTTTAATTGAGTAATTTAAATCGAAGGATGGGCAATACTCCTAAGGGTAAAAGTGATCCTGCAGAGGAAGGTAAACAAGCTACTATGAGAACTAGTCATCATTGATGGTGATGCTGCTTTCTTGACAACAAACAACATCCATCGTAACCTTGTCTTTTTTTCCTCTCTTCTTCCTCTTAACAGTCCGGTTATACCTGGAACAAGCGAGAGCGGACTTCGACCGCAAATGGAATAACCCTTCAAGAAACACTGCCTCCTTAGACGACTATGATAGAATTAAGACTTTAGGGACTGGCTCCTTTGGACGTGTGATGCTTGTCCAGCAGAAGCAAAACAAAGAATACTATGCCATGAAAATATTAGACAAGCAAAAAGTGTGTATTCATTACTTCGCTTAATCAAAAACCTTTTTTTATATTTTGCTTTCTTCTCTCTTTCTTACTCTTTCTCTTGTCATCTTTTTCTCCTTTTAATCCATTCTTTCTCTTTTTTTCATTCATCTTTCTTTCATGTGTTCTCCCTCTCTCTGTTTCTTTCTCCCTTCTGCTCCGCGGCACCGCCTCATTGGATCTGTGAATCATCTGGAATCTATCTTCAATGAACAAACAAAACACCATAAAAAACATCTCAACAACACTCTCATCACCATCAATATCATCACTATCATCTTCTTTATCAACATCTTCTATGAAACCACAACATCAACTGTTTCAAATGATTGCCTGTTTTTACTCTATTCACTTTCACTTGACACATTCAATGAAACATCATCATCACCTTCCTATAAAATAACGAATCAAATTTGTGGAAAATATTTGTTCATGCATTCGTTTGAAATTTTTTCTCAAATCACATTCACGCTCATTATCTTAATCGTTATTGCTGCAATCTCTATTCTTGGATTCCTTTTCTTGGGCCTTTCTATTTATACAACTTTCATATTTACTGCTATCATCTAAACTTTTATGCATTCATACATTTTATGTATGGATTCACTTCTTATGTTCGTTCCTGTTTTAATGCATTTGGTGACTTTCTTTTTACTCTTTTAATGGATTTATTTACCTCGGCTTTTTTGTGGTTCCAATAATAGGTAGTCAAATTGAAGCAAGTCGAACACACCCTCAATGAAAAAAGAATTTTACAAGCAGTTGATTTCCCGTTTTTGGTGAAATTAGAAGCACATTTTAAAGATAATTCATATTTATATATGGTCCTGGAATATGTTCCTGGTGGTGAGATGTTCTCCCATCTTCGTAAAAGTGGGAGATTTAGTGAACAAGCGGCTCGATTTTATGCGGCCCAAATTGTTTTAGCTTTTGAATATTTGCATTCATTAGACCTGATTTACAGAGATTTGAAGCCAGAAAATTTACTTATCGACCAAATGGGCTATATAAAAGTTACTGATTTTGGTTTTGCAAAAAAAGTCAAGGGCCGTACATGGACCCTTTGTGGAACCCCTGAATACCTTGCACCCGAAATAATTTTGAGCAAGGGTTACAATAAAGCAGTCGATTGGTGGGCCCTTGGTGTTCTTATATACGAAATGGCTGCCGGTTACCCACCATTTTTTGCCGACCAACCTATTCAAATTTATGAGAAAATAGTCTCTGGGAAAGTACGCTTTCCATCACACTTCAGTTCTGAATTGAAAGAACTGCTTCGTAATTTACTTCAGGTAGACTTAACCAAAAGATATGGTAACTTGAAGAACGGTGTTAACGACATTAAGAATCACCGATGGTTTGCATCAACAGATTGGATTGCTGTTTATCAGAAAAAGGTAAGTTGATGAAACATATTTCATTTTACACTCTTCCACACATTTTATAAGCATATCTAGTCATGAAATATTGACTTATTGAGCAATCTCTGTTTTTATGGACGCACATCGTTATTAAAAACTTTTTATTTGCTTTTGATCAAATTCATCTATCATGCCGTTATCAAGATTACTTTTTTTTACTTGCATTGATTAATTTTATTTCTCTATTCCTTTCAATTTTTCAAACTATTCAATCTAAAGGTTGAAGCACCCTTTTTGCCAAAATGCAAAGGAGCTGGAGATACAAGTAATTTTGATGATTATGAAGAGGAAACCCTTCGCATATCCAGTACAGAAAAATGTGCAAAAGAATTTGCGGACTTTTGAAAAGACCAAAATCATCAAACAAAATCACTCCATTATTAACACCATTGAACCAAACAAATCATCAACATTGATTGTAAAAAGCAAACCAAATCAGAACTCCAACTGACAAGCATTCACATTCATGGATGATGAATATAAGTTATTACGTGATTAGATACGCAAAACTAATTGGACAAAAAATTGTTGTAATGTTTTAAATTAACGGTGACAAGGAATTGTGCATTAAAAGTGTAGAGTGTCAAGAAATAAAAAGGATAAGGAAAAGGTTCATTTGGTACATGGAAAACAGAATTAAGAGGATGTTACGATGATTTATGTTATTGTACGTTATTAGTTCAAAATGTACTTTGGTAGACCTGTGAAAATTGTTGGATAACGTTCTGTCTGGATGAGAAATTGAAAAAAAAGAAGAAAAAGAGAGCATTATTGTGACCCTGTAAGCCTCTTGAAATGGTTTATCAAGAGAGATTATACAGCATCCTAAGATGTCTTGTGGATTATTATGGATAAAATTTTAAAAAGAAAATCAAATAAATGTAAATTATATGGATCACAGACCATTTAACAAGTTACGCGTTCAGTTTTTTGATCATCATAAAACAAAAAAATCATAATCGTCATCATCATCTTCACCACAATCATCAACATCATCGTCATCCAAACCTTCACCTACAAGCCCTTTCTCTTTACCTGGGTAAATCAATTTAAAGGGGAAACACAGAAACCTCAAATTGCTGGCTATTTCCTAGATTAACCTAGTTAATTATCGTTGTCAACAAACCTTTATCGGTTTCTTTCTCCTTCGATGTACTCATAGAAGATAAACACGAACATTGACACACATAACACACACAACACACACATGAAAACATAATAGACTACATTGTTTGATTTGTAAAGTGGTTAACTACCAAATGATTTGTTTTAGCGGTATGCCTGATTCGTGACAACAAACAATCAAGTTTAAGGGAGCCAAGATTTGTTTTATCAACTAAAATGTTCAAGTTGATTTTCTGCAGCTATTGATAAACAATCACTTTATTGATTGAACACTAAGTTGATTGTATTAAGAAAAACCCAATAATTTTGATGATAGTCAAATCATTACAACTGTGTGTGTGTGCATGTTTGTGTTGCGTTTTTGTGTTGATCTATTTTGGACATCAGTTTGGTCGATCATTATCATTGGTTAACCATAATCAAATAATTTAATTTGATCAATTAATTGTTAGACAAAACTGTCCATGTAAATTATATTTAATCAACAATATAAATTAACCCTAATATAAAAAGCCAAGGATTTTGATAGACCTGTTTAATTGCAATCAAACAACAACAAAAAAACCTTAAACGTTATAAAAAACAAAAACGTTGTTTATTCACATTAAATCAAACCAATCTTTAGTTACCGTTTTTAAACTAATCATTTATTCAGTTTCCAATAACTAATTACAATTAATCTTGCAAAAAAGTGTCTTTCTTAGTCCAACCTGGATAATGATTATAATGATGATGATGATAAATGATTATTCAATTGTCTCTGTCGAGATCAAATGTAATCCATTTAATAAGTTGCGATTAACTGATTGCTTTTGCAACTGTAAATTACATTACATTTCAAATTAACCGGTAAATCAAGTCAATATGGAGATGCAAATTAGAGAAAAAATGAAAATAGCAAATCTCTACTAATCAAGACTTGGTAACAAGTTGATTAACCTTATGTAGACTTAATTTTTTGCATTCAACTCCCATTCAATGGAAAGTTGCCAGCAAAAATTAGGATCCATTTCAAATTGAAATAATCTGCTTCTAAAATCAAGTTGAATGTGAATCAAAATTTGGCTAATCAACATTAACAATCATCATGAAAAAACTGGTTAAATTGGCAAACAAGACAAATTAAATTTCCGGTAAATCCAATGTAACCTTGTTTTATATTTGTTTTACATTCTCATCAAAAGGTGTATTTACATACGAAAATATATATATAACCGATAACAATTTATCTTTACATGTTTATTCATGCCTTACTGATTATTACAATGGAAATAATAATGATAATATTATAATGATAATGTAATGATGATAATGTAATGGTAATACATTGGATAAGTTTTGTTATCATCAGTAAAAGATCCTTGGAATCCATTTTAATGTCAACTTTACAATCAATTGTTAAGAAAATGCTGTTTCTTTTTTATTCTAACATCAATTAATTGTCTTGTTAACACAATAACACAGTAATTTGTCACCTCGTTAAAAGACTCATTTTGAAACAATAAGATGATTGTAATCAAGGCAAAGAGCTATTTTATCATGATTACCCTAAGGAGTTGCTGGTGTAAGTAAATGATTAGACGCACATTTTATAGTCATTTTTTATAAACTTTCACCCAATCACCTTATTTTCCCTGTTAATTGTCCCCTTAATTTCCTTGAAATCTTTCATTTCACCCATGTTTATACCATTATGAGTTTCACCCTCAACTTAACCATTTATCTTCATCACTGTTGTTCATTTTTCAAATCTCAACCTTTTACTCAAATTCAGTCTGTTTTCACTTTAAATTTCAGCACCAAAATATGCTTTCTTTGAATCCATTGCAGTTTTTTTGCTTTCAAATTAGCTTTCATTCGGTATTGATACTTGAATGTCAAAAGTGAATAAAATGTGACCAAAAAATGATGAATGAGCTAAATTTTCGCAAATTGATCCAATCAAAAGCTATGAAATCACGAATGTGTCTTGAAAGTGGTACATGGAAGCTATTATCTCTACTGGTACTGTCGATTGGTACTGGTATTGGATCGAAAGAGATAACCCAAGATCAAGTGCAGCAGCTTTTTGAATAACCGCGTTAAATTATAAATTCACAGGATTGGATTGGAGTTGTACTTCTGTCTTTTATATTTTGAATTGAAGAGCCAATCTAAAAATAAGTTTTTTAATAGATCATGAGTTTGAAGTTTATGGAACTGACTCAAGTTAACAATTAGATGAATAGTTCGAGAAACGACAGGTTTATTCCACCAACGACCAATGCCTTTTAATCCTTGTATCCAGTCGAAATTGATGGGGTTTAATGGGGTCCTCCCAGCGCTTCAAAGAGATAGCTTATATCCTAATGTCTTTCAAGGAGACATAATTTTTGAATAACAAGTAAATATTAATAATATTATTAATTATTATTAATAGTTATAGATTGAACTTTTCGGTTGGTATAATTTTGTAGCATACTGAATGCCAATCTCCTTTTAATACAGAGTTTCCACTTGGAAGATAAATTCCATTTCCATTGTAAATCTTCCCATTTAAAGTTACTTTTAGACTTAATTGTCTTGCAAAATTTTGTAAAAAATTATCATAATACATATAATTTCAGACCCTGCTAGCCTCAAACAGTCTTGAAATATCTTTGCCATTAAGTTTTCAAATGGACAGTGAGACAGTGATCTTGGTTGAAAGATCGATGGCTCTTTGAAATCAACCTATGAAGTCATAATTGTAATTTTTAAATCCATGATGAAATGTTTGATTGGAAACAATTGGTTGAACAAATCAGGATATAATTACAGACAAATTCAATATCGATTATTAGGTCGAATTGCGCCTTCAATCCTCTTCCAAATATTAATTTCAACCTTTTCAGAACCAAGATCTCCAGACAAAATCATCCTTCAGCGTTTATCTGGTTCATCGAGGATTCAAAAAATTGAAGCTAAAAGACATTCAGCAATATTTTCGCCTTTTATCATGTTGAAGCTCAATTCCATTGTTGATAATTCATTTTTAGTTTTCCAATTAATGTGTTGAAATGTTATAAAAAGTTGAAAAAGGAGAAAACTTGATTCAAGTAGAAATGATTTTTTATTCCTTAAATAAGGTTAACTGGGAATGAGATAACATGATTAACAGGAATTACGATTAGGTGAGTGTGAAGAAGAGGGAAAAGGTAACTCATAATGTCCATAATAATTAACTAAATTGTTGTTCATTAATTTATTCTTTACAAATGTGTTAAAATCAATTTTATAAATTATCGCAAGATTGTGATTGTTTCCACCATTTGGAACAACTTCCAAATGTTAATCATTTCACCAAATAAATGGAAATGAAAAACAAATTGAGAATATTTTCCAATCAACTTTTCGATTTTATTCAAGTTGTCAGTTTCAACTGAATATCAACCATTGAATAATCATATCAATGAAGAAACAATCAATAGCCTAGCGAATCTAGAAAAAGCCTTAAATCTTTCAACCAATTTCAGCACCTAACAATCAGATTAAATGTCAATCGTGTGTTGAAAAAACACATTTTTACTTTCACATTCTCCATTCGTAGTTTTATCAGTTTTTGTCTTCCTTTCACCTCCAAGGATAGTGATACATAGAAAAGGGTTTTATCGTTTGTCTCTTCTTTCACAACGAACTGTTCAATCCATTAGATGGTTTCCAAGTTGTAAAAGTGATGATAATGATGATGAGCAGACCATTCCAGAGAGTTGAAGATGGGTTAATCATATGAGATGATCCATTCGCTAAGAGAAAGAAGAGAAAAATGAAAATGAAATTATCATCGACATCATTATAAACCAGTGAATGTAAATGGGTTGAAAAGGCGGAAAATGTTGACAACATGAAAACTAGAAAACTTTTTTTCCAACATTAACAGATTCAGTAACGATAAACTCCCAATTGAGGGAATAAATTTTCTTTTCTCTTTCCTTGATTCACCTTTTTTCTCATGTAATTTGCGATTGCCAGAATGAGAAATATGAAGGAAACATTCAAGTGTTGATTTGGTAAACGCAATCGAGATGCGATCAAAATTGATGTGTAAAAATGAATGAAAAGTGATAATGATATTGCAGGATAAACAGGGAATGGAATTGATATTTTCAGTCTGTTTGTTGAAAAGTTATTCAAATAAATTAACCAACATTTTGTCAAACGATTCTCTTTCATGTAAACCTTTTCTCTTTTCCACAGATGATTCCAAATGTTTCACAAATTTCAGAAGCAAAACATTCGTTTTTCTCGCCTTTTTAACATTCTTATCGTATATTGTAAAGTTCAAATCAAATTGTGATCATCAAAAGATATCGACAATAAATTGGTGATAAGTTTGGCTGATAATGATCAAAGAATGGGTGTTAACAGGTTAATCTGAAATGTTCAATGAAACGTGAAAACATGAAAATCGTTTCTTAGCTAATGTTAACCATAAACTCAAAACCTGATTCATATCAAGCCATTTGTTAATATTTTCACTTTCAATTAAGGGTTCTGTAGAGCTGGAAATTTTCACGAATTTTTATTTCGATTCATAAG
The DNA here is from genome assembly GCA_036759885.1 of Tetranychus piercei. Classification (NCBI taxonomy): domain Eukaryota; kingdom Metazoa; phylum Arthropoda; class Arachnida; order Trombidiformes; family Tetranychidae; genus Tetranychus; species Tetranychus piercei. Next base: position 20,082,488 of record CM071879.1, on the reverse strand, counting down.
AGAAGCAATAAAGGCTTCTTTATCATTTTGTCAGTCAACGGCAGTCGACTTTGCTTTAACTTCCCTTTATTTTGTAAAAATCGTTGCCTTTTCAACCAAAATTCAACTCGCAGCTTGTTAGAGTTCAGTTTGACTTTTATGCCAACTTTAGCTTATTAAGTTATTTGACTTGAAATTAAATGATCAGCGTATCCAAATTGGATTCAAGACTCAAGTAACTCTGGGTTTTGCAATGGAATGTGTTGAAAGGTTGGTTAAATTTCTAGTCAATTAACCTTTTCATGCTCATCTGTTAGTCAATAGACTCTTCAACAACCTGTTATTGAGAAACGGATAACAAATTGTTAGGTTAAAGTAAAAAATTTGACCAGTCAATCAAATAAATAGGATATTATTGAGCTCAAAATGCTGGCTTTTATTTGAAAAGTCTAGTTCCATCTAATTGTTGCCAATGTTGCACTTGTTTCGTCAATCATTTTCAACAATTTGGTAAACTATCTTGTACCTTTGAAAATGTCACAAAAGACTGTCTTCACCCTCAGGCAGCCCCTGAAGTAACCTCATAATCTCGGTAACATTTTCTGAAAAACAGTCCATTGGACTTGCTTTTTCTCTCTTCCTTTTTCTTCTGCTTTTCCCTCCCTGCAAGTATTCATGTTTCCTGTAACCTGCTTACAGCAATCTCTTAAACTTTGTTTTCTCGTAAAAAGGACACATTTTATTAAATAGCTGGTAACCATCATGAAAACCCAGAAAAAGATAATCTGTGAACAAGCCATTAGTAGAACTGTATCTTTTTTTCTTCATTTGCCTCTTTTTACATCATCGTCAAACATTTTACTTCTTTCTTAATCTTAATGATATTCATTTTCTCAGAATCAGAATGTCTAGTAATTTTCTCACCCACAGCATACTAAAGTCAAGTTTTTTTGCTTCATCACTTTTCATTGAAAATGAAGCAGCGAGGAAAAATGGCAATTACGATAGCCAATGAGAATCATCTGTAACTCAATATATTATTTAGCGATGAACTTCTGAGATTTTTATTACTGAATCCATCATGATCAATTTAGCATGTCAGTAACATCAAAGTAACTGGTCATATGAACAATCAGTTCACTTGAAAATAGTTGCTCTTAAAGGGGTAAATTGGCTTTTGAATGAAATTATTAAACAAGCAAATTACGTTGTTTTGATCTTTCGAAATCTTCGATATTTAGCGTTGTTTTAAACAGTGAAACAAGTTAGTTAAACTTGGTCCGAGATTAGATGATTAAAAATTTAGAAAACCAGAATTCATAGTTTCCAGTCCAAATGTGAAGATTGGTAGAAGTGAAATGGTTGAAAATACGATCAGTTATTACTGATTTTGGGCGGCAGCACTTTTGAAAATACGAAAAGGGAAAATTGATCTTCGGCAACTGATTAAATCTGACTGCTGGATTCAATTATAACTTCGTAAAATGGGAAATTTGACTTCTGGTTCAAGAGACATTTGTATATCTTAACAACAGAGGTTCAAAGGTAGCCTTGTGACTCAAGCTGAGTAAAGGGTTGAGGCCTAGACTCTTGTTGAAATATTCTCATGGAAAATATGGAATAATTCTCATTGCAATAATAACAGTTGATTCATCTATTATACAGCAATTAACAGTAGACCAGTTTTGAAAATCCGAGTTCTTTAAATCTCTGGTTAATGCATAGAAATGTAGGTTAAGCTTCCAGTCAATTCAGCAAGGTGGCGTTGTTTTTTAATTTAATTTACTCTGACAATAGATTTCAATTTTAATTTTTGAAAAATCATGAATAAAGTAAAGTCACTCAACTAATTAATTACATTTAACCTTTATTATGAATTACAATTTGCTATAATTTATAATTATATAATCTTTGATGCTTGAATTATCTTCTTGCAATCTTCGTTTTAAGCTTATCTTTTTACCAAGGGTTAGGAAAAAGATGATACCAAATTTAAATTCACTTTTCTTCCGAACTGATTATCAGATTTATTTCAAATGTTCAATATTATGTCCTTTACAATACCAAATTTTACGACAACGTCGTGGCCATGATCGCAAAGCATTATCAATCAATGATTGAGGCACTTTACGCCAGGCTCTTCTAATCGCATTTTTTAAAGCACTTAGAGACTGAGGGTTTCTCTGGTCAACAATTCGTTTCATGTAAGGCCATATCGCATAGTCCATCGGAGCACAGTCAGGAGAGTTAGCTAGCCATTTTGTCGGCCTTAGAAACTTGATCTTTTGACTTTCAAGAAAACGGAGAGTACTTTTTGCCGTGTGTGAAGGGGCCGAGTCTTGTTGAAAGATGTAATCGTTTTTGGGGTACAAGCGACGCAAATCATTCTCGACAAATGGTGTCAAAATGTTGTTGACATAATAGTCGGCATTTACTTTAGCTTTATGGTCAACAAAAATTAGGCTTGATTTGCCAGCAGCCGATACAGCAGCCCAAACCATCAAACCTGCACGTTTGTGTCCACTTTTTTTCTTAGCTATTCTGGGCTCTTTTGCGGTTTTGTCTGCATAATAATGGTCGGTTTCAGCCCCTCCATGGCTTAAATAGAACATTTTCTCATCACTAGTAATGAATTTATTCCAACCTTTCTTGATGAGTAAGCGGTATAGAGGCCAACTTCTCTTCCGTCTTTGTAACACTGAACGGGCATTCAACGCGTGAATACGCCGCTTTTTGAGTTTTTTTAAGTTGAATATCTTGTCCCTGTAATAGATTATAGTTGGTTGACTAACTTGGAACTTTTCTGATAAACTTTTAATAGTTTCAGGGTTTGATTTCCGCAGCGCTCGTCTCAATCGATTTTGTTGCCTCTTGGTAAGCTTGCGTCGACGTCCTCTTTTACCAATTTTTTTTGGTAATTTTGATTTTTTTCCAATCTCTTTCTTTACTGTAGATACCAAATAAGCACTTACATGTAAATTTTCTTTAATTAATTCCTTAATTATCATACTTCTCGAGTAGGAAAGGCTTAAAAGGTGAGAAATTCTGGCTCTCACGTAATCAGAAGCTCTTTTGCCTGTCATCTTCACACTTTAACAAATCAACTAAAAATGAATTTGTTACATTTTTCTCGTCAATTTGATACTAAAAAGACGTCAGTTTGACTAGACAGTCTGGCGCTATGGCGAGATGAAAATGGTATCATTATTTCCTAACCCTTGGTACAACTGAGAGCACTAAACGTTTGCGAGTTATGACTTCAAACAGGCGTACAGGATAAAAAACGCACAGTACAATGGAAGTTTTAACTTTGAAAGTGATTTCATCAAAAACTGTCGATCAAATAAGTTTTTAAATTCACAAATAGATTCATAATTATTATGCCTTAAAAGTCCATCAAAGCTCGACTCTCGACTCGGAAGTAAAAGATTTTCACTTAATAATTATCCATAACGATAAACCATAACGTCATCAGACTATACAATGCTTCAGAATACAAATTCCCTTGAACATAATTCTCTCAGGAATCTGAATTGCTAGCAAACTCATTCTATTTTATCTCTTAGAGCTTAGTTAGATCTTAACTCTGAGGCGAGGTTTCGATGTTGTAGTTGAATTTCATGCTGTGCAATTCTTAGAAACCGTCCAGTTCGGCCACACTTTTGACACAAAATTTGATACATTGACTTTACATGCGTAAATTGCATTGATTACATTTTACAACTTCTTGACCTGCAACTTGTATACAGACTTTAATTTAGCCAAACATTTAAAGCTACCAATTATCATGAGTATTGTTAAGATTTATTTATGGTTAAGAGGAAATTACAATTTAAAATGAAGTCTAAAATAGGATTTGAAATGTATTTTCAAGTTTATTTTGAATCTTTTCTTATTTTTTATCCTTAAATGAATGAATATTTTAATGTTAAATGAAAAGATTTGTGGATAGCATTTTTCATGGGAAAACATTAATAGTAATTTGCATTGATGAGCACTCATGATTTTGGCACCATTTTCAATAAACATTTGCAACTTTCCTTTATTTATTCTGGTTACATTTGAATCAATTTTCAAGGGAATTTGAAACGTGAATAAAATTTTGTTCAATCAGAATGAAAATGGAAAAGATGAGAAAGTAAAGTAAAATGATTGACTTTATATTGATGAATGTCAAGTTTGCTTGAAGTCAACAATGAAATTGATACAACAATTGTTATTAAGGAAACAATTTTAAATTTTGATTCTGATTCCTTATTTTTATTCAAGTTAAACATTTGACTTTGAATTTGCAGTAAATAGCAACAGTTGATGGCACTTTGAAATTCATCACAGTTTTAATATTTAATAACCACATTCTGAATTTCCTGAGATTCTCGATTTCCAGTTTTCTTTATTCACTGGAACCAAGTTATTCAATTTTAAACGAAAAAATCGATGTTTGATTCTAAAGGTTTGAGTGACTATTGATTTAATGATGATTAACACAGATTATTATCATTAAGAAGCTGTTTAAACATGTTTCCTCTGGAGTCTAATCGTAAAAATGAAATAAATTAATGCCTTTTCAGGATAGTTTACAGGTAACAATCTCAAGAGGTCAATTGACTATCAATGTTTTCAGGTGAAAAGAGCAAAATGTTTATCATTTGAATCATTTTGAGTCGTTCACATTAAAAGTGAGTTTCATCAGTGTTTCAATGGCCTTTTAACTCGAGTTCACTAATGTTTTACTCCAATCTCTATCTTACCCTGAATCCCATGAGATCGATAAAGAAATCAGACATTTAAGTTTGTATTCGTGGGATTTTATCAAGTGAAAAGGTCAAAATATGAAGAGTCGAAGAAGCGAGTCTAGTCCATGAAGTCTTCGCCTGTTGTTAATCAACATAAACAGTTAGTTTGTACTGATTTTGTTGTTTGATAACCAACATTGACAGACATTTTAGATTCTAATAAATTCAATTATTAAAAGTAGATAGAAATGATGAATAGCACATCAAGTGTGCTTTGAGTGTGGTTTGCATTCGACCGTAATGGTACTTTCGTTTAGTTTGATGTTGACTAAGAAATTCGTTGCTTTTGTTAACTTGGGACACTGGCCATTTGTTTTCACAAAAAAAGCAATTGTTGGCTTCTGTTGACCTGGAGACTGAATAGATTAGATTGATTTCTATTGACCAGTGAAAGCAATTTCATAGCTTCATTTAAATCGTGGGTTGTTGATTGTTTTTTCACACTCTGAAGAGTGTTACAGTCTCTAACATGAATGTCTAAAGAACAAGCTATGAAGCTCAGCTAAGTTTGGTCGCTTGAATAAAAGCTAATGATGAGCAGTTGTATCCAGCTCTGCCGCTACTCGATCTAGCAGTATTGCTTTAAGTTTTAATAGAATAGATCTTAGCTCGAAGATAGATTTTGATTCAGAGTTCTTCTGATTCATCGTACTCAATGTAATAACATGCTGTATCATCTTTAATATCAGAATCTTGTTTATCAATCATAACTGATGAAATAGCTTGTTTTCTGATCTTAACTGGCAACAATCGATTTCGGTTGTTGGATAATCTGGACTTTTACAACTTGCATGAGATGAATCTTTTGATGAAATCACAAATTGGAAGCGAAAACAACGTGAAATGACTTTATCAGTTGTGATCATTTGCATCGTTCTAACGATTATTTGGTTTTAATCTTTCGATTGTAAGTGGCACAGAGTCACAACTGATCAGTTTATGGACAATCCAGTGTGACTCTAATAGAGTATCGACAATTGTTCGTATTCTTTGCCTCTTGACGACTTGAATTTTAAGTTTGAAACAGATCATTACATTTTTCTTGTGTCTTGTTAAAAGTTAAGTGCATTTAAAGAAGAACCATTTTTCTTGAGCGAAACATTTTTGCTTGTTAAATAAAAAGCATTAATAAAGAAAAAACTTCTCTTTCTTCTTCTCTTACATTTCTTCCTTCTCTCAATATTAAAACTCTCGAGATTCTGATTCATGGAAAGGGACTTTATCGATAATGTTTCTCAAGAGATTAGTCAAACCATTACCTGTCATGATGACAATTGTGGATAAGAGTAAAGCCAAATCAGATGAAAGGTAAAAGTATAAATGATGTTGACCATAGCAAATGGTTTAAATTAAGATTTATGAACAATTTTGTTTTCTTTTCATTCTTCTTCTCGCCCAGTTCTGCCGACCTCTGAACAGGAGAAAGGCTTGAAGACACTTTCCATTCAATTGATGGTTTAAAATCAAGAGAGAGTTGGACTGAGAAGAGCGAAAGATTCTGATGACTCTGAATAGAAGTGTTTTTGCAAACAAATACTTAGGTTAATTTGATAAGTCTGGCTAATCTGATTACTCGCAATGGATTGAATAGATTAAGGTGAATATTTGTTGAATAACGGAATGTATTTTTGAATAAAAGTTGAAATGAAAATTGAACTTCGGAAGCGGAAATTGGATTGGAAAAGAAGCTCAGCAAAGATATTGACCTGATGTTCAACGTTTTCCCTCTTCATCTTCATTTTACATGGTAAACTGTGGTCAACTGTGAAACAAGATTGTGGTGAATACCTTTTCGTTACAATCAGATTAAACCCGAAAAGGAAGATAAGATGGAATGAGAAAAGAAAAGAAGGTTCAATTGATGGAAGAATGAAAAAGATGAATTCCATGGAGAACAAGAAGGCTCTACTTTCATGATGACGATGATGAGCAAGAAGAAGGAGAAGAAGAAGAAGCAAGAGAAGAAAAAATGAGCTTTAAATGGTTTTTGCTTTTTAAATGGATTCGTTTTGATCAAAAACCTTTGTTGTGTTGCTATCAACATTCACATTAATCTCTTAATCTCATTTTTCCCTGTTAACCCCTGAAATGATGAAGCACAAGAAGCAAGATGCAAAAGCAGAAAAGGAAAATTGAACAAACAAAAATTAATCCAAGATTAACTTTTAACCCTGAAAACTTGTAACTGTAAATGCAAAATGGACCAAAAGAAGGGCTCAGAATGGAAGAAACGAAAAATGCTTTTCAAACCATTTTAAAATGATTGCCAGCAAAAATGGAAATAATGTTAATTACATTATGTTGACCAATCTTCTCATTTCCCAACTGACCATTACTTTGATTGCTGCCAGTAAATTGCCGTTAAAACCTCAATTTATTGATGAGAACAATTATCTTTATAGCTTGTTCCAATACTTTAACCACTTATACAGACAACAAGAAGAGGAGTTTACTTGAAAATTTGCTCATCTTTTCCATCATTTTCATCCTCATCTTCACCATTTCATTTCACCTTTTTTCCCATTTTATATTTAATTAACCATCAATCACAGAATCCACCGAAAACAGGAAAAAATCTCACAATTCATATCTGCATTCAACTATTCACTCGATTAGCTCATTGTTTATTAACTGCAGTTTATTCAATTAAAGTTTATTCAAAGACTTGCTCGTGCAATGGTTAATCATTAACCTAATCAACACACAAATTGAAGGTTAATTGTAAAAGAAGATTTTCTCATTTTTAAATAATTTAAACTGTAATTACACCTTCATCCTGATGTTCATCATTTTCTCATCATTAATATCGATTGAGAGAAGAAAAAATGTCTTTGTTATTGGAAATACAAGATTAAGTATGGATTTTCATTGCTTCTTCATGGATTATCATGGATTGTTTCAGGTCAATGGAAAGCTATTGTTTCAATTGGTGGACAACAATTGGAACCCAAGCAATTCTAATTACTATTTGTACAGAAAAAAACATTTTACTTTTGATATTATTTTGGAAAATATGAAAAGAGTAAAGTTGAAAATTGACTTGCAAACAGGGATTGATAGAGTAACAATGGTAATTGAATTTTAATCTGCCATCAACATTAATGGTAATCTTATTTTGAAAGTAGTCTTGTTTTTGAAAATGTTTTCCAATGGATTTAAATGGTCGAAATCACGGAATGAAAATAATTTCAACCTTTTTTCCCTTTTCATTGAAAGGATAAAATAATGATGATTGTTCATTATTACCGGTTGAAATTGAATGAAATGCTCATCAGAATGAAATGAAAATGACAAAAAAGAGGAAAAAATTTCTCATCTAATTACAAAATATAATAATGAGAGTCGAAATTGCAAGTCAAGCAGTTTAATTAACAGATGATGAGATATAAAAATGATGTGATATCAAAATTATCATTAATTGAATTTGCATGTATTTCTTAAAATGTGACTTTCAATGAAGTTCAATGAAATCAACTTGAAATTGAACAGAAGGAATCAATAGGTTGCTTCAATCAACTAATGTTTAAACAGTTTCAATGAAAGATTAACCCAAAGTATCGTTTAGCGACTCTTTATAATTTGATTAACGCTTGTCTGTCCATTCACTCAATTAATTAACTATTTAGATTGTGAAGGTAAACAATGAAAATGTCAATAAGAGTTGATCTCAACCCTTAAGCCAATTGAACATTACATAATAATCTTTTGCCTTCAAGTCAATGTTTTCTGGTTAAAAGTGAAACTGGAAAGCTGGTTAAACCTGTGAAACCCAAAAAATACACAATTAGATTGGTAATGATTTTTGGATGGAAATTGGGAAAATCATTAATCATTCAATAAGTAATCTGGTGAGACTTTGAAACGATGAAACAGGTAAATACAGATCAATGATTTTGTTCCCTTCTATTGAGGTAAAGGAACAAATTGATTCAACAAATTAATCATTTAATGAAATAAACAAACTGAATCCAATGCGATTTGTAATAATGGTTGATCCATAACTTGAAGTAAAACTGTTTAGATCCTCTTCTAATCCATTTACAATCACAATCAATGACAATAAACAATTACTCGATCTGGTAATCGCCAGCTTTTGCTTGTTCCAATGCAAGAGAAAAAGTTGATTGCCAGAATTGCACTGATTAATAATCAATTTATTCATAATTAACTTCAACTCATTCATTATTTTTACCAATTAAAGTTTCATTTTAACAGGCAACTAATCAAACAAGAGCTTTTGTCTTTCCTTTTTTTCTTCTTCTCATTCATTATCTTCTTCATCTTCTTCCTTCTCTTGATCCTCTTTCTCCTTTCTCCTGAGGCTTTCAGATTCACTGTCGATTCACCAAAATTTTTAATCATCAAACCATCCATCTTAGAATCCCATGTGATTCTGTATTTCTATTTTTTCCTATTAACTTTCTTTTCTTTTCCCCTTTTCTTCGCCCAAACTTTTCTCTTCAAAATTCCATCTTTCCTGGTTCCATGCTCTTCAAGGGCAAACCCCAAGTTTCACGAGTTTCTGAGTCACAAGAAAACACCTTTTAAACCATTTGTCGTCAACAAAAGCTGCTAAAAGGAAGAAGTGAACATTTTCAACTTTACATCGCCAAAATGAATCTCTTTTTGAACATTGACGACAAGTTTAACCTTTAAAGGCAAAATAAATCATCTTGAAATATGATTTTACATTGAAAAGTTAAACTTATCTACACTTGAAACACCAACAACAATTAATCACATTCAATTTCGGTTCCAATTGATTTATAAAAGTAGAAACGAAAATATTTTCATCGTAAAATGGTCTTTGATTCCATTAACTAAACAGTTTTCGCACATTTTTCGATTCTCAACATTTTCTATCAAATCCAAAGTCACTCTAATCAAAATCAACTGTTCGGTAGCAAATTGAAAGTATATTGATTGATAGAAATGAATAACGGCTCGACTCGTCAATTTAATTGTTTAAACATTGATCAAGAAAAGTTTGAATTGAAATCAGCTTTACTTCAGTTTGCCTTTTGATTAAAATTAATTTTACATTATCTGTTGTTTTCTTGGTTCCACCAGATTCAACAATCGCGATTAATAATTACAATCAAAGATACAATCCACGTTCCATTTAACCAACAACGCAATTGTTCAATTTTACAAGCAATATTCTCAATCAGTTAATTCAATTTATATCTTGAATCAATTGATGAGTAACGACAATGGACGATATGGATGGCAAGTCGAAACAAAACTTTGATTAACTTTTCATCTTCATCTTTAATTTTGTAAAGGAAAGACAACTTTTCTCTTCTCACTGGAGATTCATTTTAAGGTAAACCCCATTCCATCCACAGTTATTCAAGGTAAATGGAAAAGTGATATTACATTTTACGAAAAGAGAAAAAAGAAGAAGAAGAAAGTATTTTCGTCTTTGCTCCATCAATTACATTCTTTGCTTAACTCCAGGCTTTACCTGAACATCCCTGTAACCTTCATATTACATGACATGAATTTGTACTTGGATACAAAACTCATTTCTGATTTCAGCTTATTAGAGTCAACCTTTGCCTAACAAATGAATCAACAAGATGTTTGCCATCACATTGAAACAACAATATGAACAAGAGTCGAACAAAAGTCTAAATCAAATTGAGATTGAAATTGTTTCCAAAGTTTTCAGTTTCTCCTGAAATTGACTTAATCAAGGAATATCATTGATCAACATTTTTAATCCATTTGATTGCGCCTACAAAAAAGTGAGGAAAGTTGCTTTTCAAAAGATTGTCTAATCGATCATTGAAAGCCTAAACAGACTAGTGAGACAGGAAACCAATGATCATGAAAGAGGATCATGAATTCCCTGTTAATCCTGGAGAGTTTTGAGAACTCATCAGAAGAGTAAAAAAGAAGAAGAAGAAGCTTGGTGAGAAAAAAAATTAAGATTAAGAAGAGCATAAGTTGAGTGTGAAAATTCATGTAACTGTAAACAGAATGGGATTGAAGATTAGCATTAAGATGAACAGAGATGATTCCAGTTTCTTACCAAGTTGATTGCTTCTCTTCATCTTCACCATAATCATTATCCTTGAAAGCTAAATTAGCTGAAAGTTTCTTGTTCTCACTGAGAGATAATGCGAAACCAGAAGAAGGAGTTAAAAGAAGAAAAAGGTTCATCACTTGAATATTATTGTTAAGAAGTTTGCTGTGGTTCTCATTGATGGCTGTAATAGTGAACCTCAAAAGAGTGGTTAAAGTGGTATAAGAATAATTTAATTTCTGAATTAAATTCGTTGAAGCAAATCGCGAAAAGGAGAAAAGTTGATAGTTTAAAAGCCAATGATGACGAGAGCCAAATAAAAGGGCAAAAAAGCTAAAGTTATCCTGAAAAGAAAAAGATGACAATTTTCATCATTCTCTTCATCTTTAAGTTTCTTTTCATCAACAAGGCTTCTCTGTTTTTCAGTTTCTTTTTTTTCGAGTTTTCCTTTTCATTTCTTGATCCATTATTAAATGTTTTTCATTATCAACAGAACAATTTTGTTATTTCATTTTGATGAAACTATATTGGCAACGCTCTCTTCCTCTATTCCGCCATGTTGATGGAAAATATCAACATTGAAAAGGCACTCTCAAGACCCTTGCTTTGGTCCACCTCAATATATTGAATAGCCAATAACTTTGGGTAAACATTTGAACACTTGACTGTTTGTAAAATGAAAAATTGACAAATCTATTTTGCCTTCTTTGGTCCATTGTCCAGTGGAACAAGAATGCGGCCAAAGGAATGACAATAATGGCTCTCTGTCAACTGATGAACATCATGATGAACTGGTGAAAGTGGAACTATATTTACTGTAAAAGTGATCAGTTTGCTGGTTAACACAGTAATGTAAGAAAGTTAATAATGCATAAAATGATTTTGACCAGTTAAAAGGTTCTGATAAGTTGTCATTTACTGTTGAAAGGTTGAAGGGTTTTGTTGCAGTTGTCAGTTAATGTTGTCATGTTAAATGGTTATAATGATAGGAATGAGGTGAAAAGGGTCGCAAAGAGGTTCTACTTACAGTAAACTCGAAGAGGTTTAGTTTTACGAACAGTTTTAAATGAAGGTTCTTCAGCGGAAACTTCACATTTATAGTCGCCTTGGCTGTTAAAATCAGTTGTATTCAAAAAAACGTTTCCAAGCGTTGACTTAGATAGCTAAGGTGAGAAGGTAAACATTCAATGTGGTCACTTGGCAAGAGTAAATATGTTGTCTCGTGTTGTTGTTTACAAGGTCATAAATGGTCAAATGTGTTTGTTTTTTTTCTCTTTTCTGTGTTAACAAACATTTTTATCGAGTTATGTTTTTACAAGAAACAAGGTTTTAACTGTTAAGACTGTTGGGAGTTTTAACTCCCTGCATTGGAGTAAAATACTGTTACTGGCTAAAACCAATTTTTCTGTTCTGCTTTTGCAAGTTACATTTCTTTTTGCATTATTATTTTACAAATAAAATATATTTGACAGAAAATTTTTCTTTTTTCAAAGTAAATAAGATTGGAACTTTGGCGAAAGAAAAGTTGGATTCTCAAGTATTGAACATTTAGAAAGCTTCAAAGTCAAGGAAAATTATTATTAAATTTGAATATCATTTGACATAATTTGTGTGGGAAAAGTTTTCTTATTACTTTACTCTGTTGATTGATTAAATTCATTGACCAAGAGGATTGATGTTGAGGCTTTTAAGGATTTTGATTAGAAAGGGATGAAATGTCTGAATTGTACAGAGTTTCGTTGCCTTGATAACCTTTCAGTTTGACGTAAACTCAATCGTCAAAGGTTTAATTCTGAAAAAACATGATTCTAACTAATTTTTGACCAAAATGCAAAAAATGAACTTGCCACTTGATAGCTCAATATGTTTGAAGTTTTTGGTTCTTTCGTTTTTCCTTTCCACTTAAATACTGATTAATGAACTGATAATCAGGTTGAATATTATCGCGAAACAGGAACTGAACTTGAACACTCGACAAGAATCAATTAAAAAGTGAAAAAGGTTCAAATGGTCAACTTCAGAATTCAACCTTCTATCGTTTCCTCAATGTTCATCAATTTACTCAAATGGTTTTAAAATGAACGAAGAACTTCCACCCTGACTCATAACCAAATCATCCTTGAACTGCAAAAGAGTTACTAAGCAAATCGAAGGAAACTTTTTAATTTTATTTTTCGAAATGCTATTATATTTTATAACTAAAATAACTTGATATCTTGAGCGTACAAGGAATTTGCCACTTTGAAATATTCAATATTAATGAATTGCTTACTAAATTAACACAAAACTCTGATTAACTCTGAAAACTATCGATTTCCATACGTTTCATAGTTCGTTGATAATATAATAAAATATAAACAATAAAATAATTGCAAAAAATCTCTAACTTCGTTTCTCATTATTTTACTTGAAATGATTAGTCGATCCCAACAATTGCCATTAACAATGAATTGAATAACATTGAATGAATTTCTAACAATAAGTTGAGCATTTTAACTCATAGACAATTGACTTGGAAATTAGTTAAATTTGAAAATGATGAATTGAAATGGTTGAGACAAACAATTAAGGCAATTATTGAAGTATGAATCCTATCAATAAAAGTCACAGAAAATATCTGTTAACGTTGCTGGTTGATTGTTGATGAAAATACCACTGAACACACAATTGGAATGATGAACGAAGAAGCAAAAAGTATCTGAAAGGAAACGGAAGTATTAATGATAGGAATGAATATGAATGGCTTTCTGCTGATCTCTTCTTCTCTGACCATTTTGTCTAAAAATGAATCAGCATCATTACCATCATTACCATTATAATCATTATTAATACCAATTTTAGCATTAAAAACGATTAATGTTATTATCAAGATAAAAGGCAATTGAAACTCACGAATGGATCATGAAAGCGTAACTCAAACTCCTTCCCAAGTCAATAAAATGAACTTATTTTTTAATATCACTTGGACTTATCAGTTAATTATGACAATTAAACTGTCTACTCACTTTAACCAAATCATTTGCAATCTCATTTCATTTGCAGGTTAACACCCTTAACAGTTGAACCTTAATTTCGCGTTCAATTTCAACTTGAATAGTTTCAAAGTCAATTATCGCAGGTTCACCATTTCATGTTCATCAATATTCGTCTATTGATTGATCCTTATTAATTTAATGTTAAATCAAGTTTAATATTTGTTTCCATCAATGTTTACTATTATTTTCACATTAGAGCATAAATTTAGCAATAATATTGATTAAATATAAATAGTAACCATGGTTTGGATGCAAATGGAAACATTATTTTTCTTCGTTTATACTTTTCTTCTCAACTGATCAAGAATATCAATTTTGAAGGTGAAACATTATTACAAGTCACGTGAAAAGAGGCGCAATAAAAAAATAAAAAATAAATGCTAATTGAAGTTGAAATGTGCAAAAATTGTTTCACTTTTAGGTTCATTAATAAGTCAACAGAGAGTATAATTAGTGTTATTAGTAGCGTTGGAGTTTAAATTTATGGAAGTGCTGGGATTGAACAAGAATAGCAAGTTATTGTTAATCAACTCGATCAAGATTAAACATTAGTTGAGTAATGTTAATTTACTTTAATTTTCCTGGTTTTTATGATGTTATTCAGTAAAATATTAGAATGTAAAAGACTTCAAGAATCGTTTTAATGTAAATTTTATATTAAGACTTTCTTGAATCTTGATATAATGCAGTGAAAATTACAAAGGCAGAACAAGAAATTGAGGGTAAAAAAGATTACAAATCGACTGTGAAGCTAACCGTTCACTCAATAAACTCTCTAACTATGAAACCTTGTTGTCTAAACCGACTTATTAATCTATTTTAATGTTGACTGTTTGTGTCACCAAAAAGGTACAATTTCAAAGTAAATTTAGATTCTTGGACAATACCGTAAAGCTAAAGACCATAACAGTATTTGACAATGGAAATTTTGTCCCTGAAATGAAATTTAAACTAATCATACTTAAACACTTAAAGCTCGAAACATCGTTAACAGAGCTTATGTTAGCTTATTGTAACAGTCTTTATGCTTGCACAGTTTAGTTATTGGTATTATTAAAGCAAATCTCTGCTTATTTCGTCTTTGCTCAACCACTGCATTTCAATGTTTTAAATATGTTTAAATTCATTTTGGAGAAAAGACGAAATAAGCAGAGATTTGCTATTAAAATTATATTAATATTCAAAGGTCTAGTTCATTTCGATCTGATTAACACTGTTTCGCAAAGCCATTCAGTCATCGATTTGAAAGAGAATATAAAACAAGCTAAGAAGTTCAGTCTCAAGAAAATACATTTAAAACGTTTTAAATCTTTTTTCATACCTTTTCAACTTTTGAAACTGAAATAAAGTCTGTTTAAATGCTCGAATCGAATCTTAATTGACTCTAAATGTTGCAAAACTGCAAGTTTTTAGCTGCAAAAAAGAGTTGAGTTTGCATGGACTTTAACAAATGCAAAGTTGGTCATTATTAATGGATAAGTTCCAATAAAAGTCGATCTTTTCAAATTGCAATTTATCACAATTAGCCTTTCTCGAGTAACTGATACTTGATAGAGCACTAAATGGTGTCAACTATCGCGAGTGCAAAAGTCAAGTTCATTTGTTATTCACAATCAATGTTAATAAGAGGGTTGAAAGAATGGAGAAGAACCACGAAAAAGAAGTTAATTCAATATAAAAGATAATAATGATGATCTGACCAATTTCACTTGCATTATACTTTTAATGTTATCTTTCAATCAGACAGCCATTTACCATGTTATCCACAAGCAAATTATAAATCATGAATCTTGAAATGTAACGATCATGTTAATGATAAGAAAGTTAAACTAAAATTGTATCATTCAGTTGTTTTGCCTGAAAATAATAAAGTAAACTGTATAATTGATCTGAAACAATTTGCAGGAAAGTCCATTAATCCTGCAACCTTTTGTTAATATCGATAGGAACGGAAACACCCTTTGGACAAGCTCTTCAATTAACCAGTCGAACATTATATTCCTATTATTATTGTTATTAATTTTAGACTCGATATTGCACAGTCTCTTCAACCTGTCATTTACTATCCAGGTAAATATCGATGTAAAAAATGGAAGAGAAAATAAAATAATTTTCTTTCCTTTTCTTTCCTCGCCATGAAACTCTCTCTGATTTCCATTCAGCTATTTTCCCTGCCATGGAAACAGTTGATTCTCTGGTTCCGGTTGAAATTGCTCCAATGCGTGACTTTGATCAGAATTTCATGTTCATAAATAATCGGATTGCCCTTTTCATTCCAATCATCATAATCATCTTTTCCAGAGAAACTCGGAGTTTCTATCCATTTGATCATTAAATCCAATGAAATGCAAACCCAAACTCAAAATGATCAACAAGAATCAACGCGATTCCTTAAAAATAAACTCTTTAACCTCAAACTCTTAATTAACGTGCAAATTAACCTTTCATAGTTTGATTTCGATTCGAAAAGATCAATTTCGCTTTACAAGTTGCAAAAGTAAAGCTCAGGAAGCATCATTAATCATTTACCTGTTGTTTATTAATTTTTGATTTTCTTTCCAAGATACTTTTTCCATTTCAATTATTGTCGTAATTAATTGCCTTTTGATTTCATTAATTAATCATTGGAAACATTTGAAAGTTAAACTCGACATTTGAAAGTTTATTAATTACAACTTGATGCACATTTGGCTTAATTATTGATGGAAAAGCTTTTCTTCCCTTTCATTCAGTAATTGATTGCTCTTTAATTATGATTAAATTGACGAGAAAAAACAATGACTTTTAATATTTGCATTTACCATTCAGTTTGGGTAAACTGACAATAACAGTGTTCCACTGAGTACGTTACTTGAATTAATGTGCAGCATAATCATGTTTATCAATGTTTTCTGTTTAAATTCAAGTGTTTAATTGAAAAGCTGAAATCGTAATTGCAAATTGAAATTGAAAAAAGCAAAACAATCGACTTGAAAACGGTTAACATAAGTCAAGCACAAAACGACTAATTAACTGATTCAACCAATAATCTTATTCATTTGAAAGCAAATGAACAATAATTCATAAATTATTTTCTCTCGATATAAAACTTTCAAGAAATTAAAGTTCGAAATATTATTCAACTTTTTGCTTCAACAATTTATCAATTGAAACTTCACTCGGAATCTGTCAAATGGAACAATAGAAAAATCTCAATCAAACTAATTAAGTGTTGAGAATTGACGAAATGTGCAAATTAAACATTCCTATTAACATGTCATCTTGATGAAACAATTTCATTGAATATGGAATATTGAGAAGTTTGGAAAATTTCGAAATATTTTCTTCTTTCAATTTCTTTTTTCAACTGCAAAAAGTAGTTCACTTTTTCATGATGAATTATGCATATAATGGTTCATCATTCAGGTAATATCAGGGTGATTCTGTTCGCTAATGGTCAAATTAAATGTTCAATTGAATTCTCGGAATGAATTGCAATAATGGATTTGAAAAGTTCTGTTTTTGCTTCATTTTATTTTTTCGATTTTTTCTCAAATTTCAATTTCTGTGGTAAACAAGATGGAAATTGAATGTGTAAAGGTAAGAATGAAATGAGCAAGTTCTGATTGTTATTTACATTAAATGATAATAATGTTGAAGGTTTTTCCATTCTAAATGAAATATAATATCATTGGAAAATGGAGAGAAGAAAAATGTGAAAATTCTGAAAAAGAATCAGTTGCTTTCGTTTTCACATTTCGTGTTTACATTTGATAAAAGTTCCGAAACAAAAAAACAAAAGCTTGATAAGTTGATTCATGATTCAAACGTTCATCATTCAACTTTTGCTCAACAAGTTTATTCTTGAGTTTAATTTTCTCTTCCTTTCCTTTTTCTCATTACAATTGCTACTCTTATTCAGTTCTTGTAATGTTAATTGAATGAGCTTCATGAACAACTCAACAGGAAGTAGGAGTACATCGAATGTATAGTGAACCCAAAGAAATGAAGTTCTGATTGTGTTCAGTTGAGACTTGTTTGTTTCTTTGGTTGCCGTTGTTGTTTCAAGATCAACTCGTTACTTCCAACTGATTGATAATTCCTTCAACAATGTTCTTGGTTCATTTGATGCGAAACTTGATGCTATTAGATAACTAAAAGTAAATGAGGAGAAGAAGAAGATGAAAGTCGAAGAAAAGAAGAAAATTCAACTTTTTTCATTCCTTCCGATTCCATTCCTTTGAGAGTTTTACCCTGATTTACATTGAAACAACTGTTTTTGGTCTATTTTGAGAAAGCCAAAGAAGAAGAAGAAAACTCTAAAACAGTTGAAATTGATGGAAACATGAACATTATTAAAGCCAAATTGACTTCTCTAATTGAATGTAGATGAAGATAAATCTGATCTGTGATTAAAATGATTCATTTCTGTTTCAACCATTCCTTCAACTTCTAATTGAAAGACTTTGCCTTTCCGTCCTTCAACCTTTCAAAATGAATATTCAGCGAAAAGTAAAACACTGAATGGAAGAAGAACAGTGCAAGAATGAAATTATCAAGTCAAATTTTGAGTTGCAATTGAATTTGAAAGTAATTTAATTGTGAAACGAAAAATTTGTTTGCAAAAAAATGGAAAATATTGAAATATTTCAACAAAAAGCTGGACTCGAATTGAATTCAAAGGGAAAGCTTATAAATGAATAAGAATGTTTGTGAAGCAAAAAAATGTAATAATATGCAACAATATACATGGTAAAGGGTATCCAATTGAATGGATAGAATTGATGAGATAGAATGAATGCAATCAGAATTTATAAAATTGTTGAAACTCTGAGAATCAGATTGAAAGTGGAGAGAGAGAGAAGAAGAGAGAAGAGAGAAAATTTCATCAAAAATGGAATCCAATTTGAGATTCGGAAAATGTTCCAACGGTGAACAACAAAAGACTATCTGGTTCCGGTAATCTTTTTTTCCTCATTCCTCAACTTTTTCTTCTTCATTTAAATCATTCATATTCATTTGAATATTTGTTCCATGATCACCTTTGGTAAGTTTATGGTGAAATTGTCAAACTTTACTGTTTCTTTTCCTTTAGTATCATTTTGTTTCGCTGCTTGTTGACATGGGAATGAAACGTTTGCTCAACTGTTTGAAGTTCAACTCATTTATTAAACATTTTTTCTTCTTCGTCTTCCTTTGCAAACTTCAACATTTCAACTTGAATATTGAATTTAAAGACAAAAGAAGCAAACCAATCATCTTCATGATAATGATGCTTTTAAATGGATCTCAGTGTTTTATTGCAAAAGATTATCTTTTTTTATATCATTAATATTATTGTTATTATCAAGAGAAACCTGGGAATCAAGTTGAAACAGGGAAACACACCTTTTATAATCAATTGTGATTATGATTATTGCCAGCTTTTATTGCTAACTTTTGTTATTAACTTAATGCTCTAATTGATGACAATTGATATTCAAGTATATTAAGAAATTGCGATTAAACTTGAGATTTTACTTCCTCATTATTAATCGATGGAACAGAAAAGATAATTATAATGTTTCCCCTTTCATGCACATTCAATGAATCAAGAAAAATCAAGAATATCGCTTTTGTCGAAGTAAGATTCTGGATTAAAATTAATTACGATCGAGATGCAAGTTTAAATCGTTAAAAAGTGTTGTTTAAATGATTGCTGAATGTCTTAAGTCCATGTGGAGAAACTTGTCTTTTCATGAAACTTGCAACTATTTTCAACAAACATTTGTTTTCATTAGTTTAGACAATCAGTAAAGTCTTGCTAATTCAAGTCTTTCGCTCTGGTCGAACTAAGACCAGAGTCAGAAAAACTTCTAGACATGGACCATTATCAGCGATCGATAACTAAGTTACGCTAAAAACATAACTTTTGACTCGGAATGATGCTCTCAATATTTGATTAAAGTTTGCTATTTTCTAGTTATCACTCCTCGTATTACTAGTAAATTATGTTAGTCAATAAACTCAATTAAGCCAAATATTTCAGGTAATCACACCTCTACCTCTGTTCATCTGTTCTGAAGGAATACCGTAATTCGCTGATTTCGTTCATTTGGAAAAGCACTATTGTGGCTTGTGATTAATAATTGACTTGCATTAAACACTTGGTCTAAATGGATTTAAATAATCAATGGTGACTTTACAAGACTTTTACTCTATTCGATAATGTGAAACTGGACTTAGTCAAAAGTATTTGCCGAATTGGAAAGGCGTCAG
Source organism: Tetranychus piercei (assembly GCA_036759885.1). NCBI lineage: Eukaryota > Metazoa > Arthropoda > Arachnida > Trombidiformes > Tetranychidae > Tetranychus > Tetranychus piercei. Next base: position 20,062,410 of record CM071879.1, on the reverse strand, counting down.
AAGTATAAAAGTGAACGCAAAAGCATGTTGAGTTAATAGAACAAAAGTTCATCTTTTGATTTCCATTTGATTTGTGCTGAACTAGTGGAAATGCATTTCGTTTTGTTTCTGAATTGATCCGATGAATGTGATTAAAATCAGGTTAAAAAGGAAAATTATCATGTAAATAGTGAAGGAAGTAAAGCATTCAGTTTTTATTTGTCTTTACCTTCATAAACATATTACCAACAAGATAATACAAATATTAAGATATAATAATATCATGATGATGATGATATTTATTTTTGCTATAAAAAATGCTTTATTTACTTTGGACTGTTCATTATTATTGGATAAAAACAGAGATAAATGATTTTAGAAGCGCAAAGACATGATAAAAGATGTAAAAGTACAACTCCAAATGGTATCAAATAGACTGCAGTATCTTACATTATCATGTCTATTAGTGGGTCATTTGTTGGTTAACAATAATATTAAGTAGACAATGAGTAAATGTTTGAAGTGAAAAATGGTTTTATCATTAAAAAGAAGATCGTTTGGTTTAAAAAAAAGACGAAAGTTGCGTGACTTTATCCTGAGTCTCATTCACTCAATAAATCCTCTTTTACCAACATAATCATTATTATCATGGAAATAATCATGAAATTCATCAGTATCATTTGTTCAATGTTTTTTCACAGAAACACAACATTTTCATTTGCTTTTTTGTTGCAATTGTACTTTTTAATGAAATTCAATTCAAATGGCCAATCAATTGATTTACTGTAAAAAATGACGATTGTGATCATGATGAGGGAATGAGGAAAGAAGATGAATTAGAAAGAGAATTGCTTTTTAACACTGATCAATAAGAAAATAAGATTAATAATAATTGCAGGGACTTTTGAGGCTGAACTGGGAGGGTAAAAAGGGTGAGACCAAATGGTTTCAAGTTGTTATTCATTTAGATTCATCTCTTTCCTGAGATAATTCATTGGATGGCCTTTCTGGTCCAGTCTAAATGTATTATCACAACTTGAGGATTACAATGAAAATCAAGTTTAAACACTGAAAGAGTCATGGTTATTTGATTATAGCCTTAAAAAGCAAAGGAACGCATTTAATCACGAAAAGTGTTTCACTGATGGATATCATTCCAATAATTGAAGGATTCCTACTTTTATTATTGTTTTTATTATTATTATTAGGTTGTGTTGTTGAGTGATAACTCCCAGTTACATAATATTGCCTTTTATTGATTTGCTAGTTCAATAGTTAATATCAAGTAAGAATATGATAATATCTTTTTTTTCGTCTTTTTTTTCTTCCAATTCAAACTATTAATGCATAATTTGCTTGTGCAATTATATAATTATTTGCAAGATTATTAGATGAGTTACCAAAGGGAAATTAAGTTTAAGAATGTTAACCATTTTGGGCTAAATTTTATTCACTTTTTCTTTCTGTTTTCGTGGTTTACCTTGATTTACATGTTGATTAGTTTTATTATTTGGCTTTGCAGTCTTTATTGGCGTTCAATTGATTGGTTCATTTTTTGTCCATCATTCTTATAATTATGATTTAAATGGATTTAGTTATAACCTGGTTCGATATTGATTTCACTTTTTACTTCATTTGGTCAAAATAAATCACCTTTCAACTTAAACTTGTGAAAAGACATTTAAACCAAGCTTTGTGACAATCGACTGGGATTATTGATTGAAACTCATTTTGCCAATAATTTATCAAGTTGCTTTTCGTAATTTCAACTTTGATAAGTTTATTGTTGTCTTGATAAATCTTTTATTTTATATCAAAATTTGTCATTATTTAATGGCCAAACTTGTATAAACAATGAACTTATGATGGAATGGAGCAGAATTTAAGTTTCGATTTGATGAAATTCTCGTTACAATTTTGTATCTTTTTGATTCTAATTAGGTTCAGGCGAATGCAAATAAAGTTTTCATTCCTTTTCTAAACTGGACATTATAATAGTAACGATAGAGCTATCGATTTTTTCAGTTCAATAGTTCAATTCGTGGTGTCAAAATTTGAATCAATTGATTATACATTGTATTTTGTTCTACGTGACATTAATTATAGAATTTTGTCAATTATTATTTCTAAATTGAATTTTCAATTTTCACTTTAATGCTTTATAATTATTGTATAAGATTAATAAACGAATTGATTGAATAATTAACAGTCTGAAGTAATAAGGATAAAACAGATTGATAGATTTATACAAATTCAAAACAAAATGACATTCTAATCGTTACAAGTCAAAATCTAGTTAATATTGCTCATCTGGTTTGTTGCGATTCAATGTTAATACCCATTGAAAACAGCCTTTTCGCACAAGACCTTTGGAAGGAATGCAATGATATTTTGCATTTAATTTGCGTTATTTGGATTTCTTTGTGCTTCAATTTCTAGCGATGATTTTTCAAAATAAATACAAAGCAAACGCCAATATTTGAAATCCCAGATCAAAAGTTTCGAATAATTTGATAATATTTTAATTGATCTCTGCCAAACTGAAGTGATAATCAATCGCTTAGATCAGTGGAAGTTGAACTCACAGAAAGAGCAAATTCGATGATGAATTCAAATTTTAATAGCTCAGAAATTCATGTGATTTAAAGAAATATACATTAAATTAATTTGCAATAAACTGTAAGCGAACTATAAACAGTTTATTTAATATTGATGTTCGAATAATATGGAAGAGTCCAAAAACTTATGTCGCTACTTCAGCAATAACCAACTTGAATTGTAAGTTAGCTTAAATCAATCAAATTGCATCTCAACAATTCACAGCGAAATTATTATGAATAAAGATTCTCTAAGTCGCTTTAAGAAACGAGTTTTGCTGGCGAGCATTGAGTGTACAGAACCTCTTTCCACCTTTACTCACTGATATTGAAGCTTCTAATCTTAAATGATCTTTGAACCTTTCTTGGGTGAGTGCCATTTCTTAAGTGAACACTTGGAATCGATGATTCGCATAAAATATCAAAAGCTTTCGAGGTTTTCTTTGACTGGATCGATAAAAGTTCAACTTCAATGCTACAAGAAATTATATTTCGCAAACAAGTTCGAACTAAAATTGAATATTCTCGTTTTGAGATTGCTTTTCAAATTAAATTGCAAATTTGATGAAATCAATCAGTTATAGCTGTTTGGTTAGCTAGAAATGTATCCAGAACTGCTATATACCATCAAAAGAATGATTAAATTTGATTTTCATTGATCAAATCTGAATAAAGCTTTTTGTTAATTTTTGCTGTTCCATAATAATAAAGCCATTGAATTTGGATAAAACAGTCAAACAATAAAGAATTTCAATCTTTTCCTAAATAATATGCTTTTTGTTGTTAACAATGACCTTTACAATTCAACTTTTCATTTTTCAAAATATGATTTTCTGATAAAAGAGTAAAGAAAAGAAAACCCATATTCCAATTCTGATTGAGTCCAGTTGGATGATGAACATGATGATGAAGAGAATGAAAAAGAAAACGAAAACTAAACTGAAATTTTGTGATTCCCTGGAAAATGAAATTAAACTGAGAAGACAAAAGTACAAAGAAGATTGTTTTTCCTCTTTGAAGATAATTTCTCTTCATTTTCCTTCATAATCCATAACGCGATGCTATTGATGGATAAACAGTTTTTCCTGATGAATTTATGGTCAAATGATAAAGTGTGAAGAGGCCACTTGAGCTGAGTATTTGACAGAATTCTGCGGGAGACAAAATTATTTTCCACATTTCACTTTAGAGTGAAGAATCAAGAATCGAATCAACATTTGAGGTTGACTGAACAATCCGTTGTTCAAATCTTGATTCACGATGGAAATGAATGTTGATAATTTCAGGGTTAACAATGAAATCGAATGGAATATTATGCCTTTCAGTTTACTGGGAGGGAAATTTGTATTCAACTTGTTCAAGCTCAAATTCCCTGTCAAAGTGATACAAAGTTTGAATAACAATCAAATTGTTGCATAAAAATTTACTCAAAATTGGTTGAAAGAGAATTGATTAAACTCAATGAATGGGAAAACGCAATTTGTGATTGGAAAAGAAACTTTTCTCGAAAAAATTTCCCAAATTTTCCAATTCGTTTCAATACTACTCAAGATAATCTCAACATTGACTGGGATAATTGTAGTTATTGTTTTAATGATTGAATATGAAAGGAAAGGTTAAGTGATTCCATAATGTTGAATGGTGAAACATTGATAAAGTTCAATGAATTTCAAGTGTAAAATTCCCTGATGATTTGAATTTCTTTTCCTGAATAATTTATTCTTCTCTGGATTCGATTTATCTCTTTGCTTCTTTTCCTCTATTCTTGGTGGAAACTGTCATGAGGCTTGTGAATAGAGTTGATTGACGATTCACCAATAACTGATGACAACAAATCAAAATCAACCTGAAAATGTGTTTCACTTTTTGTTTTGAAAGCACAACATTTACTTCCAACAAGTAATGAACCCAAATGAAAGGGCAAAAGGCGAAAGTTTTTTGTATATATTGGAAGGAAGATGATTGATCATCATGCGTTGGAATATAATTTGTTTCCTGTTTCAATGCTCTTCAAAGTTCCAACCATTGAAACAGTTTCAGATTGAGAGGGGAAAATGAAAATGGCGAAAAGTCAAAAAGATGAAAGTCTTTCATCTTTTGTTTTGTCTAATTACGTTCAAAGATGAACTTGATTAGCCAGCCAACAGGTAAACAATTGTCAAATTTTAGACAAGAAGTTAAATTACTTTGTTCACCTGGTTAAAGGAAAGGGAAAAGTTTCATGGGAACTTCAAGATTCAGATTGTTGAGCGAGTCATAAATCAAAGAAGTTGTTAACAACCGGAGAGCGAAACTATGATTAACTTTGATACTAATTGTTTGTCTCTCGAGGTTCCCCTTGGATTAGGTTAGCTCCAGTCAAAACATCAACTGTTTAGGTTCATCTGAATTAACTTGTTTGGTCAGCGCTTTTGGCCAAGCTAATTAATCTCGTTATCTGTGGAAACTTGTGTTCCAAGTTTGTTCGGATAAAATCTTTTGCCTTTTCATCTGAAAGATTCATTGTGCTTTTGGAAGAATCTTTGGAAATGATCAAATTTTTGGTCTTTAATTGTTCTCATCAAACACTTGTTACCTTAATCACGCAGTAAAAGTCTTGTTAAACTACTAACTGCTCATAAATTACGACTCTTATTGTGCTTTGATAGTTGCAGTTTTTGCTATAAAAATATTTGCTCAAAAATATTGCAAAGTTTGCATGTGAAAGGGTTCTGTTTCAACTCACGATAATTCATTTCGAGTTAAGAGAAAATGAAAATTTTATGTATTATTGAGACTAAAATGACTATCAAGACGAGTTAGTCAGTCAGATTGATGGTGTTCTCATCAAAATCAATGGCATTAATTAAGGCAAACTCATTTACTTTCATCTTTAATGCAAAAGAAATGCACTGTTTTCGATGAACGCTTTTCATAGCCTCAAAGTATCAGAGTGATCGGTTGAGCGGAATTTGACATTGTGTTTCTCGATGACCGCTTTGCAGATTTTGGTTTCTAAATGTTTCAATGGTTTTTTGAATCATTTATGATTGACAAAAATTGATCAAGTCTGCTCAACTCAAACCGATCATCCTAATACTTCATCACATTTAGTCGATAGCTATTATTAGATATTCAACTAAATTCGTTCGTATATTTTACTATTCAGTTTATAGTTCAATTGTAAACTTTGATAAATTTTATCATTTAGAACCATTTTAACAATAATAGAGAATTTATTGCGCTTTAATTGAGAAAAATTATCATAATGGCCGTAATTAAAATACATTATAAGTTAAATTTCAACTTTTACCGATTTCATTGGGATAAGCATCAATTATGATAGAATTAATAGTTCAATTGTGATTAAAAATTAAATGAATCAGACAGCTTTTAGTCAAGAGTACTTATGCATGCGTTTTCAAGTCTTTAAATGAATCAATTGAAATCGAAATCCACGAAATTTTGATTTTTCACCATTTAATTGCAATTTTTAATTTTAACATTGAAAAAATAGAAAATTATATCAGACCAAAAGCTCAACTGAATACCAAATAATATTAAATATTAATCGGTAATACAATCTCATGTAGGAACTTTTTCACTTATTCATTTGAAGCATTTTCAGTAACTGAGCAAAAACACGATCAAAACCTTTATACTTTTGAATTGAAAAGTTGATTAATAACAATCTGTTTCAAAGACAATAACTTATTAATGATATTAGCTTTGAGTTTGATTAATAATTGATAGTCATGTCTGTCTTCTTAATCGTCTTCACTAACTATTGAACACAGAATCAACATTTTCTCATAACTCATTCATTCGAAGGTTTTACTTGCAAACACTCATCTTAACATGCATTCTTCAACTTAACCAGACACAAACTTAGTGCAAAGATGCTAATAAGCTCATTGGAATCGTGCTGATTAAAAGTTCGAAACGACCATTTGTCCATTTTGACCATTGGAAACACAACATCTGAACGAAGGAAAACTTACATCTAAATATATTCCATCACAAATAAAACCTTGTGGTCTGGGCGGATCCGATTTCGGTAAATAACGATAAAACTCGACACTATTTTTGTACCATTTAATTGAATACAATTCATCACCTTGAAGATCATAAGTGCAGTTAAGCCAAACAGAGTCGCCAACCATAACATGAGAAGGCACATGAATATGTTCCAATGTTATAGCATTAATACCTGATGAGAAAAGAGCGAATAAACTTTGATTAAAAAATCGAAACAAAAAACTCTCTTAATGTTCATTTGAACGCAAAAAGGTTTCAAGGTAAACACAAACGGAAGTCAATCTTCTTACAGCGCCTTAAATCCATTCAATTCATTACCTTTCATGTCATTTTGAAAACTCGTTTTGAATAGCGAATAAAGTTTCAAGTTTCAATTGTTATTTACATGCAAAATAACAACAAACTATTCAAACTCGTTTCTCTTTCTTTTCTCTCTTTTCTCTCTTTTCTCCCCAACTTTTCATTCTCATGTTCAATTATCTTCATAACCATGAGAGAATCATGAAGATGTTTGGTGATGATAATGATTATTGCGATGAGAGAAACTGAAAGGTAACATTTCGCATTTCGACTGTTTTATTGATGATTTATTGCTTTTCCAAACGAAATGGAAACATTTAATTAGCCTTTTGATATTGAAGTGAAAAACGCAAACAATTAATCAAATCAATTGGCAAATTAATTTCATTCTCAAACATTCATCGACTTTATCAACAATTTGACTAATCATCAAATCCAAATTGATTTTCCAATCGACTTCGATTTTCAATAAAAAAGCATAAAATAAATGGTAAAATGCTTTCCATGGAACCTCAAGTAAAACCTTTTCTCTTTTAATTATTTTCATTAAAAGTTGAATTTGTAAAGTTCATTTGCAATCTTCAAAGATGGATTGAACTTGTCAAGTTTAATTAATGATTAATGAAATGTTTTTACTTACATAATTGAAAAATAGACATGAAAAGTGAAGCTATTATATTAACTACAGTGAAATCCATTGTTTCAGTGTAATCTTGGCTTCTTTGCTTTACAACTTTAAAACCCAAAAAACTAAAGAGTTAATCAATGATTTGGATTAACTTTAAAGGTAATTAAGAATGCAAGACATAAGCACACACAAAACACACTGAATTGATTAGTTACTGTGAATACATGAAGACGGTTAAAGTTGCTGAGAACAGGTTGAAATTGTTCCGATATTCACTTAAATTGTAAACTAATTTCCATTTTTTGTTGCATTCATTTGTCAATTGAGTAACATGGTTAAAGATGGTGAACAGAATTTGTTTATTAACAAAGGTAAAAGTTTTTCCTCTTGTTTGCTTTACTGTCTTAACAACAATCAATTTGGCTAAGGTTGAGGTTAAATGTAATGTGATGAGGAAAACAATAAAAATTGATCGCTTTTTTGTTTCCCTGATCAAGTTTACCTGATCACTTGTTAAACAATAACACTTTGCCGTAAACTTTTACAGATGAAAACTCAACCTCACCTATTCTAATCGCTTCATTTGCTCTCACCAAATTTTGTAAAACTCACGCAGATAACTTTCCAGACTTCAGAGGGTTCAGTTCAGTTCAGAAAGAGACTCTGGATAAAAACTGCTGCCACCTTTTAGTTAAACAATACAGTATTGTGGAGTAGACTTGAACAGAGAACCAATTTGAGGCTTTGAGTGAAGCTGAATTTGAAAGTCAATTGATTGGAAGGTTATTTCGATAATCATTTTATTCAGTTTAATGAAAGTTGATTCTTTAGTGAATTATCGTTTTATGCTAAATTATCTGTAAAGTCAAAGATAAACAAAAAATAACAAATTTTGAACTGTTCAATGCTGGTAACTTTTGCTTTATTCATCTTTTCTTTTGCATTCCATTTTTGCTTCTTCAATTGAATTGAGTCTATTATAAAATAATTTTGCTGCTCTGATCAACTCTTTCAAAATGTTCGAGTTTAATGAGTTATTTGGTTCTTTTAATGGAAGCAATAATTATTTTGAACCAACTATGACCGGAAAGTTTAAGATGAGGTTAGCATAAGTAATTTTGAAGACTAAATGCTGAGCGATTAGACATAAGTGTTGCTTTGAAATTATTTTGCATTGGAACGATTTTCAGTATCAATTTTAACCAATTTGAGTAAAATTCATTTGTTGATATTATTCTGTTAGCTCGTGAGAATTCATGAGAATCTTAGCTCTTCAGATTTGAAAATTGTTTCAATTGTAATAACTCAATCTTAAAAATTCAAGATTATCCAATTTGAAAGAAAGCAATTTGCAATTATGGTAATTTAAAGTCAATTAAATCATCAAATTCTAGCGAAAAAAAGTTATTCGAGAAGCAAAGCTGATCAGTTTCAGAAAGATGCATCATTCGTAGCTTCAGTTTTGACCATTTTATGATTGATCAATAAAAACAAGTTTACCAATTTAAGTAAATTTAGATTATTTTGCGTTTTCTTTATGTTTTAGTTTTAGTTTCAGTTGCTAGATGGCGTTGGCCTCATTTTGATCCAACTAGATAGACTTTATTTAAATCTTCATTGATTAAATAATCACTTTGCAATTTAAACAAAAATCAAATCAGAAGATATTTATTTCAGAATTCTATTGTTTGGAACTGAATTGATAATCTTTGATCGGTGCTAACACATTGATGTTTAAAATTGTCTTATCTCTTAATGTATCGAGTATTTTCAGATACTTCTTGGATCAGATAGTGCAGTATGTATGCTTGTGATAAGACCCGGTTTTTTGGATAAAAATTCATTGTCCTCATTTTAAGTGCTCCTCTTTTTTGTAATTGTTTATTTGTGATTTTTATATTTAATTATCTGAGACGGAAAAATGAGTGGCGGGGTTTACGGTGGAGGTATGTTTACTTTTTTCCAATATTTGTATGACATCTTTCGGACTATGTTCTTAATCGTCTTTCCTTTTTTGTTATGTTTCTCTTTGTATGTTTTTTGTGAACTCGAATAATCATTCATTTTAAGATGAGGTTGGAGCCCTCGTATTCGATATTGGACATTATTCAGTCCGTGCTGGATTTGCTGGAGAAGATTCTCTTAAAGCTGAGATACCTAGTATGGTTGGTTATCTCGATGAGGTTCCTGATAACTCAATGGAAGTTGATTCTCAACCGGCTCCAACTGCACAAAGAAAACATTTCATCGATACAACATCTATTCATGTTCCTAGGAAAGGTGTTGAAATGACAACGTTTCTCAAAGACGGCATGAGTAAGTCATCGTGTAGTATTTCATCATGTTTATTCTAAAACTATTCTATTAGCCTAACCATGTGAGGTTTCACTTCATATTTTTACTAATTGAATCATGCAAACATTTCATTTTAACAATAATATTGTCTTTCATTTGATAAAAAAACTATATTCTAATTACTACTTTTACTTTTAGTTGAGGACTGGGATCTATTCGAAAAAATGCTCGATCACGTTTATGCGAAACATGTAAAATCCGATCCAAAACTGCACCCCGTTTTAATGTCAGAAGCAGCGGTACGATCATTTTCTCTTACAAATGTCTCTTTAAAATATCCTTAGTGTCAATTATATCTCAACTTTCTCTTTTCTTTCTTTATTTACAGTGGAATGTAAGAAGTAAACGAGAAAGATTGACTGAAATCATGTTCGAAAAATACAATATACCGGCTTTTTTCTTGGTTAAAAATGCTGTTTTGTCTGCTTTTGCCAATGGAAGATCAACAGGTATCGTTGTTGATTCTGGAGCTTCTCAAACCTCTGCTGTTCCAATCCATGATGGTTTTGTGTTACAACAAATGATTGTTAAATCTCCTCTTGCTGGTGATTTTATCACTATGCAATGTCGCCAATATTTTGAAGAACATAACATTGAAATTGTTCCACCTTATCAGATCGCATCTAAAGAAGCTGTCAACGAAGGAATGGCACCTAAATGGACTAAGAAAACTAATATTCCAGAAGTGAGTAAATCATGGCACAATTATATGGTCAAAGAAGTTATTCAAGATTTTCAAGCCTGTGTTCTACAAGTTCATGATGCGCCTTACGACAAGGAAACCATCGAAAACATGCCAACAGTGCATTACGAATTTCCTAATGGTTATAATCAAGATTACGGATGTGAAAGATTTTCAATCCCCGAAGCTTTATTTGATCCATCTAATATTAAAGGAGTTCCTGGATCTGTGATGGGAATAGCTCAGATAGTTACCACAAGTGTAGGAATGTGCGACGTTGATATAAAGCCAGCTTTATACGGATCTGTTATAGTGACAGGAGGAAATACTCTTATTCAAGGATTCACAGATAGACTTAATCGAGATTTATCGACCAAAACTCCACCGGTATATTATCATTAGTCATTTAGTTATTTGGCTTGGATTATTTATCTGATTTAAATTTACTTTTATTTTGCAGAGTATGAGATTGAAACTCCTCAGTCCTGTTGGAACAGCTGAACGAAGATATGCAGCCTGGATTGGTGGATCAATTCTTGCTTCTCTGGTTAGTTTACCTCAACAGATTTTTCCATTTAGCCCTATGAACTCTATCTGCTTATTAAACGTTACTATTATTTTGACTGAATTAAACTTAATCTGTTATTTTTTGCAGGGAACATTCCAACAAATGTGGATCTCAAAACAGGAGTATGACGAGGGAGGAAAATCTCAAGTTGAGCGTAAATGTCCTTAAGTATTCTCTTCGCATTTTACTTCAACACCTTTCATTTGATTAAGTGATGTGGTTTCATTCTGTCTATCTTTATCATCATTCAACCATTGGAGCCATCTTCAGTGCATCTTTCATCTCTCATTTTGAATTTTTGTAAGCACTCAAAGCCAAATAAACATTTGATGTAAAATTTGACCTTTAATCACGTCTCATGAACGATCAACTGTATTTCACCTCATCTGTTTATTTCGATATAAATAACCGCAATTAATTATTTACCTGTAAAAATTGTGCTACTGTTGAAATGTCCAGTTGAATGAATGATTAATTAAGTTAATCAAGCCTGAATAACCGATTCTAAGTTATAACTTGATTATTAAACATATATTGTACACAAGATTGTATACGTTGATTAACATTTATCCAGAACTCAATTAATTAACTAATAACTTTAATACTCGATCATTTCATTTCAGAATTAATGTTGTAAGTATTAATATCCTTTAATATCATTGTAAGCAAACTAAATTGATACACATGGAAGAAAAAATTGGATAAAGATACAAAAATTATATGCCAACTGCACTTGATTTGAATCGATTTAAGAAACGTTTGAAGAATCTGAAGTTTTGTCATTTCATTACTTTGAGCAGTGTAGAAAGTACAAGCATGCTCTGTTGCATTAAAGAACTAGTCAGAACTTTTGTCAGATTAGTCAGATTTTTTGTGCGTGATTCTTTAATCGATTATACATATTATCGGAAACTGTATAAAGCTGTTGGGAAAAACTTACATTAACTATTACAATTTTTGAATATTCCAGTAACAATCAATTCTTTCGTTTCAATCAATTATTAATGGGATTCTATTATTTAAATTAACAAAATGTTTGATAAAGTTAGTTATTAATTGTTTGGTCAATAACTGAAAATGTTTCTTATAATCATTTTATTTCTTCTTAATTATTTATGCTTGTTATAATTTATTAACTTTCATTTTAAAAGTCTTTGAATACAAATCGGATTGAGCTTTGAGGTTTGTTTTGCCCAAACTTTAAACTATTCAAGCAAGCCTTGAATATGATTGCATCAAAGGACTGTACTTATTAGATTCTTTATAACAACTTGGGTATTAATTACTCAATTAATGCATATTAAGACAATCTTTAGACTTGAATGATGAGAATTTAAGTTTACAATTTTGAACTTATTTATCGGAGTCTTCTTGTACTAAAATACTACCCTCTATTAATTTGTTATTTTTTCACAGTCAAATAAGTCCAACGAAGGAAGACAAAATGAATGGGAATTGACCATGAGATAAATGTTTTATCAGTCGATTTCGAGATTAACATTTTTTTAGGTCAGGCTGAACATTAAGCTTTTGTTGATTCCTGGGTGAGCTTGATTGTTGGTCCAGATTTAACCAAGTGATTTCTTAAATAAACTAACAGCTCTAAAACAATTCTAAGCTCCAATTGTGCAGGCCTCCGAAATTGGGGAGACAAAGAGAAATGGTAGAGCCGATGGAACAGGAAATCACAATTGGTTGAAAGTTGATTACTAAACCAAATGAAATATAATTTAGTTATTTATGTTCATTCGCTGTTACGTTTCCAATTGATTAGCAAAAAATGGCGCAAAATAACAATTTCGAGTTGACCACAAAACCTGGGCAACTTTTTGCTTAAACTTGTGACTTAGTTTATGGAGGTGCCCTCGTTTACGGCCACATTTCTTGGAACTCGTTTCATTAAGGCAATTGAGGAAAGCTTTTTTCATGGAACATTTAGCGTAAAGACTTTCTTTGCCAATTAAGTAATCCAGGAACTTTGAAGCCTTCAAAAGAACATTACCACAACTCCATAGAGCAGTTTTACGACAATCATTAATCTTACCTGCCAATTGAAAATTATTTGAAATTAGTAACAAATATAAGAATTATTAACAGTTTTCCAAATCAACTAACAGGATCAATAAACTTACTATTAACATTTTCGATTCTGGAATCATCTATTTCATTCTCCGATATTTTACTGTTGATTTCGTAGTGCTCTTTTAATCTCATTTGATATCCAGATGTAAAGCTGAAAGAGTGGGAAATGATAGATTAATAACATATTAGTGCACTGAAACTAGTGACAATTTACTAATTGGAATAGTGATAACGGGAATAATAGGAATTTGCTAACAAGTTTACTTGTAAATGTGAATAAATAAGGTTCATATATTTATTGATCGAGCCGGGAGTTAATCAATTCAATCTTTACGGGTGAGAGAAAAATAAATAACTTTGAATAAACTCAACATGGCTTGAAAACTTCATTGCGATCTTTCTAGTCAACAAGATTAATTACATGCATTTTCTATAATCAATAAATCATTCAAATAAACTTATTGATCATACTGGAGTATGTCCAGGTATTTATCAACATTGAAATTCAACCAAATTCACCAAACATGTAAACAAATAACATGTGGATAATGAAACAAAACTAACCTTTCTAACTCTTGCTTAGCGAAATTTAATAAATTATCAAAATCTATGAAATTCAAGCCAAAACCTCAACGTTAGAATTGACAAAAATTAAAGAATGGACTTTGCAAACTCTGTCAATGGGTTAATTAATTGAATGGAAATTATTTCACTTACCTTATTAAATAGATGGTGACGAAAAAGAGATGAACCCAAGTGAAATAAGCCCACATTACAGGGCAATGATTAAAATAAGACCAAATAATTGACCTGAAACAGGTTCTTCGTAATTCAAAGTTTAACAAATGAAAAGTTATCCACTGAAAAGCAAACCAATTGTGGTTAACAAACAGAGACGGCTCAACCGTTTCTGAGAAAATCTTCACGTGACTAACAGTAACCATAGTTACAACAAACAATCACCTCTACTCTCTTCTTTACTCTTTGCTTCCATTGTTATTTATTCAATCATTTTAAATACTTTTTGATTTTCATTAAAACAAATTTACTGCAATTCTTTGCGATCTTTTCGTTTGTTGTAGCCACAACTGGAAGCTCTTCTTTGTTAAATCATAATTGTCATTTCGAAACTTTAAGATTACCTTTGTATTGTTTTATGCTTGTTTTACTCATCTCTTTATGTATTGAGTTATTGATCAGTTTTACATTTCTCTCCCTTTCTCTTCTTTTCTCTCTTATTTCCAGGAATTTTACTTCATAGGTCAAAGGTAAATCAGGATTTTACGTAACGACAAAGCCATTCTATTATGACTACAGGATCGAAATTTAATGTGCTATTATACCGTGAAGAGTTTTATGATAATGACCATTCTATTAATTTACTAGTTTACCCGTGAGATCGTTATAAATCCCAATGAATGGATTCTAAAATGACCTAAATAACCTGTAAAAGGGCAGATGCTTGAGTATTTAAACATTTCACTTCATAAGAAAGTTAAATGGTAGCTCGAAAAAAGTTCAGCGATTTAGTCTGGAAATTCGTGTGCTTCGAAGTCAATTCTTTGAATAGTTGAGAAGTTATTCAAGTTTTTGATTTACTTTGCATTTGTTTTTGTTTAGTTCCATGCAAATTATTTCATTTTCATTTTTAATTTTGTACAATTTCGGATCTTTAGTCAGTAGATAAAGTTTTGCAATTTTCACATGATTTGATAATTGTGTATCATTCGGTGTATCATTCATATCATTGTGAAATGATCTCCTGTTAAAGATCTTGTGCGTTTAGTTATTTTTATGATTAATTATTTAGTTTAGATTGCTTTTTGTTTTAAAGAATTTTGACTTTCATATTTCAAAATAACATCGAGCAAAAATGAAACAACTCTTTGATACTTAGAGAGAGTTAGACTCAACTTGATTGTTTTTAATTGCATTCAATAATTTCAATAATTGAATTTGACAAATTTATTGCCATCATAAGCAGTTATGCCATCTATTGAGTGCACTAAAAGAGTTACCTAACGGTTCAATCTAACAAAAGGCTCCATCTATTGTTCATTAAAGTGAATGGTGATTCTGTAAAATCTAATTCCATGAAACAATTGCAATAAAATTTTCTGAAAAATCCCTTTAATGAAAGAAAAATAACCAAAATTTTGATTTAAAACAACTAATAACAGACCTTTTAATGAAACTAGCTAAAACTAGAAGCATCAGACTAAATTCAGGTCAAATTCCCTGATCACTTAAAGATGAATAAAAAATGCTAAATGACGAAGAGATTGATGAAAGAAAAGAAGAAACGAAATTTTGAATGATTACTTGGGAAATGATGTCAGCTTGGAAGCCGAGATTGAAAAAAGTAAAAGGTAAAAGGTCATGAAAATGATGCGTAAAAATATGAAAAGACTAATAATAGAAGTAATAACATTAAATGGTTCAACATGGAACCGTAGTTTGAACATTAATAAAGCTGGAAGCGAAAAGCGAAAATATCAAGATAATAATAATAATGATAATAACATGATGGAAATGCTGATATAAAGTAAGTAAAAATATATGACAAAAAAATGTGAATCATGAAGAATGGCGAAAAAAGCAAATTCTGATTGGATGAAGGCAAGGTTTTACGTCACAACAAATGTAACCAATCAGACGAGATTCAGTGAGCATGAAACTCCACCCTGAAATGGAATAGAAAATAGAATGAAGAGAAAAGATTTGCGAAAATGAACACCGGAAGTTGGAATATCTCAGCATTTTGAATAAATTGAATCAAGGTTGACCTTGAAGAGACAATTAACTGAATAATTATGAGATTTGAATGAAAGGCAATTGTTGTTCATTTCATTGGATTCCTGTTTTGAGGTAAATTGACTGAATTTTCACCAACAAAATGGGAGGTTCTAAGAGTGGAAGAAGGAGGTTTCACAGAGGAAGAGAGAGAAAATATAATTGATTAGAATTTGTGAAAATATTCTTTATTCAATTTCAAAGATTCTCTTCATTCCCTGTTGCAACACTTGAACTGTTAACCATGAAAGTTTAACTTTAGCCAAATCCTATTGTTACTGTTTATGTTTGTGTAAAGTCTAGATATTTAACTGTTAAATTGTTTTGTTTTAAACTGTTAAAGATTTATTGTTAATCAACACTTTACCTGCCAAAAGTTAATCAATTTTCCTTGTTAATCACTTGTTAATTTTAATTAAATGCCAATTTGCTGTTAAAGTATTTAAGTAAAGTCTAAGTGAATCAACGTCTGTGCTATAAGTTAACCCAAAATGACGACTGAAACAACCGAGAATCAAATCAATCAACAGATGAACGATACAAACATTGATAACCTTTTATTTTCAGGTAAGTTGACTTTGAACAAAAGGTTAATGTGATTAGCAGACTAACAGTTGTTAATCCTGTTTACATTTTTGATGAGAAATGATTTGCAATTTAAAGGTGGAAAAGTGTTGCAGATTGAAAAGAATGGTGAAACAAGTGAATCTTTTTTTACTTTTCAATCTCTTGATAATACTTAATCATGTTAATTCAGTTGGGAATTGATTTTTATCTGCTTTTCTCGCTGCTGATGAGATGATAAATCAATTGAATGAGTCAAATGATAGTTGACAATAAAATGTCACCACAATCAATGTGAAGATGAACAAAAAAGTGAAAAGATAAAGTGAAGAGCAAATAAGTATCTAATTAGAGGTTAGGCTGACTCTTTGCTTTCCCTTCCTCTGATCAATGATCATTTGATGGGGAAAAAGATGGATGATGAAAGTGAGCTCAAATGACGATGAAAATCCTGCAAAATGATCTTCATCTTCATTCTTTTCCCATCTCATGTAATTACCTTTCTTCCCTCGATCCATGATAATAGCAATAAAACATTGAAGACAAGAAAAGAGAGAGAGAATTTCATTTTTCCAATTTCTTATCAAACATTTTGAAACCATTTCCATATCAAATTGGTAACATTGGCTACAATCAGAAATGATGTTAAAATGGAATCAAAATTTGTGTTAAATTGATAAGAAAAGTTGTCAAAAAAAGTTGATTTTGTCTTTTTTTATCTTCTCTCAAGAGTGAAAGGTTAAGTTTAAAAGCAATAATATCAACCTGTTTCAAGCTCATGTTCAGTTGGAGAGGAAATTTTCATGTTCTTTTCCTTCTCTCTTTGCATTATTAGTGGCAACAGCTTTTGATATTAATTTGTTTGAAACACATTTTGCTGTCAAATGTTTCATACGTTTGTTTCAATTGATAATGTAAATTGTTGAACGGCAAAAATGTTAACACTGAACAAATGTGATAAACATTTTCCGTTCTAGAAGATCAGCCAAGCATTAATATTGTTTGTCTTCTAATGATGATAATTTTGCCAATTTTATCACTTCTCTTTTCACAGATTTACTCCCAGTCAATGAGACTGGTTATGAAGCAACGAGAAGCTTTTTGTTGAAAATTGTGGACATTTTACTCGACTTCATCAAAGAATCTTCAGATCGATCAACGAAAATAGTCGACTTTCATCAACCAAATCAACTGAAGCAACTATTTGACTTTACAATTCCTGAGAATCCAAAGAATATTCAACAAATTTTAAACGATTGTAAGCAATGTTTGAAATATCAAGTGAAAACAGGTAATTATCATTGGACTTTTTTGTTGCAAAATTTTTCTATTAACTTTAACTTTTCTTGCTATTTGTTTCAATTGACAATTGAACCATGAAATGCAAACTTTTATCTGTTAAATATGTTTGAACTGGGAGTTGAGACCGGGAGAGAGAAGAGTAAATAGCAATTTGAAGTCAACAAGGAAGAAGTGAAAGATGAGTTTCAATAATAATGATAATAATAAGGAAGAAGAAATGATGTGAAGAATGTGGATGACAGGAGAAGGAAAAGTAGGAGGAAAAGGAGGAGAAAGTTTTGAGTCCCTCATAAGGATCATGTTGATCAGTCTACCATGGATGATCCTACAAGATTGATGGTAAACCTTGTAGTTAATGTCATACCAAAATTGGAAAGAAAAACCTTAAGAAGATGTTTTTTTCTTCTCCTGCTCTTTTTGCTTTTCCCTTTTTCACCGAACAAAAAGGTAATTTCGAAAAGATTGAGCTTAACAATTATCCGTTCACTTTAACCATTTGATCAGAATTGATTCAAATTGATGAGAATACATTAAAATGAGGAAAGGCGGAGAAGCTGAATTAACTAGTGTTTCAATGAATTGTCTTTTCTTTCACTTTACTCTCGAAATGAAAGAGTAAGTTGTAATACTTTGATCTTTTGTTGGAAAGGTCGACTTTTGACCTTTTCAAAGTGCAACTTTAAAATCTTTTATTCAAGTTTGGCCAATGTTTAACTGAAATCAATGATTATCGAATTTTTCAACTTGAGTTCAGCTAAAAGATATTCTCGTTCGATTTACAACTGTAGCTCAATCAATGACCTTTCAGGGATTGAAATTGAGGCGATGAAATTCTTGCAGTTTATTTTCAGAATAATTAGTCGTGTGTTTGTAATTGCGCAAATATTTTGTGCAGTTTAATGTAAAAAGCTATTGATAGATGAAACAATTGAGCAGACATTTAATCTTGATCGCCTGAAAAATGAAATTCCAATGAACAAGTGAGACGGAAGAAGTGTTGCAGTCTGTTGAAAGTGAAGTTGAGTGTGTTTTGTCTAAAACTTTTTTGGCTTTCATATTATTCCTTGTGGCACTTGAAGGTCTCCTGTTTTCAATTCATTTTCAAGCTCAATATTTATCAAGATCAAATCATATACATAAATCAATTTTTTTGATTTTTCGCCACAATCATGTCTCGATGACGACTTTAAAATTTTAATCAAAAAAGTTTTATTCAAAAACTAATATTTGTAACTATAATTTGCATCAATATAAATAGTCTTTTGTTTTAGTTTCTATTGTTTTACAAATGATTATGTTAAGTAAGTCAATAATATCTGTTCAACTTTGCACTAACCAAAGCCAGAGAAGATGTAAGGTTTTTCAATATAAGCTCAGTCTTAACCTCTAAACAAGCCATTTGAATGATTCATTACAATGAAGTGGTCTAATGGTGAATCAGAATACAAAGCAGTATAAGGAACGTTTATGGGTTTGTAGTGGCATTTAAACTGAGCTGATTAGCGCTATTGAGAATTTGATCCAATCGACAGTTTTAGAGGAAATCGAGCTCAAAGTTGAAACTTCGATCGCCTTCGAATACTTATGCGAACAGATTTTATCAAAATAATTTTCCTGATGTAACATTTGGTGTTCGACCAGAAAGTGCACTTATTTTGTCAAATAATATTTTCTGTTTCAACTGCTCACTTCGATTTTCGGTTAAACCTGGCGCTTCAAGTGGCCATAAGAGTTAGAAAGCTGAAATTTATTTTTGGTCCATAAAATCGTTTAACAATTGAAGACTTTTTTCAATCTATCAACAGTTCTTTTGATTTTGCCTTAAAACTTTGAGCATCAATATCTCGAGTAATGGCAGCGGTAACAGTTACCATTCTGATGCAATTAGATTTTTATGGGCTATAAAATATGTTTGAATATCAGAAATAATCTGAACTGATTCCTGTAATAACGAATGTCCTTCTTGCAAATCATAAGGTTTGTGATCAAATAAACATTTATATTTGCAAATCAAGAATCAAATATAATATAATGATACAACTTTGTTTGAATCATCTTGAATCACACAATCTCTCAATATAACATACTCATGTAGCTTATAATATAGAATCTAATAATTGTTGCGAGAATGGTGATTGTAAGAACCATATTATTGAGTCCATTTGTACAATAAAAAGTTTCTTTTAACGACGGTCTTCGAATAAATTAAGATCAAAATTGAAACTTCTATATACCTGGGTACAATTGAGGCTTTTGGTTTTTGATCATCATGATGAGTAAACTAATCTACAAATAGCTGAAAATTGTCCTTGATTATCGAGTTGATGTTGGAAAAACTGGTTGAAAAAGAGTTGTCAGAATTCCCTGTTCAAGATCTGAGTCCTGATAGACTATAAAAAAGAGTTAAAACAACAATCATAACTGATCGAAAGCTTCCCATTACTAAGCATTCAGCATTCATTTGCATTCAGTCCAAATTTAAGTTACATGAGTTCTTAATGAAAAAACCATCAAATCGATGAAACTAAGAACTAAAATCTAGATCTGCAATTGAAATTCCATGTTTCGACTTTAATATATTGTATTTGTAGATTAATTAATCTCATTGCTCGCTGCAAAAACTGAATTTCCATTCGAAAGCAATGAATAGCCATTCGATTAAAAAAGTTGATTTCATCGCAGATCTCATCATTGGAGAGCATCAAACTGAGCCTTGTTGGATTCATTGGTGGATATTTGTTTGCGTCATGTAATCATTTTTCGAAGTAAAGTTGCTTTCACTTTGACTTCTTGAATTGATTTTCAATCAAAACACCTTTGCTCTGTTATTGTAACAAATAATGTTGATATTATTATTATATTTATCAATAGGAAAAAGATGATGCTTGAACAGAAATATGATGAGGAAGAAAAGTTATAAGAAGAAAATCATTGAATCGCATACAAAATAATCCGCTTACATTTATTTATCGTTGACAGAATATATATTTATACAAAAAAGGCAAAAGCAGAAGAAAAAGAAACAAGGATTTCTAAACAAGAATCTCAAGTGTAACTAGACTTTTGTATAAATTTGATATTTTTGCCTTCCATTGACAAGAATTAGATGGAAATTGAAATAACAAACAAAGAAAATATTGAATTTTCAATCAACAATCGCAAGCTTTGATTGGTTCAACAAATTCCATTTCAAGATTGATATCATTAATACTTTAATTATTACCATTTTCAACTCCATTTGCTTGGTTAATCTCACAGTTAAGCTCATCCTCATCATCATTTTCCTTCTCATAACATCATTAATTTTTATCTCACTCTTTTGGAGCAAATTATTACTGAACGGAAACTCAGTTTTTCTTTGTAAAAATTCATTTTCTTTTTGCTCATATTACGCTCTTCTTTCTCCTGAAATTAAAAAGTATCAAAAAATAGCGTTTGAATCTTTCAACATTTATCAAACCTTATTGCTTCTTTCAAGCTTCCCTGTCACTTGAACCTCTCGCCATTTCAATACAATCTTCAATCAGATAAGTGACAGTGAAAATGTTATTCACTTAATGGTTTCACATCAACTTTGCTCTTCAATCTTTAAACATTAAATATAATTTATTTTCTCACATCAATGGTTAAGAAAATTGTTCAAATTAATATCAAGAAAATTAGGTCAATATGTGAGTCTGTCAGGGTTCAACTTATTAATAGAGACGAAAAAGGATTGAACTTCAACATTTCAGGTTTAATCAAAGTAATTAAGAGCAAAGAGAAGATCTTTTATTATTTTTCTTGTACAACTTTTTGCTTCAAATATATTTATCATTTTTGAACAGCTATAACTTGAAATTGATTAATCTTGATGCTATTCTCTCATGATATCACATTTTAAGGAAAGCTTACATGCGCTTAGGCAAGACATGTTTGAGCATTTACCTGGAGTGCATGTAGATCAATGATTTTTCAACAACTTTATGTTGGATAATTTTAAAATAAAGTTTTAAAATTGTAATTAGAAGGCGTCTGTTAGGATTTTTTGACTTTTTTTTGAAATCTTTAGAACTAAAAGTTGATCTCAAAATATTTTATGATTTCTGAATCAGCCTCCAATAGGCGACTTTTTGACATTTCGATAGACTTCAGGTTTCTATGGAAATTAACAAGAAATACTCGAACAGAAAAAAATTTGTTGATTATTTGTTAATTGTTGAGTGTCATTCAATATTTATTTTTCTGCTTTCTGCTTCGATACTCGTGATTTATTAATATCATCGCAATTTTGCATAACTTATAGTTCATGCTAGATTAGATTAAGTTAAGTTTAGTTTATCCAAGAATTTAATGTTTTCAAGATTAAATAGCAACTTTGGATGACTTTTGCTATTTTTAAACAGTTTACTTTGATTTCAATTGATTTACTAACGAAGATTAGCGAGTCAGAATCACTTGGAACAAGTCTATCAAACTCTTCAATATCCACAGAAAGTTTTCTGGTTTTTAGGTCAGCAAAAGGATTTGAAGAAGTTATTCAAGCATCATGTAACTAGTCTAAAGTCATAAAGACTCATTTCTGGGAGATAATATCCATTGACTTGGAGCAAAAGTTTCAATGAACAGGAAAATCAAAAGAGTTTCGTTTTTGAATGAAAACATTTAATTAGTTATTAGTTTATTGGACAATTGATTAATCTAAGATTGTTGGTTTTATGCGACTTCATTAGACTTTATTTTTGACAAGGATTTAAGTATTGCAATAATAAAAGTTATGATAAAGGAAAATATTAATAGCAAAAAAGTCGAACCGAAAGTCCAGTTTATGAAAACATTTTGCTGCTCAACTTGTCCATCAATTTTCAATTGGATATCAACATTGACACAGTCTATGCTTTCCATTATTAAGTTAATCTGTATAAATCAAATACTGGATTAACTCTAAGAATCTATTTCAAGATGAGAAAATCTTCCATTTACATGGTTATCCAATTACAGTTGACTTGTTATTAGCTTCAACAGATCCACTCACTTACAAGTTGATGGCTTCTCACAAGCAAACAATGAAATCAGAAGAAAAAGACGAAACTTTTTCACTTTTCCTTTTTTATATTAATACTTTTACATTTTGCGATTCAACATTTTCTCGTTTGTTCAGTAACTCTGAACATAAGGTGAACTCTCAACATATTCCCATCTCACCATCAACTTAAATCATCACATCAGACTTAAAGGTGTACAAGCAGAAAATAAGCCTTGAAATGGTCCAACAAAATTGGTTGACATTTCCATTGGAAATCAATTTTCAAAACGAAGTGAAAAAAAACTCGAAAAAATGTAAAACTCATTTGCTTCCCAAACAACTTAAGCAAATGTGACTCGACAAAGAAATGAATCAATTGCATTGTTACAAACTTCTTTCAACCTTTTCGTTTAATCCTGTAATGAACATTATCCTAATAGATTGAACATTAAACTGCATTGATTAACTATTTCAAGACACATTAAGGTCAACTGATTGACTCTAATAATAGTTACAAGTGATTACGTGTTTAACTGGATTCATTGTCAGTGAATGGTAAAAGTGAAAGAAAATAATTAATCACAATTCATCCATTCTCATCAATCTTTCCCTTCACCTTCTTTATCCTTTGTTGTACAATTTGCTTACCAATCAAAAGTTGAAAGTATCATGACTTGAAAAAGATATTAACTTGGAGTTTTTACTCCAAGCAAAGGGAAACTCATATTCGAGTGAAAAGGTTAAGATGAAACTGAGCAAATATATTTTGAGGCGAAAAAATGGAATAAAATTTTGAAGCAAATGTTGAATCCTTTCTTTTCCCATTCTCTCATCATTTTGCCTTCATCATCATCCTACACTCGCATTGCCTTACATTTGACCTTAACAAAATACTTACAAGTCCTTCGACCATGAAATTTATTCTCTTTCTCTTCTTTCTTTCAACAATCGATTATCGATTTACCCTTGTTTTCCCCCTTTTAACTTTGACCTATAAAGAAGTGATTCCTTCATTTTTTCAGAATCATGTTTACTTCCGTTTACTGAGCAACACCTTGGGATGGATTCACATCTATAATGGTTGAATTGATTCTCTTCCGTGTAACCATGAACAGTTTAATGAGAGTGAGTTTGCGTCATTCAATGTTGAACCATTTTTGTTTAATTAACTAATCATTAAGCTCATTTAGTGCTGTGATTTTCATGCAAGTTCAATTAACATTTTCATGTTTATCAAAGTGTGCTCAAGATCAAACATTGTATTGTACCATGAAAGATTGAGAGCACAAAGTTCACCAATTATTTACTTATCTGATAGATTAATAGACTTCGATTAACTCAACAATCGTGGTTCTTCATCAATTGTTTCAAGACTTAAATTGTTAAATCATTTCAGATCATCATCTGGTCGTCTTTTGTGTAAAAACAATTTTTTTCATTTCAATTGTTCTTATTGGAATTTTAAAATTGAAACGAATTGAACCAAACATTCAAATGCTGCCCTGACATTCAAGCTCTTAAAATGGCAAGTTTCAGCTTATCAATGATTTTTTCCTAGTCTTTATTAACTTTTATCAATCAAGAAATTTTAAGGACTCAGGATTCTGGGCTCAGAATAACGAAACACATTTAAGCGAACGTAAGAAATCCTTGATCGAGAATCTTGCGAAGAAATCTGCATTTTCCACTTTCAATTTAAACTTTAATTTATCAAAAGCATTGAATCGAATCGATTGAACTTGATGTTTAGATTTTCTCTTGAACTAAGGTACTTGTTGAGAACTAGAACCTTAAGCTGTCGAAGATATCACACGATTAAGTCGAATGCTGTGATTATTATTTAAGTCCCTAAAATCGCATAAATGATAAGAAGAACAAGTTTATTAATTAATCTTTACAAGTTTGCCATTAAACTGTTTGATATAACTTTTGTTAACTTTAACATAATAAAATGTAATCCCAAGTAAGAACTAATAATCCCTAATCGCTCAAAGCTAAAGTAAACAGATATGATGATGACACGTTTTTTATCGCCTGACTTTTCATTGATGTTGCCTTGAAGTTGCCTGCGGCAAGTGATTATTAACTTCATTTCGCTGCATCAGTGTTAAACCAATGTTTATTAAATTGTGTATTTCTTTACCTTCTCATCGCCATTACCAGCTTTTGTGTCAAAACTCATCTTTTGTCACATTACAGGTCTGAAGTGACGAGATAACAGAATGACCAACATTATCAACTCAACTCCCAGTCAAAGCCTTGTTCAAACACTTTAACTCTTAATCCAAAGTAACAGATAATGAAAATGTTACATTTAATAGAAGGAGGAGAATGCCAAAAAAGTGGATAATTTGACTTTAAAATGAAGTAAAACAATTGAACTTGAATTGAATTTCAGGGCATCCACACTATTTCAATCAACTTTCATGCGGTTTGGATATTGTTTCAATGGCTGGTGAATGGTTGACAGCAACCGCCAACACCAACATGTAAGTTTAAACATTGAAAGTTTATGTGCATTGAGAGTGTTTTCAAGCCTGATTACCTTTGTTAAATTGAATCACGAACTGTTCCCATTCAACTCATTTCCATCCTCATTATCATGTTTGCTAAACCTAACCTTGCTGCACAAAATGCTTTCAATAACTTTTAATAACTCAAGCTTGATTAACCTTTTTTTGTTCACACTTCTAATCCATTTAGGTTTACCTATGAAATCGCTCCAATATTCATTTTAATGGAGCATTTTGTTCTTGAAAAGATGCGAAGTATCATTGGTTTCCCAAACGGTGATTCGATCCTTGCTCCAGGTAAGATCATTTCGAAAGTCAATTTCAATTGATTAACCAATTCTCTTTTTCTTTGTCTAATCAGGCGGTGCTATTTCAAATCTTTATGCCATTATTGTTGCTCGACATCAAATGTTTCCCGAGTACAAGACTAAAGGCCTTAAAGCTTTACCTCAGCTGGTTCTGTTTACTTCTGAACATGTAAGTTACTGTCTAAACCTGAGGTGACCCAAACAAGGCAAAACATTGAAATGATTAGCTGTAATTTGATAGGAAAACAGAAATAATCTTTCGACTGATTTACGGTTATTTGAGTAAAAAGATTGAAAGATGAACATGAAGATGATTCTCAGATTTCATTGGCCTCATTGAGTTGAAATGAAGTGAAGACAATAATTGTGATGATAAACTTGTCTTCTTCTCCTTCGCCATCAAATGAGTATCATTAAAGAGCAGAAATAATAATGTTGAACTGAGCGATGGATGAAACATGCTGGTTGAAACTGTCTTGGAATGGATAGTAAATGAACATTAACATTCTGTAATTAGATGTAAATAGTTATAATTTGATAAAAGAGAAAAAAGGAAAACATTGTTTTCTTCTTGATGAAAATGTGAACCAATTGATGAAATGAAACAAGAGGCAACAATGGATGAACAAGGAAAAAATGTATTGATATTTTGCTTGTTATTTTCAAGACAAAAATGGTTCTAAAGCAAGTCATTGTTATCCTTGTTCACTGTTTTGGTTGATGGACAGTTCGTGCCTAATTGACATCGTTATCATCATTGGGAGTGCAAATGCTGTGTGTTCAACTGAACAATTGATTGATCCATTTTCATCTTGTTATTCACAGAGTCATTATTCAACTAAAGGAGCAGGCGCTACTTGTGGCTTTGGCACTGATAATGTCATTGAAGTTCCTGTTGATGCAAAGTTGGTTTTTTTGTTGTTTTTTGTAAAATGTTTTTCGTCTTTTTACTTTACTTCAACAATCAATTTTATTATTTGTTTTCTTTCAAAGTGGACGGATGATTCCAGAGGAACTGGAAAGACTTGTAAAAGAGTCTATTGAAAAGGGTCACAGACCGTTCTTCGTCAATTGTACTTGTGGTACCACTGTTCTTGGAGCGTTTGACCCCATTAATCCGTTAGCTGATATTTGTGACAAGTATAACATGTGGTTACACATTGATGTGAGTCGATTAAGCGTTTGCTTTTGTTTTCATCTTTTAATCATTATTCTTGTTTCGGCTTCAGGCTGCTTGGGGTGGAGGATGTTTATTGTCACGGAAACATCGACATCGATTGGCTGGCATTGAACGGGCTCAATCAGTCACATGGAATCCACATAAGCTCATGGGAACTCTACTTCAGTGTTCAACTGTTCATTTTAAGCGAGATGTAAGTTTAAATCGCAACAAACTTCATTCACCATTTGACTGATAACAGAGGCAGAAATTTGACTATTCAATATTGGCTCATTTATGAAGGTATCAATATTGATTGACTGAAGCCTTTTATTTTGATCAAAGGCTAACTAAAGCTCATCAACAAAGACGCATCTTATTGTTTTACTTGGTTAGTCTTTCAATTTATAAAAACATTTCTCTTCTCACGGAGACAAGAGATAGATCTATTTTTAACGATTGACCGAATTGTGTTCATTACCAATGGCTACTCATCCTAATTTTCGTCCCAGTTTTCACCTGAACCTTGACTAATCGATTCAGTTACTTCAAATAAATCTTCATGAGTTAATTTCTTGTTCCATTAATAATATCAAAAATGAAAAACGCGATTAGCGATGAATTGAGGTTTCATGATCAATAGAAATATTTGCCTTTTTCTTCTTTTTCTTCGCGTTTCCAAAATGATCCAAGTTTTTTAAAGCTCATCATTTTATTAATTAACAAATGCATGAATTGTCATCAGAATCAAATAATTGAAAAATGTTTGAAATTTTTCTACCGACATTTGATCATTCAGGATGAATATTTCATGAAATTTTAAAAAACTTGATCTTAGAAATGATTTACATTTTATTGACCATAAAAGAAGCGAAATAGTAGCGATATCAAATGATTTGTCGATTTGATAAACTTGAAATTCTAGTTGACCGACTTTCACTCTTGCCTTGATCGTTTAATTGTGACTTTGACTTGACTGTATAATAGTATTGACTTAGTAGCTATTAATGTAGCAAATAATTTGTGGATGCGAAATGAGGAGAAACTTGTGTTTATAATGTTTACTCTAAATTAAACAAATTGAATGTTCCGTTTTCCCTCTCATTCACTTCTGGTCCCTTCGACTGGATATCAATTGCCTTTTAAACCTTACAGCTTCACCAATGAACAAAAGGTTCACCATTTACAAAGTGAAATCTCACATAAGCTGTAAGATTTATAGGAAGCACAGAGAGACAGAGAGAGAGAGAAGAGCAAGAATAAAAAAGTAAGCAAAAGCAGCTGACGCTTTACCATAAGTCAAGTGGAAATATAAAAAGGCAAGGCAAAATCCCTTTCATTCTCTTCTTCTCTCATCCTCATCATAACCATCATCATTATCATCATCTTTTCATTCCCTCTGCCTGACTTTGATTCCCTTTCCTCCCTTCCTTCAACTGCTAAGGAATTTGCCTCTTTTCTCGACCAAATATCTTTTACTGTTACAATGTGTTACAATTGGTGAACATCATCAAAATGCCGTTCCCTTGGTTTCTCTCCTTTCCCTTTATCATTATCCTCATCATGATCGGTAGGCAACAGAAGTTGCAACTTGCAAGTCTCATCATTTTGCTTCATTCATTTTCTTCTCTTTTTGTGTTCTCTGATAAAAATGATATTCTCCTTCAGCCAATATTGATATTCCTTCCATACCATTTAATCCACTAATTTCCTGCAAATGGCAACCTTTTTTCTTCTTCTTCTGTGATGACAGGGTTTGTTAATTGATTGCAATCAAATGTGTGCCGATTACCTGTTCCAACAAGACAAACACTACGACGTTTCATACGATACTGGAGACAAAGTTATTCAATGTGGACGTCACAATGACATCTTCAAGTTGTGGTTAATGTGGCGATCCAAAGTAAGTTTTAATCAGTAAAAGTTTGAAATGAAGTTGATTGAGTCGAGTGAAAAGAAACATGGACCATTTCCGAGTTTTTGAAAACACGAAGTGAAAGTGAATTTCCTGTTGTGCCTTTTGATTCACACTTAATTCAATTGTGCCTTTGCAGGGTGACACTGGCTATGAGAAGCACATTGACCATCTCTTTGATATGACAGAGTAAGTGTTTATTTACAAATAATAATGATGATAATAAGATGAAAAAGAAGTCGATTCGCGATAAAGTTCAAGTCTACTCGAGTAATTTGATCCAATTTATGTTTACTTTGTGCACAAGTTTCCCATTATTATCATCATTTTTATATTCATCAATTGACAGTGTTTATCAAACGCTGCTTTTCATTGAAAAATGAAACATTTTTTCCTTCTCTTCCTTCCAGTTATCTAGTGAAAAGATTGAAAGAAGAAAAGGATAAATTCCATCTTATCTGGCCGGAACCGGAATGTGTAAACGTATGCTTCTGGTATATTCCAACACGGTTACGGAATAATGAAAAGAACCGTGAATGGGAACAAGAACTGGGAAGGGTGAGTTTCATGAGAAGTAATCATTTTACCAAAGATGAGTTATCAAGTTACCAAAAGCAGAAAGTGTCAAAATTGAAAATGGATTAAAACAGTTTCAAGTTACACTTTTTTTCATATAAAATGCTAATTTCTTTGCTTTTCAAATGCAATTCATTTTTCACTTTGCTCGCCATTTTGGCAAAATAATTGATTCTTGCAACTTTCAATCGTAACTTTCAATTTTCTCAACTTGAAATGAATTCTCTTTCAGATAACTCCACTCTTGAAGGCTCGCATGATGAATGAAGGAACCTTGATGGTCGGCTATCAACCTTTAGGTGACAAACCCAACTTTTTCCGGAACATAATCTCCAGTTCTGCAGTAAAGCCAAAAGACATTGACTTTCTCATTAGCGAAATGGACCGACTTGGCCACGACCTTTAAGTTCTGGGCTGAAAGTGGCCGAATCTCGTTTGATCGAAAATGGATGAAAAAGAAGAAAATGGCGAAAAAAATTGTTTCATCTCTACTTATTATAGACATAATTGTGATTGGTTAACTTGTTTCATTTGTTGTCATTTTTGATGCTTTGATGTGAATGTTGATTCAACAAATCTTTAACCATTAACCTGACTCCTTATTACCTTGGTCACCTTCAACCTCAAAAGTATCTCTTAACGAGTTCAATAATGAGAATGAATGTTTGTCGTTTTCCCATCCTTCTTCATTCCTTACTCCCTATAATTCCCTGAATAATCGTAAAACTAATCATGATAAAAATAACCTTTTCTTTTCCTCTTTTCTCTTTTGGCCTTTTCTATGTGAATGTGAAAAGGGTGTAAATCACTGCCCCTTGAGTCTTTCAATTAAGAATCCAGTTGATTAATAGTAATGGTCAGTCTGTTGAAGGTCAAAAATTGATGACAATCGATTGACCGCATTACTGAAACAATGGATTCTTATGTTACATATCATTTGCATGGATCAAGAGTGAATATTCCAAATTATATATCAAATTATATTTCAATGTTGACTTTCAACTGTATAAACGGTTGAGAAAAATGTTTAACAGTTGATTAATCCAATCATGAAATTGGAAATACTTTTGAAAGCCTTAAACCAAAAAATTGAAGAATATAAATTGAGAATCGAAAATATCAACTCGAGTTTGTTCCATTCTATTTTGTGGAAAAGTCAAACTCGAAATAAGTGTATTTTAAGCAATATAATTAACAATCATTAACCCTTATTAGCTGTATAAAGGATCATTTCAAACCTTTTGTGTGACAACAAAAATCACTCAAAGTCTTCCAATCGGCGAGGAAAAAACACTTTTTTTGAAAAACAATCAAATCGTGGCTTTCCTTTCCGATTCCTTGAAATGTTGAATTAAGATTATTTTTTGCTGGTTTTGCTCAAATGTGATAATAATCTGAACTTTCAATTTCAATTGACTGAGAAGAAAAGATATCAATTTGAAATTGAGAAAAGACGAAAAAAAATGTTCGCTTTGTTTTCAAACTTTAACTTTAAATGTAATTTAAAAGTGTTTAAAAGCAGGCAAAAGTCAACTTTTGTTTGCTTTATAAAATAATCTTGAAGCAAACTCAAACAGTTGGACTAAATAGTGGAAATGCTTAAAGATAGAAGTGAATCAATTCCGTCGCTATCAGCCATTAGAAGCTTGATATTTTTCTCAGGTGTAACTAGATGTCAATTATTTTATTAATGTTTAACAAATGGAAAATAATCTGCCAACAATTAGGAATTAGAAGATGAACTAAACCCTTTTTGCTGCCAAAGAAACTCGACCTTCTCTTGGCTCTCAAAAGGTTTTGTTGTTGCAGTTGTACAATCTCAATGCGTAACATTTGCTTAACTTGTAATGTTACCTCAGGAAAGTTGAAGAGCAAAAATGAAAGCATTCTCAGAATTCTCAAGATATTATTAGTGAATATACTTAGATTAGCAATGAATGCATACTATAAATTCCCTTGTAAATACAATAGAAATTAATTGTTTTCCTCTTTTCTTCGCCCGAAATGCTGTCGCCATTCTGGGCCAAGATTTGTTGTCTTGCAAAAAGAAAGGCGAAAACATTGGAAATCCTTTTGTCTCAAAAGGCAAAGAATAATATTTAGCAAATGATATTCACCAATTGAAGACAATATCAGTTTGCAAAAGATTGAAAAAAAAGTTGAACATTGTTTTGCTTGGTTAAACATTCCCTTGCAATAGCATAAAATATCCTCTTATCTGTAAAAAAACGATTCTTTATCACAATAACTTTGCTTTAATATTTAACCTTCCCTTGCCTTTCACTCCCAGTCAACCATAAAACTATGGGAAATGCAGTTGATAGAAAAGAAGCTGCAAAATGTAATAATAATAATGATATAAATTGTAGAGCATCGAACAGTATTGAATGTTTCTTTTGATGGATCGACATGAGATGCTATTGAAAGGCGCACACTTGCACATTGAAAACACAATTTGCATTCTAAGCCACAATTTAGCTTTTTAATTAAACGCTTTGGCTTATTATTATTATTGTTACACTTGAAGCTTACAGTGAATTAATCAGGTCAGGATAAAGTGTAATAACATCTTTGCTGTTGCCATTTGTGAACAACTGTGTTACAAGTGTTGCAGCGATTCAAGCAAATGGACAGTTTCATGTGAAATCATCTTTCACTTTATAATAATCATAGAAATGATAGAGATTTTGTCTTCTAATCTGGTCTTTGATTAAAGCCAGTTAAGGTTGACTGAGGCTCATTGAGATTACATGAATATCGATGATCCTTTAATTACCAAATTCAAAGTGAAACTCAAGTTCTATCAACGATAATCAATATATCATCATCAATGTTATCAGAACAACCTGTAATATCATGATAAATCTGGATAAAAAATATATAAAATTTATTCTATTTTCACTTCTAGACCAAAATATTCATTAAAATGTAAAGGAGAAGAAAAAGTCAGGGAAAATGTTGACAGAAGTTCGTTTTCCATGACATTTCATGGAAGCGAATTTAGCATGAAAATTGCTACTTTACCTTTACCAACGAAGTTTCATTTGATTTCTTCTCAAACCTGCGCACTTTTGCATCATGTGCATTCATCGAGTTTCCCTGTCAAGAATTTCTGTTAAATTCTTCATTTTCTCATTTTTTCTTCTCTTGTGCTAACCTTTCCTTGTAAACCTAAAAACCAAGATTAAACCTCAATACATATCAACAAATTATCAACATTCACAATATGAAGCTTAACGAGCACAATCAAGCAACAAATTGTTTCCTCTTTTCATTCCCTGAATAAATTATCAATCATGATGAGAGAGAAATAGATTTGACAGCGACTTAAAAGTAGAACAAATTGAAATGCAAATACACCATTTTTATATGACCATCATTATCGAATGCTGATTGAATGCTGATTGAATGGTGCATATTATTCTTGTTTGAAATGTTTCAGAATTGTAGGCGTTCTTTTAAAAGAACCTAAAATGGCTGATTAACTCCACCCACTGAAAATTAGAATTGAATCTCCGCCTATATCATGTAAGGTTAACTTGCGATATGAAAGAGTGAATATGATTGCTATCATTTTCAGCATTTAATGAGACACAAAATTAGACTTGGATTATGTGACTGTTCATTTGTTGATCAAATCTTTAAATGACAATTAAATTTCAGCTTTGAATCATTGATTGAGTTCGATTCGCAAACAATTGGACAAGCGCATTCTTCCAAACACACTTTGTATCACTTTTCAACTTAATTTGCTTTTTCAATTGTTTTGTGTTTGAAAACCATTTGTTTGATTTTCGAGTGTCTGAATGGAGCAATAAAATGCATAAGAATCTTGTAATATTTCATGTCAAAATTTATTTCGCTGTCAATCAACTATGAAATAATATCAAGTTATAGATTCTTTATCTGAGTTCACTGCATTGGCGCAACTCTGAGATTCTGAGTCAAGTCTTAGAGTTCTGTCCAAATTGGCTCTATCATCAGTCGCTTCGATCGTTGACCAAGTGTTACCCAAAGCTAGCAAGATTTGAGTCAAATCGGTTAATATTTTATAGAAGCCACTCGAAGAGATTATTTGGTCGCGAATATCATAATATCACCTTTAAGAAACAAATTAGCTACAGTTTTGTTAGAAATTAATAACAATAATCGAACTACTTTAGAAACATTTACATGAAAACAGTAATTTGTTAATTGTAAATATCGGTTTAAATAGTTTTCATCCTTCTGAATGTTTTTCATGAATACTTGATGATGCTCAAGTCTATACACTTTCAAGCATGATCTATCAAACATATTGATAAACCAATAAGTTCCGAACTCAGAATGGAAATTATGTTAAAGCCATAATGCAATCGGTATTGCGGTATTGAAAATATCATTGAGATAACATTTCTAATTAGTAATTACATATTTCATGGTTTTGCAATTGAACAAATTAAAACAAATATGTACAAAATGATGAGGAAGTGTGTCGAGATAGATTTTGATCGACAGGATTAGTATTTCCGTCATAATATATTGGAGTCTAATGGGAATTAATTGCCGATAACAATATTTATTGTTGGACACTTAGTTGATTATTGAGTCGGCAATATGAACTTTGAGGCCACATTAGTATTAATCCAACACAAGATAAAATAAATAGCATCTTTATTCAAGTCTCATGACTTGAATACTTTCAGCAAACTGACAGCTTTACTCACTAAGCTTTGTTTTCAACTTTTCATATCAAGCCATTTCATGAGAGCTACCGCCCTCTAGTGATGTCTATTTGCACAAAGAGCTTTCTAAACTAAAATTTTGGGTGGAAATCATTTTTGCTAATCTCTTTTGAGTGTAACCAAAAATAGAGTAATGTTTATATTATGCTAATCGCATAGCAATTAATGTAATGTTTATTTCAATGAAATGTCTAATATGTAAGCCTGTTGGCGCTAAAAAAGACTATTTACACTCAGGCCTATCATAATGAAACTCTCCGATGATGAGACAGTTTCTGATTAGAGTCATTTATGTACTTTATAATCAATTAAACAGCTAGTCATATGATTTTTAATCTTTATAATTTACATGAATTCATGGTCAATACTATTGATAACTCCTTAAATATATTTCTAGGTGATGATTGACCAATGATTGTGTGACTGTTTTCACGATGCTAACAGTCACTGAGGAAGAGAAAGAGAAAGAAAGGGAAGGTTACTTACTCTTCTGCAGTTATTACAACTACTTTGAAGAGAGTAGGGAGGGCAGCACTGGAGTTAGAGAGAGAGAGGTCAGTTTAAACCAAAGTTTAATCATAATTTTTAAGAATTTCAGTTTGATATATATTCGATTCATGAGACCTTGAAATCACAAGCTTAAAAATAGCACATTGAAATTAAGGTTTGCTATTAAATTGGCATTATTCAATTTCATTGATACAAAAAACGCGGTATTGATTAACGTATATTTTACGTTTATTTTTGTAGTCAAGGCTACCTGTGCCTTTATTGGTTTGTGTAAGGAAATGTATTGGAAGAATTTTGTTTATTTTCAAAAAGGTGCTTCTACACAAAAGATTAAATAAAAAATGAAACCAAGTCAAAAATGAACCTCAATCGACTTTGAAAAACATTCGCTAAAATAGATTCTGTGAAAATAAGCTAAAAATCTATACTCACAGTATCTCATTATAGTAGGTATGAGTGTAAGAAATAAATTCAGATTAAAAATCAGACTCCCTCTAAAAAAGTTTCAGTTCGTAACAGAGCATGGTTGCTCATGGTCTTCTCAAATCGTCTAAAAGAGATCTGACCTTACGGACCAATTTGCATTTCTGATTATTGAATGTGTTCATTAGTCAAAACTGAAATTAAGTCAAGTTAACCCATTTTATTGTCAATGTAACCTTAAATGCTGTTCATCTTTAAATTATCAGTCGATTTACTCAATGTTGCAAATGTCGATGTCTCAATGACGAATATTAAACAGAACTAATTCGATCACTATTCTTTTTTAAAATTTAATAATCGAAACAATAAGGAAAGCTAAGCCTGAGGCCCCTGTTCTACATCAAGTGTTGGCCTCCCAGTTGTAGGACAGAGCTACCCAAGATAAGATGCAAATCATTCATAACAAACTGTAGAGTTTACGAACTGCATGCAGGTAGACTAAATGTTAAACAATTATCAATTTTGTAATAATCCCTAAAATGCGCTAACTCTTTGTTTTCTGGTTGTCAGAGTTATGTGGTCACTATGAATATGCAGCTCTATTTTTCTAAAATATTTGAATATTCACTTCCGTTTTCTTAGGTATAAATAACTGGCAATCTAATTGTTTTGAATGTGTTATAAGTTATAAGTTACAATGCAGCTCCATACTATTATAAAAATCAAAAATGAGTTTCTAATCATTTAAGCAAACTAAATTTGCTTGCATGATTAGATGTGGTTTCTAAAGCTCAAAAAGTCACATGAGAGATCTTGAATACAGAAAATTCAACAGGCATAGTCGGTTCAGATCGGATATTTACGTTGAAATCGTCTGCCCAATTATGCATATCAAATCTTTTCTAACATTTTGATTTTTTTTACAAAATGTGATACTATCTTAGTCAGGAAACTCATTTTTGATTTTTAGTATAGATCCACTGTTTTCCTATGAAAAATCCCTTACTTTGAGCTCTGATATCTCAATAAATGACAATGATAAGATTTTCCAAATAATATCATTAGAAAGAACATTTTTTTTTAAGTGAAAGATGGCCTATTAAAATTTCCGTAAGAGTACGTGCATCTGAATGGGCCACTTTTTCGACTTTGACAATTTACCAAAAATCAACCTGTATTCAAAATTTTTTCGTAAGTTTTTTTAAGTAATGCCTTATAAAACTTAAACATTTTTTCTATCGAATGTTATATTGCATGTCTTTCTAGCATTGATAGTTGCTGAGTAATAAACGCGCCAAAGTGGGGATAGTTGATCTAAACACCGGGTAGGGATGAACTCAAAATCAATCATCCTTCGGTATTCAAATTGGTAAACATTAGTTTGAAAGAAAAAAGGTCCAATTATTACAAAGTAAAATTATATCAAAGCCATTTTAAATCCTCATTATTCACATCAAAACCTCGGCAAATGGGCCAATCCGAGTTTGCCTCCATTTTTTGACTATGAATCCGAATTCATAGATACCTTTTTTTCATAGATATACTTTTTTCGTACGTTTATTAAGCATTTCTAAATTTTCTGAATCTGATTTGGGCTTGACAAGTATCTATCGATAAACACAATCCACAAGTTTCGCCTCGAGCTCGAACTCCGTCAGACCTACGAGGTTGTCCAAAAGCTGTAAAAAAGAAAATGCAATAGATGCAAAATAGTACACAATCACCGTCAGACTTGTTTCACTTCATCCATGAAAAAAATTTTGATGATTCAAATGAAAATGCAAAGAAATTAACTGAACTTAAATTTTGGCACTACCAAAGAAAGAAAGAATTAAAGACTGAAGATATTAGAGTGTTAACCTTAGAAAAACATGGCTGAAATAATAGTGGCGCCATCTAGAGACCAGCAATTAATCTATGAGGAGAAACTCAATTGGACCCAAGACAATTAAATTTGATATTCTACCGTTTCCAAGAATTGTTACATTTAACTTCTAATATATAAACTAACATCATACTTAAAATGTTTACCAGAAGCGGGGTAATAGAAGGACAGTAGTCAAATCACTCCAGAATGAATTGAACCATTTATTTGGTATAGGCAGCCTAACGAATATGCGTCAAAATAATTTTAATGGTAATTTGCTGATAAAGCATGGGAAAAACTATATTTGACCTTAAAATGCCGAAATCTAAAGAGCAATTGGGTCACAATCGCAGACAAAAGTAAAACCATGTGATTAGACGCGCTTGAACCTCTAAGAGGCGAACAATCATAATCATATGCGTTTACGTTGGTACAAAAAATGCAATCGAAGATATTTTGAAATGACCTGAAGTCATATATTCAAACTGCACCCAATTCCGAGTTCAAAGAAACATTGATAGAAATTTTAAATACGTTTGAACGAGTTCCACTGGACTATGCTGATGAAAATTTAACGGTGTTGGTGCAAATTCCACGAAAATGTAATAATGCATAATTGTTCAATGAATTTAAATTACTTCCATATGTTTTTGAAAATTAAGAAAATATTAAAGATAGTTTAAAAGTTTTGTGCATAAGTCTATAGCAACTCTTCATCTAAGAAGACGATGGTTCTTCTGAACTAAACTCCTGTCTCCAAACACTTTCCATCATCATCATCACACCAATTTTTGGTCTCGCAAGGCCGAGTGTCTGCGGTTACAGGAACTGCAACAAAATGTGTTGACGGTGATACTGTTAGGATACTGTTGGGAAGTATTAAGAGCTGTTTGAACAAAAAAAACTATGCAAAAATTAACATTGAAGAATACAAATTACAAAAAGGACTATGGTCGGAAAATTCAACTTTTGAGTTAAGCTCTCAGCTTTTGTAGGCTGATAGGGGCTAGAATAGAGATACTTTTTATTCGAGATTTTTTTCTCTGTGATCAGCAGTTTTCGAGAAAATAAAGGTCAAAGTTGGAATTTCAAACGCGTTTTTCTCCACTCCTGGTAATATTTATACTATGATTTTAAATATGCAACCCCTTCATTTCAAATACTACCTTAATATGTTAAAATAATGCTCCTGGCTCTATCAGAACATGGTAAACCAGAATAAAGGGCTATTCATACGAAACATGTGTGCACAAAACTGATACGGTCATAGTTTTTTTTGTTCAAACAGCTCTTAATACTTCCCAACAGTATCCTAACAGTATCACCGTCAACACATTTTGTTGCAGTTCCTGTAACCGCAGACACTCGGCCTTGCGAGACCAAAAATTGGTGTGATGATGATGATGGAAAGTGTTTGGAGACAGGAGTTTAGTTCAGAAGAACCATCGTCTTCTTAGATGAAGAGTTGCTATAGACTTATGCACAAAACTTTTAAACTATCTACGTTACTATGTTAAACTCTAACAAAAAGTATTTAGTGACTTTTTTTGTAAATCGGACTGTGTGCTATCTGTGAGTCCCAATACTGTAACCAAATGTTTATTTGGCTATTCTGCATATAAGTCCCCCTCTGATCCCGATGAAACTTTGTGTATATACTTATTTTGGCGCGAGATTTCGATTCATGAATAGATACAGGCGCATGTGGTACATCACTCGATAGACGGCAATAAGTTCTATACACGTATAAATTTTCATGCATTTATGCGCATGT
Source organism: Tetranychus piercei (assembly GCA_036759885.1). Classification (NCBI taxonomy): domain Eukaryota; kingdom Metazoa; phylum Arthropoda; class Arachnida; order Trombidiformes; family Tetranychidae; genus Tetranychus; species Tetranychus piercei. The sequence goes on along the minus strand of CM071879.1, from coordinate 20,023,769 downwards.
GCAGTAAAGTTACATGGGAAAACTTATTGAAAAACAGTCATTTTTTCAGATTTTCTTCGTTAGTCAATTAGAAAGTGACCTGAATTGTACCAATGACATCACATGCGATGGTACACCTCATGTTATACGTGCGTATTCATTTTGCAAGTAATCCGATTACATATAGAGACTTTAGCTTTGTTAGGATGGAAAAGTCAGTTTGCATACCCATGAAAAAATGTAAACTTTTCATATTTCCCATAGACTTACATGGTTAAATTCCGAATAGGAGCAGAAATGATATGATAGTGTAACGTTAGGTAGTGTAAAGTAAGTAAGGTTTGGAAAATATAGCAGCGTATGGTGCGGTTAGCTTCGTTCAGTGTGATGGACTTAAGAATATCATGAGGTAAAGTATAAGGAATGCTAAGGTGAGGTAAGGTTAGGCACAGGTAGGTAAAGTAAAGTGAAGTAAAAAGAAGTACAGTAGAGTAGTAAGGTTAGGTAAAACAAAGTTAAAACATTGAAAATCTCCTATGAACTCACATATCAAAATTCTCAATTTTGTTGTTTGAAGCTTCTCAAGCTATGCAACCAGCACCACCCGAAGGTGGTTTCAATCAGTCAATATCGAATTCAATAGGAAATCTAGTGCTGTTTGGTCTCAGCAAGGGTCCAGGGTGCGACGTGCGATTGGGAAGGGTCACCGCACCCCCTTTTCGAAGGTTAAGGTGGCGCTTTGCACCAGTTTTCTGCTCCTCTTCGAAATTTAACCATGTAAGTCTATGGGAAATATGAAAAGTTTACATTTTTTCATGGGTATGCAAACTGACTTTTCCATCCTAACAAAGCTAAAGTCTCTATATGTAATCGGATTACTTGCAAAATGAATACGCACATATAACATGAGGTGTACCATCGCATGTGATGTCATTGGTACAATTCAGGTCACTTTCTAATTGACTAACGAAGAAAATCTGAAAAAATGACTGTTTTTCAATAAGTTTTCCCATGTAACTTTACTGCACATGCGCATAAATGCATGAAAATTTATACGTGTATAGAACTTATTGCCGTCTATCGAGTGATGTACCACATGCGCCTGTATCTATTCATGAATCGAAATCTCGACCCAAAATAAGTATATACACAAAGTTTCATCGGGATCAGAGGGGGGCTAATATGCAGTCTTACCGTTTATTTAATCCAATTGAAACACAAAAACTAAGACAAAATCAGTATGAAATGTTAATCCAATTGGAATACTGTGTAAAAACTAAGATGCACTCGTTCAGTAATTCACTTGCTCTGATATTATTGAAGTGTTGATTGTTGAAATGTCAACTTTTAAAATTTAAATTTAAATAATTTCGAAAGAAAACTGTCTTCTCATGATGAAGAATTGCCAGGTCTGAATTTTATTATCGATTCTGAACTGGGACCCAAAGATCAAGCAAGACTATGCATAAATCCTGACTGCTCAGGCATTATGAGCTTGATACAATATGTCAAATAAACTTTTAAAAAACATTTAAGAGCCGTAAATGTCGCAAATAAATTAATTGAGGAAAAGGAACAATTTTCGATGGTTCCATTCTGATGTTCCTCAAGTTAATATTCTGCTGGTGCCAGAATAAAACAATTACAATGACGTCGTGTGATTTGGGCATATCTGAGGAAAACTGTACTTCTACATTACAAATTCCTAAGAAAAGTAAGTTAAATTATGAGTAAAACTGATTTCACACTAATTTTCTCCCCTATTTTGTTCTATCCGTAGATGTGCATACAAACCATGAGAAACAATGAAGATAAGGTTGGTGGACAAGGAAAAATCGTGGAAATCGATGAAACTATGCTATTCAGGAGAAAATATAATCGAGGAAGGATTTTATCCAATGAAAAAGAGCAAGTTTGGGTTTTCGGTGGCATCGAAAGAGATTCCAAACTTTTTTGCCCTGAAATTGTTAGCCATCGAGATGTAAATACTTAAACAAGTGTTTAAAAGAAGTACGTTCTTCCGGGAACAACAATTTATAGATTCGTTCATGATTTGGTTAATCATTCAGAAAATTTCTTAAAACTTTCAAACCAGGATGTTCACACTCAAACCATCGAACGCAAATGTCACTCTCTCAAGGAGCTCTACCCAAAGACGTCTAATGGTTCAAACAGAAGTGAATATTTAATCAAATTTTTATATTGAAAGGTAGAGATGTTCATAGAGCACAAATAAACAAGAATTGTAATTCTTTATTCAGAAGACTACTTCAGCCTTTCAAATCCTGAAGGTTCAGGTTCGTTTAGGATCACCAAAGTTGCTAAAGCCAAGCTTTAAATAAAGTTAACTATGAGTTACTTATTGTCTTTGTGGTTGACCAAACTTAAGATTAGGCAGGCTTAATTAAACAGTATTGTAATACTGGGCAGACCACTCAAAGGTCACTTGAAACAATAAGCTTTCCAAAGCTTTGAACTGCACTAATTACGGCTGGCGTAAATTATCTTTTAAACAACTACAGAAATCAGCACTCCAAAAGCACTAACAACTACCAGAATTATCAACAAAATCAGGAACAGAATTAGCAGGATTTCCCAATCTAGTAGAAATACCAAACTAGAAGAATTCACAGGAATCATAAACTAAGGTTTAGATTTACTATGAGTATTGAAATACTCTTAACACAAGATTTAATACTTTATACTTTAATACTTTATTTAACATAAAACAAAATGAAATATTTAAGATTTGATGTAATTAGCGAGTACGGCAAGAGGTCAAATAAGTAATTTGAGTTGCACTGTAGGCTAAATTAGACATATATCAACTCGCTGTTGTCCAGTTATTTTATATCAATTATAACGGAAGGAACTGTTTCAAAATAAGGAAAAGGAAGAAAGCTTAATAGTCTTCTGACCATATAACCAGGACAACAGAACACAAAAAAGAGTTGCATAATTTAAGGGAAAATTACAAAATAAAAAAGAAAATTGAAAAAGTATTGAAATACTCTTCTTAGCTCTGAATCAATGGTTTAAAATTGAGCTTAGGTAACTCTACCCTTCAATATAAATCAAAATGTCATGCAAAAAATCAACCTGGTTTGAATTTGTAACTTTAGACCATTTGAAGTTTGTAAACCTTATTGGTGACGAAGAGTTTGATTATGGTTAACATTTCATCCTGATTTTGTCTTAGTTTTTGTGTTTCAATTGGATTGAATAAACATATTGTTTTGATTATAAAGTAAGTCAATTTACTAAGATGATTCTCAACCCACAGAGGCCGATGTCCCTTTTGCCCATTAAGCTATGTCAGCTTGTTACTTAGCTTGTTTAGCTACAGCTTAGCATGAGAATGAGTGAGCTGACGGTCTCTCGTACAACCTTATCAAACTTTTGATAACATCTAACATAGTTTTTTGATCTCTACTTTCGGAAATAGGTTTAAAAATCGATTGCTACAAAGTCAATAAAATCGCATGATGACGACCGCAAAGCTCCATTTTTAGTATAATAAGACCATTTCTATTTCAGGTGTATTTTTAAACAAATTCATGATTAAATAGCAATTGAAGTGTTTGTTTGCTTAAAGGTTGGCGTAACAAGAACATTACCTTTTAATTACTTATTATTTTAGTTTTAAAGATCTGATGATCAGCAAATGTTTCGATAGCATTTTAACAACTTTAAACTAATATATTCGATAGCAGCTCGATAAACATGTCTAAAGTCTTTGTTTGCTCATAGGTTAGTGAAACATGAACATAACCTTTTAATTACTCATTATTTTTATTTTAAAGATCTGATGATTAGCAAATGTTTCAATAACATTTTAACTTTAAACTAATATATTCTAACGTATACTAGAATTATATAAATTACTATCTTGAAGGTAATTTTTATTTAATCAAATGGCCAAATTGTATAAACTGCAACTATTTTAATAGTGTTAATTTAATAGTTAACTTGTCACTCAACCTAAAAGACAAAAAAAGTAGCCACTATTTCTCATTATTATTAGCATTATTCGAAAATTATCACAGAATACTTAACTCTGACTGCAAAACGCTCTTTTGGCATGATTTTTTACTGAATGATGCTTTTTTCAGATAAGTACCACTTGCAAAGCGAAAAAACGCCAGTATTCTAACATTATTTATTATTATCGGAGCGTAGTGAAACGAAGGGAAGATTATGACTCACATGCCTTTTTGATAATCCACTTTTTGATTTCTTGTGCGCAGCATAGATGATGTCTCAATGTATATACAGCAATGATATTTGCTTCGTACCATCATCATAAACAAATAAAGATTTGTTCAAATTTTCAAGGTCATCCGAGGTCATTTCGGAAATCTGACTATGACCTTTAGAGGTTCTTCAGAAGTTTAAAAAAATTTTCTTCAATATTTTTAAACTGAATCATTGATTATCATACTTATTTAACATTTAGTTACTTAGGTAAGCTAAAAAAAGCGAATCAAACGGTAATTTTTTGAACAAGTTCAGCTTTTTACATAATTATGTATTGTTGTTGATTCTCACGATTTATTAGCCGAAAAAGTTGTATTGAATTAATCGCTAGAATCCATGTTGAACCCATGGAAAAAAATTTAAGTACTAAGAACCAAATTGTTTTTAGTATTCTTACACACATTTGTTTCTTTGATCGAAATCTGAGATCTGTTTGTCAAATTCAATTGAAATAGCTTGATGAGACAACATCAAATAATTACAGCGATAAATCTTTGTTTCATGATTACTTCCATTTGAAAACAGAATTTATGAACATGACATTCATGATGCTATTAACTAACGCTCCGATATTGGCGATCGATTGTCTGACCTAGTTTAGGACTTGAATTTTAAATGCTCCGCACGTCTTTTGATGGTTTGCTCGAGTTTATTCAGTGAATTCTGTATAAATAAAGAAAGCGCTGTTTATTTTAAACCCTCTTTGATACCCTTTTCTATTTGACATGCGTTAATTAGAACCACCCCTTAATTTATGTATAAATTCTGCTTACAACTCAGATTGTTCCTCAGTTTCTATTCGAATGTGTTCAATAGCTATGCTTTATCGTGTTCACCAACTTTTTAATCTCTCATCAATGTTCTGAAAATTGCTTAGCCTTAGTAAATCAACTAAACTCGTCAATAAAGTTGAACAAAGGATAGAGATATCAATTAAAAGATCTTAGCTGCAAGATTCCATTCAACTTCCATTTAATTGCAAAAACAGTCAATTTAATTGTTTTAAATTATTAGATTCAAAAGGACGAAATAATAAAAAGCAAATCGTTTTCTAAAAAAGGAACAAAATAAAACATCAATACTGTGTTATTGTGCTAATCAAGTGTAAAAACTGTTCAGTTGAAGATCTCGAAGATCGCTACTTCTCATTGTTTCTGTTTATTATTCCCTTTCATCTTTTAATCAAAGTTTAACCAACCATAATTTAACCATGAAATTGAAAGAAAAGACTGTAATTTCAGGAATCTCTGGAAGATACCCTGAATCAGACAGTATTGAAGAGTTTTGGACTAAATTATTGAAAGGAGTTGGACTATACACTGCTGATGATCGTCGATGGCCATTGGGTAAGCTTACAAAATTTATTCACCGAATTTAATTCGCAAAACTACTCAAAATTTAATTTCGATTTCGATTCGCATACAAAACTCAATACAGGCTGGATTTGATTTTTTAAATTAAATTACATTAATCAACGGCAAATGATAAAACACGTAAAATAATTGCTCTGTTTGAATGTTATAAGGATTTTCAATGGAAGCCAACATTTTACTTCAGTTATTATAATACATAATTTAATATCTTTAAGAAATGATGGACTAAAATAATAAAGTAACTTGAGCGAGAAATCAATTTTGCATTATAATTTTAGACAATAGATAATTTATTAATGATAACAAGCAAGCCTTCGATCATGACTGATTGCAAAATTGTTTTTAATTCTGAATAGCATTCCATGTTATCGAAATAAGAATATAACATGTTAGAATAAGAAGTCCAAAAGTTGTAATTTTCATCTTTTTCCGTTCGATGATATTCATTTTGGGATGAAAAAGCCTTTCTTTAAGTACATTTTTTTTTGAATTGATTAGATAATATTTTGTTTATTGTAGAGTCCAAAAATATAAAATAGCATAAAATAGTATAAAATTGAGGCCAAAGTTGAAACTTGGATCTCCTTTTTAAAGTCGAAGCACCAGGTTATTTCAGCAACTCTTTACTCTTGAAGCAGTTTTATAAATACATAAAATCATATTACAGTTTTACATAAAATCTTAATCCAACAACCCAACAATAAACCTAAATAACCAAAAAATGTTTTGCACAAACACAATGCTATAAAATACGGATTCTGCATTTTACCACACGGTGGTCAAACCTGAATTCCGGGAAAATCTTGACTATTTTTCGTGATTGTAGTTTAATCATGGCTTTAATGCTATGCTATTTTCGTGTTTTGCTTTTATTTATTGTGTAGATGTGTAGATTAAATTTACAACCTTACACTTTGTTGGTCAGATTTTAATTAACTTTTATTTATTCACAGGTTACATAAATTTACCTCATTTTACGGGAAGATTGAAAGATATATCTCGACTTGATGCTGATTTCTTTGGTATTGATCCAAAAGAAGCCAAATTTATGGATCCGCAAATAAGGATACTTCATGAGACAGTTTACGAAGCTATTTGGGATTCAGGTAAAAGCAATAATACATAATTCACTTTAATCAACTATACTGATCCAACTTTATCAAATTGTTATTTAAGTAATTACTTTGACTTATACGTAATCACGATGAAGCATCGGTTAAACATTTTATAGTTGTATTCTTGAATTTTTATCTTTTCTTTAATTAGTCAGAGCGTAGCGAAGAGTAATGTATTATAGTGAGTCAAAAAAATTGACAACTGCACTGATGTAGAACCTGCACGACTTTACAAATTTTTTTGAAAATTTGGAATAAGATAATATACAGACGCAGATCTGAGATACAGCTTTTTGAAATCTGTTAAAAATTTCAGTAAAAACAACGTTTATAAAATGCAAAAAACACTCTTTTTCATGCAAAAACGATTTTGCATACCTAGCTTGATCCAATTCGCCAAGCATATAAAACAAAGATACAAATAAACATACAGAAAAATCGCGCATGCACGGCCAGCCTTTGCCAAGATAACACATTTTCATGATTTTTAGCATTATAAAGCCCGTAGACGAAAACTAAAGTCATCAGAATCAGACTATTTTAAGCCTTCTTATGCATTTGTGCGTTTAATATCCAAAATCGACAAGCTGCTTTTTTCTAGAGAACACTTATTAAAAGAAGTCTTTGAGATTTCATTTTTAACCAAGTCATCAAAAATAACTCGCAAATAGAAAAAAACAAAATTTCCAGGTCATACAAGGTCGTTTTGTTTTGACCTCTATGGCTAGGTCACTTTCGTATTTTCTGCACTTAGAGCATTAAGAAAATCAAATCAATATCGATCTATGCATCAATGAAAGCTATAATCGAACAAGGATTTATTGATGAAATAATATAAAAACTTTTTTAAGAACATCGGAATCGGAATATATTAGAAAACAGATTTGAGATTGGATTAAGAAATTCATTGTTTTGACAAAGTGAGAAACCGATATTCAAATCACTGCTCACAATCTTAACCAACCCGTTTTACCCCGGTTCATAGCTAAACACTCGTCCAGCTCACGCTGATTCAGGCTTGCCTAAACCATAACAGTCTTTAGATTGTGATGATTTCATGAATTAACGGTTCAACTGTTTAGTCATCAAGTCGAAATCTTATTACTCTTATGAGTTAATGTATATCTCTGCTTCATCCTTGCTGTACAAGTCAATGTGCAAAATTTGATTTTGAAAGGTCGAATGATTGGATTGAGATTAAGACAAATGGAATAGCCGGTTGTCTTGGTTGTACATTCTATTAATACATATTCATTATTATTGGTTTAATTCTAATTTTACCTCAGTTCAAAGCTTAACGCTCGCTCAGACCACGCTGGCTCCAAGCTGAACTAGTAATTTCTCATATGAATATTAATAATAATATCTTTCTTAAGGTGTGAATCCAAACTCATTACGCGGAAGTAAAACTGGCTTCTTTCTTGGCTGCTGTTATGATGAAACATTGGCTGCTTTGCGTGAGAACGAATCAAATCCTCCTGAATATTTAGATGCTAGTGTATCCAGAATACCGCATGCATTTGATTGGAATGGACCAGCAATATTGATTGATACAGCATGTGCATCAAGTTTTTCCGCTTTTAATCAAGCTATATTATCAATTATCTCAGGTGACTGTGACCAAGCCATCGTAGCTGGTGTTGGTATTCAACTGTGGCCCAACACATCAGTTGGTTTTCATAAATTGAACATGCTTTCAGATGATGGTAAATCCAAGTGTCTTGATTCCTCGGCTGACGGTTACTGTCGATCTGAAGCTGTTGTTGCCGTGTTTGTACAGAAAGAGCCAGTCTCCAAACGAATTTATGCTCGAATCCTTGATTGTCAAACCAATTGTGATGGTTACAAACCAGAAGGAATAACATTTCCAAAATACGAATCTCAATTGAGTTTGATACAATCAGTTAACAATTCGTTGGGAATCGATCCATTGACCATTGATTATGTTGAAGCTCATGTAACGGGAACACAAGCTGGTGATCCAGTTGAATGCGCTGCTATAGTGAAAGCATTGAGACCCAATTCAGACAAAACTTTGTTAGTAGGTTGTCTTAAATCAAACATGGGTCATAGTGAAGGGGCATCAGCTCTTTGTTCAATCACAAAAGTGGTCAAGATATTTCAAAATAGTTTGATTCCTCCAAATATAAACTTCAGTGAGCCAAATCCATTCATTGAGTCACTGATTAAAGGAGTTATTAAACCAGTCTTGGAAGTAACTCCTTATGAAAAGGATTTAATTGCAGTAAATTCATTTGGCTTTGGTGGTTCTAATGTTCATTCAGTGTTAGCTGCCAATCCTAAACGAACTACAGCTAAAGACAAATTGTTGAGTGATAAATCAATTCCTCGTTTAGTTAATTTCAACAATCGAACTATTCAGGGTTTGAAAGAGATTGAGAGTTTTATTATATCTCACAAAGGTACATTAACTTGTGATCTATTAGCTTTGCTTAATGATGTTAGCAAAATTGAACCAGAAACTGGTTTAAAACATCGAGGATATTTGCTTTTGGACAATAATCAATCAATAATAATGTCTGATTGCGGAGAAACTGAACGTCGGAAGCCTCTTTGGATAGTTTTCCCTCCTTTATTCAGTTACTCTGTTGATATTAATCTAAGTCGCCAGTTAATGTCAATTCCAATGATTAATGAAAGAATGAAATCTTTCAATTCAGTATTGACTCCTTTCGGTATTAACCTGATTGAGTTGCTAACCCATGAAAACGATAAATCCTCACGAGAACTGGTAACTTCTTTAGTATCAATGGTCGCTACTCAAATGGCACTGTTTGAATTGATCAAGTTATTGGAGTTACAACCTGACGGTATAATGGGCCATTCATTAGGTGAGATTGCTGCAGCATATGCTGATCAATGTCTTACTGGTGAACAAGCATTGCTGGTTGCCTACTGGATTGGTGTTACTTGTTCCCAATCAATCGACAAATCAGGTGCAATGGTCAAGATCAATCTTGACTGGGAACAAATTGAATCTTTGAAACCAAGTGACGTTGAATTGTCATCATTGGATTCAAAATCATCAACAATAATCACAGGTCCAGCTGACTCGGTTAGTGCATTTGTAAAGCAACTTGAAGCCAAGTACGAAACAGTCAACTGTAAATGGTTAGACTCGTTTAAAATGCCATTCAATTCATCAATTATGGAATCAATATCTGCTTCTGTTGCTGCCAAATTGTCACCCATATTAACCAACTGTAAACAACGCTCTGATGCTTGGTTGATAACCTCAGCTCAACCTAAACGTTGGGATGATTACGATTGTCAATACATAACAGCAAACTATTTCACTCGATTATTAAGATCGCCAAGTTACTTTTATGAAGCATCAACTTATTTACCAACCAATGGCATCTTCATTGAAATGGGTTCATCTCAATGGACATTGGATGTTTTATCTGATAAATTGGGTGCATCGTCAATGAGAATGTCAATATTGGGCCATGAAATCGATAATTCATCATCAAATTATCAGCAAGGAATTTTGTCAATTTTTAAATCAATTGGTGAGATTTATATTGCTGGACATAATCCATCAATTGAAAGACTTTATCCAATTGTAAAGTATCCCGTTTCTCGTGAGACACCGTCAATTGGACATCTACTTCAATGGGATCATTCAACATCATATTTGGTCACTAAATTTCCGCAGTATTTCACTTTGCAACTGAACGATTTGGAGACAATTGTTGATTTAATGAATCCGGAGTGGAAATTCATTCGTGGACATTGTATCGATGGACGTATTTTGTTTCCAGCAACTGGTTATCTATACATTGTTTGGTGTAACATTGCTTACAAATTGGGTGAATATTATCCAGAAAACTTACCAATTGAATTTTTCGATGTTAAACTTTACCGAGCTGCAATCATAAGCATAAACTCACCAGCTAAATTTACTATTTATGCCAATGAAAATGACGATAATTTTACAATTAAAGAAAGTGATACCATTTGTGCAACAGGCAGATGGAGGATCCCAAAACAAGCTAATTACAAATTCAAAGATGCTCTGGTTCATCGACCAATCGAAGACGATGCTATCACTTTGGGACCCAAAGATATTTATAAAGAGCTTCGTGTTCGTGGTTACGATTATGGTGATTCATTTCAGGGTTTAACTGAAGCTCTATCAGATGGTAGTTGGGGTCGAACAAAGAAGACGACTCATTGGATTAGTATGGCTGATTCCTGTTTACAGTTATCACTACTTGGCTTATCAGATCGTAAATTATATTTACCTAATTACATTGAATACGTTTTCATAAATCAAAAGACTACATTAGAATCAATTGAATCTTCAAGACGATCATCACCTCAAGGAACACAGGGAACAATTGATATTTACTTTGATAGAGATGCCAATATCGGTGCTGCTCCAGGGTTTCTTATTAAAGGAGCTAAAGCTTCGCCGGTTGGTCGTCGTCAAGATACTCAGATTGCATGTCTTGGGACAACAATGTTTACTCCATACAACCAGTCGATCTCATTGACCGAAAAAACATCAATTGGATTGGATTCATATTCAAAATATTGTTGCCAATGCATTGAGAACCTCCGTTCTGAATCTCCAATTGATGATCAGGAGATAATTAAACGAATGTTGTCACTCAAAGACGAATCTCATACATTATTAAATATCCTGTACTTGGCTTGTACAACAACAATAACGGACGACAATCAAAATACAGTGAAAGATGGCAAAGGTGAATTTAAATGTCTCATTGAAACGAATCGTAAATTTTTAGTTAAAGATATGTTGATGAAGGAACCATTAAAAGCATGTCTGGAACCACAATTGTCCATAATTGGTGAAAATATTTCATTGAAGCAGATCTTAGTTTCTGACATCAATTTTTCTATTGACTCGCTTTCTGATGTTATCAATGATTACTTCAACTTTATTGGGATCCGTTCAACAACAACATTTGCTGTTCCTGAATCTTTATTTGCCTTTGTTGAAACAAATGGCCCAAAAGTTATTCAATTTCATAATGATGTTAAGCGAATGAGTGATATTCATTCATCAGATTTGATTGTCTTGAGAGATACTCAAGTTAATTTTAACTTCCAGAATCTGTTACCTGCTGATGTTACGTTTAAACTGAAAGAAACATTGGAAGTCACTCATGAGTGCTTAAAGGAAGGCGGTTTTATTCTGTTTATTACTAGAAGTAAATTGTCACTAGTTGAACAACAATTAGATTCAATGATAACACAAAATGAGTTTAAATTTAATGACATTGAAGGTTTAGAGTCTACATTCAAGCAAACTGGATTCACTTTGATTGCAACCAAACATGTAACCAAAGAAGGATGGATTTCGATTCTTGCTCGAAAATGTGTTCCAATAGAAAGGTCAGCTCTCTCAACTATTCGAGTGACCATTAAGAATTATGATTGGGTCAATGAATTGAAAGAGAAGCTGATTGAAAAGGACAATATAGTATGGTTAGTTGGCACAGGATCGACTAATGGAATCCTTGGATTAACAACTTGTCTCCGTAAAGAGCCAAGAGGTAACCTATTGAGATGCTTATACTATCCAGCAAAAGAAGAAGATGAACAAATTGAAATTCCAGATGAGATTCTTGAAAAAGATTTGGCATTCAACATAATAAATGGAGATTGTGTTGGAACTTTATCATTACAGCTACTCGAAGATGTCGAGGAGTTTACTGTTGACACCAAAGATCGTTACGTTGATTTCACAACAAAAGGTGATTTATCTTCATTCCGATGGTTCCAAGCCCAATTTGACACTTGGCCATCTCCATTACCTGTTCAATCAATGAAAAAAAACATTGTTATGATAAGTGTTTATTACGGATCACTTAATTTCAAAGATGTTATGGTTGCTTCAGGAAGGATTCCATTTAGTGCTTATCCACAGAATTATTTTAAAGTTGATGAATCTCGTGTAGGAATGGAGTATTCCGGTATTGATGCTAATGGTGATAGAGTTATGGGAATGTGTATTAGTGGTTCAATAGGTACTTCATTGATGATCGATTCAAGATTTTTAAGAATGAAAATCCCTGATAATTGGACTCTTGCTGAGGCAGCAACAGTTCCTCTCGTTTATTTCACCGCTTACTATAGTTTGATCTTCAGAGGTAATTTGAAACGTGGTGAATCTGTCTTGATTCATGCTGGTTCAGGAGGAGTTGGTCAAGCTGCAATTTCAATCTGTCTATCAATGGGTTGTACAGTGTTTACTACGGTTGGAACTCAAGCCAAGAGAGATTTTATTAAACAACGATATCCATCAATTGATGATGATCATATTGCAGATTCTCGATCAACGTCGTTTGAAGAGCAAATTATGAAAGTAACAAATGGTCAAGGGGTTGATCTAGTTCTGAATTCACTGGCAGAAGATAAATTCAAAGCTTCAATTCGATGTCTTGCTGATTGTGGACGTTTTATTGAGATAGGAAAATATGATTTAGTTCAAGACACTAAGATTGGTAAGCAATAAAATTTTAAGATAATTAAACTGATTTGATTATATTTGATTTACATGCTTCACAAAGGAGAGTAATTAAGACACGACTCTGTTGAGATACTACTCATAATACTTGATCTTGTTACAGATACAACAATATTAGACCATAACAAATCATATCACGCATGTTGTTTAGCCCATCTTCAAGAAGATGTTTTAATCAAAAATTCTGTGCGAGGTCAAGCAATTTGGGACGAAGTTCAACTATTGGTTGAAAAAGGTATAAAAACTGGCGAAGTTAAGCCTTTGCCGATTACAATATTTGAGAGCGATCAAGTTGAAGAAGCTTTCCGTTATATGGCAAGTGGTAAACACTTGGGTAAAGTGTTAATCAAAATGCGTGATGAAAAAACAGAACCAATTCCGCGACCAAAAATATTACCTGCCATTGGTCAAACCTTTTTCCGTCCTGATAAATGTTATATAATTACTGGTGGATTAGGAGGATTAGGGTTAGAGTTGGCTCACTGGATGATCAGAAGATTCGCTACCAAACTTATATTGACATCCAGACGAGGTCTTCGAGAGCCTTATCAACACCTGATGTTGGACAGACTTCAGAAAGATCAGCTTTTCAATACAAAAATAATTGTTTCCAATGAAGACTGTCAGACAATTGAATCAGTTGAACGTTTATTGAAACAAGCCTCTTCTCTTGGTCCTATTGGAGGTATTTTTCATCTAGCAATGGTTCTTAAAGATGCCTTGCTTGAAAATCAAACTCTTTCAACTTTCGAAGAAGTTGTAGCACCTAAAGCCTTAGTTGCATTATATCTTGATCAAATAACTCGTTCAATTGGACTCGATTTAGATTATTTTGTGTGTTTTTCATCCATCTCAGCGATTAAAGGTAATACTGGTCAATCTAATTATGGATTTGCTAATTCTTCTATTGAAAGGATTTGTGAAAAACGTCGTGCTGATGGATTACATGGATTAGCAATACAATGGGGGGTTTTGGGTGACGTAGGTGCTGTTGCTGAGCAGACGAGTGGAAATATCAATATTGTGGGATTAATGCCGCAACGGCTTCCTTCAATATTCGAAACACTTGATAAATTCTTACTAACTTCTAACCCAGTTGTTTCATCAATTATATTGGCTGACAAGCGAGGATTGGTTAGTACAGGGAAAGAATCATTATTACGAGTGATTTGTCACATTCTTGGTGTTAAAGATTCATCTAAACTTGAGTCTGAATCAACTTTAGGTGATTTAGGACTCGATTCGTTGATGGCTGTTGAAATTAAACAAGGTTTAGAGCGTGATTATAATCTAGTTTTATCCACTCAAGAAATCCGAAATATTAAGATAAAAGATATACCTGGAATAGAAGAAAGAAAGAAGACAATGAATGAAAATGGAGGTAAAAAAGAGGGATCAGCTGATGGAAACAATGAAAATGGATTGACTGATGCCGCTATGTCGTTATCGATCGATCCATTTACCATACCAAATGACATTTTTGTACCTTTAACGATTCGTAATGGCTCTTTTGTACTTTACTTCCCTCCTATTGAAGGAAACTACATATCAATTAAACCTGTTCTTGAGTATATTATGAGACCAATTACTGGAGTTAATTGGACAGCTGATTGTATTAAATACGAATCAATTCAACAAGTAGCTGAATACTATGTTAACCAAATACGTGAAAAGTTTCCCAATAAAGCACAATTTGATCTGGTTGGTTATTCATTTGGTGGTCTATTAGCTATGGAAGTGGCAATGCAATTGCAGCAGAAATTTGGTACCCAAAGTATAAATAGATTAGTTTTACTTGATGTATCTCCTGATGTAGCCCAAGCCCGAACTCGTTCATTGATTAAGCGAGAACAGGTTGTGGATGAAAATGAAGCTCATGTCAACTGGCTTGTTGGATTTTCATCGTTGTTCGTCCAAGTTGAATCAAGTGATAAACTTAAGACTCAATTATTAAATTTAAAAACTAAACAAGAAAGATGTAATTTCATGTCTGAAATAATCTCAAAAGTATCCGCATTGAAATGTGATGGAGATAAACTTTCCCAGGCTGCTGATCATTATTTTCATAAAATGAAATTGATTTACATCTATAAGGTTGAGAAAAAATTCACTGGTGATTTGGTTCTCATTCGACGCACTGAGCCAGAAGAAGAAGATGGTGAAGAATTTTCCAATCCAGATTATAATTTATCCAAGGTAAATACTGCTATAGGGAATGATCACAGTACAAAATAAGTCAGTGTTGCATCACAGATTAAACACAAACTTTGAGTCACAAAGAGTAATAGTCAAAAAAGCTAGTGTTGGGTTTTGATCAATCGAAAATCGATTTAAATGGAGAATCGGCTGCTCTATTTCAGATCGATCAGAAATTTGGAAAATCGATTTGGTGCTGGGAATTTTCTAATGAAGAAAAATTGATACAAATTTTGTTTGTTACAATTAATAATTTGTAAAATTCATTTGCTAGCTCAATTATTCAGTATTCTCAATTTTGGATCAATTAAGCCTGAAGAAAACTGAATTTTTGAAGATTTTATTGTTTTTTCAATGTAAAAGAGTTGAAAATTTTGAGAAATTTCGTCATTTACGACTCGATAAATTGACCTATCGATTTATCGATTTAAAATCGATCTGCTGTATTTTTCTGATCGAAAAAATCGATCGGCTTAAATGGCTCGATCGGCCAACACTAAAAAAAGCTACACTTTGGTAATAGTTATGCTCTTTAATTGAACAGCAAAAGTGTCTCCCCCTTGTTTTTGAATTAGGAATAGCGTTTAAATGATCAATTCAATTCATTGGTTTTGTTTTTATTGAAAAGCACAATTCATCAAAATCTAATTAATTTTTTCTCTATTTCAGTATGTCAATGGTAAAGTAACAACATATCGAGTCCAAGGAAACAGTCACAAATCATTTCTAAGTCAATATAGTGAACAAGTTGGATCCTACCTTGATTCATCCCTCAGCTATATAAACCTTGCTTGATTGCGTTGGTAAAACATATTACATTTTAACCGTTTTTAGCCAAATCTAATTATCATATTTGAATAAAGATCAAATTAGGTCAATTATTTTCAAATTTACAGTCTTCAAACAAAATAAATCGTGAAAATATCTTGAAACATTCAGTTTTATTTCTTCAGACCGATCTATCAGTATTATTCAAAATGATGAAAGGAAAGTAGCCATACTTCGGAATAAATTTCGGCACATCAGAACTATTAATCAACCTTAAGCTAGAGTAGAGTATGACTTCCTAAAAATAAAAATATTCAGATAGATATCTGCATGGCGATTCCAATGATGTAAGTATGTTTCTTCAAACCTTTTGGCTATTCTTGCGAAAGGCAAATGAGTAACTTTTACCGACACAACTTTTCATGCACTTTTCGAAATCGAAGTCATTTCATGCATAACCTCTCTGTTCGGATATACTTCCGAAAACGTCACATCGACGGACAGTCACCAGAACTTGCGTCCGAGGTGAAAAAGGTACGAGAAAAATGATAATCACATCGAGAAAGTGCGCAAGCGCAGTAAAAAAAAGTTACAGATACAAAATGTTACAAATGTTTTACAGTCTCTTCCATTGATTTAACGTTGAGGAAACTGTACTGAAAGGAATGCTTGGCAAAACAAAAACATCTTGTTTAAGTTGACCGAAGTGTATAATATATATGAATAGATACTGCCTTACTTCGTAAACGACCAAAATGATCGGATATTTCACACACATGAAACTTTTGATAATCCGACGTTGCTGTTTGTTTTCGATAAAATACTACCATGATGCAAACTGTGCAGAACTTAACCTGACTGAGCATAACAAAACAGACTAATAGATCGAAGTAATCATACCAAACTTAACCTAACCTAACCTAATCTAACCAACCAACTTTAATTGCCACAACCTAACCTCTTGTCGTCTATATCTTGATGAGAACGGTTGAATTTTCAATAGCTCTTCGACCACCCTTTGAAGTACCCCCACCTAACTTCAAAGTACCCCATACCCTTACTTAATAGTGTTACATATAATAAAATTATTTTATTAGAAAAATAAAATTTCTGGTTTAATTTGGGCAAAGGATCCCCAGGTGACCACGTCGGTGCTGAAAAAAAGGATTGTTCGGGTTTTTATACCCGAACAGTAATGGTTAACAGCGACATTTTCTCCCGTTGTTAACAGCGACGGGCTGGCTGAGGAAAATGGCCGCACCAGGTAGGTCGGGTTGAACTAACCTGGTCTGATTTATAGGGACAAATTTCGACCCTATATCTCTAATTTTGTTGCAAGTTCTCCCGGCCCATCAATTTTAGAAATGTCCTCGCTTTCTAGTTACAATTATGTTTATACATATATATTTTTTTACTCTAAGAGGGTTTACATTTATGCCTTTCATGTTTTTTTGTTTACCCCCACCACAAAGATAAATTGTAACGCATGGTTATCCTACACTGGATAATTTTGTACAATCAAGGTAAAATTAAGAATATATAAAATTGATTATAATAAGTTTTATCCTACACTAGAAAAAATTACAGATTTTTATTGAATATTTATCTGTTGAGTTTGAATATTCCCAACGTTTTCCCATATCCATTCACCAATACCTTTCCCTTCTTGAGCCATTGCTCTAATTTAATCGCCGTTTGCAAAAATCCTACGTATGTCATCACCAGAATATATTTCCTATACCCATGAAGAGTGACTCGGCTATCTCTTTCAGGAGAATGACCAGCAGTAACATTTAGAGTGTCATTTCTTCTAAGTTTTGGAATGAATTTAAATAGAAATTTATCTAAGGATTCTAATCCCATTGAGTGTTGACCTCCACTATATAGATCTTGTAAATCAATGTAGCTTCTATGTCGTATTTGATAAGGTCAAATTCTGAAATATCAATATTTATTCAATCATTGGGTCCTTGAGTAATCACTCTCTTCCCTTTAAATATTTTGAGTAAGTTTTCTCTTACTATTTTGAACTCTTCACCTTCTTGATGATCTGTGATTTGTAAACCGGTAAATTTCATGTTGGAATTACGCCAATGGCTGATCCAAACCAACCACTAACATTGACGCTGCCTAAACTCCTTTCTCCATCTCCACTACCTTCTGTATCAAATGCTACAGTGAGTTTTTCTGCACCTCTAAAACCTAATGGTTTCATCAACTTATCAACGTCTTTTGAATATTCAGAATTTTTTCTTCTAAACCAAACTGCATTACCTATCTGTTTTCGTCTTTTGGTTCTATTACTGCGGAATATTTGTTCTCGTTGTGAACGTTTTTTCGAAATTATTACATTAATAGTAGGAGTTAGAGTTTCTTCGGATAATTCTGGACAATTTTTACGGTAATGTTCAGCTTGTCCGCAAAATGAGCAATCGTGACATTCTTGTTTTTTATGGTTTGGTTGGAAACATAATGAACAGTGATGGACAGGGATTTCTCTGAAGGTGATCTGAGATTTTCGGAAGAAATTTAAAATCTTTTCTTCCGCGGAGTTCATTTCTGGTTGAGTATTAGTAATTAATGTTAACTTGGTGTACTTGCTTATATTGGGACAAGTTACATGACATTTGAAAAAACTTCCATTAACATTTGCTTCCCTTTTCAACCAACCATGTTCATTAACATATTTTTGAATGTCTTTTGATTCAGTAAGGTAACATCTTAACTTTCTAGGTAGGTTTTCGTGTGAAGTTGACGGGTTACATTGATGATAAATAGTTGTAGTTTGAGGTTGAAATTGTTGCTTTCTTCTGCGTCTTCTATCGGCTTTCGTTCCCTCCATCATTTGTTGATATTCAAGTAAATTTTGATTTTGGACAGGGTTCGGATTGTCCCATCCTTCGTCCATTTTATCTAATATGTAAAGAAAAGAAAATTAATGGATTATTTTTCCGACACTGGAAGAATAATAAGTGAAAGGAATCATTTTTTTGTTTTTTTTTCTTATCCGACACTGGATAAATTACAGATTTTTTAATAACATTTGTGTAAAGGAATTTCTTCCTGTTTCTTCTTTTTCTTTTTTGTTTTTGTCTCAATTTTCACCGGAATTTCGCTTTGTGAAATAATTGTATGGACATAGGGTCTAGATTGAAATACCATTCTACATGTAAAGATGAAAATTATAAACAATAGAGTGCCTATTACTGGAAAGGTAATGAAATTGGGTAGTTGCCATTGCCAAGTCTTAGAGAAACTTTCAATCGCTGATCTTTGTTCTTTTAGCAGGGTATCTAGGATAACGAAAGATTGTTTAGCTCTAGGAGTGAAATTAAATGTTGTAGGAGCAGTTAATTTCAAATTAATTGATTGTGAAAATTCGGATAATGGCGTATTTCTAATCATAGAGAAACTTGAAGAAGTATAAGTTTTTCCTCCAATTGTAAAGTTATTATAGACTGACAATCGAAAAGGGGTTTCAGGACAAATTGTTTGGAAGTTTTGTATTGTTATGTTCTGGCCGTAGCAATAGATCCAGTATTCATTTCCCACCGGTTTTACTTGAATGTCTTTAGCAAATATTTGTTGGTTTGGATTAACATCTAAACAATTATTAAATTCAAATTTTTCAGGATAGCTTTCCAAAGTGCATTGTTCTAA
This sequence comes from Tetranychus piercei, assembly GCA_036759885.1. Taxonomy (NCBI): domain Eukaryota; kingdom Metazoa; phylum Arthropoda; class Arachnida; order Trombidiformes; family Tetranychidae; genus Tetranychus; species Tetranychus piercei. The sequence goes on along the minus strand of CM071879.1, from coordinate 20,003,901 downwards.
ATTCGGAATTATTGGTCGATTTGTCTTCAAGTCATCTGGATCTATCGCACAAAAAAGTAATTTTTCTGTGTCTACATAAACGAATTTTGGGCCAATATATGTTTTCTCACAAAGGACTATAGCCAAAAACTTTGACTTTTTAGTTAAGAGTTGGGACTTTGTGGGTTTGTAGGGGCATAAAAACTGAGTCTATTTGTGAGATTAAAAATTTCTTATGATCAGCAGTTTTCGATAAAATCGAGTTCAAAGTTGAAACTTCGAACGCCTTTTGTACATTTGTGGAACCAGATTTTTTCAACAAAATCATTTTTCTGGTTCTACTTTGAATGGCCAACCAGAAAACGCACTTATTTCTGGAAATAAAGTTTTCTGTTTGTGTACAAAAGATCACTTCGATTTTCAATTAAACTGACCGCTTTCTGTGACCGTGAAAGTTAGAGACTTGAAACTTATTTTTCATCAATAAAACTCATTGGTGAACAATTCGATGATTCAAGATGAGGTAAGACTGCATATTAGCCCCCCCCTCTGATCTTGATGAAAATTTGTGTATATACTTTTTTTGGCGCGAGATTTTGATTTATGAAGTCTGTTGGTCCGGAAATTCGTACTTCCGGAGATACCGGAAGTAGCTGATATCTCGCGATGTAGAATAGATACATGCGCACATGGTACATCATTCGATAGAGGACAAAAATTGCTACTCACACACGAAATTTCACAAAGTTGTGCGCATGCGCAATAAAGTTACAAGACAAAACCCATTGAAAAACAGCCATTTTTCCAGCTCTTTTGCTCTAATCACTTATCAGTAGATCTGACATGAATCAATACCATGTTAGCACATTATGCACCTACCGCGCAACATGAATATGAGTTTTGATACCGATCTGAGCACGTTAGCACGTAAAAAATGGAAAAGTTATTTTGCATACCCCTGGAAAAATTAATACTTTGAAAATCGTCCATAGGGTTACATGTTAAATTATTTGCATACCCCTGGAAAAATTAATACTTTGAAAATCGTTCATAGGGTTACATGTTAAATTATTTGCATACCCCTGGAAAAATTAATACTTTGAAAATCGTTCATAGGGTTACATGTTAAATTATTTGCATACCCCTGGAAAAATTAATACTTTGAAAATCGTTCATAGGGTTACATGTTAAATTATTTGCATACCCCTGGAAAAATTAATACTTTGAAAATCGTCCATAGGGTTACATGTTAAATTATTTGCATACCCCTGGAAAAATTAATACTTTGAAAATCGTCCATAGGGTTACATGTTAAATTATTTGCATACCCCTGGAAAAATTAATACTTTGAAAATCGTCCATAGGGTTACATGTTGAAATATGTAAGCTTACGGTGGGGTAGAGTATGGCAAGGTATGATAGGGTGAGGTAGGATAAGGTTGGGTAAAGTGAATCAAAGAAGGGTATGGTATGGTAAGGTACGACTGGGTAGGGTAGGGTAGGGTAAGGTAAGGTAAGGTAAGGTAGGGTAGGGTAGGGTAGGGTAGGGTAGGGTAGGTAAGCATAGGGTAAGGTAATGTAAGGTAGGGTAGGGGGAGTAAAGTGAGTCGCTGTAGCGGGCATGCGCGGGGGGGGGGGGTAGCTGCGAGGCTGCGAAGCAGCCGAGCGCGCTTGGGTAGGGGACCCCCCACCCAAGCGCCCTTCGCCCCCTGGCGTGCCGTTTAGGAAGCCGTTAGGTTATGAACACCACTTTTAGAGTATTCCAGTCAGGTTAGATGGCTCTTTTGGTGCCATTGGTTGACATATCCAATTTTGTACATTGGTTAATGCATCAGTATTACAATAGGTCATTTGTGTACCACATATAGGCAAATTTTGTTAAAATCGGATTTTAGATCAAAACCTGAATTCTTGAGTATTATGTGGGGTAAGTATATCTCGAAACCTCATTTATCAAAACTTTCATTCAAACTTACTTACACACACACTTACATACACACTTACATACACACTTACATACACACTTACACACACACTTACACACACACTTAAAACACACTTACACACAGACACACACACACACACAGACAAACACACACACACACATTACCTTCGCCATTCTTATGGCATCTTCTTCATCTTCTTCCTCGTCGTCTTCGTCCTCTGCAGCTGGTCCCATTCCATGGAACCATGCGAGGCTAGAGCACCTCCTCAGAAGCCGTGATGAAGCCATTCGTTGGCTTCAATCCCAACAACTCGTCCGGTCTTCTGTGGAGTGCAGTCAGCACCGAGTTCCGATGCGATTGAACATCGATCGCGGGGCAATCGGAGCGTTTAGGTGCCCTCACCACAAGAGGCACACATCCAGGCATACCTCTGAGCGGAGCGTTTTGACAGGATCCTGGTTCGAAGAACTAAGGATCCCTGTTGTAGATGCACTCCGTCTCATGTACTCTTGGGCTGCTGATGCCTCTTACGAGACGAGTATGCGTGAAGCATCAGTCGGCTCGGAGCACACCATACACGATATGTATGTAAGGTGTCGTGAGGTCGTGACTTCTGCCTTCCTAGAACATCAGGAAGGGAGTGGAAAGATCGGCGGCCCAGGTATCGTCGTGCAAATCGACGAGGCTAAATTTGGCCGACGGAAATACCATCGTGGGCGCGTCATCGAGGGTCACTGGCTGCTCGGTATGATCGCGGACGGCTCTCAAGACTTACGTCTAGAAGTCTGTCCCGAAAACAGCCGGACAGCGCAAACCCTAATTCCACTCATTCAGAAGCACGTGGCTGAGGGGTCCTGCATAAGGACAGATGGTTGGCTTGCATATCGCGGCCTGGGTTCTGTTGGGTTTGAGCACCGGTGGGTTAACCACCAGGAGAGATTTGTCTCCGATGAAGGTGTTCATACTCAACGGATTGAAGCTTCATGGCGCCCAGTGAGGGTCTTCTTCAGGAATCGTAGGATTCCTGCGGATGACTTCGCCGACCACATTGTGGAGTACCAGTGGAGACGCTGGTGCAGAAACAATGGGGTCCATCCATTTGAAAGCCTCCTAAATGCCATCAGAGAGGCGTTTCCCCTATAGGCTCTAGCCCCGGGTAGGCACGGGCACCCCGGAGAACAAAACTGCCCAGACTGGCGATGAGGTCCACCTTCGCGTGGTGCCAGTTGTTTTCACTGAGAGACCTCAAACAGCATAAACACAAGTATTAATTTTTCCAGGGGTATGCAAATAATTTAACATGTAACCCTATGAACGATTTTCAAAGTATTAATTTTTCCAGGGGTATGCAAATAATTTAACATGTAACCCTATGAACGATTTTCAAAGTATTAATTTTTCCAGGGGTATGCAAATAATTTAACATGTAACCCTATGGACGATTTTCAAAGTATTAATTTTTCCAGGGGTATGCAAATAATTTAACATGTAACCCTATGAACGATTTTCAAAGTATTAATTTTTCCAGGGGTATGCAAATAATTTAACATGTAACCCTATGAACGATAGCTGTTTTTCAATGGTTTTTGTCTTGTAACTTTACTGCGCATGCGCACAACTTTGTGAAATTTCGTGTGTGAGTAGCAATTTTTGTCCTCTATCGAATGATGTACCATGTGCGCATGTATCTATTCTACATCGCGAGATATCAGCTACTTCCGGTATCTCCGGAAGTACGAATTTCCGGACCAACAGACTTCATAAATCAAAATCTCGCGCCAAAAAAAGTATATACACAAATTTTCATCAAGATCAGAGGGGGGGGCTAATATGCAGAATAGCCCAAGATGATTCATGATATCAGATGATTCAAGCTGCTGTAAAAAAAGTTATAGCATTGAGTTCATTTTGTTGACAAATCTTATTCTTGTGTGAAGAGGGATAGAGTTGAGATGGGCACTGGAGGCTTTCTCACAAGAGTAAAGCTTGAAACTCCAGGCTGAATGTAGAGAGAGAGATGATGTTCCAAATTAACATGTTTATTTGACTCAAAGAGCTTTGCTTATATACAATTTAGTTGATGAGAGTGAGTCATCCCATGGCTCACTCTCCTTATCAATTTCTTATTTGATTTGATATTTTTATTTATTGGGTGGGGGGAGAGATCAAAAGAAGTTTGGAGAAGATGAGGAAACAAGATGAAGCAATTTTTAATCTTTTAATCCGTCACATTCGCCCGCGGTTGAGATCTTTGTTGGTCTGTCAACAAAGTGTTTCAATTGTGACGCATGTGCTCGGAATGTTGGACCTGTGAGTGTTTCTGAAATATCGTAAGTGTTATCGGAGATTTTGGATACAATGTAATATGGACCGGAGTATTTAGGACTAGTTTTGATTACAGAAGGGAGATTGTGTGATTGGATTCGGATAACGAGTTGACCTATATGGAAATCAGATGGAGGATGTTTAGCGTCATGGCGTTCTTTTCGTTTGAGTTGAAATTTGGAAGTTCGTTCCTGTGCTGTTTTGCGTGCGGTTTCTAGTTTAATTTTATTCTGGATGAAAGCTGGATTATCGGATATGCCTGTTAGTAAAAAGTTTGGTGTGAAACCTGTTATGTCATGTGGAGTTTTATTGTAGTCATCGACGATTTTGGTAAGTAGGGTGTTCCATTTGCGTTTCGGATGGTCGATGAGGACGGAGCGGAGTTTAGTCATAAGAGTTCCGTTGAAGCGTTCAACAATACCGTTGGTTTGTGGATGGTACGGTGTTGAATAGATATGTTTGATAGAATGACGTTGCAGACATTTCTTCATTTCGGTGCTTGTGAAGCTTTTGAAGTTGTCGCTAAGGATGGATTTAATTTTGATGCCTGTTTTCATAAGTTGATCGATTAATGTGGTGATAGTGATAGCCGTATTTTTGACTGTAGGAAACGCCCAAACGTATCGAGTAGCGTGGTCGATAAATACTTGGATGTATTTGTGTTTGGTGTTGTTAGCGGAGGGACCTAGGACAATGGTGTCTAAGCCGATGATATCACCAGGATCAATGTTAGAAGCAGGAAGTTGCATTTGACCAATGGTTGGACGATGATCAGATTTTGCGAGTTGACATGAGCGACATGAGGCGACATAGTTTTTGATGTCATGGACAATGTTTGGCCACCAATAATGGCGAGTAATGAGTGCAACGGTTTTGTTACGACCAGGATGGCTGGATTGGTCATGGAATTTGTTTAAAAGTTTGGTTCGGAGAGATTCAGGAACAACTGCGCGAGTTCTGTTATTGGATTTTATCATAATGATATTGTTTTCTACAATTGGATGCTTTATGAAGGATAAGTCGGAGTTTTGCTGATGCTGTTGTGATTCTGAGATTTCAAGATGAAAAGATACCGGAGCTCTTGAAAGTGCGTCTACATGTTGCTGCTTATTACCGGGTCGATGGATTAGTTTATAGTTGTATGTGGAGAGTTTAATGGACCAGCGGTAAAGTTTACCAGTAGGATTTTTAAGATCGAGGAGCCAGCGGAGGGCGTGATGATCAGTAATGACGGTAAATGGTAGACTTAAGTAGACCTGATAATGTTCGACTGCGCGGATGACAGCGAGACATTCAAGTTCGAAGGCTGAATAGTTCGATTCGTGTTTGTTCAATGATTTGGAGTAAAATGAGATCGGATGCTCGCGACCTTCATCATCTTTTTGTACAAGGGTTGCTCCTATACCAACTTTAGAGGCGTCGGTGTATAGGATGCATGGTTTATCCTTATCATAGAGAGCAAGAATCGGTTCAGAGGTTAAAATTTTGCGAAGTTGATTAAAAGCAGTTTCTTGGTTATCAGACCAGCTGAAAGAAACATTTTTGTGTAATAATTGTGTTAAAGGCTGTGTAATTTTTGCAAAATTTGGAATAAAACGACGATAATAATTTGTGAGACCTAGAAATCTTCGAACTTCTTTAACAGTGCGAGGTGTAGGAAAATACTGAACAGCATTGGTTTTTGTTTGTGAAGGTTGTACTTTGTTATGACTGACAACGTATCCAAGGTACTCGACTTGGTTTTGTAGAAAATGACATTTGGATGATTTAAGTTTAATATTGTGCGTTTTAAGACGTTGGAAGATGGTATCGAGAAGTTTGAGATGTTCTTCGATAGAGTGGCTGTAGATGATTATGTCATCGAGGTAGTTGATTGCGCCGTTATAAAGTGTATCTCCAAGGACTAGCTGTAAGATCCGTTGGAAGGTTGCAGGAGCGTTTTTCAAACCGAATGGCATGACGAGCCACTCATAATGTCCTTCATGGGTGATAAAAGCAGTTTTGGAAATAGCGTCAGGGTCTATTTCAATATGCCAGTAACCCCAAGCAACATCAAGAGTGGAGAAGTATTTGGCGTGGCGGAGACGATCAAGGATGTCGTCGATACGAGGAAGTGGCATTTTATCGTCAATGGTTATGGCATTAAGACGTCGGTAGTCAATGCACATACGAGAGCCGCCATCTTTCTTGTTGACGAGTGTGACCGGAAAAGCCCAAGGACTACAACTATCCCTGATGAGACCTTGTGTTTTGAGTTCTTTGATTTGACGAGAGATTTCATCATATTCCGATTGTGGACGTCGATATGCGCGGAGTTGTATTGGTGGATGTGGAACCGTGATGATTTGGTGTTTTGCTACAGTGATACGACCTATGTCGGTTTCGTTTTGGGCAAAGACGTTTTTGTGTTGGGTTAAAAACGTTTTGATGCGATGGTTTTCTGATTGGAGCGTGTCTAGTGTGACAGTGATGTGTGGGTAGCGAGATGGTCTTGTTATCATTTTCCTTTCAAGGTCGAGTTTGATTTTTAGATAGTATCCTGAATCGAGACCTAAAAGCAGTGGATAATTGAAGCCATTTACAACGTGGAGCTGGAGTTCAGCGGTGATATTGTGGAGGGTAACCGGAATGCGGACTGATCCCTGAGTTACGAATGACCCAATAGCTTGGTTTATTGAGAGTGGTCGGTGTGAGGTGATTTGCAGATTAAGTTTATGGAACAGCTTGGAGCTAATGATAGAGACGGTGGAGCCACAATCTATGAAGGCTTTAATGCTTTGACCTTTGATAGTTACAGGTACATCAATCAATTTGAAAACAGGACCAAGACTTGTGTGTAAAGTGACGTTGGTGTGCGAGTTTTCGTCATTGTTTGACTGTGGTGGTGACTGTGGTTGAGGTAAGAGCATTAAGGATTGGTTAGACTGTGAATCAGATGTACTCGGATCATTAGTGACTGTTCGTGCTGTGTTGTTCTGTGAATTTGATGAACGGTTTGGGCAATCACGATGCCAGTGGTAAGCTGTGAGACCCTTTTCTTTGCAGTAGCGGCAAGGAGTTGAGGGACGATTGTTACCAGAGTTGGCTGACATTGTGTTGCGATTGGAGGATGAGTTTTGTTTTAAAGAGAGCGTTTTTGGTTTATTTTGGTTGACAAAAGGTCGATTGGTAGCTGATGTGCTAGGTTTGTTTCGGTTTAAGAGGAGTTCTAGCTCGGATACTTTGTTGAACCATGTGTTGAGGTCATCAGTATCAAGTGCGAAGAGGTGTAGTTTCCATTCTTTTGGAAGACCTTCGGTTAACTGTTGGCATACTTCCTTGTTGGTTAATTTGGTTTGCTTCAAGAGACGGGTTTTAGTGTTAAAGTAAGTCTCTACAGACTCCCCCTGTTTGAGATACAAGCGCTGGGCTTGAATAAGTGGTTGTGCTGATGATAGACCAAAGCGCTTGATCATACGATCCCTAACGGTAGCCCAAAGTTTAATGTTAATCCCGATTATTTCTTCCGCGAACCACTCGAAAGCGGCACCTTCTAAATGGTAGATTAGACGATTGATACGTTCTTCGTCAGTATCTTTGACAGTGTGTAGTGCATAAACTTTTAGCCAGGATTGTACACGAACTTTGTTAGTGCCATCATATTTTAAAAGTTTATCCTCATGACGATTTGGAGAAGTAGTTGGAGGTGGTGTCATGTTTATTTTATTTTAAAGCAAAGAAAAATACCAAAGAAGATCGAAAAAAAGAAGGAAGATTTAGCGGAAAAGGCGTTTGTGAATATGGTCGAGACCGTCAGGAGGTGCAGGGCGAGGAGCAAGAGACGGAGAACCGACAAGTTTGGAAGCAGAAGAAAGTTGGATAGCTTTGGTGGCAGACAAAGAAGCTTTATCAAGTAAGGATCGTGAATCTACGCGGGCAGGAATTGAGTTTTTAAATTGCTTTTCAGCCGAGGAAGAAGCAAAGGAGGACACTTTCAACGCTCTATCAATAGTGTGTGCTTCACGAGCTTTTTGGATGCCGGAGGAGAATTGTTTGCAGGCTTTGTGAGAGTCGTGCCGAGCTTTAGCTTGAAGGTGTTTGATTTGCCGCGTTGGAGTTGAGCCGGATGCTTCAGCTTCGAGGAGTTGTTTCTTTCGAGCGAGCTTTCTTCGTTTGTTAGCCAATTGCCGCTTAGTAGGTTTGGCAACAGAAGTGGAAGGCTGAGCAGGTGAAGAAGCAGTGGAAGAAACTGAAGGAGAAGCAGAAAGAGAAGAGCCCGAAGAGGAGGCGGATGACTCGCTGGCAGAGCTGGAGGTAGATGATTCAGAAGTTGAACCAGAGGAAGACATAAGGCAGTTAAGGTAAGCCAAAGTCAGAAAAAGACAGCTCAGTTGGATGCCAGGAGTTGATGCAGCAAGATCAAAGAATGCTAAAAGCCAAGAGCCAAAAAAAGTCAAAAATAGAGCCAGAAGACTAAAGCCAAAGGAAAAAGCCAGAGAAAATGACCCAAAAGAAGACCCAGAAAGATTGAAGCCGAAAGTAAAGCCAGTGAAAGAAAGCCCGAAGAAAGTAGCCCGAAAGACCAAAGCCAGAAAGAGTTAGAGAGTCAGGAAGACTGGAAAGAGCAGGCCAAAAGACTGGAGAGAGAAAGAGCCAAGAACCAAGCGAAAAAGAGAGCTAGAGACAGGTTAGCCAGAGACAGGTAAGACCACGGCAGGACTGCGCCAAATGTGAAGAGGGTTAGAGTTGAGATGGGCACTGGAGGCTTTCTCACAAGAGTAAAGCTTGAAACTCCAGGCTGAATGTAGAGAGAGAGATGATGTTCCAAATTAACATGTTTATTTGACTCAAAGAGCTTTGCTTATATACAATTAAGTTGATGAGAGTGAGTCATCCCATGGCTCACTCTCCTTATCAATTTCTTATTTGATTTGATATTTTTATTTATTGGGTGGGGGGAGAGATCAAAAGAAGTTTGGAGAAGATGAGGAAACAAGATGAAGCAATTTTTAATCTTTTAATCCGTCACACTTGATTTGTAAAGGCGAATGGTTACTCAAGCACAAATCTCTTGATGTGTTAGCAGGATATTCATTATTAAATGAATTAACTCAGATTTTCACCGATATTCAGTCAACATATGATTTGACTCGTGAGAAAATCTAATGATTGGGGAAAGAATGATGATTGTGAGTGATACCATTCTCGAAATATTGAGGCTCAAAGTTTTAAGGCCAATGGCCATAATCAAGAGAAATGTTGATAAATTGAAAATTTCCGACTCGAATTGTTAACCAATGAGTTTTATCGATGAAAAATAAGTTTCAAGTCTCTAACTTTCACGGTCACAGAAAGCGGTCAGTTTAATTGAAAATCGAAGTGATCTTTTGTACACGAACAGAAAACTTTATTTCCAGAAATAAGTGCGTTTTCTGGTTAGCCATTCAAAGTAGAACCAGAAAAATGATTTTGTTGAAAAAATCTGGTTCCACAAATGTACAAAAGGCGTTCGAAGTTTCAACTTTGAACTCGATTTTATCGAAAACTGCTGATCATAAAAAATTTTTAATCTCACAAATGGACTCAGTTTTTATGCCCCTACAAACCCAACTCTTAACTAAAAAGTCAAAGTTTTTGCTATAGTCCTTTTTATTGCGTTTTTGTAGAGAGTTCTGAATGCTTCTGATTCTGGGATTTGCTTATTGTCTTCTTGTATTTGTATAGTGAAATTTAACCGCAATACAATAGTGTTTTGTGTTTCCATTATCTCGCTTGTCGTGTCCGTTATGCTATTGTAAAGACATTTACCACTGCATGGTAATTTGATTTGGAAATACTCAAAAAATCCTTCTTCAATTTGTCCTTTAGCAAGCGTTTGATTTAACCTTTCTAATTCAATCATTTGTCGTTGCAATTGTGTAACAATGCTTGCAGTTGAAAGGGCAATTACTGGTATTTGTTTTTGGATTTCATCGACTTTTTTATTCAATCTCTCAATCTCTCAATTGCCTTTTGTACTTCTTGTAGTATTTTTGACTGTTCTTCTAGTATTTTTGCTAATTTTTTGTCTGTTTCATATGCTTTTATCAGGGCATTTTCTAATTGTGATTTATCGACTGAATTCGTAAAGAATGATACTATCCCAGCTGTGCCTAGGATAATTAGAGAAGCTACTATTATTGCTGTTACTACTATTGCACGTTTTGGTTTTGTAATTCTTGTGTCTGAGGATTGGTACATCCCTTTTATTCTTTCCCATTGATTTTGGAAGTAACCATCACAAAACGCTCCCATAAGTGGTTTTGATTGATTCGCATAAGTATTTCTTGCATTTGAAAAGAAATATCCAAGTTCACGGAGTTCTGTGAATTGTTCTTGATGACAGGCTGGTACGTATTTCTTCACTAATGTCCCGCACCCTTGCAAAATTTTATTGCATATGTCTACTCTATTTCGTTGATGCAATTCTGTATCTGTCGTTACATTTCTACATTTGGTTTCATTAAACCGAGTTTCTGAATGTTTACAAGGTGTTGTTATTCCAAAAGCTAAGTTAATTCGTTGAGTGCCTGAGATTGGAATAAAGTCCGTTTTCCTTTATAAAGTTAACGGAGCATCTTCTTGTATTGTAAAAATGGGTGGAATTTGGAATAATAATAACAGGGTTAGTAAACTGGCTAATATTGTATTTGTCCAGTTTTGGTTTGGTGGTTTATGATAAGGTTTCAGTTGACTTCCATGAGCTTGGGTGTTTGCTTCTTGATTTCTTACGTTTCGGATCTTGTAAGTTGTTTCTCCCAATCGATCAACTATCTCATATGGTTTAGTAAACCTTTGTTTCAATTTTCTTGGACCTGTTGCTAATTTATAAAGAACCTTATCGCCTATGTCGAAAACTCTAAGTTTATTTGAAGAATCGTGTTGAACTTTTTGCTGATCTTTAGATTCAGCGCTATAAACTTTTGCTTGTTCTCGAAGTGAATCCCATTTCTGAATAGAATATCTCACATCCGCAGGGAGTTCCGTTACGTCATGTTTGGTCATTTCAGTATCGATAGGCAGTAGAGGTTGACGTCCATATAACAGATAGAATGGTGATGCTTTAGTTGATTGATTGATACTTGTATTATAAGCATAAGCGATTGCAGGAAGTAGGGTTGCCCATCTAGATTTTTCTTCTTTACAATAATGAGTTGATTCATACAGGGTATTTCAGCTATCTTTACCGATGTTAAACGGCTATAACTTAACCTGTGATTGACCTAGAGACTCGAGAATTTTTTTACGCAAATTTCGCGGAGACTCATTTATTATATTTCAAGGTCAAGGTCATCCAAGGTCATTTTTCGGAAATCGCTCCTGACGATATTAGAGGTCAAAGCAAGGTCAGATCATAATTTTAAGAGTCCAATAAGTGTACCGGTCAAGTTTAGACATTCTGTCATAAGTGTGCCGTGAGTTATTCACATTCGAATGCGAACACCTAACAGAATTCAATCTGTCAACCTTGTCTTTCAGTCGCCCCCAGAGGTAAAAGTCACACACAGTCAGGTCAGGAGGTCTTGGCGTACATTCTCAAGTGCCTTGTCTTCCAAGCCACTCAGAAAATGTGTCTTCCAAGAGATTCCTGACACTGACTTCGTAATGAGCAGGTGTTTCATCCTGCTGGAAGATGAAATGTTCATCCCAGTCTTCCCTTACCTTATGTGCAGCATGTGTTGCTTTAGAAGGAAAGCAACTGAAGCTACACAAAGATTACAGTTAGTGAGCTTTTCCCGGTAGGCAAGGGCATCCGGGTCAACAAAACTGCCCAAAGGTCATTAAATTGCAACTTCACCTCCACGTGGTAATGACTGGGCCACTCCAACGAAGTTCTGCAATTTTAATAACAGATTGAATTCTGTTAGGTGTTCGCATTCGAATGTGAATAACTCACGGCACACTTATGACAGAATGTCTAAACTTGACCGGTACACTTATTGGACTCTTAAAATTATGATCTGACCTTGCTTTGACCTCTGATATCGTCAGGAGCGATTTCCGAAAAATGACCTTGGATGACCTTGACCTTGAAATATAATAAATGAGTCTCCGCGAAATTTGCATAAAAAAATTCTCGAGTCTCTAGGTCAATCACAGGTTAAGTTATAGCCGTTTAACATCGGTAAAGATAGCTGAAATGCCCTGTAGATATTCTCTGTTTATATATAAACCTAAAATTATATGAGCCAATTGGCAACCGAATTAATTACAATAATGTACAAGTAATCAGATTAAACACAAATATTTTGAGCAAATATCAAAAACATCCTTGCTTATCTTTCTGAACTTAGTTCAGTATAATTCAAAGTCAAGCAAGCAATTAAGAATAGAAAAATAAATTCCTCAATAGTTTTCCTGGACTTAGTCCAGTATACTGTGTATGAGTAGATGAAAACTGTCGAGAGAAATAATTAATTCGTCATTTAAGTGCCAAAATTTATTATTTCGTTGTACAAATCTGATTTTCTGCCAATAATATTGAGACTAACCAAATAAGAAGACAACATTAAACCTTTGCATGCCAAGTAATAATATTAAACTGGAAATTATTAAGGTACATGCCAAATCTCATCATTGGCATCGTTACCAACAACCAGTAATTATTGTGTATAATTATAATAATAGCATCATAGTAGACTGTAGTCTTGTTGGAGTCAAATCTTCAGATCAAGTTGAACGACCTAGATTAATATAATTTAAATGGAAGAGAAACCAGACCTTTTTCTAGTTGAACAAATAATTTTAATGAATAAATTACTCCGAACTAAAATAACCAAAAAACAATTAAATCGATTATTTGACCTGTTACTCGAAGATATTGAAAGTAATAACCAATGAATATTTATAGTTATCCGATCATTAAAGATTCGAAGAGTCAAAATACTATTATCGAAATTGATTCTGCAGAAGAGGAAGAAATAGAAATCAAAGTATCTGAATTGGTATTAGCTCTTTCTCCATTAATTGCCCTTACTATTTGGTCTGTTGTGATTTTAGTACGGTTCACTCTTGACCATCATACTGGTCCTGCCTAATATTAAGCATCATTATGAACCAAAATCACGCAGAAATATCACCACAGGAAGCAGCTCCAATAGTGGCAGCGGCTCCTGTCCAAACTACCCTTTCCCTACCTAATATTTCTTTAAGCATAAATTTCTTCTCGGGTGATGAAGACGAAAATATTGTCGATTGGTTTCAAACATTTGAATTCTCAGCCAAAGCTTTGGGATGGGATGAAATTGACATGTTCAATGCTATTCCAGCCTATCTACAAGGTACTGCTAGACGATGGTACTATGCGATCTCTGGTCAAGTCATGCCTGTAGAAAACCCTCCGACAAATTACATAGAACTAAAAAATCGAATGATTGAAGATCTATGCCCGGCTGATTATAGATCCTATTTGTCGCAAGAACTTTATATGGCCACTCAAAAAATAGGACAACCAGCTGTCGCCTTTATTTATGAAATGAATGAACTTTGCCCAAGAATTCATGAGAAAACCCCTGAAGTTTTTATAGTGAGCATGATAAAGGAAAAACTCTTACCACAAATAAAATATGGCATTGCTCTACAAAATCCGAAAACATTAAGTAAATTGGTAGAATCAGCCCGATTAGCAGAACGAGCAATGTACAGTTGTTCTACCCCTTTTGATGCACCTAATCGAGATGTCTTACAATTACAAACTCAAGTCCAACAAATGAAAGAGAAAATAGAAACTTTCACCAAACGTTGTAACATTTGCAAGCGTTTAGGACATACTGAAGAACGATGTCATTATGGAAATCGGAATACAACAGATTATCATCCGCCAAACTATCAACAACAAATGGGAATTCAACAATATCCAACCCCCAATTTCAATCAACCTACAATCACTCACGATCCAAATTATCAAAAGGTAATCGCTCAAGCAAACAATAGCTATCACGCTGCTCTAGCCTCAGAAAATTATAACCCTGGACGACCTGCAGTTACAAATCGAGCGTTTGCGGACAGAAAACCTCCTCAAAAAGAAGCAGCTGAAACTGAAAACTGGCGGGATAGACCCTCAACGTCTAAAAAAGAAACTGAAGTAAAAACAACTGAGGTTCCAAAACAAACACTAAGAGGAAGGTCAAAAGAACGATCAGCCACTCCAAAAAGAGGTAGACCTCCCAGTAGAGGAAGAGGTCGTGGCCGAGGTAAAGCACAAGTTCGTATTACGGCCTATCAGGACGAACAGACTGAAGAAGATTCTGGTTCAGACTACGAATACGAACAAGACGAACAGTATTCGGTTAATCCTGTTGTCTTCATATTACATAAGAACCTAATCCAGCAATTTGTTAAAGTAAACGGTACAAAAGTTGATTCAATGCTGGACAAGGGATCTGAAATCTCTCTAATCACACAAGAACTAGCTGAAAATTTGAATTTGAAAATTAAAGATTACAATGAACCTGTGCCTTACGCCGCTAATAATAAGCCTTTGCCAGTTTTAGGAAGAGTTAAAGTTCAAATGAAAATTACTGACGGATCTAAAGTAGCGGTAATTGATACTAAACTCCAAGTAGTAAAGAGATTACCTCGAAAATTCAAAGTCTTGGTTGGGCAATATCTACTGAGCGAAGCAAAGATTCAAATAAATTGTGGAGACAAAACGATAAAAATCGGCACATAAAAACATGTGGAACTGATAACTACAGACGAAGAATCTTTAAGTTCTTCGCAAAATACAAAATCCAATTCCGACAATGAAAAGTCACATGAAATATACGATATAAATGATTTTGTCTCGTCGGACTCCGAGATTATCCAATCTTCCGAATTACTTACTGATTCGGAGGAACAACCATTCTCCTCAACTGTGAATCAAAATGAACTTCCATTGAACATAGAAAGTGGAATGCCTGGTGGAGTAGAAATTGAACTTAAAAAATTGTGCATGAAGTATCGAACAGCTTTTGCTGTTACGGCACAAGAATTGGGAAGAACTAATCTCTTTGAACTTAAATTGAAACAGGAAATCACCCTCCAATCGCTCAGTCACCCTATTCCCAAAGTGAACAAAAAAGAGAAATAACTAAACAAACCGTTGCAGAATTATTACGTGACGGAATAATTGTGGACTCGTTCTCACCTTGGTGTTCACCTGTAGTCTTGGTTAGTAAAAAGACAGGTGAATGGAGAATGTGCGTTGATTACAGGAAACTCAATGCAATAACTGTAAAAGATTCATACCCAATACCAAACATAAACGCATCGCTAGACGCTTTAAAAGGTTCACAATACTTCAGTCTACTAGATCTTAGATCGGTTACCATCAAGTGGAACTAGCTAAAGAAGATCGTTACAAAACGCCTTTGTTACAAGTTTCGGGATGTACGAATATGTTACAATGCCATTTGGTTTATGTAATGCTCCCGCCACGTTTCAAAGACTGATGAATTGCTGCTTGTCTGGGTTGAAATATTCTTGTTGTTTAGTCTATATTGACGATATTATTGTTTTTAGTAAAACGATCAAAGAACATTTTGAACGCTTGGAAGCTGTTTTCAATAGACTAAGATTAGCCGGTTTGACTTTAAAACCAGATAAATGCTTCTTCTTTAAAAAGAAAATCCTTTATCTTGGACATATAATCAGCTCAGCTGGACAAGAACCTGATCCAGAAAAAATTAGAGCCGTGAAAAACTTTCCTATTCCTTTAACACTCAGGGACATAAGGGCGTTTGTTGCATTGTGCTCATATTACAGGAAATTCATAAAAGATTTCGCCAAAATTGCACAACCACTCACCCAATTAACAAAGAAAGAAGTTCCATTCATTTGGGGACAAGATCAAATGGAAGCTTTTGAATATCTAAAGAATTGCCTGATTAAAGCACCAGTTCTAGCACACTACGATCATACTCTTGAAACCCAATTGAGGACTGATGCTTCAGATGTAGGTTTGGGCGCAATTCTGTTACAAAAACATGATAATAAATGGAAGCCAGTTGCTTTCGCTAGCAGACAAATTCGTGGTGCAGAAATCAACTATCCTATTTCGGATAAGGAGTGCCTCACTATAATCTATGCATTTGAAAAATTCCGCCATTATTTGGAAGGGATTAAATTTGAAATTGTGACTGATCACTGCGCACTCTGCTTTATGCGATCTAAGACCAAACTACCTCCAAGACTCATGCGTTACGCTATGACACTACAATCGTTTGAATTTACAATAACTTACAAATCAGGAAAGGTTCATAAAGATGCCGATTGTTTAAGTCGTTATCCAACCAATGATCCCGAATTCAACAACATTGGAGAAGATGATAAAGAACAAGGGGATGATATTTTCGCACTTCTCATAAGTGAACAAGAAGAGGAATCTATTGATTTATTGAACCAACAGCGCAATGATCCATTAATTCAAGCACAAATACAACAAATAAATGATATCGATAAACTAGAACCGAAAGTTCGTAGCAGAATAAATAGAATGCATCGACTTCAAGATGGAATCTTGCAAAAGAAGATTGTGACAGAAATCGGAACTAACTGGGTGCCTGTTTTACCAGCCTCGTTAGTCAAACAGATTCTACAATCTTATCATAATGATGTCACTTCTGGTCACTGTGGTCTTTATCAAACCTATGCAAAACTTAAACCAAAATACTACTGGCCAAAAATGACCAAAGACATCGCAAAATACATAAAAAATTGCGTAGATTGTCAACGCAACAAAAAGGGAGTTGGAAATGCCGTTCCACCGTTAAAAGCAATTTATGTGTCTGCTCCGTTTGAAAAACTGGGCATAGATATTTACGGTCCTTTACCGCCATCTGCTGGAAAAGAATACATCATCGTGGCGACTGATTACTTTACTCGGTGGGTGGAAATGAAAGCGATTGCTAAAAAGGACACTATTAATACGGCTGAATTTCTGATCGAAAATATTCTGTCTCGACATGGATGCCCGAAAACAATAGTTAGTGATCAAGGAAGAAATTTCATTGCAGACACCATAAAGGAAATTGCACAATTCATGAACGCAAAGTGGCAGTTATCAACTACCTATCATCCACAAACGAATGGAATGACAGAGAGAGTAAATCGAACAATTTGTCAAATGTTAAGCCACTATTGCCAAGAAACAAACCGTCTTCGATGGACACAAATATTACCATTAATGAATTTTGCTTACAACACTTCAACTAACCAAAGCACACAATTTTCAGCATTCTACTTACTTTACGGGAGAGAACCATCGTTGCCTATTGATTTGAAAATAAATCCGGAAGATAAAGAATTAAGATTTTCCGATTATGTCGAGTTCATCAACAACGAATGGACTACAGTAAGAGAACAAGCAAGAATCAACTCGGACGAATCAAAAGAAAAACAAAGTAAAAACTACGAAAGACGACATAGATTGAGGACTTTCAATATCGGTGATCTGGTCCTATATGAAAAACAAATTCGGTCAAACAAACTAGATGCAAAATATGAAGGTCCTTACGAAATCGTAGAAAAGATCGGCGAAACGACGTATTTGTTAAAAAGAGACGAGACATCTGAACCTAAAAGAGTACATGGTTCACAAATCAAACCCTACTCTAGTAACTCAAGAATTAAAAGAACAAAAAATAGTGGAATATCGTCCAACGCGATCATTCTTATGATTTTAGCTTGCTTAGCAGTAATTGCTAATACTTACGAATTTGGCGAGCCTTTGATCTGGAAGCGTTCTTCAAACAAATTCTTGAAAGGAATTATTCAAGTTAACCAAACCTTAGCAATGGTAAATCCTTGCAAAGAAATTCCAGAATACAAAAGCTATTTTGATGAAAAAATGGCAGTCTTGTCCAATGACACTTCAACTTGTGACTTTATATGGCCGTTTCCTTTGCAAACTAAGACATATACAGGTTGTGTGAGCGCTGTAAAGTCGTACAATCGGCCTGTTTGTACAGCCAATGTGGACAATATTTGTTTTCAATACACACATCGCAATGATATTTTCTTCATAGCCCGACAATCTTGTCATAAATACGTTACTAATAAAATGCAGATGGTCAAAGATATCTGTACACAGTCTAACCAACAAATTACCAGAAATAGGGGAAAACGAGATGGCGGAATATCAATCGCAATATTTGCAGTTGCATTAATCATTCTGGGAACTAGTTCACTGTATACTAGTTTACACTCTGGTCCAACAGAAGCAGAAGAAATTACAAATGAATTTATGAAACAAATAACAAACGTTATTAAAAATCATCAAGCACAATTAATGGAAATGTCAGCACAGTTATCGGACCTGAAAATAAGAGTTGCTCAGTTAGAGCACATGTCATTCGAGAATTCGTTTAAAGCATCCGACATAAGCTTTGAAATGAACCGTTTAATATTAGCAATGAAGGATTTAAGAAATACAATTGAATCAACGGGAACTATATCTAAATCAACATTTAAATTCTTCAATATTACACTACCCTGCGGGGACGCGTGTCGAGGATGTAACGGATGCGAGATGTAAATTTTTGCAAGAACAGAACGATACTTGGTATATGGAACTTACTTTTAAAGTAAAAGAAATAGCAACGGAAATGGTGGTACAAAAAGCTGATGCATTTACTTTACTAACAAGGAACGAAAATTCAACATGTCAAAAGGTTTATAAAGGTCCACAACACATAGTTGTAAACACTACATCAACTGAAATCTGTGAAATTGAACCCGAAGAAGTTGAACAACCTTTCTTGGTCCATTATCCAAGTAGCTGCGACAAAACCCTTAACATTAGTATTTGGTCTAATGAAAATTGTGTTGAAAATTCGAAATATAGAAAGAAGAAACCACAAGTCAAAATCATAAACGATCATTTTTATATCTATTGTTTAGGTCATAACATTACCATGTTTGGAAACAGTAAAGAATGTCCTGATAAAATCTTGAAAATTGCGATGACACTAAATTTCTCTATTGATAATATACCATTCACGGTCACACAATTAGCTCGATTGGAGCGATATACTTTGACTCCAATATCTAATCTGATAAACTGGAAACTGATGGACATTCAACCAGTCCTACAAACTACGAAAAATGATACTATCTCCCATGACATAGAAATATTGGAAGGTTTGGTTTCTAAACATAAAGAAGCCATCAATACCTCCGATTCAATGATAGAATGGATAAAGAAAAGTTTAATCACTTTATCCCTTGGAATTATTACTATTTGTCTTGTATTACTACTGATCACGAAACTACTTGCTACAATTTGTTACTTTATCAGAAGACCAATTGTTTCAGTAAACATTTTACCTGATCAAAATAGAACAAGACCAGCTATAAGCCACCTTTAAGCTCATTATATTGAGATAGTCTAGCAATCTAAAGTAGTGCAGTAGAAAAATAAGAATATTAATAGTGATATTAATTATAAAATAGTTAGAATATTTTATCAATCGTTATTAACCCCATCCATTCTATTTCTTTTGAATTAGATACTATTCCGGTAAGGATGCCTCGACATTGGAGACCAAGACGCAGCTCTCCAGTGTTAATAGACCTAGATCCGGTCGATGATGATAGTGATGATGGTGTAACACCTGACTTCATCCGTGCCACAAGGCATTTCAATCCTGGTCCTTTCCAACTCATAGATTGGGACGCACCGACGACGTCAAACGCTACGTCAAACAGTACTCCTCAACAACCCGTAACAGCTGAAAGCACTACACGGCTGCTTCAAGACCAAATCTTAGACCAGGAAACAATAAGAGATTTTTCTTGCACAATCTGTATGGAAATAGTTTTAGAAAACAATAGCTCGCAGACATGCAGTTATTGTCGATCCTCGATATGCCCCATTTCCTGTCTTCCCAATTACCTAGAAAGTGAATTAGAAAGAATAGAATTACAGAGAAGGAATAGAGAAATCATTATACCTACAAGATGCCCAACCTGCATGCAACCATTTAATTATATAAACAGACCAGAAACTGGTTTGAAATCAGTAGAAATTCTAGAAAACTTACTATGTAAATGCCGTTTTGACCCACATTGTGATGAGGTTCTAAAAATAAAAGATTATAATAACCATATTGATTCATGTAGATTTAACAAAAATAATTGTACAAATTGTATAGTTAAAAATAGGGATCAACAATTTCACCTAGATAGCTGCATGGGTGAAGTATTAAGACTTAATTCAGAACAAGAAGAATTAAGGTCTTTGCTCAACAGAAGCCTCATCACTCTTGCAGGTCAGAATAAGTGCATAGAAGAGAAAGGGGCAAAATGTAAACAATTAGAAGAAAAGGTAGTGAACTTAGAAGGCGAATTAGTAGCCCTTAGGAGTAAAGTAGCACAATTAGAAACACAAAATCAAACCCCTATTCCTTCAACTAGTAATGAATTCCTTCAACTTTGGCAAGCTAAACTAAGTTTAGCTTGCCAAATCTTAATTACCCATGTAACCCTGTACTACGGTACAGGGTATAGATAGAGGAAAAAGAGAAAATAAAGGACACTCTCTCTCTCTCGGAAAAAGAAGAGCTAACACTTAGACACATAAAGAAAAATCAGATGAAATATAACTAATCCCGGACGACCCCCCAAATTACTTGTAAAAAAATTTTGAAACATTATACTTGTTAAGATGATGTTGATAATGTTGTTGTTGATTCTGATGATGTTGATATTGATGGAATTACTTGTAAAAAAAGAAATAAAACATTATTCTTTTAATTATTGAATCTTAAATTATAACAATTTGCCTATAATTTGGCAGAGGATCCCCGTCTGACCATGTTGGGTAACAAAACAAAGGATTGTTCGGGTTTTTATACCCGAACAGTAATGGTAAAACTCCGCCATTTTCTCCCGTTGCTAACAGCAACGGGTTGGCGAAGTAAAATAGCCGCACCAGGTAGGTCGGGTTGACCTAACCTGGTTGATTTTATAGAGCCAGAATTTTTGGCTCTATATTGTTAATTTTGTTGCACTTATTTTATTTTTTATGCATAAATCTTTTGATTAATTGTACACAAATAAATCATTTTTCATATAATTCTGAAACAAAAATAAAATTGAAACATAGTTTCCATCCCAATTGACCCTGATTTTCAGGTATATAAGTTGATTTGCTTTCAATTGAGCATCATAGCGAGAAAAGTACTCCAAGTCATCGTTTTAACTTCGCAAAGTTTTATCTCTGCGATTCAAAAAGTTAAATTCAATACTTTATTCAATCGAAATGTAAGTTTCTATGAATGGGTTGCATTTATTGTTTTATATTTAATCAACTCTTCTTTCTTTTATTCGTTCGCTTATCACTGTTACCTCGAGTTATACTGGTTCGCTGGTTTTTCACATATCTGGTGCGAGCTTTCTTGGCAATTTCTTACTTGGTCTTTTTTGGTTTTTCTTGCTGCTATACTATATTCAACTTTAAAGTTAGTTAAATACTTTACTTTAATTTTGTCTTTTACCTTGATTTTAATGAAAAGAACCATTAAACCTTTTCTTACTGGAGTCCAGGATGGAACTGTTTTATTTCTTTCTTATCATATAACTTTATATGTTTATCTTATAGTCATCCTATCGATCGAAACAGCTGGATCGATAGGGTGTGGTACAACTTTTGGCTATTCTGCATATTAGCCCCCCCTCTGATCTTGATGAAAATTTGTATATATATTTTTTTGGCGCGAGATTTTGATTTATGAAGTCTGTTGGTCCGGAAATTCGTACTTCCGGAGATACCGGAAGTAGCTGATATCTCGCGATGTAGAATAGATACATGCGCACATGGTACATCATTTGATAGAGGACAAAAATTGCTACGCACACACGAAATTTCACAAAGTTGTGCGCATGCGCAGTAAAGTTACATGATAAAAACCATTGAAAAACAGCCATTTTTTCAGCTCTTTTGCTCTAATCACTTATCAGTAGATCTGACATGCATCAATACCATGTTAGCACATTATGCACCTCACGCGCAACATGAATATGAATTTTGATATCGATCCGAGCACGTTAGTACGTAAAAAATGGAAAAGTTATTTTGCATGCCCCTGGAAAAATTAATACTTTGAAAATCGTCCATAGGGTTACATGTTAAATTATTTGCATACCCCTGGAAAAATTAATACTTGTAATTATGCTGTTTGAGGTCTCTCAGTGAAAACAACTGGCACCACGCGAAGGTGGACCTCATCGCCAGTCTGGGCAGTTTTGTTCTCCGGGGTGCCCGTGCCTACCCGGGGCTAGAGCCTATAGGGGAAACGCCTCTCTGATGGCATTTAGGAGGCTTTCAAATAGATGGTCCCCATTGTTTCTGCACCAGCGTCTCCAATGGTACTCCACAATGTGGTCGGCGAAGTCTTACTCGGGAATCCTACGATTCCTAAAGAAGACCCTCACTGGGCGCCATGAAGCTTCAATCCGTTGAGTATGAACACCTTCATCGGAGACAAATCTCTCCTGGTGGTTAACCCACTGGTGCTCAAACCCAACAGAACCCAGGCCGCGATATGCAAGCCAACCATCTGTCCTTATGCAGGACCCCTCAGCCACGTGCTTCTGAATGAGTGGAATTAGGGTTTGCGCTGTCCGGCTGTTTTCGGGACAGACTTCTAGACGTAAGTCTTGAGAGCCGTCCGCGATCATACCGAGCAGCCAGTGACCCTCGATGACGCGCCCACGATGGTATTTACGTCGGCCAAATTTAGCCTCGTCGATTTGCACGACGATACCTGGGCCGCCGATCTTTCCACTCCCTTCCTGATGTTCTAGGAAGGCAGAAGTCACGACCTCACGACACCTTACATACATATCGTGTATGGTGTGCCTCGAGCCGACTGATGCTTCAAGCATACTCGTCTCGTAAGAGGCATCCACAGCCCAACAATACATGAGACGGAGTGCATCTACAGGGCATTTCAGCTATCTTTACCGATGTTAAACGGCTATAACTTAACCTGTGATTGACCTAGAGACTCGAGAATTTTTTTATGCAAATTTCGCGGAGACTCATTTATTATATTTCAAGGTCAAGGTCATCCAAGGTCATTTTTCGGAAATCGCTCCTGACGATATCAGAGGTCAAAGCAAGGTCAGATCATAATTTTAAGAGTCCAATAAGTGTACCGGTCAAGTTTAGACATTCTGTCATAAGTGTGCCGTGAGTTATTCACATTCGAATGCGAACACCTAACAGAATTCAATCTGTTATTAAAATTGCAGAACTTCGTTGGAGTGGCCCAGTCATTACCACGTGGAGGTGAAGTTGCAATTTAATGACCTTTGGGCAGTTTTGTTGACCCGGATGCCCTTGCCTACCGGGAAAAGCTCACTAACTGTAATCTTTGTGTAGCTTCAGTTGCTTTCCTTCTAAAGCAACACATGCTGCACATAAGGTAAGGGAAGACTGGGATGAACATTTCATCTTCCAGCAGGATGAAACACCTGCTCATTACGAAGTCAGTGTCAGGAATCTCTTGGAAGACACATTTTCTGAGTGGCTTGGAAGACAAGGCACTTGAGAATGTACGCCAAGACCTCCTGACCTGACTGTGTGTGACTTTTACCTCTGGGGGCGACTGAAAGACAAGGTTGACAGATTGAATTCTGTTAGGTGTTCGCATTCGAATGTGAATAACTCACGGCACACTTATGACAGAATGTCTAAACTTGACCGGTACACTTATTGGACTCTTAAAATTATGATCTGACCTTGCTTTGACCTCTAATATCGTCAGGAGCGATTTCCGAAAAATGACCTTGGATGACCTTGACCTTGAAATATAATAAATGAGTCTCCGCGAAATTTGCGTAAAAAAATTCTCGAGTCTCTAGGTCAATCACAGGTTAAGTTATAGCCGTTTAACATCGGTAAAGATAGCTGAAATACCCTGTACAACAGGGATCCTTAGTTGTTCGAACCAGGATCCTGTCGAAACACTCCGCTCAGAGGTATGGTCGGATGTGTGCCTCTTGTGGTGAGGGCACCTAAACGCTCCGAATGCCCCGCGATCGATGTTCAATCGCATCGGAACTCGGTGCTGACTGCACTCCACAGAAGACCGGACGAGTTGTTGGGATTGAAGCCAACGAATGGCTTCATCACGGCTTCTGAGGAGGTGCTCTAGCCTCGCATGGTTCCATGGAATGGGACCAGCTGCAGAGGACGAAGACGACGAGGAAGAAGAGGAAGAAGATGCCATAAGAATGGCGGTGTTAGTGTGTGTGTCTGTGTGTGTGTCTGTGTGTGTGTTTGTGTGTGTGTCTGTGTGTGTGTCTGTGTGTGTGTCTGTGTGTGTGTCTGTGTGTGTGTCTGTGTGTGTGTCTGTGTGTGTGTCTGTGTGTGTGTCTGTGTGTAAGTGTGTGTGTAAGTGTGTGTGTAAGTGTGTGTGTAAGTGTGTGTGTAAGTGTGTGTGTAAGTGTGTGTGTAAGTGTGTGTGTAAGTGTGTGTGTAAGTGTGTGTGTAAGTGTGTGTGTAAGTGTGTGTGTAAGTGTGTGTGTAAGTGTGTGTGTAAGTGTGTGTGTAAGTGTGTGTGTAAGTGTGTGTGTAAGTGTGTGTGTAAGTGAGTTTGAATGAAAGTTTTGATGAATGAGGTTTCGAGATATACTTACCCCACATAATACTCAAGAATTCAGGTTTTGATCTAAAATCCGATTTTAACAAAATTTGCCTATATGTGGTACACAAATGACCTATTGTAATACTGATGCATTAACAAATGTACAAAATTGGATATGTCAACCAATGGCACCAAAAGAGCCATCTAACCTGACTGGAATACTCTAAAAGTGGTGTTCATAACCTAACGGCTTCCTAAACGGCACGCCAGGGGGCGAAGGGCGCTTGGCTGCTTCGCAGCCTCGCAGCTACCCCCCCCAGCGCATGCCCGCTACAGCGCCTCACTTTACTCCCCCTACCCTACCTTACATTACCTTACCCTATGCTTACCTACCCTACCCTACCCTACCCTGCCCTACCCTACCCTACCCTACCTTACCTTACCCTACCCTACCCTACCGTACCTTACCATACCATACCCTTCTTTGATTCACTTTACCCTACCTTATTCTACCTCACCTCACCATACCTTGCCATACTCTACCCCACCGTAAGCTTACATATTTCAACATGTAACCCTATGAACGATTTTCAAAGTATTAATTTTTCCAGGGGTATGCAAAATAACTTTTCCATTTTTTACGTGCTAACGTGCTCAGATCGATATCAAAATTCATATTCATGTTGCGCTTGAGGTGCATAATGTGCTAACATGGTATTGATGCATGTCAGATCTACTGATAAGTGATTAGAGCAAAAGAGCTGAAAAAATGGCTGTTTTTCAATGGTTTTTATCATGTAACTTTACTGCGCATGCGCACAACTTTGTGAAATTTCGTGTGTGCGTAGCAATTTTTGTCCTCTATCAAATGATGTACCATGTGCGCATGTATCTATTCTACATCGCGAGATATCAGCTACTTCCGGTATCTCCGGAAGTACGAATTTCCGGACCAACAGACTTCATAAATCAAAATCTCGCGCCAAAAAAATATATATACAAATTTTCATCAAGATCAGAGGGGGGGCTAATATGCAGTCTTACCAAATTTTCTATTTTTATCTAAAACATCTATCTCTAAAAGATTTGTTACATATACCGGCCGCCATTCTGAACAGCCACTGTTCAGTTACAATATTTAAGCCATTTCCTCGGCGTCGAAGATTTGTATTTTTAGCCTTGACCTTTCATTAACTGGAAAGTTTACGGGCAGAGCGGTTATTATAGTTGGCTTGAAACTATATTGATGTTATTTTAACAATTTGTTATCGTCTAACAAGGTATGGTCTGCCCTCAGTATTGTGCGTACAATTTGTCGCTTCTTCAATCTGGCGTCGTAGGACAGAGCCGGTATCATTTAATGAGATATTATTTATTTGATACGTTCTATCTAAATATCTAACTGTGAATTTTGTGTATCTTCCTTGTGGATCATTCACACTACACATAGGATTTGAGGTGGATGGAATTCCTTGTGTAGAACTATTATTTGCTATTTCTAGTTCTTTTTGAGCCAGTTTGGTTTCTAACTCTCTTATTTTTGCTTCTGCCCCTTCTACCATTAATTTTCTAATTGCGATTGTTTGATTCAATCTTATAATCTCTTGGTCTTTAGCTGCTAGCACTGCTTGGGTAGAACTAAGTTCTTTCATGCAGTAACTAGTGTGAATCTCTTGATTCCAATTCTTGGAAGTACATCGAGAACAATTACTAACATTGTGGGGGCATATATTGATGTGATTATTGTAGTTGATATTATCAATAATAGTTCTACACGACGGGAATTCACAGTAAACCTGTAATGTATTCCAGGTTTCTATTGATTTAATACCTCTCTGAGGTCTATATTTATATTTAAATGGTTTCCTGCAAGTAGGACATACTTGTCCATCTACAGGTAACCGTTCTATACTAATTTTGTAAGCTTTCAGGCAAGTATCGGGACACATGCAAGCTCTACAAAACACACAGGTGTGCTTTTTGTAGTGGTCAGGTATAATCTCCATACATACAGTGCATGCGAAATCCTTGCACGCTTCGCTATCTACGAAATCTCTTTTAAATTCAATTTGTGGAGCTTGTCTCATTATTTCTACTATTTCGGCATTTATCCTGATCGCTTCTTCATCTGGAGCGACAACAAGATTCCCCCAATCTACTGGAGAAACTGGTCTCCTGGGTGGCCATGGATCATAATCTGGATCATCAGGTAGGGGAATAAATCGCCGACGAGGCATATTATGTCCTAGAATTTAAATAGATTTGGAAAAATCGAATTACATTCGTATACTAGATAATATAATCTATATTAGGTCTAAATGATAGTTATTATAATAGGTATTATAGTTATCATCATGGGTATTATTATGAGTATTATTATAGTTGTTATTATAGTTGTTTTTATTTCAGGCAACAGGCAGTATTAAACTAATATAAGGAGCTTATCGGAATCGCAATTGGATTTGATTGAGTTTTAGAATCTTGATAATTCAAATCGGGAACCATGTTTACTGTAATGACAGGCTTTTTAATGCAATATAATATCGTGAAAAACATCTTCGATATTATGAGTAATATTATACAAGGCATTTCAGCTAATTTTACCGATGTTAAACGGCTATTACTTGGCCTGTGAGTTACATAGAGACTTGAAAAAAGTTTTATGAAAATTTTGCGAATACTTATTTGCTATATTTCAAAATCAAGGTCATTCAAGGTCATTTTTCGGAAATCGCTCCTAATGGTGTTAGAGGTCAAATTAAGGGTACACCATAATTTTCGAAGTTAAATAGTCTCACTGGTCGAGTTATGTTGCCGTTTCATATGTGGTTCGTGAGTTATTCACATTTGAATGTAAAACGTAACAGAATTCAATCTGCTATGCAAATTGCAGAGCTTCGTTGGAGTAGCTCAGTGATTACCCCGTGGAGGTTAAGTTGCAATGCAATGCACTTTGAGCAGTTTTTTGACCCCGATGTCATAACATACCGGGAAAAGCGTCTGACTGTAATCTTTATGCATCTTCGTTTGCTTTCCTTCCAGAGCTATGCATGCTGTGAATCTTAAAGTAACTGAAGCACATGACATACTGCACTGCAATGCACTTTGAGCAGTTTTTTTGTCCCCTATGCCCCGGAGATCTCCTAGCATGAAAGTGCGTTACTTTACCTCCGACTGAAAGTGTTTGCAAGAGCCCCACGAACCGAAAATGAACTCAAAAAGTTTATAAAAGACTCCATGAATTCAGCCAGAGAGAGAAAAGTATGTCATGTGCTTCAGTTACTTTAAGATTCACAGCATGCATAGCTCTGGAAGGAAAGCAAACGAAGATGCATAAAGATTACAGTCAGACGCTTTTCCCGGTATGTTATGACATCGGGGTCAAAGCACTGCTCAAAGTGCATTGCATTGCAACTTAACCTCCACGGGGTAATCACTGAGCTACTCCAACGAAGCTCTGCAATTTGCATAGCAGATTGAATTCTGTTACGTTTTACATTCAAATGTGAATAACTCACGAACCACATATGAAACGGCAACATAACTCGACCAGTGAGACTATTTAACTTCGAAAATTATGGTGTACCCTTAATTTGACCTCTAACACCATTAGGAGCGATTTCCGAAAAATGACCTTGAATGACCTTGATTTTGAAATATAGCAAATAAGTAATCGCAAAATTTTCATAAAACTTTTTTCAAGTCTCTATGTAACTCACAGGCCAAGTAATAGCCGTTTAACATCGGTAAAATTAGCTGAAATGCCTTTTACAGATAGTTATCACGGCTAACAAAAATGTTATCAGGCTTCTTTTAATCCAGGATAACCATGATTCATCGCGATTTATTTCTGTTTTATGTTGTGCGATGAGTTCTTCTAGCATACCAAGATCATATGGTTTTTCTTCAACAACCGGTTTGACGTTTAGCAACTTCCAATTTATTAAATTAGATACCGGTGTCATTTCATAGTGTTCTAACGAAGCAAATTCACTGAAAGGGTAAACTTCACCATCGATAGAAAAGTTCTGATCCATCGAAACCTTAGTAATTTCATTCGAACACGGTCCAGTGCTACCATATTGAGTTAAATTATGTCCAGCACAGTAGACATAATAATAATCATTAACAATTTTTATCTGGGGTTTTCGTATTTTGAATTTCGTAGCCTCAATACAATTTTCTTTCTCCCAGAGCTCAACTCCTTTCGATGTCTCGCAATAATTAGGGAAGTGTATCAAGTATTCTTCTTTCACTTCGTCAGCCTCAACACAGTTTTTCAACCATTTGCATTTTTTCTTTGATATATCTCAAACATGTGTGTCTAGCAATGTAGAAAATATCGTTAACATGTGTATATTCAAAGCAAATTTCGTCAGCTCGATCATAACAATGAGTACGGTTTCCTCTTTTGATAAATTCTTTACAACCCAGGTAAGTTTTGACAACGTTAACTTCCAGTTCATCAACATAGACAATTTCACCAGGTTCGTGTTGAACTCCCCATTGTATTTCACAATCTATTGTGCTATTGTGAGTATGTTTCCATCCAATATTCTTTTCGTCAAACCAACTTTCATATTCGGGAATCTGTTTACATGGATTCACCAAAGTAATTGTGTGGTTGACACGGATATAACCCTTTAGATATTTATTGGACGTAGCTTTCCAGATGAGTGAATCTGAAATCGTTATCGATTCACAGATTGTTGTCATCAAAGGTAAGAGGAGTAATAGCAGCAAGCTATTTGATAGCCTACTACTCCGTTTATCACCAGAAGAGGTTTTAGTCTCTTCAGCAATATACGGCTTAATCTGGGAACCATGTACTCGTTTCGGTTCATAACCGTCGTCTCTCTGTAAGAAATAAGTAGTCTCTCCTACTTTCTCTATTATTTTATATGGGCCTTCATATTTTGATTCTAGCTTATTCGTTCGTACTTGTTTTTCATACAATACTGAATCTCCTACATTGAAGGTTCAAAGTTTGTTTTTTCTCATAATTTTTTGATTGTTTTTCTTTCGATTCGTCTGAATTTATTCTTGCAAGTTCTTTAGCTGATGCCCATTCATTATTGATAAATTCTACAGGGCATTTCAGCTAATTTTACCGATGTTAAACGGCTATTACTTGGCCTTTGAGTTACATAGAGACTTGAAAAAAGTTTTATGAAAATATCGCGAATACTTATTTGCTATATTTCAAAATCAAGGTCATTCAAGGTCATTTTTCGGAAATCGCTCCTAATGATGTTAGAGGTCAAATTAAGGTTATGTAAAAGATTTAACTTTCACTCTTTTGGAGTTTGTAGTGAACTAACTATTTTTTATTCAGTATCTTGAATATATAACTATACATTACATTCTTACACATAAGTCGATCGATAATCGATAAGGGTGTATTCGTTAAATGAACTTCATCAAATATAATCAACTAGATTTTGGGTGTGTTACATATACCGGCCGCCATTCTGAACAGCCACTGTTCAGTTACAATAACCGTGCAGGCTCCTGAGATTCAGTCCGTTGCCGATGATGACGGTAGGGATGTATCTTGGGAATGATTGGACGATTCTACTGATTTTTCTAAGGTTTTTAGCTTATGATTAGCTTCATCTAACATTACTTTATACTTTTGTAATTCTTGAGCCATTTGTCTTAATTCATCGTTCTTAGCTTCGAGTTTCTTTTGTGTGTTGCTAAGTTTTATGCAGAACTTTGAATGAAACTCTTGGCTCAAATTATATGTGATGCATAATGAACAATTTTTGACATTATGTTGGCAGATATTAGTGTGCCAATTGAAATCTTCATTATTTAATATTTTCCTACATGAGGAAAATTTACAATAAACTTTTAAATTGTCCCATACTTCTACTGACTTCATGCCTCTTTTAGGCCTACATGCATATCTAAATGGTTTTCTGCATGCTTGGCATTCTGGTGGGTGAGGAAATTTGAGGTTGTTTGCCAATGCATACATTAATTGGCAATTTGGGCACATGCAGTGTCGGCAGTACACACAAGTGTGGTTCTGTAAATGGTTTAGAATTATTCTGAGACACACGTAGCATTCGAAGTCCCTGTATGCTTCCTGGTCAACCCAATCTCTTTTAAACTCCTCTTGTGTTCGTTCCATTTTGACTTTTATGCTGATGAACCTGAGGGTTTAAGTAGAATTATACAATAAGATTACATATTGTTATAATTAGTAATATATTCTATGATGCATTAGGTCTAGATTAGTATTAGTAATATCGTAAATTTAGTGATAATTATAGTTGGTTTAGTTTTTTTTACAACAAGTAATAGGTATTAAGTAGATTAAAAGAGTCGAAATCGATGTGGATTTAGTTTTATGGTTCCAACGTGGCAGGCTCACTAAAAGGGCAGCCTTCACCATTGATTGAAAAGTTTTTTATGCAGAAAAACCTTAGTTATCTAATTTGAATATGGTCTAGCATCTCCATATTATCCGCCGCAGCAGACGTATTAATAGTCGTTAATTTTTATCCGTAGTTTTCATATTTTGAATTTTGTAGTTTCAATATAATTTAGGGAAGTGAGGTCCGTTGTACTGTAGTAAACGCAACAAATCACCTCTTTTATAACCTCTGGTTGGTTTTGACAATTTTTGTTTCAGGTCCCCAATCAATCTCCATAGATGGCCGTGGAACTCTCCACTGCATCTCATAATCTATTGTGCTGTTTTGGGTATTTTATAATCCAATATTCTCTTCATCAGAACGACTTTCATATTCAGGAATCTGTTTGCACGGATTCATCAGAACAATTGTGTGGCTGGCTCGGACATATTTCAAGTAATTATGAAAAGTAGTCTTCCAGGTAAGTGAATCTGAAATTGATTCACACATAGTTACAATCAAAGGTATAAGGAGTAATAACATCAAACTGGTTGAGAATTTACTACTCTGTTTATCGCCAGAAGAGGGTTTAGTCTCTATATATATGTTGTTTAATCTGGGATCCATGAACTCGTTCCGATTCGTAATCTTCGTCTTTCTGTAAAAGGTTAGTAGTTTCTCCTACGTTCTCTAAGATAAAGGGACCTTCATTTTTTGCTTCTAACTTATTCGTTTGTACTTGTTTTTCATACAACACTAAATCTCTTAAGTTGAAGGTCTTAAGTCTATGTTTTTTCTCATAAATCTCTCTTACTGTTTCTTTTACTGATGAGTTATTGATAAATTCATATTTGATGAATCTGAGTTCTGTATTTTCTGGTTTGAATTTCAAATTTATTGGTAAATTAACTTCTCTTTCATACAGGAGAAAAGATGGTGAATACTGTGTATTTTCGATTGCCAAAACCCTCATTTCTACCCACCGACTAAAGTAATCAGTGGCCTCAATGATACATTTTCCTGCGGAGGGAGGCAAAGTACTAAGTATCTTAATTACAATTTTTGGAATTTCTTTTTCGTTGTTAAATTCTAGTTTAAGTATTTTTGATTTATCTTCGACTGTTATGTTTGGTGTAATTTCGGTATTTCCGGTCAATTCTGACAATTGATTTACTTCAGAAGATACAAAATCATTCAATTCGTGAACTTCGTTAGACTTCTCAGATTCCATAGATGGATCTATTATTTGTTCACTGTTTGATGATTCACTTACCGATTCTTTTTCGGTAGTAATTATTTTCATTGCTAATTCGTCTTTTCCTATTTTTATCTTTTTATTTGCGCAATCTATATTTATTTGGGCTTTTGTCAATAAATCTTGCCCTATTAGTATTTTAAATTTACGTGGTAAGTTGTTGACTATTTGCAATTTAGTATCAATTGTAGCTATTTTCTTTTTGTCTGTGATTTTTAACTGAACTTTCACCTTTCCTAGGATTGGTACAGGTTTATTGTTTGCGGCAAATGGCGTAGGACCTTTATATTTAGTTATCTTTAACTTGAGTTTATCAACTAACTCTTTTGTTATGAGAGAGATTTCTGACCCTGTGTCTAGCATTGAATCTACCTTACAACCATTTACCTTTACAAATTGTTGTATAAGATTTCGGTTGAGTAAATGCATAACTGGATTAACAAACATATTTTCATCCGATTCAATACAATATTCAGAATCTCTTTCTTCCTCAGATTGGTTTAGATAAGTTGCACTTCTTACTTGTGGGGTTTTACTACGGCTTCGACCTTCACCTCCACCCTTACTAGGTGGTCTACCTCTACCTCGCTTAGGCGAAGCTGAACTTTCTTTTGGTTCACCTTTACGTTCAGGTTCTTTTGGTGGGTCTGTTTTTACGTCAGGTTCTCTAGTAGAAGTCGAGGGGTCATTTCTCCAGTTATCGGTGTCCATGGTATCTTGAGAAATAAATCGCTTTGCGAAAGCTCTAACACTAACACCTGGATTACCTGGAGAATAATTTTTTACTGCTGTTTCATAATTTTGATTAGCTTGTGAAGTTACTTGCTGATAATCTTGATTATATTGTGTCATATTTGAATTACTGCTAAATGTGGGATAAGCATTGTTGTTTTGACTTATTTCATTTTCAAACCTTTTAGTAAAGTGGCATCTTTCTTCAGCATGCCCTAATCTTTTGCAAATATTGCATCGCTTAAAAGAGTCTAATCTTTCCCTTAATTGCTGCACTTGTGTTTGTAACTGGAGCACTTCTCGATTTGGACTATCGAATGGCGTTGAACAACTATGCATAGCTCTTTCAGCCAATCTAGCTGCTTCAACTAATTCGTGCAGAGTTTTCGGGTTTTTAAGAGCAATCCCATATTTGATTTGGGGTAATAATTTTTCTTTTATCGTGCTAATGATAAAAACTTCAGGTGTTTGTTTATGAATTCTTCTGCATAACTCATGAATCTCATAAATAAAAGCGATAGCTGGTTGACCGACTTTTTGTCTTGATTTATATAATTTTTGTGAAAGATACGATCTGTAATCTGTAGGACACAGATCTGCAATCATTCTATTTTTAAGATCATAATAATCTTGTGGTGGGCCCTGCGGTGGTGTAGTTATACCTGTTTGTGCATCAGATATACTAGGTACATGCGAAGTTATGACATGATACCACCTTCTTGCGGTTCCCTGTAAATAAGCTTGGTTGTTAATGAAATGATGAGAAATCGAGATTGAAATTAGATATTGGCTAGAGGTATTTTTAATTAGATAAACACTGGATAAAGATATATTGATTTCAATGGGTTTGAATTTGTTGAAATTGTTGTATTAGATATTAGTTATAGTTGTTATTAATTAAATAATCACTGGATAACGATAATTGATTTCAATGAACTTTAAATCTGTTGAAATTGTTTAGTTTTGTCGATATTCACAATGAACACAAATAAAAAAGATTTTGGTTTCACTTCGAACAACCACGCTCTGCTACCAATTGTAAAAGATTTAACTTTCACTCTTTTGGAGTTCGTAGTGAACTAACTATTTTTTATTCAGTATCTTGAATATATAACTATACATTACATTCTTACACATAAGTCGATCGATAAGGGTGTATTCGTTAAATGAACTTCATCAAATATAATCAACTAGATTTTGGGTGTGTTACAGTTACACCATAATTTTTGAAGTCAAATAATGTCACTTTGAGCAGTTTGTTGACGCGGATGTCATTACTCACCGGGGAAAGCTCCTGACTGTAATCTTTATGCATCTTCGTTTGCTTTCCTTCCAGAGCTATGCATGTTGTGAATCTTAAAGTGACTGAAGCGCATGGCATACTTTTATCTCTCTGGCTTAATTTATGGAGTTCTTCATAAACTCTTTGAGTTCATTTTCGGCTCGTGGTGCTCTTGCAGACAAGTTCAGTCGCAAACAGAGGTAAAGTAACGCACAGTCATGCCAGGAGATCTCGGGGGCATACGGGTCAACAAAACTGCTCAAAGTGCATTGGATTGCAACTTAAACTCAACGGCGTAATCACTGAGCTATTGCAACGAAGCTCCACAGTTTGCATATCAGATTGAATTCTGTTACGTTTTCGCATTCAAATGTGAATAACTCACGAACCAAATATGAAATAGTGACATAACTCGACCAGCGACATTATTTGACTTCAAAAATTATGGTGTAACCTTAATTTGACCTCTAACATCATTAGGAGCGATTTCCGAAAAATGACCTTAGATGACCTTGATTTTGAAATATAGCAAATAAGTATTCGCAAAATTTTCATAAAACTTTTTTCAAGTCTCTATGTAACTCACAGGCCAAGTAATAGCCGTTTAACATCGGTAAAATTAGCTGAAATGCCCTGTACATATTCAGTGAATCTGATTTCTTTATTTTCTGGATTCAGTTTTAGGTCTATCGGTAAATTCGCTTCTCTTCCATACAGGAGAAAGAATGGTGAGTACTGAGTACTCTGATTTGCTGCACTATTGTAGGCTAAATTTATCAATGGCAATATTTGAGTCCATCGCAAACGATTAGTTTCCTGACAATAACGACTTAACATTTGACAAATCGTTCGATTTACTCTTTCGGTCAAACCATTAGTCTGAGGATGATAAGTGGTTGACAGCTGCCATTTTGTATGCATAAATTCTGAAAGGACTATAGCCAAAAACTTTGACTTTTTAGTTAAGAGTTGGGACTTTGTGGGTTTGTAGGGGCATAAAAACTGAGTCCATTTGTGAGATTAAAAATTTTTTATGATCAGCAGTTTTCGATAAAATCGAGTTCAAAGTTGAAACTTCGAACGCCTTTTGTACATTTGTGGAACCAGATTTTTTCATCAAAATCATTTTTCTGGTTCTACTTTAAATGGCCAACCAGAAAATGTACTTATTTCTGGAAATAAAGTTTTCTGTCTCTGTACAAAAGATCACTTCGATTTTCAATTAAACTGACCGCTTTCTGTGACCGTGAAAGTTAGAGACTTGAAACTTATTTTTCATCAATAAAACTCATTGGTGAACAATTCGAGTCGGAAACTTTTTTCAATTTATCAACAGTTCTCTTGATTTTGGCCATTGGCCTTGATTATTAGCATGATGATTGATATGCATATGATTGGCATTAGATTTGCTTGTGGGCTTTAATATATTGAAATATCAGATGATTCAAGCTGCTGTAAAAAAAGTTATAGCATTGAGTTCATTTTGTTGACAAATCTTATTCTTGATTTGTAAAGGCGAATGGTTACTCAAACACAAATCTTATGATGTGTTAGAAGGATATTCATTATTAAATGAATTAACTCAGATTTTCACCGATATTCAGTCAATATATGATTTGACCCATAATAAAATCTAATGATTGGGGAAAGAATGATGATTGTGAGTGATACCATTCTCGAAATATTGAGGCTCAAAGTTTTAAGGCCAATGGCCAAAATCAAGAGAACTGTTGATAAATTGAAAAAAGTTTCCGACTCGAATTGTTCACCAATGAGTTTTATTGATGAAAAATAAGTTTCAAGTCTCTAACTTTCACGGTCACAGAAAGCGGTCAGTTTAATTGAAAATCGAAGTGATCTTTTGTACAGAGACAGAAAACTTTATTTCCAGAAATAAGTACATTTTCTGGTTGGCCATTTAAAGTAGAACCAGAAAAATGATTTTGATGAAAAAATCTGGTTCCACAAATGTACAAAAGGCGTTCGAAGTTTCAACTTTGAACTCGATTTTATCGAAAACTGCTGATCATAAAAAATTTTTAATCTCACAAATGGACTCAGTTTTTATGCCCCTACAAACCCACAAAGTCCCAACTCTTAACTAAAAAGTCAAAGTTTTTGGCTATAGTCCTTTCCTTAATTGTATCAGCGATGAAATTACGACCTTGATCACTAACGATTGTTTTGGGACAACCATGTTGTGATAAAATATTTTCAATTAAAAATTTTGCAGTGCTTAATGCATCCTTCTTTGCCAATGCCTTCATTTCAACCCACCGAGTAAAGTAATCAGTGGCCACAATGATGTATTCTTTTCCTGAAGAAGGAGGCAAAGGACCAAGGATATCTATTCCTACTTTTTCAAACGGGCCTGTGACGTAGATTGATTTGAGTGGCTGAACTGCATTACCAATTCCTTTCTTGTTAAGCTGACATTCTTCACAAGAATTAATATACCGGGCGTTTTTTTCTCATTTTACGCCTGTTTGACCTCATAACTCACGAACACTTGATGCTACAGACCTCAGATTCGAACCATGCGCGTAAGCAAATTGAAGAACCATACCCTCGATCTTTAAAGGTTATTCAAGGTCATTCATCTGTTTGACCTCTAACTGACATTTGAAGGACATTTTCCGTTAGGAGAAATTTTTTGCAACTGACTGATGTTTAGGCGAAATTAAAAGCTTATCTGGTTGTCGAAATAACCGAATTTAATTCGAAACCAATTAAAGGACTGAACGGTATAAAAACACTCATATCTTCTGAACGGGATGAGATATGCTCATGTAAAAAACATCAGTCAGCTGCAAAAAATTTCTCCTAACAGAAAATGTCCTCCAAATGTCAGTTATAGGTCAAACAGATGAATGACCTTGAATAACCTTGAGAGATCGAGGGTATGGTTCTTCAATTTGCTTAAGCGCATGGTTCGAACCTGAGGTCTGTAGCATCAATTGTTCGTGAGTTATGAGGTCAAACAGGCGTAAAGTGAGAAAAAAACGCCCGGTATTTAGTAATATCTTTTGTCATTTTTGCCCAATAATATTTTGGTTTTAGTTTCGCATAAGTCTGATAAATACCACAGTGACCTGAGTTTACGTCATTGTGATACGATTGCAAAACTTTTTTGACAAGGGATGTTGGTAAGACTGGAACCCAGTTAGTTCCTACATCTGTTACGATTCTTTTCTCAAGGATACCATCTCTCATTCTGAAATTACGTATTATTTTATTCTTTACTTTAGGTTCTAACTTATCTATATCGTTTAATTGTTTAATATGAGATTGGGTTAACGGATCATTTCTTTGTTCCTCAATGAGATTAATATTTTCTTCGTCCTGTTCACTAATTAAAAGTGTAAAAATATCATCTCCCTGTTCTTTATCATCGTCACCAATTTTGTTAAATTCGGGGTCATTAGTCGGGTAACGACTTAGACAATCAGCGTCTGCATGAACCTTACCGGATTTATATGTTATCTTGAATTCAAAAGCTTGAAGTGCCATTGCATAGCGCATTAATCTAGGGGGTAATTTAGTTTTAAACCTTAGAAAGCAAATGCACAGTGATCGGTCACAACTTCAAATGTAATTCCCTCTAGGTAATGCCTGAATTTTTCAAAAGCATAAATGATAGCAAGACATTCTTTGTCTGAAATCGGGTAATTAATCTCTGCACCTCTGATCTGTCTACTTGCAAAAGCCACAGGCTTCCATTTATTTTCGTGTTTCTGGAGTAAAATGGCTCCTAAACCCACATCTGAAGCATCTGTTCTTAGTTGTGTTTCTAAATTCTGATCATAATGTGCTGATACAGGTGCTCTTACTAAACAATTTTTCAGGTACTCAAATGCTTCAACCTGATTTGGACCCCACATGAAAGGAATGTCTTTCTTTGTTAATTGTGTTAAGGGTTGCGCAATTTTTGCAAAATCTTTGATAAATTTTCGATAATAAGAGCAAAGATCGACAAATGCACGAATGTCTCTTAATGTTATGGGAACGGGAAAATTTTTCACCGCTCGTATCTTTTCTGGATCGGGTTCTTGACCAGCTGCACTGATGATATGCCCAAGATAAAGAATTTTTCTTTTAAAGAAAAAGCACTTGTCTGGCTTTAAGGTCAAACCAGCTTTTCTCAGGCTATCGAAAACAGCTTGTAATGGCTCAAAATGTTCTCTGATTGTTTTACTAAAAACTATTATGTCATCAATATACACAAGACAACATTTATATTTCAACCCACCAAGACAACAATTCATTAATCTTTGAAAGGTAGCAGGTGCATTACATAACCCAAAAGGCATGGTTACGTATTCGTACATGCCAAAGCTGGTCACAAATGCACTTTTTTGTCTGTCCTCAGGTGCAAGTTCTACCTGATGATAAGATCTTTCGGAGCCTGCTACTCTTCCGGTTTATGTAATAAAGAAAAACGATTCTATATTTGTTAAGGAGTTAACTGATAAGATTTGGATAAATTCTGAAAAAATTTACCAGCTCTTCAGAATCAGATACTACCGATTTCATTCTTTTGAAAAAGCCTCAATTTCACTGCGAAGTAAAAATTTACTCGTTGAAAATGGATTTTTCTGGACGGGAGATGGTAGAACAATTCAATGCGCCTTTTGTCGATTAGGTATTGAAGGAACAGCACCATGTATACCAAACACTATCCATGCACTACTTTCACCAGATTGTCCTTATTTGAAAAAAGAAAGTTTCGATATTGAAAGAAGTTTATGCACTGTATGTTTAGTAAGAAGACAAGATGTTTTGTATACACCATGTCATCATACTGCTGTCTGTCATAATTGTGACAAACTTTTATTTTTGCAAGAATCAAAAAGCTGTCCAATATGTCGCACGAAAATTGAAAAGCGATATTATTGCATTTCACCTTGAGTATGTTCTTTTGAATTATTGAATTATATTTTTTTTATGTTCTTTGGAACTTATATCCTATTTTCTCTTTTCTTTTTTTACATTAGGAAGATGGCACGATTTTCATCACGAAGAAGCTTCCCTAAAAGTTTTCTCCGAAAAAAGCAGCCCCTGCATAAAAAAATTTTACATTTACTCACTCTGCTACGAGAGGAAAAATACATTTATGGACAATCTCTTAGGGAAATGAAGAAAATTCTGCGCAACGTTCTTGACACCTCGTTGCTATTAACTGAATGTTGTCAGGTAGATGATACTTTGTTTGCAATCAGAAATGGAAATTTCGTCACGACCAACGAGCACTTGGAGTTGCAAGATTCTTTACTTTCACTTTTTCTTTGTTCTGTTGCTTCATCATAATCTTATTTCATTTAATTCTTTTGATTTGTGAAAAAATCTCTTTTTATAATTATAATCTTATACATGTTTTCCTAAAAAATTTCAATTTTGTTTATGCATGCTTTTCTCATTTGTAGATCTAAATTGTTTTTTCGTATATTATCCAACAATTCGGGATTAAAATTTCATTTGATTTAGATTAATGTTTTTATTTTATTATTTTTGAATTAAAATTTATACTTTTCATTAATAATTACTTTTGTTATCTTTTTTTATTAAATTTAT
The DNA here is from genome assembly GCA_036759885.1 of Tetranychus piercei. NCBI lineage: Eukaryota > Metazoa > Arthropoda > Arachnida > Trombidiformes > Tetranychidae > Tetranychus > Tetranychus piercei. The sequence continues at coordinate 19,963,852 of CM071879.1, read as the reverse complement.
AGATGCCTTTCAGAAGAGTAAGCAACGCTGATAGATTATACTATATATAGAAGTTCCTGAGATCCTGTTCAATTCACAAAATGACTCTCTTCTTCAGTCGATGTTATTCAAGTGCTTCATCAATTTCAAAAGCTACATCTGGATCAGTTGGTTTTGATACTAAATCTTGCGCACATGTGCTATTACCAGTTGGTAAAACAAGAATTATAAAGACAGGAATCAAAGTGAAGCCGCCAGCAGGAACTCATGTTAGAATAGCTTCTCGCTCAAGCCTCGCATCTCAAGGTGTCGTTGCTCACGGTGGCGTAATAGATCCTGACTACACTGGTGAAATCAAGGTCATCCTACATAATTGTTCGGATAGACATTTTATTATAAAAAAGGATATGAAAATTGCACAGTTAATTGTTGAGAAGGCGGAGTTTCCTGAATTAATCGAAGTAGAACACATAGTTGATTGTGAGGAGCGTGGTGAGAAGGGATTTGGATCGTCTGGAATTTGAAATATAAACCAAACCGTTCATTTCTTCATTCATTCAGTTTTTACTTTCAATCGTTCAAACATGTCTTCATCATCAAGTGATCAAACCAGCTTATTTTTACAGAAACTCAAGAAACGTGATAGATTCGGACATTTTTTTGAGAAATTATTAACTGTTGAAATCAATCCCGATCTAGTGATATCTGTTGGAAAATCTCGTTATCAGCATGATATTCATATTGACTTGTGACGACAAAAGGAAGTGCAATGCTGTGGAGAGAAGATGATGGTACCGACTAAAGAAGGATTTTTTTTCGAATCAATGAGTATTCAAAACTCATAAAAGAAGTCGAGAATACTTTAAACCGAATTGCTCAATTCTTTGAAATAAATGAGGCTCCTGGAAGATACATTACAGGTAAAGTTTGTGAAATCGAAAATATACTGGAGTTATGGTTTAAGACACATTATATGCGATCAAAAATTTGCTTGAACGGATCTGAAACATTAAAGATGCTTGCTAAATGTCAAGAAATTGATGCTGTACTCGTGAAAGAAACTCATAAAGGTGAAGATAAGCAAACTAACGCACCCCAACCAAACCAACAAAAACGAGATAATTTTCCGCCTTGGTTCATTAAATTATTGATTATTGAAATTTCACCGAATTTAGTAATCGCTGTTAAAAACCACGTCATCAGCATAGAATTCATATTGAAATAAGACGACAAGAGGAAATTGAATTTTGTGGAAACAAAAAAATGCTACCGACTGTCGATGGTTTTAGTTTGGACGTTTCCGAGTATGAAAAACTCGTAGAAGGACTTGAGAATTCAAAATGTTTCACTAACAAACACTTTTTAATGAATGATAGCCGTGAAAGATACATCATTGGTGCGGTTTATGGGATCGAAAATACTGTGGAATTACGTTTCAGGCACAATGATATTCAATCAAGCATCTGCTTGACTAAACCTGAAATTCAAAAGATCCTTGCCGAATGTCATGAAATCGATGCTGTTCTAGTTGAAGAAATTTATTAATTATATAGATTTACTTACTATCTTTTTACAGTACTCATATTTGTGCAAAAACTTACGTCATTATTAGACGGGACTTTCCCTAATTAAAGATTAGTGAGCATGGTGAGAGAGAGATGAAGATCATCCGAATTTAGGTATAAATACAGAACTATTCTGATTTTTCAGCATTAAGTTTCTACTCTTCAATTTGTGCTGAACATGGCTTCAAACAGTGGTGAACAAGACAATACAACAAAATCTTTTCAACGAAAAAAGTTTAGTGAAGAATTCGAACAACTACTATCAGTTGAAATCTCTCCTGGACTATGGATTGCTGTTCAAAAACAAAAATCTGGTGGTAATATGTATGTTGATATTCGTCGTAAAAAAGAAGGAAAATGGCAAGGAAATAAAATTTACATCCCTACCCCAGCTGGTCTGTTTCTAAGATACCCTGAATACGAAAAGCTGAAACAAAAATTGGAGACTGTTATGAACAGCATGGAAAAAATCTTTGAATTCACTCATGCTGCTGGAAGAAATATTTCTGGCGTTGGTAAAATAAATGGCTCTATCGAAGCTAAACTCAAGACTGATTACAAGGAAACCAAAATTGTTTTGTCTCGTGAGGAAGCTGAGAAGTTAGCTTCTAACTCGGTTGCTGATGGCATTGCTGCTGCTATGGTGCATGTTATTTATGATAACTTTAATTCACTTATATTCACATTTTTTATCTCATTTTTATATTTTATTCGCTTTTTCTTTGAATTTATTGATTTTGATTACTTTATTTTTTTTTCTTTGATGTACTCTTGTTATAAAAAAAATAAAAAAAAGTGAGCGCTCACTAAATAATGTGAAATTATTATTTAAAGAGAAACTTTTCCGGATAAACTTCAGAGATGAAAATGTTTTCTTGTGAAAAATGTGGTGAAAATTTTATGAAATATAAGTCTTTAATTTTACATAAAACTAAATGTAAAACAATCACTTGTAAAAAATGTAAACTTCAATTTAGTAAATTGAATTTTCTTAACCATCTAATGGAATGTAAAGCTAGAAAGGCAACAAATATTGGTGATTTTGCGACATTCAAACTTCATAAAAAAGCCTTCAAAAATACGCTTGCAGTGTACATAAAAGCAGATGTTTGGAATTCAATTGAAAGTTATCTAGCTATAGAAAAAGAAAATATACAATCACTTCTTAAATATATTCTCGAAAACTTGGTTCTGTTAAAGTTCAAGTATGTGTTTTGCTTAAATTCGTTAAACAAAAAACTGATGGCGGAATGGATTCTACAGAAATTTACAAAGTCTCATAAATGCATAGGCTGACAAGTATGCATAACTATCAAACATTGATAAAGGACTGGATTGAACAACTGGAATCATCAATTGATCAGTTTACTCAACGTGGAAGTGGATGGGTACTCGAAAAAGTAAAAGTACTCGAGATACGAATTGGTAAACTGAAAGAGCATAGCGGAGGTTGTAGAACAATACGACTACCCCTTGAACTACACCGTAAAAAGAGTTTGCTTTCACCAAATTGTAGGAAAGAGTGTTTTAAATGGTCTGTCTTCATGGGACTTCATCCACAGAGAAGACATAAAGAAAAGCTTTATCTTTACAAGAAATATGAAGGACTTTATAACTTCAAGGACGTTGGTGAAATGACATCAGTCTCTCAAATTAAAAGATTTGAGAGGCGAAATTATATTTCTGTAAATGTCTATACATTGTCCCTTGATGAGAAAAAGAAAATCGTTCCTCTTGTTATTAATGAAAGACGTAAAGAAAAACATGTAAATTTATTTCTTTACAATGAACACTACTATTGCATTACCAATTTTAATGCACTCATCAAATCACATCGTTCATGGGAACGAGTTTACTGTTATTCGTGTTTATCTGGTTTCAGAGATAAAGATTCTCTGAAGAAACATGAAGTTTCTTGTTACAATAAAGCACCGCAGCGAGTTATTTTACCAGGAACAGCTAATATTCCAACAAAATGCAAATTTGATAAAATACAAAAAACAATACGCTTTCCATATGTTGTTTACGCAGATTTTGAAGCATTGTTGATGAAATCTGACAGAGCTCTCACACGAAATACTTTCGAGTATCAGAAACATGAAGCATGTTCATTTGGATTGGCTGCTGTTGATTGGAATGATGATATTATCTACAAAAAATTTTACAGAGGTCTTGATGCATCAGAAAAATTCATTGAAACTTTAATAGAGCTACGAGAGTTTCTTCAAATACATCTAGATGTAAATAAAAAACAAGTCTCCCTGAATCATACTGAACGACAGATTTATGAAAGTGCAACTCAATGTTATGTTTGTCATAAACAATTGAATGGTGATAAAGTGCTTGATCATTGTCACCTGACAGGTAAATTTCGAGGAGCAGCACATAATCAATGCAATCTAAAAATGCGTTTACCTGACAAACTACCAATAATTTTTCACAATTTAAAAGGTTACGATGCACATTTGATTATCAAAGGACTCAAGAAAGATTCAATAAAAAACATTAGCGTAATACCGCAAAATACTGAAAAGTACATTGCAATCATAATGGATGATTTCCTTTTTTTAGACAGCCTTGCTTTTTTACTTTCAAGTTCGGATACATTGGCAAATAATCTTTCAACGGATGAAAAGGCCAAGTTTCTAAAACAAGAGTTTTCTGAAACTGATTTACTATTGATTTTTGCAAAAGGCGCACTCCCATATGAGTATATGGATTCTTGGTCAAAATTTGAGGAGAGAAATTTACCACCAATTGATAAATTCTATTCGAGTTTATCGCAGAAAACAATTGATCAACAAGCATATAACAGACTTGTTGGAATATGGGATCATTTTGAATGCAAGAATCTCGGTGATTTTCATGACATTTATCTTAAAGTTGATGTTTTACTACTTGCAGCAATTTTTCAAAACTTTCGTGCGACAAGTTTAAAACAATTCGGTTTAGACCCATGTCATTATTTTTCAACACCTGGGCTAACATGGGACGCTGCCTTAAAGTTTACTGAATTGGAATTGGACCTATTAACTGATATTGATATGATTTTGATGATTGAAAATGAAATAAGAGGAGGGATTTCATGTGCCATGTCGAGATATGCCAAAGCAAACAACAAATTTTCTCCAGAATATAATCCAGAAGAGCAAACATCATTCATTACCTATCTGGATGTTAATAATCTTTATGGTTATGCATTGAGTGATGTAATGCCGTGTAGAAACTTTGAATGGGTACCACAGAACATGTTTCAAAGTGTCATTGATCAAATTTTACATTCTAAGGAAAACAGGCTACATTTTAGAAGTTGACCTAGATTATCCTGAATCATTACATGATGTTCATAATGATTATGCACTAGTAGCGGAGAAAATCATTATTGAGAATGAACAATTAAGTACTTATCAAAAATAAATTGTCAACATGTTGGCAGAAAGTGGAACCAAGCGCTATAAAACTAAAAAACTTGTTCCAAATTTAATGAATAAGAAAAAATATGTCCTGCATGAACGCAATTTACGTTTTTATATTGAAAAAGGAATGGTCCTGAAAAAAGTACATCGTATCATTAAATTTACTCAAGAACCTTGGCTTCGTTTGTACATTCACATGTGCACGGAAAACAGGAAAAAAGCAATTTCATCATTCGAAAAAGATTTTCGGAAATTAATGGTCAATTCTTTATATGGAAAAAGTATTGAAGATAGAAGAAAACACAGTAAAGTTAAAGTTGCAACAAATGGAAGACAAGCGCTACAACAAATACGAAAACCAATGTTTGAACAATTTTACATTCTAGACAATGATATAGCGATAATCAAATTGAGAAAGTTTGAAGTTATTCTAGACAAACCTATATATTTAGGCTTTACTGTCTTGGGATTATCAAAGTTACACATGTATAAACTGCATTATGATCATTTCAAGTCTAAATATGGATCAAGATTATCTCTCATCTACACTGATACGGATAGTTTCATCTACAAAATACAAACAAACGATTTATTTACTGATTTGAAAGAATTTGCTTACCTTATGGATTTTTCTGACTATCCAAAAACACATTTTCTTCACAACATTGAAAATAAAAAGAAATTAGGGTACTTGAAAGATGAAATGAATGGACAAATAATTGATGAAGTAGTTTCAATAAAATCCAAACTTTATGCTATAAAGTATGGTACAAATAAAAAATTGACAGCTAAAGGTGTTCAGAAAGCAATTGTAAAAACTAGCATTGCAATAGATGACTATAAAGATTGTTTATTTTCAAATGTTTTGCTCAAACATACAAACTATCGATTACAAAGTGAACATCATAATATTTCTTCCGTAAGTATAAATAAATTATCTTTTTCACCACTTGATGATAAAAGGTACATTCTGGATGATGCAATTAGTACTTTAGCATTTGGACATTATAGAATCAAAGACTCTCAAGGTATTCAAACAAAATACTGAACATTTGCACTTTATCCTTCAATCAACTTACCCTATATGTTTTATTTTTATTAATTTTTTGTTTTTTTTGTTTTTTCCAGATGGCGAAATTGAACTTCAAAGAAATGAGAGCTAGGCGAGAAAAAAAATGGCCGAAAAAAGTCGAATACCATTGGTTAGAAAGCGGCCATCAATAAAATTTGAGCTAACTCTAGACTTGTTCAAAAAAGCATCGGAAGAGGTTTGATTAAAAGTTGTCCTGCAAATTGGGATCCGTATTGGTATTCACCTCATGCGCCAGTCAAATGCAAACTCAAAAGTGATGGTACGATTGATTTTGGCGATTGGGCAGATCCTGGCGACCAAAATCTGATATGCGCCAAAAAACTGAAAACGGCATGGATGCTGAATTGGACGCTGGATGGGATGCAGGTTTAAATGAAATGCCTGCACCAACTATTGATGAGGAGATGGCTGAAATAACCGAATTGATGTCAGAAATTTTGTAAATGAATTCTTTATTGTTTTGTTTTTTCTCAATAAATTTTTTTAATTAAATTTTAATTGAATTGTGTTTTACATTTCTTAAATGGTAAGTCAGTACGAGAAAAACAACTTTTCAAAAATATTATACAGAAATATCCGCATGCAATAGATAAGTCTCCTTGGAAAACATCTTCATTGTAAACATAGCCATGTTCTTTGCAATTTCTTTCAAGAAATGTTTTAATATTACTAGGGGGTTGTTGACCAAAAGAATCAAAATAAATTCCACTACCATATTCTGTTACAAATGCTGCTGTCCAATGTGTACCTGATTTCCAACTTGGATCAAGATTGATTACAATACCGAATGGTTTTGGTAACAAGGTAAGTGGAAGTTTATCAATCGCATACACTCCTTTGAAATTAGAATATTCATTAAGATGATTGACAATATCTAATGATGTAAGTGCCATTAGAAATCAGTTACAATATTACGGGCTGCATCAATTTGTAAAACATTGTCATATATAGCGAACACGAGCATATGCATCCCTTCATCAAGCGCAGAAGTGAATTGAATATCCATACGTACGTTACCTCTTTTTAAAAGACTTAATGCACCGGAATCATTTGCTAGAGTGCCATCATTATTAGATCAAATACAAGCAAGGGATAACTTTCCGAATATTTACCATATTTCAAATTTATTTTAGGTATCCCATTATTTTGATTCATAGAGCGGAAAACATTGAAATATTCTCTCATGAATAATTTATTTTTGAAGTCAGGTGTATAAGGAGAACTAGGTATTTTTGTTCCATTGACAACAATACTAGCGCTTTGAAGATTTTTATGATTGAAAGTGAATGCATTTGTTTTCAAATCTGCAATGAATGCTTTATCAGACACGAAACCAACAATCACTTTTCGAGGAAACTGTCCATTGTATACATTATCAATACTATTTGCAGCGAAGCCAGTTGGCAGATGGAATGATTTTACTTCATTTCTTTGAAAATAATACTTTACTGGATCCTTTTCCAAATGAGAAGCGATTGACATTTGTACAGGAGCATACAGTTTCACTCTTCTTATGAAAAGTGAAAGCTGAGTAAATTCAACACTCAATGATTTTACTTCTGAATCACATTTCAACCCGAAAGTTTGCGGTGCACATTTAAATCGTAAGGTAATAGGAATATTATCAATCAAAAATTTTTCTTGTTGAAACATTGGACCGTGGATTGGTATTATAATATCAAATTCTTTTTTTCCTTTAATTCTTTCAGTTCTTATTGTTTCCGAATCATTTACCATTTGACAATCATCAAGCACTGATTTATGTTTGAAGAATAAATCGTCAATGTATGTTTGATAGTGGTATAGACTGTTTCCAGGAGTAATGTTTACACTTCCAAGATGAATATCGAGTTGTTCAAATAGCGAAGCAGCAAAATTGTTGGAAAGGGACGATAGTTAGATTTTCATCTGCATCAATCTTGATTTTTGCATACAAATAAGAGGCAGATAAATCTGTATAGTGTTCAGACCCAGGTATTATAAATTCGAATACAGTAGATTTAGCAAGAGATCCAATTGGTCTGTATTCTACATCATAGATGCTTTCAATAACAGTTTGTGTTGGTGGTAATTTGAATAAATTAAGTTCTGCAATTGTTGCTGGAGATGATGATGCATGTAAAAACTTCATTATTTGAATATATCTCTATGTTTTCGTATTGAACTTCTTTTTTTTGTTGTTTTCTTTCTATTTACTCTTTTCAGAGTGTGCTTCTTTACTTTTCGTAAAGGTTTTTTAGGCTTGGATTTTCTTTTTCTTTTTCTTTTATTAATCTTTTTCTTCTACTTCCTTGCTGTGTCGAAACGCTTTCTTTTATCTTAGCTAGCCCTTTATTCGTTAAATCTTTAACGCTTTCTTTAAAAGCTTGTTGAATTTGAGGGTCTTGTACTACACGCTTGCCAAAACTTACCCCTTTATCTAAGGCTTCTTTCCCTAAATATTTAATTATTGGCATAGCTAATCGTGAGAAAAAACTACCGAAACCATAACCTCTTTGATATCTTGGACCTCTGACAATTCTGATATCATCAAACCCTGAACCAACTTGATGAGTAAAATAAGCATTGAAATCACTATCTTTGGGACAATAAGTTTTCTTTGAATCATTTTATTCAAATTTTTTTATTCATTTTCTTTATATTACTTTTTTTACGAAAATCAAGACTGAGAAAAACTCTTCCAATATTTGCAAATTTAATTTGTTCACCAGTGTCATCTAATGAAAGTACTGCAATACTTTCAATGTGATTTTTCCGAATTGGATAATAAATTCGATGTTCAAACGTGGCGTATCCTATGCCTGCGTATATTCCAGATGATAATGGTACGGTTCTTAGCACAGGAGCTTTTGTTCCTCCGACATTATGATCTCGTATGATATCTGTGTACACATACATTAGAAATACGTTCGTCGCATAAGATGAAGCTAAGACAGTTTTTTCACGCTTCGCATAATGCAAACTTTCACCAAAATCAAATGAAGATTTGTTGAATCCTAACAAAGGCAATAAGTCGGGGTTATGAAAAATAGGAAATATGATACGTTCCATTGTGTATTCCCATTCTTCCTTTCCAGACACTAATTGTACGTATCCCAAATCATGAGAATCGTAATAAACTCGTGCTGTTGTTGAACCCTGCTCTGGACCCGCAATCATTTCTATCTTTTTGTTTTCTGTCGCATATTTTGAATCGTACAAAAATGACCATTTTTCCTTAGCATCTTTCTCAGTTGAAACAATTTTCACTGATGGTGTTTTATGTTTTCCTATCTCAACAAACCCTGCCTTGAATGTTATTTTCCCGTTTTTAACGATTAATTCTGGGTAAGATTTGACTTGACCATTACATACATCTTTTTGTAGGTCAGTTGGTGTTGTCAAAGCTTTTTTCATTAAACGATTCAATTTGGACACTATTGTGGCTGTTGTATCATCTATACTCACAGTGAGTAGTTCCGTGCTAAGTTGATGATACGTGAAATTCTCCCCTACTAGTATTTTTCCATAATTTCTTATATTTCGCGTACCGAAAGTAATCTTTACTTCCATTGTTTGCACTGAAAATTGTAAAGGGAAATATATTTCAGAAAGTGCCACTTCCCAATCTCCATCTAGTTCTAAGGCAGGGTCAATTTGATTTTCAAATTTAGATAATGTATTCTTAGTCAAAACATCCATCGATCCATTTGATACTAGGTCAATTGTAAAATTATCAGTTGATGCCATTTTGTATTGATAAGCTATCAAGGTCCCAAACCCAACTATCAAATTTACGTGGCCAACCTTCCCATCTGACTAAGTACTTATATTGTCTTCGTGATCATAAACTCTTCGAATTATCTTTTCAACTCTTATAACTTCATCTGGGTCAAATGTAACCTTTTGCAACTCTTCAGGATAAAAAATAGAAGTGATATTTTCCCCTTGTAGATCCTTCAATTTATAAATAAATCTTTGAGGTGTTTCTTTAACTGATGAAACTTTGAATACTTCATCAGTCCATTTTTGAACTGCATCCTTTTCAAAATTACCAGAGTTCAATGGAATTTTAACAATGTCATTCTCATCAAATTTTTTCTTTTTATTTTCTTCACTTTTGATTGATCTTTGTATAGTTTGCATAATAGATTGTTGATTATCTTGAGTTACAGAGTTTGGAGTTGTTTTGATAGTTCTATGATAAGAGTTGTTGTAATTTTCGACAATATTCTGCAAATCATCAATATATCGATGAGTATGTTTATAGTAGATGAATCGATAAATACGGGAACGTAATGTTCTTATTAGACGTTCAGCTAAAGCACATTCTATTGAAGCATCAGTTGTAGTGAAGTAATGAACTCCTTGAGATGAACAAAAAGTTTTGAATCTGATATTATTGAATTCTCTTCCTTGGTCAGTTTGAAGTTTTTCAGACTTTCTACCTGAAGATAAAATGTCAGTAAAAGCATTTATTACTGTAAAGGCTGATTTATCTCTACAGGGTTGCACCCAAGCAAATCTGCTCAACACATCAATCACAACTAATAAATGCTCAAAACCATCGTTTTGTCTTGACCAATAGGACATGTCCATTAAATCAGCTTGCCATTGCTCATCGATCCTGTCAACTAATATAGCTAGTCTTTGAAAGTTTTTGCGCCTTGTACGAAAGTTTGTATATGTGTCTTGTTTCATCAACCATTGTTTTACGTAATTGTATTCAATAGATGGATCAAACTGCTTTGCCACTCTGAAGAGTCTTTTAGCCCCTCCAAAGCTACCATGACTATCCAAGTCATAATACAGAAGCTTCAAAAATTCTTCACGTTGGTCCACTTGAGAGTCTGACATTTCTCAATTTTTTTATCTTTTTTGGGTCTTTTAGATAGTTTCTTTTCATATTTTTGGATAGCCTTTTTAAAACTCTCTTTATATTCATTCAATTTGATTTCAGAATCAGTATTATTCTTTTCCTGTTCGATGGACATTGGTTTCTCTTCAATAGTATCAGTATTGTTACTACCGCTTTTGAGGAGATGATATTCTTTCTCTGGAATAATAACCATTTTATTGATTACATTCATTATATAAATTCATCTGCTAACTTTCCTCCTAAATAAGATATTGCTGGCCAAAGTAACGCTGGTAGAAATGCACCACCGCTTTGTAAAATTATTTCTTTCCTCTTTTTCAGTGGTATACTCTTTCTTGAAAGTTTGCGTAGTTCAACTTTGTAAGGAGCAAGTTTATTTTTAGATGAATCAGCAACTGATATATTTCCGTTTAGAGTGTTTTTACTTATTTCAGAAATTGAATAAAAAATGCAAGATTTCGCTTCGTTTAAAAGTTTTTCTCTTTGTTTTCTTGTCTTGGCTTTAGAAAGTTTTTTCAATGTCGGAAGACACTTCTTCACACTTTCAATCGACATTTATCATCTATTTGAAAATCCATTTACTTTATAAAGGGTGTTTCAGTCAAATAGCCGGTTTTGAATCTTTTGTAACCCATCTTTAATTTGTTCGAATTGAAAATTTTTTGTTGGTACCATGTAGATAAATGTTTGAAGTTTTGTCTGATAAAATTTTTTAATTAAAAAAATTTTCGCTAGGGGGCGAATCACCATTGCAAAGTTGCAAAAGTTGATAAATCAGACTTGAAAATTTGAATTCGAAATTTTTTTCGTAAAATTATTGTACAAAAAATTTTCTCTCGAATGATGTGTCAAACTTAATTGTGAAACGTTGCATTGGAAAGATATTATTCTTCAAAGTAAGCGTAAAGTCCCATTGAAATAGCATGGCAACAATACTTGGGTTTACATAATTAGACATAAATAGCATTTTTAATATTTATTTTTATTCTTCCAACTTTGACTTACCTCATTAACCCCTGAAACATTATTAATATTGATAACACGTTCAAATCCCCATGAGCGACCAATACTCTACAGAGTTTAAGGCTAAAGTAGCCATGTTGTATGGAGAAACCAAGTCTCCTACAGAGGTGAGAAGACGAATGCAATGTCGTCCTCTGCCTGATAAAACAATTAAGCGTTGGTATGAGAACTTGATCAGCCAAGGAAGGCTCACTATTCCAAAAGGGGGATCTTCCCCTTCTGTCAGGGTATCTACCCACATAAGATCAGTAAATGAAATGGTCTATAGCTCCACAGCTAGGAATGAGCCAACAAGCACAAGACGACTTAGTGCAATGATGCAAGAGGCTGGTAAGCCAGTGAGCAGCTCTTCTATCCACCGCATACTGAGAAAAGACCTGGCAATCAAACCGTATCATGTGAGAAAAACGCATGAGCTCAAGGAGATGGACAAGCCAAGGCGAGTCGCTATAGCCCGTAGCTTGCTTGAGATGCATCAAGAAGACCCAGACTTCTTTCGTAAAATTGTCTGGACGGATGAAGCCAAGTTTGAGCTCAGTGGGGCGGTCAATACGCACAACACCATCTATTGGGCCGAATCAAACCCAAACATCACAGTGGATGCACATAGGATCAACCAGCAAGGTCTAATGGTATGGGCCGGCGTATGGGCCGATGGTCGCCTCGGTCGCTTTACAATCGAGGATAATCGACTTAACGGTGCAAAATACTTAGATCTGCTACAGAACCAGATCATACCTGCACTAGGAGACACAAGTGAACTCTATTGGATGCAAGATGGTGCCCCCTGTCACGGTTTAAATGCTGTAAAAAGTTACCTAAGAGAAGTATTTTGAGACCGTGTCATAGCCTTAAGTTGGGACCCTGAATGGGCTCCTAGGTCACCAGACCTAACCGTTTGTGACTTCTATCTATGGGGTAGACTCAAGGGTCTGGTATATGGAAAAAGACACGAGTACCTTGAAGAACTTGAAGAGGAGATAACAAGGCAGTTTGATATGCTAGACGCTGAAGAGATCGAACAAGCTTGCCTCAGTGTTGAAGAGAGAATGAAACGAATAATAGAGATGGATGGAGAGTCTGTACAGTATGCTGACGGAAGATAGTCAAATAAAAATGTAATAAAAAAAATAAAAAAATTTTGCATTCGTAACAATAACTAGTGATAGCAAATCTTAATAAATCATATCTCAATGCTATTTCAATGGGACTTTACGCTAACTTTGAAGAATAATATCTTGGAAGAGTGAGCCTTCCTTGGCTGATCAAGTTCTCATACCAACGCTTAATTGTTTTATCAGGCAGAGGACGACATTGCATTCGTCTTCTCACCTCTGTAGGAGACTTGGTTTCTCCATACAACATGGCTACTTTAGCCTTAAACTCCGTAGAGTATTGGTCTCTCATGGGGATTTGAACATGTTATCAATATTAATAATGTTTCAGGGGTTAATGAGGTAAGTCAAAGTTGGAAGAATAAAAATAAATATTAAAAATGCTATTTATGTCTAACTAGATTTACTGTAAAACAGTGACGTCTGAGCGTGCGTATACTGCGTTCTATGTGTTAATGATTTGAAATGAAGTTTTAAGATTTGTAAAATAAAATGCGCTTCGTTAGCCAATGATCATTTGATCATTGTTACCACTCTGCACCACGAGGAGGTGAAGCATGCAAAGCAGACCAGGTCAGAATTGACCACTGGATTATGTAATTTTAAACTACACAATTCAGGAGCCAACTCCAGACTGGTCCCCCAGCCGGGGCTGATCCTAAAGGGACGGCTGGGGTTAACGGGTACAATCGAACTGGGCCAGGTGAATAGATGCTAAAATAAAATAAATGAACTATTAATGATTTGCAATTAACATGGAAATAGCGAAAACTTACGCGAAATAATCAGAAAAGATTTTCTTTCTGCATGTAAGCTATCCTATCACGAACCATGGGGTTTTCCTGGATTTTGTTGAGTCTCTCTCTTGGAAAAGCATTCGGGATGGCAATGTCAGCAAGTCTACGAACGCGACTGAAAGCAACATAAGATAAACCTGCAGAACTTTCAACTCGACCAATATCGATAACAGCTTTATCCAATGTTAACCCTTGTGATTTATGAATCGTCATTGCAAACGCTAAATTTAGAGGGAACTGCCGTCTTGTGCACTCGATACCATTATCTGTCCACCTAGTCTCTACTGGTAAGATTGAGTAAGATTGATCGGCATATAATCTACCATGGTAATGATCGAATTTAACCATAACAACATTGGCCAAAGCAGGTGGACGTCTTCCCTCGTCGTAAACGATATCAGTTACTGTTCCCAATGCTCCATTAACCAAACCAGTCTCAACTCTCAAGTTACGCCTTAACATAACTCTTGAATTTATCGAAAGGTCCAATACAGCTTCCAAACACGAAGCCTGACAATCATTCCCTTTTTTGGCGGTTGCACAATTGTGCTCAGCAAACATTTGTGCTACAGGATTACCAGTAGATGCCAAATAAAGAGAATTGCGTTCTTTGACTTCTTGATTGGTTGAATAGAGATACATTGCGTTACGAAAACTTTCTTGTTCTTCTTGTGGAAGGTTATAGATCAGGCGAGACATCAAAAGATCATAATTTTCTGTTGAAAAACGACCTAATGCGAGTTGGTCCAATAAATCTCTGAAAGTAGCTTGGTCTGGTGCTTGTTGGCGTATAGATTGTGTCAGCTTGAAGGTCTGCTCTATAGATGAGAATGCTAAGTTACCCATGACTGATTCAGGTGGAGTGACGTTGCTTTTGTAAACTGGGTCATCAAAAACAGGAGGCAATTGTTGTAGATCACCAAAGAAATACACATGAAAACCACCAAATGCTTGATTGATTCCAGAAGCCTCTTTGCATCTCCTTTCGATTTTATTCAATGCTTTCAAGCCGATCATGGATACTTCATCAAAGATCAAGAACTTTACGTTCTCCATCTGCAGTTGAAAATTTCTCAAAGCATTATTGCGAAGCTCAGTGAACTGGATTTGGAATCTAAGGCAAGAATGATAAGTTGAGCCACCAATCCCAGTAGCTGCAACGCCAGTTGGAGCCAAGACTTTTATAGCTTCAGTACCAAGACTTGAGCAGATCATCTCAACCATTCTTTTGATGAGAAAGCTCTTTCCTGTGCCTGCTTTTCCTTGAACTAAAACTCTCTTTACATCGTGGACTTCTCCATTAGAAAGAGCATTGAGCTGTTGTTGACATAAATCGAGAATTGTTTGTTTCGTAGGTGTAGGGTGAAGATTAACATCAACTTGATCAGGTCTTGATATATTATCGGTTCGTGCTTCAGCTATGAAGCTTTGAATAGCTTCAGTCGAATAGTCGAAATATCTAGGATCATCCCATTGAGCAGCATGATCTACGAGCCTATCTCCAATCGGTCTTTCAATTTCGATACCACGACGCAACCTTGATAGTGCCATTTCAAGATTTCTTTCAGCTCCATCTGCTGGTTCAACATCATCGAATTCTTCTTCAATCGGACCGAAATCAATATCATCCAATGCTTCTGGGAGTAAAGTAGCATAAGTATCAAGCCATGAGTTGAATGGACCACCTCGAACGTCTGTATCCTTAAGAGTATCTGCGGAAGTCCACCAAGGAACATACAATTGAACTTGTTGCTTAGCATATAACTCGATCTTTTCAGGATCTAATGTTTTCTTCATCCTTGGGAAAGCTCTAACAATAACGTCCTTATCCCTACGACGCACCTGGCCTCGGACAACTTTGTACATTTTTGTATAATCAAAAAGGCAGATATTTTCACTGGCAGGTCGTCTAGCATAGCAAGTAGGCTCGAGGTATCAGCATCTTCATTGGAGTTTAGACGCGACCACGTTTAGGCAGATAAGTTTAAGTTGACAAAACATCTGGAAGCTTCGTAGAGTGGCCATCCCATTAAAACATGACAAACTTCTTGAGCAGAATAATCTCGTCCAGACAGGGAAGCTTGGAGAAGCTTACGTATCAATGCATCTCCAGGAGAACGAACAGCTAAATTGCTAGCAATTTTTGTGACCAATTCACTGAAGTCCATTGATGCGATTTCTGCTTTAGTTACATATTTTACGATATAACGCAATACGAGTTCAATACTCGTGATAACATTGAAATCAATATTAGCTCGCCAGACTTGTATAATAAAGTCATTGTAGCGATTAAGGAGAGTATCATTACGCTTAGGAACGAATCTGTTAACTCCATCTTCCTTTTCAAAGACATCAGTTTCTGCTAATGGTTGAGGGAATTTGAAACGACAAACTTGCTGATTTGTACCGCGTTTTTTCCTTAAACAATGATTACCACATCTTGTGTGCCGTTGCACAGTGTTTAATAAGCAATCAAGGTCTGCTTCCTTATCGATAATGTCAGAATATGTTTTTCTACAAGGATGTACATCAAAACGGATATTCAAGTTGGGATTGACAGCTTTAGTCAACTTTGCACAAAAACGTAGAGCGTTTTCTTTTTCCCCGTCTGATAATGAGTCAAGATCTGTAAGTTTGGGAGCATCAGAGAGCCAAAGTAAACCATGAACATGTGGACTACCTCTGAATTGCCATTCAAAACGCATCCAAAAGTCAAGAACTCCGTATATAGGTTTTATGATGGTCTTAATAAAGATATTAACGCGTTGTTTGAAAAATTCAGAAACTATAAGTGGATTATCGTGCATAAGTCGCCTTCTATTAGCTTCTGTTAATGCTTCAATGGGTGTTTCAGGGCTTATTAAAGAAAATAGTTTATCCCAATGGTAATCAGCTGCAGAGAGGGTAAAAAAGACGGTTGGTGCACCCAGTTGATTGACCATATCTAACAGCTCGCCAGCTCTTGCCTTCCAATATGCCTGCGTCGAACGCAATTGGCTTGCATAAACCATGACGGAGCTTCTTAGTGCAGGTTCGTTAAGTAAACGTTGAGCAACATCGCTAGCATTAGTCGTCCTGAACTGGTTTTTTGAAACGAATATAGAGCTACAATGGAGCGCTTGCCATCGCAGCAAAGAATTCATTGCAAAGAAGCAAAATCTGGAATGTTTAGCAAATCTTCTATCACCATATGACATCAAATATTTAAAGTAAAGTGATGCAGAAACTTTGTGTTGTCTGGGTGCATTGAGAGCAGCTCGCCCATATGGAAATAGAACGAAAAATGCTTGTGTGATGTAACCATCTGTTGTGAATTCATTGACGGGTGAAGGATCCTGCTCTGACCAATTTATTCCAGCATTCATTGCAGCTCTTATCTGATTCTCTTGATTAAAAGCATCTAAAACCGGAAAGTAAGTTTCATTCATGCCATCTGCAACTTCATTGGCTGACTGTGCATCATTATTTCCCTGGGCTAGAAGATTAGCAAGATTTGGATTGGATTCGTAATCATCCAATGCTGCCTGGTCAATAACAATATCTGCATAATAAATATGATTGACCTTCAGCCATTCCAAAGCAGCACGAATAGCTGTTGATCGAACAGTAAGAAAAACTGGAGCTTGATTTCCTTCTCTCACACCTACAATGACCTTCATCATCTCTTATCTTGATGCTGGCAGTTGCGTGTGCAGTTGAGTTATCTTCTGTCGGAAATTGATAACATTTCCTCTGTAAGCAGTTTGTCCACCACGAATTTTGAAGTATATAACAACAGGATGAATTCTAGCAATAAGAAGCTCTTCAATAGGTGTTAAAATTTTTCAAAACATCTGGAACTTCACGATGATTACGGCGTGACTTGAAAATGTTGAAGGTTGAGTTGAAGGTTGATTTCGGTGATGAATTTGAATTTCTTTATTTGGAACTGTGATCCTTAAATTTGATTTTTCCAATAATGATTCCCATATTTCTCTCTTGTTGAATCTTGGACGTTTTGCTGAGATGCCTTGTTCTAACTCACTAGCCTTTCTTTTTCTCGATTGATTCGGTAGAGCGACTTGTTCAGATAAGTCGAGACTTTCAGTGGGCGTACAAAAGCTATCTAGTAACTCCTTTTGTAGATTTTGAACATTTATTTCACCTTCTTGATTTTGAATTGCGGCTCTTGAACAATTGTAATTTTTCACAACTTGATCTTCTTGATAAATGCATGATGAACCCAAAAACTGTTTATCAAATTTGAAGTCGGTCGACTTCATACTACAATGTAGATCACAGTGTTTCATGGCGATTTCATATTTTGAAATAAATGTGCACTTTCCGTAAATACATTTGACTGTGTAATCTTCCAATTCTTTAGGATTGTTGTGCTGGATAAATAAAGTTGTAGTAGGACAAGAAATAGTTAGACACTCAAACATTTGGCCAATCAAGTCGATGACAGGATTATTAGTGCGTCTACCATATTTGATCTCGAAAAGTGTAACCATAAAATAAGCGCAAGATTTACAATATTTAAGAGAACAGGAACCACAGTTTAGAGGATCTCGAGCCAGTTGACAGCATAAGGCACAAATGTCTATTGGGCGAAGATCAGGCGAAGATTCGCTGGGCACAAATCCAGGCTCTGGTTTGGCTTGTTTGAAGGCTTTTTCAATTAGTTGTTGATCCTCGAAAATTTTATCTTCAATGTGTTGAAAATACTTTTCTTGTGAGATAACTTCGTGTTGCTCTGGAGGTTGAAGTTGTCGATATTGAGTTGACATTTTGGTTGAGACTGAGAAGTCAGTGACTTCTAAAAGGGAATCAGTGTTGTGAGGATAATTGGTTGAATTTGGAAGTTTAAACTTTGATTGATTGTTTGGGCACTTAGGATTTTCACGAAATTTGTTGGTCAATTTTTTACTATAATTTTCATAACAAGGTTGAGTCTCAGAAAATTCACATTTGAAGATGTTCACGAAAATGCTGTAATATTTCACTTTTAAGTTTAAACACAGTGATGATTGTTGACTTGACCGAACAAGAAGTCGATGACTTCTATGTTGGTTTTCGATAATTTGGCACAATTTTAACGAATCTTGAGTACTTTCAGTTAACAAATTAAACTGGTTGATTGTAGGAGATTTAAAAATTTTGAAACAATTAACTTTAAATAAGTATTGATGAAGTTTAGGAACAATGTGAAGACTTGTGAAGAGGTCAGAAGAGGAAATAGATCTGGTGATAGCGTGAGTCAAAGGGTAACTAATCCTTTGTTTTTGTTTCCATGGCTTTAAAGCGCGACATTCTAATTTTAATTGATTTGCATTTTTACGCCAATTTAGTTTTTTAAAGCTGATTTTGTTTTTCATTTTTACTTATTTTACCACAGAAGTCAATGACTTCTTTGGCTTTTTTATGCTTTCAATTTGTTTTAACATTTGATTTAGTATTTTTTCGTCTTCTAAAATGTTGAATTGAATGTAATTAATGTTGACTTCATTTTGCAAGTCAATGACTTGATCTTCGTTAGGACTTTCAATTAATTTGATGTGCACAAAATTTGACTTTTCCAGTCTTTGATTTTTCAAATTCATCATTTTAACTGCAGAGTCATAAACTTCAATTATAACGTATTTACCATTATAAGATGGAGTAAGTTTTCCCAAATTTTTGTCTTGGAGATCAACTTTTTTTGCGACGATGTCTCCAGGTTTGAATGGTGCATTTTTTGATGTGGTTTTCAGTAATCTTTTTTTCTTGATTTTCTTTCATTTTTTGTTTAATTTCATCACGAGCTTCGTTGATACTTTTATCACCTTTTTCTTGATTAATTTCTAGTTCATTTAGTAAAGGATTGTTTGGTTGAGTGTTGAATAAAAGTTGATGAGGTGAAAGTCGACGACTTTCGGATGGAGTTGTGTTATAAGAAATGATTATGTCTCGAAGTTTTAAATCCCATTCTTTTCTATGATCTGAAAACATTTTAATTGACCAATGATACCATTGACTCTTTCTACTAGACCATTTGACTGTGGTCTGTAAGGTGCTGATCGCTGATGCTTAATTCCATTTTCTTTTAAATAGTTCGTAAATTCATCTGATCGGAAACACGGTCCATTATCTGTTTGAATCAATTTAGGAATACCAATGAATGTAGTTAAATGATCACAGAAGTCGATGACTTCTTTTGATCGTTGGTTTGGATATGCCTTGGCGTACACAAATTTAGTCAGCACATCAACTGCAACAATTAAATACTTATTTCTTTTCTTGGACATGTGATATGGTCCTTGAATGTCAATTTGGATTCGTTCAAAGGGTTCATTAGGAATTGGCATTGATTTGATATTTTCATGATTAACAGTTTTAGGCTTGAATTTAACACATTTTTCACATTTCATTATCTTGTTTTTGATGATTTCGTCCATATTTTGAAACCAAAAGTTTGACTTAATTTTCCTTAAAGTTGGTTTTAACCCGAAATGACCTCCTATTGGGTCATCATGATAAGACTTGAAAATTTTGTTAATCATTGATGAAGGTAAAACAATTGCAGTTTGACCATTTTTTAACTTTTTAAATAGTTTATCTTGTTTAATCACGTAACTTTGTTTGATATCGCCATTTTCAATTTGTTTGATGATGCTTCTGATGCTTTTATCTTTTTGTTGTTCGTTTTTGACGATTGATTTGTTTTCTTTAAATTCTTGATTCGCACATAAATTTACATGATGAATTATATTGTTAATTGTAATATTATCGAAGATATCTGGTTGTTTAATTCGATCACTGATTTCGTTGATTAAGGTTCGAGCATAAAATATTCTTGGTAGTTTATCAGCATTATTCACTTCTTTAATTGCTTGAATATCACAAATTTCATTTTCATCAGGTAGCGAAGTCGATGACTTCTCAAGTAATATTGTAGTTTTGTTGATTTGAATCTTTTTCTTTAGTTGATGCAGTTTCGTTTGATGATGTAGATGCTTGATTTAGGGATGCTGTTTGCACTGAAATAGAAGTCGGATTGACTTTTGAAACATAATGAAGATATTTATAAAAATCTTCTTCTTGAAGAGTTCCAATTTTCTTGTTTTTCCATTCAGTTGATCTTGAAAAACAATCTGCTGGATGAGTTTCACCTTTTTCATATTGAATAACGAAGTCAAATTGAGCTAACAATGTTGCCCAACGATGTAATCTCGTACATTTGTAATCAATTTTCTTTAAACTACACAAGGCATGATGATCTGATACAACAATAAACTTTTTTCCAATGAGATAATGTTGATATTTTTTAATTCCCACGACGACAGCTAAACACTCTTTTTCTGTTATGGTGTAAGATAATTGATGTTTGGCAAGCTTATAGCCGAAATAACTAACTGGGCGCCAATATTCATCTTCGAGTTGAACTAACATTCCTCCAATCACGACAGAACTCGCATCCACTAAGAGTTTGTGTTCTTTTGTTGGATCGAATTGACTTAATTCGCAATTGCTGATGAGTGAATCTTTAATTTTTTGCCAACATTTTTGATGAACTGGTAACCATTTGAAACTATTCTTTTTTGAGATTAATTGAAATAATTCAGCAGCTAATGTAGAGTAATTCGGAATGAATTTTGAAAGGTAATTAAAAAGTCCAAGTTGACTTTGAAAACTTTTGACATCTTTAGGGGGTTGAAACTGTAAAAGTCGTTCGACTTTTGAAGGATCTGCTTTAACTTTTGAACCACTAATAATATAACCAAGAAACTTAATTTCCGAATGACCAAATTTGCATTTTTCAGGTTGAATCTTTAAACCGTATTCTTTGATTCGAGAAAAAACTTTTTCTGCATTTTCCAACAATTCGTTGAATGTTTCACCAAAGATGACAACATCGTCAATATAAGCAAGACATGAATTATAGAGTAAATCTCCGAAGATTCGATTTACAAATTCTTGAAAATATGCCGGACTATCAGCGAGTCCCATTGGCAAACGAACATATTGAAACTTTCCAATTTCTGTGACGAAGGCAACTTTTTCTCTTTCTTCTTGAGCTAACTCGATTTGGTGAAATCCTTGTTACAACAACAATTTTTCCAGGGGTATGCAAAAAATTTAACATGTAACCCTATGGACCATTTTCAAAGTTTTAATTTTTCCAGGGGTATGCAAAAAATTTAACATGTAACCCTATGGACGATGGCTGTTTTTCAATGGTTTTTGTCATATTACTTTACTGCGCATGCGCACAATTTTATGAAATTTCGTGTGTGCGTAGAAAATTGCGCCCTCGATCGAATGATGTACGCTGTGCGCATGTATCTATTCTATATCTCGAGATATCAGCTACTTCCGGTATCTCCGGAAGTACGAATTTCCGGGCCAACAGACTTCATAAATCGAAATCTCGCGCCAAAATAAGTATATACACAAAGTTTCAACAAGATCAGAGGGGGGGGCTAATGTGCACTATAGCCGAATACGGTTTTTGAGTGGCATCTTCATAGGCAGCTTGAAATTTTTTTATTTTTGTTGGAAACATTTGTCGACCAATATTGGTAATTATAGACTTATCACGAGGGTTTTATAAGCATACAACATATTGACTGTTGAGACTAATGTTTCTGCTCTCTCTCCCTTTCATGAAGAAATTCTGAGTAATTAAAATTACAGAAATGATTTCTATGATGAGATCCTTTGGTAAATAAATTACTAACAGATGATTGATTTGCTGCTTCTAGCATTAGATCATCTATTACTATCCATTCTGGATCATCACCACCCAGTTTGTTGATTACCTCTTCTTGCAATCCTTCAATAAATTTCACATCTATCATTGAATTGAATATTTTTTGATACTCGCCATAAAAATAAGTTATAGATTTCGGTGGTGGATCACAAACATATGCAGCTTTGTTTATCATATTTCTGATGAAATAAGTTTTACCAGAGCCAGTTGGCTCCGCGACTAGCATAGTAAAAGGGTGTTTTAAATGAATTGAAAAGGACATTTTCTTTTCGAAAGAAAAAACTTTATTTTTTATATTGTAACTACATTTAAATAACAACTGATGAAGGTGCTGATGGAGTTCTAATGCCACTTTCTGATCGGATTGTTTTTAGTCTAGGGGTTGCAAGTAAGTATCCAAGTGATGACCCTAATAATGCTGTCCACAATGGAAGGTTACCAGTTTTCATAATTATATTTGCGATAGAAGTAATCAACATTGCAATAAGAGCAATTAATTGAACAGAAAAAAGAACTTTTTTGTACCACAATTTAGTGTCTTCTCCTTGATTCATTTTTGCTGATAATGCTTTGAAATATAATAGAAAGTATTGTCTTTATATAAATTTCATCCTGATTTCGTAATCGAATAAGTCACAATAATCCCTAATAGAATCTAAATCTTTTAAACCAGTTATTATGACTTTTCCTGATCTGAATATGATGTAAATAGTTTTTGTTTTATCAAGTTTAAGATGAAATCCTGGAAAAAGTTCAGGTTCATAAGAGATTCCTGGGTGGCGTAATAACTTTGAATAGTCAAAATCTCCAACTATTTTCGAGCAAACCGTAATATTTACTATTTTATAAGAAATATAGTTGATATCATCAGCATAGTTGGAACAAAAACGATTTATTAATACCATAGATGTTGAAATATTTTGAACTCCTGTCACATTAATCTTTCCGGAATCAAAAATCAAGAGACAACCATCAGGATATTTTAATATCCCACCCGAAAAACGTTTTGGATACTGCATAAATCTGAAACTTTCTTTTATCTTTTCTCTTGAAAGTTTATTGTCTAGAGTAAATGATGTTACAATATTGACTATTAATATCAACTATTACTCGCCAATTCATAGTTAATTTGTAGCACAAACTTGAATGATAACTTAGATGTAAGAAAACATCGGTGCACACTGCTGGTTCCTCACATTTCAGGCAGAAATAATACTCAATAATTAAATAAAATGATTATAGTTGAATTTCTTGCTTAGAAGACGATAGAATTGGAGATTAAGCAAGAAAATGACTTATGATAAAAGATATCACAAAAAGGAAAAATTTTGAAAGGCAAACAAAAAGAGAAACACTTCGGTTTGTTCATCCCGGCTGACCCCCCAAAAATTCTTTGAAGAATTTTTACAGTAAAAAGAGAACTAGGACTTTAATTTTAAAAAAGAAACGAAACTAAATTTTAGTTGTACTGCTACATTATGATATCTCTACATCACATTTTTTAACTTTTATTACAATTTTCTGCCACATCATTTAAGCCTTTGTTCTCATGAATTGATTCATCTAGGATGATAGTGAGATATTATTTTTGTTTCATTTCATGATACTGAATTAATTTAATTTTGTTGCACATGTTTATTGAGCTGCTAGCTTTAACTTGAGGACAATTCAAAAATACATAATTTTACATCAAAATTGTAGCCAGAAAAAAGTAATAAATCATCCGCAAAATGTATAAATGTATGATTTTAAGTGTATCATTAATAACCTTGATCAAAGAGTATAACAAGAGGTAGCACGCAATGTATTGCATCGATAAGAGAGATAAGTAGGGAAAAGGAGCAGAAAGGGATGGCGCCACTAGTAAATTACAGTCCATCAATGGGCAAATACGTATAGTTGACTGTAATACAGCTACCTCTAAGAGTTCCTCATTATAAAGGCTGTATTATAGTCAACTATATGCATTTACCCATTGATAGACTGTAATACAGTAATTTATATGTATTTTCTATCTGATGAGCTGAATTCATTCAACTCTCTATACTTATAAACTGTAAAAACAAATTGAGATGCAAATATTGGCCAATTATGATTTTTTAATATTTTATAATTAATTTTTGAAGATTTTTCAATAGACATCACTTGAACTGCGTTGCATGGCATTGAGAACAAATCTGTTTTCGTGAAAATGGCTAAATTCTATACAATTTAGGCTACTTTCGATACTTTTAGTTAATCCACACAACATGTTTGAGCATTAGAAGTACTAATTGTGAATATTTTGCCTTAATAGTTTGTTGATTACTAATTAACAGATGTTGACCATGTTGAACAATAAACCTAAATAGTGCATAGTTTTAAAGCTGGACTAAGCAAGACGATAACTCAGCAAAGGCAGAGTATAATCAATTCTTCCTGAATTATGTTAATCAATATTGCTTGTAATATAAATTGAGTTGGTCAAAATTTAGGAGGGAAGTTGATCTTAGCTATTTTCGTTTCTGAAAATACCCACTCTACACCACTAGGAGGTGTCAACTACGTAGAGAACCTAGATGCAAAGAAAAAAACAAGAAAACATGATTATAATACACACCATATTTCAAATCGAAGTTAATTTTAGTTAATGTAAATAGTAGCCATTTGATTTATTCAATTGTTCTGACGCGACTAAATTTTTCAAGTATCATGATATTGTGGTTCTAATACCGCAAAAGCTAAACTTAAATATCATCTATCATTTACAAGTTTTGCTGAAATCTAACATCTACGAGAAATTTCCAGTTGTCACAGTGGAGTAAATAACTTTCAAACATATTTTGGATAAATATTTGTTCATCGAAATGCTAAAGGATTGCAAAACAAAATCGTGGACAGTTTCAAGTAATTAATACATAAGGCGATATAAAAATTTTGGAGTTACAGATGATAATGAATCAGATTGAGAATATACAATTTATGTTGAAGGAGCTAAGAAAATCATTCAGGATTACAGTAGGTAGAGGAAGATTAGGATGGAATTGAAGCAGAAGTTGATGGAACTGGAGAGGATCGGGAACTAGTGCTGGGTATGTTTGCCTTGGCTTTCTGAATATACTTTATTGATTTTAATAGTGAATCTCCAAACGAAGGTCTTTTAGATGCTTTGCTATGTACATGTTGATTAACCTTCTTATTATATGATTCCTGATTGCTGTTTTGTGACATTAAGGTATAAAAGAAAAATCGTATCGATATCGTCTGTGGTAAAAAGATTGAAATCATTATCAGCTTCACAATTTGCACCTGCTGGATGGTTTTGTGAATATACAATCAACGACTGTCTAAATCTAAGTCGATAAATTGATGTGTTCAAGTATGGTGCTGATGATTTGAGCAACGAAAAATGATTTTCTAAAATATCCTGACAAAATCTTCGTGTGAATACGGAAGTGAAACCATTTTCAAATAATCGTCTAGATGCAGAAATAATTCCTCTTATCGATGTGCTCAGCATTTGTCAACAGTAGACACGAGCATTTTTAACAGTTGTAGAGCCAGGTTTTAAAAAGTATAATTTATCATCAGAAATCAAATTATCAAATGTTTCGAAAAAAGAAATCAGCTCGTTGTTTGGCCGCAAACCCGTTTTCCATGGTTTACCATCTTGATAACCAGCAGAGGATGAACTCAAAATGTCAAAAAGTTTATCGATTACGCGAAAAAGTTCGACAATCAATTTATATCTTTCAGCATTTGAATCCCCCATTACCACAGCATACGCAAACGAAGAAGACACTGTATGACTAAAGAGCTGTGTGGCCAACTTTACTCTCATAAGATCGAAACCAGAAGGATAAAGATGCTGTCTTGTTAATTTGGGACTCACAATTCATAGCGTCATCGTTCACAATTGGTTCGAGATGACGTAAAATATCACTCCATTTTACAATGCCTTTCAAGTTGTTTACAAAGTCGCAATGTAAGTTATATTTCTTTATATATTTATTATTTCTGATGAGTTTGATTATATGCGGAATATCATGAAGAAAATGTATCTTGTGGCCATTGAATAGAAAAGAAGATGAAACAGAATCAACTGAAAATGATCTTGAAAGTGATCTATTTTTTCCGTCTCCATCACAAACAGTAGCAATGACATTGAAACCAGCTTCAAACAGTGCTTCTAAGTTTTCTTCAACTATATTTTTCAACAAGTCAGTATTGAAGTCATTTTTGTTTACGAAATAATAGCAATAAACCTGCTTCCATCTGTTTCTTATTCCTCGTATACCGAAAGCTAAAGCAGCTTGTGCATGCTGATCATTTCTGCCGTGTTTCCCCATATCAACAAAACCATCAACGGAATCTTGTCTTGGTAAGTAAGTGAAACCAGGTTTAATTTCAGTTTCATCGAAGCTCATTATAATGTATTTATCTTCCTCAGCGGATGACAAAGCGTGGCGACGAAGAGCAGATTTTATTTCAGTGGATATTCCTGTTGTGGTGAACAAATCTTGGTTGAAGCGGTCAAGTGTTCGTGGAGAAGGTAAAGCAAAAAAATCCCTAAGAATGCTGAATGTTTTGGTGCTCTTGCTGTTAATTATATTGGCAAGTTGTTTAGAAGTTTGTTGCGGTAATAAAGTTGTATTTTTAACGGCGCAATCAAAAAGAGTAAATGCTTCTGACGAAACTAGGGGTCGCAATTTATTCAATGCTTGGCTATGAAAGATGAAGGTGGATCACTTCGCAGTTTACTGTAGATTCTCTCAAGGTAAGCTAGTTCTTTCTTAAGTGAACTTATTTGATCATTGGTGTTCAAGTCACACTGGACTGTTATCTCCCTCGATTCTGGCTCATCATGGGAAATTGGAGTTGAAACTCTTTCTTCCATTTCAGTGTCGAAAGATTCATTTGTGGGCTCAAGAAAAAATTCAGAGTCAAACTCAATCAGTCGTGGTCGTGCGTTTGGAAAAAGTCTATGGTAACTGCTATGACGATAATATTCCGTGTCCTAAAAATGTGATGAACAGATAAAAATTTTTGCGCAGTGTTCCACTGTACCGGGCGTTTTTTTCTCATTTTACGCCTGTTTGACCTCATAACTCACGAACAATTGATGCTACAGACCTCAGGTTCGAACCATGCGCTTAAGCAAATTGAAGAACCATACCCTCGATCTCTCAAGGTTATTCAAGGTCATTCATCTGTTTGACCTATAACTGACATTTGGAGGACATTTTCTGTTAGGAGAAATTTTTTGCAGCTGACTGATGTTTTTTACATGAGCATATCTCATCCCGTTCAGAAGATAGAGTGTTTTTATACCGTTCAGTCCTTTAATTGGTTTCGAATTAAATTCGGTTATTTCGACAACCAGATAAGCTTTTAATTTCGCCTAAACATCAGTCAGTTGCAAAAAATTTCTCCTAACGGAAAATGTCCTTCAAATGTCAGTTAGAGGTCAAACAGATGAATGACCTTGAATAACCTTGAGAGATCGAGGGTATGGTTCTTCAATTTGCTTACGCGCATGGTTCGAATCTGAGGTCTGTAGCATCAAGTGTTCGTGAGTTATGAGGTCAAACAGGCGTAAAATGAGAAAAAAACGCCCGGTATAATGCTCAGGAAGTCCATTTTGCAATAAATTCAACCAACATTGAGCTTGTTCTCGATCAGAAGGAAAAGAAAAAACGTAACATCTTCATTGCTATTTGGCTGTGCAGAACAGCAATTTTTGATGGCACATTTGCGGTAAACCACTATGGAAGAGAACAGGTAAATGTTTAATGGATTAATGGTATGATTGACATAAGTATATCTAATAAAATAAGTTCAATACAAAAGCAACCTACTTCTTATTCCTTCAAACTTGTTTGAAAACGATACAAAAAACAATACAATTATTGTTTGAGTAAATTAATCTAATAAACAAAAACAACAAGATACATAATTAAACGCTAGAACACAATTCACAATAATGAACTTACAGTTAGGACAATGAATTTTGTTTGAACAAAAGCTAAGAAAATGCGTCTGAAATGAAATGAAAAAGATATATATGATAAATAGGCGTATAAAATCAGCAAGGTAATAGATATTTATAGTGTATAGTAACACAAATTCTATTGCATAAAAAAGATACAAATACAAGTAGAACATAATAAAAATAGCCCATAGTAGATATTATAATAAACATTTCAAAAGAAAACGGAATCATTAAAGTGATCAATGCTGAAAAAAATTCACAGAGAGATTAATAACAAAACTTCAACCAAAGTGAGAAAGACCAGAACGCGTGACGCTTTCGCCCTAGTTCAATCCACTCAACTCTCTCTCTCTGTCTTTCATAAAGCTTGAGATAACGTCAATTTACTAACTATTTGTCACCACCTATTAAAATTGACGTTGACTTCCCCTACACACACCTTTCACCCAAGCAATTAGGCAGGTACTCGCCAAAAAACGAGCTACCTGAAGTACACCTTTCATACTCATACTCCAGAGAACGGCATTGGCGTCGCCTTGTCCCTGGTTCAACAACCGCCATAATACCTGTAAGGGAAATAAACACTAGAAGCAAATGTGTGTGTTAGGCAAGCAAAAGAAACAAGTTCAAGTCAAAACAATTCAAATAGGATTGAAGGAAATGAATAAATTTACTGTTAGATTCTGTGTGAACCATTTAAAGCAGTGTGCACCAAATAATATCATTATGATTATATTTGTATTATTATGAATTCAACTAATGTATATGTATTTGACCAAACTATATTATATACATCTATGAACTTAAATTGGAAAACTCTTAAAATTACTACTATTCAGTCAAAATAATTAAAATAAAAGAGCCAGACTAAAAAACTTAACGAAATACTGTAAATCTGATGAATACAAATACAAAATATCTATAATACATATTAATAATATCATAATTGTAAAAATCATAATGAAGAGAAATAACAATTGGATAATAATAATATGAAGTGATATCGAAATAAAATAATGTAATATTAGATGTGTAGATGCTGAGGTTGTTTACATGTTCTTTCTTTTAACAAGCACTGGATCAACATGAAATAACAGCCATTAAAGTGAAAAACAAAACTTTTTAATATTGTAATATTAGATGTGTAGATAATTAGGTTGTTTAAATGTTCTTTTTTTAACTAAATCATTAAATAGTTATTCACCGTCACATTTATAGTTTATTGTTGGTGTAAATCAACAGTTTTAACAATAATCAAGTTTTATTTAAATACACTTTAAGAGGATGATTTTAACGAACATAAATTTGATGATGGGTTCACGATGAAGAGTAGATGAAAATGGTGTTGTCTTGAGGAACATAAATTATAGCTGAATATCGATAAACAACTGGCCAGAGCTACCGCGGGTGGCTATCTCGCGATTCAAACAAAGAAATGTCGGCCATTTTATGCTGAGTAAGGGAGAAAATCTTCTCCCGCATAAAATGGCCGACCTACCAAATTTTAACCAATCGTGGCCTTTCCCTACCTACTTGCGGTAGGGAAAGGTAACAACCACCAAAACCAGTTTCCTTTCAATAATAAACCATAAAACAAGCATGTAAACAAATAAAACAAAAATTCAAACAAGGATTAAAGGATTTAAGAATTAAAGAATTAAAGAAACTTAATAATAATTAACTTACCTTACCTTAACTTTAATCTTTAATTCTTTATTTCTTGAACCTAAATTAGAGAAAAGAAAAGAAAAGAAAGAAAAAATTTATTAGTTAATTTTATTTAATAGTAAACAGCCAATGTTGTAAGTATATTTTGTTTACTATTTAAAATAAAATTAAAGCCAATTTTTCTCTTTCTTCTCCTCTTTCTTTTTCTTTCTCTTTTCTCTTTCTTTTCTGCTCCCTCAATAGCTCCATCTTTTCCTGTTCCTTTTCCCTCCTTATCTCCCTTATCTATAGCTCCCATTGCCGTGCTCTCTCTTGCTATTACTCTTTGACCTTGATTGATATTGTAAAGGTTTTCAAAATTTCCCCTATCTTCCTACCCCCTGTTACGATTTCCCTGACTTAAGTGCTTAGTTTATTGCTTTGTTTTTTTCCTTTTTTAATCTTTATGACCCCTATATATCCTAAGGGCAAACATCTGCCCGACATTTGCGTTCTGTTTGCCTTCTTCCCTCTTTTCTTATTCATTTAAGCCCTTATTCTTTTCTTGACAACAAGCGCAGTTGGGGTTTGGACTTAAAACCAAGATTAATCCTTTCTTGTGGATGCATACTGGGGGAAATGTACAGGTTTTCAGCTAATACTCTCCACGACCGGAGTTTCTTATTCCATAAATCAAGTCATCAGTGTCCAACCCATGAAAGTACTCGATAGTTAGAGGTGAATTGTCACGGCATTGAATACAGGGACGGCCGAATTGCTGACACGAAACATTTAGCGTTCGGGCTACCTCCGCCAACCCAAGACAGGAAGGTTCTGTTAACATTACAATGTCTACATTATCTTCACATTGTCAAAAAAAGTTTTGAGTACCGATTTTAGTACGACCACAGATAAGAAATAAGAAATAGTGCAAACCATGTTTGACAGTGAAAGGGCACTGGAAAACGTAACATATCCTCTTCCGTTGACCATTACAAGGGATCTTTTCTTTTCTTCTCTGAACGACCCTAGTGTCATTACCTAACACTATCTTACTTATTTTTTTTTCCTTACCATTGGATAAACTTTCTCTAAAAACTTTCCATAAAGGGCACTCTTGACCCTCTGTCTGTTTTAAACTATTAATAACTATAACAACTATATAAACCACTCAATTAAAGATAGCCAGGCAGTGCTGGATTAGCTTGCACTTGTTTGTTACTTTATTGTTTAAAGTGAATTCGGTCATCACAATTGGAGGTTCCACCGAGAGCTATATTAAATTATTTAACTGGATAAACTTGTTTTTTTTGAATTCAAAACTACCTTTGAGTGACACAAAAATCACTTTATTTTACCATTTTCTTATAGCTTACAATATCCTTTAAAAAGAACAATTGTAAGAAAACATTTTCCCATTGGGTTTTCCCATTTTCCAACATGCTTAGATTTTCGGTAGATTTTCCAAAATTTTGATCACGCTTTTTATACCTAACCACGCCCCCGATTCATTTCCTTTTGGGTTCATACGATTACGTTTACCGAGCTATCATCAATAGTATCATTTAAAAAGAACAATTGCAAAGAAAAAATTTTCCCATAGTCTTAACATGGGTAGATCTTCCAAAATTTTGTTCATTCTTTTATTACAATTGGAGATTGTAAAATTAATTAACTAAAATTGCAAATAACCAACGAAATCAAAATCAACATGAATATAGACCACGAAATTGAAAGGTTAACATTACTGTTTATTGAAATAAACTTGAACACAGATTCACCAATTCAGAAGATTTACTCAGCCCTTCAAATCCTGAATGTACAGGTTCTTTGAGGATTGCTAGCAACTAGGAATATTGTCTCTGACCAGGATTGAAATCCTTAACCAAAAAGTATTGGCGTTTCAAAGCACACTTAGCTTAGAACAGCAAATGATGATTTAGAGTTGACAAAGCTTTTTCACTCTTAAACCGGAGTAGTATTGTAATACTAGGCGCGAGATAGCAGAATTAACAGAATTAACTTAATATCAGGAATATTAGAAGAATG
The DNA here is from genome assembly GCA_036759885.1 of Tetranychus piercei. Taxonomy (NCBI): domain Eukaryota; kingdom Metazoa; phylum Arthropoda; class Arachnida; order Trombidiformes; family Tetranychidae; genus Tetranychus; species Tetranychus piercei. The sequence goes on along the minus strand of CM071879.1, from coordinate 19,931,608 downwards.
ATGAATATATAAGATCAGCACAAATTATTAAGTATCAGAAATACTTCAAACAAAAGCACTATGGCTAAACTTTACAAAAGAAACTTTAATTGAACATAGTTGAACATAAAGAAGGAAAGTATTAGTAATACTTAAAGAGCATGGTGCTCATACGGTGAACATAAGATTCTCAGAAGAAGCATAATTTAACACATAGGTGAGAACTTTCTGAGCACAATTAGAACAACAACTTAATTCAATTGTTTCTGGTTATTTATACTGAAAATGGCGGAAAAAGAAGATAAAGATATTACTGAGATAAAGGAAAAGGAAAGGAAAAGAAAGGAAACTGAATAGTCTCTTAGGACCATATAACAAGGCAACTGTAAAACAAAGAGTTAGAATAGATTGAGGGATTAACTCAAAATTACAAAAGTAGATCGATGTATTGAAAATTAGATATTGAAGTATTGAAATACTTTTAAATGAAATTTTAAATAATGAATTAAATGAATTTGATTGAATTGATTCTGTGGGTAACTCTACCCTTCATATCCCCGACCTTATGATTAAGATCTCATTGATTCAATTCCAATCAAGTTCATTTTCTTGTTCTTTAGGAATGGGTTCCTCGGAATCTATCTCATTTGAACTTTCAGAACTTCTAAGATAAACTCCTGAACAGCTAGCTTTCTCCATTACTCTCTTTGGCGAACTTTCAGGTCCAGTTTCTGAACTTCTTTTGCTGCCTGAATCATTCCAATGATTCTTTTGGCTCTAGCTTGTGGGTTGTTACTTTCTTTTTGTCTTTGAAAGTCTGGACGGCTCATTTCCGTAGTTTTCCTAAGAATAAATTGTGATGGCAAAACACAGTTATCATTGAATGGTTGGTATTGACGAATACGTGGGTTATTTTTCCATTCATCAGGCCAATGACAAAAGCCTTTCTTGATTCCCTCATCAAATTCGTAGAGTAAAGCAGCAGTAATTCGGTTACCACAGGTTTGAAGACAGTTTTCATTATGTATACCGCCATTCAGGTTAGCCATTCGTTCAATAGATAACCATTGTAAGAGATACAATCTCATAGCCGTAATAGCTTCGACAGCAGGCGAGTGTGGAGTAGCGGGAAGAGTATAACCTGTAAACCAGAGGAAGGCAATCGCATGAAGATTCATGGGACGCTCAATGTAAGGAGAGTAGAAATTATTGATATCTCTGAACTTCGGGTTCAGTTCTTTTATCTCCTGTCGAGTTAACCCTAAATTAATTAAATGGTTTATCAAACCATAACCAACGACTTGATTAGCACAGGCAAGAAATTTTATCACTTGATCTCGGACAGTATTCAGGTTACGAGCATACTTTATATCTCGAACGGTCAATCCATGAAAACGAGTATCGATATAGTCGATCTCTCTATACCGTATAAAAGTTTCATACACTACTTCCAAATTAGCGTCAATAATGATAAGCCAACAAGGGCGAGGTCTTAGACGTCCGTTTTCATAGATGGATACACAGAACATATTAATTGCGAAAATTAAATCTTTATCTGGACAAGTTGATGATAACTCCTCGATTACCTTAAGTTGATCATCCATTAGCGGTGGAATATTAGCAATGGGTCTATTCTGAAATGACTTGCAGAGTCGATTTCTCTTTCTTCCAACAGCTAAGATGGTTGATAAGGTTGTTTAGGTTCGCGATATTCATTCTCTTCATTAAAACAGGACGGAAAACTGTTTTTCAACCAATCTTTTACACGATTAGCCTCTGTAGGAGACAATCTATCAAAAGGATTTACTCGAATGAAAGGAGACTGTGGATCTTCGATATCCAAGGCATACAAGATTTTAAATGAAGTAGTACTAGAGGTACTTGACGTGTCATCGTTGTTAATATACTTTGACCAGCGCTTCCAATTAGAAGATTCATTAATTAGATACCAAGGGATACTTGAGCATTGAGTGGTCGGCCATCTCCTAGGAACGTCAGGAATAGGGACTTTAGAACAACTTGGAAATCCAATTTGAAGAGCAAATGCCTCAGCTTCATCAAGAGGTTCGGTTGGATCTCGCAATCTTTTGAGGTTATTCCAATAACCTGAGTTAAAATTAGCTTGACACCTAATAGCTTCTGGAGTAATGTTTTTATCTTCAAAACTTTTAATCAAGAAAGCATATCCAAGAGCTTGTTGTTCCCAATATTGAGTTGTGGTCTTTGCTTTTTGAGATGAGCAGGAAGAAGTGATGCAAGTGCTTTTGGTTTATGATTGAGCTCATCACGGACAGGACCAGATAAGAAAGAGAGTTGAAGAGTCTTGTCAAAAGCATAATCAATAGGACCAAGACGACAGTGTTGAAGGTGGAATAATAAATTACTCGCAATAAGCTGGGCTTCGCAAAATTTGCGATGGCACTTGAATAAAGCTTCACTGTAAAACTTTACAATCTCTTGATTGGTAACAACGGTATACTTCGAGTAACCATTTGATTGAATTAAAACAATACAAGTTGGATTAATACACATGAATGCATCGACACAGTTGACTTTCTCTAATTCCAAATCAGTAGGTAATGTCTGTAGCCAGCGAACACATCCAAAACAGTAAAGTTTATTACATTTTGAACACGTTTTAGGATTTATAGCAATTTGCTCGCATGAAGTGCAAGTGCTCAGTTCTTTTAGTCGATTAAGGTCGGTATGTATAATTTGACTGGCAGCAAAACCTTTTCTCAATGAACCAAACTTGATTTTACTAAGGTCGCAATCGGCAACATTAAACTGTAGTTTCTCTTTAATGAAAGTACCAAACCAACTTTTGTCATCCTCTGATTTCTTAATATCAACTTTGATATTTTCTCGAGCTTTAAGGAAGAATTCAATTTGATTGAATGGATGTAGATCTTTTTCTTGAGGTGGCTTAGGAGCAGGAAATTGCGTATTGAAGCGTTTTTGATTGCAATCAGGAGGAGGATAAGGACTGTTGTCCTGTTCATAACTGATAGTTCTGAGACCATAGGCTGTAGTTTCAGGCAATGGATCCCTAACTCGTAACTTTTCAAACTTATCAGCTTGGCTTTCAACTTGAAACTCTTTTGTATCAGGCAACTTGAACCTAACTCGATTAGAATTGATGACAAAATTTACCTCAGAATCCGAATCATTTTTCCTTTGATTATTACCATAATCGTTTTGCCAGTTTCCCCATCCATCGTCATTACCATGATTATTACCTTCCATTTGATCAGATTCAGTAAGATCAATGATCGGAGCGTTGACTGCAGGAGAAGGATTATTCATAATATCGGCCAAATTGGCAGCCAAATCTTAACCAAAAGTGGTAGATGAGACAGTTGAATGGAAAGAATCGCTGGAATCACTTGAATGAACAGAATTAGGCATTTGCACTAGAATTACAATTCTACCACAATCACTTTTCACCAAAAGTTTCTTAAATAGTTCAATGTCAGAGTTAATTAAGTTCAATAACTTAGGTAAATTAGAATTACCAAACAGCACAGATAGCTTTTTTAAGCTTGATGATTGGACAAGTTCAAACTGTGAAAATTCGAATTTCGATGCACTTAAATTGTTAACAAATTCTGATTGAGAATCAGTACTAGAGAAACACAATTTAATAGAGTTAACTGGAAATCTGAATTGCAATTCAGGATTATTCAAATTAAAGTTGAAATAGAATTTAAGAAATTGATTGAAATCAATGAGTCCAAAAGACAAGTTCAACTTGAGTGTCACACAAAGACAATGAAGTCACAAGTGGAAGTGTGAGAGTTAACTCCTTCCTTTCGCTTTCTAACAGTAACTGCGGGTTACTCTTTTCGCGCGGGAAAGCCAATTGGTCAGCGCAAATTTTAAACTTTGCCTTTTACATGGATTCAAGCATAATTAAATTAACACTTAAAATTTTGCGTTTTCTTGTAACTGGACCAACTAATTCATTTTGATTATCAGTAATAATCTTGTTGTCCATGATCTCTCGATTAGCTGTTTTGTACTTTTTTCGTTTCTTTTTCTTATTATTATAAAGTTGATTAAACACATTATCGGCAATAGTGGATGCTTCTGAATCACTTTGATTATTAAAGTTATTATTATTGTTAGTTAAACTTTGAAGATTCAAATCTTCTTCACTTAATGTTTCATGCACTTGATTAGTTGATTGTTCATCTTGGTCATCATCATTATCATTAATGAATGGATTTTCAGAATCACAATTAATCAATTTATTTCGGATTTCAGCTAATTTAGGAGGAATGTTTCCAACATGAGGTTTAGTTAGCTCAAGATTAGCCGTAAATCTTTCTTCAGTGTCAGGATTAAAGAGTAAAATACTTCCCCTTTTAACTCCAAGTACAATGTAAGGGCCAAAAAACTTGTTTACCAACTTTTTTGTGGTTCCTAATGATGGTGCACAGTTTTTAACAAAACATAAGTCTCCAAGATGATATGGATTTCGTTTAGTTGTAGATTGCAATCTACTTTGGTAGTATAATTGTTGTTTTGAAAGTCTTTCTTTTGCTAACTTTCTACAAAGTTCAATCGGATTAGTATCAGGCACTTCCAAACTTAATTGTAGATCAATAGGTTTCTTCAATTGTCTACCAAAAACTAAATAGTAAGGCGTAAAGCGATGTATTTTATGCACTGATCCATTGATTGCAATCAAAGCATCTTCCAAAGATGTTTTTAAATCAATAAGTTCTTTATCAATAATAGAGGATCTTAGTCTTTCAGCGATGGTTCTTTTCATTCGTTCAACAGTACCTTGCGATTGAGGGTGGTAACTGTTTGAAACTTCGTGAGCTATTCCAATAGCTTTTAAATGTTGTTCAACTTCCCCTGAAAGGAAGTTTCTCCCTCGGTCTTTTTGAATCACAGAAGGAAAACCAAAGAGACTAAAGTATTCGTCTAAAAACTTGATAACAGTTACTGAATTTTGATTTGGTAAGAGTTTCGCATAAACGAATCGTTTCCAATGTTTAACTTTTTCAATTGGTAAATCTTTTAAGGATTCAAATCCTTCAGGAATAGGTTGATTAGCATCTTCTTGCAGCAGAATTCCTCCGACTGCCACATCACTAGCGTCGACAGTTAACTTTTTTCTCAATTCGGGATTGAAATGAACTAACATGGTAGTTTCAATTAAAGATGTTTTAAGCTTATCCAAAGCTTCATTATCTTGACGTAACATTTTAAACTTTCTTTCCTTTGAGATTAATCGGTACAAAGGAGCAGCTAATTTTGCAAAATCAGGAATATACCTTGAAAAATAGTTGTAACAACCTAATTGCGATTGCAATTGTCGTACACTCGTTGGATACGGAAGTCTTTTCAAAGCAGTGACTTTATTTGGATCAGGTCTTATTCCATCTCCATTTACTAAATGACCAAGTAAAAGTAATTCAGTTACTCCAAACTTGCATTTATCAGTTTTGATTTTGAGATTCCAATCTCTAAGTCTATCCAACACTAATTCAGTATTAGTTAGTAACTCATTCCAACTTTTTCCAATCACCGGAATGTCGTCAAAATATCCCAAACATTCAGTATAATTAAGACCATGTAATACAGTATTCATTAATCGTTGAAACTCGAACGGTGCACAGGCTAACCCCATTGGTAATCTTTTGTATTGGAACTTCCCATCTGGTGTTACAAATACTGTTTTTCCTCTTTCTGATGGAGGAATTTCGATTTGGAAATATCCTTGATAAAGATCAAACATATTAAAGTGACTTGCTCCTCGGATTGCTTCCAAGCAATCATCAACTCGAGGCATAGGATGAAAAATAACTTTTGTAAGTCGATTTACTGCACGTAAATCATTCAATAATCGGAATGAACCATCTGGTGTTCCAATCAATAAAGCCGGTGAACCTCCTTCAGCATCACTAGGTTCGATTATGTCGTTTTTCATCAGATCAGCAATTATCTTTTGATATTCTTTACGTTTTTCAATTGTGCACGGATATGGACGTTGATATGGTACAACATTGTCCCCAATATCAATTTTAATTGGCCATCTTTGCCAAGGTACAAGTCCCAAATCAGCTTTATTCTGACTGAAGACTTCAGGAAATTGCATTAATACAGTTAACAGCTCATTTCTTTGGTCCAAACTCAGTTTTGAATCCATTCGGTTGATTAACCTTTCAGCTAAAGTTAATTCAGATTGTTCCATCTTCAAATAGATTGGAATTACATTATCAAATTCATGACATAATGATAACTCATTTATGAAACTTTTTCTTTCAACTTGTTGTTGATTTAACTGAGGAATGGATTCCTCTTCTTCATCATACCATGATGAAAACGGCAATTGAAGCGCATCGCAAAAGTTTTGCTTTTCTTTCACTTGATTTGTATTTGGCACTTCAGGCTTATCGATTAATCCAATTGACTCTTCAGGAGTACAAAACGAAACATAAGTTCAGGACTAAACCATTCTCCATCAAACTTTTCTTTAATATTAACCTGGTATCTTCCACCATGATTTACCATACCGATAAAGAACACATGATGCAATCTTTTACAAGGGTGCTCTAAATTCCTTTTTAGCTGCTGAACTGGCAGCGGCAATGACAGGAGAGATAAAACCGTGGGACGGTGGTACTATTAGTGGGGGTAAGACTGCATATTCACCCCCTCTGATCTTGATGAAACTTTGTGTATACACTTATTTTGGCCAGAAATGTTGATTTATAAAGTCCTGCATTGCAGAAATTCTTACTTCCGGAGATACCGGAAATAGATGATATATCGAAATGTAGAATAGATACGTGCGCATATGGTACGTCATTTAATAGAAAGCATTGCGTTCTATAAACACATAAATTTATGCGCATGCGCAGTAAAGTACCATAGGAAAAACATTGAAAACAGCATTTTTTCCGCTTGTCAATTGAAAGTGACCTGACTTGTACCAATGACATAACATTCGACAGTACACATCATGTTTTTCTGTGAACGAACGGCTTGACCCTTCGAGCTGATTTCTTTTGTGAAGGTACTTTGTTTGACACACCTCATCATACAGATTTTCAGATTCTTACGACAAACGGTTCAGGCGTTATTCATGGTTATCAAATGCCAAAATTCGATAACTTGATATTAATACATGATAACGCGTACCTATCATTGTTAAAACATGTATAGTGTTTTTGATAAAAAAAATTTCATATAGCTAGTTTATGGAGTCATATTCAAGGGGGTAAAAAAGGTTTTTGAGGTATAAAGATACATTAAAACCTCTTAAGGTTGATAAACAGATCAAACTTGACCATACTCTAAAAATATAAAGAAAATTGCAAAAAATTCCATCCTGAACATGCGGATACCATTGATTATCATTCAAGTTATCGATAAATTAAAATGTTCGAGCTATCTTAGTTTAAACAACTGGCACCGCGCGAAGGTGTTGCTCCTAACCAGTCAGTCAAGTTTTGATCACCGGGTGCCCGATGCTCTGATGGCATTGAGCAAGGCATCAAATGGGTGAACCATAGATTTTCTGCACCAGCGTCGCCACTGGTATGCAACCACATGATCAGCGAAATCTTGCGAAGGTACTCTACGGTCCCTAAAGAAGACTCGTGCGGGCCTTCATGATGAATGGATCCTTTAGATATGTACACCCTCATCGGAAACGAACTGAGAACTGTGGTCAACCCACTGGTGCACATACCCGTGATCATTGAGACACCGGTAGGCTCGCCATCCATCCGTCTGTACAACGGAACCTGCAGCCACGTTTCACTGTATGAAAGGCAAGAGGTCTTCGGAAGCTCGGGAGTTGTCTGGGCACACTAAAAAGCGGATGTCTTCCAAGCCATCGGCAATCATCCCGAGCAACCATTGACCTTCGACGAGCCGGCCATGATGGTATTTGTGGTGTCCAAATTTTGCCTCATCAGTTTGGACTACCTCGCCTGGCCCGCCGATTTGACCTCTGAGTTCCTGATGGTCTAGGAACTCAGCGACAACGACCTCACGGCACCGCCAGTACTACTCACTGACGGTGGCAGAAGAGACACTTGCCTCATTTTGTGCCTCCTCATAGCTTGGCTCACTGGCCCAGGAGTACATAAGTCGGAGTGCATCCTATATGGGCACCATTGTGATGTCAAAAAAATCCCGAGGCTGCACTCCGGGAGGCACTCCTAGCGTTTGAATGCCGCTTATTGTGAGGGCATCGGAATGTCCCGAATGGTCCACGATCTTCATAAAAGATCATCGGGACCCGGTGCTGGCTGCACTCTACAGAGGACTGAAGGAGCCCATTCTCCTTAGCCCAACTTACTGGTGTGGGCTGGCCCCCGCAGAGCTCTTGCTCCAACCTTGCATGGTTCCAAGGCATAGTGGCCTTGGAACTGGAGGTTTGGTGGTAGTGGTAGTAGTGATAGTAGTGGTGGTAGTGGTGATAAAGACGAAATTAAAAACCAAAATGTTTAAAGTTTTATAAACAATAATTAGGGAGTAGTTGACTTCACCCACAGAACTAACTAAATCTATGATTAAAGGCATAAGGTACTTGTTCAATTAGCTTAATGCTCCGCGCCGATGTAACCTAGGACAGAGGTGGGGGTGGTGCTTTCCCAAGCGCTGCTGCTATACTTCTGCTAATGAGTGCTGTTTCTATGGTGCAATCTGGCCTTTTGTTAACTTATTTTTTAAATGTATGATCGGGTTTCAATAAATAAATCAGATTGGGAAGCATTCTTACTTCTTATCGAGTATTGATTCATTTATAAACCTTCAAATAAGTTGTGATACACTATACACGTAAATAATAGTGATCAAAATTTTGGGATGTGTTCTACTATATTCAAAATATTTATGTACATAATAGAAGATCAATTCTGTTAACTGAGCTCATTCTAAAACTCTCCATCTTCTGGTATGCAACTCATACAATAATTGCTACAGTTATTGTGGCTTGTAAAAGCTTTTGACTTGTTCAGACAATCCAAGTGATACTTGACTTGCCAAACTCTCAATACATGATTTTCGTTGTATTTTCTACATCATGTCATGGTTGGGTGAAGTTTAATCTGTTTTATCAACCTTAAGAGGTTTTAATGTATCTTTATACCTCAAAAACCTTTTTTACCCCCTTGAATATGACTCCATAAACTAGCTATATGAAATTTTTTTATCAAAAACACTATATACATGTTTTAACAATGATAGGTACGCGTTATCATGTATTAATATCAAGTTATCGAATTTTGGCATTTGATAACCATGAATAACGCCTGAACCGTTTGTCGTAAGAATCTGAAAATCTGTATGATGAGGTGTGTCAAACAAAGTACCTTCACAAAAGAAATCAGCTCAAAGGTTCAAGCCGTTCGTTCACAGCAAAAATTTTCAGTTTAACATGGGCTTCCATGGGATTTTCGCCCTTTTTAGTCCGATAACTAATGAACGAATAATTTCCGCATAAAAAGTGAGCGAAACTATGAAATTTGCATATTCTTGAACATGATCTGAGATAGGACGTCAACTAAAGAACAGCCGGATTGAAAAGTTAGTTTGTATACCCATAGAAAAATAAACTTTCCATATTTTTCACAGACTTACATGTTTAAATTCCGGATAGGAGTAGTGATATTGTGAAGCGCCTAAAAGCTCTGTGTATTGTTTTAAGATAAGCTTAAAGCGCTTAGCAATGAGTGTATAGTTACTCGTGCTTCTCTAAAAACTTTCCATAAAGGGCACTCTTGACCCTCTGTCTGTTTTAAACTATTAATAACTATAACAACTATATAAACCACTCAATTAAAGATAGCCAGGCAGTGCTGGATTAGCTTGCACTTGTTTGTTACTTTATTGTTAAAAGTGAATTCGGTCATCACAATTGGAGGTTCCACCGAGAGCTATATTAAATTATTTATCTTAAACATCAACATCTCTTTACCAACTTAAAAAGATTCAACATTTTGCTTGTGCAGCAATTGGTAAGAGTGCACATTAGCCCCCCTCTGATCTTGATGAAACTTTGTGTATATACTTATTTTGGCGCAAGATTTCGATTTATGAAGTCTGTTGGCCCGGAAATTCGTACTTCCGGAGATACCGGAAGTAGCTGATATCTCGAGATATAGAATAGATAGATTTAGAGTATTTCAGTCAGGTTAGATGGCTCCTTTGGTGCCATTGGTTGACATATCCAATTTTGTACATTGGTTAATGCAACAGTATTACAATAGGTCATTTGTGTACCACATATAGGCAAATTTTGTTAAAATCGGATTTTAGATCAAAACCTGAATTCTTGAGTATTATGTGGGGTAAGTATAACAGAAACCCACTCTTGCTCACACTATCATTCAAACACACACACTTACACACACACTTACACACACACTTACACACACACTTACATACACACTTACACACACACTTACACACACACTTACACACAGACACACACACACACTAACACCGCCATTCTTATGGCATCTTCTTCCTCTTCTTCCTCGTCGTCTGCGTCCTCTGCAGCTGGTCCCATTCCATGGAACCATGCGAGGCTAGAGCACCTCCTCAGAAGCCGTGATGAAGCCATTCGTTGGCTTCAATCCCAACAACTCGTCCGGTCTTCTGTGGAGTGCAGTCAGCACCGAGTTCCGATGCGATTGAACATCGATCGCGGGGCATTCGGAGCGTTTAGGTGCCCTCACCACAAGAGGCACACATCCGACCATACCTCTGAGCGGAGTGTTTCGACAGGATCCTGGTTCGAACAACTAAGGATCCCTGTTGTAGATGCACTCCGTCTCATGTATTCTTGGGCTGTGGATGCCTCTTACGAGACGAGTATGCTTGAAGCATCAGTCGGCTCGAGGCACACCATACACGATATGTATGTAAGGTGTCGTGAGGTCGTGACTTCTGCCTTCCTAGAACATCAGGAAGGGAGTGGAAAGATCGGCGGCCCAGGTATCGTCGTGCAAATCGACGAGGCTAAATTTGGCCGACGTAAATACCATCGTGGGCGCGTCATCGAGGGTCACTGGCTGCTCGGTATGATCGCGGACGGCTCTCAAGACTTACGTCTAGAAGTCTGTCCCGAAAACAGCCGGACAGCGCAAACCCTAATTCCACTCATTCAGAAGCACGTGGCTGAGGGGTCCTGCATAAGGACAGATGGTTGGCTTGCATATCGCGGCCTGGGTTCTGTTGGGTTTGAGCACCAGTGGGTTAACCACCAGGAGAGATTTGTCTCCGATGAAGGTGTTCATACTCAACGGATTGAAGCTTCATGGCGCCCAGTGAGGGTCTTCTTTAGGAATCGTAGGATTCCCGAGTAAGACTTCGCCGACCACATTGTGGAGTACCATTGGAGACGCTGGTGCAGAAACAATGGGGACCATCTATTTGAAAGCCTCCTAAATGCCATCAGAGAGGCGTTTCCCCTATAGGCTCTAGCCCCGGGTAGGCACGGGCACCCCGGAGAACAAAACTGCCCAGACTGGCGATGAGGTCCACCTTCGCGTGGTGCCAGTTGTTTTCACTGAGAGACCTCAAACAGCATAAAAAACGAAAATCTCGACAATTTATAAAGTATTAATTTTTCCAGGGGTATGCAAAAAATTTAACATGTAACCCTATGGACGATGGCTGTTTTTCAATGGTTTTTGTCATATTACTTTACTGCGCATGCGCACAATTTTATGAAATTTCGTGTGTGCGTAGAAAATTGCGCCCTCGATCGAATGATGTACGCTGTGCGCATGTATCTATTCTATATCTCGAGATATCAGCTACTTCCGGTATCTCCGGAAGTACGAATTTCCGGGCCAACAGACTTCATAAATCGAAATCTCGCGCCAAAATAAGTATATACACAAAGTTTCATCAAGATCAGAGGGGGGGCTAATGTGCACTATAGCCTAAATTTTATACTTTAAACAATTAGTTTACTCTAATGACTCCCCCTGAAGGGAAAAGGGCGGAAACTTTCCACTAGAAAGGCTAAAGGGGAATAACTGGACCGGACTAATTGTTTAAAGTATAAAATTTAATTGTTTCCCCCTATAGTTATGCTAGATGTCAGCACTCCAAAAAAGCAAAAAACTCGAGGGAAAAGTGTAGTCAGATTACGGACAAAATGAATTTTTATTGGCTTAAAATGCTTCTTTTATTATGCACGAAAAGCTAACAGCGGTTTTTTTCGATATGATATTTAGTTTTCCTGTTTTCGCGAGTGACCTCATTTGGTCGATGGGCTATAACTTTTGTATATATTGCATATAATAATTAGATTTGACTAAAAACGGTTAAAATTTAATATGGTTTACCAACGAAATCAAGCTGAGGTTATATAGCTGAGAGATGAATCAAGGTAGGATCCAACTAGTTCACTAAATTTACTTAGAAATGATTTGTGGTTTCCTTGGACTCGATATGTTGTTACTTTACCATTGACATACTGAAATAGAGAAAAAATTAATTAGATTTTGATGAATCGTGTTTTTCAATAAAAAAACCAATGAGTTGAATTGCTCATTTTAACGCTATTCCTAATCCAACAAGGGGGAGACACTTTTGCTGTTCAATCAAAGAGTATAATTATTACGATAATTAAACTCTTTGTGTTTATCATGAGACAAAACACTGTGAATCCAAGAGTAATGAACTTCTCTACTCTTTGCTGTGAATTATTTTGTACTGTGATTATTCCCCATAAGAGTATTTACCTTTGACAAATTATAATCTGGATTTGAAAATTCTTCAGCATCTTCTTCTTCTGGCTCAGTGCATCGAATGAGAACCAAATCACCAGTGAATTTTTTCTCAACTCTATAGAAGTAAACCAATTTTATTTTATGGAAATAATGATCAGCAGCCTGGGAAAGTTTATCTCCATCACATTTCAATGCGGATACTTTTGAGATTATTTCGGACATGAAATTACATCTTTCTTGTTTAGTTTTTAAATTTAATAATTGAGTCTTCAGTTTATCACTTGATTCAACTTGGACGAACAACGATGAAAATCCAACGAGCCAGTTGACATGAGCTTCATTCTCATCCACAACCTGTTCTCGCTTAATCAATGAACGAGCTCGGGCCTGGAGTAAGTCAGGAGATACATCAAGTAAAACTAAACTATTTACACTTTGGGTACCAAATTTCTGCTGTAATTGCATGGCCACTTCCATAGCTAATAGACCACCAAATGAATAACCAACCAGATCAAATTGTGCTTTATTGGGAAACTTTTCACGTATTTGGTTAACATAGTATTCAGCTACTTGTTGAATTGATTCGTATTTAATACAATCAGCTGTCCAATTAGCTCCAGTAATTGGTCTAATAACATACTCAAGAACAGGTTTAATTGATATGTAGTTTCCTTCAATAGGAGGGAAGTAAAGTACAAAAGAGCCATTACGAATCGTTAAAGGTACAAAAATGTTATTTGGTATGGTAAATGGATCGAACGATAATGACATTGCGGCATCGGTCAATCCATTTTCATTGTTTCCATCAGCTGATCCCTCTTTTTTACCTCCATTTTCATTCATTGTCTTCTTTCTTTCTTCTATTCCAGGTATATCTTTTATCTTAATATTTCTGATTTCTTGAGTGGATAAAATAAGATTATAATCACGTTCTAAACCTTGTTTAATTTCAACAGCCATCAACGAATCGAGTCCTAAATCACTTAAAGTTGATCTAGGATCAAGTTTAGATGGATCTTTAACACCAAGAATGTGACAAATCACTAGTAGTAATGATTCTTTACCTGCACTAGCCGCTCTTCGCTTGTCAGCTAAAACAATTGATGAAACAACTGGGTTAGAAGTCAACAAGAATTTATCAAGTGTTTCAAATATTGAAAGAAGTCGTTGAGGCATTAATCCCGCAATATTGATATCATTTCCACCTGTCCGCTCAGCAACAGCACCTACGTCACCTAAAACCCCCCATTGTATTGCTAATCCATGTAATCCATCAGCTCGGCGTTTTTCACAAATCCTTTCGAGAGAAGAATTAGCAAATCCATAATTAGATTGACCTGGATTACCTTTACCCGATGCCATTGATGAAAAACACACAAAATAATCTAAATCGAGTCCAATTGAGCGAGTTATTTGATCCAGATATAATGCAACTAATGCTTTAGGTGCTACAACTTCTTCAAAAGTTGAAAGAGTTTGATTTTCAAACAAGGCATCTTTAAGAACCATTGCTAGATGAAAAATACCTCCAATGGGACCAAGAGAAGAGGCTTGTTTCAATAAACGTTCAACTGATTCAATTGTCTGACAGTCTTCATTGGAAACAATTATTTTTGTATTGAAAAGCTGATCTTTCTGAAGTCTGTCCAACATCAGGTGTTGATAAGGCTCTCGAAGACCTCGTCTGGATGTCAATATAAGTTTGGTAGCGAATCTTCTGATCATCCAGTGAGCCAACTCTAACCCTAATCCTCCTAATCCACCAGTAATTATATAACATTTATCAGGACGGAAAAAGGTTTGACCAATGGCAGGTAATATTTTTGGTCGCGGAATTGGTTCTGTTTTTTCATCACGCATTTTGATTAACACTTTACCCAAGTGTTTACCACTTGCCATGTAACGGAAAGCTTCTTCAACTTGATCGCTCTCAAATATTGTGCTCGGCAAAGGCTTTACTTCACCAGTTTTGATACCTTTTTCAACCATTAGCTGAACTGCGTCCCAAATTGCTTGACCTCGCACAGAATTTTTGATTAAAACATCTTCTTGAAGATGGGCTAAACAACATGCGTGATATGATTTGTTATGGTCTAATATTGTTGAATCTGTAACAAGATCAAGTATTATGATTAGTATCTCAACAGATTAGTGTCCTTAATTACTGTCCTTTGTGAACTATGTAAATGCATGATGCTTTGTAATTTATTAAAAATGTTATAATGTATAATTATTAGCCTTAATAAATTTTTACTTACCAATTTTAGTGTCTTGAACTAAATCATATTTTCCTATCTCAATAAAACGTCCACAATCAGCAAGACATCGAATTGAAGCTTTGAATTTATCTTCTGCCAGTGAATTCAGAACTAGGTCAACCCCTTGACCATTTGTTACTTTCATAATTTGCTCTTCAAACGACGTTGATCGAGAATCTGCAATATGATCATCGTCAATTGATGGATATCGTTGTTTAATAAAATCTCTCTTGGCTTGAGTTCCAACCGTAGTAAACACTGTACAACCCATTGATAGACAGATTGAAATTGCAGCTTGACCAACTCCTCCTGAACCAGCATGAATCAAGACAGATTCACCACGTGTTAGATTACCTCTGGCGATCAAACTATAGTAAGCGGTGAAATAAACGACAGGAACTGTTGCTGCCTCAGCAAGAGTCCAATTATCAGGAATTTTCATTCTTAAAAATCTTGAATCGATCATCAATGAAGTACCTATTGAACCACTAATACAGATTCCCATAACTCTATTACCATTAGCATCAATACCGGAATACTCCATTCCTACACGAGATTCATCAACTTCAAAATAATTCTGAGGATAAGCATTAAATGGAATCCTTCCTGAAGCAACCATAACATCTTTGAAATTAAGTGATCCGTAATAAACACTGATCATAACAATGTTTTTTTTCATTGATTCAACAGGTAATGGAGATGGCCAAGTGTCAAATTGGGCTTGGAACCATCGGAATGAAGATAAATCACCTTTTGTTGTGAAATCAACGTAACGATCTTTGGTGTCAACAGTAAACTCATCGACATCTCCGAGTAGCTGTAATGATAAAGTTCCAACACAATCTCCATTTATTATGTTAAATGCCAAATCTTTTTCAAGAATCTCATCTGGAATTTCAATTTGTTCATCTTCTTCTTTTGCTGGATAGTATAAGCATCTCAATAGGTTACCTCTTGGCTCTTTACGGAGACAAGTTGTTAATCCAAGGATACCATTAGTCGATCCTGTGCCAACTAACCATACTTTATTGTCCTTTTCAATCAGTTTCTCTTTCAATTCATTGACCCAATCATAATTCTTCATGGTCACTCGAAGAGTTGAGAAAGCTGACCTTTCTATTGGAACACATTTTCGAGCAAGAATCGAAATCCATCCTGCATTGGTTACATGTTTGGTTGCAATCAAACAGTATCCAGTTTGCTTGAATGTAGCCTCTAAACCTTCAATGTCATTAAATTTAAACTCATTTTGTGTTATCATTGAATCTAATTGTTGTTCAACTAGTGACAATTTACTTCTAGTAATAAACAGAATAAAACCGCCTTCCTTTAAGCACTCATGAGTGACTTCCAATGTTTCTTTCAGTTTAAACGTAACATCAGCAGGTAACAGATTCTGGAAGTTAAAATTAACTTGATCATCTCTCAAGACAATCAAATCTGATGAATGAATATCACTCATTCGCTTAACATCACTATGAAATTGAATAACTTTTTGACCATTTGTTTCAACAAAGGCAAATAAAGATTCAGGAACAGCAAATGTTGTTGTTGAACGGATCCCAATAAAGTTGAAGTAATCATTGATAACATCAGAAAGCGAGTCAATAGAAAAATTGATGTCAGAAACTAAGATCTGCTTCAATGAAATATTTTCACCAATTATGGACAATTGTGGTTCCAGACATGCTTTTAATGGTTCCTTCATCAACATATCTTTAACTAAAAATTTACGATTCGTTTCAATGAGACATTTAAATTCACCTTTGCCATCTTTCACTGTATTTTGATTGTCGTCCGTTATTGTTGTTGTACAAGCCAAGTACAGGATATTTAATAATGTATGAGATTCGTCTTTGAGTGACAACATTCGTTTAATTATCTCCTGATCATCAATTGGAGATTCAGAACGGAGATTCTCAATGCATTGGCAACAATATTTTGAATATGAATCCAATCCAATTGATGTTTTTGTGGTCAATGAGATCGACTGATCATATGGAGTAAACATTGTTGTCTCAAGACGTGCAATCTGAGTATCTTGACGACGACTAACTGGGGAAGCTTTAGCTCCTTTAATAAGAAGGCCTGGTGCAGCATCAATATTGGCATCTCTATCAAAGTAAATATCAATTGTTCCCGGTGTTCCTTGAGGTGCTGATCGTCTTGAAGATTCAATTGATTCTAATGTAGCCTTTTGATTTATGAAAACGTATTCCATATAATTAGGTAAATATAATTTACGATCTGATGAGCCAAGTAGTGATAACTGTAAACAGGAATCAGCCATACTAATCCAATGAGTTGTCTTCTTGATTCGACCCCAACTACCATCTGATAGAGCTTCAGTTAAACCCTGAAATGAATCACCATAATCGTAACCACGAACACGAAACTCTTTATAAATATCTTTGGGTCCCAAAGTGATAGCATCGTCTTCGATTGGTCGATGAACCAGAGCATCTTTGAATTTGTAATTAGCTTGTTTTGGGATCCTCCATCTGCCTGTTGCACAAATGGTATCACTTTCCTTGATTGTAAAATGATCGCCTTTTTCATTGACATAAATAGTAAATTTAGCTGGTGAGTTTAAGCTTATGATTGTAGCTCGGTAAAGTTTAACATCGAAAAATTCAATTGGTAAGTTTTCTGGACAATATTCACCCAATTTGTAAGCAATGTTACGCCAAACAATGTATAGATAACCAGTTGCTGGAAACAAAATACGTCCATCGATACAATGTCCACGAATGAATTTCCACTCCGGATTCATTAAATCAACAATTGTCTCCAAATCGTTCAGTTGCAAAGTGAAATACTGCGGAAATTTAGTGACCAAATATGATGTTGAATGATCCCATTGAAGTAGATGTCCAATTGACGGTGTCTCACGAGAAACGGGATACTTTACAATTGGATAAAGTCTTTCAATTGATGGATTATGTCCAGCAATATAAATCTCACCAATTGATTTAAAAATTGACAAAATTCCTTGCTGATAATTTGATGATGAATTATCGATTTCATGGCCCAATATTGACATTCTCATTGACGATGCACCCAATTTATCAGATAAAACATCCAATGTCCATTGAGATGAACCCATTTCAATGAAGATGCCATTGGTTGGTAAATAAGTTGATGCTTCATAAAAGTAACTTGGCGATCTTAATAATCGAGTGAAATAGTTTGCTGTTATGTATTGACAATCGTAATCATCCCAACGTTTAGGTTGAGCTGAGGTTATCAACCAAGCATCAGAGCGTTGTTTACAGTTGGTTAATATGGGTGACAATTTGGCAGCAACAGAAGCAGATATTGATTCCATAATTGATGAATTGAATGGCATTTTAAACGAGTCTAACCATTTACAGTTGACTGTTTCGTACTTGGCTTCAAGTTGCTTTACAAATGCACTAACCGAGTCAGCTGGACCTGTGATTATTGTTGATGATTTTGAATCCAATGATGACAATTCAACGTCACTTGGCTTCAAAGATTCAATTTGTTCCCAGTCAAGGTTGATCTTGACCATTGCACCTGATTTGTCGATTGATTGGGAACAAGTAACACCAATCCAGTAGGCAACCAGCAATGCTTGTTCACCAGTAAGACATTGATCAGCATATGCTGCAGCAATCTCACCTAATGAATGACCCATTATACCGTCAGGTTGTAACTCCAATAACTTGATCAATTCAAACAGTGCCATTTGAGTAGCGACCATTGATACTAAAGATGTTACCAGTTCTCGCGAGGATTTACCGTTTTCCTTGGTTAGCAACTCGATCAGGTTAATACCGAAAGGAGTCAATACTGAATTGAAAGATTTCATCTTTTCATTAATCATTGGAATTGACATTAACTGGCGACTTAGATTAATATCAACAGAGTAACTGAATAAAGGAGGGAAAACTATCCAAAGAGGCTTCCGACGTTCAGTTTCTCCGCAATCAGACATTATTATTGATTGATTATTGTCCAAAAGCAAATATCCTCGATGTTTTAAACCAGTTTCTGGTTCAATTTTGCTAACATCATTAAGCAAAGCTAAAAGATCACAAGTTAATGTACCTTTGTGAGATTCAATGAAACTCTCGATCTCATTCAAACCCTGAATAGTTCGATTGTTGAAATTAACTAAACGAGGAATTGATTTATCACTCAACAATTTGTCTTTAACTGTAGTTCGCTTAGGATTGGCAGCTAACACTGAATGAACATTGACGCCACCAAAACCAAATGAATTTACTGCAATTAAATCCTTTTCATAAGGAGTTACTTCCAATACTGGTTTAATAACTCCTTTAATCAGTGACTCAATGAATGGATTTGGCTCATTGAAGTTTATATTTGGAGGAATCAAACCATTTTGAAATATCTTGACCACCTTTGTAATTGCACAAAGAGCTGATGCACCTTCACTGTGACCCATGTTAGATTTAAGACAACCTGCTAACAGAATTTTGTCTGAATTGTGTCTCATTGCTTTTGCCAAAGCAGCGCATTCAACTGGATCACCAGCTTGTGTTCCCGTTACATGAGCTTCAACATAATCAATGGTCAATGGATCAATTCCCAACGAATTGTAAACTGATTGCATCAAACTCAATTGAGCTTCATATTTTGGAAATGTTATTCCTTCTGGTTTATAACCATCACAATTGGTTTGACAATCAAGGATTCGAGCATAAATTCGTTTGGAGACTGGCTCTTTCTGTACAAACATGGCAACAACAGCTTCAGATCGACAGTAACCGTCAGCCGAGGAATCAAGACACTTGGATTTACCATCATCTGAAAGCATGTTCAATTGGTGAAAAGTAGCTGATATGTTGGGCCACTGATTTATAGCAGTACCAGCAACAATGGCTTGGTCACAGTCACCTGAGATAATTGATAATAAAGCTTGGTTAAGAGCGGAAAAACTTGATGCACATGCTGTATCAATCAATATTGCTGGTCCATTCCAATCAAATGCATAGGATATTCTAGATACTTTAAGCTCTAAATATTCAGAGAGATTTGATTCGTCCTCACGAAGAGCAACCAATGTGTCATCATAACAGTAGCCAAGAAAGAAGCCAGTTTTACTTCCTCGTAATGAGTTTGGATTGACACCTTGAAGAAAGATATTATAGTTTAAGAATACAATTAAAAAATCATGTCTAACCGATGCTTCATTGTGTTTATATTATAGATAAGTCCAAGTATTAATAATTACTTAAATGACAATTTTTATAAAGTTGGATCAGTTGTTTAGTTGATTAAAGTGACTTACACCTAAAACTTTTGGAGACGCACACAAAATCAAAAGGTTGAAACGTTTTTCACTTTGAATGAAACTAAACCGATACGGTTTACCAGCTTTAATCCGTACAAGTCAAGAAGAGTGAAACAAGGCACACTTTTGAAGAAACAGATTTCACTTCGAGAGGAACTAGTTTTCAATTGTTTCTTCATTCAAACATACGGTTTGTGTTGTAAATTGAAGCAATTCTAGAACAGGCCAATCCATCTTGATCTGCTTTAATGATTAACTCTTTGATGTCTTCACTAATTTTAGGTTTATCCATTTTCACCTTACACTTAGGAATATGTTCTACTCAATATGAACTCTGTCTCTTTTGAATTGTATTTTGTTTTACTCATCTTGACCTAAACGGATTAAAGCCTCTGGACTTAAAAGGATATGTTTCATTCAAAGTGAAAAACGTTTCAACCTTTTGATTTTGTGTGCGTCTCCAAGTGTTTTAGGTGTATGTATTATTGCTTTTACCTGAATCACAGATAGCTTCGTAAATTGTCTCATGAAGTATCCTTATTTGCGGATCTATAAAGTTGGCTTCTTTTGGATCAATACCAAAGAAATCAGCATCAAGTCGAGATATATCTTTCAATCTCCCCGTAAAATGAGGTAAATTCATGTGGCCTGTGAATAAAAGAGATAATCTATATCAATACAATATACTAGGTGTTCGGATTAAATAATATAATTAATTAACGCGCCAATGTGGGGATAGTTGATCTGAACACCTAGCATAAAGTCAAAACATGAAATTTTCACGCTCTTATAACGAAACTAAATGGGTTCTAAGATTAATTTTTACATAGAATGAAAGCTATGATTAAACTACAACCACGAAAAATAGTCAGGACCTTTTCGGAATTCAGGTTCCTGAGAAATTCACGTTTAAACAGTGTGGGGGGAAAAATGCAGAAGCCGTATTTCGTAGCATTGTGTTTGGGGGAAAAAACTTTGGTAATTCAGATTGCTTGTTGGGTTAGGAGTCTATGTAAAACTGTCTTAGAGTAACGAGTAGAGTTGGTGAAAACCTGGTGCTTCAACTTTAAAAAGGAGATCGAATTTTCAACTTTGGACTCTATTTCTGCTCCTACAATCAACAAAAAAATTACATGTGCTTAAAGAAAGGCTTTTCTAAAATGAACCTTATCAAAAAGAAAAAGATTTCAACTTTTGGACTTATTCTGACGAGTTTTTTTCATTAAGAATTTAAGTCTTTTGCATTTGGAATGCATTGAATTTGGTTAGAATTAAAATGAATTTTGCGGTCAGTCATGAGCGCGGACCAGCTTGTCAATAATAATAAAGTAGAAGAATAACAGAGACAAAATAACCTCCCTGAATCTAACTCTCTTATTCTCAACTTGCAGTGATATTTAAATTGTATAAACAGACTTGAAACAGGACCGCAATCAATTGAAGTCCTGTACAATTTACAGTAAATAAAGTAAATACAGTAAGTCAATAATCAGATGAAAGATTTGAAGAAGGAATAGCAACATTATAAGAAAATTTTTGGGTCAATGCATTTGACTTGAATCGCATAAAAATTATCCCATTAAGTTGTTGAACTATGAAGATGACAGACTATAAAACTAATTATCGACATAGTTACCCTGTAGGTCAAGCAGGCCTGTCAGCGTTAGAAAAATTACGACTACCTTCACTGTTCCAGATTGTTTCTCAAGATTTCGAGAAGCGTACCACTCACAATCATTAGATACTTTTAGAGGTTTAATATATCGAAATATCAGATCATTCAAATTGCTGCAAAAAAAGTTATAGCAGTGAATCAATGTATTTAGTCAGATCTTATTGATTTATAAACGCGACACACATACTCATACACAAATCTGTTAGTTAACATATATTGTGACGTATAATAGTATCTAATGATTGGTGTAAAATGATGGTTGTGAGTGATACCGTCGTTAAAATATTGGTGCTCAAAGTTTCAAGGCTCATGGCCAAAATCGAAAGAACAGTTGATTAATCAAAAGAAAAGCACTCGAATTGTTCACCAATGAGTTTCATCAATGATAAATGAGTTTCAGCTCTCCAACTTTTACGGTCACAGAAAGCGTTCAGTTTAATTGAAAATCAAAGTGATGTGTTGTACAACAGAAATAGCACCAGGAAAAAGTCACTGTTAATTGTTTGCTTATATTAATAAAATAAACATTTTGAACCAATCAGAATTCATTTTGAACTTAATCTGACCATAAGAAGCTCATTCAAAGTTGAAAGACCTAATAGCAATGATACGTGATCCTAGCATCGTTTTTGCTCCTGTTAATCTATAGATCGGTCTAACAGATAGTTTCAGATAACACGAAGTTTCAGCAATCTAAAGGTCTTAGTTTGCCAGAAATCGCCAAAAATTGAAAGACATGGAAGAAATCAAAAACGAATGCAGACAAACATGGTGTTTTATCAATATGTAATTGATGAAGATTAAAAGAAATCAATTCTTCAACTCATCTGGTTTCTAAATGAACAACAAAACCGTTTGCGTCTATGTGTAATCTTTATATTGAATTGTATTAAAATATCATTTAAGGAATATTGATACGAAATCTAACGAATCTAAAGTTAAATAAATTTTGTAAGCTTACCCAATGGCCATCGACGATCATCAGCAGTGTATAGTCCAACTCCTTTCAATAACTTAGTCCAAAACTCTTCAATACTGTCTGATTCAGGGTATCTTCCAGAGATTCCTGAAATTACAGTCTTTTCTTTCAATTTCATGGTTAAATTATGGTTGGTTAAACTTTGATTAAAAGATGAAAGGGAATAATAAACAGAAACAATGAGAAATAGTGGCAACTTTTTTCATCATTTGTCTTTTGGGTTGAGTGACAAGTTAACTATTAAATTAACACTATTAAAATAGTTGCAGTTTATACAATTTAGCCATTTGATTAAATACAAGTTACCTTTAAGATAGTAATTTGCATAATTCTAGTATACGTTAGAATATATTAGTTTAAAGTTAAAATGTTATTGAAACATTTGCTAATCATCAGATCCAAAGAGTAAAGGAAGTCATGAGATGCCTCGTCATCATGAGATGTCTCGAAGTCATGAGATAAAACACTCGGGTTTCGCCCTCGAGTTTCTATCTCATAACTTCTGGATTCAGCGGTTTAACTATCACTTAATCATAAATTAGTTTAAATAGACATCACTAGAGGGCAGCAGCTCTTATGAAATGGCGTGAAATGAAAAGTTGAAAACAAAGCTTACAAGCTTGTTCAAGTGAGTAAAGATGAAAGCAGACTTTTTTTACTGTCAGTTTGGCTGAAAGTATTCAAGTCATGAGACTAGGATAAAGATGCTATTTATTTTATCTTGTGTTGGATTAATACTAATGTGGCCTCAAAGTTCATATTGCCGACTCAATAATCAACTAAGTGTCCAACAATGTATATTAATTGTTATCCATCATCTAACCATACTTTTATTAATTCAAAGTCCACATCTTTTGGGTTCTTCAGTTGATAGTGATTTATCAAATATATTTAGGTTGATTAATCCAGGCGAAAGGTTTCATATACCATGTACAGTGATGACTCCAGGAGGATCAGTTCAGTGGATTAAAAATGGGAAGACCATTGTTCTGGTAAGCTGTCAACTTCTTTGTCCCCAGACCCAAGTTATGCATTTTTGGGTGAAACAGTAAAAACTTATAGTCACTTTAGAGACACTTTTGTCTTGTGCTTAAACTGTCATCTTTCACTTGACCATTCCCATTAAAACAAAATTAATGTCAGCTTTAAACCTTAACTCCTTTAATTAATGTAATTACCCAGAAGCTAAACTTAAAGTGTCTTTGCTGTTGTAAACTTTTCAAGTTAAAATTTTTCCAACAAAAACTTAAACTGTGGTCATTTCAATGAAACTGTTGCTTTGACACTTGCAATGTTCAATGGGATGACCAATTGTCTGGTTGTTGACTCTTCAAATTCACCATTCAAGTTGTTTCAAATTGTGAATCTTTTTTTTGGAAACATTTTCTCAGTGTTTTCCTTTTTCACCATTTTTCTCACCAATTGTGCTAGACTTTTTTTGTCACCAAAATTGATGCGAAAGTCAATGTAGCAATCATCTGATAACCTGAAGGTTGTTGATGTACTGAAATTAAGTGTAAAAGTAAACCGGAAAAAGAGGTTCAAACTTGTGTTCCATTGGTTAACCTTACCTTTTCCACCTTTTCATCTTTCCGTTTATTTGCTTTGAAATGTTTTTTTGTGATTTTCAGATAAACTTATCCTTGATTTGATATTTCATAGACAACTTTATATCGTCATGATTACCTTTCTGATTATCCTTTGTCAACATCACTTTGACTCTTTTCTAACCTTATTTACATTTGAAAAGATGATGTAAAAAAGGTCGATTGATATGATTATGAGATGAAACTGTGAGATAATATGATGTGTCAAGATGAAAAGAAAGAAAGAAAAGAAAGGGCAAGAGAGCGAAAAACAAAAGGGAAAAAATACTGTAGCTTAAAGTTGGAGGGAAAAGTGATGAAGATGAAAAGGAAAGATGATCTTTTGTGTAAAGAGAAAAGTAGAAAAGAAGAGAAAAACTGAAATGGTTCAACTGATGAGGATGGATAATTGAAGTCTAGAGATTTTTATGGTAAATGGAAAGCAAAAAAAAGTAAAATCTTTGATTTGAATTAACCTTGATCTTGAATTTGATTGAAATGAACAATGACTTTCAATGATTTATCGATAAGCAAAATACTCAGTTGAGACTCTTTTATCCAATTGCCTTCATCTTTTTTTAGTTTTACAGTGATGAGGATATTGAGGTAATAATAAGGGATTGATGGGCCAAGTAAAGTACAATGAAAGCAAAGAATAGAATGACTCACTCGAATCTTTTTTATGTAAAAAACATAATGTATTCTTCAAGTTGAAACATGATTATAATATGATTGAGTTTTGAGCGTAAATTCATTTGCCTTTGATTACATTTTTATGTTGATTTTATTGGCAATACTTGTAACACAATTGGACAAGAAAAATTGGTCAAACGGAAAAGTTGAACATGAATGAATATGGAATGCCTTGGGCACAGTTATATTGGACCAATTTTCCACTCTCTTCATCATGAGAATCATCACCATCATTATCATCTTGTGCAACTTATTACTTGTATCACTCCCTGAAGCACTCCATAACGAATTATATGATAATATCGAGGTAAAAATGTTTTTCTCCTTCTTGCCTCATCTTCTCATTTTCATATGATAATAAAAAGAGGAAAGACTCTTAAGGGAATAATCTGAATCTTATAATTGTCTGGGTTTGGTTGCTTTGCCTCATTGTGATAACTAGTGATTTGTTATTAACCGATTCAATAGGTTGATTAACGTTCAACTTTTCCTTTGGCATCATTTTTACCATCATTATCATCATCTTTGAGCCATCATTTGTCCACCGAGATCAATCACAAGAAGCTCTTTGCATCATCATCATTAATACTTTCCATTATTTTTCATTGGCTATCAGCGAGGGCGTCCATGACAATCGACTCTCCATGTGACATTGGGACAAAAGGACGTGACCTAAATATCAACATTGTTGACAATAAATGGTATAAAAGTGATAAAGAGTGAAATAACTTTTCCTCTTCATCACTTTTCATCCATGATTAGACAAGATAATGAAAGGATTGAAAAGTAATCATTGAACTTTGTCCATATTATTTGATCCAAAACCGGACATTATCAGCCTATCAAATTGATCAACTTAACGAGCTTCAATTAAAATGTAATTCAAAGTCTCGACGTTCAGTTGATTAAACATCATTAGTTGAATGGGAAACTATTCATTTCTAGATTGATATGTTTCGATATTATAATAATGAGGAAAAATTGGAAATTTTCAGATTGTTCCGTTTATATTAACATTGGCCACTTAATCTGAATAGTTAACAATATGGAATCAGAAATGAGCTGAAAGGATTGAAATTGTCAATGACTATGAATTCGGAGTAAAATTTATTCAACATTTTGATTTCATTTTTCATTTGATTATGACAAAAAAGTGTTGAAAAGAAGGAAAAAATTCATTTTTACCAATCTCTAGTAACTAAACTGCATTAAAAATGAAAATTTTATGCTAAAATGTCAAATTTAAATTGCAAAGTTTAATCAATTTTCCCTTTTACATTCAAATCTTTTCTCATCAGCCAATATTAATTTGCAATCTACAGTTTAACGCAACAAACAAGCAATAATGTCATTGAATAATAAATATATTGCCAGTAAAAGCCACTCAGGTTTAACGGTTAATTTCAACAATTGAAGTTATCCTTTATTTAAATTTACTGATGAAATAAACTGAAGGCAGACTTTAATAAAAAGCAACTTTACCTTGCCATTTGACCCGAAAGCAAAAGTTTTGACAATTTAATTCATAATTATTATTGGAACCTTTGGCTTTTCAAAAGACGAGAGAAGAAAACATTTTCTTTTTTTTCCATTCCTTTCCATTCTTCACTTAAGCCCATTCGATTGACCCATTTAAGGTCATAACTTTGATCCAAACAGCTTGATGATTATTATTGTTAACAAAGGACTAACCATTAATATAATCAAACTATCATAACAAAGGCACAGAAGAAGGGCAAACATTGAGATTGAAATTTTTCACGCTTCACATTGACTTTCAAGAGAGATTTATCGTTATTTTCATCATCATTCTTTATATCATCAGATGAAACATTACGATTAAATATCTTACCTTTGCTAAATTATTGTTCAATTTATTTTCACTGTTTGATTCATTGCAAAGTTTATCCAATTATTTTCCCATTTAATCATTTTAAAGTTAACCTGGCAAGAGAGAGTAAACCTTGATCATGAACAAGTTGAAAAGTAAACTTGAAATCAATTTCACCCAACATGGAAAAAGAAGGAATAATAAAAAGTGAAACATGATGAGAGCTGGAAGATGAGGGAAGGATGATGAGGGAAGAAAAAAAGGTGTCACTTTGCTTGAAAAAAAAGTTAAGAAAACATTTCGAGTGAAAATCTTGGATTTATAGTCTCTTGAGTAAAATTATGTTACAAACATTTGGTAATAAAAAAAAGTAAAGGTAAAGTGAAGATTAGTTGAGGTAGTTTTGATAATCTTTTCGCTTCGGGTAACTTTGACTTTACCTACTCATCATCATCATCTTTATCATCTTTTCTCCTTTTTTTGGATTCTTTTTTCATCTTTGCTTTACCAATGATAATCTCTTTAATATCACTTTGGTTCCTTTTTCATTCCTTTTACGGTTTATCTGGTTCACTCAAGAGCCTCTTATGATTATGATGAAAGTGAACCTTGTCCTTTAATCCTTCATCCTTTAAATGATAATCAAGGCTGATACATTGGTCAATGATTATTTGATGAGAAGCTTTAAAGATAATTTCAAATGATAAATCAACAATTTCGACTCAATGAATAAGTTAATCAAGATTAAAATGTAATCATCTTATTGAATCATTTAACGACTATCTTGCTATTAACAGCCCTTTTGGATGTTTAAAAAAGCTTTTTATTGTTACCTTTTTTGAACCATTCTTTTTAATCGGCAAAAAGTTTACCAGAAACATTAAGAATTTTTATCAAATTATTCATTGAAATGAATGATTTAATTTAGCAAATGTAAGCTTTAAAAAGCTTCTCAATCCAAATAAATTGCTTTCTTTACCAACAAAGTGTAATTGTTTTACCTTGCAATTTCCAGAGACATTCAAGTTTCAACTGCTAATTCCTTTCACCCTCAGACTATTATTTTCATACTTTGTCAGCATCATTTTATGCTTCATCTTTTACTTCAATTTGGACTTCTTGAAGAGAGAAAATAATAAACAAGCGAAAACTGTTAACCCAGTAAAGAGTTTCTTTGTGCTGTTTAAGGGTTCCTTTAATCCCTTTATATTAAATTTTGAGTCAAAAACCTTAAGCAGCTTTCATCTTGATCGTGTTCAACAATTTGATTGTCACTCTGCAAAGTTATCAGCGAAACTTGAGAAAGTAATTTCACCTTTTTAATATTGAATTGCAAAGTGTTTGCAGTTTCAACAATTTCTGGCCCAGCTTGAGCTCAAGGACAAAACATTGATACAAATGATAACATTGGGATAATGAAATTAACAATTGTTGTTGGTCAACAAAAGTAAACACCAAATGGATAAACTGTAAATGGTAAATGATATAAACAAAGAGAGCAAAAAATACTTGTAATCTGTCATTGGTTACAATCATTTGTATCTGTTGACTAGAGACAAGAATTATTGCTTTGCTTAGTTGCCTCAAGCATATTGAAAGGTAGAGCGATTCAAATGTTTTTCATGAAAATTGCGTTTACTTTGCAAGTTTCGTGTTCACAGAAGTTTACTTCTCATCTTTCATCTTAAACAGCCTTCTGCCTTGTGGTCACCAATCGCCCTCATCATCAACATTATCATCATTTCTGTTCGCTTTTCCTTCTTCTTCTGCCCAATTCTCATTGGGAATATCTATTTTCAGAATGGTCCAAGAGATGAAAGGAGATTATCAGGGAAGAGAAAAAGAAATGAATAAATAGTTAAAGAATGAGATAAAAATCAATATAAATATTTTTTGTCTCTTCCATTTCACTCAACTCATTTCTAATAATGCTTTTCTATTCTTGAATTACTACTGAATTACCTGAGGCTTTGTGTGAATATCATATGTTGTATATATGCACTTTGCCTGTGTGATCTGAATTTGAAATTGAAGCCACTTAACGAGCTTACTGTAACTCAACAATGAAAATGAATAAAACCAGAACCTTTCAACACTCATTTTCAATACTTTTTTGGCTCAACTATTATTTTATCAAATCATTATTACTTTATCATCATTACCATTGAATCCATTTACTAGTCTTATAACAGCTTATAAAAAAGTTGCATTATCAGATAATTTTGGTTCAATGATAATTGAGAAAAATATTTAATATCTTCAATCTGATGAAATGGAAAACATGTAAACTATTAGCGGCAAAAGGAGAAACAATTTAGTGTTTGAATTTTGTTTCTTTTTGAGTGAAAATTTTCTAAACTTTAAATGATTATCATTTGACTTTTGATGATTGATTTTCACTTGAACAGATTAACTCTAAATATCAAGTTTTATATTGAACAAAACCTAAACTGTCATTTTAATGTGCTAATGAAAAATTGCTTCATATTATTATAAGCCTTATTAAGTGAAATCAATTTTTCTACTCAACCTTTTTTTCCAATTTTCAAAGTTGTATTTTCTCTCGAATCTTTAATCTTCATTTCGATTTCGCGAAAATTCTGTAAATTACTGAATCTTATAGCATTGGTAATTAGATGAAATCATTGAAATGTTTTTTGAGCTAAAGATAGAAGCATCAAATGTCCTTCTTTATGCAGTTGAATGTTTACTCGATGAAAGACAAATTGATTGTTTTCAAAACTCGATTTATCTTTAGTTTTGAGTAAACTCAATAAAGGAATGAAACTTGACCAAAGTGGACATATAGACTATCCTTTAACTCGTCTCATCGAGGTTTTCCTTATTCCTATTATTTCGTCTCTTGTGTAACCTCTTGAAATATTCAAAGTAAAAAGCTATATTCTTCATCAAAATCAACATTTTATTGGTAAAAAAAGTACTCGACTTCAACTTGGACACTTGACAATACTTTGCCAGTCTAAACATTAGCATTTTCAGATCAACTTTTACTTTGCTCGACAAACACTGAACCAGTAAATGAACATTTTGATACTCTATTCCTTTCCATATAAAATACATTATTCCAATTGTTATTCCGTATTGACCCAGTCAAATGAATGTTACTTTATATCAGCTGTCAATTGATTCCCATTCAATGAATTCATTCAATTGAAAAGTAAAATGTTTATTCAAGTCAAACTTTTCACTTTACATTGCCATATTATGATAACTAAAAAGCCGATGATTAAAGCCACTTATACTGGCAACCATTTTTATTGGCCATTAAAAGGAATGCGTCAGTTGAGAATTAATTAAACATCGGCCGATATTTCATCTGAATATACTTTTTAGCTCATTGAATCTCATTTCACCTCAACATTCCAACTTCACCGTGACTTTGAATTAATCCTGACCTGAACCCAAACTGTATTCCTTTATCATTTTCCTCAACTTTCCAAATTTATTCTGCTTAGTCAACTTGGCTGTATCCATAACGACAAAATGATATTACATTTTCATTTCAATTTTGTCATCAATTTCATTGTTTCTCCAAGAAAACTTTCATTTCTATTCATTTTCCGACTCTTCTTATCCTCTTCACCAAACAGTTTTCATTACCTTTCAAAGTAACTTGAATTTTGCTTCAAATGCTTCAAAGACTTGATCATTTGAAATGAACATTTACACTGTTAATGGTTTCACATTATTTATAGAGGCTCTTTAATTACATTTCAACGCTTCAAGTCTTCACAATATTTCACTCCTCCAAAGATATTTCATCTTCTTCTTCATCATCATCATTCTAATAGCATCAATGAATTTTACTTAAGTAAACTTGTAACTGGCAAACCAAATGGCCCTTAATCTTGTCTTTAAATGAACTGAATAGCGATAATGAAAAAATGTTATTTCAAAACAAGCCTTGGGCTAACCATTGATTCGCGATTGTTTAACTCATGTTAAGATCAGCTTACAATTTTATCAAACTTGATCTTAATTGATTTTATATAAACTGCCTTTATCTACATCGCCTTATGCTGAGTTTTGCTCTTATTTTGTTTCTCGTTTCACTATGAGGCAGTTGATATTGCTTTATGCAAACATGATTCACATTCTCATTGAGACATGTTGAACATGAATGGAGAGCAAAGGTCCGATGAATGGAGAATCTAATAAGGATGAAAAGGCAATATATTGAATAACATTCAGCTATTTATCCATCGATTTAATGTGTGATCCAAGCGTGTGCATCTCAACAGTAAAATGAAAAGCTTTTCATGCCAAGAGAAGAGCTGATAACAACATTTAGATACATGAAGAGAGAACACTGTTTACTCTGACTTTTTTTCTTCATCAACAGATATTGACCTGTAAATTGACTTTCTTTTGATTAAATGAAATTCTCTGTATCACTCAATGACCAGTTTTATGGTGAAAAAAGTCACTACAAGTTGAAGAATAAAAAAAATCTTTATATCTCTTTTTACCTGAGTTATGATAACAGTAAAAGGAAATTGATAAGCTGCAAGTAAAGTTGTTTGAGGTTTACTTTGCTTATTCAATGAACAGTTTTTTGCTCTTCTCTTGGACTCGCTTGATTTATTAGCAAATTGAATACCTTTGAATGATGATCATAGATTTGTCAACTTACCTGAAAACCATTCGAAGGATAAAAAGAGAAAAATGAAAAGGTTAGAAGTTCTTTTGGTCCCTTGTCCTTACAAAGTTTCTCTTTCCTCCTCACCTTAGCTGTTGGTTAATGCAACTGCTCATCAAACTGAAAGGCAACTCTCCTCGGTTGGTGGGTAAAGCTGAAAGTGTCATGATGAAAGTGATTTGCTTTGGGCTCCAACAGAGACAGTCAGTTTACAGTGTTTTTGGTACAAAGCTTTACTCGTAAATGGAATGAGGTTCACAAGATAATGCAAATTTATGTACGCAATGGAAGTGGAGAGAAGAAAGAAAAGCCAGAAAAAAAGGAAAGGAAATTGAATAGGCAATCAAGTTGAGCAAAATCTTGTTTTCTTCTAATCTCAATTCCCTGTTTTTACTCATGAATCACCTAAACTTTATTCAAAATGTAAACTTTGAAAGCACTTGATCAAAACTAATTATTGAATGAGCGAGTAAATTAAATTAGTAAAGTCAGTAAAATTTATTAGATTAAAAGTAGACATTTTAATGTTCTGCTAATCTCATCTCAATCAAATCGAAAGGTGAAAATTGCAAAGGAAAGTTTAATAATGGACAAAATATTGATAATAAAATATTCATATTTACGTTGAAATTTGCATCATTCATCTCTTGCCATGTTTCACTGTTTCTGCTTATTCTGCTTGTTTATTCCATCATGTCTTCTGCATCATGGAATGGAAATGTTTCCAGAGAGATTCTTGTTTACCCTGGAATTGCATGGAAACAAAAAGTGTGCTTGACATTGTTGATGCATTTCAACTATTTTTTCATTTCTCACTCTTTACCAACTGTGAAAATGTCAACCAAATGAAATGAAAAGTTTCTCATTTTACTTTTATTTTGCTGGTAAAAGTATAATTGCATGAAATTTGATAACTTGCAAAGTAAATTGTGAATCAATGTTTAGTAGGAAAACAATTAGTTCAATTGAATGAGCTGATGATTGCAATTATAAAATGAAACTGATATAAATGAACAAATTAGATTTGCTTTATTCCTTGCACAATCACAATGAATAATCATCCAAAGGGAATAAAGCAAAGTATTTTGACTTTGTTCATCAGAACTTTTCTCTTCGTTCTCTCAGTCATTCATTCAATTCATTATCTCGTTCCTTTCTTTCAACGAAAACCTTTTCTTCGCAACACCATTGTAACCAACTGATTAATGATGATTTATCAATTGAACTTTGATTCCATTTCATTGGTTACTTCATCATTTCTCCATCAACATCAACTTCACCAGTTTATTGAAACATTAACTTGGAAAAAAGGAAAATTGAAAAAAACAGAATTTCGCTGCAAATTCATTTACCCTTTGCTTTCCATGAATTTAAAGACGAAACTGCAGAAATGCATTTCCGGTGAAAATTCCAAGTCACCATGAAAAGAGAAGAAAAAGATCGGAATAAATTTTCTTAACCATTACCTAACATTATCCATATCCTTACCGGTTTAAATGTGCTAAGAATCAATGTTTCCGGTTGAATCCCATGTATATAAATAACTTGAATATTCCATGAGTTTCCTGTGAAAAGAAAACTGGAAATGAAGAGAAAACAAGAAAATTGAAAAGAAGTTAAGAAAATAAAATTAAAGGTAAATTGATGTTGGCATTTTGTTCTCGCCATGCTACTGAAAATTCAATCTACGCCTTTAGTTATTTGAAGAAGAAAAGTTTACCTTTTACTCCGAGTTTCATGATAATTTAATAAAATCTAATATCCTTTATATAAAGATTAGATTGAACTAACCATGGTTTTGATGAGAAAAAAACGTTGAAAGAATCAAGTTTTTATCAAAAGTGAACAAAAGCTGGAAAATATTTTGCAAGTTTCAAGTTGTTTGAAACAAGGCAAGAGTTACTCCTTGAAATCATTGATCCAACCTTGTTTACTCAATTTATAATAATAATGTCAAAATGATACTTGAAGATTAACAAGTTCAAGTTTTGATCAATTTTGATTGTTAAACTTTAACCATTAATAAACTTTGGACGCAAAAAGCAGTTTAATAGGGAAATGATGCTGATGAATGTTGTTGAAAGTCTTTGGTAAATGGTAAACATTTATTGTTGTTGTTTAGAGCAAAGATTGAACTCAATCCATTTCGATTATTGTCAATTTAAATATTGTTATTTGATTAACCAACATCAATGAAAGAGTGTTTCCATTGATGATCACTGTCCCATGAAAGGGATCATCATTCCTCTTTCATCGACAATCGCATATGCACAAGGCTCAAAGTGTGCGGTCGACCGTTTATTGTTTGACTGGTTACAATGAGTGAGGGAACAAGATGAAAGCTCAAAGTGTGCAAAAAGTTTATTTGTTGTTCCGTTATTTTGATCCTTCAAATGCTTACATTTGGCCCTTTAGCTCGTCCATCGTCCTTTAATTGTCATTCACTTTTCATCTCTTCGCATCCAACCTTTGATTCGCCATTTTAATAATCTTTTTAATCATCATTCCAATCAACTTTCATTTCTTCCCTCCCAGTTCAACTCTCCTAGGAGACCTTTTTTATCTCATTTTAGTGAACCATTTTCATTTGCTTTTCACTGAGCAACATTCATTTGAGGTTGGATAAGTATGTTTCAGGAATCGACAAAAGAAAAATGTTATTCAATGAATATTAAATTAAATCAACAATTAATTGAGGAACGGTGATGTTGATCAAATTATCTGCCATCCTGACCTTTTGAATGTCCTTTTTTTCGATACATTTTTTTCTCCTCTTGAAACATTCAATGCTAATTCAATTTAGCCGCAAGATTCACGTTAAAAAGTGCGAACTTATCAGCGATGAAGAATGATAAAGTGAATGAAGAAGAGAAGAAACAAGTTGAAATGTTTCTTTCAGGATAAATCAAGCATCAGAATAACATAATTTATCTTGCCTTTTATTCAACTGAATCAACATGCATGAGTTTGATTAAATTTCCGTTGCAACTACAAATATATTTCATTCTGATGATGGTAATAAGAGGAAAACGGAGAAAAAGAAGAAATAAGTTTATCTTATTTGGAAATGTAATTCTGTTCTGCCTTTGAATACATTTTTGTTTTCGATTTTTTCGCTTCTTCTGTCACTTTCAATTCAATTGATGGTTTTCATTGTGCATCGCAAGGTGACTCAATGAAGTTACTTTGCAGAAAGCAAATGAACCGGAAAACGTTGAAACAAACTCGAGGTTGACAGAAATGATGAACAGAAAATCTTCAAATGATCATTTCAAACGAAAATCGGAAACTCTCCAACTTGAGAGTAAAAAATGTTGAGAAGAACATGTTTGATAAAAAAAAGAAAATGAATATTTCCACTCTGAAATAGCCTCAAGGGGTCATCATTAGTGGCTTATTTCGCCATTTCTCTTCTTTCCTCGACTCTTTTGCACTGGGAGTTTCGACTCCTATTCATCTCATCAAATGGTTGCCATAAAGTTTCTCAATTTGGATTCATTTTGATGCAATCATTTGTTTCAAAGTTTCATTTTGTTTCTTATTTCCTTTCAAATCCATTCTCAACCAATTTCAATGCAACAATTTGCTACAAAAATCACGATAGCCTTTACAGAATTGGAAACAATCCCTAGAGGCATTTCTCTCTATCTAAATGATTCTCTCAGCATTTACTGAGTTACTTTTTGATTTTTAATAATATCGACTGAATTGAATAAAGAAAAATTATTCACTCAATTTTTTGCTTCAAATGTTCAAACTCATTTCTCTTAAAGTAATAATTTAGAAACAAAAAAGGCTGAAAAGTTGTGAATAGAGCAAGAAAAGAGTGAGAAAAAAACTGCAAAATGCTGCAAGAATTTTAAAATACTTTCATTCAATTTAATTCCCAGTTACAATCGAATCTTGTTACCACTTTTTTTCGCCTTTTATTCTCTTTACAACTCACTCAGACTGTTCCATCATCTTTTGCTTTCATTTTATTCACCATTTGCTGATCATTTTCCTCTTCAATCTTTTCTTCATCTTAATTCTCACCTTTCTCCATTCCACTCTCAGTATCTATTTTCAACCTTTTTTTCTGGTGACATTTTGTGGCTTTGAATGGAAAAGTAAATGACGAAAAAAAAGAAGAAATTCTGGTGACTTCTGTTGAATACCTGATTTGCTTCTCCAAAAATTGCTCAGATTCTTGTCTTGCCTTTTTTATCACCTTCATTTCACTCCTTTTTCCCTTTTTTCTTCTCTTTTCTTTCCATTTTCACCATCATCCACCATTACATGTTGTCATTAATTTCAACTAACCAATAAAACTCTTGAGCATTGTTATATTGCCATTCACTCACCATGTTTCCAACTCATAATATCGATTTACATTTTACTCTGTCCTTGTCTTCACACCTAACTCATGTTATTGAGGCTCAACTGAACATTTGCACAGCGTCATGTTTTTGTCTGAAAACTGGTAAATTGGTAAATGATTGTTGATGCAATTCATTATCAGCCATCAGCATCAACAAAATGAGCCGTAAGTGGCTAAAAAAAGTAACCGGCAGAACTATCTTATCTGTTTATTATCACAGTTGCGATTCTTGAAGCTTCAACCAGAAACTATTTCCTTTGAATGGAAAAGAGCGAAAACTTGTCTTCTTTGCCTTTCAGTAATCAATCATTTGTTTTGACTTGTTTATAAAGTTCATTCATTTGAAAGATGAAGAATCACTCTTGTCTTCTTCTCTTCCTTTTTTTTTCATTTCTTTAATTCACTTGACCATAGTTGATGAAAGGTAAGGTGCAAGTGGAAATCACAATGAACATGAATAAGAATGATGATGAAAATGCATTTTAAGCGGTAAAATTTGTTTGTTTCAAGTTGCCCTGAATGATGAGAATGTATCCTGAAGCAGAAATCATCTTGGATGATCAATCAAAACACTGAATAGCTATTTTGAATCACAAGTTGAACTTGCTCTTGTTATTGCGTGTGAGTTTGAATTTAAAGTTGATGCTTTTTCAATTGTTGCGTGGTTACCAAAAGCTGCGAGAATCAACTTGGACAAGATGAGATAATTTAAAAATCGGAAAGAGAAATGATGAGAGTTCATCTTGATTAAATTTCATGCGAAGCAGAGAGACAGAGAGAAGAATTCAGATTTTCATGTTATCATGCATTGCAGATTGAATCATGAATTTTACCTTGTAAAAATCAATAGTTAATGTTTACTTTCACTTCGGAAATAATGCTTTTGACTTTTATTTCAATTTTGTTTCTTTTTGCTTCTAAATGGATATTATTTCTCAGCTTCTGTTTCAGTTTCAATCTATTTCAGGACAATCGGTTTCACATGAAAAGCCATTTTAATTAACCTTTAATAATTTAATAATATTGATAACAATTCAAAGAGATGCAATCAACTTGTTCTTCAAATCGAAAAGAAAAATTCAGATTATGACTGAACTTTTAGAGTCATTAAATGAAATCTAATCAATGCTAATAACTGGAAATCGATTGAGATTTAGTCAGTTTTAATTTCCTCATTGTCTCTGTAACTTTTTGTGAAATCTGAAACTTCTGGTTTCTGTTTAAACTTGAATTAGACACTTTTGTTCAAGATTTTCAGTTGAGATTTTTCATGAGATTTTCTGTTTTCTGTTTCATGTTAATGGTACAAGGATAATCTAAATTAGCTTAAGACTTTTTAAATGACGAATATCAATTTCTTAATGTTTATTGACTAATCAACTTTCATTTGCTTGAAGAAAAATCTGTTTCAACCCAAAATAGATTAAACTCATAGCTCAATCATAAAATTGTTGTGTATTGATTTAAATGAAGATGTTGCTCCAAATGATTTCAAGTCAACTATAATAATGATATGATTCAAAATTATCTAATGAAAAACAAAATTTCAATTGCAGTTTCTCACTTTGCAATTATACTTTTCACAATTGATTCTTGCTTTTTTGAAATAAACACGTCTTTATCATTTGACTCAAGTAAACTTTACCAATGAAAGGCAATTTACCAAACTGCTGCCTAATGAACACGAAAATTGAAATAGTTGAGAGTCTCTTCAATTTTGGTTTCTTGCTGGTTAATTTTGAGAAGTACTCTAGTTTTGAACAGTTTCAATGGATTTACAGGAAAATTGTTTTTTTAAAACTTGTGCACTTTCTAATTATAATGACAACAATGGTGGCTTGTTGATTGTAGCAACATTTACCAGCCCATATTAAAGAGTCTCAAACAATGATATAATCAGCAGTAACCTGAGGGTAAACTCACATTCTCTGACAGCCTAGAGTTTGTTTTTCTTCCTTCCTTTCCAACCTCAACCTTACCCTTAACAAGTTACCTTTATGCATCAAATTGGTTTGATAAACTTACTTAACCAAAAAAGTCCTGCATAATCTGTCCATCTAATTTTGCTTCTCAGTAGCATATAAAGTCTGTTGCAGCAAGCAAAGAGAGAAGCAAAAAATCTCACCAAAGATATTCACCAATTTCAAGGAAAAGAAAAGATTTCAACTTTTCTCTATTTGTTGTGGCAAACACACAATCAGTACCTATTACCTAGTGCCTTTTCACAGCTTGCATTCCCTCACTTCACGCTGGGTCAGAGCGTAGTAAAGACTGTGAAGCAAAAGCTGGCAAACATATAACAAGATAAACTTGGCAAAAGTTATTTATTAACTATCAATGTTGATACTTTGTTTGTATTTACTGATAAGCATCATTGTTTGTGATTTACAATTCACATCATTTGTCCATCTTGTTTACCTTCATTAATCAACCTCTTTTGACCAACTAATTTCATGGTAAACTCGCCAATTGTTTCTGTCCAAATGATGAAAAGCAAACATGTTTCTGTCCATCAATATCATCATTTATCCAATTCTTGAGATTCGCCTAATGGATGAACCTTTTCCATTCATTCAACTTAATGGTATTCAATCAATCAACTAATCGATGCTTTCAATATTCCAATATTACTTCCGTATTAGATATTGATGAAGTGACAAATTATGGGCAACACAGCAGGTAAAAAAAGGTCGACACATGAAAATGACTTCGCAACTCTTTTCAATCTATTAACATTAATCAATGAACAGTTCTCTTCTCTCTTGCCTTTCTCACATTTACCATGAAAATTTGCGTTTCATTAATATTGAGTTAATTAAGAAAAAATTGTCTTTATTTTCTTCCATTGATTGCTTTTCATGTAAATGCTGTTCCATTTGGGATTGAGAAAAGTTCATTTTTATGTTAATATCAGTAGCAAAGTAAACAGTTATTACATGGACCAAAGTGAAATGTAAAAAGCATACGATTAAAATGAAGTCAGACAGGAAATATACATAATATATTTTGATTATGATTTCTGCAAGTTAATTGTTGTGATAATAATGATATTATTCAGTTTCATGATAACCTTTGCATTCCTTTCAGGCTTAAATGATAATGCAACTCATAATTCAACATTTAGTATCTATTTTCACTCTTTACTTGTACTTGATGTGTCTTAATGTAAAGAGGAAGCTGATGATGATGATCGCTATAAAAGTATTTCTTCTTCTTCTTCTTCTTATAATAATAATGGTGATCATCATCTTGTAAGCTTACTATTACGTTAATGATTTGTTTACTGAACACAAATGCCTCGGCCAAAGGTAATCATCCAACTGTTCATTTAATATGAAAAACTCAATGTTTTGAGATTAGTTAATGAAAAACAATTTTCTTGTCTGATTGTTGATTAACTCAACTGCATTTTTGTTAACTGTTTATTGATTGTAAATTACCAATAATAATGTTTACGATTAAATGAACAGATGAAGGAAACTGGCAAAGAAAAAGAAGAAGAAAGAAAGTTGAGAATTCTGAGGGAAAATGATTAGGATACTCAGGATATTACAAGAGCCATTGACAATTGAATGTTTCAAGAAAATGCAATTAATCTGAACAAAAAAACAACTTTCCATATAAAGTACACTTTGTAATCGTACTCGTCAGCTTCATCTTCTTGCCTCTTCTTCTTCTTCTTCCTTCAATAATCGAACTTATCTTTACTCTTCTCTGCACTGTCCAATTTCATTGCATTCAATTATTGCTAAAGAGTTCTCTTGAGTCTTTTTCCTTCTCTCTTGGCCTTTACTCGAGACTAACCCGCTTTTCATTCCCTTTTCATCCTTTCATCCTTTTCTCCTCTCCATTGACCATTGAGAATTACTGTCTTGTCCAAAGTTATTTGTTTCCCTTCATTTGGTCATTTACATTTAACCTGCTAACCTTATCATTGTTCTTCTTTCTTCTTCTCCTCATCATGATGGTGTTGATGTTTTGTAACCTTCAACCAAACAGGATTTCAGTTCATCCCAACGGAGACATTGGAATATAACTAAAGATGGTCAAGCTTTCCTGACAATCAACCGAGTTACCAAGGCTGATGAAGGAATCTGGGAATGCTGGGAATTAGATAACAATGGCAATGTTAAACGTAAATCTCATGTTATGAAAATTACAGTCGCAAGTAAGTTCATCATTGAAACGCTTGCTTTTTAACTTTTACTTGAAATGTCAAACATTTGCAATGTTAATGGGAAAGTTTTGCTTCTCATTTGAATATTTTTAAGAAAAACGGTTTAATCAATTATCGCAATTTAAGAGCACTTAGACGACTTTAAGTCGAGCGCAGAGGCCAATTAAAGGCAATTATGTTGGCCATGTGATGAATGGATTCACTTAAAAAGTCGTAAAAGTATTCATAAAGTTTGACTCGATAATTACGACTATTTTTCTTGAGCAAATAAGTCAATCTCGAGTTATTCAATATCTTGTCTAATTGACTTGCCATTAACTTGAATTATTGTTGCTATTATTAGATGTGCCTGAAGGTCCATTTCTAACAGTTGATGGACAACGTCTTGAAGAGACTGGACGAGTCTCTGTTCGCGATAAAATGCAAATGACGATAACTTGTATTGTTAAAGGAGCTTCGCCAGCAGCTCGTTCAATCAACTGGTTCATCAATGGAGTCAATGTTACAGATTACAGTCAACTGTTGATGGAGTATTCAGCTGATGATGATAATTATGAGTCTCAAAGTGTTCTGACAATGAATGTGACCAAAGAAGATCACAGGAAAATACTAGTCTGTCAAGCTGAACATGCAGCCTGGACCAAGCCAATGTCAGTTCGAACCTCGCTTAATATTCAATGTAAGTGAACAACTGAAGGAAGTGAAGAGAAAAGGAAAAAGAAGAAAGAAAATGATTGAAGAGTTTTGGACTGATATGGACATTAAAGAAAACTGGACAACAACAAGTAAACTTCACTTTGATGGGAATAAATAGATAAATAGAAAGAGACAAATGTTTACGACAGATAATTAGACTGGCAAAAGAGTGGCAAGATGAAGAGAAAGAAGAAGATGAATAAATTGTAAACACAACAAAAAGAAGAAGAAAAGATTCTGAAGGAAAAAAAGACTAAATTTATGAGTAACAAGTATTTTGCGATGTTTTTGGTGTTTTTCTTGTTCTCTGGTCTAACTGTTACCAGATTGATTCACAGTTGGTTTAACCTGATTGTTTATAAGTAACATGATTTGGGAGGTGATCGACTGACTTTGTTGATGATTATAATCACTTAAGTGGTAAAGCCTGATGGCAATCTATTATTATCCTGATTCATAATGTGATGATAGTGACACTTTGCCAGACACTCGGTGTTTACCAAATGAAACTGAAAACCCGCCTTGTAAATGGTTTGAAATTATATCGTCTTTTCTTCTTCCTTGCGTTTCCATCTTTAGATGAACCTGCCTTTTCCTTGATTCGTGATCCAGTTTTTGGTTATCCAGTCATTGAAGGAATGTCTATCTCCTTACGCTGTCTTATCGATGCTAACCCACCCAGTCAACCTCAATGGATTCGTGATTATTCACTGACTCCTGGCTCTTCCAGATTGTCCAAGGAAACGCTGTTTACTTCACCTGATGGAGCACTCAATATAGCATCAGTTTCCTTCTCAGACACTGGCTGGTATCGATGTACGACCAACCATACATTTGGACATTTTACTTCCTATTCGTACCTTCTCAATGTTAAAAGTAAGCCTTACTCAATTTAATGACATTTACTGTAACATCATTAACTTCCATGGTTACTGTTCAGTTATCATGATAATCATCATGATTGGTATTAAAGGTGAAACTGACAATTGCACACGAGAAAAGCCAATTAACCAAATCGACGATTAAAGGTAGAGAAACGAAATGAACAGAGAAAATGATCAAATTAAATAAACAAAAAGGTTAAATTGAAGCAACATCTGTTTTCAGTGAGAAAAGTGTTTTTCCATGAAAAAAACACAAAAAAATGAATTCGTTTTTTCGAAATGTTGATTGAAAATTTGTTGCAAATTGTTTTACAAATTGTTTTCATCAGTTGATCAACTATTCATTTTCATGTTAACAGTTTGCATTCTCTCATGAAGGAACATTTGACTTTAAATTATCCTCAACAGTGGATAAGTCACTAAGAATGCCAATAACCATAAATAATCATTTTTAACGATTATTATCATGAAAATTATCGAAGAGCAAAAATATGTTGTTTACCTAAATTCATGAAATCTTTTTTTCTTCTTTTGAAACTTTCATCTTTACTTTCTTGAATGTAATATTATTTAACTTTCTTTACATTGAAAATGAACAAACGCTCTGTTTATCTGATTTAAATTATTCATGAAAGTATCTTTATCAACCAAATTCATCTCTAATTCACAATGATATACTTAAGATGAATTCATAACATTTCACGGAACATTCAGGAATAATTCAAGAGATTTTATGGTTTATCACATGATTCATTGTATGGTTTCCAATCAAATGTACTTTATTATTATTATTGCTATTTATTCATTTATATTTTTCTCTTTATTTGTTTTTTCATGAAACATGGAAAAAATATTGAAATCTTTTTCATCTTTACATAAAAAAGTAACTTTCATCTCAAGAATAGTTGACATTTCAATCGACAATAAATGCAAACATTGCAAACTAACTTTTCTCATTTGTTTCATCATGAATTGCAAGTTATTAAGTTTTACTGATTTTGAAAATTACTTCATTTAAAAAATGAAAATCTTCAACAACGCAAAGCTTAACGACGTCGATCTTCATTATTGGAATGAAATGCTTTTCCATGGAAATCAGTGCAACTCAATTTCTCATGTTGTATCAACATGATGCTTTATTCTATTTTTTATGGTCAAGTATAAATTCATCAGTCTAGAAATTCATTTATCAATGTTGACATATTTATTTATAGCCATTAATCTGTTGTACTTTTTTATCTGATGCAAAAGCTTCATTGATTTTCCTTCCTGGACTTGATCTTAGCTTCATGTTTGCCATGAAAAACATATTCTATTCAATGGTAGGAAATTTGGCTACATTTGTTATTGAGTTTTATCATGATGATGGCTCCATGAGAAAATAAACAGAAAACGATTCTAGTTGAGCTAGATATTTCCTCGAATCTTGAATCAAGATAGCAAAATGTTTGCTTCATCTACTAACATTATAAATATCAAAACTATTGCTTCTAGTTGTGAAACAAAATGTGTTTTTGATTCGAATTTCAGATTCGTTCAGAGTTATCGAAACTCATTCAATTCAAATTTCCAGGGATATTCAAACTCTTATTCTTGTAAGTATTAAATGGAGCAAAACTGTTAAAATAGCTAGTTGAAACATTTGCAAGATCGATAAATCTCATCGTGAAATTGCTGAAATTGAATTGACTGAGCAAATTGACATGAACTAACATCAACTAAGACTTGACCATTTGACTAATCATGCAGTTGTTTGCATTCACAATGAATTTTCTTTTATCCCAAACATGAACTTTGAACAACCAAGATGTCTAAGGTTCGTTTTTTTCTAATGTTAAGCAAATAAAGATTGTTTCTTAATTTTTTCTTCTTCGACTCAATTCCAACTCTATCATGTCAAACTATAGAATAATAAATTTCAATACAATTTCTTTGCCGCTTGTAATTGAATGAATAGTTTCCCAGAATCTTTGTCTTCTTCTGCTTGGAAACTAAGCATTTTCAAATCAT
This sequence comes from Tetranychus piercei, assembly GCA_036759885.1. Lineage (NCBI taxonomy): Eukaryota > Metazoa > Arthropoda > Arachnida > Trombidiformes > Tetranychidae > Tetranychus > Tetranychus piercei. The sequence continues at coordinate 19,887,820 of CM071879.1, read as the reverse complement.
TTCATAAGAAAGTCTAAGCTGCTCGGAAACCATTCAGTAATTAAATATTTCAATTGTAAACTTCAAGAATGACAATGGTTTTGCAAAGTAAAGCAAATAGATTTTAATCAGATACATTCATAATGCACATGAATTGGCAATCAACAAAATGATTGAAGAAGCTAAAAAGCATAAAATATGAAAATCGAGTTTTGCTTAAAGCAATGAAGCTTCTTGAAATTGACAATCAGTTTGCAATCTTTTGATGAATTTCCAACTTGAAATTCAATTCTTTTTCTCACTCCTTTCAAACTTTTTTCCACCAAATTTTCTTGATATTAACCAAACTTCACATGATTTCATATTCCATCCTCTTTTCGGTCATCATTTTCCATCAAATATAGTTGACCATTACCACATTTGCTGCTTCATCTGATAGAAACATGAGAAGAAATGAAAGGCTAGTGAAATGGATATATTTTTATTGCCATGTAATTGATAAAAATTGACTTGAGTAGCGAAGAGAGAAAAGTTTCTCAAGTTAAGGATAAGAAAGGACAAGAAAAATATTCCTTCAAATGATGATCATGTTAATGTTAATATTGAGCCAAAATAATAGGTTTGCTCGTCAATTCCTCAGTTGAACATGAAAAACAATTTTTATCCCTTGACATTGTCCATTTACTTCTATCCTGATCATCCCTTTCTGGATCGTTGATGTAACAAATAAAAAATGAACTTGCGTGCATCTAAGCCTGTAAGGCCACCAACAATGTTAACCATTTTCATCTTGAACTTGATGTTTCTATTGAATTTTCATTTCCCTTGCTTCTCAGCCAGATGAAGCAAGAAGAACAATAATTTGAGAAATGGAAAAGCACATTTCTTTCAAATCAAAACATTATAATTAACCTCGCAATTGCAATGTTGAATTGAACATTTTTTTGTTTTTTTGGTAAAATTCTCATTCCTTCATGGAAAAAAAGAAGAAAAACTGGAAAAATTTGAATTGAAATGAACGATAATGAGGGTTGAGAAATGAGTTGAAAGAAGCAATGATATGGTGATGAGGATGTGTTTTCATCTTAAGATTAAAAAAAAGGTGAAACTAAAGACAAATAGAGTTGAGGTTAAATTTAATGAAAGGATAGTCAAAGGTAAAATGATTTTCTTGTTCGTTTCTTTCGGTCTCTTCTCAATGAGATGATGTTTATTATGTTGATTTGGTGGTGAAAACATGTTATTCCTATTCATTAGAATTGTTATCTCAAATTGTTGAATAAAAATGAACCTTTTCTTTGTCTTTACTTTTCTTTGCTCTTCAAATTTTTCTTCCTCTTCTTTTTACTATGCAAAACCATTTCTTTCAACTTCTCCTTTAGCAAAGCGCACTTTGTATTCAATTCTAGGAGTAAACTTAATTCTCAATGAATTGGGTTACATGGTAATTTAAATTTCCTCTCATTTTGCTATGGTTGATGACTTGAAATTAATAAAAAGAGCTTTACTTTTTATCAAAGCTCTCATCAAATCTCGTTATCGTCTTTCATCATCTTTTTACCTCAAGCATGAAGATTATATGGAACAGAAGGAAAAATGACTCTGATTAAGTTGAAAATTGCTTTTCTTGAAACTAGAAGAGCAAATGTATAGTTGTAGCCAAAATTATTAACCGGACTCAGCTAGAAATTATTCATAACATGAAACCTAAGATGATGACAGATTGATGATGAAAATGATTGAGATTATCTGGGACAAAAGAGTTTACTTGTTCAATTGAAAAAAGGCAATTTATTGACTCGCACTGAATTTTGATTAATCTGAAACATAACATCAAGAATATTCAGTTCGTTTAGATGATCAACTTATGATTAGATGGAATTTATTAGAGTATTAAACTTAAGATCGTTGATTTTGAACTTTTAATCAACTGTCATCGAAGTTGTTCTCTATCCAAGTATATCGATGGTCATTTTCTTGACATAATCAACAGCAAAATCAACATCGATTAAAATATTTTTAAATGATACAGTGTAATTATGATGCATCAGGAAAAACTGACCATCGATATGCTTGGATAACAAACAAAGCACAAAAGATACCAAGGTTTAGCTTCAATTTCAATGCATACTTCAGCAGAAGCCAGAGACTTCTAGAAGTACGAATATAAGAGCGATCTCAAGTCAGTGGTCATACACATGGCTATGGAATGTCAAATCTGAGCCAAATTAGCTTCTGGCCGAACACCATTTCTGATGAAATGAACTTGAAAAGGCTCATGAAACAGGCCATTGCTCGGTACATTTGCAAGTCAACTAAACAGCATAGTATTATGACTACTTGATACCAATTACTTGAATCAATTTGCTGTTTGCTTTGCGCAATCAAGGTGCTAAGAATGAAACTTTTAGTAATATCAAATGAAATTGAGTCATCAAAGTCATCCTGATATCAAAGCATAGCTTTTGCACATTAAATGCACAAAATATCTATGATGCTTATTAAACTACACGTCAGTCAAATTAGTTCAACTCTGATTTTATCTGACTCTGTGAGCGAAGCTTAAAATTAAATATTTTTTATTCATCAAGCTAATAACCTCTACGAGCCTTAAAAGGGCTTTGACTTGAAAATGAAAGTTGTCACACTAATAATGCAAAATAACCCGATGAGTTTGGTTAGACTTCTTAGTAAGTTGAATTATTTTAGTTTCAACTTTGAGCAACAAATAGTTAAATGCACACATCCATTTGAAGATGAACACCGTAAATTATCATTATCATTTCTTGTTTATGAAATTTGATTCAAGATTGTTGCTTCTAAAAAAAGATTGCGCGTTATCTTGTTACCAATCAAAATGCATTTTAATTAACATGATGAGAAACTAATTGCCAGGGTTGGACAAGGTTATTATCATCATGGAGGATAATAATTATGATCATCTTTTCTTTCCAAACCACCATTATAATGATCAGTATTCAATCGTAAAGCTAATAATCATTTACCTTTAATTGCATTCAATATTTAACAGTCTAATTAAATCATTAATATGAAACCATTTGGAATGATAACAAATCGCGGAAAGCTTGTAAATTGAGTTAACATTGACAAAGACAAACAACTTTAAATATCAAACATGAAATGTAACTTATCCAGTAAAGTAAACTGTTCAACTTTTTTTTAGTCTTTTGCTTTTCCATTGAATATTTATCATCATAACTTACAAAAATTGTGTCAAAATGTCAACAGAAGAGAAGAAAGCAAGAAAAAAGAAAAGTCGATTATTAATGATTCACTGATTGTTGATCATCATTGGATTTACATTGATAGTCGACACTCGAACCATTTAAACGTTAAAGTCGAAAACATTTACCATGACTCGAGGCGCTTGTTTTGACACATGAATTGTTCTTCCATTAATGATGTTCTTGGTCCATCCAGCAACCTCCACACTGGTCGACCTTACTGGTTACCTCCCAATAGATGAGCGTTTAATTGATTGAAATATGTGCAAATAGCTTTAGGCGCGATCATCTTTTCCATTTAATAACCCAAAATGTTGATAAACGAGCGATTCAACTTTTTTTTATTAACATTCAACATTCAATAAATTTGATCACAAAATGCAAACTCTAAATGTCACAAGCTACTGTAAAAGCATCTTCATCATGTTGATCATTTTGATGTTTATCATTTACATTATTCATTATGTTTCCATCCATTACATCCATCATCAATTGAAACAAGTCAAATGTGTCTTATTAATGAGTCTCTTTAATTGATATTGAAAACTCAACATATATATCATCTTGCTTCTCATCGCATCATCTTGCAATCTCCAATCAATCCTTCAAAATCTCTTTGTTTTTACATCAATCACTCCTTCCTCATCTTCTCTCATCATGTCTCCTCATCTTCTCTTCATTATTCCTCATATTCTTTGGACCTTTTCTTGTTCGCTTCTCCGATAGCATCTTCTCTCGCCTCTTCCCTCACTTCCCTCTTCATCCTTGATTCTTCTTCTTCTTGTTCACTAAAATTATCAAACATTGCTAGTTGAATGTAATTATAACTAAAAACAAGTTATCCTTGGGCCTTTTAGGGTCATCTACTGTTGCAAGCTTTCGCTTCATTTAATGTAAATTATCAAGTAGCCTCATAAAAACCAATGATTATAAGCAATTTACTTGCTTCTGATCAATCAGACAAAGTATCAACAGCAACAAACAAACAACGTTTATTAGCCAAAACCTTTTGTGTGGTTTCATCCGTTAATTGGATAGTTTTTTGCTCTTTTTGTTCTTTTCGCCATCCTCATCCTCATCTTTACATTTCTTTACAAACTTTTCCTCTTTTCTCTTTTAGCCATCCTTCATCATTCTGATCATCTTCATGTTCACTTTATTTTTGAACGCTACAACCATTTGGACTTGTTATCCATTGACAAGCTAATAATTTACTTTGATCATTTCAGAATGACTTTGATCTCTACTGATCAACTTTACCATGTAACTTACAACTGAAAATTATCAGCATTGTTAAGGATCACAATTTAATCTGTTAAGATGATGCCAAGGCAAACATGAAACAAAAACAAGAGCAACAACAAAAAAACTTGTTTACTGTAACTTTTTGTCGATATTTTCTGTTCCCTGTTTATCTTCATGTTTTTACCATTCTTTGTGTTTCCATCATGTTTTTTCTTCATCCTCTGCATCTTTCACTTTTGTGTCACAAAAGCGAAACAGAGAAACAAGTGTAAATACTAAAATGGTAACAATTGGTTCAACAGATTTCATTGTCATTGAAATACGAATTGTCAGTCGAATGAAGAAGAAGAAGAAAAAAAAAGTTCTTAGTTTAGCCGATGATGAAGATGACATTTTTTGCATCCTTTTACTTCTTGTACCTTTCTCAGGCTGGGTTGATCAAGCAACAAATCATGTTCCTTTTCATGTTCAATAAAGATATTGAACGTCTTAAAGGTAATCCATAGATGATTGGAAGATGGTAAAAGATGAAAATGATGAGAAACTTGTGAATTAGATCGACTTTATTGATGATTCATCTTACCTTAATGGTTTATTTGGATCATTCCAATATATCCTTTCTCATCTCATCTCTTCATCTTTCCTTATTACCTTTGATTATCAGTATCGTGTTCATCACCATCATCATCATCATTTTGTTTTCCTTCTTTTCTCTTTTTTCTCTCGTTTCAAAAAGAACGGCGAAAATGATTAAGACAATCAACAATCATGGTAATAGGAATTTTCTGTTAACATTTCATTTCTTTCCATCAAACCCATTATAATGATAATAATTTTTGATGATAAGTTGCATCAATCAGATTACCATGGAAATGAAATACTTTTCACATTAACTATTCTTTTCATATTCGCAAGCAATTCAGTCGAACCAGTATCGCCAGTTACGGTGGTCTTGATGATGGGTTCATGTCTTATTGATACAAAAGTCATGCCATTAAGAATCATGTTTGTCTTTAAAATCATCAGATTAGTTAACATGTTGATTGAAAGTTGAAAATAACCACAAAAAGAAAGTTTATTTTGAATCGCATTTTCCAAGTATTTTACTCATCATCGTGACTTTGCTCTTCAGTAAAACTGCTCTTTAGCTGTCATCAGCATCATCTTTCATCCTCATCATCATCACCTTCAGTCTCCTTGCGAAGTCTGACAAAAATTTGCAAGCAAAGAGAAGAAGAAGAAGAAGTAAAAAGCAAAGTTCCATCCTCATCTGATCGTGATTAATTGAGTATTCATAAATCAAGAGGTTCGAGTTGAAGAATGAAATACATTGATATAACAGATGAATCTCTTTTCACCATTTGTTTGTCATTTTTTAACATCAAGTCCAGAGGTAAGGAAGGAGGAAAGAAGAAGAGAAAATCGAAACAAGAAGAGAAATGCTCTTTTCATTCAACTTACCACAGTTATCATTATTATCCTTTCCACTCATGAGAATTTATATCAACATCAAATGTTCATTATTGTAATAACCAATTTAGCAAAGGAAAAAAACTGTTCCTCCAACATCATCAAAGCCATCATCAAAACCATCATCAGTCTCTATTTATTAGTTTCATGCCAACATCAATGCTAATTCAATCTAAATGATAAAAGAATACAACATTTCCATCTTTATCATTGGATTACCTTATATATTTAAATCAGAAGCTTCCTTTTCCTCAGCATTTTTTCTTCCTTTTAAATATTCTTTTTCATGTTTCCTTTACAACTTTTCATCCTCGCTCATTCCAATAGCAGCCAACATCATTGTAATCAGGAATAATGATGATGAGATAATTGAATAGCAAGTTTTCATGTCGACTCTTATTGATGGCCTTTATCATCCAAATTGCTTTACTTTCAATTTCCTCATTCAATTCAAACTCTTTTCATTATTAGATTTGAATCAATGAAATGAGGCGCAGAAAATGTGTAAATATTGAAATGTTGAAACTTTTGTTTCTCACCATTTTACTTTTTAATCAACATTTCATGTTAACGTTGACAATAATTGCTTCAATTTATCATTAACCATGATTGGTCGAATGTTCAATTTGAACATGACTCTCGATGCTAAATATTTTTCTTTTCAATGAATCTTTTTGTTCCTTTCTTTATCTGATTGGTTTTCCTTCTTCTTTCTTTTGGAATCAACAAAATGAAATTCCCTAATTGGAGTTGATTTGTCAATGAAGCTGATTCAAGTTAATTAGAGGTTCACCAAATGATTGAGCTCATCTTTAAATGACTCAAACAGCATTCAAGATAATCATCATTTCAACCTTTTCACTCTTCCATAATGCAACGACCAGAAAACTTGGAGAAATATATTTTTAGCAATTCCTTCCAAATCACTTTAATCTTGAGCTAACATTATATTTCTATTTTCAACTCTCAACTTTAATCGCTATCCTCATCTTTTCCTTGTTAACTTACTTAATCCACTTTAAATCTCTTTCTGGCTCACTTTGAGTTCCAAATCTTTTAAAATTATATTCTACGTCGCTAATAACTATTGAATTGAAAAATTCAAGTTAAACTCATCTCTGCCTGAAATGGACCTTTTTCACCATTTTTACCCTGCAAATGTTTGCTTTTCAAATCAAATTGCGATTTCAAGCAAACAAATACGATGCAATTTCAGATTTCGATTTACTCACTAAGCCACTGAATCAAGCTAATTCAGCAACGAATTTCGCTGCAACATTCGAAATGATTTCTTTGGATCTTTGATATTCCTCGACAATTGCTGTTATCCGATGAATCAATGAATCCGTAAAAATATTGAGCTATAAAATTAATAGTAATTAAATGATAATAAAATGAAAACTATCGAACAAAATTGTAGAGTTTCATGCAAATGAATTTGGTTGTTGTTCCAACCCAGACTTGTTGATGCAAAACCTCAGTTCAACTAGTTTCTTTGCTTGTCTTAAATTATTTGAAAAGTGAAACTTTCATACTTTCTTTGGTTCAAACCTTTAAATGGTCACTTTAATGTTGACTCAAAGTGTGAATATTAATAAACTTTAATGATGATGAGTTGATGTTAATTATCATGAAACATTATTGATTATAATAAATGACTTGCCTCAACATTGGCCATTATCATTAATCAAAATGCAAGTGAAAATGAAAGATGAAAAGAAAAGGCAAAACTGTAAATTATACTAAACATTGATCGTTAACAGAAGTCACGTTAGCGCACCAACAGTGTTGACCAACAATAATGATGAATCCTTTCTACTTTCTGTTCACCTTTATCCTAATCATTATCACTGTTAAACCATTGTTACCACAGTTGTTGCTGTTGCTACTGAATATTGTGTTAAGTGGTTTCCCTGTTCATTATCATTTGAATATTTGCAAGATTAAATTGACTGATTAAGGGTAAGGTTAATATTGAGCAGAAATGAACAAAAATCAATGTGAATCCATTTAATGTTGAGAAGCATTTCACCCTTGGTGGTTACCCTGCTTCTCAGTTACTCAGAGCCTTCCTTCAAAACTGATCAATAGCCAAAGATGAAAAACAGTTTCTTAATCTTCACATCTTGTTTGTTCAAATAAAATCAGAATGTTCATCAATTACAAATGAAAATGGACAGATAAATAGGCAAAGCTGTATAGAGTTTCCTTTCAACTTTTTTCATTCCTCAATAGCAAGTTAATTATCGAGGTTAGTAACCTTAATCCATGTAAGGAACTTTGGGTGGAGATTTGATTCTCGATAATGTTTGATGAGCAAAAAAGTGACAAAATAACATTTAAAAGTTGGGATTAGGTGAGCCTCAGAATTGAGTTTGAAGAAACAAAAAGGGCAACTTTTTTTCTCTCTCTCTCTCTCATTCCTAATGACAATTAAAAAGACTTGCTTTTAATTAATGATTAAAGTTACAGTTAACCTCATAAATACATGCTCCAGTTAATTTGATGGAAACAAGCAAGTTACTTGGTAACCACAAATGAGCAACTTTGATATTAAAATGAACAGATGAGCATTTATCCTCATCACAATTTGCAAACTTTTTTTTCTCTTCTTTTTTACTCCATTTTTTGCTCAAATTTTACTCACATTAACCAGTGAAAACCCCGCCTCAGCCATTCTTGTGAATAAATCTCAATTTTTTCTTTCTTTCTTGGAACAGAAAAGATTCAGAAATATTGCTATTTTCTTTAAAGAGAAACTTGATTCCAAAATAATACTGATAACTATGAACATTTTTATTCCAACATCTCATCAATTTTGAAAAATTTGATTCACACCCAATAGTGAAAAGCTTTTACAGCCTTCTCACTCACTCTCTCTCGTCCTTTATCATCTCTTTGCCTCTTCAAGTTGCTGACTTCATTTTCAAAGCTTGAAACATTATTACATCAACATTGAGTGGAAAACCTTTTAGTTTACTATTTGTTGATAGTTATTTATCAAATATATGTTACCATTTTGTTCAATTTATATATTGCCAAATGAACAGCCAAATCTTAAACTAACCTCTTCACAGGTCTTGATATGATCAAACCTTCAAGGCAAATTGAGAAGTTCATTTTCCATCGATTCTTTTTCATTCCTTTTAAACTTCCTTTTCTAAACGAAAAACCTTTGTAAAGATGAAAAGAGAAAGCAAAGATTTGGAAAAAATATTAAGGTGTTCAGAATAAATGGGTTAACCGGAGTAGTACCAAAACATACGCTTCTAAGCCAAAAACCGGAAACGGAAATGACCCAAAAAACGCCACCCCCCTCATGCATGGTTGATTTCACGCTTCATCGATTTCATGCATGATTAATTATTCAACGGTTTTTTGTAGCCTTGTTAAGCCTAGCGAACACCTTCCTACGTGTTGTTTATAATTAATGCTTGAGTGAATATTCAACGGTTTTTTTCACCTTCCTACGTTTTTTGCTTGATTGATTTCACTTGACCGTTCACTTGTTTAACCTTGATTGATTCACTTGATTAATTACTAACATTGATCATTATTGAAAGAAGTGAAACGGATATTTCACTTCTTGAATGAATAATTAATAAGAGAATGATCCTGAATGAAAGAAGGGGAACGGATGTTTCACTTCTTGAATGAATAATTAATAAGAGAATGATCCTGAATGAAAGAAGGGGAACGGATGTTTCACTTCTTGAATGATAATTGAAATAGTATAAATATCCAGGGTTAAATTGAAATTCAACCATTAACAATGTATGCAATTGTTTACGTATTAATATTACTATTTGCTTTAATTATTGTTTTATTATTCAAAGAGTACTTTCATATTGTTTTAAATGAAAATTGTTAATATTGTATCGTTATGGGACCTTGGAAAGAGGATCCCTTTGACTTCAAGGTTAAAAAAGTTTAATGCCGATGTAATTAAAGAAGGAAGTAACTGTTTATTACTATTTGAATCTGGAAAAATAGTAGCTACCGGTTTTAAAAGCTTCACTGAAGCGAAGCAATTCATAAAGTCACGTTTTACAAGTGCAAAATTCATTAAAATTGTGAATATGACTTCTCTTGCTTATATTCGTGGTAAAATCAATACAACAGGACTAACTTATGAACCGGAAATCTATCCTGCACATATATGGAAGAAGAAGAACCTTTGTATTGTGTATTATGCTTCTGGAAAATTAATTGTTACTGGTGGTAAAACACATAATGAGCTCCGTGATGCATATCAAGAGTTCAAGCAAAAGACAAGTATAAAAAGAGCTGATCTTGTTCAAAAAGAACAGTAAAGTTTTTGAAATCAAAATGTCCACTTTAAACTGGCATTCTCTTAAAGCTATCAAAGTTAATGATATCCGTCTAACCATTTCATGGGCAACAGACGGCAACAATAAAATTGTGTGCAGTCGTATTGACATTCGTTTATTTGTAAATGATTACCCAACTTCTTATGGCGTTAACCTAAAGAGATGGGAGTTGATCCATCTCGGAAAGTTTATCGACGATAAACTGAAAGGTACAGCTCCTCAACAAAAAATATTTGATGAGCTAACCATCGAATCATCGTGTGATGGGATTTTGCTTCTCAAACGCAAGAGCCGTCTCTATATTAAAAACAGAGACTTGTCAGCCATTGAAATGTTTATCCCTGGCATTGCTTATATTGCTGCGTTAATGCGACCTGAAACATTCGCTGGGTGCTTAACAATCGATAGATCCGTTGAGGATGCCTTCATTTATTCTACTTTGATAAAAAATGAAATTAAATCTATCGATGAAGCATGGAAAGAAGAAGAGCTGATAACAAGCGGTAAACTTTCCAATGAAAATGTAAAGTTTTTGAAACAAAACTGTTTGAAAATGTTTGACTTTTATGCAAACAATTTTGGAGAGATGATTCTTCCTCCAGGTCCATGTTCTCGTAATGATTTTATGCTAAGAGTAAACGGTGAATTCACCAAGAGCTTGCGTGAACTATACAATGATTGTCCTTCACTCCTTCGCTCTCTCACTCTCGTAATGAAAACAGTTGGAGAGTATAAATAGAAGAGACGAAAGAAAAATGACCATAATCAAAATGGATTACATTTGCTGCTATATTGATGTTCAAGGCTTTTATGCCGATAATGTATTTTACCCTCGTGAATGTGCCGTGCTAAGTGATCATGGAGCAAGTATTTTCAGTGTTGACCATGAGTTAAAGATGGATCAACTATCTGCTAGTGATCAGCGTCAAGCACAATATTTAACACGACATCATCATGGTTTACCTTTCAAAGTTGATAAAGGAGCCAAAATTAAAAATATCAATGATATCATTGTTGCCTTTTATGAATGTAATCTCGATGACGACCATTTTCTTGCTGCTTGTAAATCCAAGGAAGCTGAAGAAATGCTAAAGGCCCTTGGTATTCCTAGATTAAATCTTGGAAAGTTTGGTGCAACTTGGAGTAGTATAAATACTCGGTTGGAACCTTGCAGCTTGCATGTGAAGCCTGGTAAATGCAGCTTGAATGCAGTTATTGGCATGAAGAAATGGGTAAAAAATGGCCCTAATATTGAAGAACCTGGTCGTGATGTCTGCGGAAATATGCCTTAATTATATACCTTTAAAAAATGCTAAAACTATTGTATAAGTTTAATAAATGTAATCCTTTTAATCAAATTTACATTAAAAAATGTCTTATAAAATACATTTACGTCATCCATTTACTATGCTCATTGCGGGTCCAACAGGAAGTGGTAAAACTGAATTTGTGAGAAAATTGATTGAGAAAAGAGAAACAATTGTTGAACCAGTACCTAAAAGAATAATTTACTATTACAGTGAATATCAAGAAGTTTTTGACTCATTGTTAAGTGTAGAGTTTAAAAAAGGTTTACCGGATGAAATTAAGCTTGATAAAAGACCAACATGGATAATATTTGATGATTTAATGTACGAAGCATCAAATTCAAAATTAATTTCTGAATTATTTACAAAAGGAAGCCACCACAAAAACCTATCAATAATATTGATTTGTCAAAATTTCTTTATGCGCGGAATTGAAAGCAGAAACATTTCTTTGAATTCTCAGTATATTGTTTTATTTAAAAATCCAAGAGATCAATCTATTGCAACATCTTTAGCAAGACAAATGTTTCCAACAAAGATTAAAAAATTTCAAAAGGTTTATGAACATGAACATCCCAACCTTTTTCATATTTATTCATCGATTTAAAGCCTGAAACTCCTAGTGAAGTTAGATTACTATCAAAGATTTTTTCGATACCAATAATAGCTTATCAACTTGTATAAGTTGAACTGTTTTAAAGTACATCAAAAATGACTGTCAAACAAGCAGTTGAAGTTTATCCTACCCTTCAAAAACTTGCAAGGACAAAGAAAAAGACTGAAAGAAAAAGTATTTTATCTTCTTGTCCATGTAAAGTTTTCCATGTTTTATCCGAGATTGCAAGAAATATTTTGAAAGGTGTTATTAAAATACCAAAGAAAAAATTGAAATCTTTAAAATTGTATAAGAATGATTTGAGAAAAATTGCAAAACAAAAAAATTCTACAAAAATAAAAAAAGTTTTGATTCAAAAAGGAGGCTTTTTACCATTATTAATAAAGCCAGCTTTATCTTTATTAGCTTCTGTTATAGCTTCAAGGATAATGAAAAAATGAATACAATAACAAGAATGTTATTAATTCCTGAGGATCAATATAAAGATCCATCCAATTTATTATTTGAATCAAATATTCCTAATGACAGGAAAATTAGATTATTAAACAATTTAATGCTGAAAAAAATGGAAAAGAAACCTGAACAAATAAATTTGAAAGCAATTATCAATTCAAATTTAACAGCAGAACAAAAGGCGAAATTGATTGATAAAATACAAAAGAAAACGGTAGAAATTGGTGTTCAACAAGAAGGTGAAAATTTAAATGAAAGTATTTTCTCAACACCTGGAGAGGAATTTGCAACACCATCTTCTCAAAGAACAGGTCAAACAACACCGTCAACATCATTTTCTCAAAAGACAGAGCCAAAAACACCGTCAACTTCAGCAACATCATCCAGAACAAATCTTACGCAAGCTTTTACTAGTGAATCACCCAAACTTGAAGTAGAAACAAGTATTCCACCGCCAATCACTCCAAGAAAAAGCAAAATGCAACCTTTTCTACCAGATATTTCTCAAACATTAACACTTGGAATAAGAAGCATTCCTGATTTAATTGATGAACAAGGTCGAGTTATTAAACCTGGTGGAAGTAAATATTTGAGAAGTAATATCGAGAATATTGTTGATTATTTATTGGGTGGTCAAGCTGCAAGAAAACCCGATGGAACTGATCTAGTAGTTACTGCTATAAGTCGAAATAAACCAAGTTTAAAGAATTATATTGTCAATACTGGATCTCAAAGTCAAGATACATGGCAGCAGTTACAGACACAATCCGAAGCGAGTACGTCACGCCAGATAGTACCGGAAGCTTTGGAGGAGTTAGAAGATTATTCGAGAGTGTCCAAAAGAAAGCGAGTTTAAAGCAAGTTGAAGATTGGTTGCGTAGTCAGGATACATATGTTTTATTTAGACAAGTAAAAAGGAAATTCCCTCGATTACCTATTTTAGTTAATAAAATTGATGAACAATGGCAAATTGATTTAATGGACATGTCTTGGTTATCAAAAGATAATGATGATAAAAAGTATTTATTAAATATTATTGATTGTTTTAGCCGTTATGCTTGGGTATTTCCAATAAAAACGAAAAATGCAAATGAAGTTATTAATGCGTTTAAAGTTTTATTTAAAGAGAGAAAACCTGATAAAATACAAAGTGACCAAGGAAAAGAATTTTTAAATGCACAAGTTAAGCAATTATTTAAAGAGAATGATGTAAATTTTTTTACTTCAACTGATGATGTTATTAAATGTGCAATTGTTGAGAGATTTAATCGAACATTGAGAACAAGAATCTATCGCTATCTTCATTATTACAATACTAAAAGATACATTGATGATTTACCTAAAATTGTGAAATCATATAATAATTCTTATCATCGAACGATACAAATGTCACCAATTCAAGTTTCAAAAGAAAACACTACACAAGTTTTATTGAACATAAGAAAAACACATCCTGTAAATTATGCGAAACAAAAGCCATTCAAAGTTGGTGATAAAGTAAGAATAGCAAGAGCAAAAGGAATTTTCGAAAAAGGTGCAACTAGTAATTTTAGTGAAGAAATTTTTACAATAAATAAAGTAAAAAAAACTCCACAAGGATATGTTTATCGTTTAAAAGATTACGATGGTGAAGATATTACATCAATTTTCTACCATTATGAACTTGTAAAAGCTAATGAAACAAGCTTGTATAAGGTAGAAAAAATTATCAAAACAAGAATAAATCCAAAAACAAAACAGAAAGAATATTTCGTAAAGTGGTTCGGATATCCAGCAAAATTTAATAGTTGGGTTCAAGATGTTTTACCAACCTGATGAATATTATATTGAAGCGGTTTCAAATGCTTCAACAAATTTATTTCCAGAAAATACTCTAACAAAATTCACAAATCGTTTACAACATGCAATTTCTCTTGATGGAGATTGGGTTGTAGGACTACAAGAAATTTTTTATCCAATTGATTTAACTCAGTCGGCAAGTGAAGTGTTTTTCAATATAATGGGTGGAGATGAAAGCTCATACTTTGTAAGCATAAGTGATGGAGATGACGTACAAAAATTTGTCAATAAATTTAATGCAAAAGCTTCAAAAATATTTGATAATCTGAAAGCAAGAAACGTGATGCAGGGTGATACAAATATAACTGAAAGTGAACTAGAGATGAGAAGCCAAGTGAATGATGTAATGATAAATCCATCAATAGACATTTTCACAAAGGAAAAATTATTAGATCAAATCTATGCTTTACATCAACAAACTCGAAATCCTATAGAATTACCTTTGGATAAGAATCGTTTGGGCATTGAAGTGGATTTAGTTAAAAGAAATCCTAATTATGATGAAAACATGAAGGAAACTTTAATTGATCAACTATTTAAAAGGGCAAACAAAGTACGAACCTCTCTTTTAGATCCAAGTATAGTAAAACTTCACGCAGAAGAAATAATGAGACATGAAAATTTGTCTGAAGAAGAGCGATCAAAAAAATTGGAAGAGCTTTATGAAAGTGCGGGTTTAGAGCCCCCTTCAAAGAAATTAAAAAAAAATGAAGCAGTCGATTTTTTTAGAATGTTTCTCGAAAAGAGACGACAAGTTATTGATAAAGAGCGTCAAATTACTGAGAAAAATGCTGAGCTCTCTAGAAGAATAATGGAGTTGGATGGCTTGAAAGTTAAACACAAAGCTAGTGAGCTTGAAGTGAGAGATAAAAATGCAAAGATAGAAGAATTAAAGGAAATTATCACAAAAAAATCATTTGATCTTGTAGAAGAAAAAAGAAAATGCAAAAAACTTGAAGAAAGCTATAATACTACTTTAGAGGAAAGAAAACATTTAAAAGATGAATCGAAAGCTTTAGAAATTAAAAACAATGAACTTGAAATGAAATTGAAAAACACTGAAAATGAAATAAATGCTAAAAAGGCTGAAATAATTAATCTATCTGCGGAAGGAAAAGTTCTTAAAACGAAATACGATTCATTAGAAGGAAGCTTCAATACTTTAAAAAGTGAAAAAACACAACTTGAAGGGAAAATAACCAACACTGTGAATGAAATAAATACTAAAAAGGATGAAATTACTCGTCTAACTGAGGCCAGCAAAAACATTGATGAGCTTAAAGCTACATTCAATGCATTACAAGCAAAATATAATGCATTAGAAGCTGTCAAATCTAATTTCGAAATTAAATTAAGTAATGCTGAAAGTGAAATTAATACTAAAAAAGCAGAAATTGCAAAATTGAAAGCAGAAGGTAAAAATACTGATAATTTACAAAGCGAATATAATCTATTATTAGATAAATTTAATGCTTTGAAGGTTGAAAAAATTGAAATTGAAGCAAAATTAAGAGATGCAGAAAATCAAGTACATTCTAAAAATGTTGAAATTGCTCACCTGACAGAAGCTACACGAAATATCAATATATTTATAACAGAATTAAATGCATTAAATTTAAAATATAATGCATTAGAAGCTGACAAAGCAGAGCTCGAAAGAAAATTGATAAACACTGAAAATGAAATGAATGCTAAAAAACAAGAACTGGCAAAATTAACAATGCAAGGAACTCATGCATTACAAGAAAAGTATGCATCATTGCAAAGCGAAAAGATGCAAATTGCAACGAAAATATCAGAAGTGGAAAGTAAATTAGCTGCTTGTAACACTAAAGTTGCAGATTATGATGCAAAAAAAGCAAAAATTGATCAATTACAATTTGAGATTATGGATAAAGATCAACAAATGCGAAATAAACAAATTGAAATAAATAATTTGATAATTGAGTTGAATAAAACTAAAAGAGAACTTTCTGAATCACAGGAGAATTTAAAGCAAAGTAAAGAAAAATTTACTGCAGAAATAAACAAATTGAGAAAGGAACTTGGTCTTCAAGCTGAAACTTCAAATGAAGAATCTTCTAAAGATAAACCACCAAAATTGGAGTATTCACAAGGGAAAATATCAATTTTAAGAGGATGGCTAGGGAACATTAAATTAATTCCAAAATTTAATGACCCTGCATTTATTAATGCTCTTGGTTTTATTGATGATCCAAGTGATGAGTTAATTACAAAAGCAAAAGTAACTGCGTCACGGCCGGCTGATTTGAATGCAAGATCAAGTTTAATGTTTGTTTATTCTGATATTGTTGCACCTCATTTCGTAGGTGATAAATTTACAAGAGTATTGAGAATTTTACCACTTAAAAGAGGTCAAAGACATGAAATTGTTCATGAAATGTTTGTAAAACCCTTTTATTATCCCGTGCGAACTAATCAAATTGAAGATGTAAATTTCATTTTAACTGATGAAACTGGAAATCCAATCAAATTTGCTTCAGGAAGGGTTGCAATTGGTTTGCATTTAAAACGCTTTGTATAAGATGAATCATTTAATTTCTCTTTAAACAAAATGCAACGCAAAGTTTATTGTCCAAGGCATTCAGATTTCAAATCATACTATTTATCTCAAGCTGGACAAGGATTCTCTGATATTGAAATATTTAGAGGATCACCTTACCAGCGAGGATATGGATTTGGAAGTTTATTAAAAAGATTTGCAATACCTGTTTTAAAGTTTTTAGGAAAGCAAGCAGTGAAAACAGGAATTAATGTTGGTCAGGATTTATTAGAAAATAAAAATTTAAAACAAACACTGAAAGAAAGAGGAAAAGAAAGCCTCCGTAATTTAGCAAAAGAGTCAATTGGAAAAGCAAATTCATTGCTTAATCAAAGTGGAACTGGTGTTAAACGAAAACGGTTGTATAAGAAGAAGAAAAAGACCGTAAAAAGAAAAAAGAAAGATATTTTCGGTTAAAATGGAGTATTTACATCCTGCATCATTACCTTCAAGTAAAAGTGAATTATCATTATTCACTGTACCACCCACACAGGTAGCTGTTGATTCTACTTATGAAGTAGAATACAGACCTTCTGCATCATTAGAAAGCTCTAAAGTTCACACAATTGATGTTCCAGCATCTGAAGATTTCACTGATTTATCTCAAACAATGTTACATATAAATCTCGAAATTCATGATAAAGATGGAAAGAAAGTAACAATTACTTCAATTAAGGGTGTTGAAAACTTTGCAAATGCTTTATTTGATCAAATTGATTTTTTTATTGGTACTGTCAATACATCTCAAGCTACCAATATGTACCATTATCAATCATTTATTGAAGATTTATTGTTCCGTCATCCAACAAAAGCAGATGCTGGACGTTATGATACTTCAAATTATCTCAAGAATAATATTGAATTATATTTCAGATTACATCTTCCAATGTGTCAACAAGATAAATTACTGCTAAATGGTATTCCATTATTATTCAGATTCACAAGAAGTAGAGAGAAATTTCCATTGCTGCATACAAATGAGGATGAATACACTATAAAACTAACGCGTTTTGCTTTGCATATTAAACGTGTTAAACTATTTCCAGATACACAAGCAGGAATAATATCTGCACTCAAGGAATCACCTGCAAAATATTTCATAATTAGAAATTCAGTCAAGAGCTTTTCAATGAATAAAGGTGTATCAACAATAAACATTGAAAATATTTTTTCAGGGATCTTACCAAGAAGAGTAATTGTTGGTCTTGTTGATGAAGCAGCCTTTGCTGGAAATTATAGAGACCCCTTTAATTTTGAAAATGCAAATATTTCTCAAATTTCTCTAAATGTTGACGGAAATTCTTATCCTACAATACCTTATCAACCAACTTTTCCTGATAAATGTATGCGTGAATATGTGAATTTATTTCGATGTTTGGGACAAGATGAAGGCATTCCACAACTTGATTTAGACTATACAACATATAAAACCTCAAAAACTCTTTTTGGTTTTGATTTGGGAGGTGGATTGGGAGGTGAAACAGGATCTTTATCATTAATTAAAAGAGGAGCTGTTAGACTAGAATTGAGATTTTCAGGAGAAACAACTAAGGCATATAAGATCATTGTTTTCGGACAGTTTGATAACTTGATTACAATTGATAAAGACCGAATTGTTACACTAGACTACTAATGTTGACAACTTTAGATTTAAAACGCATTTTAAAAAATGTTAAGCACTTTGGTGGTGTTTTTCCAAGTGATAAATTACCTCTAGTATTAAAAAAACCAACAACATTTATAATTAATTTGGACCCAAGTTTTAAAGAAGGTTCTCATTGGGTAGCTGTTCATTTTGATAAAGTTGGATCTTGTCATTATTTTGATTCTTATGGTCGGCCACCAGACGGAAATATTCTAACTTTTATTGAAAGATTTGCACCTAGAGGTTATACTTTTTCAAAAAACAAATATCAAGATGATTATTCATCATCATGTGGATACTTTTGCATTCTTTTTTTATTACTTGATCAAAACAAATTTCATCAAATTTTTGAAAAATGTAAAACAGTAAAAAATGAACAAAAATTGTTACAAATAATAAAAAATTTTATTGATTAATTTTATAATGTCCATAAGCATATGAACTTATTTTATCATTCAAAAGATATCTTTTATCTTCAAAAGGTGATATTGCAACCTTTTCATTACAATACATTGAAATTTTATGTTTGTCAGAACCAAAGCGTCTTGTAATTTCCTTATGAATTGTTTCATTATAAAGACAATTTTTATAATTTTCAAAATTAATTTTGTTTTTAACAACATTTCTCTGCACGCCTTTTGCTCGCTTTTCTCTCCGCTTTGTGATTTTATGCAGTAAAGTTTAGGTTTAACAGCAATTACTTCATGGATGACTTCTCCTGACATTTCATCTTTGAGACAACCAATTTTCTTTTTGTTCTCGCTTGAATAGAGAGGATGATCTGTGGGCAAGTCACCAAAGTCCATAATGTCATTGAATTGTTTCATATCACTGATTATGTTGTTTGATTTTATTTCCAGTAAAAAGGAATCAGTATCGGAGTAAACAAGTTGAACATTATCACCATAAAACTTTTTAAAGCGCCCATAATAAAGTTTGTAAACGTGTAATTTTGATAGTTCCAGAACGGTAAATCCAGAAACTATTGCTTTATCCATCAAAACACATTCAGGCTTTAATTGTATCAGCATTTTATCTTCGTCAATAATTTTGAACCTTGTTGCAAGAGGATTAGCAATTCTTTTTGTTGCTACTCTTTCCCCCATTGCAAGTTTAACTTCAATATGCTTTCGTTTATCTTCCATTAATTTTCCATAGATACTGTTCACAAATAATTTATAAAGTGATGAAGCAAAAGTAGTTTTGGCTTGTTGACGCTTCTTTGTACAAAATTCAATATATGGTTTTAGCCAGGCTTTTTGTTTGAATGAAATGACTCGATGAACTTTTAGTACTTTTAAGCCATTTTCAATGTAAAATTTTAAATTCCGGAAATGAACTGAATATCTTTCTCTTGTTAAAAATGTTGACACAAGCTTTTCAGTAGCAACCGGCTTAAGTCCTTGCTTCACAAGTTCATCATATAATTTTTTGGCATATGGGCTTAGCATTTCATGTGTGACTTTCATTTTATGAGGAGCTAAAGGAAAATCATTATGTGCATCATGAAGTTCTTGTGGATACTCTAAATCAATCTCCAAGATGTATCCAATGTCTCCATCATCAGGTGAATTTAAAATGTGTTCGAGTAATTTATCTTCATTTGAAAAATTTACCCATTTATAAGTTCCTATTGGTAACATGTCCATCATTGCTTTGCCGTAAAGATTGTTTACATCAAAGTACATTAACCAAGTTTGTTGGCCACCATCATAATTTGTTGATGGATTATTAGCAATTGCGTGACGTTTTGCAACAGTAGTGAAGCCTCCTCTAATGTCACCTTCAATTAATAACAACATATCAATTTCCAAAAATAATTCAATTGATATTTTTGTCATTTTTAATGCAGCAGCATAAGCAAGACCAGGACAGGTCATGTAATGTGGTGGATCAATTCCAAAATCTTCAATACTTGTTTGTCGAAAGTTTTCAAATACTGCAGCAAGCATTAAAACATCAAGCCGCAAGTAAATATCGATCAATTCTCCAAGATTTTTACAGTTGAATTGATTCCAAATTCTTTTCAAACGATCATACATTTCTTGTGTAATGTTAGTGTCGTTCAGTGATGAGTAAAAAGCAGACATTGGTGGTAATGTTTGGTCATTAAATTTTTCAAGTGATGATAAATATTCATAAGGTATTGATGCTTTTCCCATTAAATCACTCAAATCTTGATTAGGCCATTCTTGACGTAAAAATTCTTCTTTTTCATCTTTAGTCAAGTTGGAACTTAGTGTATCAAGACTTCCAGGTAAAAATGCAAATGAGTCGAGGAAAGCAAGATCATTAACATACCAACCAATATATTTTTCCATTGATGAAGGAATAAGTTTTAGATGTTGAGAAAATGTATTACTTTTGATTGAATCAATCAATAAGTGTCCATCATAATTTTTCAAATTATGAAAAAATATTGGAATTCGATTTGGAATTGAGTAATTCACATTACAAGCATTATGAGCTGCACCTCTGAATTGACCCGTTAAATGATCATGATCACGGACTCTATCATCTTCAAGAGGCTTTTCACAAATCCAACAGTTTGTTGCTTTTTGAAATGTTGTTTCATCATCAGGTGACATGTTAAGAGGCTTAAATGAAGCAATCACGTAATTTCGTGCAGATGTTATTGATTTCTTAAGGTTTTCTAGAAATTTGGCAACAATATTTTCTCCGTGCTCAAACTTTTTATCAATGATTTTTCGGTTCCAATCAACAACAATATATCCATAACTACACGGTTCATGAATTGATGGTTTCAATGGATCATTTGTTGGGACAATTAAACATTCAAAGTCACAATAAATAATGAGCGGATGCTTAATTTCTTTTTTCAAATTTGAACGCTCAGAATAATTCCGTCTTGGGTATTTTGGTGTAGGGTAAGGCATCATAATTTTTTGTGCTGGTTTTGATGAACAGTCAATTAAATGTTTTTTCAATTGAAATTCGTGGCGCCAGCCATTTAAACATCTTTCACAATGAAAGCGGCGGTAATTGCTTCTTGAATTTAAAAGGCGTGCAAAGTTTGTTATTAAATAATAATGTTCGTGTAATAAAAATAGTCTGACATGTGTTGATAGTTGGTTCTTGGTAACATAAAGTGGAATCACAAATTTATGATTGGTGTTGTAAGTAAAAACACTAATCGATATTGAGTTTTTCTTTTCAAAGGATTCGATTGAGCTCAATTCAACTTGTCCTCGCCATTTTGAAAAATCATGTTGATCTATAAATTGCTCATATTGATACAATCGTTTAGGATGATTTTGACTTGGATGAATAGCAGCTAAAATTGAATACATGAAGCAATCACTTTGGCATTCAATTGATAGTAAGCACCTTTTTGTATAAAGTTCTTTTGGTAAATTGTTTTGATGGCAACCTCCTCGATGTGGTTGATAACGAGCAATCCAAACATCAATTTTGCTAATATCAACAATAGTAAAGCCACTTCCTCTTTCAGTATATTGATCGATTATTTCTTTCATCTCCGTAAAAGTCTCTTCAATTTCATTATTAATATTATCTCCAGGTAATAAGGGTTTCATTGTTGAAGGGATTTCAGCTTCAATCAATTCAATCATTGTCATTTTTTGAAAATAAACTTTTAAAATTAAATAGAATTTGATTGGTCCAAGATCACTTAAATTTTTTTGTAGAAGTTCTTTGACTTTAGTCTTTTGATGTCTTTTCACAATGTCAATGTCAATCATATCAGTCATTTCTTGGGAAAAAACACGAAAGCGGCGGCGAAAAGCTGAATGAATTAGTTTAAATGGTGATTCAAAAGTAGGTTGTGGAGGATTAAGTATAGATAAACTGCCACAAACTTTTTGATGGCATCTCAATCTTTGGCCTGATGAAAAAGTTTTCTTGCACTTTAAGCATTTCACTTTTCTTTTCATCTCTTTTGGGGCTGCTCTTATAGATGGTGCGTCTTGAATAACTGGTTCTTTATCAAAGAATATTTCCATTCGCCTGCAGTTTTCTTTGCATGAACAATTATGCATTAAATAATCCAATAAAGGTTCACTCGCATTCCCACAACATGGACACCTGAAGCAATCCTTTTTAGGTGGTGGCTCATCAAAGAAAATGTCCATTCTTTTACAATTCTCCTTACATGTGCACTCATGATTTAAATAATCGCCTAAAGCCGAACTTTTCTTTTTACAGCAAGGGCATTCAAAGACATTTGGTGATTCTATTGATGCTTGTGATTCAATTGGTGTTGGTAATTCAATTGGTGGAGGGTTTGGTGTATCAAAGCTCTCATACATTTTACATTGATTTGACGCGCAGTTGCAATTATGATTTAATATTTCTCCCAAGTTTGGAAATTTTTGCTTGCAGCAAACACACAGCATCTATTGAAAAACAACTTATATATTAGTACCGCGAATAAAAAAGACAATGAGAATTTGAAATTGAAATGGATCTTTATTTAGATGGAAAATATAAAAAAATTTAAGATTTTACAATTTTATAATAGCGTTTAATTGTCCGATTGACTGTCCAAATATGACAGTCAATCAGCTCACATATATCTTGAGCATGTTGATTGCCCAAAGAAGATAAAATTTTTCTTTGAGCTTTCAACTTTGCAAGGCCTTCCATATATTTGAAGGCCTTGTTCCTTAAACGCAATTGCAGTCTTTTTCTAACTGCATTTGGAGCTTTTTTTTTTGTTTCCTCAAGGGAAACTTTCTCCATTTCAGCTATCATTTTTTCTAGTTCTTTCGAGTCGAAAGAAGAAAAAGAAAAACCCGCAAAGCGAGATGAAATTTCCTGCAAAGATAGTAAAGGGAAGATGAGAAGCATGTTAAAATAGAAATGATTAAATTAAACTTACATTCATTTCAATGTCCTCAACAGAGGACATTTCTATGTCGGCATTTTCGATATTTTCCATATCATAATCCATTTTTAAAAGTTTTCACAATAATAAAAGTAATAATCAAGTTAACTTGTTGATGGTTTGAGAGATAATGACCAAAGATCGTTACCTAACCTTTGAAAATAATCGATAACATCTGCAGAACGGGGTGAGAGGGCATTTTCCACGTGAATTAATCGATTGATTAACTGTCAAAGCTTGTTTGTTTTGAATTCAGCGCTTGGTTGTTTTCACTGCGCAATCGTAACCTGTTGCATAGAAACGTTGAATCAGGTGTTTCAGTCTCATATACATCGTTCTATATTCTATACATAAATTTTTCACCTCGTAAATTAAATTAAAATTAGTACTTCAATATGAATTTTTTACATTTCTTTTTACTTGTTTTGATGATTACAGGTAAGTTTGTGATTTCCAAAAAGGATTAACCATTGGATTATTGTGTTTAGCAATCGGATTAATGTGTTTTTACATCCTCAGCCTCACCTATTTCTGAACCACCATCTTCACCAGCATCTTCATCATCATCTGATTCATCGGAATCTTCATCATCGGAATCTGATTCATCATCTGGCAGAGGCAATCTTGAAATTGATGAAGATCAAGAGGAAGAAGAAGAACCTGGAGCAAGGAATAATGCAGAACAGGAAGAACAGCCTGGACCATCAATTTTAACTAATGAGCCTGGAGTAATAACATTGAATGCTGGACAAGGTGTAGAAATTTTAAGTAAGTCTTTTATTTTACCACTTTTCATGAATAGAGATTTCAAATAGTTTTTATTTGTTAGGACCAGGGAAAAGTTCAATGTTTTGTAAAGTTTCATCCGTCTATGCACTGTGGAAAATTAAAAATGTAACAGGTGTTTATGTATCGGAATCAGGAGAAACTCTATATCGGTTTAATTATTCCGACTATTATGGACCTCCTTCTGTTCTTAACAATATTGTTTTAACAAACATTCCAACAATGACCAGAGAGGAGATAATGAAAGATGCTTTAGATTATGAAAAGCAGGAGAGAAGGGCTCATGAAAGAGTAAAAAAACATCCCATTCAATTTGAATGCGACTATTGCGAGATGATGTTTCCAAAGTTGAAAACTTTAAAAGATCATTTATTTGGAAAAAAGCAGAAAACTAATGGTAAAAATCGAGAACTGGTAATTAGATGTACAAAGAGATTGCCATTGGATGGTATAAAAGGATATGATAGACTTCACTGCCCAGTCAATCTGCCACCACCAAAAAGGAAGGTATGGGCATGGGTTAAATGTATTGATCCTGATGTTGAAAACGGGAAAAAAGATTTTGAAATACCAGATAATATTCAAAAACAGTGGGACAATTACTTTAATAAAAAGTAATGTATTCACTTTCCCATTCATGTATTCTCTTTCTTTTGCCATTCATGTATTCTCTTACTTTTGCCATTCATGTATTCTCTTTCTTTTGCCATTCATGTATTCTTTTTGTATGTCTTTTATGTATTCTCTTAAGCCATTTATGTATTCACTTTTTTAACCTCTTTATGTTTTCCTTTTAAAGTCTTTTTTATCATTGAAAAACAGCCAATTTGTATGTCTTGAATAACTTTGTGCCTTTTTCAATTTTATATTTAAATAAATGTTTCATATATCCATTGCATTAATCTTTTCAAACCCGGAATTCCCGCTGAAGATGAAATGGTTTTCGTGTTGTTCACACATCATATGATAGAGAAATGTCTATTCTTCAATATTCCATCTTGGAAATCTTTTAACTACATCTTTCATGGAGATATCATGAAAAGTTCCAAAAATGGTTATTCATGAATTCTGAGACTATTAGATATGATAGAATGATGAAAAAGATATCAAATTTAATCACATGCACTAACTCATCATTTGAAACAAGAATATTGAATTTATCTTCAGTATTTCACTAATTATGAATTCACAGCCGATTCAGAATCTGAAATTTATCTCTAGTTTTCAGTGACCTGGTTCCGAGTGAAAACTTTATTATATTAAGACGTTCTTCATACCAATCGATAGAGCAAAAAAAGATCTTTTATATTTGATCCCGGTGGTAACTTAAATGTGAAGTGTGCTTGCCAAAGCATAATTTGAAAAATTCATTTTTTCAAAAAAGTAGTAAAATATATGCAATAATGGTAGTTCAATGGTATTATTGCATAGTAATATTGCATAGTAGTAAAATATATGCAATAATGGTAGTTCAATGGTATTATTGCATAGTAATATTGCATAGTAGTAAAATATATGCAATAATGGTAGTTCAATGGTATTATTGCATAGTAATATTGCATAGTAGTAAAATATATGCAATAATAGTAGTTCAATGGTATTATTGCATAGTAATAGTGCATAGTAGTATTTCAATACTTCTTACTTTTGTAAATTTTGAATTTATCCCTTCACAATTACACAACTCTTTTGTTTACAGTTGTCTAGTTAGATGGTCATAGTGACTATGTTAGCCTTTCTTTCCTTTTCCTTTAAGTATCAAATTGACTCATTTACATTGCTCTATGCTAGGAATAAGCAAAATCCAATTATATCTCAAGAAAAGATGAAAATTTTATTCTGAGCCGTTTTTATCGGCTGTATATGTCTTTATGATGAGAAATGTAATCCTTTTACATTAATCTTTTCAAACCCGGAATTCCCGCTGAAGATGAAATGGTTTTCGTGTTGTTCACACATCATATGATAGAGAAATGTCTATTCTTCAATATTCCATCTTGGAAATCTTTTAACTACATCTTTCATGGAGATATCATGAAAAGTTCCAAAAATGGTTATTCATGAATTCTGAGACTATTAGATATGATAGAATGATGAAAAAGATATCAAATTTAATCACATGCACTAACTCATCATTTGAAACAAGAATATTGAATTTATCTTCAGTATTTCACTAATTATGAATTCAGAGCCGATTCAGAATCTGAAATTTATCTCTAGTTTTCAGTGACCTGGTTCCGAGTGAAAACTTTATTATATTAAGACGTTCTTCATACCAATCGATAGAGCAAAAAAAGATCTTTTATATTTGATCCCGGTGGTAACTTAAATGAAAGCAATATGGAGATAACATGGAAAAACATGATAATGGCTTAAGCAACATTAAAAGCTTATTTTACCAGCTAGAAGGATGATTCAGGTATCAAATTGATTCATTTACATTGCTCTATGCTAGGAATAAGCAAAATCCAATCATCATTCAAGTGAAACATCCGTTCCCCTTCTTTCATTCAGGATCATTCTCTTATTAATTATTCATTCAAGAAGTGAAATATCCGTTTCACTTCTTTCAATAATGATCAATGTTAGTAATTAATCAAGTGAATCAATCAAGGTTAAACAAGTGAACGGTCAAGTGAAATCAATCAAGCAAAAAACGTAGGAAGGTGAAAAAAACCGTTGAATATTCACTCAAGCATTAATTATAAACAACACGTAGGAAGGTGTTCGCTAGGCTTAACAAGGCTACAAAAAACCGTTGAATAATTAATCATGCATGAAATCGATGAAGCGTGAAATCAACCATGCATGAGGGGGGTGGCGTTTTTTGGGTCATTTCCGTTTCCGGTTTTTGGCTTAGAAGCGTATGTTTTGGTACTACTAACCGGAATGAGAAACATCATGAAAGTAAAGCAACACTTTGTAATCAAAGCAAAGTATCAATCAATTGACTCGAGAAGTATCATTTTACTCTTGAAAATGATAATCTGTTTACCTTTCAAATTATGAATGGAAAAATGAAAAGTCCGAAAAGGTCATCTTTCATCTTAACGAGAAAACCTTTTCTCTCCTTTTCTCATCTTCATCCATCTTCAGTCCATCATCACTTTACAACTCAATTTGCCTTTCAACCTTCAACTTGAATTACAACGGAAGAAAGAAACTTATTAAAAGTAAATTTGGTTATCAAGTGAAAGACTATTAGTGAAGTTTACAATATCAAGTCATTTGAAACTCGAAACAATTGATCTTGCAATTGATTGATTCACCATGAACATTGAACCAACAAGCAAGACCAACACTAATGATAAACACACAGAAGCCAACATAACTCTGCTAATATTTGCTCGCAAGATTTTATCTCTTCTTCTCTCATCCTCATGGCTTCTTCTGCCATCATCATTTTTCCTCTCGTTATCATCACCATCTCATCTGCCTCATCTTATTGAACCATTTACTTTTTTTTATACTATTTGCCTTCTCATCTGAATCCATCTTCAAATGGTTACATCCTTTTTGACATAAACAAAAGCCTTAATAACAATATCTTGTTTCCTATTAAACCATCTCATCTTGAGGTCTCAATCATCCTTTCATTCATGGTAACCATAAAGCCTTTTTCACTTTAATTAGCATCACTTTTACTTTCACCTTTATTCCCATCCTCAGCATCCCAACACCTCATATTGTGCTGTCACTTTCAACTAACCTTGAAATTGATGCAACAAAAGGAAGAAACCAGAAAAGATGTTGAACAAAACGATGAACATGGTTCAAGTGGCTTCCATTTACTGTTTATTGAAAGCCTCAACTTGAGTCGACATTTAATTGCAACTAATCCTGATTACTGTTCAGACATACTTGCTTCCCTCATTACCAACTAATTAGTGAATTAACATCTTTTTGCTTTCTTCTCATTTCAACATCTTCCAACATTAAACTTGCTCTCCTCGCCAGTTTCAACTTTAAATTCCTCTTCTTTACTCATCCTCGCATCATCATCATCATCATCATTAATCTTGTTTACCATTTGAAAGTTTAAACAATTGAAAATTGGAAACATTTGATGAATCTCATTAGAATTGTAAGAAAACTCATTTTCACAGTTTTCCAAGTTAACGAATCGTCAGTAGAATTTGGAAAACTTTTCTTCTTCAATCAAATTGAAACAAAACTCATCTAAATCATGACTTTTCTCTCTCATTATTCCCATCAATTTGCATACTCATAAGTGTTGACACAAGTAACAAGCAATCAAACTTTTCATCACGATTTATGCATCAGCAAACCTTCATGCAAAAGCAACATCAAAACTGATCATCATCTTATTAACCCTCATCGCGATTCAGATTCATTCAAATAAATGTCATGAAATTTCTTTTCTTTTTTACCTTTCATTATAAACATTTTGTTAACAATTGTAAAGCAAAAAGAAACAAAAGGCTGAAAAGCAACTGACAAAAATGAATTCATGATTTGGTAGAAAAACTGAAAACTAAAAAGCAGATGATAATGTTGATTATCCGCCTCCTCGTCGGTCAATCTCAATGGTTTCAAAGGTAAACCTAGTAACTCAAATTAACCCAAAATTACCGGTTAATATGAGTCTATTAATTTAAAAGGGCAACAATTAATTTGAAGAGTAACAACAATGTTTAACTCTTGGCAAGTTTAATGAACAATAAGCAACACCTAAGGGTGCAGGTAAACCTAATTCAATGTTAGGAACCAGTTTGTTGCAAGAAAATCCCACAACATCCTTTGTATCTTCTGTATCATGAGGCATTCGCAGACCGCCCAACATCACTTTATCCCTACGGACATTCACCTAATCCTTATCATTATCTGTTGGTTCGCTCAGTTTACCTTTAATCTTGTAACACCTTCAATTGTGCTTTTCACTTTGCGCCACTTTATTATCTTTTAAAGTCAATTTTTTCTTTTTTTTCTATTAATTAATTGATTTGATTAAAGTTAATTAATTTTGTTTTGCTTTTCTTTCTTCAGGTCGTTCGTTTCTTAAAGAATGGACTGCAATCATGTGTTCATCCAAAGGAAGCCTTCCAGATGATCGTAATTCCGATGATAAATTGACTCCGAGTCTGGATGCAGACGAATCCAGAGGATCGACCAGCAATACAAGACGACCTTATCCATCACCTCGCTGGTCGCCACGTTACCCTCAGCGACCTTTACCAACGCCAGACTGGAGGAAGCCAAGTTCCTTCGACAATGATCTAAGTTTAATGTCTTCGGTTTCTCAAAGTACTCAACATGGTCCAGGTTAGTCAAACCATTCCAATTCATAGACATTTACCAAGAAAATTTAAACTCTTTTCCCACTTCATCTTATCTTTCATCTTCATCTCTCATCTTCATCTTAATCATTTCAATCTTTTCCAACCCTTTAACTTCCGTTCATTTGTCAATCATGATCATTTGTGAAAAGTCATTTTTCTCCACATTTGGCACAGGCATGCCTTCCATTAACTTTAACTGTTCAATTGATGACAATTTCCGAATGAGATAATTTAAAGTTAACCCTGATTATGATTAAATAAATAGTCAATCAACAAGTTTGACAAATCAGGGTAAAAGTCAATTTAATATTGAGATGAAACAATCTGATAGCAATGAGATCAATAGAAATCTATTTTTATGCTTTTCTGTCTAAAATTATCATCAATGAAATAATCAGGAAACAGGAAATGTCACTAAAATGCCAACCTTTAACCCTTCATTAAACTCGCTTTTGTTGCCATTTATATTAATCATTTGTTATTTGATCTAATTGCAGCCTTTGGACCCAAAGAAGGTCAGGATGGACGGAGAAGCTTCAAGTCGGTGAAACCATTGAATGGAGGAATGACATTCTTTCCAAGCCACATTTTATCCTTGATGTTGAGCTTGAACCTGATCCTATTGGTGCAAGGACAAGGAATTGTCTGAACATGGAGCAACAATCATGTGAATGGAGAAAGAAAATGAAACTTGCAAAAGTGCAAGAAGGAAAGGAACGCAAAGAGCAATCAACAGTCAAAACCTACACACGACTGATAGTGGGTTGTGAACTTGTTTTCAGTTCTGTCAACAAAATTATTGAGTTGAACTTTATTGATTGTCTGGTGATGAGGACGATGATAAAGTCAGAGTAAACAAGTTGATCAGTAAACTGAAAGACTTTGCAAGGTTGAAACTAGCGTCCAAACAATGGCCACAATCAAAGTCTCGACAAACAAAGGACTTGTCCGGAGTTCGCCCAACTTCAATGCAACAGCCAGACACACACACAGTCTTAATTGAATCAATTGCCATCAATTATCAACAATTATAAATATTCATCAATAACTTTTTACTCAACTATCTTCATCTGCCATCAATTTGAATAGATGAAAACATTGCCTTAAAATTTGGCTGAATAATCAACTTTGTCTCTCAATCAATCAATACATTAAAACTGGTGAAACCTCTTTAATTGTGACTGTGATAATGATTTGAGTCTTTAAATGGCAGGTTAACTCAACAAAGAAGATAACTTTTACTTCTTCCTTCATCTTCTTTCTTTTGTTAGAGAAGATTACTTCTTCTATTGTTGACTTTATCATGATGATAATGATACCAATAACAATATCATGTTAATATCAGAACTTTACTGTTCTGTTTACTATTTTTGCAGATGAAAAGAATTATGTTTTCTCTTTCATTTACTTCATTTTCTTTCTTTTCATGATAATGATACAATCTACCATTGATAATGAAATGATCTTCTTTTCCATATTGCAATCAATTCCTTCAACTTCTCAGAACTTTTGTGTAAAAAACAGTAAAGGAAACATGATGAAACATGCAAAAGTGCAAATTATTTCATTTGATATTCATAACTGTTTAGTTGATGGAAGAAAAGATTGGACAGAAAATGTTCATTATCAATCAATTGTCACCTATCGATTGAGCCATTTGGCAAAACAGATTGTTCAATTGATAGAATGCTTTTTCATTATTATTTTCAGTTTGCATTTGCGAATAAAAAGATTGATTTGGGAAAATTTGCTGCAATTTGAGCTTCGATTATATCTCGAGTTGATTAAACTCTCGACTGTCTTAACCATTGTCTGCTGTTGCGATCATCAGATGATTTGATTATCAGCCAAATGAACAATTTTATTGCCATTTCTTGAAATTCACTTTTCCTTTTCTACTTTCTAATCATGTTTCTTAATTGAGATTCTTGATAAAATTACATTTAATGATCAATTCAATTCATGTAAAAAAACTTTGTAAATATCAACATCATCTAATGTGTACATTATTTATTAATTGTAATATAAGTAAAATTAAATATGATAAAAATAGATTGTTTCATTTCTCATTAAATAAGTAATCAGCTCAAGTCAACTGATTAGCAATGCAATAAAGTATCAGATTCACCGAAATGTACATTAACCTTTCAGAATTGTTATTCTAATAAGTTTACAAAATGAACCTTTAGCTTCCACAATGAATATTAATTATTATTGCTTTTTAATAAAATGATTAAAATTTATTGAATTTAAAAAGCTTACAATTTGTTAGTCTTGACTCAAGAGTATTGAGCAAACTTTATGTTCAACTCCATCTCGTGTCTCTTTAAGGAACTAAAATATAAGATGTTGAATAAGCACCGGAAGATGGCGGTAGTAAATGTTCGGTTCAATTGTTATTTGTTTGCGTTGAACGCAATAAGTTTCATTTAAGCACCAATACCAACAATAGTCTTGAGTAAAGAAGTAAATGCAAAAAATTTTCATTCGAGTTAAGGATTGCGATCTTCAGGGTTTGCAGGGTGATACCGTTCTCGAAATATTGAGGTTAAAAATTGTAGGACTAATGGGCAAAATCTCGAGAACTACCGATAAATTGTTCGATGTTTAACAACTTTTATCGATGCAAATAAGTTTCAGACCTCTAAGTCTTACGGTCACTCGA
Source organism: Tetranychus piercei (assembly GCA_036759885.1). NCBI lineage: Eukaryota > Metazoa > Arthropoda > Arachnida > Trombidiformes > Tetranychidae > Tetranychus > Tetranychus piercei. The sequence continues at coordinate 19,855,509 of CM071879.1, read as the reverse complement.
AGCGCCAGGCTTAAACTAAAATTGAAGTGATCTTTTGTAAAGAAAACGGAAATTTTATTTATCAAAATAAGTGCATTTTCTAGTTGCCCATCAAAACTTACTCTAGAAGAATGAAAAAATCTGGTTCAATAGCTGTACAAAAAGCGATCGAAGTTTAAACTTTGGACTCAATTTTCTCGAAAATTGTCGATCGTAGACATTTTTTAATATCACTAATAAACTCAGTTTTTATGCCCCTACAAACCCTGCAAATCGCAATCCTTAACTCGAAGGAAATTTTTGTGCATTTACTCCTTTATTCAAATCCTTGGATTCTAATTGATTTCAAACAGCTTCTTAAATTACTGAATTACTATTATGAAGTGTGTTAATCACCATCAAGCTTTAATTTTGTGCCTTTTTATTGTTTCGCCACTTGTCATCACTTTTAAGATTAAACCTTATCGTCCTGCGTCTTATTCATACAGGCATCAAGTGTATCCAGTGGAGGGGCTGAACAATACATATACGATTTACGTTGCAGGAGAATCGATAACAATTGAAATTCCTGAAAAAATTGAGTCTAATCTGAAAGCCATCTTGGAATGGCAAGTGTTGAATACAGATGAAGATGCACTGGTGTTCGTCTCGGGTTACGAAGCATACGTAATGATTGATAAAGATCGCAAACACAAACTTGAACGCAGCGGTTATATGTTGAGTGGACGACTGATACATTTGGGTGAGAACAAAGCTATCAGTGTACGATTTACGGAGAATCCATTGTACCAACGATCCATGGGAAAGTTCACTTTTGTTGATTTGTTGTATTTCGATATCGACGAAGAAAGAGTGGAAATAATTGATTCAATAAGATTGTTGGACGACGCCGATGGTGATAATATTGGATATTGGGTATTACTTGATTACATCTTTATTGGCGACAAGTTGTACCTTGGGATAGCTCGTGAATTTTCGAGAATCCTGAGTGACGGTATCAGGCAACTGAATTCACAGGTTTCAGTTATGAGATTGTGTCTCGAGGAAGGAAATAATATCCTTTCAAGTGCAGTTGAGATTTATGCTGAGCGTGACTTTACGGTTAAAGGACACTTCGTCTTTAAATTGGGTAAACTCGACGATGAATCTAAAAGGTTTTCACTTTTAGTCGAGCGCAATATCATGCAAGCCGGAACGCTGTTTACGTTCAATCGGTTTTTCATTCCCAACTATTTAACCATTTTCGATGAAGTGGCCGTCAACTGTGCCAAAGGTGTAAAAGGTTACACCACATTGCACGATGTTTCGAAATTTACTGGAAAGGATTGTCAGCCCAAAAGTGTGACAAAATGCTCTTTTCCTAAGTTTCAGGTTCCATCATACAAGTTGAATACAATTGACTTTCTGGTGGAGCAAAGAATAATGACTAATCTCCTTGTTGTCCACGACGGTCATCCTTTAAATGAGACTCGATACATTTTTCGTGATAAAAATTACCTCAATGATTGTTTACTGAGTTCAAATGACGCTACCCTTTCGGATCTAAGTCAATGTGTTGTAAAGTCTAGATATCCTGTTGGCCATTCCTTCCTCTATTTCAATTACATTACTTCGACCGTATTTTGGCTTGAAGATTCAGGTAAGGTCTTCGTATACGAGGAGTTCAACTGTTTAAAGTTCAAAGATTGCTTCAATTGCATCATGTTTGGTTACCCATCAAAGTGTACCTGGAATGGATACCAATGCTCTGCATTTCACTATTCATCCACCATTAATGTTACTTCTGTATCTGTCGACTTTTGTGCAAAAATAACCAATTTTAAGCCCAAATTGGTGGCTGGCACAACCAAGTCGAAACAGTTTTTCATTGACTTCGACGGAGTTCCTTGGAATGATCGTCTTAATTTGAAGATTTACGTGACAATCGGTCCTAATCAATGTACTCGTATCACCAACATTTATGCATCTGCAGCAAAGTTCAAAATACTCTGTGATCTGGATGTTCGAACAAGAGGAAAATTTCCTATCAACTTGACTTTTGCTTACGAACGCTATGGCAATACGATTCCGATAATTGCCATTTCGAAGGATCGCATTACTTTTAAGCCAAGTGAAGAATTTACTCTAACTTTAATCATTCAATATGTAGCTCTATTCATTATTATATTTACATGTTTAGTAACTGTGACATGCATTTGTTGTGATCTCGGTGGCAAAAGACGGAGAAGATTAAGTAGAATTTCAAGTTCGAACATTTCGATTAGGAGAAAAAGCATGTATTTAATCGGCCGGAGAAGGAATCCTAAAGCAATGAGTCCGAAACTGAAATGGAAAGAGTTCTCAACAATAAAAGTGAAATACTCAAGTGATTCGACCAAGTCAGGCTCACAAATTTAGGAGTTGTTCGCTTTGTAGTTGAGTTCGATGGTGCAATGAAGCACAATATTCAACCAATATGAATGATTCCGCACTAAAAGCTGCTGGATATTTCAACCGATCTCTGAACGATGCCAAAAAGATTTTTAAATGTATTAAATCGTGTTGCGGCTTAAAAGGCAGAGCGTTTAAACGAAAGAAACACAAATCAATGAGTCCAACCTTGGATGGAGAAAGTTTACAAGTTCACGGACTGTGTGTTTTTGCCTGTTTATTCAGGTTTCATGCAATGGTTGAAAGTAAATTGATTCAAGCTAAAAAATCCCACAATTTAAAATCATTTGCAATAAACAGTTTGAATTGTTGAGTTATTAGGGTTTATTAAGCTAAAGATTGATTGAAAATCAACTTTCTTTGCAACTCACAGCAAAATCCTATTGTATTTGAATGTTTACCTGCACTTTGATCAGACAAAAGTCTGTGGATAAACACTGAAATGGTCATTGATCTTCGAGTAGCAAATAAAAATCACAAATTGTTTATGTAAATTAAAGATAAAGTGACTGCCAACTTCAATACACTTGCGATTCTAACTCAAATTCACACTTTCAATCTTTCAATACTCGAGACATTTTCCGGTAAACTGACTGATTGAACCGTCGAGTTGACTTTGTAATTAATCAAATTTGCATGATTAGAGTGATTAAACTGGACTCATCTTTGAACTTCAACTTGCTATTTGAACAATTCTGTAGTCTCTGCATTAATATTGACTGATCAAGAACAATAGAGGCGCCAAGGCCACAGTTGCAACTCACCAAGGTTTGATTACAAAGCTGTATTTATCTTCCTTCTTCTATTTGTTTTTATATTCTTTAGATATACAAGGTAATTTCCGGGCTCTGAGCATAGAATGATTTGCAATAATTCAGTAATCATCAGTCAACTTTTCTTGCTTATTGCAGTTGCTAGTCAAGTTAAGCTTCAACTTTATTCAAACTTATGTTATTGTTTATAATCACCTAGTATTTAATGTTGAGTCTTTGAATTTTGTTCAAGGGAAAGTGAAGAAAGTGGAAAATGGTGTGAGTCACAATGGAAATTGAAATTATGAAAAATTCCATTTATGGTTATGCAGATTTATGGCATGGAAACATGTCCAACTTGTAATGTTTGTATTGTGAAGTGTTAAAGATAGTTGATTGTTATTGCTTTACAAGACAATATTGTGTTCAGTGACCATTGGATAAGTGCCAAGATAATAAACAATTAACTGTGTAATGAGTCGTTTAGACTGTGCCTTTCAGTAAATGTGTGAAAATTTCACAGTTAATCGACTGACTAGATTCAAGTGAAACCCAAAGTTCCTAAAAAGATACGCAAAATGAATGTACCGAGAGACGAAGTGAGATATCGTCGTGGAACGGCTGTAGGACCTTTCATTCCTAGTCACAATCTACTGAAGATACCAGCGAATATGCCGCGTAAGTCAAGTTTACCGATAATTGCGCCACTTCGAGTTGACAGTCTGTCAACATCATTGAGCACAAATTCATCGCCTCTACTGGATCTGCCAATCCACTTCTCATCTGGTAAATCATCGACTCTATCACCAGCATCATCATCATCTTCATTCTTATCAACAAATTATAACACAAGTGTCAATAGTGTTAATGTTGCTTCTAAAAATTATTATCCTTCCTATTATGATAGAACATTTGGTGCGAATTGTTCAAGTGCCGATGACGATGAATTTGAAGACGACGAGTCGCCGGATACTATTTTAATTGAAAGCGGTAAAAGGTTGAGTGCCGTGGGTCTTGCTTTTGGCCAACATCTCCAGACAATGGCTCTTAAGTTTTCAACCAACCACAAGGATATAATTGATAAAACACGGATTCTTTGTGCTCGCCATGTTCGCACCAAACTATCTAAAAGTGGTTTGATCGATAAACGTTCATCTTTAACTAAACTTCGGTCAATGAGCAACATTGACTTTGATCCACTTTTGGTAGACCTGATGGACTCGATAAGTGATTTGATCTCTGAAATGGACAGACGATCTCCAGGCTTGTTTGACTCGGCAATCAAAAGATCCGGTGCCAATGTGAGCATTTTATCGACACCCGAGAGAGCTTCAGTTGCTTTGACAGTCATTTTGAGTGAAATTTTCATTGACTCAATAAGTTGGCCAAAGATAGCAGCAATGTTTGGTGTCACTGGTGCTCTAGCTGTTGATTGTGCCACTAAAGGGAAACAAGAATACATAACCAGTTTGGTAGACACAGTTGGAAATTACACCGAGAATAATCTAGCTCGTTGGATTCACAATCAAGGCGGTTGGGTGAGTAAATCTCGTCATTGAATCTTGAAGCTTAATCATTGAACTTTTCTTGATAATTTGTTTTTCCTCTTATCTTCTAGTCTAGCTTGATTTACTGTTACAATAAAGAATCCTCATGGTCTCGTCCTCTTCAATATTTGGGTTTGATAACATTCTTCTTTACTCTTATTTTAAGTATAATCTGGTTCAAATTTTAACCAGTTTTTTGCTTGAACAAGAGTAAATACTAAAAGTAACAAATACAACTTTTATCTTTGCATCGACAGTTATAAGTCGGGAAACCTTGATCTGAATAAAATTAGTATCGATTATATCTGTTGTAAAAATATATTTTGATAAATGATGCTTTTTGTGTGACTTTGCGTCTAGATTACATGGCAAGTCAATATGTAATAACTGTAGACTTAACTACGGGAAAAAGACTTAATCAAAGGATTGATTCTCCATTATGATAATAATCTTTGATCTCATTAACATTCAATTACCTACATGAAGTGTGAATATAAAGCTTATATTAAGTTCAATATTATTGACAGCAACATGTGTTTCTGATAAACATTAGATGGAAATGTCAGCTTCACTCAGTAAAACATGGAAAAATAAATCCCTTCAAATTCATGATTTCTACTTTGAAGATACAACCCAGTCAACCCAAGACTTGTGGCGTAGGCCAACTAGAGAGAGCATGTAGCCACCGCGAAAGATGGACACTCAGAATCGTTTGCCTTTTTGCGTTCTTTTTCGTTTAATGCAAAAATTTTACTGCAAGTATCTAAACTGGCTTCAACAATAATCTTCACAAAACTAACTGCAGAATTGTAACTTCTATTGATTCGTAGCCACAGGAAAACTAAGTGCAATTGTGTGAGCTAATATTTATCTGGTTGAGAAAATCCAAAACAAAAGCTATAACATGGATAAACTTTAGTACAATAATGAAACCAGTTCTTTGTATTTAATTCATTCTCCTTGTGTAGTTAGTACGGCTAGTTCAAAGTAGATAAGTGCAGAAAATTTACGACAACATGGACAAGAAACATAGGGCTATCTCCAACTTGTGTGAATAGGATACTAAACTTGAGATTTCAACAAATCAAAGAAATCATATTTTTGTTTCGCTTTGGGATGAATCTGCTGGTTAAATTTGAACAAAAATAAATCCAAATCATAATTATTTTGTAACCAAAGTGATATTTTATTTATGATATTTTTCTTTCTTGCTTTTCATAAACATCAGTATTAAAATATCAATTTTCTATTTATGATTAAAATTATGTAATTGATTAAAAGTGAATATTTACTAATTAAGTTATAGACTTTGAACTCCTCTTAGACTTTATGATTAAATGGAAATAGGTAGGAATTGCAAAAATCAATCAAAAGATGTAAATTACTGACAAGTATTTAATTGCTAACAACAACATAACCGCTCATTATTATAGAGAACATAATCAAAAATAGAAAAAACAAAAATTATTGTATATTTGTTAAATCATAGTCAACTAATTACTTTAATGAATGAAAAGCTACCTTAATCTATTAATTACAGTATTATCATCCACCTTGCTTTTTAACCGTGCCAGATTTATAGACTAATTAGTTGGATGCACTGTTGTAACAAGATGAATATTTCAACTATATCATGAAGCGAATTTGTTAATGAAAATATCGGACTTAGCGAAAGCAATTTAAAAATATCACATTTGTTTGAATTTACAGGTCAATTTGAGTAAACTATTGTTATTTAAACCATGAACTAATTTCTTTTTCATTTCATGCGACTTAAATTATCAGTTGTTTTATAGCAAACGAATCGTGATTCAAATATTCTCGTGTGAATTTCAAAATAAACTTTTCTAACTAACCAGTCAAGACAGTATCCTTGAATATGTACAATCAACTATAGCTTAAGAAACATAGTCATAGATAATAAACAAAAAAATACATGTTTTGGTTACAGACATTTCCGCATTCAGCCAGCATAATATTTAAAAAAACTCAAACTGAACATAAATTGATACTCATAACTGAATTGAAATGAATTTGATAAAAGTTGATTGAACCCTACAAAGACTCAGAAGAAAGATAGAAACTAGCCACTTTAAATCAGAAAAATTGAACATAACCTTGGTGATTAGCTTAGAAAATAAGCTACAACAAAAAACTTTATGTTAACAAGATTAAAGCGTAATATGAGTTACTTTGAAAAGACCAACAATAGAGATAAGTATTTAAGAAAAAGGGCTTTGAATCTGGTGCGAATCAAAATAAACTGACCTAGATAATCATCAAGAAAGCTATGGCATCATTCAACTTATCACCCTCATGTTTTTACTTTCATTGTTATCTATTCTAATGCCATAAAGTTAACATCTAAAGTACAGATCTTTTATTTCACCTGATCAACTCATGTCGATATGAATCTGGATACGACTCAAAAAAAAGAGCGCAGGATAATGTTAGATAGAGTTATTGATAATGATCCGATGAAAGCTGAAGGAAGATAAAATGAAATTGAGAGCTTGAATCGGCTCTATAAACATCCATTATTATCAACAGTTTTACCTTGAACTTGAAAATGTTTATTATGTTGTACAAAATTGAAGATGAAAGGTAAGGAAGGCAAACCTTATGCAGTCTGTTGCTATAATTCAAGGTTAAGTAGAATTAATGATTCACCTCTTTATCGATTGTTTAGGTTATAATGTAACCATCAGAAGTGACTTGATCAAAATGTCTGTAAAAGATAAAAGACACGAATTAGTTTGATCAATATGCTAATGGTATAATATGTATATTTTGAGTTTGAGGAAGTTATCGAGGAATAACCTTTCGAAATGGTTGTTTATGCATCAATACTCTTTATATTATACAAAAATCTTTTTTCATCGGAAATACATTGAGAAAGGTTGGAGATAAGTGCTGATATTCAATCCGAGATCTTATTTTTAGGATGCAAAAACATTGCGATACATTTTTTCACTATTTGAGTTCGATTGTCGTTTCCTAATGTTTGATTGAGCTGAAAGTTTGGATTGGCATTTGCAAATTTTATTTTCGCATAGCAAACAATTAATTCGAATAAGCTCATCTCAAATCTTTATGTTGCACTGTTCTGAGTTCGAACTAAATTCTGAAGAAAATCCTAACTTCAAGCGACTAAGAATTGCGAGTATAAACGATAAAATGGATAAGACTCAAACTTTTTCCTCATAGGTTGGTATTTGTGTGGGCTGTGGTGATGAATTATAAAGTGATTGAGTGAATCTTCAGTTAAAT